>CM064898.1:19056619-20492244 GCA_030347415.2 Decapterus maruadsi
GTATATACGTACACTTTATTGTTAGGGTGTGTTCTTAATTTGTTTTTTAGTTTAATTTCAAGATAATTTAATTAATCGTTTCAACGGTGTGACACATTAAAATAATTGAAGAACTATAGTGATACAACTGTGTAATGACTACTGTCTACTTGTAGCGTGCGCACATATTTTTAAACAATATGCTTCTTTTAGTTAACTCCGCTTGGCCCTCATCACCTTTGTTGTCATTAGTTATCATTGTATCCACAAGAAGATTGAATTTAATCTATGCACAACAAATTACAATCACAATTGTTGGTATTTTCTGCAGCCACGTACAGGACATTACAGTGAAGGAAAGGATCATGTTCTCGGTATCAGACTGTACCTGCAGAGTTTGTTTGATCTGATTTAACTGGAATAATGTTATGTGTCTTCAGAAAATATATGGATGGGATTAAATGGTTCTGCACAGATTTACTGTGAAATTTGAAGAATTCTACCGGTGACTTTGTCGCTTGATTACATTCTGAATTTTCAAGGCCCTTTAGTTACGGGTAAGAGTTCATACAGTTGGTGGATCAGTGTTCATGACTTTATTAAAAACTTTCTTATTGTCCACTTTAGAAACGCATCTGAAACAAACAATGCTGTGGCGTCACTCTAGAAGTCATCATGATCTGACTGTGTTTCAGCATTTTTACAGATGAACTGTGAACAGTTCCCTGCTGTACAGACGACAATCATAGATTTTAAATGAAAGAAGTCAGAAACAGTCTTTCTGTGGGGACGTGTGCAGACGAACGGGTGTCTGAACCTTGTGATCTTTTCATGCGAACAAAGTCTTGTTACTACGGCGATAAAGAATTGTCACTTTCAAGCTTCTTTTATATTTTCACAGAGGGACTGTCAGATGCATTCAAAGGAACATCTGCTGTATTTGTAACGTTACTACTGGCAGTTTAACATCACGCTCTGGGGTCCCAGCACAAAGCTGTGAGTTGCTGCTTCGTATCATTGCACAAGTTTGCAGGTGTTAATAAATACAACATTAATATTACAGTTTAAGCTACGGCCGAAAAGTACGGATACTTTCTGATTACCTTCAGATTACTCTCACTAATACTACTCCACTGTGTGTTTTAGACATACTCTTGTCTTTAAAATGCATGCAATGATTGTTTTTCAATGCAGCCGTTATTATTCTGAGATAATGAAACACCGTCTTTTGAGTAAACTAATGAATTCCTATTAACTTCAAATATTTGCATAAACTCATTAAAAGAAAGGTTCGCCTTTTTGACAGATAACTCTCTCTGTCACCTGCTTCGTTCGTATGTATTGACAGTTTGATAGCTGTTAAGGTAATGTTACAGTTTCTCGTACTGTCCATGCCACACACACACTCCTACAACATCGACATGGATCGTCGTCACATGATAAGAGGGTTATGGAGGTGGAACGAGCTTTATTTGACTGCTATCAATCACATATCTGCCGCCTGTGGAAAAAAAACTGAATTTCGTGAACAAAGCCTCTGGGTTTACGATGTGCAACGTTTCACTTCAGTTCGTCTCCATCCATTCAGTTCCCCTCTTCTTGCCAGTCATTGCATGTTTTCTCTCGATGACGGAAGACGGATGGGGAGACGGCATGGGGTAAAAAAAAAGAAAAAAAAAAGAAAAAAGTTGAGAGAAAAAAGTCCAGAACTGCTTTGTCTCTTTCCCCCTCCTCTGCTCCCACAGCTTCTTACAGTGAATTTGAGAGAAATCTAGAGAAGCGACTCCTCCGTACGTCCTCCTCCGCACTCCCCTTCCATCCTCCGTTCATTCACACATTTTTCTACTCGGCTGTTTTTCTCAGAGGTATCAGATATGAATGCATTTTAATGGAGACACAGACGCACTAGAAGACCATGGCACAGTGACTGCTATAAAGACGGAAGAATGTGGTGAATTTCAAAAACAGACCAAAGTCATGCTAAAACTGATAAGACGGCTCTTTAAAACAAGACACTCTCACTTTTAAGCTTTTGAAGACTAAACACAACTTAGTGCTGAAATAAGCTTTGAAGAAATACAGTTGAGAGTTTCTTTTATTCCAAAAACTTTATTTTTCTTCTTTAACCTTATTATTGGATATCTATAAAGGGCCGTGTTTTATCCCAAGACAGTTTGTCATCCTCCCAGTTCATGATTACTAACCACAGCAGTGTAAATGACTCAGATACTGACTGTAATGATATGTTTTATTAGAGATGGTAAATGTCTCTTTGCAGCTGGAATCTCTGCATTGACAATCAGAGCTTTCATCTTCCACAAAGAGCTGCATGAAATGTAAAGCAACTTAGTGACCTAAATAAACGTAAATGTAACCCATAGATCACTCCAAGTTATCATCTCCAACGCTGAGGTTATTGTGTCACACAGATAGTTCAGTTACCACATCATTATCTAATATGCATGTTAATATTGAGGTTTCCAGCTATGAGATGTAGTCACTGTACGAGTGACCTCAGCATTAACACGATCAGCTGCACACACACACTCACACACTTTTTCTCGTCTTCACTCTTAAATTAGACACGCAAACTGAATTTTCACAAAAGCGGTTCATGAGCATGGCAAGCACACACACCTTTCACACAGATTGCAAATGTGACAAACGACTCTTAAAAATTCCACATTAATTTGCCTCTTGTACTCGTCAAGTAAATGGTGTTTGTTGTAAATGAGAGAAATGCGTCATTTTGAGAGGAAAAAATATCTCCGGCTGTTAACGGCAGCTCCCATTTTGAAAAGTTCCAAAAGTCTGAAGGTCGTCACAGCTCGGTGAAAATGTATGGCAAACCGTTATCTGTTTAAATTTATGATGAACCGTTATCTTACTGGTAGTCATTCCTGATTTCACACATGCATGCAGCTGTTTAGAACAGATACAGTATGTGTCATATTTTATACAACATATCCATGTAGAAAATAATGAAGTGTAGAAACGGAAGTGATGCAAGAGAGAAATGACTGCATTTGTTAGATATACATTTACTTAACTGGATGGAGATGCTGGCCTGGCAGCCCATCTCGACAGAAGAAGATGTTTGGGAAGACGGAGAGAGTTGTGAAAGCATCACCGATGGGGTGATTGCTATAGCAACTCAAACAATGTTTTTTACTCTATGAATTGCAGCAGCGAGGAAACTCAGAGCAAACTACAGTAACCAGGTTAGCTTCCAAGCTAAAAGTGAGCCAGTATACAACAGTAGTATACGGTAGAACAGCAATCATTTCTTTTTTTTCTTTTTTTTGGATTTTCAATGAAGAGAAAAACGAAAAAAGGAAAGAACATAGCACATCGAGCACAACAATACTTCGTGGTCACAAAAAGAGTACTATAGATAGAATATAAAAGCAGAAAAATGAATAAATAAAAGTAAAATAAATAGGTCAGTAGACATATACATCATCATCATTTGCATTGCAAGGTTGTGTATTTTGTAATAGCCAGTGTCAATGGGCTCACATTTTTAAGGTACTTCAGTACATGTTTTATCAAACGTATCCCCTCTATCTTCATTGTAAAATCTCAGTCTCTCCAGATGCAAAGTATTTGACAGTTCTCCTAACCACGAGTTATAAGTAGGCACCGAGTCCTTTTTCCACACTCGCAAAATCAGCTTTTTAGCAATCACCATCCCAAATTGAACTGCTCTTCTTTCAAATTTATTGACAGAGGAAAGGACACTTCTGGCCTCTAGAATGACAACCAGAGGGTTGGGTGCCAGATTTTTACCAAAAGCCTTGGAAAAACACTCAAAAATACATTTCCAAAATAAATGAAATTTACTACATGCCCAGAACGAGTGTGCTAGATTTCATTTCTGATTTCACACATGCATGCAGCTGTTTAGAACAGATACGGTATGTGTCATATTTTATACAACGTATCCATGTAGAAATGAAGTGTAGAAACGGAAGTGATGCAAGAGAGAAATGACTATTTGTTACATATACATTTACTTTACATTTCATAATTGACCATGTGCATAAATCATACCTCAGAGCAATATAATATTATGATTAGTTAAATATAATGTATACACAGTATTTTACATACATTCAGATAAAGATGCAGTTAGATCTTGCATCACCTGGACAACAAGCAACCTGAGAGCACTGGCGGTACCTAACAGTCGACAAATGTTGTTTGACGTTCTCTATGGCTCCATGCCTGGTCCGTTTGAACTTGTGTGTGTGTGTGTGAGCATATTGGGCAGGTGACTGAGGTTGCTTGCAGACTTGTGGGTATGTCAGCATTCATGTCTGAGGTTGTGTGTGCGTGAGTGAGTGGGTGTTTAAGGCCATATGACATAATAAAGGTAGAAAACAGCAACTTGGCACTTTAACGGTGAGCTGCATGTGTGTATGTGTGCGTTCGTGTGTGTGGTGGCTGAGTAGGTGGGGCTGCAGGGTGTTTAGAGGGTTCCCTGAACCTCATCGTTTGTCGCCGTCTTCCTTCCTGTTTCGTTCTCACTCTCTTCCTGTCAGCTGACTCAGCCGTAGAGTCTTGATCTGGTAAACACACTCCCGTCTCTACACAGCCTCTCTACATATACACATGTATAGAATGCACCGTATGTAGCCACACATCCATGTACCAGCGCACACTGATGTAGTGAAAGCAGCAACAACACATTCATCAGTTTGCAGCCAAACCTCACGTTATACGATAAACATATCTGTTACTGAAAGTGTAAAACTTGAACACTTTAAATGCAAGTTAGAAAGTTTTTAACCCGAATGCATTTCATATACTGTGCATCCCTAAGTGTTTTTCAAAACTCAACTTCAGCATGAATGTCTGGTAAAGATGTGAAACTATGGAAAAAGAAGTGAAATAAAGGAGGAGCGAGTCAGAAAAGGAGGTGGGAAACTAGGAAAAACAGTTATACACCAAAAAAAGAAGACAGACAGCGTATGAAAGGACACAGATTAAGGAAATCAAAGAGATAAAAAAGCGAACGAGAGAAGATGAAAGACAGGACGAGAAAACAAAGCTGGTCGCTGGGTGAGAAAGAGAGAGAAAGACGGAGAGCGAGATAAGGACAGGCAGAGAGACGGAAAGAGAGAGAGAGAGATGGAGGAGGGGGGCAGAGAGATAAAGATAGCTGAAAGGAGGGAGATCCGTCAGCGTTTGTTTCCTCAGGATGTGGTTACCACGACGACGAAAAGGCAAAGAGGCAACATCACTACCCGCTGGTCCCTTCTGACACCTGCAAGTGTGTGTGAGTGTGTGTGTGAGTGTGTGTGTGTGAGTGTGAAATTCAGAGGATGTGTGTCTGTGTATGTACGTGCGTTTCACTGAGTAACTGAGAGAGTAAAGTGTGTGTGTGTGTGTGTGCGTGCGTGTGTGTGCGTGTGCATGTAGAAAAAACCACTGTGTATCAGTGGTTGTGTGTCCATTTTGCTTTAGGTGCGTGTGACAGACAGTATGTGTGTGTGTGCGTTTCAAAGGAGACGCAGACGAGAAAGAGAACGAGAGAGAGAGAAAGAAAGAGCGAGTGAGAGAGAGAGGAAGAACTAAGTGAGAGGCTGAAGATCTTAAGGGGGAATTATAAGACTCTACACTCGAGACAGTGGAGAAGGAAAGAACTAAAAATAAGTCTGAAAGAATTATGAAGAAAATAAGAAGAACCAGAACCCGAAAACATGAACAACAGGGGACGAACATGTGTGAAAAGGAAATTAAGCACCAAGAACTGGTAAAAAGAAAACCTCAAAACGTATGCAGTGTATCTGGCTTCATCTCATCTTCCTTCGTTCTTTCTCTTTCTGACTCACTCATTGTCCTATTTAGAGCAGAATGTGGTTTGAAAGAAGAGAGAAAGAAAAACCAACGAAGACTCAAGATTTAATTCAGTACAGTGAACAAATGAATTTCCAACAAGCGGCTTTGTTCCTGAAACAATGTTTCTTATTCTTTTTTTTTTTTGGGTGATTGCATTAGTTGAAGTTGTTGAGAAGTAAAGAATGTTTTTGTTTAAGGTAGCAGCCTGTTGCTTCTCTGGCTTCTCCTCCAGCATCACATCGGTATGTCTGCTCGTGTGTGTTTCTCTTCAGACCAAGTTGCCTCCGTTTTACATCATATCAAATGATCTTTCTTTTTAATCTGTTATTGAGCGCCGCGAGGCGCCAAAAAATCTGATGCGCTCACTTGACGTAGCCTGCGTTAGCACAAGTGCTAACAGAAACGTGTTTGCCCTGACAAGCTAGAACCATTTGGAAAAAGAAATTGGCTTCAGTTAGATTTAAACCTGCAGGCAACAGGAATAAAAAGAGACTAATGTGTCGTACAAAAACCAAACAGCTCTGTAAATGAATCATCAAACTCATGCCGGCTCCTGCAGGAGAAGTGAGTTACCGAGAGGTGACGTTAGAAATGTGACAACTCTGCGCTCTCTTTCTGGGACCAGGCCTGTTGTGCCCTCCTAATAACAACATCGTCCCTACAGTAATTTGATAATAATGTGATTAATTATGGCTCTTGAAGACCCAGATCCAACGTGCCAGTGTTGCACAATTCGCGTGACGCATCAGATTGTGTGACCCAGTTTGGAAGGTCAGCTGTTCTACCAAAGCAAATATTTGACTTTCTCATGAACTTCATTTTCAGCAGAATGTGATATTTGTGTGTATGTGATTGCTAAAAAAGGAGAAAGCTCCATTTTTCAGTAGCAACAGCACCGGTACCTGGTTGTTGTGACATTATTTGTTACTTGTTCATTTAAACTCACCCAATGTTTCTCTCTGTGCCCTCCCTGCAGGCAGTCTAAACCCAGCAAACAATCATGGATGACCGCTCCTTCCCCAACCACCACCACCATCGCCACCGCCCGTCCTTCCACCTCACCTTACCCGGCCTCCAGAGTCCAGAAGCAGGATACCAGCCGGCCCTGGACTCACTGGAGCAGTATGGAAACAGAGCAGAGGATTCTACGTCTTTCCCCACGTCAAGCACCTCCTCTGGAGGGAGACGGGGGAGCAGCGTGGGAGACAGGGGTTTCCAAAACAGCAGTCTGGATGGAGATGCTGGCCTGGCAGCCCATCTCGACAGAGATAGCGGGATAGGCAGCCATTTTGCTGACAACTGGTACGGCAAAAAAGAAGATGTTTGGGAAGACGGAGAGAGTTGTGAAAGCATCACCGATGGGTTTTACAGTAAAGGGGATTGCTATAGCAACTCAAACGATGTTTTTTACTCCATGAATTGCAGCAGTGAGGAAGGATTCAGGCGCAAACTCAGAGCAAACTACAGCAACCAGGTTAGCTTCGAAGCTAAAAGTGAGCCAATATACAACAGAGAGGCTAACGCCGGCCACTTCACCAAACAAACTACGTCCCACAGAGGGGCCGCAGGAAGCTTCAGCGACAGCAGCGTAGAGTATTGTAGGACGGATTCACAAGTGAGCGATAATTACTTAGGGAGGGAGGAGGATTATGGGTCAAGCTGTGGTTCAGGTGAGGACCAGCTTCAACCGGCAGAGGTGGAGGGACCCTGGCTCAGTGTGTCTCCGTCCAATCAGACAGGAGAGGGGAGGTGGAGGGGAGCAGCGGAAAGCTTTACTTTGGCCCCGGGGTGCCCGCCACTGAGGTCACCCATCACCATCAACAGTGGGACATACACGCAGAAACTGGATTCATTCTCCGAGGCGTTCCTCTCCCAGCGGAGGAGAAGAGTCCCTGTGATTCCCAGCGGGGAGTCCTCGGGACAGATGTGGGAGTTCGGAGTGGGGAAAGTAGAAAGCAAGTCAAGACACAGCTGTGCTTTCGACGCAGACCCCTACCTGCCTCCCTCCTCCTCCTCCTCACCAGCTCACCCCTCTCTCCCGTCCTTCCCCTCCCCTCCCACGTCCTCTCACCTCATGCCTTCGGTCCTGAGTCCCCCTCCCACGCCTCTACCTCCCCCTTCCCACTCGCCCTCCAAAATGGACTCTCCCGGTGTGTACGGAGGAACAGGACACACGGTTTCCCAGGGGGGAGAAGCCCTCGGCACGCTCCAGTTTTTCACTTCACGTCTCCAGTCCCTTCCATCGGTCCGTTCCCCCGGGATGATATGGAAGTTTCCCGTGCTGTCGCCGTGCATCTCGCAGTCGTCGGGCGACCCCGGCAGCAACGAGGGCAACCAAAGACCTTCCCATGCTGCAGAGTATAGCAGCATCACAGGTATTGTGTGTGAAAACATGACGGTATGGTAAAGGAATGTCAAATTCAACTTTTTCAGTTCCATACTGCTCTAACTGAGAAAGAGAGATTCTAAAATAGACAAGTGTACTGAGAAATGGCATATTTAACCCAGGTTAATACCCACATGTAAATTTACGGGACATGTGGGTTTTCGAAGGTGAACTTGTGAAATTTCCCGTTTCCTGTATGCAAATGGCATTTTCACTTTTCATATTTTCACATATACCTTGACAAATCTCTAAAGTAAAGACTAATGTGGCTACCATGATACTTCCTTGTCCATTTTTACAAAGATTCTTATTAACACTGAATCAGTAGGAATTTAAATACTGGTTTTACCTTATGTAACACTGAATCAGTAGGAATTTAAAGGTTTGCGTGTCATTTGTAATTAAAAAAACAACAACAACAAAAAAACAATTACGGTAAAATAAACTTAAACATTTAGTAAAGATGACAATTAATTCCCCTGGGGAATATAATTGGTCCTTTAGTAATAGATACTTAAAATATTTTGTGTAAATAATTTGCTTTCTAATAATTTAGACTATATTTGATTTTACACATACATAGTGTTAGGAAATTAATGCATAAAAATTGAGATAATTCTCTGACAATAATCGTACCAATAAAATCTATAATCGTGACAGCCCTACTACCATGTGAATTACATGTTACATACTAGATGTCACATTTAGTGCATGAGTGCATTAAATAAACTATTTCTGTGTGTCTAGTGTGACCCCTTCCTGTCTGCACAGACAACCGTGAAGCCTCTGACATTGTTGTTTTGTCCACGCTACACATAAGAGCTCAAGATGATCCAGGTGTTTACGGGTGTTACGAATTTTAAGGCTGTTTCATTTTCCCTCTCTGTCATTCTTCTTCCAGCCTCACACGACATCCTTCAGTCTCCTGAGTCGTCATTCCTCTCCTCCCCATCGCATTGTTCGTCCCTCCATCCTCCACCCAGAACCCTGTGTACCTTGAACAGCCAGCCTCTCCATCCATCCCTCCACTTTCCCTCTTCTCCATCCCACCTTTTGGCAGAAAAGGTAGCTCCTTACTTGGTGACCCATAAAGTAAAGAACGGACCGGCCACTCTGAACCAGTCACAGCCACAGGTACTGTAGGATACGCTGCTTCTGCTTTTTCAGAATAAACAATTTGAAGACATTTAAACTATTTGTGTTTAATTCCTCTTGCTGAGAGAGAGATTTGGTCTGGCTGCGTTGTTTGGTCACATTTACAGTAAAGTTTCTGTATGTCCCCCAGCGTTGTAGCTGACTTCATATCGTTAGCTCGACAAAGAATGTTTAAAAATGAATGTGATGTGTTCAGATCCAATTAGCACTAGTAAATGTCAGCATGCCAACACACTTAAAAACTGATGCACATGATAAATATACCTGTTAAGCATTGTATGGTCGTACTGCATGGTCATTGCTGTGATGTCAGTCTCATAGAGTTGTGTGCAAGACTGTAGACTCTTCAACGCTTTGTTTTCTTCACAACAGCCAGATTAGATCACTGTTGACCGATTGCACCTCTGGTTTTCGGAGGAAGATGACTAAACATCTATTAATAACTTATAGAAATGTATGTGCCCGCGCTTATTGTAGAGTAGAAGTGAGAAGTAAATAAATGTGTAGATGGAGGATGTTGTTCTTTTGAACTTTTTCCTCACAAACAAACACTATGTTTGACTGTACGTTTCCATTTTTGCATATTGTCGTCATTGCTCCACAAAACACAGGAGACTGGGTGAAAAGGTGGAGCTGTGGGCGCTGGAGCGGTGGGCGGATGCATAAATGGCTGTTTGTTAAGAAATTACGTGAACTCTAAGTGTGTAACTTCTTCTGAAACCACAGTCTCAGATGAGGCTGTTATTTATAGACACGCTAAATTGATACCGTATCTAAATAAGACACATTTAGAGATGGTGAGAGGCGCTTCATCCTTGACAGAGTCGGGCGATCTTTCTCTAAACATGTCATGGTCCTATCTCTATACTTTTTACGCACAAATGAGATATCTTATCACCTTTCATGAAAAAAATCTAAAAAAAAAATTAAGACCTCAATTATAAAACACCACAAGTGTAAAACTATAAAATGCTTTCTCCTTGGATTCTTACAGCAACAAGCCTCTCCGGTCTACACTGGAACTCCATTTCCCAGTATCCTTCACTCCAGCAAATATGAGAAGAGGGGACACTATACTCCCCGACCCCTCCTCAATCCGGTCCGCAGTGGGACGGGGCTGTACTACTCCCTCTCTTTTCTCCACCACAGAGAGGACAAAACATGTGGAGAGGAGGAAGATGAAGGAGGTGTGTTAAGTGGGTAAGTTGAAGAAGACAAAGAAGAAGTTAAAATAGGAGGAACTAAAAAAAATCAGTGATCTCCAGAGGAAAATACACTATCATTATACGAGTACATGGTTTATTTTGACTGAAGAGATTTATACCAATTGATTGACAGTCTTGTTGTTTATTTTATTCTCACATTGAGTCTCATTACTTTCTCTATCCTTTTTTTTCTCCAGCTATGTCAATGTGGGGCACGAGTTCCAGGCAGAGCTTCCTCCCTGCTTGGTGGATGATGAGGGGTCAGGGGTGTGGTCACAAGAGGAGGAGTCCCACAGGGAACAGTTGCTGTGGAAACCACTGGAGGAGCTGGATCAGAGTGCTTACTTACAGAAGCAAGGTGAATGTCACGCCTTGTGCAGGTGTCCACAACAAGGCCTCATACTAAGTCTAAAAAAATGTCAGTGAACTCTGGGATTGTTAGCAAGGAAGAGGTAGACTTCTTGAGGAAGGACACATTTCTGACCAGGATCAGGGACAGGGACTATAATTCAAACTCAAAAAATATGTTTTATTATAAAACATCTAGAAACATAATAACAATGATAAACATTTTATTATCTCTTGTTATTTGAGATTATTTTTTTGCCTTTGTTGTGATAGTGAGAGAATAACGGACCTCTTGTGTGTGTCTGTGTGTACTTGTGCAGTGGAGACGCTGTTGTCCATGTGTAGTTCAAGCTGCCTCCCAGGAGGGGGCAGTAACACTGAGCTGGCCCTGCACAGCCTGCACCACTGCCAGGGGAACACAATGGTAAGCCATCTTCTATTCTATTCTCTCTCATCTAGTTAAAGCCATCACATGGCTCATCTGTCTGTTCTCTGCCTCCTCCGTCCTTGTCTCCTGTGCAGGCCACTCTGGAGATGCTTCTGTTCTCACAGCCCTCGCCAACAGGAGACTACCACTACTCTGGTAACCTTTGACCTTTGACCTCATTCTAGCTCTTGACCAATCTATGCCTGTTAACACAAAACAAATCCTCAATGATCACCTGATGTTCAGATAACTCTTTGGGGTGGAATATTTATTCATAGTTGAATCTCCCTTTGGACACTATATAGACCTGTATTGGCCCAGAGTATAACAAGAATATTCTGCTTCATGACTTAAGTCAGTACTTGATATGTTTTTGAAACTGAACATTCATTATCTGTGTTCAAATCAAATCACTTTAGTTTCATTTCCAGTTCCAGTCTGCCATGTGCAGTTTGCACCTCTAACTGTGTGAAGGCAAGAAGAGGACAGACATAGGAAGGATACTTTAATGTTTTGCAGAAGGAAGTTTAGTGCTTCTTTATGACTGACAACATTTGTGTGGCATCTGAACCAGCAAAAGAGAGACCCCTCCCTCTGTAGTATAATGCTAGGCTTTGTAACAGTCCACACCTCCTGCCCCCTTAATCGCATGCCACTCTTTCACTTCCTTTTGTCTGTTTGAATTTAAATCCACCAAGAACTTTGTAAAGTACAGAGGGCCATTGTTCTGTGCATTAGTGACCATTCATGTGGCTGTGGCCCTGTTCTCAGGTGTACTGCCACAGTCTGGTCCACCTGAGAACAGCTAGACAACATTTGTTAGATGTGTGAAATTCTTGGCATGTCCCAGGACCCCCCCTCCAGCTACTGACCCCATGAATCACCCCAGGCCTCCTAGCAAATGGCAAACACCCCCATGCCCTTCTGAGTGAAGTCTAACAATGTGTGAGTGTGTGTGTGTGTGTGCGTGTGCGTGTGTGTGTTTTTAACAACCTTATAAGCAAAGGTACATGCTACATGCTACAAGTCCTCAAACTCATGGTCTCCTTCTATGGAATAGTTCCTGTCAAGTTGCAGCTGGGTTTTACATATTTCACTACAATGGTTTCATTACTACTCCCAGCAAGTCATGCAGTGCAGGATTACCTTTTGGTATTTGTTTTCATTATTTGTCATGCCCTCTCTTCCCCTCCCCCTCTCTCCCTCTCTTTCTCTCTCTCCCTCTCTGTAGGTAGTGATTTTTGGACAGAGACTGAAAAGACTCTGTTCAACGCAGCTCTGGGGACGTATGGAAAAGACTTTACACTCATACAGGAAACGGTATAATTGGTTAATAATTAAACTGCGTTCTCTTGGTGATATGTTCCCTTTCTTATCTTTCTTTGCCTTACATATAGACACACAGACACAAAGTAAAAATTACAATTACTATTCCTATTCCTAAAATACTATGTCTGTAGTATTTTAGTGTCTTTAGATGTAGAGAAATATATATCAAGTTTTAAGTTGTAGTGAGATAATAACAATTTTTGATGACCACATCAACACATGGAATAGAAAATGGAGCACTTATGTTCAACTGGTCCAGGCCATATTAGTTTTTCTATTTCTTCTTGCAGAACCATTACACAAATGTGATGATATAGTGTTTGTGAGGTGCAGTGTGTGGACTGCTCTCTTTCCTGCCTGCACCAGTTCAGTTTTTGGTGACTCACTGTGCTCTTCAGTGGGAGAGCAGCAGACACATCTAAGTGCATTGAAAATGGACGGCTTTATTTTGTAATCGTGATGATGTTAGGGGGCCAGAGTAAAGGCCTCTGATCATTAACAACAACTAGAAGGTATAAAGTCCTTCCCTTTCAACTCATGAGCTGCTTTTACAGTCTCCTGAACGCAGCGTGTCTGCCATGTGTAGTCTGGAATTTAAGGGGCTGCAGGGTGAAAGTGCAGGACACCACCACTTAACCAGGACACGCTGAAAAGGAGTCCACGCTGCAACTGACTGACCAAACACTCACATAGTGGATTCAATAAAAGGCTGTTAAAATGCCATCTTTCTCCCTAGTAGTGCTACTGAACTGCAGCCCAGTTTTGTTTCCTGAGACGTGTGGGTTGGTTTGATGTTGGGAATAAAGTTGAGGTAGAGAAGAAAAAGTTCTGATTTTTAGAAGCTTATTATGTGTGTGCTTACACGTGTTTGTGTGTGTGTTGCAGGTACGAACTAAGACTGTGAGCCAGTGTATTGAATTTTACTACCTGAGCAAGAAGCACCTGGACAAGATGAGGAAACAGAAGGAGGAAGAGAGCAGAGATGGAGAACTGGAGCAACAGAAAAGTGTAAGAAGCACTTGAAAGGAGGAGAGGGTTTACATGTTTCTGCCTCTTGTCAAGCTGATGCAGCACTGATGTTTCTCTTTTATTGATTTAGCTCTCATTCTCTGTCTGTCTGACTGTTCTTTATTTCTTTCTTTCTTTTCCTGTTCCTGTTGTTGTTGTTGTGCTCTGGTTTGCGTTTTGGAGGTTTATCCACAGTATCTTGCTCTCTGATCCCTGCAAGATAAGCCTTGTAGCAAATAGAAACAGATAGAAGAGATACTGCCTCAGGCACATGAGTATTTGGAGTTCCTGTGTAGTCCTGTGTAATGAGTTAAATTTCTATCCGGTGTGGAATGCAGCTCAACAAGTTGGTCATAGCATGGTGGCTTATGATTGGTCCTGTTTTCACAGGTAACACCCCTCTGTCAGCCAGTGGACAAACAGTTTGGACTGGAGGAGGCGGTACGCGTGCCGCCATTGGCCAGCTTCTTCCCCTGCAAGCTGTGTGGCAAGTGAGTAGAACCAGTCAAACCAAAGGAATCTCCAACCCACAATTTGGTCTGTGTTTGGCTTTGGGGCAAACCAACAGATGGTTTTCATTCTCAAGTCCTTTCTTCATGTTCTGCCTTCTCTCCTTCCCTCCTTCTCCCTCCAGAATGTTCTATAAGATCAAATCCCGCAACGCTCACATGAAAATCCACCGGCAGCCTCAGGAGGACTGGAGCGACAGGCGGCTGCAGCACCAGCTCCTCACCCAGCGTCTGGCCCTCAGTCGTAACGCCAACCTCATGACCACCTCAGGTACCAATCTGATCCAAACTCAGGCTCCAGTTCTGACCTTTCCCCCCTCTGGCCTCGCTGCAACATCAGGCAATGCGGACAATGTCTTCACCTCCGTAACCAACAGCAACACCATCACCAACGCTGCGGTTACGTACGGCAACATAACCGCTTCAAACTCACATCTAATCACCAGTATCGGAACTAGTGACTCAAATCAAAGAGAGCCAGCACCCATCTTACCTTTCCACCAGTCATGGGGCTCATTCGGACATGGGCCCAGCCCTGCTGCCTTCTACTGCAACACAGAGGGGAAAGAGGACATAGGAACAGGGACAGTGGGTGGAAAAGATGCAGTCAACTGGCAGTAGTGACTGACTCTCAAAAACATCAGATTTCAAACTTCAGTTCAAACTTACCTTTAATTCAAACTTCTGGGTCTTTTGAGAGACCTTTTTAAAAAAAAAAAAAAATTAATAAAACATAAACATTTTTATGGTTATTTTTGTAAATTGTGTATTTTCATATGTAACATATTTAAATGTTTCTCATGCATTTGACATTTGAATAAAACTTATAACCTTATGATTGTTTTTGAGTTCACTGCAACACAACACATGATAAACAAATGAGAAAAGGAGTTAATTAGCTATGAACAGATCCAAGCTAGACTAACTCTTTATCAGGCAGACATGAAAGCAGTTTAGTATTTTCATCTCACTTTCTCACAAAGAACGCAAATAGCAGTATCATCCAACATGTTTCCTTTGAAGAGCAGCTAAATTGTCCAAAAATGTCCTAAATTCAGGTCGTCATAAAGCTAGAGACACAGGAGCACCCTCAGACGCATCCACAAAGACAGGCATGCACACTCCTTGTTGAAAGGTTTTGATATAACACCGTAATGGGCTAATATTGACCTTGGTAGACCATCTCCTCTCTTATAGCTGTCTGAGTGCCCAGTATTTTCCTGTTGATGGTTAACTACAGCGATTGTGTTTTTTGGGCTGCGTCCTGGAAGGGGTAAGGCAGCTGAACAGAGAAGGATCTAAAATGAATCTTACAAAGACGCACAGATCATTTGTGATGACACCCACATCAGATAACTTTGTCTAAAGCTTAATGATTAAATGCTCCTGTTAGATAATTCAGCTTTTGCAGATATATGTTGATTTCCATACAGACTGCAGAGAACATGCCCTTTATTCCCTGTCATGAGGTGTAGTCTGCTTACAACTCTCCTCCACTGATTAGGTCACTTATCTATCTGGTTGTATTTCTCAGGGCGGTGAGTATCCTTTGTTCTCGTATCTTCATGAATGTAACTGCCACTACAGGGGTCACAGTGTGTGTATGGTGTGTTTGTTTAGGTTTATATAATAGCCTACACGTCCTTCTACTAATCCTTCCTAAAGAAAATCTGAGTACTTTGGTTCTTGAGCGTATGTGAGGGAGTGTGTGACTGGGTCATTTTCTCCATCTGAGTATGTCTGTGTTTGTGAGCATCAAGTATTGATGGCTGTAAACATGTGTGCCTGTCATAAAATTTAACAATGGCCTTTAATGATACCTCCACCCTGAGGAGTCCACCATGTCTAGCACACTTTGTCTGGCCTCTTTTCTCAGTCTGTTGCCTCTGGCCAGAGGCATTGTGTTCCCCACAGTGTCAAAGAATCACTCTGAGGGATTACTCAAACTTGGCCAAAACTTGTGCTCAAGCATGAACTAATTAGATTTTTGTGGCATAAAAATGAAGGGTTTAATCCACAGTGACCTTATAAAATGATATATCAACTTCTATTTCCAGGTTGTCTGTCTACATACATTTGTGTCCATATCTTCCTACACAAACAAACCGTTTTTACATCCCAGAACAATGAGTAGCCCTACTATTTGATGTCTCATTAAACAGCTTGATAATAATCACGGGGACTAACCGAGATTTTAATAAACTTGAAATCGGATTTAGCAACGTTAAGTCCTGCCTTTGTGTGGAGGTTTATATTTGGAGTTTGTTTTCAGAGTGGCTGCTCATTTTGCTCTGACTGTGGAGAAATCAGAGGGACAGCAGCGACCAGCAGCAGTCCTCAGAGTTGGCCTTTTTCACAGCAAGCAGAAGCACGTAGATAAAGGGGTAGAGAGGGACCAGACCAATGGGGAGACAGGAGGGAGGAATGGGGAGAAAATAAACAGAGACCTTACTGAGCAGTGGCCATTCACCTATTCATGGTGAGCTGCTTGTTGCCAGTTGACTGAGCTCATGCCCCACCTCAGCCTATCCTGACTTTCTCACGTTTGCTGCTTTTTAAATTTTTTTATTAGGAGCGGTACCAGTAAACAAAAACAACATTTTCACTCGTTGCACTGTTATGACCAGGGTAGTTTACCAACAGAACCTTTATTTACAAAAGCAGTGATTTTTACAATAAGTGTGTGATTCTACAGATGACATTATAGACATGTATGAAGGAAAAGTCATTCTCCAGCTGAGTACAGCATTTTGATTCTGTCTTACATATATATATATATGTATATGTATTTTTGTTAATATGTTTTATTCATTTTACGTCAACATATAGCTACAAGAGCTACAATAGATACAAATCATTATAATAAAAGACAAAATAAAATAAAAACAGACAGACAATTCTAGTGTATTCACACTTGGCAATCAATATACTATTGACTGTAAAAACAAACAAACAAAACATAACAAAACATCAACAACAAAAAAGAGAGCACACACACAAAACTATATATAAAACAACAAAAACAAAAGGTGCCATAAGGTCCACAAACACAGCTACTCACACTGACACACAAACAGTAGTTTGCACAGAGACGGCATGTTTGGAGAGTTTCCTGTCCTCTCGCTCATATTTCATCATATTCTCATCCTGTTCATTATCTCACCCTTTAAAAAAAAACTGAAATAAAAACAGAAACACAAACTGCATGTATAGTGACTATTTACTGACTATTTACTGCACATGTAAGAGGCTGGAAGCGTTGTTGTGTCTTTATCTCATGGAGAGGTAACACTGTGCAATACATAACCACTGTTATTTAGGGACACAAGAATTGCTTAACTTGCAGAAATGAAAAAGATGCTCCAGACTGACCTGAAATGACTGTGACACCAATAAAATGATCAACTGCCTTTTCACTCTCACAGAATGGAGCTACTTAAAACTAAAGTATATAGGCTTTATGCACAGCTGCACTACTTCCTGAATTTAAACAAGCTCCTTTATTTCCTGATTAATCCAGGTGTGTCTGACTTTGACCTCAGTAGTAGCAATCAGTAGATTAATCAGTTTGTCCAATAATGTAAGACAGGAAATAAAGGAGCTTGTTTATGTTCAGGAAGTAGTGGAGCTGTGCATACTGTAAATCCTATTCCCCCTTCTTCATCCCTGGAAGAAGAGAGTTCTCAGTTGTGCCGAATTTAAATCTGAAGGTTTTAGTCTTTGTAAGATAATGCACTTGGAGGCAGACTGCTGTCATTGACTCAGTTGGAGGTTGGGGTCTGTTATGTAATCGTTGGCACAGACATCACATTATTTTGGAAATGGGAAACTTTAAAGGTTTTATTCACTCCCTCTGCTGCTGGAACTTTAAATAGTGAGGCAGTGAGTTTCTGCAAAAGCTTGACAGGGCATATTGATATCAGTGGCTGTGCTCACTGGGAGCAAAGAGCGTAGCCTCTCAGCTGATATTTACATACCAGGTCTGATGAAAAATCACTGTGATCACTAACTTTAAGATTGTGTACTTGTTTAGTCACTGTAACTGTGGGTAAGAGGTCATTTGAATGATAGATATTGTTTTCCAATGAACACACTCTGACATTTGTGTTCAATTTACACAGGCTGACAATAGAATAAATATCATGTCTGTTATGCAAAGAAGGGGCCCCATAAAAATTCTTTTAGCCCGGGCCATTGTGGCCTAGCTACACCAAGCACTGGTGATGTAACACTAAGACATGCTGTGGTTGGCCCACTTGGCATGTCTGACAGGACCAGTTCTGCTTCTAAAGGAGGTGTGTGAGAAACTACGAGCGGATGGTGTTTATCACAGAGATGGTCTGAGGACAGGCTGAGAGAGAAGCTGAGTGTTAGCAACAGAGAGGGAGAGTGCAGGGTGTTCAAAGTCCTGTGAGAGAGCTCAGGAAATGAACTAGGTCAAAGCAAATATAGAGGTCATTTGAACTGATCAGGAACCTCAATCCTACTTCCCCCAATAACATAATATTGTGTTTTTGTTGCTTTTTGTTGTTTCTGATTGATGCGCAAACGCATTATTTGCCAGCACGTTTAGCTTTTGCCCCTGGGTTTGAATGCGTCCTCTGAGGAATGTCATTGACACAGACTCTCTTATCGGGAGCCGATAAAGACAACAAACAAGTGTTGAGAAACAATCATGTATGTGTGTGCCCGTGTTGAGTCTGTGTGTGATTGCGTATGTGTGTCTGCTGCTGGACGTCTGTGCTTACATCACTTGACGTAAACACTGAGCGGTGAACAAAATCCTGAAAATTAGAAAAAAATACTTGGCCTTGAAAATAAATAATTTTAGGAAATTGAGTCTGTGATGTTGTGGTTTCCAGCCCAGAGAGACTCTTAACTGTGGATTATCACTCAATATCACAGTAGTATTAACGTTTTGAATGTTTCCCTTTTAAATTAGAGAGGGATCAAGCACTGTGCCTTTTCAGGTTAGGCTCAGTATTTGAATATGGAGGCAGTGAATGAAGGGCTTTAATGCAACGTCCTTGTAGTTTTGTGTCTGTGGTTCCTGAGATAAAATAGCAGCCTATTGTCCACTTTACAAAGCAGGACTACAAAGACCCATTTTAGAAGCCTGTAATCAAATCCCAGTCTTTTCAGCTATTCTCTGGATGCAAGATTTTTTCTTTCTTTCATTCTGTCCCCCACATTTGCGTCCACTACTTACTTTTCTTTTTTTTCGCCCCTTCTATTTCAAGTTTCACTCGAAGCTCAGTTTACACACCATGTTTTAGAATAAATCAAAACTCATACCATTTATTCTGCTAATGACAAACAAATAATTCCCCCCTTTTTCCAACTTATTGTCCTTTGCCAGTTGTTTTACCATTGTAACTACACAATGTTTTGAAAGTCAAATAAAGACCACAATAGTGATTTCCAAACCCTGCTGAAAGAACTTCCATGGAAAACCTTTATAGGGGTAACCAAGCCAAGGAAGTTCCTTGTAATTGGTTACCTATTTGTAATAAATTGTGGGTTTGCTGAAGAATTTTCTGTTGAATTTTTTCATAATGACGTGCATACTACCACCACTAGCTACTACTACTACTACTACTACTACTAATACATTTTATTTGTTGGAGCCTTTCAAATGACCCAAGGTTACCTTACGTATAAAAGAACAATACAAAAAAAGAAAAGCATACAAAAACACAGTAGCAAAAAAATACATATAAAAATGCAAACAAAATTTCCCTCAGTATAATAATTAGTGTCAATAGGTCAGTTGGCATTTGGCAGCAGTAAAGCAGAAAAGCTGCAGGTGCAGTCAATCAACGGTCACATAACTATGTGATCATTAATTAATTGCACCTGCACTAAACCGTCAATAACTTTACTTCATCAGCACAGCGCCGGCCGTGAAAGTTGAAATAGCAGATTTTGTCAACAATTGCCCTATTTGCACACCAGCATTAACATGGAGTCGTGTCTCTGGCAACTTGAGGAATGTAAGTTCAATATTTACTGTCATTTCTCTGTTTTTTGGTGGTTTTTGGAGAAAAATATCTGGCCATTTAGCCGCTAAATTACTAAATGCTATATGTGTTGAGCAGCAGGTTGTCCCAGACTGGCTCTGAGTGTGCATGTTAACTGCAGCAGGTTGTACACACAGTGAGTTTTCGGGAGGTTTTCTTTTGTAATTACCTTTGTAGATATAGAATACTTATTAAAGTAGCATTAATGTTACTAATGGCATCCCTTTTTAGCAGCCTTGGTGTCAGTGTCCGGTTGTTAAGGTTGTTATTATGGCTACATGCTCGCTCACAAACTGGCGCACGGGCGCACCCCAATTAGTAACACCTGTGCTTTTTCTGCCTGCAACCTGCAGTATTATTTATATTATTTAATTAGAGTTAACGGTGAAATACAACATCTAAGCGGCCTACATCTGGGCCAGTGCACACTCCACAACTTATGTTAAACTAAACAGAAGTAAATTATATACTGTAGGCCTATATATTGTTTTGTTGTGTCCGATTGAGTCTGGACTGGAGCTCTTTAAACCGTGGCGCTCGCTGCGTGCTGTGATGGCCCCTTCTCTGATTGGCTGAGAGCGCAGGGGGGGCGGGTGCGTGGTTGCGTCATGTCAAAGACAGGAACGAAAGCTTATGGAGAGAGAGAGAGAGGGAGAGAGAGAGAGATTAACGGGGAGTAAGGGGCAGGCGCAGTAACAGACTTCTATATCCGCCACACGGAGACGGACGGTGCCAGCTGCTAGCTACGTTAGCTACAGTAGACAGATAGCAACTAGCTTCAGAGTCGTAGCACCTTTACTATATGAGGGACTGAGCGAGAGAGAGAGAGAGTGCGTGTGTGACAGTGTGTGGTGTCGTCGCTTTGAGCGCCCGCTCGGCCGTCCCGAAGTCACTCCGTGTGTCTGTGTACCTGTATGTGTGTGAGCGCAAGTGTGTGTGTGTATACATAAACCCCCTATCTCCCTCTTCCTCCTCCGAGCAGCAGTGTGTCTGGGTCTGTGTATATGTGCGTGTGTCTGTGTGTGAGGTGAGCAAGCAAAGAAGCAAACGCACACACATAAACACACTCTGATAGTCGACAGTTTACACTCGGTGTCCTATTACTTGACAGCGGATTCACCTCATTTACTGACAGCACCAGCATGTGAGTACTGATGTCCAGTGTGGGTGTGTGAGTCCTGTGTCTGTGTGCTTGTCATTGAGTGCATTTTGCTAAAAGACCTTACCTTAAGTCCTCCAGAGTGAATGAATGGCTGCATGTGTAACATTACTTGCATGTGTCTTACTGTCAGCTTGGAAATGTAGCCTATGTTGCAAGTGTAGTGAAACTGTCATAGCTGCACAGTTAGTACATTGGCAGAACCAAACTCTGTGTAATTGAAAAGTAAATAGTGGCATATTACTGGCTGGCTACAGTTATTACATTACATTACATTGTCTTATAACTAACTCTGAATCCTTTTAACCTAAATGTGCACATTAAAACTATACGTCGTCAGAGCAGCACTCTCTACAGTGGGGTCATAGGGTACTAACTTTGCTGCAGAAGACGCCTTGCAAACGGAGCTATTTTTCTATGGGATTTTGTATTGTCAATTGGCAATCATAGGAAAACATGCAACAATGACAATACATTTACCGCTATGATTGCACAGTTGAATGGTGAGGTAAATACAGGCAGTCAGTGTGAGGCTGCATTTGTAAATGGTGGTATTAAAGTTGGAAGTACTGTATGTGGGACTTGATTTCTTCTGCCTTTTTAAAGATGGACTGTTTACTGTACATGTTAAAACTTGTAGATTGCGTAACATGGTTGTTTTCTTGTAAGCTGCACATCAAAGGAGCTTGTAACTGTGCACATATGATGGCCTGATTTTTCACACTGATTCTCAATGTTGCAGAGATTTTGTCACTGCTCTTTCACCTTTGAACCTGAGCATGTGTATCTGTTGTGTCAGAATCATTTGACTGTACAGTTTGTTCATCCTCAACCTTTACTCTCCTTCAGACAGTCGTGCATGCCGAACAGCTGTCTCATCCCATAGTTAAGAGAGGGCCAGTGGGAGTTGTGCAGTGATCAAACTAAGGCCATTTATTTTCACAAGTCATAAGCAGAACGTTAAGTTTATCCCTTAGCAGGAATGTGATCACAAATATGCAGGCAGAATAAAGGTGTTATATCTGAGGTCTCTTAAAGTGACTGTATTAGCTTTGTGTTTTTGATGGACATGTGCCATTCTCTCTTATTCACCTTTATTATACAATACTGTCAAGTTAATGGAGCATGTGCAAGGCCACTGGGATACATCCATTATTCTATTATGTCAATGCTAGGTTTGGGTGCTCTCTTTCTTATGAACATAAGCTTCATTTTGTAAATATTTAAAATACCTTTAAACTTTTATTTTATTTTATTTTAATTGTTTACAATATACTTAATTTTTTAACACTGAAAGCTTTGAGCTTCTCAGAAAAGATAATTTCAGGTCTAGTTGAGCCATCAAAGATTGCAAAAGATTTTATAATGAGCCTGTCTACATGAGTGAGTGGATACTCTTCCACAGAAGTTGCAATGTTGTGCTGCAATGTTTACAGTAGCCCATAATAGACAAACCAAACAGTCGCTCTAAAGAGGGGTTTGTGTGTTTTTATGTTACTTGAACTCCACATTATGTCACTTACTTCTTCTACACCTTTAGGAGTGAAGGGGTTCAGGTTCAGGTTACTTTATTCGTACCCGTAGGTAGAT
Source organism: Decapterus maruadsi (assembly GCA_030347415.2). Taxonomy (NCBI): domain Eukaryota; kingdom Metazoa; phylum Chordata; class Actinopteri; order Carangiformes; family Carangidae; genus Decapterus; species Decapterus maruadsi. The sequence continues at coordinate 19,079,579 of CM064898.1, forward strand.
TTGGCTGAGGAGAGGGGTATTTAACTGGTTGTAGTTTTCAACCTCCTGCTACTGAAGATTCTGCACACTGGACCTTTTAAGTTAAGTCATGAAGTCAAAAGTCTTAGTTGTTGGGGAAGAGTGAAGAAAGATTTTTGAAACCAAGTGGACTACAGTACTTCAGCATGTCTCTTAGCATCTGCCTTACCGTTAGTTTGGGATACCTCACAACTGTATAGCTTTTAAAGAATTCGTCACGTCATGAAAGTCTGTGTTTATTAAATATGTTTTTATTCACATGTGTGCGTTTTAGTAACAATAAGTTTCACTAACTAGAACTTACAGATTCATACCTTGGCTCATACTAGAAAATAGATGTTATGAATATACAGTAAATTGAGAATACTGCAGTGTTGCATTGGTACAAACCTGCCTTACTCCCTATGCATATTTTCTGTTTTTAGGGCATTCATCCATTTGAGGTCTTGACCTATTGTTAGAGTTGGCATAAAATGAAGAGTTAAAAAACATTGGACCTTGTCCTTTTCATATTGCCAGGACATCGTCTGAAAAATGGTGGTGTTGGTATAAAAGCAGAATTTGTCAGCCTGGGAGAAAATATTTAACAGTGGTTTCAGTGGTGTACCAGATACTGGTGTCCCAGGCACTCCAATTCTGCAATTTCACTTCTGCAGGGGGTGAGATTATTTTTATGTTGTATCTTTGCTGAGATATTTTCAGAAGTTATGTTCATATGGAGTTCAGCTTCTGTATTTTGAATAGTTTCTTCACTGTGCTGGTAAGCAAAAATGAAAATCCAGACGAGATTGACAACTAATTAGCTAAACATTATGATTCTACTCCACCCATAAAACCCGTATTTTCTTACACAGCCAACATCCAGTTGGCTCACCTTTGATCCTCCCTGTCTTATGTCACACCCAACTGTACCATTTCAAAAGGTCCAGTGAAACAGCATGCGTCTCCAGGCCTCAAAGCACTGATCCATGATAATAGTAGTTATGGTTGAATGGTAGATTGAGCAGGTTGTGATTAGCAGGTGGAATCATGAATCAGAATCATGCACATGAGAATTTAGTTCAGCAGCACTTTACTTCTCTCAAGGTTAAGTGAGGTCACAAAAAGTAAAGGGTAGCAATGCTATTTAAGAAGTTTCACTCACCCACATATAATCCATGTTGTAGTGTTTTATAGACCCATTCTGGTTATAAACCTCTGGTTGTAAACTGAACAGATATTTTTTTATAAATTCTTTGCTGGTGGATGGATCCAAGTTAAGAGTTTTGCATTGAGACTTTTTAAACGGCTAGTGGTTAGTATTTACAGAAGGTTTGACAGAATAAATGCTGTGGGCCAGTTTGTACAAACCATTGCTCTTGCCCCTATATCTACAGCTCTCTAGTAAACTATCCTTTCCTTTTGCAATTTTGTTCCTTTATTGTTGCCTCTGTTGAAAGCAAATTCAGAATTTATAAAGCATAGTGTGTATAGCCTTGTAAACCAGCCTGCCCCGGAAATGCAATTCATTTCATTTCTGTGGGGGAGTCAGGCCTCATCCCCACTGTGAGTGTTTGGGGTGGGTGGGAGTAGTAGCATTGACAGACAACTGATTCAGCCAATCAGCAAGTTGCTACAAGTTGCAAACTTTTGCTGAATCCAGTTGGAAGAACAGCGAAAACGTCTTGTCCTTCAAGAAACTCAGCGCTGACTCTTGCTCTTGTTTAATTGCTGTAATGGATGTAGTAAGAACTTCCCTTGTTGCTGTTTTTAGGCTGCTACTGCTATATTGAATATCTTTACTGCTAGTTAGCTCCGCCGTGGTAAGAGCGGTAAGAGTCGCGCAGTGTAGTGACGGGGCTTTGCACCAGTCGGTCCCTGATTGGCCAACGTGCTGTGTCAATCACAGATATCTGAGCGGCGACGCTGATTGGCTCGTCATTCTGAGGGTTTCAGGCCAAACGCTCACAGTGGGGATGAGGCCAGACCCCCCCTCAGAAATTTAATGAATTGCATTTCCGGGGGAGGCTGGTTTACGAGGCTAAGTATAGCATTAGTCTACATGTGAATCACAATTTGAAGTTGAAAAGTACAAAAAAATGTCCATGTCCTTGGTGGTCCATCATAAATGTTCAAAAATATATCTCCCTGGCTTCTAAACCAAAATGCTTGTGGACAAGGGTTTAAGACAGCAACATGCATTAAACACTTTGGAAATCATGTAGAAATTTGTGTTTTTCCAGCATATTGTATATCTTAAAGGGACAGCCTGTAGCAGCAGGGAGCTGTAGCATCTTGTTGACACAGCTGGTGAAAGGCCTGAAAGAGAGAGAACATCAGGAACAAAATGCTGCAGTTTCATTTGCCTCCAAAAAGTTGTCAGAGTATTAAAAACTACACTCTGTTATCTTCAGAACTGGTTTTATTTTCCTAGATGCTCCTATGTTCAGCATTAGCATCAGTGTGGGTTTATTTTCATTTAGGATTAGTATTGAATTGTGCTAATGATCATATTCTGGGAAACTTAATACAACATTAATGCCTTGCTCAAAGGTTCTTCCACTGGTTATTCTTGTTTATTAGAGGAACTATGTAAGTCTGGTTGCTTTTCCGCTGTCTTGCTAACGCTCCTCCTGGCCATATGCATTTGTTTTCAATGAAGCTGGTGTGAAATCAGTTAATATGTGTAGTTCATTCTGTCATAAACAAGAGATTATGGGTTACGGGGCGCGTTTGTGTCACAGTGTGCTGGGACACCGGGGCAGCCCCAGTCTTGCAAAGTTGTTTTTCAGCCAAGAGACACAATAAGTGACACACATGTGGAAGGCAGAGAGCCTCCATTCTCGCTCCTAACTAGTTAAACCATTTATTACTCCATCACATTTCTCCAAAGCTGTTTAATTAAGGTAAACATGTAGCATAGTTAAGATACAAATCCTGCATAGTTCATCTTTAAGTCTTTTGGAGTTTCTCATGCTGCTTGAGGATTCAGATCCATGTTCCCTTTTCAAGCTCAATATTCTAACCTTTATGTCACCACAAGCCACTTTTTAGTCTAGTCACAGATCTGTGTTGTCTACACAAACACAGTCAGCCTTGGTTACCTTGTTCTGGCTGTGATGTGCTGCTGTTATGATGTTTGGGGCCTAAACCTAATCCTTCATGATTCCTTTCTGTTCTGACAGCCAATCTTAAAAGTTACTGCCCTGTTACTGAAACCATATCCCTGCACCCTTTTTCCTGAGCATTAGCAGTCTGACTTGATCCTTTCTACTCAGTGTTCTCTTGAATGGTCTGTGAGAGACTTTGACTGAAGTTATTAATGAAGAGGATGATATGAGGACAGCTGATCCTCAGTCTAATGTATAATGTATAAGTCTAATTACGTTCCTGCTTTGGTGACATTTAGATACCTTTAATGGAAACAATGGAAACTATAGAGAAAATGTTTTTATGCTTGAGGAGCCCTTATGTAGGATTTGAGGCAAAACACACAGTCATCCATCTATCATGAGGTCAGGAGCAGGTATGTTGATGAAGAGACTGCTCAAGTGAAAGAAGGGCGGAAGGAAGGGAGTTGGGATGAGTGCACACTCATTTTCCATTCCCTGTTGTTCCCTCTCCATCCACATCCAATGACAGATCACCTGTTAAAACAGTTGGATTCAGAGACACTTTATATCCAGTTTTGCACATTAAGCAATTACCTCTGTGTGTGTGTGTGTGTGTGTCATTTTATAAGCTAAGACCCAGTCTTTTAAAATCTGTGCCAAAATTTGTATATAAATAGGATATAAGCCAGAATAATAAGTTATTGTATTTACAGTATGTCGGCTATCCATTGCAAAAATGACACCATATTAGTATAGTAATTAAGGCGAAGGTAATTGTTCATGGGGTCTCTAATCACTGCTTAAAAAAGGTAACAATTGTTTGATAGGTGAAAAATGTAAGTCTCTTGGCTCTAGTTTTAAAAATAGACTCAAGCAAGGAAGATACCACAGAAAGGTTAAAGTGAGCCATGATCTGATCTTCACCCATTTTATGTTTGTCTTATTGAGGTAAAATTCAGCATGATACAAAAGGGCATTTACCAGTTTGGAGAGTTGTGGATCTGTGCATGTAGTCATGTGTGTATTTGCCCCATGATCTGCCAATTGGGACAAAGTTAATGATAGGTATGTGTGTTTGTGTGTCACATTACCACATGGTTTGTGCAACACAGAACAGACCTTTGTTCCCCAAGAGGTTAATGTATGAACCAGAAATCACCTTTGTTCTTTTGAGCCAGACAATACAAACATCATTCTCAGTGGCTTATGGCTTTAATTTTTGACAGAATGGTGAATGATAGATGTTTAACGTGATTCAGCTTTGCTGTCAAACACATGCAGGCAGGCTGAAGTCTGGGAGCTGTACTTTGCTTGGCACTTCTGCTTAGGCATGTTTGTGCTTGTTTATGTGTGAGTGTTGTGGGAGTCGGCAGGGACAGATTTTTAGAGAGGACAACAGACAGAGAGGAAGAGGGAAGGTCACTGAATATATGAAGTCTGAAACATCTACACTCCTCCTTTTAGCATCACAACTATAATTTAATTCAGTGCTTACTTTGTGTTGCAACAGCTGCAGAAGATTTTATCATTCAAGACTGAGATGGGAAATCGGTTAGATAAAGTACATTTCTATTTAACAGTTGAACAGTGCTGTGCTTGTAATGAAGAATCAAATAGTGGGGTTTGCTGCTGCCTTATTTAAATGACCATGAATTAGGGAGAGATGACCAAGCCCAGGAGAGAAAGAAAGTATCTGAAATTGAATCAGTGAGGTTCCGCAACTGGTTTTGAGCCTCCAGATTGAATCCTGTCGAGCCAAATGATGCTGCTAATTAACTTGAGCCAGATTTCTGCAGACCAGAGCCTGAATTGAGCTTGTTGCATGTGAAGCAGAAGGAGCTATGGTGCTGCCAGTGATTACAGTGACATCTATAAACACTCTGGTCTCTGGATAATTAGATGTTTGAGTATACCTGGGTGTCTTGTAGAAGTGCCCCTATAGGTACTGATTGAATGCACTTAGAAGGACTTGATGCCTGAAACAAAAACGTTTATTTTCTTAGGCTCAGTAAGAGCCAAAGGTCACATTCCTAAGCGACAGGACTGACCTTTTGTAAGGGTTGTTAAATTAGATCTTCTTTTCAAGCATCAGATACATTTCCTTTTCTTTTTTTAATATTTAAAATAACTTAATAACTTAGAAAACAACAAAATAGCAACCACACAGTCAAAACACTGTGCATATATGAATTCATTGCAAACTTTCGGTCATTATGAGATTCTTCAGGCAATACAGAGAATAGCTGTACATAAGGTTCCAATAACATCATTTAATTGCAAAGACACCTGTGTCAAACAGGCTAGAAATCATAGGAATTGTAGTTTGTTTCACAAAGCAGGTTCAATAAACTCTGAGTCTAATCCTGAACTCTTAGTTGATCTATTTACAACATGTACACATACAATAAAGTGCAAAAACACAATAGAGAATAGCAACAATATCTATATGCAAACATCAGGTAGTGGCCATTATAAAGCATAGGAAGTCTATTGTGATATGTTTAAAATAGCCTACAACGCTCATGTCAAAATCCTCATTGAGACCCAGTGGTTGTAAAGTTTCTAAAGCTCTCTCTGACATTGTTGTCTGTCAACATTGCCCCCTCTCTGAAGAGTACAGTAATCTGTTCTATTCCCTGTAACCTGAGGGAGGAGATGGGATGAGATGATTATTACAATGATCGGAAACAGGGTAATAAATATAATTTCGTCTTATTGACCTTTTGTGTTCACTAATCATTTGTTTGAGAGGATGAATGGTTTTACCAATGTAAATTTTATCACAGGTGCATTTTAACATTTATACAACATTTTTTATATTACATGTGATAACTCCTCTTACTGGAAACATTTTCCCTGTTCTGGGGTGTGTAAAAATGTTAGTTTTCCATGTATTGTGGCACTGAGCACAGTTACCACAAGGGTAATTTCCTTGTTTAAGGGGAGCCAGGAGGGTCTGTACTTGGTAAAATACTGGCTCTAACCAATTTATGTCGTAGGTTTGGTCCTTTTTCATAAACAAAAAGCGGTGGATATTTAAAATGCGTTAGGGCTGGATCTGTGGTCAGAATAAGCCAAATGAGGATAGTATTCTTAAATTCCACGTCTGTCCGTCCTGGGTGAGGGATCCCTCCTCTGTTGCTCACCCTGAGGTTTCTCCCATTTTTCTCTGTTAAAAGGGTTTTCTATGGAGTTTTTCCTCAGTCGATGTGAGGGTCTAAGGACAGAGGATGTTGTTATGATGCTATGTGAAGTCCTTTGAGACAAACTGTAAAACTGTAAAAAAACGGGCTATACAAACAAAATTGCCTTGCCTTGTCTAAACATGTGCCTGAGGGTTGTAAGTGATGCAGGTTACTGAGTAAAGTTTTTCTTTTTGGATACTCTTTGTCAATAAGATAGATCGAGGTTTAGATAAAGCAACCTGGTAGACCTCTTCAACGCACTGAACAGAATAACCTCTTTCTAGGAAGAGGTTACCAGTTTCATTTCTAGAGATTTTTCTGTGCAATCTTCATCAGAATGGCAAAGATGTCTCAGTCTGTAAAATTGACTTTTAGGCAAGCCATTCTTTAGGGCTTTAGGATGGGCACTGCTGGATAGAAGGAAATTATTACGGCTAGTGGGTTTACTTTATAGTGTGGTAAAGACTGAGTCCTCCATTCTTTAACTCAATCCACATATCAAGGAAAGACACATGTTGCAGGTATAGGAGAATTTTAGATCAGTGTGGACACCGTTGAGAAATTACACAAATTCCAGGAGTTCTTCCATTTTTCCATGAAAAAGGCTGAATATATTTAGTTTTTTTGACAAGAGGGATTCCTGTCAGGTATAGAATAACTGAATTAACACTTTTATGATTTTGTTTTTGATGAATTGTGATGGTACCTGCAGCACCTGAAACAAGATCGATAGAGAAATAGATGATCTTTTTTGTCACTGTGTAGAAGATCTATACAAAACATGTACGATAGTCAATGTCAGCTTTAGTAACTCTTATGAACCAGGCTAGAGATTAGACACAGGCACACATTTGGTGTTCTGTCAGCTGTCAGGACATTGACAGTAGGCTATCTTCCAAAAATTAGTGCACACAAAATCATTATTTCCTGCTTTTCTTCTTCTCCTAGTATATGTTTTTGGGGGCGGCAGCTCTACCAAGTGAGCTAAATGCCGCCCCCTCTTCTTCTCCTTCTTTTATTTTATTTTAGGCTTAACCCTGATATAGAACCATCTTTAATCTCTGTTGTGCTCTCCAGAGCCAGGAAAGGATGGAGAGCATTGAGGCGCCAAAACCAAAATTATCATGTAGTTGCACTTCTAGTGCCTGAGCATCTGTGCCATTTGACATTCCTCTACCATAACTTATCCTTGAGCCTGCCTTGTTGGATTTTAACAGTGAGAGTCCTACTTCTGTTGAATTAGTTACTGTGGCTCATTTTATCATTCGCGCTATTCATCAATTCAGGGACAGATAGGAAGAAGGTTGTGAGTTTCATTACAAAACTATACAAAATAACAAGGGAGCCAAAAAAGGGAGAAATCTTGGATAAGGATAAGAGGAGGGATGTTATGAGGGATGAGACGACAAAAACAGGGCCAATGACGAGCTTTGTCATCTGTGTGGTTGTATGTGTCTAACCTTGAGTGAGTAATGTCCTTACTAGGAGAGAGCAAAGTATTTAATTGACCGTTTTGTACCACAAAAACGGCAGAATGTATCAAAAAGATGATTGTAAACGATAAGTTCATGTCTGATTGTTTGTTGTTTATTAGGATAAAACACAGACTATTAGGTCATGTTACACTCCCAGTCTTCTGTTTGACAGCATCACTGTCTACTGTATATTGTTTGATATAATTTATTAACTCCTTGTTCTATTGATCATGTTTTTACCCAAAATCAACCTCAAGAAACTGAACCACTGAATTTGCTTTTGATTATTGTAAATTAAGTTTATGAGTTAAGACATGACTGATTTCTGAACTAATATGGGTTGAGTGGACTTTGCAGGGTATACCTGTCTCTATCCACATTGCCAAAAATGTATGTATAAATATTTATCAGGCTGTATAACCTGGTCCTATCTGGTCAAAAGTTGTATTGAACAGTTTTAAAGTGGTAAATGCAGCACACAGATGATATTTGACCTGTTTTTGCCACTCTGGCATTTTCCCTCCTGTTATCTCCCTGTTGTATTCAGACCTTGAGAAACTTGAGAAGAAGAAAATCTGTTTCATACGAGACACTGTTGCTTTTGTGTATGGAGTTTCAGCCTGAGCTAACTGGACATGGTGTCCTCAGATAATCTCAAGGCATTCATCACCTAAAAGCAACTGATTTGTGATTCTTCATAGTCACATTTGGTTATTTACTAAGATTTTATGTCACACATTGTTGTAAATATTATCAGACCAGAATTTAAAAAGTTCCACATTGATCTTTGGTCATACGTGTTTTCTGCCACTTGATCTGGGTGATAGAGTCTCTCAGCCTTCTCTACATTGTTTCCAGTTCAGCTCTTGAAATGTGATAGTGCAGCACACAGCAGACGCATTTGAACTAGTTAGTAACCAATGGATTTATATGTTTCTATTGAGTTTTAATTATATGCATGAATTTGTGAGGCCTACCTCTGTATGGTTGGTTGTCTGGTGTTCCCCCATCTTTTACTCAGTGCACATTGAGCTTTGCATGAGCTGAAAAGTTATACTAGACTGTTGTTCAGTGAAAAATTACTGGGATTCAAGAGCGGTGACATTTTATCTTGGGTACATTTCTGGCTTGTGTCATGGGTTAATTTCCAACATGTATAATAATTTTAGGATATATCCTTTGCAGTTGTTCTTTAATGTGTGGCTTGATTCCTCCGGTGTATAATTTTCCTGTATCTATTTAGTATTTATGATTAGAAAATTCAGAAATCCCAAGCATTGGCTCCTTCACATAGTTGGTTCCATTGACTGCATTACTGTTGTTTGACCACAGAGTGGCAGCAAAGGACTATTAGTGGGGTGTTAGACTTGTGGTCAGAGCAGAAGAAGCCTCCACTCTGTAGTCTTGAGCTCACTGTCACACAGCTTCTATCATTACAGCTGCCATTTTCCTCACAGTGACTGAGCCACTCACCATCCAGTTGAGGAGGTACTTGCTGGTTATTGTGTGCTGATGTCTGTTGTCGGTACTCATATGGTTGTGGGGTAGGTTTGTCTGTGTTTTCAGTTGAGTTTAGGGGATTACTGATTGCAAATGCAGCCGCCCAAGCATAACACTATTAGGTGTAAAGACTTTGTGTGTATGTTTGAAATTTGTTCACAGGAGAAGTTATGGTGATAATTGGATGATGTCTTGAGTGTAGTCCTTAAATATTGTGAAAAAACCTCAACTGGGAATGAATTTTAAACGAACTTGTTTTGTCTTGTTGTGTGTTCATGTACAAGTTTATGCTGCTTAGTCACTCTTAATTGCTGTAGAAAAAAATGGTTTGTATTTTGAGAGTTAAATATCAGCAAGCTTGTTTTTTCTCCTAACAATTAAGTATGAGTGGGACTAATGGGGGAAGTTTGTTTCATGTATCTGAAATTTCTTGGGCAGGAAAAATGTAATTAGTGCTTTCATTTTATTTTTGTAATTTGGATAAATACACCACAAACACACCAGAAACTCACCTGCAGCTGATTGATGACTCTAAGCAGTGTAGCAGCTGATGGGTTATGTAAACACCTACCTTTCTTGTATGGTTGGAGATATTATGAATAATATTGGTTTCTTGGAACAAGTTTAAGTGTGGCATTTGAATCAGTCATAAGTTCTCATTCCATCCAGAGATTTGATTAGATTTAGTAACATTGTTGGAAACACTGCATTTAATTAACAAAGAGAGCATCATCAGCAGTAACCGCTAAAGAGTCTTCAAGGAATATGAAAATGATTTGGAGAATTCTAATGCATTCTCTCACTGTTAAAGGACCATGTCATTGTATATCATCCAACGATCATCTTATGTTACCATGTTTTCAAGGCACTGCATGATTATGTCCACAGTGTGTACAGGTTAGGTTCATTTTAGTGCATAACATACAATGATGACTGAAATCAATTGTACTAGACTGAAAACTAGTCTCTATCATCTGTGCTCCCAGCCATCCTATAAAGAAACCATCAATGACCAGAACCTTTCATAGCAGAAGTCAGGGCCACAGGCCTGAAATCATTCATACATAATACGGCCCAGTGTGCCAAAACAAGTCATGATTCCTCCTAAATATCAGTATAAGGCTGGTTTTCCAAGAAAATCCCCCACATTGGTGAAGCATACACACAACCCTCAGCAACTACTTAATAGAGCATGTTGCTTTAGTAGATTTAATCTCTTTAAAGAGGACTCACACCTTGTTTAATTATTTCCAAAGCATCATCGCCTTCTTATCATTTTCCTTCCAGCATCTTTTTCTACTGTACCTGAGAACTGAATTTTGCAAATGGTTACAACATAGAGATTGTGAGAAAATGTGAGCTCTAGGTTTCGGAGACATTTATGTTGTGTTTGATCTATTTCACTTGGAGCCAGAAGAGTTATGTATCTGAGTTATGTGCTGTGTTATTGCTGACGTAGCCAATGTGTATAATTTCATAATATCCTAAATGTTGGAGCAGAGAATATTTTAAGCATTTGTTCTGTTAGTCTTTAAAAATTCACTGAGTTCTGATGCTTGTGCTTCCATTTCTAGCTAGTATGTCTCTGTTGTCTCATTCCTTCACTGATTGCTAACTTTTAAGTGTACTAGTAAATTTTTTGTATCTGTCCGACACTTTCTTTGTCTGTTTTTCTCTTAGGATGTTGAGATACGTTGCAGTCCAAGGCAGCCTCAGCCTGCTGGCTGTGAGGCGAGTGTGTCTTCTCTCCCGCTTTGCTCACTCTGCCCCACAGAGCGAGTATCGACCAATCAAGAAAGTCATGGTAGCCAATAGAGGTAAGACCCCCATCCATCTACATGTATCTACATCCTTACCAGTTCACCGCTGAAGAGGACAAGCAATTCAGATAATCCCATTAAATTAAATACAGTTTAACACTGTTTCATGTATAATGTAAGGGAAAAGTTATGAATCTTCCTGCGGGAAAAGAACAGACTTTTAATTTTTAATGGCTACCATTTAGTTTGCCTTGACGCATAATAATATTTAAGCACACACTGTATGTGGGTGGCTGCAGAAGCTAGTGTTGTTTGATTTAACCTAGAAGCAGTGAGTTTCTTAAAATATTGGTCTCAGCGTTGGAACAACTACAACAACCCTTATTGTATACCAGGAGGTCAGAGAAAGAATGGTACTGTATGTGAAACAGTTACACAGTTCACAATCGCTGATTATGAAAACTAAACAGCATGAAAGAGTCTGTGTTCCCTGGGATCTAAATGAAACATATTCCATGCAGTATAATATGAATATATTATATCCACAAACCAATTTAAAACACCAATAGGCAAAAAATGTACACGTTCATTTCCAAGCTGCTAGAAAAGTGGGGTCTGTAATGGAAATGTAATTATAGAGAGAGTTTCTGAACATTAAGCAGTCACCAGTATGGCTGTAACACGTGGTATCAAAATCACTGACTGCTGGGGCGTCGCGTGGCGTAGTGGTTAGAGCAGGCGTCCCATGTATAGAGGCACATTCCTCGCATAAATGCCCAAAAAATATACTTAAAAAAAAAAAAAAAATCACGGACTGCTCTGGTTATACTTATAATCAGCAGACCTCCTTCAGTGGATGCTTACCGGTACTCAGACTAGAGACCATCAGTGTGCAGTTAGAGTGAGGTAATGTGCAGGGTCTGACTGACAAAATGTGTTCATGCATTAGAGCTTCACATCATATTCATTTCTGTGGATGAATTTAAAATGCTTGATTTAGTTGACTCAGTGTTTCAGATCGATTGCTGAGTGGGTCTCCAATATGATTCCAATTTTGGACACATGTGGTTCTGTAGAGGCCTCTTGCTGCACAATACATTTGCATTCATACATTCATCTCTATCTTCCCGGAGATGCACTGTTTAACAGCTTTAATCCATTAATTTGATTCAGATAGATTGTGGTCTCTCCCTCACAGTAGCACACACTGTCCCTCACACACAGCAGGGCTTACTGTCAGTCTCTCTTCTTCACAATTGGCGTGATGTGATATCAACACCACATTAGATCACATTCATCACACTGGAGTGCACTGAGCTGTGTGTCTGTGTGATGAGACTGGACGATCATATCATATCAGCCCAGATTCCACTTCACCAAGCACATCTCCTTGCTGCCATCACTGCTTCTCTTTCACTAATATATCCTCTCCTGTGTTTCTTTTAGCGCTCCTCTTCTTTCTGTAGCTCCTCATCTCCTCTCCTTTCCCCCCTTTTCACTCCCTGTCTTTTTCAGCACTTGTCAGATGTGATTTTCCTCTGAGCAACTTGCTGTCTTCGTTTTTGCCTCCTGTGACTTTGCTTCCCTTAGCACTCCCCTTTTCATTCCTTACTTCATTCCAACCCCCACCCCCCACACACTACTATTCTTGTCTCCCTCTTATTTGTCACATTGTTAAACTTGCCAAACTGTGATTCTTTTGGTAGCATGATTCTTATCTGACCTTTATCCTTTTTTGCAGTCTTCTTTTTCAAACTTGGTTATTCTTTCGATTTTTTCCACCTAAAATCAACCACCTTTCAACTATCTGGATATTCATACATGTTGCTTTTCCTTTGTCTTCTCATATTTTAATCCTTTTTGTGCCCCTTAGTGTTCACTCACTTCTTTCTTTCTTTCCTTTTATTTTTATTTTTTTAGTAAGCTCCTCAAATGTTCGAACACTGTCCTGCCCTTAAAGTAGGAACACAACGTCTTGCTAGTTTCCAGTGACTAAACCTTTTTCTCTCCCAAACTGTGTTGCTTGAAAAGCAAGCATTTGGCTCTTGTGACAGGAAGATAAAAGGCACGCAGTGTTTTGCCTGTCTAAAGCTGAGATTTTACACTGTGTTCTCAAACTTTATAAAAAATGGTAAAGTCGCTGCTGTGTCTGTTGATATTTTTGCACAGTGCGACGAAGAACACCAAATGCATTTGTCTTTTTCACGTCTCATGTATGGCATGAAAAATTCAGTTTATTTTGAGTTTATTTTGTTCTCTCAGTGGAGGTATTAGTGTCAAAATAGGGCCAATGCTACAGGATGTTGATAAAATCATGTAAAGTTGATGATCAAAGACTGAGAACACACACAAAGATACAATCTGTTTAACTGTAGATCACAATTTAAGACCCATTTAATAATGGGAGTGAGAGAAAGATGGGAAGAACATAATCTTGATAGGAAGAGAAAGAAATGACATTATGGACACAAATGTATCAAAGTAATATACAAAAGAACTGCTAAATGAATAAACCCTTTGATATTTTTTTCTCTTGTCTTGCAGGTGAGATAGCTATCCGGGTGTTCAGAGCTTGCACTGAGCTGGGCATTCGGACTGTGGCTGTCTACTCTGAACAAGACACTGGGCAGATGCATAGGTAATGATGTCTGCCACATTGAAGCTGGATAGGTCTGCAGTGGTTTGAATAAAGAAAGCGTAATGGGCATGTCTTGCTAAACTGCTGTGCTGCCACTGCTGGGTATCGACCACAAAATGCTAGCCATTGATTTGAACCAATGGCAATTAAAAGAAGCTGGGGAGCATTTGTCTGCTCTCCACTGCTGGGTCAGTCATTTGTTTTGTAGTTTGTATTAAGTGTGGATATAAGTATAATTGTATTGACATTACAAACATTGAGGTACCGGTAATCACACCGCTTAGTCTCACTGCACAAACATGTTAATCTTCACCACTCTCAGCCCTTCTTTTGTCTACCTGATGTTTCCCTGTTTTAAAATGTGTTCAATAATACATCTTATCATAGGTTTTCAATTTAACCTGTTTCTGCCCCCTCCCTCATTCCCTATTTTCCCTTTATATCACATTCATTTTATTTTCCTGTCTCATTTTTCACAGAATGTCTGTAAAAGGCTTATTCAAGGCTGCTTATTTTATTATTATAGTACAGTATATGATTTGTTTTACCCAGTATGGCTGCCAAATATTTACTTCAAGCTTAGAAGTGAAACCACAATGGTTGAGAAATGCGTGTGTAGCTTTCTGGGCTCCTTATGGAAATCCCTTGCACTTGTCTTCACAGGCAGAAGGCAGATGAGGCGTACCTGATTGGAAAAGGCCTCCCCCCTGTTGCTGCATACCTGCACATTCCTGACATCATCAAAGTAGCCAAGGTAAACATCATCTGCCATAAAATGGTGCAAGATGAAACTTCATGACAACCACCGTGTTGTTACTACTGTTGGCTGATTTGCTTTAATGGGCAATTTAACATGTCATGTTTGATTCTAAAATACTTGAGAAGTTTTCAATGAATCTATTGTCATGTGCTTTTAAAATTATGCCACCATCCGCTTTGATAGACTAGAACTATGGCTCCTCTCCAGTCAACATATAAACAATATATTCAAAGCAGCTTGCACTGTGCCCTCACACACTGGTCCCACCTTGTTCTGATAAGTGCTGCAAATAGGACAGATTCCTCTTCATGTTCAAAAACTTAACTATGCTTAAATAGACTATGAGTTAATTTGGCTTGAAGGCTTTTACTTTGAAGTAGTTGTAGGACATCTTTAATTAGCATTAAAGGGAAAATTCAACATTTGCATATTTGCTTTCTTTCTGGGAGTGAAATTAAAGGATTTTATATCTTGTCTATTACAGAATCCTGTGAAGACCTAAAGATAGTAGCAAATTAGCTTAGCTTAGCATAACGACAGAAATCATGGGTAAATGGTTTCTCTGGTTCTGTCCAATTGGGAAAAACTACTCTTGAACTTGAATTTTTCTAATTACAATGTTGTTGTTCACACAGTTTTTAGTTTTAGGGAGAGTTGTAGCTCTGACCTAAGTGCTATTTGTTTTTTAAACTTGGGTCTCAAGGGGATTGAGGAAAATCTTTCAGGTGGGGTACCTTACTGTTCTCCAGGAACAGCCCATCCTCCTTCTTGAAGTTGGAAAATCTTGTCCCTCGCAGTCAAACAAAGTTTAATGTATTTCAGTGACACACAGTTAAGCAGACTATAGTGACAGACGATTCCCTTTTATTCCTCTATGTTTACACAGTGTATATCTAGCTTAGTTGATCACATTCCCTCCCTCCATCTCCTTCCTTTTCACTATCATTTTCTATCTCTCCATCTCTCTTACTGTTACTACTTATCACTCCATTACATCTTCTTTTTGCCACCTTTCTGTCCTGCCATCTCTTCGTCCCTTCAGGATGTGTTGCCAGTTGTTCATTATCATTTTTCTGATCAATCTCTCACAGTTTATAATTTTCTGCATGGGCATGTGGTCAGCCAGCCAAATTGGGGAGCCTCGCTGTCCAACTAATTTCTCAAAATCCGTCTGTCTCTCTGGGAGGCCAGCCACCCTATGCCAAAAAGTGTGTGTGTTTGCGTGCATGCACATGTGTGTGTTTTCTTTTTCCCTGCTCTTGCTCATTCACATTCAGTGTACGTCTTTCTTCCCACTGTGTATCACTCTATTACCCTGTGACCAAAATAACCATCAGTGTCCCTCTACCTTCTGTGTGTGTATTTATAGCTATGTTTCATGTGTGTGTGTGTGTATGTGTGCGGGTGCAGGTGGGTGTGGGTGTGCGTCTGCATGCAAATGTGAGAGTAAATGAATGTACGATCTTGCTTGTATGAATGTAAACTTGAGGCATTTTGTTGGTCTGTGAATCTTCATAAGCTGCCCATGTCTGTCTGAAGTCATGTCTGTCTGAGTAGGTGGTTGTGTGTGGGTGTGTGTGCCTCCATGCTTCCTCTGGCCTGCCAGTAACGGCTCCCTTAACAACAGGACAACCCATAATTATAGTCTGCCTCGTATCCAAGAGCAGATGGCACATACTGATCCAGAGATGGCTCTATCTGTCAAGCTCAGCAGCTACTGTATCTGTCTGCTACCCTGTGTATGAATGGGGGTGGGCGCCGGTGGGTTGATGGTCGAGTGGATGGTGTTTGTAGTGTACCTCTCAGTGCCTTCTTTGACCCAAAGTGAGTGTGTGTATACTTGCTCAGTCCACTGGTGTCCATTGGGTCTGATGAAGAGGGTGACTAAAATAAAACAAGAATAAAAAATGTCATCAGCCTACAGTCCATTTGGTGTTGGAGACATGGGAAAGATTTTCCCAGTGTGCAGGCAGCATGTGCTAAAGCATGCATATTATTGTGGGAAATGACTTTCCAGTTCCCTTACTAACAGTCAGCCAAGTGATAACTGAGGCACTGCTCCATGTTTAAAAGCAAAAAGCAAATACTTTAGTTTATTTAGATTAAATGTGAATAAAAACAAAAACATTCAGAAATATAATTCCTATTTTTTGTATCTATCCCTGTCTTAGGACAACAATGTGGACGCTATCCACCCAGGCTATGGTTTCCTCTCTGAACGGTCAGACTTTGCACAGGCCTGTGCAGATGCAGGGGTGATGTTTATCGGGCCAACCCCAGAGACTGTCCGCAAGATGGGAGACAAAGTCGAGGCTCGCTCCCTGGCCATCAGTGCAGGTAAGGAATAGATTCAGATTGAGACATGGTCATAATTTGAATATCTACTCCAATGTTTAGTATATCTGTAACATAAAGTAATTGCATTTATATATCAACTTTAAACAGATTAAAGCAAAGGTAAGATACTCAGTATCATAATATCATCAGATACTGTGACATTAAGTATAAACAGATATTATCATCTTTATGTGAGCTTATTACTGATGGTGTTTCTGAAAATTTAAACCAAATTTGCTGCTGCTCGTTGTCGTGATGGTGACTCAGCCCCACACGACCCTCCCCCCTCTCACCCTGGTATTACCCTGCTAGCATTTGCTTTGGTTTCTACCTCCAAGCATTCATTTATTTTTACTGGAGGGTAGGAACATTTTTACATGTTATTCTACTGTACTTGCTCCGTCTGCCTCTGTCAAAACATTAAAGCCCTCTTTGTACTGCATTATGAGTGTCCTTTTCTTTTGTGTGCAACATAGCAGTTATCCTTTTCCATAAAGGATTTTTTAATCCAAATTGGACAATTTTCTGTCATGGATTATATCAATCACTCTTGCTTTTATAATAGTTACTTACTGATTCTTTTGATTCTGATTCTTTTTTATTATTCATTTTGTGATTAAGCCTAACATCCTTTTACAACATTTTTTATTTCACCCATCCTGCTCCAGGTGTACCTGTGGTTCCAGGAACAGATTCTCCCATCGCCAGTCTGCACGAGGCACAAGCATTTGCCCAAACATATGGCTTCCCCATCATCTTCAAAGCAGCCTATGGAGGAGGAGGTCGAGGCATGAGGGTGGTCAGAGAGTATGAGGTGAGCCTGTGATTTGCTGCTGTACACAATCACTTTAGTGAGAAATGTGATTTAGCAGCTCGCTATGACAGCATAAATCTTGTCCTAATGCTTGTCCAGCAAAGAGAAAACAAACCCAACTTGATGGCTGGCCAGCCTCCTGACAAATTCTGGTTTTCATATTCATTAATTTTCTGTTTGTGTTGCATCAAAGTCAAATTGGTTGGAAATTGCGACCTGATCATTTATCTCTCCAGCCGCCAATCACCCTGTGTGTACTGGTGTGTTTGCTCTGAAATTACCTCTGTCACCTAGAGAAACCTGAGTGATTTCTGTGTGCAGGAGGCTTGTTCTCCTTCATCAGCAGTTTCAATATTGTAACTACTGATGGCCCACTTTTAAGCATTCCTAGTCTCAATGTAAAGCTGATCTTTTATGTGCATCACGGTCCTGGCATGCACATAACATGCATGTAGTTCTGCATAAGTAGATATGATTACTATATTAGAAGCTACAAACAGAAAAAAACACCATCCAAACAACTTCATGTGTTCTGAAATGATTCATGTATTTACACTACATCTACCAGTCTATCACTCTCTCCACCATGAATGGAATGTAGCAATCAATTATGTTTTGCTGATAAATGGTTAGAATATTAGATCTGAAACACACACCTGTTCTTGGTCAATCTCTCCAAATGTATAGCTTCAGGAACCTGATCCCAGACCCTCTGCTATCTGAACCTACTGAAGAAGATAACATTTTAGCCGATTTTAGCTGGTACAGCCTTACAACATGGTCAGCCAGTCATTAAGACAGTCTTGTTCAAATCACAGTCTTTCCTATACATATTTTGATATAATAAAACAATTGGTGCACTACATTTGACCAGAAGGCTGTGACAGGCTGCTAGATACTCTACATAATTTGCAACATTTTCATAATTCACCAAGTATGGTAATAGACTGCAGAGACAGTTCTGCTGTTAGTTTCATCTAATGTTGAGTGTGCAGCCAGTTGAGATATAACTGTACTGCTTACAGACTGTTAAATAAATTCAGTCATTTAAAATGTATTTGATATGCTTTTCATCAGCATCGACAGCCGACATCTGCTCACTCACTGTGCTGTTTTAGAACTGTTGTAGAATTTTAACCTCTAAGAAAAACTCTCTTAACCTTAATTGATTGGGAAACAGCACCAAGCGTAACCAATAATACAGTTAATACAGTTTCACTTGCAGTTCACAGTTTTTCTACACCGTGAACACCTAACATTTTACATACACACACAGCATTTCGAGGTTATCCAAGGATATTTGTATGAGAAGCAGTTTATTGTATTTTTTTATCTAAAGTATGTGTTTCAGTAGGAATATGAGCTCCTTCAGGCCATTAGACACAAGGAAGTGTCAAGTTGTCACCTCACTTTATTTCAGTGGAGGGCTGGCAGCAGCTTTGCGTCTTGCACCAATGGGGTATAGGGATACTGAACGGAGTAAGTGTGGTAAATGCCCGTCTATATCAACATGGCTTTTGGATTTTCCGCCACTGCCAAGTTTAAATTAGTCAAAGTGTTTCAGAAGCCAGCTGGTTGTTGTCCATTCAAACAGGGTAAGGCAGAGATCAATGGTGAATCAGATCATTTTTATCTGTTGAAAATACCGATTGATGGAAAGTTTGATATACAAGGTGTCAGAAAAGAGTGAACATGCTTAGAACAATTCCTCATGTCTTCAGTCAGCTATCCATCATTTACCAAATACAGTATGAGAGAGAATCTTATTTGAATTTTTCCTTTTAAGTGACTAAAATGATTTGATGATTTCATGCAGATTTGACATTCAATAAAACCCTTGACTTGAGAAAAATAAAAACTCACTTTCAAACTAGACTGGTCAGTGTCAGCCACTCCAGCTCCATGCTTTACTCACTAATCTACTCACTGAATGGAAGTGTTGTGTACTATAACCACCGAGGCTCGCGAGTCAGCAATCCATTGGAAGGTATGACCTTTTATAGTTGTACCCCCATCTAATTAGTTGTTGACATTTCTAGTTATTCAGTTGAGTTACCAGGGCCTCAGTGGGTCAAGCTGATATGATGTGAGGAAATTGTAAAGAGGTTTCTCTGCGCTGTTGAGACCCCTAGCAACAATGCGTAGGTTTACTTTTTATTCCATTAAGGCTTGCTTGTTGGTCATTTGTATGCTGAATTACCAGAGTGAGACTAACTATTCGCAACATGTTGTAGGACAAGATGTGTATGTTTACTGATAAGCAAGACAAGTATGAATGTACCAGAATTTTGCTCAGAGACGTGATGTGCTTTCCCAAAGAATAAGAGAAAAGTAGAAGTGCACGTATCAAAGCTCCAGTGGCCAAAGCTGACAGACAGACTGAGCTGATGTGGAAAGAGTACAAATGGAAGTCTGCCAAGTTTCAGTCTTTCAGAAGTCTTTGGTGTCATTTACAAAAATAGTGGTGCAACAGTAATTTAACAATTCGGCAAAATCTATGACTTACACTTTACTCAGTACTAGCTGGGATGGATGCCATAGCTATTGTGGTAATCTCCTCTATTTCAGCTGTTTTTCTAACAATTAAGATCAGGGAGGAATCGGGAATCTTCTACAATACCACTCAAGTGAGTCAAGTGGTTATTTAACTAGTGTCGTTTGTGATGTTTTTGAATACTAAGCACTAGCAGTTTTCATTAACAATGATACAGAAAAAATAAGATGTTAATTACTAATTTGACATTTTGTGACATGCTCATTTCTCTTTATTTCTTCTTTACAGAGAGGAAGGATTTCTCATCAATTTTTTTCTTGTTTCCTTTCATGTTTGTTCTGATTTTTGTTATGTTCTGACGGCTTCAAAGCCGTTTTCTTATTTGACCTCCAGACAATGTCCAGTGAATCAGGTCCTGAAATTGTCTGACATTGTACAGAGTTGCCCTCTAAAGCACAACAGGACCTTGTCGGTGTCGGCTGCCTTCTCACCTGCTGTAGATGCTCCATGTGAGCAAGGGCTGGCACATTGGTAGTGTGTGCAGAAAGTGAGATAGAAACATCATGTCCCCTCACTCGGTGTGAGTTCTCTGGACAGTGACCAACTCTATTCACACATCAGCTTTATCAGATATTACATCGACCTTATGCAAGGAAGCTGGCACAATAAAATCCATTTTAAATCCTGTCCATCTGATTCATACATTTGCATTCTTACATGCATCTCCCTTGGGTAACAAAGAGATGATTCAGGGTTGCAGAGCATTTGTAAAGGCACAACAAAATATTGTTTCTCAAGATGGAGATGACAACTACTGTATGGATGGGCTCGAGTATCCTCTCCAGGGGCACTGAGAAGAGAGAATGATGGTGACTCAGTCTTTCCCCAGTAGAGGAGACAGGGTGGGCAGGCAGGACATCACAGTCTGACAAACACAGATTGAGTCATGACCTTCAGCATGCTTGGTGGTGACCTCCAACAGCCTGGTCCCAGAAATCTTGTTTAGCCTCATGCCCACTATGGGTGTGTAAATATTTGTGTCAAAAAAAAACCCTGCACAATATTGTGTGTGACTGAGGGACACAATACAGATTAAAACAGGACAGGTTACTGATTACCCAGCAGCAAAACTCCTTCAAAACAATGCAAACCCCTTTTTCTGCAACTACTGTATTTTGCCTCTTGAATGGTACCAGCACTAACTCACACATGTATGGATTTTTCTGGTCTGTTTATCAGGAACTGGAG
Source organism: Decapterus maruadsi (assembly GCA_030347415.2). Lineage (NCBI taxonomy): Eukaryota > Metazoa > Chordata > Actinopteri > Carangiformes > Carangidae > Decapterus > Decapterus maruadsi. The sequence continues at coordinate 19,100,900 of CM064898.1, forward strand.
GAGAATTACCAGCGGGCCTACTCTGAAGCTCTGACAGCATTTGGAAATGGAGCCCTGTTTGTTGAGAAGTTTATTGAAAAGCCAAGACACATTGAAGTACAGATTCTTGGTAAGTGCACTCTGCAATTTTCTTGATCCTCAGTCGCAGGACGAAGGTAGGAAGAGAGACAGATGAGCAATGAGTGTGAATAAGATTTATTGGCCAGCAGGGGATTCTCTGCACATTACTTTTTCTCATTATAGTGGATGTAACTCTGCGAGCACTCGCTATCACGGAACTGCAATTCAACACCGTCATTTACAGGAAGTGTCTGCACTCAGAGCATATGCTCCACTTTACATGTGATGATGTATTTGATGATGTATTTAATGTATGGTCATCATGTGTAACAGTAGAAGTGCTTGTGTTATCAGACAAACATTATCTGAAGTGTGGCTGTGGTGTTTGTGTTTTTGTTTGTCTATGCGACCTTCAGAACGTACCAGGATGTAGTTCAGTGTGTGGTTGCTGTGATTAAATACTGTCTTCAGGGAATGCAAGGGACTTTGTAAATTACATGTTAGAAGGCATGTCTTTGCCAGCCTTCTTTTTCTCTGCAGTCTTCCTCCCAAATATTGCCTCTGTTTAGTTTAGTTCCTCCTTTCCTGCTCCTTCTACAGGCTGTTGGACACTGTAAATAGCATTGATCTTGCAGGTCACACTGTGTTAGATGGGTCTAATGAATTCTTGTTGGCAATCTGTGTTAGACTGTTGAATATTATAATTTTGGAGGTGGGATGGCGGAAGCTCTCCCCTCACGGGCATTTGCGCACGCTTCATACGTGCACACTAGTATAATGTTAGTAGAACGGTAAACAGTCGGCAACATTGAAAACCACCACTCTGTGCCTACGTTCATGGTGCCTACAGTACCTATGCAATGAAACACTACAACGCATATTACAGGAACATTAAGTCGGCAGCCTGTTACCTGTCCAAGACATGTACAACAAGGTCTTTCAGTCTTTGAAACATTTCAGATTTTCAACACATGTCCATCTGAAGGCCAATAGGAACACTCTCTGAGACCTGTCATTGTATGACTTTTTTGTTCATACAATTTTTGCCCATCTACACCATAAACTTTAAAATTTCTAATTTAAGCTTTAAATTAAGTCTGTCCCAAATGATAATTTTTCTTCCGATTAATCTATAGACTATTTTTCCATTAGTCAATTGGTCTATTGATTAATTTTTTGACTAATCAAATGATTATTTTTTGGTTGACGATTAGTCATTTACAAAAACCCCCACTTCTGAACACTTTTCTTATTTAAATTCTTCAGATGCTCTTTCTGGTGTTAATTCCTCTTCATAATCTTTTTTGTTTTTGGAGGGGAAAAACTGTGTCATATCAGTTTGCTTTAACCTGGAAAATAAACAGATTGAGCAGAGTGTACACTGAAATATGTATTAGCACAATGATTTTGAATAGGCACATTTATTTAGTATAGTCATGGAGCAGACCAGTGTTTCCTCTAGGAAGCCGTGGGTGCAGGACATCACCCTCACTTACGATCGGCATGCTGTGCTGGTCCGGAGTGCACAGAGAGCAGCAGTGGAGTAGATTTAAGAAAAAAAATAAAATAACGTGATGACGTGTTTACATCTATGGATACTTAAAGCAGTACAGTGTTTCCCACAGGTATGCAAGGAGACTGTGGCAGGTGGTCGGATGGCTATATCTCCCATATTGTCTGTATTAAGATTAACATGAACCTAATCAAATTAAAGCTGAGACATTACAGTATTTGCCAGAAAATCAAATGGGAAACTGTACAAACAAGACTCGACTGTGTGCCTGCAGAGACATGTCATCAACTTGCATCATCCATCTGCATTACTCTCATATTGAACATTTCAGGCTGCATCTCTGGTCTTAGTGCCATGGCCTTTAAATTAGCCTGGACCCAGATAAACACCACAGTCATACAGTATCTACAAAACCAGGGTTACATGGTCAAAGTGGACAATAAAAAAGTCTCAGCTCTTTGCATCTAATCTGTGGTCCAGCTTGTGATCACGTGGTTATACATTTCTGACACGGTCAGAATTTGGACATGGGCTGTCTGGTTGACAAAGCTGAACCTTTAATAATTTTTCTTTCATATCTCCTTCAGGTGACTTCAAACACACACGTCTTTTCACACTCCTGATTATTTTATAATGTTCTTCTTTCTCTCCCTTTATCATTAACTCACCTATCTGTCTTGTCTCTCTCCCCAGGTGATAAATATGGTAATGTCATTCACCTCTACGAGAGAGACTGCTCCATTCAGCGGAGACACCAAAAGGTGAAGTCCCCATTTTAAAATCCATCTTACCCAACTAAGTGTTTGAATGTATTTAAGAATACCTCCATGGCATTTCTGATGTATTATGTAGATTAGCATGAACAAAGGTCATAAGGAGGAATCACACCCCAAGCATTGCAGTTCTTTGAATAAACTAAAAGCTTTAGTGTTTTATTTCTCCTTTATTCTGGCAAATCAGCCAATTAAGCATCATGCAAATAAATAAGGTAATTATAGTCCTGATTGGAGCAATGATTGTGACACGGTGGCCCTGGATATCATAGATGTCCTAAGCAGCAGGGGGTAAGAGGATTATATACTAATACAAATTAGCCACTGGTAGCAACATGAATAGGAGTCTTAGTGACAACGGCAGCAGCTATATAATTGTCAACCAAATCGACTTGAATCAACAGAAACTGCCTCTTCACATGTACAGCTTTGAACTGATTATCATTCATTAGCCAGGGTGACATTTTCCGGATTATATTTATTATTTTTGTCTGGGGGGGGCGGGGGGGGGTGAGGTATGCTGACATCGCCTGATTGTCAAAAATAACAAATGCCTGAATAACACATGAAAGAGAAAATAGACATTGTCATCTAATCATCACTCAATATGACAATGCTTTCATCAGAGGAAGCTGATTAACGTGTAATGTTTAATATATTGTCACCTCGAAGCACTTTCAATCCTGTGTTTTCATCACTTTCTTCCTTCCTTTTAATCAAATTATAGATGATAATCATATTAGTGACTCGTTCATGCCAAAGCTGCTGTTCTTTAATTCTGTGAGACTTAATCTGCCTTTGCCCTTAATCTAAGATCTGTTTGAATTTCAGAAGCTAGAATAGTCACTTGTTAAAATAGATTTGAGATGGTAGAGTGCTGATGGGATATTTTTAGCTTTTCTCAGTGTCTTGGAAATGCTGCTTTAGATTTGATAAAAATTTAATTGAGTTGTGGTGGTTTTTGTTTTTTTTCAAATCAGACACAAGTCATGCTGTTTTGAACTAGATTCAATTAGTTCTCTTGGATGGTTTGACTTTTATGACACTGTGGAATGAAACAGACCAACCTTTAACATGGTAAACCCTTAACCTAACCCAGCAGCCAGGGCCAGACCAAATGAAAGTCTGAATGTGTTTACAAATGATTTACTCCATCTGTTTTGCTGAGGCTTTGGTGACACATCCTGTACCAACCTTATGGCTGCTGTAGGAAAACAAATTATGGTATTTACTTAAAAGTGAACTGTGTGTAGGTTTGTGGTTCCTCTGTCTGTGTTTAGATTACATTGATAAATTGGCTCTATGCACAGCTCCACTACTTCCTGAACTTTAGCCAGCTCCTTTATTTCCTGTCTTACATTGTAACTGGACCAACTGATTAATCCAGGTTTCCCTGACCATTGTTGTGAGGTCAGACACACCTGGATCAATCAGTTGGTCTAATAATGTAAGACAGGAAATAAAGGAGCTGTCTTAAGTTCAGGAAGTAGTGGAGCTGTGCATAAAGCCCATTGGAGGAAAATGTAGCTGGGTGAACAATTGAGGAAGTGCATTTTGTTTTATGTAAACAGAAGATCAAATGATTGTGTAATGTGACAGCGATCACTTGTAGTGATGAACCAACAGAGAATTACTGCCCAACCCTGCAGTTCCCACCATCCCTACAGGGAGCTTCAGCATCTGTCAGCTCATTGTTTTCACTTTACAGTTTTGCAATGTTAGTGTTCTGGTTTGCTCTCAAAGCACTCAACACTGTTCTCACTTAAAAAACAAAAAACACCATCTTTCTACCACCTGCCCAGCACCAAACAGCAGACAGAGCAGGTAAACATAATGGCTTATGCGTTGGAAACTACATCGCTTTCAGTGGCCATTTTGCACATTTTGTTTGCAGTTCAGATCCCACAGTCAATGTCAAAATGACTATTTAGAACTCTTCCCCATGTGGGTTTTCAATGTGGTGAGCATATCATTGAGTTGAAATGTATATAATTTGTTTTCCTGACACTGACAATTTACTGCCTGTTTATTCTGAAAAACCTGTGGTCATTGTGGTGTTTCCAATAAAATCCTGTTGTTTTGAAGGTTGTGGAGATTGCGCCGGCCTTCCAACTGGACCCTCATCTGAGAGACAGACTCCATGCTGATGCCGTCAACCTGGCCAGACAGGTATGGTTGTGTGTTTGGTGTTGAAGCCTATGGTTACAGTCTGTCAGGAGTTTCCTCACGATTCAGGTTAACTCGACCGTTTTATTACATAAGGGAAAATGCTCCTGAGGGAAAACAGAGGAAAAGTTTGATGACAGGACCTCTACTTAATCACATTTTAATCACAGAGTACAAAATATAATAATAGTTGTGTATTAAAATAATTTTAAATATGAATGTAACTGTAGCCTGATGTTAAGACAGCTTATTCCCTTTGGAAGCAGTATTTCCTCTGAACTGTCAAGGCAGGTGTCAGCTCTGTGCAGTGCTAGAGTCTTGACCACTTGTTAAGAAAAGCTGGCAGACTTGAGGAGACATTGCTCTCTGAATCCGAAGAAGCTTTCGTGGTTAGCACACTTGAGCACTGGGTTGTATTCAGGAAATCTGAGCAAATTCCCAATGCTGCTCATTTTTCTGTCTATAATTGGTCTGCAAAACAACTGGATTCTCCACAGGAATTTTAATGTGTTGTGTACCTGTGATTCAAATGAGGGGGACATTAGTGCTTTGCCAAAATTTGAAAATGAAAATGGTATTTGAAAATAGCTGGAAATGGATGTCAACAGTGCAGGCAGTAAATGCAATTCTGGAAATGGGTGTTTGAACAATTTTTGAGTGTATTTTTTGCACAATTTAATGATTATTGTCAACTCAATTGTGCACTTTAGTAAAACATGCACAAACATAACCTGCAGATGTAAAATCTCACCCTGTGTTTAGCCTTAAAAAAATGTTAACTTTAGTATTGGGCTCCAATGTCCCCAAAAAGTCGGCTCAACTATGACAGCATCACTTAAAAGTCAAGCCTCATCTCTCAGAGGAGCTTTCAAGTAATGGCCTTTTCAGGTAATGGTCCAAGTTGAGGAATGGATCGAGGTGTGGAGGGAAGAGTGGGAGAGGGGGATGGAAACAGGAACAGTGATTTGCTAAAGAAATGACCTTGATGATACTGATGGCAAAATGCTCATATAATAGAGGTAGAAACTTTATGTGAGACTCGTGATACGACCTTGCTCTAGGAGTGATATATATTTTTTCTGCTGCAGTCAAATAACAACGTCACCCAGTTTATGTGCTGTAGTGACAAACCATGTCTCCTTGTGTTTTAAGAGCAGCAGCTCTTGCTCTTGGCCATGACTCTCTGCAGTTCACCATTTGAGACAAGAGAGGGGTGTAGCCCCTACCAAAAAGCAGCATACGTATGCACACTCATGCACACACACCTGTTGAAGATAAGGACCTCCATAGTGTGAATGCACAGAGGCATTCAACACACAAGCACTATGGTGTGCTGTCTGTGTGAAAGCTCTTACTGTTGTTGTCTTTCAGAAAAGATTTTCTCTTTTCCAGGCTTAAATATAAGTAAATGAAAGTATTTCATCAATTTCTATTTTCAAGTTTGTCAAGGCTGTTTGGTTTATGTAACGAAAAGTGAAATTTATGAAGACAAAAGGATGCGAAATCCATGCAAAACAAACAATATTTATTGTAACTTCAAATCATGCACCAACAGCTGTAACAAGACAGGACATGGGGAGACGGAGAGAGGGGGAATGCAGCAAAGGGCCACTGGTGGAATCGAATCACGGCCGCTACGGCAATGACTAAATCCTCTGGATCAGTGGGTAGAGCAGGCACCCTATACATGGATGCAAACAACGCCCATATCACAGTGATATTATTCAATAATATAAATTGTAGTTTTGAGTGTTTTGAACAGTTGATATGTGTTCTCTGCTTCTTTCCATGAGATGAGAAGATAAACAGTCAGTGAAATATGTAGCTGTAGATAATAAAACCTTAAAAGCTTAGGCTACAGACTGGAAACAGTGAAGAACAGGCAACCTGGTGATGTATGCACACTGCCACCTGTGAAGCTCACCAATTAGCAGGTATGCTGTTTATTTTAACCTCACAAAACAAATTGTGGGTTTGTGCCATGACTATATATTAGATCTGACTGCAGTAACTGTCTGATCCTACATTCAGTGGACGCAGTGTTTTTCCATCCAACTCTCAACACGAGGGGGAATTTATCATTTCTCACAATGTTTATTTACAGAACATCAATTTATTTCAAACTATTTTGACGGATCAGTGATTTATCAGTTTAAGGATAAAAAAGGAGGCGCAGCTTGGAACAGTTTCAAAATCAGATTCAGGTGCAGGTTATTCAACAATCCCACTGTGGTAAGAGAAGTTTCAGCTTAATCAGTGCAGACACTGACTGAGACATTTCCTCATGCCTGTGTTACTATACCTGAGAGGATTCAAACACAGCTAAAGAGTCAGACCTGCAGCATTTGCAAATTATCACCAGGGGTCTCACTTTCTCTTGGCCTCATCCTTTTTTTCCAGTTCCAGACAACCCCTTCTCTCTTCCCTTGCTCCCTCCCTCCTGTTTTTGCATTTCCCCTGAATTTGTTGTGATTGCATTACACTTTGTGTCAGTCCCACAGTGACGGCTTCCACTTGTGAGCTGAGCCCAGCTCTCACTGCAGGTGCTGAGACCTGCTCCCTGAGCAACGCTGAGGCTGAACTTTGGTAGTTAGTTGGGTATTATTGTGTGTGTGTGTGTGTGTTGCAGCTTTTGTGTGTATGTGTATTACAGTGAGAGACAGAGCAAGGTGACATTTATTTTTAATGTGTTATGTGGTTCCTTATTTTTAAAGTAATAGAAATGGTACATTTATACAGAAAGTGTGTGTTGGCATATAATTAGCTCTTGGCCACACACACATATATATGTTTACTTGGCTCAGGGGGACATAACAGTCAGTTTCCATAGTCTACCGTTCCTGTGGAGACATTCACACTGGAACTCTTACAGTGAGAAACAGAGCAAGGTGACATTTATTTTTAATTTGTGTTATTAGTGGTTCCTTATTTTCATTGGGATGTAACAGTATAGTGTGCAGAAATGGTTGTACATTTATACAGAAAGTTTTACTGTGTTCTCAACCTTTTTGGGGTCATATAATTAGCTCCCCCCTGGCCCCCCACACACTGCAGTTTAATAGAAACAGGGGAAAAAATGCATTTTAGATTTACTTGGCTTTACAGGGGGACATAACAAAACAAGATCAGTTTCCAATAGTCTGATTGAAAATAAATTCACCTTTTCCTAATAATTTGGTTGTTTAGACATCATTTTCAATTATACACTTTTTGGTGGAACTCTTGACATATAAAATGCTGGTAAAACTTGCCCTATTTTCAGCTTAAATACAAAGGAGTCTGGTCTGAGGTGATGATACAACTCATTGGTCCTGACATGTGTTTTCTGCATCTTGGAGCGAGTCCACTTTTTTTTTCAGTGTAGTTAGAGGCTTTTCATTATAATTAGCAGCTCATTGGGATGTAACAGTATAGTGTGCAGGACGTTAAACTGCTGTTGTATCATGTGTGTGTGTGTGTGTGTGTGTGTGTGTGTACATGGGTGGAACTGCTCTACTCACTGTGTGTTTACTTGCACACTATGTTTTACTGCACCAGTGTATGTGAAAACATGGCCAGATTGGAAGGTTTGGCGGATATCCACATGGGAGGGTGTTTTACTGCACCAGTGTGTAAAACATGGCTTGGTATCCACATGGGAGGGTATTGTGTATGTGTGTCTGTTGGTGTGTATAGATATGATACACTGGATGGATGTCATACTGCCCCCCCACTCTTGACTCTATCCACAGACACACACGTCACACACACATGCTTACTGTCTCTCCTCCGACTCGCCAACACACACCTGCTATTTCTCAGCTCTTATCTTGTCTTAATGGCAGCTCCATAGTGCTGGCACTCTGTCCCCCTTCATCTCGCCGTCTGTGCGTATCGCACATCTTCCATTATCAGCAGCCTCCATCTGAGTCTTTCAGAGAAACAGCACAGTCTTTGAACTCGTTGCAGGCCACAGCATTTCCTGATAGAATGTCCTAGAGAACAAAGTTGCCTGGCAACACTGACGGGCTACAGGAAGTTACTTCAGCTCTCAGTTAAAAAAAAAAAGAAAAAGGGTTGAGCTCAGAGTGGTAGATATCAAGTCAGAGCTCACAGGAAATTCAGATATTGTCAAATGGCCTGCTATGCTGTTTGTGTTATGTGCTGCTCAAACGGCTGATTTATTTTCTTTCTTTCTTTCTTTCTTTCTTTCTTTCTTTCTTTCTTTCTTTCTTTCTTTCTTTCTTTCTTTCTTTCTTTCTTTCTTTCTTTCTTTCTTTCTTTCTTTCTTTCTTTCTTTCTTTCTTTCTTTCTTTCTTTCTTTCTTTCTTTCTTTCTTTCAGCTCTGTGTGGTTACTGTGCCTCTTTGTTGTCCTTGTGTTTTTAGGAGATATCTCAGCCAGTCCTGATTTTCTTTATGAATGATGCATTTCACTAAAGCAGTGTGAGGTTTCCATAATCAAGAGTGATTGGCCCACTGATTGGATGCTTCATTTCCTGCTCAATCATAAATGTGCTGCATGTGTTAATCTTGTCTTTTTAATACCTGTGTGAAATCTGTGATGCTGTGTTGTACAGTATTGCTACTGTGGTGTAGAAGGAGCCGACCACAGCTATCTGTCGACCCCCCTGCTTTGTTTCCTTGGTGTGCATGAGTTTTATGACAGGAAGTGAAGCTGAATACCAGCACTTGGGCATTTTTTCTGCCGGCAAGTTATACACTGTAGCTAAAAAGACATAAAAATAACATGACTCAGACACTGCAGGTTAAATTTGACAAGTGATACTACACTCAATCATTTACAAAGTTTCAGACTGCTCTCAGATAGTTGTGTAAATAACAGATGATATTTTTTTCCTGGCAGGCTGTGTGGGCAGCTGCGTAATTCATAGCAAGGTATTTACTGTTTGACAACAGATTAGTTACCATTTCTGTTTACTAAAGCGCTGAGTAGGATGGTCATTAGCATTGAATGTCCTTCTTTTAGTGCTTTGAGAAGAGAATGTGAATTTTATGGGACACAGTGAAAATGGTCCAGTGTCATTTAAGGCTCCAGCTTCAGAAAATGTTCCCAGAAGGACTCTTTACATTGTGCCTTATTTCTCTGTAAATGGCTTTGTCTACCTTGAACATTTCCCTTCCTCCAAGGTGGTTTTGTCCTTTACATTCATCACAGGGTCACCCATTCTCTTTATTTCTAAGTCCTTGTTATTTTCAACAATGGTAGAAAAATAGCCTCATATGACATTATTAAGCGATGACAGAAATGGCTTCATGTTATTGAACTTCAGCTGTCATACACTGTCATCAATGGCTACAGTATACTGTAGTTAGGTGTTTTTTTTTTTGTTTCTTTTTGTTTTAGCGCATACTGTACTGTATATACAGTAGTGTATGCCTTGAAACTAAACTTCATCCCATAAGCAGGTACTGTATATTTTGGGGAGGTTTTTGGCCCAGGTAGTAGCTACAAATGGGTCTTAGAAACTGCTTTTACCGAGTAACAGTCCTGTTGTTTATTCACATACACTCCCATAGTAACTGGACAGGATAGTGGATACAGATTATGTAATAATAATAATAATAATAATAATAATAATGATAATATAATTCCTACTCACACACTTAAACAATTTGGTCTGTGTGTCCAGTCTCAAAGTGCAGATATAGTGAAATTACTGACCAAGGTGTTGGGCAATTTTTTATGCTTCCATTTTTTCCCCCCAGAGTACTATGCTGCACTGTCTCACCCACACTTTGGGCTTTTTCCACTGAATCTTGGAGCTGTCTTGTTGCAGTTTGGCAGCAAGTTTCTAGACTCTTTTCAAGCCTATATCATGATTGGGATTTGGCAGAGGTAGCTGCTGTGGAGGAGAGTAAGCAAAGGGGAAAAGCTGAATCTGTGTGCAACTGTGATTAAGCTTTTTAAGCTGCAGAAATGAATTTAGTCCTTTTTAATGTCGTCTGCAGTCTGCAGTTTGAACATCAAATGTGGTCAAAGCCACACCAGTGTACGGCACTGTACAGATGTAATGGACATGCCTCACACAAGATGCAACATTAAATGAAATGGTCGTGCATGGCTAATAAGCACATGTTCTTATATGCATGTAGGCTCACCTTCAGATACTGTAGATGTGGAAACAAAACTATGCATTTACATTTTTTCTGTGTGTGAGAGGGAGCAGGTGTGCGTGTTTATCGATGTGTGAATTGTCAGTACATTCTTCAGTCTGCATTTTCTTTTTCATGGCATATTTAGCTGTTTAACCTTAAGATGGGGGAGTAGGCAGAGTTATTTGTCAGATACTCATGCAGCTGTAATTAGGAATTCAATTCTGGTACTTGTGTGGGTGAAGAGTGTTGACAATTGGGACTTTGTTGCATTTACACCGTGTATGACGCAGTCTCTCACCCACTCAATTTTGTTGGTGTTTTTTTGTTTATTTAGATTTTTTGTTTGTTTTTTTGGGTGTCGGAGAGACAGGTTAACTTTTTATTTTTGGCAGAAATTAGCAGTCAATGTTAAAGCTGGGCCAGAAAATAATTTCTCTCTGGTTTTTCTACTCTTGTGGGAGAAGGCAAAAATATCTGTCTATTTGCTGCCGTGATGTAGAGATAAGAACAGGAGACAAAGATTGAAATCTGTCTGTGAGATGATGACTTGAAGAGAAGCATAATTTCTGGGAGTGTGTGTTGGGGGAAAATTATTTTTTGCTTGTGTTCAGTATTTCTCTTGTGCCTGCCTGCTCGATCTCCCACTACCAGCAGAAACACTCATCAGCACTCTCAACAAAGCAAGTGCATATTTCTGTGTGTCAGTGAGATGGCACTCTGTGTGTGTGTGCGCATGTGTTTGTACGTGCAAATAGTCCCTGGTGTTGTTACTAGAGGCTGCATATATTCTGTTTTTGAAAAATACCTTAAAGAAAACCTCTGTTATCTCTAGTTTTCTTGTGAAAATAATGTGTCAGTCTGTCTGCAGCATCAGGACACAGTTGACACACTTGAGCTTAAGAAGAACATCTTTACAAACGGGTCACAAAATCTTCCTGTTTTTTTTTTAATAGCAAACTTTTCTTAATGATTTTGTTTGGAATTTTCTGATGTGAATTAGCAGTCAGTTCTTTATTTTGGTATAAAGTGCATGTGCTCATTCAATGAATGTTTGAATGAATGATGTATTTTTAACAGGTTTAACTTGGCCAGTAGTTTGGCTGCATAATCACTATGTTAAAATCAGACCAATCCACTAATAACCTCATGAAGAGAATATATCTTGGTGATAGTTAAAATTTCACAGTTTGAAAGAGGAGATTTACTTGTTTATGTCTCAAGGATTTTTGCTTTGTTTGAAAGTGATTAAGGTATTGGGTGTTATTTGTCCTTGTCCTGACACAGAGACTGCACCTTTTCTAAACCCGCCTGAGATTTTTTAAAATAATGACTTCAACTATTTCTTTTGTTTTTATGCATTTACTATTGTATTTTTCCATTGTTAAAATTTAAATCTAGAGCATCAGGTGTCAGGTCTGATAAACTTCTTTTTGTTTGTTTTTCCTTTTTACATGTGCAATTGTCTGTGTACCTCTAATTCAAATCAAGTTAACTTTCCAGTCATTACAACGTTATACTTGGAGGTATCATTGATTGATATGAAGGAATTAAGGGGGAGATGCAGGTTGATATAACCCATAATTTGATAATATTGTCACCCACTTTCGGTTTTTGAGTGTTCAAGACAGACTTGTGTGTTGGTGACATCCCATGCTTCCCTTGGTGTTTGAGGTCTCTAGCTTCATGTCTTTCAGTTAAGCTCTGTTTGTGTACACACACGTCCTTCAATCCACTGAGGGTGTTAAACGTGGAATTAGTTCTGCTGTCAATCATGGTGATGGTGAGTGAAGAGATGACATACTCTCGCTCAGACAAGGCATGTCCCCGGTAGACACACACAAGCACACACACTAATTCATATGGGTGAGGAGGAGGGCTTCACAAATTCAGATTGACACTTCGTCCCTGGAGGTGGTCTGAACTATAAACATTACTACTTACAGACCCATAAACACCCTGCGTGTGTGTGTGTCTGTGTGTCTATGTGTTTTGTCCCATTTTTGACTTCAAAACCACCAGCACTTTTCGCCCTGAAAGCATATTTTAATATTCCATCAGGAAAACCAGCGTTTGGAAATGGGGTAGATGAAAAATGTTCCAATCTTCCTCCCACTGAGCTCATGCATCAGTCAGTTTTCATCTTGTTTCTTTTCTTTGGTTTAATTATTTACGATCTGGCTCTCAATTTTGTCTGTTTTTCTTCCTCTTCCCTTGACTTCTTCTTGTCTTCACCTGTTTTCTCTTTCTCTTGAGTGGTTCTTTGTGCTGTGTCCTTCCCTTTCCTACAGTACTCGCTGCTCTATGAATCTGAAAATTGTCTTCTTTCCTTTTTTTCACTCAAAGGACATGGTCAGTCACAATGGTCTAGTATCAGTTAATCTGCATTTACAGTATAGAGCTGTTAGCTAGTCATGCACACATTAGACTACAGTGGTAATTTGGGGTTCAGTATTTTGCCTAAAGGTACAGGGTAAAGGGAATCAAACTGCTGACCTTCAATTGGTGGACGACCCAGTCTGCCTCCTGAGCTGCAGTACAACTGCCATCATTAATCAGTGATTTTACTTTCTGACTGGTTAATAATTTGGAAACCATCAAATATTTATCCATGAATCAAAATAAGAATAGACTGTGATAAAATAGATGTATTTCATTCCCCTACTCTGGTTATTGATGTTGTAAACCCTCTGTGTGTTCTTGTCACTCCTCTGGGGGGGTTCGACTGTTGACCCCCAGAATGAGACCAGTCAATGTTGTGATTATTTTTACAAATTGTGACACAAGAACAAGTGAATACAACATGATGAAGCAGAAGAACTTCATCATGGGAACAAAGCTGAAACCATATACACAAAGAGACCGGGTTTCAAGTTCAAAAGTAACAGAATTGAATGTGTAAAGAACCAATTAGATGATCACTCCTAGTCTCAGTATTAAGTCCCAATGTATACGAAAAAAGATCTGTGTTACTATTTTATTAAATCTCTGAGCCATAGTGAAAGCTGCTGGAAGCATTTGGTGCCTGGAATGTCTTTTTTGGAAAACACTGATACAAAGTTTCACAGAAAGCTCAGAAAATAACAGTGTCACAGTCATGCCCCTGCTGTTTGAATGACGAGTGGTCTAAAGCAAGCACACTGCAGAGACACAACAGCATTGATGAAACAAACCAACAACAATGCCCTTTCCCTTCCTTTCTGTTGTGCTAAATTGTCTGCAGGTGCAAAGACATGATTCTGCAGTGGCATGTGTAATGTAGGATGCATAAAGTAGTGCAGGAGTCTGCCTGTCAGGGTGACATTGGCACTTGTGATTGGATGGTGGTGCTATTTTGAGCATCTGTGGTGTGTACTCTATGCCTGGAGAATCCTCATGGCTGTGTGTGCTGTGTGTATTTTCAAGCAGCGTAAGTGATATTTAAATGGGCTGCACTTTTTATTGCTGATTTATTAGCAGGAGTGAAGGGTGTATGTGCGTGTCATTGTGTCTCTGTGTGTATATGTGTGTGGATTTAAGATGACATAAGGCTTTTTGGGAATAGAATCCCCCAGACAGGAAAGTCAGCGATCTGAGACTGTCTAGAAGGGAGACAAAGATGGAGGGATGGCAAGAGGGAGAGAGATATAGATGGAGGGAGATTAGAGGGTGAGAAAGTGCCAGACAGTCAGCACCACGTAAAAAAGAAGGAAATAGATGGAAGGAGAGGATATGGAAAAGGAAAATTACAAACCTGCTGTTAATGTAATGAATAAACAGATTCAATGTCAGGTGGTCGGAGGATGTAGAGACTGAGACGAGAGGAAGTGAGGGAAAGACAAAAGGGGGGAGGTATTGATTCTTTCCGCCAGCTGGGGGGAAACTTAAGCCAACTGTGTTTCTGAAATTAGAGCCAAGGGAAAGGTGGAGGGATGGAGGATGGAGAGGAAAATGGTGGAGAGAGCAGTAAGGAAGTATACAGCGTTTGTAAGGCAATGTGCAGTAATAACACTGAAGTACAAAAAGAAGTGCATTTATATAAATAATAAATAGCTGCAGTGTTTGGTAAAGTAGGATAACTCTGGTCAAAGTGAAGTTGCTCTTTACACATTTTTATTTATTTATTTATTAAAATCTCCCTTTTTTAAAAATCCACATTATTTATTGTCAACATACTTGAACAAAGTGATTTAAAAGAAAGAACGATGCAGTCAATGAATGCAGGTTAGATAAAAACCCAGCAATCAAAACCTTTTTCCAACAAAAAAGACCATGTAGCCATCAACCAAAACAAACCAGGTGCCAAACAAAGACAAAAATAAATTGCACAACATTTTCTCAACTGAGAATGAAAATGAAATGAAAATCTGAGATAGTCCTAAAGTGATAATGGATCAGATCATAGAGTGAGGGCCAGTGCTGTAAACTCACAACAAAACAAACTTAAACAAAGCCATAATTGCCAGACAAAGCCCAGAGAAATGACACAAACCAAGCAGAGTGGTTATCACAGCAGCCACTTACTTTATTGTCATTTTGATTCATAGAACGATATTCTGATCTACATATATATTGGGTTTTGTTCAAAATGCAAAATGAGTAATCATGTAAAAGCTTTTCACGTCACTCTGTTCATCCTTACAGTATGTTACTGAACTAGTGAATCCTGGTGCTTGGAACATGTTGGCCTGTGGTCACTAAAACACAAATTAAAGATATTAAAGGAACACTGCTGGATAAAGTGGCATCTAGTGGTGAGGGTGCAGATTGCAAGTAACTGTACTCCTCTGCTCACAGACTTTTTCATCACTGGGTCCAGGCCAGACCCTGGTCTATTTCAGCCTAAAACCTTTAAAGTGACACTTAATCAAATTTTGCCAGAGCCTTTCTATTTTAAACTGCACAGCTTGTCCAACCTTAATGGAATTGGTTGTTTGATGCTAATTAGCCAGTCACTGTGACTCGATCCTGTAAGAGACACGGGATGGACAAAGGACAACAATCAGAAGTGGTGAAAATGTCAGAGTGGGGTGGGAAACAAGAGGCAAAGCTGTTGAAGCTAATGATTGTTTGTTTATTATAAAAATGGTTGAGGGAAACTCCATAGCTACACTTATTTCAGATGCACATAAACCCTACAGTACACATTGCTCCTTTTTACAGGGAGACAAACAATGTATAGACTTTATGCACAACTCCACTACTTCACAACTTAAACAATCTCCTTTATTTCCTGTCTTACATTATTGGACAAACTGATTAATCCAGGTGTGTCTGACTGTGACCTCAGTAGTTACAACAATGGTCAGACACACCTGGATTAATCAGTTTGTCCAATAATGTAAGACAGGAAATAAAGGAGCTTGTTTAAGTTCAGGAAGAGCTGGGCATAAAGTCTATTGCGGGAGGGAGGCTGTTTCTGCTGTTCTGTAGCTGCATTTAAGCCATGATGAAGAGATATTGTTTCAGTATTTTGTCTAGCATGAGTACATTGATAACCATGTGCAGTGACCCACAGTTAGACATTAAACTCTGCAGTCAGGAAGTCCAGTCTGTTTTGTTGGTTTCTAATTGAATTAATGACGGCTTCTGCCAAAAAAGACATTAGTCCCGACCACTGACGGGCGTGCTGGGCTACCTTTTGGCAGAAGCTTGTACATTACACTTTAGCTTGTAATGAAATCATCAGCATCACATTGGGGTGGTGATTCCCTGTCAGGCTTCATTTTGCAAACAGTGATGGGTTTGCATAGATTACTCCTTATTCAGCATGATAATGATGTACAGTATATCTAAATGGTGTAGTGCGAAACTGTTCTGTTTTTTGCTGCTCTGCTCTCTGAGGATTGAAAGAAGACGAGAAACAAATTTTCCAAACAAGCATTTCATGCCGGCAGAAAAACTGAAGCCATGTGCTATTACATGCTGTAAAAAGAGGAGTCATACAGATGAGCAATACAAGAAAGAGAATTTGCCCATGGAGAAATGAAACTGGAAGGAACGGAAAAGTTTTAGAATCTTTTCTAAACAAGCAGTAGCTCTGTCTCCCTGTTCTCTCCTACTCTGACTGAATGCCCTGTCAACTATATTGGCCATTTCAGTCGCACCCATGGATGCAAAATGAAACTGGTAATTGCTACACTTACATTCATACACTGTAGAGAGAGAGGAGAAGAATGAGAGAACCCCCCCTCCACTCGATCTCTCCTCCCTCATCCCCTTCTTTCACTTGTGTAAGAAAGCAGGAGCTGTTAATGAAACAGAAGTGGCAGCGTACACAAACATGCAGCCAACAGACTCACTGGCATCAGCACTTTTCCCTGTTTAGTGTAACTCCTTGCTTATGCACATGGGATAATGTGTACAAGGCTTCAGTCAACCACTTTATCTCCTCTCCTCAGCCCTTACTCCACCTTTTTTAATCCAGTCTGCTTTACTGTCTTTTCTAACTATCCCCATATTTGCAGCAGCCTATTATTTCCCCCTATTTCTGTTTGTGACTGTTGCACTGTGAAGGGCTGGCTGGGTGTCTGCACAATTCACACACAAACTATTATCAGTGCTCCATCTTTGCCACACAAACATCCTCTGTTTTGCTCTTTCCTTGTAATATATATAAATAGTAAATAAAATTGAGTGTGGATGAGCACCGTCACTATCTGATTACATCAGCAAATATGTTCAGTGTAGTATGATACTGTACATACAATAGGGTGTGAATCTGAAAAGCATTGAATGCACAATTATGCAAAGTCTGAACCACTGACCTTAAAGGGAATGTGTGATGATTGTATAATGTGTGTCACAAATGGTAAATATTTTAAAATTCAGTTTGAAGAAGAGGTTAAATTCTGCCCAAGCGGCCTTGAGATGTGTGGGTGTACATTGTTGCACTTGACTGGCTGTTCATGGGGTAAACTGATGGGTCCACACATGGGACACAAACCCTGATGCAAAGATTTGATTCACACTATGGTAACATACTGTGTGTCTCTGTAGGTGCACATCAGCATGGATTAAAAGACATCTGTTATCATGTATGTACTGTATATGTGCAGGATACATGACACAAATTTGGACTGACATACCATAGATGACACACACTCACACACACATAATTGGGAATAATCACACACACACAAACACTAGCACCTCCTCTTGTATTTTTTGCTCCTCTTGTCATCTTTCCTTCCCTTGTGCCTCCTCTTCTCTCTCTCTTCTTCTCTCACCCTCCGGCTGTGTCAAACGCT
Source organism: Decapterus maruadsi (assembly GCA_030347415.2). Classification (NCBI taxonomy): domain Eukaryota; kingdom Metazoa; phylum Chordata; class Actinopteri; order Carangiformes; family Carangidae; genus Decapterus; species Decapterus maruadsi. The sequence continues at coordinate 19,118,735 of CM064898.1, forward strand.
GCAGTGTGGGTGTCGTCGTACCGGCTGCAGCCAAATCTTAGTTTAACACACACACTGAGCAGTATGCCGACACATGCTCGCAGCTGCAGCCTTATGAAGTAGAAAACCCATTTCTGCCCTGACTACCTCTTGGAAGAAGTGAGAACGAGGGAGTAAGGAAGGAGGGAAAAGGAAGGCGGGGGAGTGAGCAAGTAAGGAGTGAGATAGAGGGAAGGTGAGGCATCATGGAGAGCGGGAGAGGGAGGGAGGCTGTGCCTGGAGTGAGGAAGCTGAGGCAAGAGTATAGGAGGAAGAAAAATAGCTTTTGGCCCGATTGTATGTCTAAGTTACTAATTGTGTATATACACTGAGAATAGATGTAAATGTGTTTGTGTGTCTGTGATTCAGTGGGCACACCTCTGTGCATGGGCAAACATTAATCTTTGTTTGCTGCTGCGTGTGTGTTGTTGTTGTTGTTGCTTATATTTGTGCATGGGTATGAGTGTGTGCCCGCCTTTGTCCAGCTGTGTGTGTTGTGCGGTGCTCTTTGATCATTAGGCAGCTGTATTCATCCCTCCTCCTCCTCCTCCTCATGTCACAGACAACAGGCTCATTATACTTCCATTAACTGCTGACAGAGCGAAGGGTGAATGAGGGCAGCGCCAGAGACAGACGGGACTGAGCCAGAGAAATAAAGCAAAATGGAGAAGAGGGCGAAGGCAGCACCGCCTGACTCCCCCAAAAATGAGGCGTAATGCCTGATATCAATAAAGAGGGATAAGTGGAGAAGAGGAGAGGTTGGACGAGGTAAATAGGCAGACGAGAGATCAGGGAGCACTAGTGGAGGAAAAGGGGAAGCCTGAAAGTGTACCAGGGTGTAAGAGAGATGTGAAAGGAGGGATTTGAGAAAAGTGGGTGCTGCCAGATGGAAGGTGATGGGAGAATGAGACTGTGTTGACATTTTGACCTGCAGTGTGTAGTTGAATTCACCACACATTTGGTAATATACAGGAATATAAAGTTTTAACTTTTCAGAAAGTGTTACAGCTTTTGTTGGAGTTGTCCTCAACAAAATCAACATCTACAGTATTGTGCATGATTAGGGAAAATTACTTTCAAAATGTGATTTAGCAAAGATTTTTTTGATAACGTGATGAGGGCAGTCATTACATTTACAGTATTTGAACAGCCTTTGGATTGCAAAATGTGAAATTTTCTGCATCCAAAGATGTATTGCAATGACACCTATGCTTTTTATGAGAAATTTAAACAGGTTGTTGAAGGAGAACACAACAGTGTGATAGTGACTCTAAACATTCAAACAGTGCTTTTTCACACTGGACACATGTGGATCACACCTGTCACTAGTAACATACTGGCTAGTTGGTTAGTTAGTTTTGCAGGTCCTTCGTCCCCTGCATTGTGCATGCTGTCTCACTGCATTGAATAACACAGTTAATGGAATTGGTTAGCAGTGCTATAACATGTTAATGTTAGAAAAGAATGGTAAAGGACCTATTTGTAAGATGAGCATCACACATCATTGCTCTACTTTGTCTCCAGAGGTGTACAGCAATGTCAGTGTTTTGCTTGTCTCTCTAACCAGCTAACCCTGGTTGGGATCACCAGCGACTCATGGTAGGATTCAATCTGCAACCACCACCACCATCCTTCTGTCATGTATTTGTTGTCTAGCTTGTCAACAATTTAAAACCTGTTTGCTACAGTAAACCCTGCCTTATACTGTGAAGCAGCCATAGTGGCACTTTACCACTTATATGAAAACTGGTCATACTGACATGAATGCCCCACTCATTGAGAAATGGAGAGGGAGAAGATTGAGCTTTTGTAAAAGTAGATTGAGATAGGCCAAGGCGAGTGGATGGTGATGGAGAGAAGGGTTGTGCCGCTGTGGAGCAGAGAATCAGAAAGATACTTGGAAAACACAATGGCCAGAGAGATGAGGAAGGAAGTGGAAACTAAAGCTGACATGGTTGTTAGAAATGTTCAAGCTGTTTTCCTTGACATTTTAAGTGTTCCCTTTTTAGTTGTCTCCTGCTTTGATTGCTTCCTTATAATAACACAGTTTTGACTCCATAAAACAAAATATACTGACATCTAGTTTTTGATTCCAATCTGTAGATAATTATAATTTTACACCAATGATACACTGTTGAATTAGTGTTTCCAGGCAATAAGAAAAATGTATTTTTTCCAGTGTATTTTACCTTTCTGTCTTGGCTGCAGTGATATGAAACATTTTCACATGTAGAAGTCAGCCGTCAGTGATATTTCATAAAAGGCCAAAGTTAAAACCATGAGATTTCTGCAGGAAAATGGAGCGAAGACACTTGAAGGCATGAGACAGAGAGGGGGAAACATGTGGACAGGTAAAGGTTATGAGGCCAGGGAGGTAAAGGAAAAGTAGAAACAATGTGGCATAAGACGTGTGCACACACCTCCCCTCACTGCTTAGGTGTTTGTTTTATGGTGTCATAAAGTGTGACAGTCCAGGTTGCCTTGCTGACAGCGAATCAGCCCACAAATACTTTCTCTGAATTGTGTTGTTATTTTGGGATGGTTCTTCCTTTCTGCCTCTGCCCCTTCAGTACATCTAAAGTTATGGCTGCACTTTGCACTTGATGACTTTTTTTTTTTTATGGATTAATTGATAATAAAGATCAGCGTTTATGAGTCCACAATGCTGTGTCTCCACAGGTGGACTGTAAATTCATGTTAGGTCTCTGTGGTTGTATTGATTTCAAATCTGTCTGTATTGTCTTTCCTCTTTCTCTTACGCATTTGTGTGTGTGCACTTTACGGCTGCATTGCTTCCACACCCATTACTGTTGGCTGATGGCCTTGCTGTCTCCATTCAGCTCACAGAATCTCCAGATACAGCTTTGCTGAATGGTTGTTGTACAATAGACAAAAAAATAGACAGAAACATTGCGGATGGAGTTTACATTGTTTATTGCACTTGTCCACCAGTGCATCTAACACTCATTTTAATAGTAGTAGCAATATTGGAACTAAAGCCACCATATCCAGAATTACAAAGTATAGTATTAATAATTGAAATATAAATTACATGCACTCTAATTATTGAGGCTAACATTAATAACATGCAGAAGAAAACAAAAACAAAGAAAGATGCTGATAGTTCCTCCCTAGAAGTGTAGCCTTTGCAAAAGTTGCTTTGCACATTGATATTTTCTGGGAAATCTCAGATCAGTCATTTAGATTGGCCAGTGGTACAGGTAGGTGGACCCAGGCCCGTTAGGCCTACCCACATCGCTGTGCTCTACATCACACTGACACAAATCAACAGAGAGATGAAACCACTGATGTTACATGTTACATGTCTGAAAAAGGCTTTTCCCCCCCCTCAATTCTGTCATTTTTGTTGTAGGTTAGTGACATGAGTCACATCATGTACAGTATGTTCAGAGCTCTACTGCTTTTAGTGGCCCTTCCTTTCATCACTCTTGCATCACACATTTCAGTCATTATTCATCTTAGTCCTCTAACACCCTGTCAGCTTCTCCTGCTGTAAATCTGCTGCCTTTGATATTTGCTTATAGAGCTGCTAGATAATTCTGTTTCTTTCTCTTGCTGTTGCTGCATCTCTTCTACCCTTACTCTTACTCTGTTCATTGTCCAGCCATCTGCTCATTCGCCGTCTTCCTCCCTCATCTGGTTAGTTCTTTTTTTCCTCCCTTTTTTGTCCCTCTGCCCCATCCATACATCACTCTCTTGCCATCTGTCCATCTGTGACCTTCCAGCCCTCGGTCACTTGGGATGCTTCTTATAAAATATTTTTAAATGTTTGAGTTGAAAAGACATATTTTCTGAAGGCTCAACAACCACAAAGGGAGAGGAAAGGAGAGTGATGAAAGTGGAGCAAAGGACAAGTGCCACATACAGAGAGATGGCAGTTTGGAAAAAAAACTTTTTTTAGTACTTGTAGCCATGTAGAGGAAAAAGATGAAGGGAGAAAAGTAAAGGGAAGGATCAGAGAGCAGGGAACAGAGGGAGGGAACAGCAGAAATTAATAGCTCACACTTCAGAAAGAATTGGTTTATTTGTAGAAAACAGTTAAAAAAAAAATCTTATGGGTTTTCTGAAAGGAGTTGCCATTTTTACAAGGCTCTGTGTGCATCCTCGTCTATCTATGAATAAACACTAGTGTTTGGCAGTTTAATTAGTAAGGATGCATACCTCCAAGTGAAGGACCTGCATCTGACCCTTTGAGTTGGCATTTATGTGGTGGCTAAGGTGTCCTTGAAAATAATATTAGTCTCCACTACTGTATGTTGAGCCTGACCTCTGACCTTTCAGTCAAAGAGGAGACACAATGAAATCATCCTTGTGGAGATTTTGACATATACAGTAGTATTATTCCTTTTATTAATTACTCATAGCATCATATTTTTATTTCCAGCTCCATGAATGGTTCTGTTGATCATTCAGTTTCTTACTGTCCTGTACAGATATTCATGGTTCGATTGTCCTGTTCCTCAACTTTTCCTTTAGTTCATCCAAACAGAGCTTCTGGCACGCCAGTATACTTGGTCTTATTATTTAAAGACTTGTCAGCATTTGTGATAGCAGAAGAAATCTTCTGATTTGCCATGTGTCAGTGATACTGTTTTAGGAGTCCTCTTTTATGTTTGGCACACTCTCCTTTTCCTCATTTGTAAGTATGCTGCAGAGTTTAGATTTTTGACAGCTTAACCAGCATGAAGAAAAGCGTAACCCACCTCCCAGAATTTAAACATCATAGGGCCACGTTGGCAAACACGTATATAGTATAAATAAAAGATGGAACAGTTGAGAGAGACAGGAAATGGGGAGGCAGAGAGAGGTGGAATAACATGCGGGATTCGAACCGGGGCCGCCTGCAGCGAGGACTTTTAGCTTCTTGGCGCCCTAGCAAACACATTTTCGCAAAGCTTGTGTGTTCTGTTGTGAGAACCTGTGAAGTGTGTGTTTATGTAATACTAATGGCCATGCTCAGCAAACACTTATACATAGGGTAATTTGGGCATCAATTCTGGAGGGAGTCTCATCCCGTCTCAATACTCCACCAGAATTAACAACATAATAAGTAAAATTTTCCAATTACCAGATCCTCTTGACTAAAACCTCTCCCATGAGAATAACAATAAGGATCAATTTGTTGTTGTTTTATCCCTCTCATTTAGAGCCATGGAAGCCTTTGTATCACTCATACTTAGCATGTTTGCTTTTCTATTACAAACTCGATGACCAAACATGTTGTCCAGCAAATGGGTTTGGCATAAAAATGAAACTGCAAGTGTGGAAAGCAGAAATGCAGAAGGAGGGGGGGTGACCTGAATCCTAATGACGGAGCAGAGGGGAGAAGTGAGAGTATGGACAGGGTGACTGAAAGACACTTAAATCCTGGAGAAGGCCTGGGATGGAGGGATGAATACTTGAATTGGCACATGGATGGAGGGATTCCGCTCAAGCTCCTTTCCATTACAGCTGGGATGAATATAACCGTGTGGGTGCATATGGGTCTGTTTGTGTGTGTGGGTGTACACATACTTGTGCTCATTATGATGATGAGTTTGTGTGCCTTTTAGGCATGTATGTGATGTGTGTGCATTACTGTATATGTTTATGTCTGTGTGCTTTTGGGTTGTGTACACTGTGTGTTGGGGTGGGTGAGCACCGCTGCTTTGGCGTCTCCCTGCAGCAAAAGGATTAGAGAGGTGGCACCACTGAAATGGAGCTGATCTATTTGTGAGTGTGCGTGTGTGTGTTTGTGTTATTCTGTGGTTATATCAGCTATGAATCGGATGAGAGTTGTGTGTGTGCGAGTCTGAAAGGGAATTGGATCAGATTACAAAAAATCTTGGCAACAGATTAACTGCAATCCCCACAAGAGACGAGATAAATGAAAGAAAAGAAAGAAGAGCGCGGCAGTGAAAGGAAAGAGGCACTAGTGATGTTTATGAGAGAAGAGGGGAGAATGAAACATACTGTAGGATTTTTGTTATGTAATAGCTGCTGGGTAATGTGGCTGTGCCTCTAAAGTTGCTGTGTGGAGCACCTTTAAACAGCTTTTCATTTTCAGACTATGATACACTTGTGTAATATACGTAAATAAAAATCAAAAATGAATGGGTCTGCAGTATATGATCAGCCCATGTTTCAAGGCAGAAACTGCTCGTGCTCCTGTTTTCAAAAGGCAAATGAAGACCATGCTGTGTCGCTGTCATCAAGATGGCAGCACTCCTTCCGTCTGTCTCCTCCCTCTTGTCACTATTTGCAGTTTCCCCCTGGGCCACTCTGAAAATGGAGATGTCGTGAAAGTTTTTTTTCACCATCTCTGTTTTACTCTTGCTGTAGTCCTCCCCCTGGCAACGCCAGAAGCTCTGCCGTAGCATATTGTACTTTTGTGCTGTAAATGAACCCAGGAAGTTCCCTAAAGGATGGTTTCAGATTTTTTCATGTCTGTCTTTTTCAATGTAAATAAGAATGCGTGTGTATTGGAATGTGTTGGTTAATATAATCATTCTTCCTTTCCTCCAGTTGTGACTCTAGTATAAAGAAATGGTGGACAAAACCCACAACCCTCTCTGTTCAGGCAAAAATAAACTGTTGCTAATCTTCCTATGGCAATATGTTACAGTATGTTACATCAGGCTTTTACATAGACATGCACAGACGATATTTGTTAGTACGATCAAGTCACTGGGGGCTCGGTCTTTTGAATGGGATTTGTTGACAAGAGGAAGAATATAGAATATAGCATCCTCATCCCTTAACACCATAACAGCAGATTTATTGTTTGACGTTATTGACGCAAAGCTTCTGAAAATCCAAATGTCATTTTTAAAAGATGAAAAGTATCATGCAACCCCAAGGGAGAAGAAAGATACTACACCCCAGAAAAATGTATAATTTGTTTTAGCCTACTCTGAGACGTGAGGCACAAACATCTCCTCAGTTTTCCCCGAAGTAATTTAAAACCTGCATGTACTGTATGCGTACACGTGAAGAAGGGTTAATGGTATGATTGATTACTGTAATTCACATAGCCATTGATTATGAGTTAAAAACCATTAGAAGCCAACGGGGTGAGTCCACTCGCTCTTTAGCCATCCAGCAGTAAAAACTGCACTGTATTGCACCATACACACAAGTTTGCACAGCTGTCATTGGTAAGACTTTACGTTAACTTCATTGTACGCAGCCTCATCTTTGCCATAATCAGTTCATGCCAAACACCAACCTAAACCAAACTTCAGTTTCCACTGTATCTCCAACCTGAACCACAGCGTCAGAAATGACATTTTGCTTCATTAGGACTGGGCTTTGATCCCCATGGACTCCTGGTCCAGACATGGTCGATACTTTACCAGAACAGGTCCCAAAGATGTATACACAACACACAACACACAACACACACACTCACACACACAAATGTTACCAGGCATTTAACAGGTCAGTGCCATCGATTGCCAGATTGATTTGTTTTGTTTCCTCTGCTGCATGGTGCACATCACAAACAAAGCTGAGGAGCATACACCACATTACTGTGGCTGCCCCTGGACATTTCATGACCCAGCATACACTGCTCTCTGGCTGGTAGATGTGGGGCATGGTGATGGCAGAGGACTTCAGTAATCAGAGGGCTTAATGTCTGTTGTGCTGTGAATCACAAATGTTGTTGTTCCTCGCAGGATTTGCATGAAGTGACAGTAATCTAGCAGCAGCAACGTGGGAAAAAGTCTAAAAAAGACAGGTTAGCACAGGTCTGATGACCACTGACTATGTGAATGGTGGCATTTTTACTGTTTTGCAGACAGTGTTGTCGGCTCAATTTAATTGAATACCTGTGGAGAAAAAATGGCAGTGCTCTATTTCTTTCCAGGTTTCTGTGTAGTCCCTTGTTTCTGTACTTTGACTTCAAAGACCAGAAGGATTATGCACACCACCAGCCCTTATCTACTAGGATTCTTTTTTCTTTGTGTCCTTGCAGAAATAAAACAGCATTAAGCACCTCAAATAAAGCTAAAGCTCCACACAGAAGAAAGACACCCCTGCAGTCGTAGAGTCATGCACACTTCATCAGAGAAAATCTGTCCCAGAATTTGGCAGAAAAGAGCAGCGAGCCTGTTTTTAATAGTTGGCTTTGTGCCCTACACCTGTGCACACCTTGTGTTAGAAATGTCACCTCATACAAACGGGATGTTTTTGTGCTTAAAATTTGTGTTTTATCAGACAATAAAGTAGTATTCTTTATTTATATAATGAAAAAAGAAGGCGTTGTCTGAGCTATGCTTTTACCTGATGTCTTTTATTCTGCACGGTCATCATCAGCAATGGCTTTAAACAGCTCTCATGCACCAGAAGGACACAAAGGCTAATCACAAACTGCTGAATCGTAGAAACTGTGGCTCCAAAAGGCAAAACGGATCACATTGGTAATGTGTCTACACTTACAAAACCTAAATCCCAAACATCAGTCTGCTTCGGCAAAGAAAGATAAAGATTAGATGATGTGCAGTGCCAGCAGAAAATCCGACCACACACACACACACGCAGCTCTTGCAAACAAAAGGATAGTAAGAGCGCTTCTCAAAACTGCCAGCTTAAATCTTTTCAGGGTTACACAAGACAATTGTTAACTAGCCCTCAGCAATGAACTTACTGCATAAGCACTTGGAAACTGAAATGCACTCTGCTGCTATCCCTCACACAAAACACATTAACTATAAAAACTGTATAACCCAGTAGCTGCCAGCATGTGAATAACACTCACACACACACACACACTGAAATGTCTGTGTGGCTGAAGGACCCAGCAGTGACATCTCTGATTTTAAGCAGTAGACTCAGCAAGATGACAAGCAGCTACCTGTTCATGTTTCATCTCCAGCACACAGACTACATTATCAAACAGTTGTTTTTTCATAGATGTCGTATCACACACTGGACATGGAGCTTTTATACAGTAGGCTTTTGAGGCATTTTCGTTTACAGAGCCATTTTCATGACGGTGCCTCCCCCTCCCAGTACAAATGTTCCAACTAAGTAAGTTCCCCATACAGACATTTTTGCAGGGGCACCACTGCCACATCCTGGGCTTTGCACCGCCCGAGATGATCGTAATTGTTTAAAAGAAATTCAAATAAGCCAGAACATTTTTTCCCCTGTAGTCAGACAGCTCTGGCACTCTGGAGATATGGAGGTCTGGTAATACGAGATTGCTCAGGGTACGTTGGTAGCTGAGGTAAACTGAAGCTAAAACTGAAGAGCCTCCCTGGCTAATGATCAACCTTTCAGAAATAATGATTTGAGTCGGTGGCCATGATGGATGCAGTGGTCAGCAGCAGCAAATCTTGCACAAATATTATCTTGCTCAGCAGTCAACAACATCAGAAACTACAGTACTGCCTGTAAGCAGCAGGAGATTATTTTGGTATTCCTTCAGGCTCCTTCTCATGGTGATTGTGTTTCTGCTGCTGCATCACCTTGCACACAGAGGAGGTGATGAGGTGATGGGGAGTGGGGGGCGTACTGCCAGGAGTCCTTGTTGATAGGAATTTTGACATCGTGTAACAATGATGCAAATGGTTTCACGCTGAAGTGCTTGGACAGGGAGGGAAACGAGGAGACTGACAGTGCCTCCCTCACTGAGGCTCTCTGCTATTCTTCCTCTCCCTGATGACTCTAATCCACTCTTTCACTCTGTACATCTCTTTGTCCCGTCTCCCCACTCCCACTGAAAGCTTTGATTCCTTGTCTCTGTCCTCGTTTGATCCATCCACCAATCTTTCTTTAGCTCCCTCCCTCTCTTCAACCATTTACAATAACCCCTTTTCCTCTGTTACTAATGAGTTGTTCTTAATGCATTTAGTGCGCTCTATGCTTTACATTACCAGCTATCTGTCTCTGTCACTTTCCATTCAAAGCTGTAGCCATTAATTCATCAGCACTGTGATCACTTCAGCACACACACATAAAGTGGTCCGCAGCAGGGAGCTAAATATGAGTGCATGAGTGTGTTTTTTCCGTGTGTCTACAGAACCCCTGTGACCTCACCTTGTGCCAGTGCTGCCCATTGACTTGGCTGTCAGACCTTATAAAACAGTGACCACTCAATCTGTTACACGAGCTGCTACTACCACTCATTGAGTCGCTGCATGTGAGCGAGGGAGAGTGAGTGCAACAACAAGTGACACAAATTGCTCTGTGTGAATCTGTGTTTAGAGTCAGTGGAGCTGTGTGAGGCTGGTGCACGTCTACGGTGCTATCACTGAGGGATGACAACAGCTCTGTGAAGGACACTCAAATGTGTAGGTGTTTTGTGTTGTGTACATGTTAATGTTCATACATTTCAACTGATGCACTGATGCATACATGTTGTGTGAGGTGTGTCTTGCATTGGGGATTTACAGATGCAGATACCGAAAACAGCGAGTAAGAGAGTGTCTGAATATTTTTACACAGATGTCTTACAAGGTTGCACTGAATTTAACACGTTGCATGTGGGTGTGTGCACTATGCTCCTGATTCGTGTGTAATTTTCTCTTGAGATGAGATCTCTCCACAACAAACTATTATTAACTAAATCTATTAGTTACGGGCTTACTGAAAGGTTGATACGTTCTGAGCATATAGTATACTCATGCAAAGCATTTGTTTACACACCTTTTATTATGCATGATGGACTTGTCATCGTAACTGAATTCTGCATGTGCTCATTCAGTTGCAAATTTCTAATTGCTACCGTTTAAGCATAGGGCCATCTTTGTCGCTGCAGTCTGCTCCTCTTTTCTTGTGCCCATTTGATTATCCTGACATTTATGCTCACCAAATATTGGAAATCAATGAAATCCTGAAAGCAGTACACTAGGTTAACCATTTTTTAGTAAACACGCCCTTTTCTGTTTGAAGACACGAGTGAATAAATTGGATCATTCATTTTCTCCTGACATATCTGTTTTCCACCAATATGTTCAGCACTCCATGGAGGGACTTTAGAAACTAAAAACACGAGTGTCTGTTCAACAGATTTTTTACAGATGGGTGGCGTTTTACCGAGGCATTCACATCTGTGCCTGCTGGAAAATATGGATTTGCTGTTTTGCCGCTTGTGTTTTGGATATTTGTTCACACCCTTCTAATTTCATTCTGATGTTTGGATGTTGTTTTCTTCCAATATTGACTTTGCTCAAACTGTGTGTGTGGTTCATAACATGGTAAGGCTCTGATTAGAAGGATAATCAGTGATTTGGCTGGATCTGATCTGAGGAGCTTGGAGTGAGCTGTCTGGATTGGTTAAATTGGTGAAAATGGTTGGAACACCAATCAGATTGCTTTGCTGAAATCACAGTGTAATTTGTGTAAACCTGTCTAGTCTGAAAATTATAATGATAAACTTTATTTATATAGCATTTATATAGCAATTACACTCTGCTTGCAGCTCCCTCTGGGTAAAATTAAACTGGAGCTGAGACATCCCAAAGTGGAGTTTTGAACGATGAGTATGGAAAGCACTGGTGTTACACCAACATGCTAATTTCCCTCTGAATGATCATGTTTTACTCGGGAGTGGAGCCACGTGTGACTGAAAACAAAGAACAATCCATTGCGGATGATCTTAGCAAAGCATGCTGATTACACTATGATTGTATGTTGAGTTTTCTTTTTTTAAACTCATACTTCAAAATAACATTTATATACAGGTGCATTACATTTGAGTCAAAATCCACTAAATCCACTAAAACTTTGCAGCTTGGGTTCAACAGTGCAGCATCCTGCTTTTATAAACCAGTGAAAATCAGCATGTGAGAATGTGACATTATTTTGACGCAGTGGTGAGTCTGAAATTGGGAAAATACACAGTTTCATTAAGTTCCAACACTAATAAGTCATTAGCAAAGCTGTGCAAAAGCACCCACGTCTGAGGATGTTATCAGAGACTGCTTTATGAGTTGTTATTGTCTGGTAGATGAAGAATAAGCAATAAAACTAGCTATTGAATTGTTTTAAAAGGTATAAAGAGCAGCACAATGCATTCTAAAGGGTGACTTTGCACAGCACAGTGCTGATTAAAATGAGAACATTTCTGTTCCAAGAAGAGAGATGGTTCTTTTGGCAGACTAAATGGAAGTTCTACATCAAAGATATGGTTTGTACCTTTTTAGAAGCTTTTGAGTGTTGTTAAAAACCGAGTTATCCTTGAATGAATAACAGTAATGATCCCTGTACCTCAAAGACGTGCAGTAAGAGGTTTCAGGCAGTGTGCGTTCTACCATTAGCCTTCTCCCATCTCATTCCACTTTGTGTGGCTTCCTTTTGTTCCATTGAGCACCATAGTGCATACTCTCAGCAATGTGACGTTTGCTGGTGCGTCTCAGTTTCTTCATTATTAATCCAAGACTCCAGATATTTTCTCTATTCTTAACCAATACACTGAACAAAAATATAAAGGCCATACTTTTGTTTTTGCACCCATTTTTCATCAGCTGAACTCATAGATCTAAAATGTTTTCTACAGTATGTACACAAAAGGGCCATTTCTCTCAAATGTTCTTCACAAATCTGTCTAAATCTGTGTTAGTGAGCACTTCTGCTTTGCTGAGATAATCCATCCACCTCACAGGTGTGGCATATCAAGATGCTGATTAGACAACATGATTACTGCACAGGTGTGACAATAAATGGCCACTGTAAAATGTGCAGTTTCATCACACAGCAGAATTCCACAGATGCGTGCAATTGGCATGCTGACTGCAGGAATGTCCACTAGAGCTGTTACTCGTGAATTGAATGTTTATCTCTCTACCATAAGCCATGTTCAAAGGCGTTTTAGAGAATTTGGCCGTACATCCAACTGGCCTCACAACCACAGACCATGTGTAACTACACCAGACCAGGACCTTCACATGCAGCATGTTCACCTCCAAGATAGTCTGAGACCAGCCACCCAAACAGCTGCTGCAACAATCGGTTTGCATAACCAAAGAATTTCTACACAAACTGTCAGAAACCGTCTCAGGGAAGCTCATCTGCACGCTTGTTGTCCTTGGCGGGGTCACCTGACTGCAGTTCAACGTTATAACCGACTTGAGTGGGCAAATGCTCACATTAGATGGAGTCTGGCACTTTGGAGAGATGTTCTCTTCACTGTTCAGGGTAGATGGCAGACAGCGTGTATGGCGTTGTGTGGGTGAGCGGTTTGCTGATGTCGATGTTGAGGATCGAGTGACCCATGGTGGCGGTGGGGTTATGGTACGGGCAGGTTTATGTTATGGAGAACTAACACAGGTGCATTTTATAGTGGCCTTTTATTGTGGCCACCCTAAGGCTCACCTGTGCAGTAATCATGTTGTCTAATCAGCATCTTGATATGCCACACCTGTGGATGGATTATCTCGGCAAAGGAGTGCTCACTAACACAGAGTTAGACAGATTTGTGAACAATATTTGAGAGAAATGGGCCTTTTGTGTACGTAGAAAACGTTTTAGATCTTCGAGTTCAGCTGATGAAAAATGGGAGGGGGGGCTTTGTTGCATCTGATCCATATTTTTCATTATGTTAATACCCAACACGTCTCTTTGTTGCAATTGTACAATTCCTATTTCTGTTCAAATTATACATTTTTATTGCATATTTGTCTTGGAAATGTGTGATATTTGTATGAAGAAAATGGATTTCACAAGTTAATAAAAAGAATACAAAAAACATAAACCTTTTATCAATGCATATACTGTACAGTGTATTACAGAGTGACAGTGTAGCCCTGTGTCATTATCTGCTGGTTATATGTGAATGTATAAGATGCATTCTCCCTTATACCCTGTTTACACTGTATAACTGAGCTCATAAGGGAGATTAATATCCATGCAACCATAAAACTGAGAAATTCCTTCATTTTTATGTACATGACACTGATTGAGTCTGATTACAGTGTTGTGGAAGGCAAAATGGTCGTTTATGAGGATGGGCTTTCAATAGATCCCCTTGATTAATGACCTAATTATGGCATTACAGATAAATGATGGAAAAGATCCTCCTCTTTCCACACAAATAAAACATGATGCTTGTTCTTAACTCATTTTATGCAGTCATACATGCATGGAGAGGGGATGGGAGTTTTGTTTCTTTGGTTTCATGGCTCATTAAGATGAGTAAGTGCTGCGTCTTGAGTGTTTACACAACTAAGATTATTGCTTGGAAAACACAGTGCAGTAAAACTGGTTTCTCTATGCTTTTTTGTGCTGCAGGTGGGATATGAGAACGCAGGGACTGTGGAGTTCCTGGTGGACAAACATGGCAAACACTACTTTATTGAAGTCAACTCCCGCCTCCAGGTGGAACACACGGTCACCGAAGAAATCACTGAGTAAGTAGCAGATGTTTCTATATGTGAATGGGTTTACACCAGTTGGCAGCTGGATGGAGCGCAGTGTGCATGTGTTTCTGGGTATCATCTGTCCACAGACAGGTGTGCAGCTTCAAGGTTAGATGGTTCCCACACTGTAAAGTCGCTGAAAAAGAGAGAGCAAACGTTGGAGTTAAAGAGAAGGTTGAAGGCAAGAGGTGAGAGTGGAAGTGATGTTAAGAATGTGATGGAGAAGCAGAAATGGACAAAAGAAGAAGAAAATAGATGGGAGGGGAAAAGAAGGGATTGTCAGAAAGCTGACGGGTACACAGAGAGGTGTGTGGTGGGGAGAGCTAGAACAGGTGGAATCAGTGAAGAGAAAAGCCAAAAGATGAGGTCAGAGAGGGGGTGAGAGACAATGAGAATGAAGAAGGGAGGTGCGAATGAGAGGATGATGAAAGATATAAATAGCATTCCGCTCCACCGGTGACCTGTGAGATTTGCTCAGCTGAAACAACACAGATGGGTCTCAGGCTAATACACACACAAGACACAAACACATACCACCACACAAGTACAGGTGTGTACTGTAGGCTCTTCAGTCACACCCACACTCCACAACTGATGTGTGTACACAGAAAACTACAATTACACTAATTCATATTTGTGTTCCTGCATAATCAGCTCAATTAATGTATTAATCTGACAGATGAACAATCAGTACAACTAAAGCAGGATGTTATGGGCAACAAAATGACTCCATCTGTTGCCATGGCAACTAGCCATGACTGACAACCCTGTATGCTATGTTTTCTTGCTGCATTCATCAGTGTCTATACCCTTGTTTGGTTTCTTTCATCTCTGGTGTACAGTATATAACACACAAGAAGCTCTTTGATCAAATTGCCATATTTGCATTACACCAGAGTGAGTAAAACTGACAAAGTTTCTGAGTAAAATGTTAAGTGAGTGAAAGTCAGCCAGACACGTGTCATCAATGAAAATGTGACAGATGGGCTTATAAAGACAGTATGATCCTCATTACCTTGCACACTATAGGAAAAAATCAATTAATTATCATATAATATGCCTATATTAATGGCTAATATGCCTATATTAATGGCTAAAAGAAACATTGTCCAACAGCACTTGTTGAACCCTCTACAGGGACACAAGCCTTACAGTACATAATGTAAAGCTTGTGTCCTTGGGAATGGATGAGATAGGCTAATATGACGGATATACATTATTAGATAAATGTTCGTACTTGCTTTAATTCATATATTACAAAAGTTTCCTCTTGTTTGTTACTTCTCTTTCAGAGCAATGCTGTGGCGTTTTTATGAAACAATATTATTGGAAGAAGATAGATAGGATATTATCGTGAATGATTTTTCAAGTATACACAGCAGATATTACTGCATTGTAAACTTTTCTGTCCTTCTTCTCACTGCAGTTTGGTAACATATCTAATATGTTTGAAAATACAAAAGAGCTGAAACGGCAGATAAGGGACATGAAAGAACTTGGACAATATCATACTAATATTTTCATCTAGTTGCAATTCACCAAGGATGTCATGAGGCATTATTCATGAGGACAAAATGAGATGGGAAAACTCTCGCCACCTCTACACTCCCTTCATTTGTTCTCCGATATCTCTCCTCCTTCCCATGATGCACTTCCCTCTCCTAGTGAAGCATCTTTTCAACCTGCTTGCACACATGCATTGAAATACACTCAGGTACAGTACACACTTACCCTGTAGTATTGTGCTTGTAGAGAGACAGACACAATAAGTTGATAGAAAACCATTCTCTTGTATTACAGAGTCCCTCCCCTCCCACTATGCAGCTGTTTGTCATATCCTCTTTGTCATGGAGAGAAATATCACTGATGTGACGTCTGATGTGACGTCTTGGGGAATTGGGGTCATTTGAATTGGCAGGAGTGCAGTAATTACTTGAATGTGGACAGCGTCCTGCATCAAATGGCACATGTTAAAAGTTTCAGCTGTCACAAGCAACACTTTTTCTTTGCACAGCTTTCATGTCAGGCAGAGGTTTCACGCTACAGCTGACAGTGGAGAAGAGAACAAGGCTCTCCAACAAACCCCATCTGCACCCATCTAAACTGTAGGGGAAATGCACTCTTTACAAGGGGACAAGTATTACAGTGTAGTGGAAATGGCGCGAGTGAAAGCTGTACTGTGGTTTTATTTGAACATTACCTCCATTAGTTATTCAGCTATTCGGTTTCACTTGGCTGCACTCTCACTCTCTGAGATGTGTGAGCACATTGGCTCTTGCTTTCATGTTTTTGAAACTGTGTTGCTAATAGACTTTTTAGCAACGTATTTTTCATAGCAAGTCGTGAAACTCCCCTCTGAACTTTCTGTTCATTCCTCAGCTCTCCTCCCCACACCGTGTTTCATCACTTTCATCTCTCCTGCCTAATGTCTTTTTCATCAATCATTCTCCTCGATCCTGGTTACATTTGCTCACTTTTTGTTTTTCCAGTCTGCCTGCATCTGATCTGGGGTTCTTGCCCTGCTCCTTCTTATGTGGCACATACACCCACTTTTCAAGTTTTTCTTAATGATATATACTTTTTTTTGCCTTTATGTGATAGTGAAGAGTTAACAGGAAACATGGGAAGTGGGAGAGAAAGTGGTACTGTATGACAAGCAACTACAGTAAGGCCCATGGCCAAAACTGAATCATGGGTGTTTGTGTGTCAGGTGCAGTAATCATTCAGCCACCGTAACTCTGTAAAGGCCTTTTACATGTAGCGCTATTGGATGTACATGGTCACGCATCATGAACTTAATGTGGAGCTTAAAATGGTCAACATAGTAAGGATTATTCCTGCTCCACATGAGCATGTTAATTTCTATGCTATCACACTGGCCAGACCTCATCTCAAGGAGCTCATTTGACTTGGTCACATGCAAGGTCTGAATTCAGCCTGTGTGCAGCTTGGGTCCAAACGATCTGCCTAACAAGCTGAAAGAGCACCTAACTCCTCCACCTCCCGCTATCACAGACAAAAAGCTACAGACAGCCCATTTCCCTGCAAGGAAAAACAAATACCTGTGCAGCAACCTTTACCTTTGCATCGTTCAAGTCCACCAGCTCTAGCAACGTAATTATCTGATTAAGAACCAATCACAGTCCAGGCAGAATTGAAATATCCAGAGCACTTGATACCGTAAATGCAGTGTGCTGTGATCAGATGGCATTATCCAGGTGAGATATCCAGATCGCATGTTATTACCAGCTGTAATTGGCTCTTAGCCTGGTTTTCCCCTCAATTAGATGCTCTCTGGAACAGATTGAAATACCTGTTACCTATACAATGCTGACTCTAGTGAGGGTCAATAGAACATACACACAGGTATCACAGTCCCCTCTCTGCTTTTTTGAGTTTAATCCAACCCCTGTTCCCCCCCAGCTATCTGTCTGGTCCTGTCATCCCTCCCTCAGGCCCTCCCCTTCATCCGTCCATCCTAAAGTGACTTGTGCATTCATTTCTCCACCTCTGACCATTCCTCCATCCGACCTTTCTGTCTGTCTTCCTCGCGCCATTGCCCCCTGTTCTGTCTTCCTCTTTCCCTCCACCATCCTTTCAGCCCTGTCAGTTTCTCCCTCTATGTCTACCACTCACTCTGTCACTCCTGTCTGCAGCCCCCTCCCCACCTTTCACCATGTCTTCTCCCTTATCTTTGACATCTGTCTATTCATTCATCTCTCTCCCCCTCTCTATCTCCAGCTCTCCTTCACCTCTCCTTTGCCTCATCCACTTTGACTTGACACGCCCTCTTTGTCGCTTTAGGAACTTGTCTCTCTCCTTCCTCATTCCATCCTCCTGCCCACTACTATCATGTTTATCATACACAGTAACACTTTACTCCTGTTAGTCTACTGTGCTTCATACTCATGTGTTTGTCCAAACACTAGCCAAAATTTGAACAACCTGAGAGAGGTATTTTGAAGCAATTAAATCAAATGTATAAAGGTAGTAACACAAGCCATTGGGGTGAATCCTTGGTGTTATGGCTTTGGAGACCATTTTCCATTATGATGACATATTTCATTAAGGACCTGAACTAATAGTAAATGTTTTAGGCCAATGGCGTAAAACAGGACATTTTACATGTGAAGAATAAATGCTAAATTGAAGCTCTAAATTAAAGGTCTTTTAATAGTTATTTTAGGCCAAGACCAGCACATGATTCTCTACCAGCTTACGAAGATCTGTCTGCCTCAAAATCTGTGCCCCAAATCTGTACTTCACAACTCTAACCAGACTTTGAGCTTGTTGGGTGTTTACACTGGATGTGATAATACATTAAAAACAGTGAGTACTGTATAGCTGCACAAAAATCTTTTGGACTTGGAATCAATTGGGATCTTCTTTGGAAGATAATTTTTGCTGCGTCTTTGTGTGGAATTTCAGATTATCTCTCATTGGATATATTGACAGACCCACAGTACTGCTGATCCTCTATCTTTGCAATCTTTTGTTATGTTTTGCTCAGCATATAAACTTAATATGTTTTACACAAAACGATTTCCATGTCTCCCCACATTTCCTTCTCTTCCTCTCCCCTGCCGGTTCCTTGGCCCTCCCCTTCAACAATGATATTCTTCTCTGCTGCTGCTGCTGGTCTTTCTCCACCCTCTCTCTTTACTGCTTTGATTGTTGTGTCATATCTATCTCCTGCTTTTGTACAATGCTGCTAACCTGACAAGGTGCTATCTTCTTTGACTCTCTCTCTCTCTCTCTCTCTCTCAATGGATGTGTACACAAGTGTCAGTGTGGAGGCAGAATACCATGATCTATGATCAGAATGAATGCACCACTACCACCACACACACACACACACACACTCATTCACAGTTGCATAGAAAAACACTCCCACACATTCAAAGAATTTAATGTCCAAAGGCATCAACGAAGATGCATATACACACACTTGCACAAGGAAAAAAGATTGTGCAGGAACATAATGTGAATACCTTTTCATCTGTCTTTCTGCTTTACTGAATTCCTGCACAATAGGAGCAGTTTGTGTGTGTGTGCTAAGTGTGTATTTGACGGACAAAAAGTGAGCTGTGTGTAAGATATATTTTGTCTGGGAGGCGTGCCCTTTGTGTGTGGTGGGGCAGATTTTTGTCTATGAGATGCTGGTCAGTGAGACAGGTCGGCCGTCACTGCATCAACTGCAGCTCTGCCTTTGAACTTCTTCTCTCTCAAGGTTCAATTTGTCCCTAATTTAGCTGTAAAGGATCTTTCCTTTGTGAATTAAGTGTGTGCTCCTCGGTGACAATGTGCATTCAGCTAGTGTGTGTATGTGAGTTTGGTTGTTGCTGTCAAGGGACATTGCACAGTTTGTTAGATTGGTGGACAGGAGTCCTTTAGATCCTAAAGTGATGTAATTATTCCCCCAGGCTGTGTGTGTGTGGCTGCAGAGAGTAAGGGGTTGTGTGACTGGATGAAAGGGCACAGGGAGAAAGTGTTTCTCCTACTGTATGTGTAAAAGTCTGAGTGTGCACATATGATGGACAAAAGTCAGGAGGCACTGAACTGCTACTGCCTACCTGCAGATGTGGTCCAGCAGAAATTCACAGAATTAGAAATAAAAACGTTCATGGGTTATGTGGTTATTTTCCAGAGTCTCAAGGCACTGTTTACACCGAGGCTGTGCATCACTACATCAAGCTCCATCAATTCTCTAGACTTAAACCTATCCTGAAGCTGCCTAACCTTTGACACCAAGGAATAACCATTTGATTCATGAAGCTTGCAGGATGCTTTCCAGAAATTCCCATTGGTGGGTAGTATAGCTGCAGGAACACTCAACGAATTCACATCATTGAATGGACTGGTTGAGCATCAACATTTCCCGGGCCAAGAATGAGATTTGAGCAACATGGATGAGAAACCCAGATAGTGATGAGAATGGTAGTTGTGCTAGAGAAAAGGACGATGACCAGAGGCCAGATGTTTCAGGCAAAAGTTTTTTGTTGATTTCTTGATGCACACCAAAGACAAAGGATAAGTACGCAGCCAGAATGGACTGACGCATTCTGAAGATATCTGCTCCTCCAGGATCTGTATTCCATTGCCTTACCTTTCCCAAGTAACGCTTTATTTACTGTGCTTAAGCCTGATCACTGTCACATGTTCTTGCCGAACTGATATTCTATGTCTTGCCCTTTGCCAACTTCGCTCATACTTTGAGAGAACTGCCCCAAATCCAGTGTGTGCTTTCCCCTGTATAAATCTATCTACAGTGTAAGGCCTTGGATGCTCTGGCTACAGAGGATTAAGATGGCTCTTATAGTCAACAGTCATAATAGAAGCTAAATGGTGAACAGTGTGAGACTGTGATGGCCTGAACTCTTGAAAGAAGAGAGAAAGAAAAGTAAGACCTTCACTTTTGTTCACTAGAATAAAATGGAATTTCTGTACTTCTATGACAAACTGGGAAAACTCATGTGAAATTGAAACAGTTCAATTGACCTGTTTTCTGCTCTCTTGAGATGAGATGAGTGACAAATGTCAAGTTGAGTTTCCCTTTTCAAATCTTATGGTACAGTTCAGAATTTGTGCAGCAGCAAAGTTGGTAAGTTTTGGCTGCAATAATCTGAACAAAAAAAACTTGAAAAACACAAGACTACTATACCATAATAACTTATGGGCACTTGTTTTTTACTTCAAGTTAGAGTGGCATGACACTATTTACTAAGATGCACTGTACTGAATATCTGCAGTAGAAATCCATGGCATAGTTCACCCAAAATTCAAATTACATTCATTATCTCACCCTCATGTCGACTAAGAACTGTGAGAAGTTTCAGAGTCCTCTGTGCCTTCTCTGAGTTACAGGGGGGCTTGGCGCAGCAGTGCATGTCCATAACGGTTGCAAACGGGGCTCACCTTTCTTCGAAAATTTGCACTGATGCCGGCAGAAATTGCGCGATTGATTTGGACGGACCAGCGGTGCTGGGAGCTTCCGCTATAAAGAAAAGTGAGCCCTGTCTGCAACCGTCATATGGACATGCAGTGCTGCGCCGAGCCCCCCTGTAACTCCGAGAAGGCACGGAGGACTCTCTTCTCACAGCTCTTAGTCGACATGAGGGTTAGTAGATTGTAATTAGAATTTTGGGTGAACTATCCCTTTAAGGAGATACAGTAGAGGTTTAGAGGACAGTCATGATGTTTTGTGCAGCACCTTTTTATTTCACAATTTTCTGGCCAGTTCATTTCATGGCAGGAGAAGAAATGCATCTGAAATCTCATCTGCTGCAAGACAGTAATAAATAATATGTTCCTGTAATCGGCACATTATTGAAGACAAGATCTCAAAGGTCATTAAACAAACTGCATCAAATCCATCATGGGGACAGTGGGTGACAGTAAATGGTTGATGCTCATTTTCAAACAAAAATCCAATAGAGTGCAGATTTACAGTATTGACAGACTGATGGCAGACCTCTGCATTTACACCAGAGATCCATCTGAAGCACATATGACATGCATGCAGAGTTAGTGTTAAGGGCAGCCAGTATTGATCACCAACATTCTACTGTTTATTGCCTTCATGGTAATGTTATTAAATGAATGCATGATATCCATCATGGTAGATGCATCATACAAAGTTGAATGACAAATGCTTTAGTCTAATTTTAAAGGTGATAGCTACAAGTTTAATAAAACGACTGGTTTGATTTCAGTAGCAATATACAGTACCACTGACTGGAATTTACTCCACATTGTTCAGTGTGATATTATCTAATACTTTGTTTAATACTGTGATTTTTGCTGGTTAAGAAAAAAAATACTATTACATCTTACATCGATTACATCTCTTTTATGAGGCAAGTGAATAGGCGGTCATATAAAATTGGTGTTTGAAAGTGTGTGTATTGCTGAGAGAGTGCTTTAGAAAGATGCTGTAATTACATTTAGCTGTAAACACAGAAGCAACTGACGTGAAGCAGCTGCCATGGAGCGTGTTTTAAAAAGCACTGCATAAAGATATTGTGAGTGTGTCTTTAAAGCTGAAAACAAAGGCAGTGCCTCGCTTTTAATACTTTCATTTTGACAATTCTGCAGTCTGAGAGAATGACTGTGTGGGTGTGTGTGTGTGTGAGAGAGTGAGAGAATACATTTTGATGCGTGTCAGAGAAAGTGAGTAATTGTTTTTGGCTTTATTTCTTCTCGTAAGTGTGCATTCATATGGGCTTGGAGAAACAGGACACCACCCATTTTCTTGTCTCCCTGTATGTGCATACGTGTGCGTGTACATGCATTAATATATCAGTGCTTGAGAAAATGTGTGTGCTGCACCTGGTTATTTGTCTGTTTAGGCTAGCTAATTAGTCTTAAATGACCACTCTCCATCTTCATCAGGTGGAGAAAGACTGACAGAGAGAGAGAGCGGGAGTTAGGAAGACAGAAAGAAACAATGCCTCGCATTAATTGAAAGAGGGTCTGACAAACGAGGGGTGAAAATGGAGAGAGGGAAGGGACATGCTGTGAATTAAAAAGAGTTGTGCAGCCCAGAGCTGCTGTAGAAATAAAGCACAACATCCAGCTGGACCAAAGTTTGATGCCTGTGTTTGTTAGATATGTTTGAGTCTGCAGAGGACTCTTATACTTTTCACTGTGAACCCTACGTACTTTAATGCCATTTTTTCTATCCTTCATTTTGTCATTGACCCTTTTTAGATTTTTAATGCTTATTATTTACCAATCTCATCCTCCTATAACCGCATCATTTTTCACTCTTTCTCTCTTACTTTTAAAAAAATATTTTTCCTTCCTCCTTGGTTGCCTGCATGTTGAATGCTGGATATAGCAGCCAGTATCTGCAGCTTACTGCTCTTGGCTTTGATTTACTCTCTGAACGTGGGAGTTGGAGGAGCTGCTGCCACATCAGCAATTATCCTCCCTCTCCCTCTCCAGTTTTCCCAACCCTTTCATATTTCTTGGCATACTCAAGTATAAAAAGATATTCCAGAAAAGGTCAACTCTGGATCATTGTACACTTAATAATTAACATACTAAAATCTAGTTACATGCTTGGCCACTGTGCTCTCCATCCACTCCTCTCTTCCATACAGTACATCCTCTCCTCCTTGTTCCTACACTCTTCCCTCTCGCTGCTCTCTCCTTCAACTTATTCTCTCTTAACCTCCTGCTCTCTGCCTCTCTGCACACACACATTTTGCTCATGCCTTATTGAACCTGTTATCTATTTCCCTCCTCTCCCTCCTTTGACTCGTCCTCTGCCTTCCTCCCTTCCTATCCTCCTCCACCATGCATGCTCCTGTCCATTCCTGTCTTCATCCATACAAGGAAGCACATGTTGACTGTGTGTCTGAAATAACCACTGAAATACTACTGAGATGCATAAACACCATGCCTGGATGCTCTGTAATGAGCTAGATAATAGTTATAATAGTGTGTGTATATGTGTTTGAGTAAATATTGTGTAGAACAATGATTACCTGAACCAGTCTTTATATTACAGTATGCTTTGATGTTAGTGTAAAAATTCAGATGAATGATTGTGTCTGTAAGTGATGCAGTGTACCGTCGAATCCAGCTTTTGATATTCAGCTATTTTGTGTAGTTTGTGTGCTTTACAGTGCACACCCAAGCAGTTGTTCTTTGTGTGAGTGCGCATGCACTCAGAGGAGTTTTGTTTGGTTTTGTGAGCACGTCATAAAATAATTTTAAGGTGATTATAATTGTGCAGTGAGGCATACAGTGAGTGATTGAGAAGTAAGCAGATGAATAAGAATGAGTGTGTCTGACTGTGTAAGTCTGAGTGTGTCTGTGTCCTGACACCAGGGGAGAATCTAATTTGTGTATGTGTGAGGGACAGAATGAGTTGAGGCTATTTATGATAATAGGACGGATGCTTATCATGATTATAATCAGGGATGTCATTGTTTTTGGGTGTATGAAATGCATTTTATGCACATGGGCAAGCTTGACTTTTTCATTCCACATTAAGGCCTGTTAATATGACATCAGAGACATTTACTGGACATACTGTACTGGAGAGTACACATCAGCAGATAAAGACAATGACTCAGTTTATAAATGGAGGTTATTATTAGGAACCATTAGCCCTAACACAATGAGGTGTTGCAGGAAAGTAAAAACTCAATGCTTGCTCAGTTTCAACCTTTCATGCTCTTTGCTGAGTCACTGTTGTATAGACGAATGCATTTTCCGAGTAAGTAAAGGTATTAAGAGAAGAAATCTGTTTGCATGTGAGTTGTATTACACGAGTTGGCTTCTAAGAGAAAACAATGTATTCATAATGCACAACATACAAGATAACAGGCTGTGTCAGTCCTTTTTTTCTTTTAAAACAGATTCTTCATCCTACAATACAGAATATGCATTCAGTGATGGTAACTGGGAGCTACACCTTAAACCTTTATTTTTTTTTATGTATATTTCTGCAGCATGAATTTAGTGGTTTACTTGATAGAAAAAGTCTGAATTTGGTGGTTATGTTAGAAGACTTCAGGTTATAATGAGTGGGTTTGTTTTGTTTTTTGTTTTGTTTGTTAGTGGAGTTGTGGATGTTCTGTGTGGTCAACCAGAGAGATGCTGATTTTCAGGAGTCTGCTTCAGGAGTCTTTTTTTAATAAGTTTGTGTTCAGAGGTCACCGAGTAATAACTGAAGAGAAAGGATGTGTTTTTGAGAGATATTGGGCCGGTGTCTGACATTGTGCAGCAAAACAACATGTATTGTCAGCTCACATCCATGTTTTCTGTCCTCCTCTGTAAAAGGTTTTATTAATGACATAGGTGTTTCTATGGCAATGACCTTTTCTGTTAAGATTTTACATGAATTACTGTAAGGTTCCTGTGCCGTGGCGTGCACTATCCTCTTCACGTGAGATCCTGACAAGACTGCAGTACCGTACAAGAACAACGCCATCTAAACCCAAGGCTGGAATTAATGAAATCCTAATTTGCATGAATTACCATGACCTAAATGATAAATTAAACTGTAATTTCCATACGTTCCGTCCAGTAATCCCCTTTGGATTCCTCCTAAGCCTTTTCAGCATGCTTGGGGCTCCTGAGCCAAGTTGTATCAAAGACTTGACGAATACCAGAGAATTCAGCATCAAACGGAGGTGGATCACGGGTAAGGCCCTGGGACATATGCATTTGGGGATAGCAGCAGAAAGGAGGGGATGGGGGGGTATATCAGTCTCCTCCCAAGATAAAATGAAGAAGTGACTTTTGCTTTTTTCCTTGGTTTCATGTGCCACCAAAGAGGAGTAGCAAACGCTTGGCACTAGTTGAAGACTTCATTTCTGATTTGATTATGCAGTCATGAGCCCAAAGGGATTTTTCAAGCACCAATTCACTTTGCTTGACATATTGTACATTCGACCCACTGAAGCCTGCTGAAAAGGTGCTGGAGCGTTGTCTATTTGAACCGACCAATCGCAGGTCATGTTTGTCAATATTGTTAGGTTGTCACTCCCCACACGCCAACTAGCAGAGTGGATGCCAGGCGTCACTGCCTGCATTCAAATGATTCACCAGCCTGTTAGTCAGAGAACTGTGAGTGGAATATAATGGAGGGAAATGACAGATGAAATCCCTCCCAGCTAGACGTAAAGGAAGCTTTTCTGCTTTGCTGGACTGTCTTTCACACAGCAGGCCTACCTATTGGTGTATGACGCCGAGAACCCTGTTGAGAAGATCATTTTATTTAATAAGGCTTGCACATAAATTGTCTTGTGTGCCTCTCCATCTCCTGGCCTGTGTCAAGAGAGACTGCCTTCACACGCTAACACACATACATCCATACATCAAAGGCACATCTAGAGTCTGCTCAGAGCTTTGGGTATCATTAGGATGGTTTCTTGCTGGGCTTTGGTTTATAGAAAGAAAGACCCAGTGATTCACACACTTACAGTATGTTGCATGGATCATTGGTCTAAAACCAGTGATGAAAGTTCCAGCAGTGAGGACAGCCATACAGCCATGTAGATGTTGAATATAATTATGCATACACAATTTGATGAGCCCCCATAGTGTATGCCTGCCTGTATGTAAATGAATTACTGCTTACTTTCCTGTATATGTAATTATTTACACAGGTGAATGCATCTGAGTGAAAGGATGTTTCTGTGAAGCATCTGTCATATTTTTTCAAATGCTAATGCAGGATTATGGAGAAGTAAGCAATGGGAGGTAATGGTGCCATTGTTGCATTAAACGGATAAAAGGCTGATGATATTATTTAAAAAAAAGTGTCCTTAAAGGATCCGGTAATGCTGAGGCAAGCTTCAAGTCACAACTTACGACTTTGTAGCAACCCACTGGGTTTTACCGGTGAAAGTCACTATGGACCGGTGAACTGCCAGATCGAACTGGTACCACTTGGTCGGAAAAATTAAACGCACCATAACAGTCCTCGTCCCTACGTCGCCACATTCACGGCGTTCCTTGGCTGCACACACAGCCCTGCATGCCGTTCTCTCTCCTCATTGGATAAAAACTGTAGGATACGATAAATGTTTTCTCCTCGGCTCAGAGCAGAGCAGAGTGACTGACAGACCCGTGTTTTGGTCCAAACACTCTATGTAAGTGATTGCTGTCGGAAGATATAACTATTTAAGACTTATATTAACACAAATATATCACTTACTTCTGCTTTAACAAATCTTATAAAAAGACCAATAACTGACTGACCATGATCCAGTTGGGCACCACAGGGTTTGATTGAAATGTGTTGTAATTTGTGGCTGAAAGGTGTCACCAGTAAATTAACTCTCCCATGTAGATAACATTTATTAAAAAATTGTCTATATTTTTAATTAAAATATTCAAATGTTGCAGCTGACAAGGACCAGCCATGTAAACGAGGTCTGTCCTATCAGTCCTAATTGGAGTTTCTATGTCAATCCAGCATTGCACCCCATTTCTACTCTCTTTGCATAGAGCGCCATCTTTCCCCTTTATTTTGTTTTCCCTCTTCCCTGACCTTCTTCTCTACAGTCCCACTTGTTCTTCTGCCTGCTCACCTTGTCTTCCCTCCCTCTTGTCATACAAATACTATGTGCATAAACTAAGCAAACTATCTCTGCCATGCTGAATTGAGTTATCTCTTTGCCTATTTGCTATTTCTGTTTTCCATCCCTCCTCCCCTCCTTCAGTATTCCTTCCTCGCTCTTTGCTGCTCTCCTCATTCTTCTCTTTCATGTCATATTTATTGCATACAATTTCTTTTTCTCCCAGCTGCACTCTCTCCTCATTGTTGCCTCCATTTTATTCCGCCAAAGCTCATATTTTACACTTATCATGTTATCCGGGCTATTCTGTGACTCATAGGCTCGTGTCATTATGTGTGTCTCTTGTGTAATGTTGTGTGTTTTCATGTGTTGCGTGTGCTGCTTTTTGGATATCTTTCTGTCATCGTGTCAAATGTGCACTGTGTGGTAGCAGATGCATTTTTAACTACATGTGCACTTAATGTGTTGTTGATTCACATACCGATGATTGTGTGTGCGTGTGTGTGGGGTCATTTATCTCTCTCCCTTTCTCTCTCTCAATTTGTGACTTTGTCTGTGTAATTTTCCATCTGAGAAAACTTGGATTGGATTTTACCATGCCTTTTGCATTTTTTGGTTTGTGTGTGTCTCCTAGTATGCATTTGCATGTTTTGTTGAGTTGCTATGGAGTTTCTTGCAGACCTCGCCTCAACATAAATGTCATCCAATAGAAAATATGTATGTGACTTATTTTTAAGGGCCAGTGAATAATCATCTTTAAATTGAATTGTGCATGATTGCAGCAGTTTTAACAAATTGTTTACAAGATACATGAACTAGCAGCAACTCAAACATTCTACAGTTGCTAATTTTAATATCGCCTTAATGTTTTCCCCATTTGAAAGCAGCAGTTAATCATCACCATTCGTCGATTCTAATAGTGAAGGGGCCTTTCTATTGGTTTTTGGAGGCAGAGAGATCTCTGTTACAAATATCAGGTTATATTTCTAAGTTGGGCACTGCTTGATTAAATTACTAATTATAGTTTGCAGCATGAGCAGGGCTAATGTAATAATTTGTCAAATAAACCGGTTGAAAGAAAAATATGTGCTACAAGGAGGCTTTTTTTTCTTACCAAGTATACTCATCAGCTGCAGATAATGCTCTGCAAGGTCACAAGAATAACATATGAATGCGGTTGTATGGTGGGCTTTTGCTCCTAGCAAAGCACCTGGAATACACAGATAAGAGTGAAGCACACAGTATAAATACACATTCTAGTGTTGTGTAGGTGTAAGAGTAGTTATTCAGGGTTCTTGGTGCTTCTGGGACCTCACAGTAGGTTGCTGTTTAGCTTTCTGGCTGTGTTCTGGGCCCAATTCAAAGCAAGTAGCAATAGATGCAATAGGAGAAGTGAGTTTGACAAACTGCCATATTTGTTCTCACTGCAGACCGAGGTCAGGTTTTCATTTTACTGTGCACCACCTTCCCAGGTATGTCTCACAGAGTATAGGTGGATGCAGTTTTCTAATTTAGTGGGTTCATCATGAAGAGTTCAGGGGTGTGTAGCCAGGTTATATT
Organism: Decapterus maruadsi; assembly: GCA_030347415.2. Taxonomy (NCBI): domain Eukaryota; kingdom Metazoa; phylum Chordata; class Actinopteri; order Carangiformes; family Carangidae; genus Decapterus; species Decapterus maruadsi. The sequence continues at coordinate 19,147,716 of CM064898.1, forward strand.
TCAAACCACGTTCTCAATCAGGAACTTCAACACATCGCCGAGTCGATATTGAGCTGCAGAGACAGACATCATGTCAACACCTAAGTTTAATTAACCAGCATGGTGTCTTCAAACACAGACAGCACATCAATTTTACACATCAGTCTAGACATTATATGAGAGCACTCTCACTCCCACAGGTTCCCAAGCAGGTCTTTAAATATAGTGTACTGCAAAGTTAATAAGAGTCAAATATAAATAAAGAGTGAATCACATGAGGCAAAAGTTCACTGCTCTTAGCTTCTCAAGATGATTAAACCTTTTCAAGATCACGTAGGTTAAGACATCACAACGTTTGTGTGACTCAATCTCAATAAATGTTAGAAATCTATTGTATAGTTATGGATTGAAGTCAGCCAAACCATCATCACACTGCTGGTGGTTTTGGAAGATCAGACAGCTTGACATGTGGACTGCAGTGGGACTCAACATTTTTCCTGGTCTTGTGATAGGGCCAGTTAAGATGTGTACAATGTAAATGATATTGTTCTGAGTCTCATTAGGACTTGTCTTGAGGCAAATGAAGTGACAGGTGTAAATAAGGCCGCTGACTGAGGTGTGAGGTTCAACGTGTTTAAGAAGTGTCAGCTTGTTGAATACAGAAATGGCAGGTTTACTGGCGACGTTTTTCAATATTTATTCACCCTCTATTTTACTGAGTGCATATAATACTGACTATAATATTAACACATGGTTGCCAAGTCAAGTGTGCAGCACTGAAACAATAGTGTAAATCAATCAGTTCATAGTTCAACACAAAAACTCAACAATTCACTAATTGATTAATTGAGGGGAAGCCAAGAGAGTGCCAGTCAACACCCAGTTTGTTGCTGCTGATCTCCTCAGCAGGTCCTACCCTCTCCTTGATGAAGCAAGTTGCCAAAGCTGTTAGCACTAGATGATAATTATGTGTATCACAGCTGATCTGTCAATGGCTTATACTGTATGTTTTCAATAATACTTACAGACCCTTTCTGCCAAAGAAACACTTGTGATGCTGTAATGACTGTAAATGACTGTAAACAGAGGAGTCCAAATAGATTATTTGCTTTAAACTGGCATAATTAGTGTACATGTAGCTCTACATCACATATTGGGTTTTCATTGTGCACATGCATTGATGTCAGAGGAAGGGCTGCATGTGTTTGTGCTGTTTGTTATTTCCCTGTCTCTGCTCATCTCTGTATTTAATTTCTTCCTTTTCTCTCTCCCCTTCTGTCTCTCTCCTCCCCCTCTTATCTGCATGCATGTCTCCTTTTGGCCTTTCTCATCTTGTTCCTTGCTGCCTTCTGGACGCAGGAGTTATTTTGTATTCCTCTCCCCACTCTTCCATCTGCTTTATAACAAGGAAAGCAGGAATTAATTAATAGGCTGATAGTGAGGCCGGAGAAAATAGGGGAGAAAGTGAGTTGAAAAGGAGAGAAAATCTAATCAGATAGGATCAGAGTTTTTTGTGCGGGTGTCATCTGGGGTTTTTGTGTATGTCTCTCCATATTTCCCCCCACACTCCTCCCTCCCGTTATATCCTTGCTTGCCCTCCTCCACTTATGTCCTCCAACTGTTTTTCATTTTTATCTCTGTTTACCTGAAGCTATTCTTTACATATTTTATTTTAATTCTGCCTATTTATTTGGCAAAACAGTTAAGCCTACTGTTTTTGAATCCCCCCTATTCTCTCATCTTTTCTCTTTGTTTTCTATCTCTTCTTTTTTTTCTTGTCCTTATAGATAAACTGATTATTTCCCCCTCTTTCCATCCCTCTGGCCCCTTCTTCCTCCATGGTGTGCATTTGCGTATCGAACATAGTTTTTTAGCTGGCGGCTAAATTGATGTCAAAATGCCATCCTCATGCCACAATGATTCAAATTTCTTATTTCCTCCTCTCTCCCATGCAGACGGTTCATTCCTCCTGTCTGTCTCTCCATTTCTCACCTCCCCTCCCTGGCCTCCGTCTTCTCTTCCCTCTGTTTGCTGTCTAAAACTGTCTAATGAAATTCATACAAAACAAGATGGGAGGCTTAATGCTGTCCCCCTCACCGTCCTCTTGGCTTCTTTCTTCTTGTCTTTGTTTCATCTTCGTTTGTTTTTCTTTCATAGTCTCTCTAACGTTTGCCCAGTCTTCATTTTCCATCTGCCCCTCACACTTTCTCCTTTTCTTCTTCCTTCTCTTAAACCACATTTCTATCAGGTCATATTCTTTCATTTTCCCCTCTTCATTACTCTTGTCTTTGTTTGTTATTATCCGTCCCTCCTATTCCCTTGCCAGCTATACCGTTTTCTGTAATCCTATGTTTTTCTACATTTCCATTCCTGCAGGCCCAACTTGGAAGCATGTTGGCTGTATTTCTTGGTATTTATTTAGACAAGGGTGTGTGTGCATGTGTGTGTGCGCGCATTTGGGAGACAAGAGTCTGCATTAGTTTTACTGAAATGAGAAATACGTTTCTGCTTTGCTTTTTACCACTTGCCCCGCAGCCATTGTGAAAAATGTATTTACCGGAGACACGGTGTGTGTGAACATGAATGGCTCAAACGCTGATGAAAAACACACAGACACACACGCACAAACACTGTGATACAGGACTCAGTTCACTAATGAAGTTATGAAATGGAGTGCTCACTTCAAAAGGAGTTTTTTTGCATTTCGAGGCCACGTTTGGGAGGTGGGGAGGGAGAGCTGGAGACAATGTGAGATAAAAAGACGAAAGTAGGCAGAGGAAAGAGCAGAGTGAAGGAGAGGCTAACAGAAAGGAAGAGAGAAGAGGACAGGTAGAATCATCTCTGTAGGAAACCAGAATGTATCTGTTTCTATTCCACACTGTTCACACTTTCCATCTTTCCCTTCAGTGCCATCTCTGTCCATCTTCCACTTCCTCCCGTATACCTTCCTCTCTTACTTTCCTCCCCACTTTTCCTGTTCTGCCCGTTCTGTTTGTTCTGTCGCTATAGCTTCATTCATCTGCCCATGGAGTTGGAGAAATAGCATTTGGGAAAGTACACCTCAGGTTTTCTTTGGCTGAAGTGTCTCTGTCCATATACATACATACTGTATATGTATTTATGGTCTATGTCTAATGTAACTCTGCCAAAACTAAAACAGACCAACTTTCTCCCCACCAAAAATCTAAAATGTTTCCATTTCCCAATTATTGAACTAGTCCTTTATGTTCCTTTCCCCCATACAAGAAGAAATCCTTCCTTAAAGAGTAACCTGCTTTCTGTAATCCCACCTAATCTCCTTTCTTTCTGTTGGTATTATCTCCTTCCCTAATTTACCATCTTCCACCCTTAGCCTGACTCATTCCTTTTCCCTCGCTCCCTCTTCAATTCGACATGGTCATCCCCCTCCAATCCCTCTCATCCCACACTCACATTTATCTGTCTTATCCCTCCATTCCTCCTTCCCACTCACATCCCAGCTCCTCTCCCTCCTCCCTCCCCCCCTGCTCCCCCCCCTCTCCCTCTGCCTTCCACCTTCGCTTCCTCCTTTCGCCTCTTTGACTTCGTTCTTTCTGTCCTTTTGAGGGAGGCCAAATCCAATCTCATTCACAGTCCCACTTTTCCCACTCACTCTTTTCAGGTTTGTCATCCACCATTTTATCATCTTCCACACACCACACTTCCTCTGCTTCCCCTCGCTTCATTTCTCGCTCTCTTGCCTCGAATTTGAGATGTATAGCTGTCATTTTGTCTCTTATTTTTATTTATCTTAAAATCTCCTTCATGCTTGCGGATCCTGAGACTGGAATAGAACATTATCTTTACCTCCACTCCTGTTTGTCATATTTCCTTGTCTACGTCTTCATCACAACAAGCTGTCTGCCTCTCCTCTCAGTGCTTCTTTTTCCTTTCTCTCCTTCTCTCCCCTTTTCAGTTCTGGGCGCACGGCCACCCCTTCTCCCTCGCTAACGAGCTCTGAGTGAAACGAGTGAAAATGATATGCAATTACTACTCAGCCTTCATGGTTTGGTGTGTGTGTACGCACATTTGACAGATTGAGACAGCATTTGCGCGTATGCTGCTGAATGTGAAAGTATGTGCGAATTGGACCTTCAGATAATGTGTGTTTATGTCCTCAGGTTCTAGTAAGTGCAAGGCTAATGTACTTTCCATGTACTGTGATAATAAGTGTCCAGGGAGGGGACGTCTGCATGTCTGTGGGAGCATGTGTGTGTAAGTGGACAATATCATGAGTGCTTTCTTGGGTATTTGTGTATGCATTTACATTTTATGAACATATTCAAGAGTTAATGGAAAGAAAGCGTGTGTGTGTGCATGTGCATCCGCAGGTGCTCACCCCTCTGTCACGGGTCAGCACATTATACATCCTCTGCTCTGATCTCCTCGACCCTGGCAATCTAACCTGCTGCATAAGTCAGGGCGGACAAGATAATTCATTTTAATAGAATTACATTTTAATGAAACCTTCATTGCACTCTTGACTCTGGAGATGACCTGCAGTAATTCTATGAAGATCCTCCTTTAACGGGAAATGTAAATTTTTTCTTTGAAATGCATATCTGTCCTTAACTCATATGGAGGGGTACTGCCTCTTTTGATCAGAGCGTTGGGGAAAAATATGTAATGTATCTGTTATGAAATATCAGTTCCTCAGATTCTCAAAAGTTGGTTACATGAAGTAAATAAAAGTTAGATGTGGTATTTGTCGTTATAGCAGTTATTTTGTTACTTGATAAGTCTTTCAAAGATTTTCAGCCATCATCTGAGGATGAAGAGGCCATTTCTTTGGGCAGACTGGATGCTACAGTGACTTGGCAATGGAAAGCAGTGAGATGGCGTGGCCCGGCCAGGCCTGAGATAGTCAGCATGCTAACTTCAGCAGAAGAGATCAAGTGACAGAAATAGAAAGAGATAAAATGGGAATATCGAGGATTTCAGTCCTGGTTATTTTGGCAGTATAGTAGATACTGATAGGAACAGGAAATTTAGTTTAAAAGTACAGATCACAGAATCCCTTTGAAGTGCATTAAATGGATAGTTCACTCAAAATTGAAATTTCACTCATTATCTACTCACCCTCATGTTGACTAAGGGCTGGGAGAAGTTTCAGAGTTATCCGTGGCTTCTCTGAGTTACAGCGGCGCTCCATGCAGCACTGCATGTTCATAACGGTTGCAAATGGATACCAACTGTCTTTGTAACAAAAAGACCAGGAAGAGGAGCTTCTGCCACAAACAAGCTTATAATATGGACTTATTTAATTTTTTGGGAACAATTTTGCATTTCGGGGCTTCAATACAAGACGGACATTACATACAAGCAGCATGGAGGTATTTGAGTTACAGGAGGTCTCGGCGTAGCAGTGCAAGTCCATAACGGTTGCAAATGGATACCAACTGTCTTCGTAACAAAAAGACACACCAAAAAACATCCAGAGAAGCCACGGATAACTCTGAAACTTCTCCCAGCCCTTAGTCGACGTGAGGGTGAGTAGATAATGAGTACAACTTGAATTTTGAGTGAACTATTCTTTTAATTGGCCCTTTCCATCATCCTGTGATCAACCATGATCTGATGCTGCACACAGCATGATATTGGAGGTGTGCAGCATGTGTCCTGCAGCTGATTCATCTAACAGCTCATTGAAACTGCTCCTTCTTGTTCCATCTTGCTCCAAGACTCCCAGCTGAGCCACTGTCAAAATAACTGTTGTCTTGTTTTGTAGATGTAATAACAACCTTATTAGTTTTTTTTTATTGATTACTGCTATTAATCTGGTAAGAAGCTGTGACTTCTCGACTCAGCGGATCTCCAGTCTCTACATCAAAAGAACACAACGAGACAACAACTGAGTGTAAATAAAGAAATGTGTCATCTAAACAACAGCTGCAGAGTAAATGCAAGGTCTATTAATAATCAAAATTTAAAAAATAAAGGAAGGAGGAAATCCCTGATGAGTTTGTGATGGTGGGAGAAAACATGTTACGGATATTTACAATCAGCAAATCTCCTCCATAGCTGTATAGTCTGTATTTCTATAGCTGAGTGAATAGCCTTATTTTTTCAACATCAACCCCATTATGAGTACTGTAGACCAAGACCAGCCCTACTGGAGGCTGCTGCAGCTTCACACCTGGGGAGATTGTCCTGGTAAGATGCGGTATCGGGTATCCAGGTTGATTCTTATGGAATCCGCGTGCTGTTATCACAGGGTTACTGTCAGTGATGACTCTAAAGTTGTCAAAAATATAAAAAGAGGGAAATGTGATGACATTAGTTTTAATTATTATTGAATTTATTTGTTTTAGATCTGGCTTTTGAAAATAAGAATAATTGGAAGATAAATGTGGTCAAAACAGCAAGATAGCAAAAGTGTCAGCCGAGAGTGTGGCTCGGTGCTTTGGCTATAGAGCTGTGGTGAAGCATTGTTGCTCAGCACAGGGCTGAGAGGTCAGCATTGAGAGACGAGTTGAAAATGAATGAGTAAGCAAGAACTAAGGCATGAGGTGAACTGTATTCTGGCACAAGCATTAAGCTGCAGACTAATGTGTTCTGGTGCACTCCCCCTTTGTCTCAACTTTGAGAGGACCATCAACCTCCATGAAACTTTTTATACTAAAGTTTACCAAGTATACTCACACATCCATCTACCACCATGACCATAATTACTCAATGAAACATCATAAACCAAATGGAGCTACTATAGAAAGGGCCAATGCAAATATGAATCTCTTTGTACAGAGTCAGAGTCAGAGAAAATGTATTGCCATGTCAACCAGTGACAAGGAATTTGTCTTGGTTTGCTCTCCAATACATATAACACAACTACATCCTTTATGCAAGTGGTTAACTGGTCAAACATAAAAATAAATCCTAAATTAATTGCCTGAAATGTTGATTGCATAATACTTTGTATATAAAAAAATATTACAACATTGTAGATGTCTATAATGTCTGTTGTGTGACAGATATAAAGGTAACAGTCTATACTATAATCAATAAAGTCATATTGTCACAAAAACAGAAGTTCATTTTCTCCAGTTATCCCATTTGTTGATCTGGAGCTGACCATTTGACCCATATCTCTGGTGTATAAGAGCACATCTGTTGTTTGACAGATTGATGTGGGGAAAAGTAAGAAACTGTCACTTTTGGGTCCATACTGTAACTCAACATGTCCTGACCATGGGCTTCTTGGTGCTTGGTTGCTGGTGAGAGACTTGGGCTGTAGTGGTATGTGCTAACCTTACAGACAAATGCACTGCATTTCCTGTGACTACTTCTTAATAAAAGTCAACTTGCATTTGCGTTTAATGTGGAGCTGGAGCAGTGTGGAGTATTCTGCTTTGCATTAACAGCAAGATGGCATTTTTCCCCCCACAAACATCAATTAGATATTCAGGTCATAATACTGCAGATGAATATTGCAGTACTGACGGTAGTGGGCCATAAACTCACCATTGTGTTACCTTATTCAGTGACATATGGTGATTAACACTGATTACCACTCAAACAATGGCAGTGGGTAACACAGTAAGTCTCACAGTGGAAGCGAGATCGACATTGAATTTGCTATGTGTCTTTTTCACTGGAAAGTAAAGCAGCTTTAAATACATACACTGACAATGGAGTAGAGTTTAAAAATTGATTCTTTTTTAGGATGCATCAGAGGTGTCTCAGAATTTAATAACTTCCACATGTTAACATTTACATGAATTACATTTTATACAAATATGAGGATAAAATACATTAATCAGTGTGTTAAAAGACAACATGAAGAACAATGTTGTTACTAATAGCAGCTGATAACAGTTTATGGATGCTACAGTAATATTACAGACTTTCTTCCAGGTACATAACTGTAAACATTCCCAAACAATGGTGTGAGTTAAAAAGTATTCCTTAATAAGGTGCACTGTGACTTTTAAATGCACAGGTACAAAGCCTTCATGCAGATGTGTTCTTTTCTCGTATGCAAAAGATCAACATGAGTCAATGACATTGTGTATGCAAAGCAAAACACTTATCTTAAAACTGTGGACTACTTGAGAGGTGCAGCACCTTTAAATCTAACTTTTGGCGCATTTTCATTTTAACAGCCTGTGGCTGAGACTCAATCAACAGCAATTTCCATTCAATACCATTCAATTTATAGCTGTGCAGGTGTTTTGATATAATTTATACCCTCACCTACAGTGCTGTGTCTCCAGTGATAGTACTGGCTTCTTTGTTGTTTATGGTAATATTTGGCAACATTGACATGATATCAACCTGGACTTTAAATTAAAGGGTTTTCAGAGTTTTTGAATCTACTTGGTAGGAGACCTGCTAAATTCAGTTTGAGTTTCCCATCAAAACACAAGGCCAACTTTAGGATGGTACTGAAACATTCATCTTTTCAGGTGCCACAAGAAAATGTGTGTTTAGCCTTATAAGATATACAATATACTGTAAGTTAGGGTGCTGAGGGGCATGCATTCTACTTTATTATCTAGACTGTGTAGTTTCACTTTCTAACGTCTCCATGGTGATACAGTGTATTAACAGAATATGCCAGTCAGACAGGGAATATTTTTCACTAGTTATCCCAAAAAAGACCTCAGGTGCAAAAAAAATAACACCTACAGGAATGTGACTAGTGTGGGACTATAAATAATTTGGGCCAGCATTTGGTTCTGCAGGTACAGTAGCAGGTTGAAGATTGGAGATTTCATCAGAGAGCATATTTACGAGCATACCAGAGTCTCAAGTGAGGTGTTGCTCAGACAGGAGGATGCAAAATGCAAAATAATGTACTTGGCTGTGAGGAAGAGCAGTTTCAGCGAGGAGACATATCCTCTTTGACACTTGTGGGGGTTTCCTTTAGATTGCCAGAGATCAAATATAAACTTGACAGCTATTGAGAAACTGTAAGCAAGGCATAGGCACAACTGGCAAGCAGTCAGATGCCAGGCAGGGAGACAGACATGCAATATGGGTCCCAGCATCTTTAAAGATTTATATATTCCTCAGAATTGTCAAAAATAAAGAATAAGTTAACACCTTTGACACGTAAGAACCTTGAAGCAGTGCTTTATTAGGGCGCAAAATGGTGAAGGCAAAGGAGTTTGACATTTGTTTTTTTGTGAAAATACAGAGTGAAGGTTGGGATAGATACACAGATAGAGATGATGATGCAAATGCCTAAATATAATGTCATCATTTAGACGAGAGGAAAAGGCACTTGTAAAACATTCAAAGCAAAGCTAAGCCTTACCACAGAGTGAATATCCGTGACTTCCTTGGGCTCCCACGATGGTAGAACGAGGCGGCATGATTTTCCATTTGGTTTGCTGTAATGTGATTATTTACTAATTTGCTAAGTGTGCACAACTAAACTCAAACATCAGCTGTAATGACATAGGCCTGAAGGCAGGTCCTGCACTGTTACCTAATATAATGTTGAGGCTCAGTACTGTAGAGGGCTTCTGAGTCTGAATCTAGTTTTAAAACCTTATTATTAAAGTTTATATTGTGCTTACATGCTGCTTATGCCTAAATAAATTTCTACCTAATCAAATTTCCACCAACTAATTGACACAGAGCAAAGCTTGGGTCAGGTTGTGTTGCAGCTCAGGAGTACTTCTCTGTTGTGGGGCTCTAGGCAAAATATAATTAAACTGCCATGCGTAGTCTGTGTATGTGCCCTGTCATGTAAGTACCCATCAAGCACCAAGCACACAGCAAAGTGCAACGAGTTGGAAGAAGTGAGGGTCAACAACTTTCAGATTGGGTTCGTGAATAAGCAAGTGGAACAACTTGAGTTAAAATTAGATTTTAGTCATGGGTAAATACAGAAGTTGATTGAATTAAGATTTACAGTAGAAAACTGCAGTGCATTAGAAATGTATGCATCAAAGTACTATTCTGTTTCTGTGACCCAGTCTTATAATCCATTTGATGGTGTGGAATTATATTTGTCACAGTTTTTACACACAGGGAACATTCATAGATTTTTGAATTGCAACAAAATGAAAAGTACCCTGAAAAAACCCTTACTGGACCTATGTGCTATAGTATATTACTTAAGACTTAATAACAAATGCTACTGAAAAAAATGTTTTCGCTACATCTCTAATCTCTCCTAAATTGATTGTGTAAAAATGGTGTCTCCACTCCATTTCAATGACTTATTTGAGTGTTGTCCTAACCCCCATGTCCTGTCTCGGCACGTTGTGTGTAAAAAGCCTTTTTAAACCTTTGGAAATTTCTCTAATCAATGTGCTTATTTCATGCAAGGTTGAGCAGTTATCAGTTCCAGCTTAATTTACTGGCATGTGTTAGTGTTTTAAAGGCAGCACATACAGATGAATTCATTTGAATCTGCACCTCAGTCTCTATAGAGAAATATTACTCCTAGACATGGTACTGTAATATACTGTATGTCCGTTGAAGTATGAAAGTATAAACTAATTCACTTGACCCCATATTACACTCTGAACTTTAATTCAGCAGCTAATTACATTATTCCAAACCATTATCAGGTTCTCACCCCTACTGATGTTGATATTTACCCAACTCTTGTCACCTCTGTCCAGATGTTTCAGGTCAATCCCCCTCACTGTACTGGTGAATCCTCTGTGCAACGTGTTTTTCGGAGTTTATCATCAGCAGTGTTTATCGTCATCACACTTACTCAGAACGGGGCCGGCCCTTCACCTACTTACTGTGCTGAAGGCATATTGCCTTTATCATGGTACTGTGTAGTTGGGCCTGTCTGTAGAACTTGCTAATGATACAAGAGGCTTTTATTCTGTAACTGGCTGCACTTGGGGACAAATGTTGCTGCAGGCTCTTTAATTTGTTTGAGTGAAATTAGTATACAATACATTTTATAAACCCTTGAGGGTCCTCATTCAATCAGTCTTTCCTTATGTTTTTAAAGTGGAACATTTGTGTGAGGACAACACACTCACAAAAAAGGCCAAACTTTATTTCCATGTAACATAAAAACAGCTTGTGCATAAGCAGCAGATATTTCAATCTTGACTCAGAAGTTCAGTTGTCTCATTTGTTGGTGAAATGTTTATGTGCATAATATGAAACTACTTCCATCCCTGTGTCGGCAGCTACAAGAACACATGAATATGTTATCGTATATATTACTAGTTTCAATTTAGATACTTGCCTTTTAATCTGTTTTTCCTCTTGCATCACTTTTCATGAATATTCAAATAGAGGTGATTGGGTTAATGACAAAACAAATTAATATGTAAGCACATTCTACCATATTCCAACTCTTCTCAAGTGTTTGTTATAGCCTGAATTTGCAGGAGTAAATGAGGGCATAAAAAGTGATGGATTGTTTGAGGTGAAGTCTACGAGCAGGTGGGGCAGGAAAACATTTCTTGTGCCTTTTTAAATGGCTGTAGTCCTGAGGAGCTGCACCCCATGAAGACTAGTTACTATTCTGAGTAACAAGTTGATGTCCTATTTAAACAAAGTAGTGGGAAAAGGAGACTCATCATCACTCATAAAGTGACTCATTTCATTTCATCCTGTTATAATTTAAGGACATGAGTGTAGCTGTCTAATTTTTTAAAAATACCGAAATATTCATGAAATGGTATTTTAAAAACATAACATTAGCACTGATCCAAGTTATCAAGACTAGATCTGCTTTTTTTCCACCAACACATTTCACACCAGGCTGATGCATAATTGTCCTTCTGTTTGGCCAGAGTGTGGATACCAGCTAATTGAGACATTAAAGAAATTGAGGCCAAGACGGTGCCCAAAATCTAGGCTCGCTTGCTAATATGTGCGCCTTCTGTGTCTCATTCACCCTACAAGCCAGAGAGACTTCCCAGTTATCTGAGTGTTTATGTTTGGCGCTGGGTGGGGTGCAGGGACACAGCCATCATCCCCACCTACTGTGTCTGTTTACTGCTACATTTAAAATGTGTCCAGAAACGAAATCTTTAATATATTTTGGCTTTGTATTAGACTGTGCATCGTCCTGAAGCTGAACCCCGAAAGTCTTATTTGAGCTTAACATTTAAATAACTGCATTCAGATGAACCCAAAATGTGTTAAGGGTTAGAACTCATGGAAATGGAAGAAAATAACTTCTGTGTTCCCGTCAGATTAAAAGTATTTCTAGTAATAGATAATAATTGAATAAAACTTAACATAATATAGGTTTGTGTGTATTTGTAGATGCAGATTTGTTCATGGGTCAAAATGCACGTAGAGATGTGTAAATAAGATGAGTGAATGTACTTTAGACAAAATATGTGTGTTGTAGCATTCATACAGTGGGGTTCTACGTATATCTGACCTAGCTGTTTGGGATCCTTAGAAATCCTCCCACTCTAATAAAACAGTCATTATATTCAGGTTTTGTCAGTGGGGTTACATAAAATTGATTGTTTCTATCTTCCACAGGAGCCATTGTTTCAGCAACATCAAATTCTAACTCTGATTTCTGTTGTTTTAATCTAATTTGTTTTTGCTATTAAGAGGCATCCATGAGGAGTTGTTTTCTTGTCATGCATCACAGACTCATTTGCCTGAATAGATGGTGTTGGAAAAATCCTCATATCCTCTGAAACTCCACATCCTTCCCATCCTGATTTGAGACAAAGAACAACTAAGGATGTTTATATTGAATTAATTACCCCACAGTCTTTTAAACCTTGGTTTAAACAGACAAGAATATTCATCAAGGGAGAATCAGATCTATTCACACAATGACAATGTCAATCAGTTTATTCCTCACCACTTCTCTCTCTCTCTCTCTTGACCAGTGTGGACCTGGTGCATGCCCAGCTGCATGTGTGCGAGGGCCGCAGCCTGCCAGAGCTGGGCCTCAAACAGGACAAGATCAGGGTGAATGGTTGTGCCATCCAGTGCAGAGTGACGACTGAAGACCCAGCCAGAGGCTTCCAGCCAGACACTGGCAGGATTGAGGTAGGCTCCGTCTTCAAATGAGAAATGTTTCAAATAGACTTCTCAAGTGATAATTGATCAACAGGGCGCAAACTTCAAAAACAAATGGATGTGTAGTTAAAGGAAAATGTCCTTAAATTAACACACTGACAAGAAGAACCATCAGCGTAATTTGAAATAACATGTTTCTAATTATGTATTTAATAAGATTTTCTTTAAGTGACTGACTGTATTATACAGTACATACAGTAGATAAAGTGTAAGATGACAGATAAACTGACTGTCCAGATGTAGGCTGTATATCTTTTACTATAGTACTATAGTAGAATGATATTGGGGCCAGACAGCGCTGTGAGGATAGGTCTCACTGTGTGAGCTAGCTAATGGATAACTTAGGAGTTGTGCTTCATCCATGTTTTTTTATATCCTTAAACAACACATCATGTGGTTCCTAGTTGAAAGAACCACAGGAGACTGAATTCATTCATTCATTTTCTGTCGTGTTTCGATGGCACTTTGAACACATTTATTGCCATTCTTCCCCTAGCCTGAAACACAACTCTGAGTGGTAAAATGCTAAATCCCTAATAGCACATTATGCACATTAAGCTGTTTGCCTCTAATATTTATCAGACAACATAATTGAAATGCAGGCAGTTTCACTTGAGTCCATATAAGTGGCTTACAAAAGCAACATGGCACGACATTAAAGTCTTCCTCCTCGCTCCCTGTCAACCTGTCTACCTGCAACCTGACGCTATTTCACCAACTGTCAAACATATCTTACATTTGGAATTCAGGCTTGTGAATGCAACATACCATTAGCTTTTAAGAGTTCAGGTGTTATTTGGTTGTTTGACAGTCCTGGCATACATGAGGTGTCTATAGTACAAGCATCTGTTTCATATTATAAACAGTCCTTTAATTCAGTGATAACATAAACATTACTTCAATGGGACTTTATCATTGTATGAGATAAGATTGTGTCCTCATACAGGTGTGTCTCTGTGTTCATGCACATACTGTGAGTGAACAGTCAGCTGCAGAGATCGCCCATCACTTGAATTATAGTCTGTCACACTGATTCATACAGTAGCTTCCAGTACAGCAATTTGCTGCTAAAACGTACGCTGCCATATGGGGGCTGTGAGTGGGATGACATGATTTCCCTGTGTATTTCTGCATCACTGAATGATTTTGTGTTCATCTTTATCTCTCTGTCAGGTGAGTGTATGTGTATATATTTAATGAGTTTACTTTGTCAATGCTTTTGTGTGGATTTCCAGGATGTTTTTGTTAAAACTAGATGTGGCACGGAGTATAAGCCGATCGTTTGTGGCCACGTGACTTTTTGAGTGGACTAGTGATTTTTGACACTTTGACACTTTGACAGTGTTCACACATGAGAAGACACAGAGGTCACCATAAGAGTACTTGGTGTATCCAACCACGGGCATGTAGCCTGCATATCCACACACCATGTATGCCATTGCTCTTCGTGTCTCTGCAAATCTCTCTGTAGCTGATGAGGTCTGATCCCTTGATGCTTTTTGCTGTCAGGTCCTTTTGCCCTTCAGCCGATACTGTACACCCACCCACCATTCTACTCTATTTTATCTCTCTTGTCCTCTATTCTCTGCCTTTCTTTAATGTGTTCCTTTTTGCCTCGTCTGTGTTAGCTTTTATGGGCTATAACAGTGTCACAAAGCGTTTCACAAACAATTAAATGGTAATGAAAGCCAACTTGAATCAAAAACATGGCAGACTAGAATTAAAACAAGGTGTTTAGTAAGAATGAAACCACTATTTACTAGAATAAAAACAAATCACGGCATTTATTAAAGGCAATGTTAAGAGATAATGGTGATTTTTAACCTCATCCGAGCACATTGCTTAATTGCTGCGGGCGCAGTGACTACTGCAGGGTTATGTTTGGTTTGTTCCCTAGATTCTACAGAATATGGTAGGAATCTGCTTGAGGGAATAAAAATGGAATTAATTCCTTCAACTGCAGAGCAGTCTTAGAAAAAACCCAGAACAAATAAAAATAATGTAGTGTGACATGCAGTTTTCTTCAGTAAGGTGTCAGAAACCTACAGCTCGGCAGTGCTGGACCAGACAGGGGAAACTGATCAGTGTTATGATATTATTGTCTGCATGTCAAATCATACTGTAATATTTGAAAGTCTAAATTCCTGGCGACTGTCTGGGTTTCTTCTTTCCAGCTTTTCATGAATGCTGAGAATAAAATAGTGCCAATGCTGCTGCCTGGTGGCTTAACAAAGTGATTTTTGACTCGTTGGATGTGATTGAATTCGATTTGCACCAGTGGCTTTCCAATCAAACAAATCATCTGGCTTCTGCTTTTGACTGAGCTGGAGAAATGAATTGTTGTGTTGTGCACACACATTCATTTCAACTGGATTTGACTTCATTTGTCTCCCAAGAGCAGTTGTTTTTAGTTTATTAACAGTTTTTTTAGATTAATGATCAAGACCAAATATTTTCTTATATTAATCTGGATATATCACATTTACATTAATATACGGTAGTATGTGAGCTGCATTCATTTCAGCCGCATACACTTAACATTTACACCAGATCTGAGTGTAGGCTATTTAAACAGATATTCCCATGATGTGATGTTCTCACTTGCAGTGTGTTACTTCTCACTGTGAAAACCACTGCCTGCTGTACAGTGCTTCCATGAACACATTGTGAGTGTGGCCATGGAATAGCTTGTGACCTTTCCACTTCAAGGACTTTCTGCCTTGTTTCCAACCCATATTTTTCTCTTCAGATCTCTCAGCATCACTCGATTCTCCCTCCCACATACCACTTGTCTTAAAATAATGCACATTTTTTCCACCTCCTTGTCTTCCTCATCCCTCTTTTCTCTCTTGTTTAAGCACCAAAGTCTGCCCCCACCCCTCCGTTGCTCTTCCCCACCACCCTGCCTTCCTTTCCCCTCCTGCACTATTTAGCCATGTAGTTGAACTATGAAACATGTTAACGCAGCAACAACCCGCCCCCATCAACATGCAATATGAATGAACTAAACAAAATCAAGATAGAGAAGCGTGGATGTTGGAATGTCTGAGGGCCAGATGAATAAATTATTACCAAAGGGCTGCAACAAGGTCAGTAACTGAGTGACACAGAGAAAGGTAGAGGACAGGAGACGGGGGTGTTGTCACGCTATGAGCTTTTGGTCATTGAAGGTAACTTTGATGATTAGTTTTTAAGAAGTGGAGATAGCAGCACCCCCAACAGGAGGCACCAGTCTCAGAGGGTTAAAAAAATCTCTGAAGTGAGACTCATTGGTCAGTTTCTCAGTGTGGTCAGTTTTGGAAAGGCTTGTTCATTCAAAGAACGAAAACACTTTCACAATGAGTAGACTTTCCATCTTAGAAAAGCTTGAAGAAATGAGGATGACAGCAGAGGAGGAGAAGATGTGGGAAATGTGGCGTTAGGATTTGAAACAGAAAAGGAAGAGTGGAAAAAGCTGGATAAAATTTGAATAACTGAAGAAACTGAGACAGAGAGGAGGAACATCTGTCCTCACCAAATGTCGAGACAGTAGACTGATGGGCGCAGAAACAAAGATCCAACAGGTCAACTCAGTAATATGCTTTTGTTTCACATCTCTTTGACTTCATTTTATGTTGGGGAGAAAAGAAAAATAAAACAGCCATATGAGACTTATCCATCCTGCTCTCTTATCTCCTTTTAATGGAGCTTTCAGAGCAGGTGAAGGAAAAAGGTGCAGAGAGAGAAAGAAAGCCATGAGAGCAGCAGAGGCAAACATGGTAGTATGATGTGCACTTAAAGAAGTACAGCAATATTAAAAGCAACCATTACTGAGATTTTATTTGAAGGCCTGACCCACAATTGCAATGTCACTGTGCTGTTGCCTGTCTGTATTTTGGCTGTCTAGTGCCGTGTACTGCAGTGGAGACAGTTTTCTGTTCAATGAAAACAAAACACTTTTCAATCAGTCCCCACAGTGTTTGTGGCGTTAACCCACTATTAAGGTGGCCAAGCTTAGATTTTTATAATCAGCTGACAAAAACAATCTCGCCTCATGGCTGGCTTTGTTCTGGAGTCTTAAAAGTTATGAAATTGAAACTG
This sequence comes from Decapterus maruadsi, assembly GCA_030347415.2. Taxonomy (NCBI): domain Eukaryota; kingdom Metazoa; phylum Chordata; class Actinopteri; order Carangiformes; family Carangidae; genus Decapterus; species Decapterus maruadsi. The sequence continues at coordinate 19,164,777 of CM064898.1, forward strand.
GATAAAGCAACATTTACAGCTCCAGCTGTCACAGAGCTGCAGTGACCAGAGCTCACTCATTATAGTCAAGACTGGCTGATGGGCTGTAAGATAAAAGCACTGTGTGAAACGAGCTGCAGCCACTGTGATACATTAAGAGCTGTTAAATCCTGGAAAGGGAACTACGGGATAAATGACACAAACTGAAAAAAGTTTGTTTTTGTAGCTCTTACGGGCACTTGAATTAGCAGGTAATTGAATTACTACTTTATTATAATCAATTTCCTAGTATTCCTGAACAGGTATTTCCTCTCATCAGCAGCACCTGAACACACCCCAACAACACAGACCCATGTATGCCAGTCTCTAGTTGGATTGCCAGTTAGCCCGTGTTCCCTCATGTGTTTGCCCATGAATGATGTATTAGCTGGATTGTATAAAATCTTGTGTTAAACACAGAGCAGCTAGTGTACTTTTTATAGCAAGAAGTTAAATATTGATTCAGAATTATGGTTGGTAATTATAATTCTATAGATTCTATATATTTATATGATTTTAACTCGTTGGGAAATTACATTTTGATTAAAAATGTATATACATTTTAATAAGCTTACTGAGGAGAATACCGAGCAGAGGAAAAGAAGAGTAGGTTTAATTAACAACAGTGTAGGTGAAGGAGCTTTGCTGCTGCTCTGCCAGTGAAACTGTTTGCTTAACGATTTGCACCTGGTGTAAATCACAAGAGAATATCTTGCTTGACATGTTCGGCTGCTATTTTCATGACATCCTTACAGTGGCAAAACATTTACTTCAGCTAATGATTTAACATGGATTCCTGAGTCACACTTTAATTGAGTTGAACAGATATTTATGCTTTGACATGTAAAGTAATAGACAGAGGTGCTAACAAAATACAATGTCTAGTAAATGGAAGGCCAAGAGAAGCAGTGCATATAGAGAAAATTAGAAGATGAAGGTGTGAAGCAAGGAATGGGGGGAAGGAGGGAGAGATGAGGAGAGCAGGATGAGGAGTGATGGATGTCATAGCAGGAGTGGCGCTGCAGTCCTGTTGACAGAATGACAGGGAGGAATGGACTGCGTGCTCTGGAATCAAGCACGTATGGATGGAAGGAGAGCGGGAGAGTATTAATGCAGCACCTTGACATCTTGTATTTTAATCTATTTTTCTGCATCAGGCACTTGTCAAATTCAATGTATCCACCACACTTTGGGTGGCTAAGCTCTGTTATCAGTTTAGCTTTGTGCGATGTGAAGCTGATTCTGAAGCATGGGTGGAAAAGCCTTTATTGTTATATACTGATAAGTGGATGATGAAGACAATCTACTGAAGCCCAAAACCATGTTACTCCTGTGAGGCAAAGACTGGGAAAAGAGGGCTCTGTTGTACGCAGGGGAAGAACAGAAGAGGGTGAACATGAGAAACAAAGGAATGAATGTAGAGGGTGTGTGAGATATTTGTCTTTGTCTATATCTGATAACATCAACAAGGGAGCAGCGATCACCCCTCTGTTTCTCAATATATCTGCTGATCTGTCCATCAATCTTTTTTCACACGTCTCCATTCATCTGTACTGAGTCACTCCATCATGGCTGACTACTTCTCCCTCCTTCCCTCCTCCTTTTTCCTTCTTTCCATCCTAACACACCTCTCTCTTTCTGACCTTTACCTTGTGTTTTTCTACTGATTTCTACTTAACCTCCCATCATCTGACCATACCTTCTGCGTCCCTCCCTAGTTCCTCATCTTCACCCTCTCTCTTTTCTGTGCCTCACTGTCTCCACGAAGAAGGACAATTATCCATTTATTTATCTGATCCACCTCCTCAACACTATTTGACTTTTTTCCATTCCCTTCTCTTTTTTTCATCTTCCCACTGCTTTCCAGTGTATATTATCATCCAAAGTAGTGACAGAGCTATGAAAACTGTAACTGTGGCAGCGCTGGGATCCTGCAGGGAGCTACGAGACCTCACTCCTTCATCTTCTCCTCCCTCTTTCATTTCCTCATCTATCCAAATTTAAATATCAGAAAAGAAACTGTCATTCCACAATTCATCCCATAATCAGTTGTCTCTTTTACTCCTGAATCTGTCTGCCAGCGTAACTCAAATCTGTCTTTCTATTTCCTCCATCCCACCCCACCATGCATCTTTCTCTTGTTTGTTTCTTTTATTGGAACACATTTGCATGCGTCACTCAGTGTGTTAATAATACATTTTACAATGCTGCTGTGTGTGTGTGTGTGTGTGTGTGTGTGTGTGTGTGTGTGTGTGTGCAAGCTTGTGTATTTCTTTGTGTGTGTGTGTTTGTGTGCGTGCCCCATCCTCCAAAGAACAATTTCGAGTTTAGAAATAGGTTGAGTCCTAATTAGCAGCAGTGTTTGTCTTGCTTTGCACATCATCATAAACACCTTCATTTGCACACCATAAACACACACCCCACGTTGGTTTATATTCACAGCGCCATGATTCCTCCCCATTATATTTAATTTTCTTCATTTCCATCATATAAAGCCATCAGTCACTGATATAATTGGCGATGAATGACCCTGGATTGTTTATGCTCATTAGGTTTAGATTTCTGTGAGAAGTCCTACATCTCCATCTCCATGTCTCCATCAGGCTTTTCATAAATAATGTGTTTTCTGTGGGTCAAATAAACTCTGGTGCATGTGCCAGTTTACTGTTGTTCATTTGGGCTGATGTGAATACTGTCAATCAAACCGACAACCAAACTGAGTCTGCCTCAAAATACAGGTCTGCACTCTGGTGAGAAAAGTAGATCAAGCTCAGAACTTTCTGTTGAATTTCAGTTTTTATCAAGAATCTGATGATCACAAACTGTAAAACAAACTATTACCTGATCAGTTTTCATGATTTCAAGAGCATTGATTTGGTGAGTGTGAGGAATTTCCCCCAGATATAACAAAAGATGAAAAGGAGTAAAAACAGGTGTCCTCACACTCCTGGGATAATGTTACAGAAAACAAGGCCTCTTCTCTTCCTCTATTTCTACCTGTAGGTCAGCAGATATGATACACGAGGCCCAGCTGCACTGTTAACTAATGATGCTCATTATTTCTTCATGAGCTCTTTGTGACATCAGGAAAGATGCAGATACAGTACGTTTCAACAAAATCTGATTGATGAATTGTCTGAATGGCACAAATTCATGTTTAGATGTTGCGTTCTCTTGTGTGGGGAAAGAAACAAACAAAAAAACATAGCAGCAGTACTGTATACAGTATATGAGTTTTTCTCTTGGTCTGAAACAAATCAAATGAAGTACAGCTGTGAAAGCACAGAAGTTCAAAACTTCTGAGCAATAGCAATAACACAGACAGCAGTAATGTAGACAGCTTGAGGGACACACAGTGTTCACATGGCATCTTGTTAACTCTGGTGACATCCAGGACCCCTGAGCAGGTGTTAGAACACCAGGAACACACACCTGCAGGTGGGGGGAGAACCACCAGCACCACAGGAACACACACACACACACGTACTTGTACAGGGTGTAATTTCCAAAGAAACGCCCTTTGACCTTGAGAAGGTCATGCGTGGAGAGCCTTCACTGTGAGCACACTTAGTCCTGCTGTGTGTGTGTGAGTGAGAAGAGTGTGCATTCCTCCATGTGAGTGCTGGTTTGTAATAGGGGAAAGAACCATTGTGCATATTTTTTTTCTTACTGTATGCATTTGTGTGTGTGTGTGTGTGTGTGTGTGTGTGTGTGGTCTGGTGATCTGGTGTTTTTTTCACATAATCTCTGGTCAAAGCTCATCTATTTTTGAGTGTGATGCATTGTTCTCCCCCTCCCCTCTCTGTTCCGTCTCTGCCACTCATTGCCATGGTGATTATGAGCTCAAATTAGCCTAGTATTTTATGGAGTGACATTTCTCCCTTTCCTCCATTAGTGCACCCTCTACTCAATTTGCTGCTCGTGCATTTTGTGGTTTTGTCCAATTACTGTCTCACTTCTGTTCCCTTGTCCCTCTTTTCTCCTCTGGCTCTCTGATACCTATCCGTCTCCTCTCCATGCCCGTACACTACACTATATACTGTATGTCCTCAAATCACTTGTAATTTCATGTATAAAAATAGCCAGAAAAAAAATCACTGCTAATATTATACAGCCTGGACACAAATCATTGCTAATAACACTGAGTCAGACACAGTTTAATTACCAATACTCGACAGTTCAACATGTTGGATAATGATTGGTGTTTGAGGGTTTTTTGTGTTCTTAATTGCTTTACACATATGGGTCAATACAGTGAGACAATTTTTTCCCCCTGTTGCTGCAGCTCATCCAAGGAACTCTAATATGCTTAACACTAAAATCTATTGTCATTCAAAGACCAAAGCTTATTGAAAATTGGGAAACATGCATGAGTGCACACTCTGAAATGCTCTGTCACACTCTCAATTTTCAGTTTAACTGCTCCTGGTTCCACATGTCGTAAAGGAAACCCTGACTATTACAGGCAATCAATGTAATAGATTTTTGGAATCATTGCTATTACTGAGTCTTCATTCACTTGCAGTGATACAGAACTCCTTCCACTGATGGGAGTAATAATGATTACCTGTTTCAATTTTTTGGGGGAAAATTAGAAAGAAGTTATCTCATTCCTGTAGGGACACTGGTTTGTTGCAGCTGAGAGCAGCCAGGGGAGGCATCTCACACAGGAAATAACAGAAAGCAAAAAGGAGCAAATGAGTTTCATGAACACTTTTCAACTAGAGATTATACCATTTAGAGATCAGTAAAAGGATTTGCAGGTATGAAAACAAGGCAAATTTTCCTGTATGAGCACAGTGACACAGAGCTTCAATGATGGTAGTAATGATTACATGTTTCATTTTCTGTAATATTAGCTCCAACAAATTCAAACCTGTTTTGTTTGAATGCTGTACAAATGCACTGCACTGGGCAAGTAGTTGTTTTAAGAAGTAAGGTTTACAGTTTTATGTTCATGATGACACTGACTTGCAGCTCTATATTGCGCAGCACAGTGTGATGGCTAATGACCTGTGTGACCTTCTGCAGCACTCTTTCTTTGTTAGTTGCCTTTTTCTTTTTTAATGGGATTGCTAATGCTAATCTTGTATTAGTATAGTAGGTGTCTTAATTTCCCTGGGTATTTACATTACTGATAAATGTCCATATTTCTCAAACGATGATGGGATGAGAGATTTAATCTGTTTATTGGCATTTGTAATTAAACACATACAAATCACAGATTCAGTAAATGTACACATTAACACTGAGTGGTTTTTATTGAATTCATTGTTTGCAGAATCAAGTGAATGAGGTGATGAAGTTGGTGTAATGTATCTACAGTATATGGTTGTGGTTATTCACTTCCCACTCCAACGTAACAACAAAACATTTAGCAGGACTGCAGAAAGAGAGACACAGATGAATAGTTATGATTGTATCCATTACTTCACTGCTTACAAACAGTACTATTTGGTCAGTTCTGCAGCAGTCTTCACATTTCCATATATTTTCATTTTCACACCATGAATGAAAAACAATCCTTTAGAAAGAAAATACAGCATCCAAAACCTAATATTTATCCTCCCTGTCTGAATTAAAGAAAACACCCCCTCCACTGCTGTTGCATTACTATGTTTTTTGACCCATCCTGTGTGCCGTATCTGTATGTGTGCTAATAACTTCAGAGGTCCACAAAAAGCCTGCAGGTGTTTGCACCTGTAAAGAAATGAATGGACTCCAACCACATCTCTGCGTATACGTTATCTCTCGGTAGAACTCAATGCTCAGTAATAGGTGACCTGTTTCTTTTACGCTGCATCTCTTTCTGCCCTTTTCCCCATTACTCCCTTTTCTCCAGAGCCATTTCCATCTGCCCTCCTCACTTCCTGCTATCACTATCAATTTCCTCCTGTTCTTCTGTCTCCATGTTTATGTATGTGGGCTGGACTTATATGCAGGTCTGTGGAGGATCATACAGGCGTGTGTGTGTGTGTGTCTGCATGCGTACAGGTGTGTGTGTGTCTGTAATTGAATGTCCCCACTCTGGACAAGTCTCATCCCAGTCTCATATTTCTGTCATTTATGTTGTTTTTCTAGCCGATCCGCTGTGTCCTCCCTTCCTCCTAACTCCTCTCATTTATCATTCCTCCTCTGTTTTCACTTTCTATCTATTCTGTTGCTATCTCTCCCATCTCCCCTCTTCCATTTCCGATTTTCCTCTGCTCTAGTTTTCTTTGTAGTTATTATTCACTGTTTCTCTCCCCGTCATTTCTCGTCTTTCCCTCGTGTACCGTTGTCTGGTTTCACCTCTCTCTGTGCTGTTAGTTGATTTGTTTTTGCAGCTTCACATTTCTTCCCATGTTTTCCTTCACCCTATTTTCACATTGTTGTCTCCCATCTATATTTTCCCTCCCTTTTTGTCCTCCCCTGATTTCTTGATTTGCTCCTCGCCTCTCTCTCATGTTGCTGATTCGTGTAGGTCTCCTCTCACTTTCTGCGCTTTTCCTTTTCATCTAATTTTTATGCTCTTGTTCTGTCATTTTCTTATTCAACCCCCTCCCCTTTCTGTTTATTTGTATATCTTCTATTGTCTCCCCCTTCTCACAGCCTTCTCCTCTCTTTCATTCCTCCCTCCCTCCATATAGCTCTCTATGGAAATCTTCTCTGTATTTGTCGCTTCTTAGTCCCCCATTCCTCCATCTTGCTCGCCCCCCCCTGACTATTTCTAAATTGGATTCCTTCCTTTTTTCCTCTCTCTTTATATACACCTGGTCCCCTGTTTCCCCTTTTCCAATATATCTTTCTTTTCTTCTGCTTACGTTGCCTATTTGTCATTCTCTCTTTCTTACCTTCTCATACCTGCGTGCTATTTCATCCCTCCCCCACTTTTCTGAAGTGTTTCTCTCTGTCTGCACTGTCCTTCTCATGATTCATGTCTGTATTTTCAAGGTTTCTCGCAGTCAAACTCGCTCTTTATTCTGTTGTTATTTTCTTTTCTCCAGTCCTTCAATCCCTCATTGACAGATCTTGTCTGTGTCAAAATGGAGGGATACATGTCTGTTCTGTGTGTGTTCGTGTTGCTGAACAGCATGGAATGGTTGAATTAGTAAGTTCCCGTGTCTGCACCGTCGGTTTTAATCAGGTCCCTGGTACATTAGTGAAGCCTTTTTGCGACTCAGCGTTTTTTTTGCGCACAGCGTGCAAAACGGCTGTGCTTAATTTAGGAACAATCCTCTGATGTGTGTATTCGTGTGCCCCATGAGTTGTGTGTTTTATCCAGTGTGAGAGAGCAACTGAATGACTGAGTAACCAGAGTCTTCCAAGCAAACATCAGTTCTGCTGCTGTTAGAATAAAGCTGGATGTTTTGTGTGTTTTATACATGTTCTCGACCCTGTAATTGCTGACCTCTTTGCATTCGAGCTGCACTTTAAAAAGCTCTTTATAGGACAGTTTAAATCCTCTCTGACTGCCTAATTTACAAAGACCGAGATCATGGTTTAGTGCAGAAGCTACTGTAGCTGTTAAGATGAAAATAAAAGCTTCCTTCGGGCGAGCTGGTCATTTGTTTTTCTCAGTTTTCTACTTTTAACCCATTAATACTGTTAATAGATTTCAGCACACTGGGCTCTGATCCAATAAGAGCAGCATTAAGTTGAAGGAAATCACTGTGGAGCAGTTGCATTAAGTCATTTTGTTTATATGGTCACTGTCCTGCATAAGATCAGTTCCATTTTGAAAATCAGGTAGATGAATATAAAGTGATGAAGAACTGAGACTGGACTGAGAAAAACACTGAAGGAAGAAACGGCATCATCTAAATTGGCATGAAATAAAAATGAACCCTTGAACCTGTTTGAAATGCTGTGTAGTTATTATCCATGTCTGGTGACAAACGCTACTTTTTCCTGTGCAATATATCTTGAGATTCATTTTTTGAATAATTTGAATAAATGAAGAGCAAGCAATCTGGTAAACAAAGGCTTACATTCATTAAGGATTTTCCACAAATTAAAGATTACAAACACTACCACTGCCACAATGGTACTTTGTACCAGTGAAACTACACTGACTCATTCTAAGTAATTTCTCTTGGGGCAAATCTTAGATTCTGTGACCCTCAGTCGCTAAGACAGCATAGAGAAAAGCCAGCCTTATCACAACATGAATCTGACCTCATTTTCTTAGGCAAAGTCACAACTTTTAATTGGTATTAGTGACAGCAGCCACACGTTTCCTCTGAGAGCGGGCCACTCAGTTGGACAGGCAGACAAGTGATTCCCTGCATGTTAATAGAAAAACACAGCGGCAAAGAAGGCCTCCTGGATTGTTGTCAGTGGTAGCTGTTGCAAAAGCCTCTGGTGTCCAGTGGCGGCCCTGCATTAATATGACAGGAGCTTCCACATGCCTTTGTTTCTCAAACACTGAAATGAACTGGCACATTATCGTGGAGCTGGTGGCCCGCAGTATACAAGATTGTGAATCAGTTGGCAGTGTTTGTGACTGAAAAACACAATTACAATGAATTAGAATTAATTGAGCATGTTTGACTAGTTTAATCAAGAATCCTCAAGTTAGGCCGGTTTGACAGAAATGTGGCTCAGATAGGCCAGCAATTCCCTAGAGAGCACCATGTTCTCCATTAATTATTTAGTTTAATTATGAGAATAGAATATTTAAGTCATTGTTAGATGGGTGCATAGAGTATAGAAACAGTATATACGGCTAATGAGGATTGTTTGGTCCCTCAGACACCAAAGCAGTTGGCTCCTCTGTGTATGCAAATCTACCAGTGTGTTTTCTTCAAGTGGAAGCCACTGTTCTCTCAGGATTGCTCTTGTTAAACTCGACTCAGTTTAAAGTTTCCTGGTTTTCAAATAATTCAGTATTTTCACTGAAGCGCCACAATGTCACCTTCCAACATGCTGACCAGCTCCTCAGCTTTCCTTTCACTTGTCTTTGCATAATCCGTCCTCCAGGCCCTCACTGTCCATCATGTTTTCGTCCTCTCTGTATCTTCATCTTGGGCTCCTTCCATCTCTCACATATCTTCTCCCCCCTGACCTCCATGTTTTCTCAACTCTATCCCTGCTCATCTTTATTCCACTTGTCATCGAGTTAATTATACTTTTTTGCATATCCATTTCTCATCTGTTCCATTTTTTTTCCTTTTCATTCTCTCCCTCTTGACGTGCAGAATATGTCTAAGAGGTTTCAGCGCATGTGTCCTACATAACGACTTTCTGGCTGCAGCAGGGATGTGTGTGTCTTTTTGTGTATAATGTCATGTTTGCACTTTCGGAGTGTGTTCACTGGAGTGTGTCTTTGCTGCGTTCTTGAGCTGTGTGTGCATGTACAGGTTTAGTGATGCATCTGCATCTCTGTATTCGTTTTGTCTCCTTGTTTCTGCATCTGTATGTATGTCAGTATCTGCACACACGCGTGTGTGTGTGAGGGTGGTTTTATCAGCTCTTGCAGATGGCCCCAGCCTCTCATCCGTCGTTCCAGTGAAATGAAGAGCCCTCTGAAGAGTGAAGGCAGAGAAGAAAGGAATGGACAGACAGACATGGAGAGAGGGAGAGAGGGACAAAGAGAGAGGGAGTGAGGGGGCGATGACACACAGAGCGAGAGAGGCAGAGGCATGGGGAGAACCGGCCAGAAGTGGAAAAGAGAAGAGGGCGATGAAAAGATGGAGAGATTGAGGAGTGTTGGGGAGGGGGAGACCACCAGAGGGTCTGTTTACACAAACACCGTGGGGTGTGTGAAGTGCTCGTCTAAGTGTGTGTCAGTGTGTGGGTCCTGTACCATGAGGGCTTCAGAGGCGACCGGCAAAAAAAAAATTCAATTGCACCAATAAATAGATCAGAGTTGCCAACTTGAGTGACATTGTGTGTGTGTGAGAGAGAGAGACTGAAGATCAGTTTGTCCTTGTGGGCAAAGCCTTAGTGGTGACAGTTAGGAATTGGCAAGTAGTGTTTAAGCTGCATGGAGTCTTCAGTAAATGACTGCGATGTATAGATGATGCCCACAGAAGTGACTCAGAACAGAGGTGTTGTTTCTGTTCAAGTTGCCCTTTGTCAGTGATTTTTCTAATGTATGTGCCACTCACTAAAAACGTTTGGTCACATGTGTGCGTGCGCATTTGTGTGTGACAGTTGGCTTGCATTAAAAAGAGGCTCTTCAAATCGCCGTGGGATACGGAGTGTTTACAATGCAGCACCCGCAGGAGAGAGAACAAACAGAAAGGAGACGGAGAGCGAGGGATAAACCGGGGGAAAAAAGAACGTGTGGAGAGACGAGGTGAAGCAGCGAGTTGGTGCCGTGTCGAAGCAGGCAGCGAGCGGGTAGAAAAGGTGAACGAGGGACAAACTGTAACTCTGCAAACTGACTCTAAACAGCCAGAAAGGAAAGCAAACAGACTCTGGGTGGTGAGGGGAAAAATAAGCAGCAACAAGGGGAGGGGGTGAAGTAGAAAGGAAATAGAGGGAAAGAAGAGTGACCTGGGGATCAGAGAGGTTTTGGTACCCGCTTAAGGAAGTAACAAAACACAAAAGGGAAAACAAAGGAGATGTTTGTTTGTGTTTTGTCCTTTTTGATTATTGCCCCATGTTGTGCTGTGTAATGTCACTTACCGCAGGCCGTCTATTTTATTGCTGGAGAGCAGTGGCATACAGAGATGAAAGACAAAGAAGTAAGAATGAAAGACTGATAAAACATCAGATGTATTATCATACTCACCACTTAATGAATTAGCTTATGTTTTTACATTTCCTCAGTCAGTTGAATTACTGTGCACGCACACACTAGAAAATTAAAGAATGTAAGCAGAGCGACCAAAGATATCTTGATTGAATTGATATTTCTAATAAATGATATATAGCTATCTCCAATGAATAATAAAGTTTATTTGTTCAGTTTTTCACTTGAACAGATTTGCAACGACCGCTTTCTTGAATAAAATATGAAATTTACTAAATTTTGGAATAAAGTGACATCAAAGCTTTGAGAGATAACTTTAAAAATGAATAAAATTGCGACAACATAGGATAAAACAAAGGCTTAGGAACGACAAAAGCAGTTGCAAAAAGCGGACATTTACATAAAAATTGTAATTACAAAAGCTTAGCTTCATCAAAGAGTTGACAAGAGTCTCATTTGGCAAACCCGACACGATCACTAATGGTTTGTCCTCCCAAAGTCTGAGCCATGCCGGTAAAGGCAGGTTTGTTAAGCACCTCTCAACAAGACAATTAAAAGTACCAAAACAAGAAACACAAAACTTAAGATATAAAGAAACAATGCAACATAAAAAGACACATTTGAAAATTTGAAAGAGAACATTGAACAGGAATAAGACGCCAGTGTGCTTTCAGTGATATGAATAAATAACACAAATTTATTTGAGGATGAAGGTTTAAAGCATGATTTAGGAGACCTGAGAGTGGAGGCATACCTTGACCTGTTCTGGAGCCGTTTCCACAAAGGTGGTGCAGACAGTAAAGGCGGTAAAAGCTGCTTCTCTGAGCATGTGACTGTAGTTAGTTTATCTCCTGCAGAGAGACAGGTTAGTCGTTTTCTGGCCTTAGTGGAAAGGAGTCGATCACCACTTGCTCCTTGTTTGGAATCTTAAAACAAGAATAAATGAAGAAGCCAAAGACTGAGGAGTCAGCTAATAGATACAAGTTCAAAGGTCAGTTGAAGATATAGCTGAACCATTTAATCCACAAGATTTTAAAATCAGCTCTGAAATGAACAGGTCATCAGAGTTCAGAAGAGATTGAGCTAATATGGAGCATATTGATCCTTTTTTGAGAATTGGCTCAGACTGAGGTAGCTGTGTTTTTGAAGGGCTGTATAGAGAAAACACAGTATACTCCTCAGTATACACAAAATGAAAGTGAAAGAATTAAGACTGTGTCACATTTTAATATATTTTAATATGCTTAACAAACAAAAAAGGATTTCTGCAATGCCAAAGGATATTTTTGGATCGGGGTGCAAGTGATGAAAAGCTTGGGGGTTCTGGCAATCCAGCTCAGTTATTAGTAGTACATGAGGAGGGTAATAAAACCACATTGCCCTTATATATGACAGGAACATTGGTGAGAAGGGCAAAGGGAGGAGACACGGAAACAAGGAATGAGTAAAATGACAGATAGAGAAGGAGAGGGGGGAGGAGAAGGGAAAAAAGAATAAGCTAGGGAAAGCCAGCCAATCTAATTCATTTTTGAATCCCATTTAGCTGATCCATAGACATCACCAGTGACCGGCTAAATCAGTCAGGCGTAATGACCGCCGTGTGCAGTACTGGGGAAACACAGCCACTTCTTTCATGGCTGTGGATTAGAGCTGGTCCTACTGGTTAAACAGATTTTTCAGTGGACATCAGTGGGATGAGGGCAATTAAAATGAAATTAGAAGAACATTAGTAATTGAGCAAGAATTGGATTTGAATAAAGCTCTTATCTAGTCCATATGCCGCCTGTGAAACCAACCATTTTAATGTGACATAATTATATAAGATGTACAGCAGATTCTACTATTGCCAGAATACCTCGTTTTATTCACTGTGCTCAGTGATTCTGTGACGTCCCTGCTCCGAGTGCCTCCTTCTGTTTTTGTTTACATGCTGTATTTGTGTTTGAGTGCCTCCTACACAGGTGAATTAATATCCTGTTCACCAGATTCCAGAAAAAACATTGATCAGGGATTTTAAATGTCAGAACATTAAGGTACTTAGAGTGTTGACACCAGCAGAATGTCAGCCAGAAAGCCCTTGGCTGTAATGTCCAGTGGTTGACTTGTTCTACTTTTAATTGCTCTTTTCAGTTTTCAGTTAAATATGTTTAACTTTTTAGAGCTGTGAACCAAATGATCTTTTAAGTAGTCAAAGTTCACCCAACAATCTGTGATGTGGACGGATTCAACAACAAAATAAACAGCATATTTATCTTGAACAGATAGCTGGAGGTTTTGGCTCCAGCCCCACAGTCGTACCATTTGTTTTCCATTTCCATATTATCCCCATTAGATCCCATTCACATTCCTGTCTTTACCTTTCCCTGCCAGCTCTGGCTGTATAATGTGCTTGCTTCAGGCTCACAGGTTGCTAAGTGTCCATTCCTCATCACACAGAGGTTTTCCACTTCAGTGCGTTACTGGCGAACCACTGACACATCCGTGCCCCAGTGTTGGTGTTTTTCTGCTGACATGTGACAACTCCTGAGGTCATGTATGAGCTGAATAGATTCAATGGATTCTTCTCCCCCAAAACTATTCTGAAGCTTTTTTTTATGTCAGAAATGGTTTGTGTAGTGTTTTTCTCCTCTTTTCTTACAGAGCCATGATCTAATATTTAGGCGGGGTGGCAGAAGGTCAGAAGCCAGGCTATAGTGTCCAGTGACCTGATGTTAGGTCATGCTGAAACCAGCCATTGCCTGTGCAGTGGAGCGTCACGGGCAGTGTACAATAATAGCTTAGCTGAATAGTGACGTGTGGGTGTAATGAGGGATGTGGGAAGTCACTGAGCTGACAGTAGCCCAACATTCAACAGATGAATTATCAGCTATTGAGTCAGGGGAATATCACTAAGCCTATTGTTGCAATTTAATATCAATTCTTTTAACACACAAAAAAGACACGACTGCACTTCAACAGGGAAAATGTTGTTTACAGCTATATGATGGTTGTTACCGTGTTCACAGCACAAAATACACTGAGTCTTGTAAGGTCAGGATTTCTCAGCAGATATTGTAGCTATAGACTGATGTATCGACTGTGCCACCAGCTTTACCCACTTGGGGGGCGTTTTATACCTTTACTGAAAACTGACAGAAGAGAGATGACAGGAAATGAAAAGAGAGTGAAATGGGGAACAAAACATTTTATGAAGCTGCACTCCCTTAGGCCTATAGTCAGCACCACAACCAATGGACGACACACCACCAAGAGCCTCCAAGTGTTCATTTTTGAATTAATGTGTCCATCTGTAATGTTTCATCTAACAAAAATGTGTTCCTCCGTTTGCTTTTTGCACTTTCCATTTCTTGACTGCTTCATTTTAGCTGGCTTTTCTTAAATCTATAAATGTGTTTGTGGTATGCCATCATGAAAACAAATGATCTCAACCCACGGAACAGTTTTCTATCATTTTAAATTCATCTATCTATTGATTTATTGTAACTAAATCTAAAGTGTAAAATTATTCTGGCAGCACACCACTGCCTGCACATAATGGGTCAGCTCTCAATACATGCCATGAATTATAGGAATGTTTCACCTCCGTATAAATTTTTATCTTAAGGGCACAGCCTGACATCCAGCCAGAGCTGCACTAACAAGGTGGCTCTGTGTATCATAACCAGTCATGTTCCCTCTCCCTGCTCCTCTCCCCAGTCTCCAGGATCTTTGAAACTAGCTCAGCAGGGGAGAGGACCTCAGCGCTAGCATTATACTTCAATAAAGTTTTCTTTGACCTTTCATTTTTTACAATAAAGCAAAAATCTCAACACACCTGAGTTCAGTCAGTGCAATGTAACCCAAAGTGAAGTCCCTTGGATGTCTCAGTGGTACACCATGAGAGACAATGTCTGGTGTAAGCCATGTGAGATGGTGGCGATATGTTGGACTGTGGAGAATAGAATTTTTTTTTCTTTTACAAAGCTCAGACAAATCTCCCACCAGTGTCCAGTTCCAAAGAAATTGAGGTTTTCCAAGCAAACTTTCTATTCCAGCTCAGTGGGTGTACGTAGATGTTGAAACCTCCAGTCTGGGTTTAAACCAGAGGAGCCTGTGCTTCACTTTTAAGTGATGCTTTTACGTGTCGAGAGCTGCAGTGTACCTTTTGTCTTATTTTATGTCTAAATAACAGAGTGCAGACGAAAGTGACTCAGCGTTAATACAATTTACTGCTCCCGTTAGTACCATCACCATCATTATCCTGCTCAGATTGGACCCTGGCTTCAGACACAAAGGTGTGTGTGTGTGTAAAGGAGATGAAAGTGGAATGATATGTCATGCGCTTGTGTTCATTCTGGCAAATAGCTGTGTATTTATAGATGCATGTTTTAATGATTTGTGGAAGTGTTACATGGGCTAAGACATCTCGAGTGGACTGGAGCGTGCGTGATTGTTTGCGTGCATGAGTTTGTTTAAAGATCACATAAAAGACATTTAGAATAGATGGACTAAATTTCATTAATGCCAGTCATGCCGACACCTTGCAGAGACAGTAGGTTTCTGAAAGCCACTAATAAATCTAGCATACGACAGAGAGGGAGGAGCGAGGGTCAGCAGAGACCAGGAGGGAGAGAGGCCATAGAAACAAAGTGCGAGAGAGAAAATGCTGGACGGATGCTGAGAGACAGAGAGGACAGCTTTTCGCTTCTCCCTTTCTCCCCCCAGTGTGGCCATCTGTACAGAGTGCGATTAATCATCCTGTATCCCCAGACATGGCAAGCCGATGCTGTGACACTCAAAGCCTGTGTGTACATGTGTGAATTTTACACTTGTGTATGTGTTTGTGTGCCTTTGTTTGGGTGTGCGCTTTAGTTCTCCAGCCAAGTGCGTGCCTGTGTGTGCATGTCTGTGCTATTTCTACAGTACTAGCATGTGTTGGCCTGCATGTGTGTGTCTGTTTCTCCCATGTTTGTATGCGGGAGAAAGTCACAGACAACATGTGTGCACGCATGTTGGCATTTATAGCGCATTCTATTTGTTTATCGTTGTGCCGCGGCGGTTACGGCCAGTCCCTCCTACAATTCGAAGGAAAAAAAGTAGTCCAGACAGAAATGACTTCAGAAAATGGTACAAAAACAACAACTCGATTATAATTTGTCTGATTATTAATCAGTGATTTGTCAAAAAAGATCAACTCCTAATGGAAATAAAAGATAATTATATCCATTATGTTCACAATTCCCCAACAACCTTTAATGAACATAAAATTCTACTCTTTTCTTTAGTGTTCTTGAAATCTCCATCAGTTTCTCCGTTCTATTATGAAGACAGGCGCTGCGCCCAACCACAAGGTGACAAGACACAGACAGGTGTTGGTCTTTTGTGTGTATCTTACACTGATTTCCCTGAGACCAACAGTTTTCAAGGCCAGAGCTGACTTCAAGACTCACAAAATATATAAAAAAGATATATAACAATTAAATATGAGTATTATGTTTAAAAGGCATATTTTATGGAAATGTAAAAGACATATAAAAGCAGAATATCATCAGACTAGAAATCACAGAACAATGTTGGCCTTTTTCTAATTTGATCCCTTGATCCCATCAGAGTTTACTGTGGCTCTCACCTGCTGTTGTCTCTTCCACTGTAAGAGGGCAGTAGCAGGATCGCAGATTGGAAGAGAAAATGCTGTGAAAGGTCAAGTAACATCAAGTGCTCACTTTCAGGTCTTGATGGTAAATCCATGCACAAGTAACTCCTAATCACTGCAGATGCTACAGCAGTTATTATATTAAGTGCTATTATAAAGACTTCATTATTGAGGTCTTGAGACTTAACATATTCTTTCTCAGGAGACAGTTTATGGTCAAAATGGGACAGTGTGGACAGTATATCTAGATGGAACATAGTGTAAGACACATGATGAAATTGTTTTGAAAACCGCTACAACTGAATATAAATAACTTATTGTCTCTATTAAGTTAAAATGGACAAATAGTCTCCAAATGGCTAAATTTTCATTTTTCTCCATGCCACTGAAACCTTTGTACACCCCCATTAACTGACACGGAGAACTGAGGGATAATTAAGAAGGAAGGAGAAAAAGCCAAACCAAGAAAGAAATGTACTGTGATGGGAATTAAAGGGAAGAGGTGGAAAGGGGAGAGGGATTACTGAGTTGCAGGAAGATGAATAAAAATGACGATAATGGAAGAAAAAAAAGGGAGGGGGGGTCGGTCAAGTAATGAACGGGGTTTGTAATGGCAAAGCCCTTTTAAGAAGATATGTACTGTAGAAGGAGAATCGAGAATAGAAACACTAAGACAAGGACAGAGAAAAGTTTGTCCAAATGTCACAAAGACATTGTTGGGTGAAGGGTAAAGGACAAGAGGATGGAACGGTGAAACAAGGGACACAAGTGGCAGTAAGGTCAGACACAAAGGGAACTCACAAAGGTCGTACAATGCTTTCCAGCACCATAACAGATCAGGTGTCTGTTGTAGCATTTGCAGAGGAAATAGAAGAAGAGCCCTAATAAGGATGAAACAACCTCCATCACACGTGCAGTCTTGGTGATGAAGTGGGTTTTCAAACAGAACATGGGGGCAGATGAAGGAGGGAAAAGAGACAGAAAACGAGGACAAGTGATTGGTAAGGGAGAGGACAGTAGGAGAGCTACCCAGACTAATATGGAGAGATAGAAGAGACCTGAAAATCAGGACAGTGGTGGGTTCTTTCTGGCGAAAACTAAAGCACTTGAGCTCCTCTTTGAGAAGGTTGATTACAAGGCTTGCCAAAAATTATAGTCATCACAAGTTAACTGGAGTACAGGGATAACCCTTAATAGAGGCAACAAAATGTCAGTGTTGATGTCGCAGTTTGTCTTCGTGGCTTAAATAGATGAACAAAGCAGCACAGATTAAGGCACACTGATTGAGATGTTTGAAAATGAAGGGTGGGGAGGGGTGGAGGAGGAAATGCTTGACAGGTAGAAGAGTGTAGTGTAGAGAGTGAGGGAGATGGAGCGATGAGAGATGAGAGTGCTGACAATGTCAGGATAGATGTGGCAGAGCTGCCACCACGCTCACCCGTCGGTGGGGAGAGACAAGAAAGAGGGGGAGAGGATGGTAATGAGGATGATCTGGAGCTTTTGGGTGGGACTCTAAGCCATAGTGAATGTTTGTCATAATGTCAGGCTAATGCCCGTGTCACCAGGCAGTTATTTTCCTCTGCTGCCACTGATGAATGCAGGTAGGGCTGGGGGTGGGGAGAGGGGAACTATGGGCAGACATTTTAAAGGATCTAGGGCCTGTTTATGCCGGTGCCCCACATAATAGTACTAATATGTTTTAATCAGTCTGAGCCCTGCGGTGTCCGAGAATACATTCACTCAGTTCCCACTATAAGAGGAATGCTAATATATTTTAAATATCCTGAGCCTCAGGGTGTCGAGACCAGATCGGATATTAGGTCCTTACTTAATACCCATATATTTTAAGGGAGATGCCAGACATTTTAACAAATGAATGTATTATTAATCAGTATGTGAGATGCACACACAAAAACATGTTGTCATGATGATCTTGACGAGAAGCATCACAACATCCGTGTTATTTTCACTGCAGTTCATTTGTTTTTAGGTGGATTCTTTGTCAGTGGAGTTTAAATGTCTGGAGTTTGACCCTGAGAAATGTGTGTTAGTCTGTTTTTTTAATCATGTGCCCTTGATAAATGCTTTGAATTTTTCATATAAGGAAAGCAGTGTGTCTTGAATATTACTTTTATTGTGGATAATATTTAGACTAAATGCATACCACAAGCACACTCTCTCTCCAGTTCCACTCCAAAATCTCTAGAGAAATATTTTGCAGGAGGCAGGACACGTTTGGATAGTAACACAAAATGCTTCAAAACAACTATTTGGGATGCTGTGGAGCACATTGCGAGGAAACAAATTCCCTAATTTTGTAAGCTAATGTGTACATCTGCTCTGATGTTTTCTGGTGGCTTGAGATGTATTTTTTACCCATGTCCTGGATTGGACAGTTGACTTGCACTGCTCCTGTAATTTAGAGGGGATACACACAGAAATACCAAACCATTCGTTCTGCCGTAACCTCCACTGCCTGTCAGGAGCACAGTCATGGCACATTGCACAAATACTGTACAGTCAGCGCATTTGGTGTCAAACTATTGACAGTGTTTGCACACTGCCTGGGTCCATTCACTCTCTGTATTTGGACTCATTAGAATCTTACACCTTAGTACCAAGTCCGAACTATCCACAGTTTTCCTGTTTTTGACCCGAGCCTGAACTGTCAGATAGTGAATTAATTAAATTTGAGTCTTGGTGAGAAAAGTACCAGTATATTTTTAATCAATACCCTGCACCCTGACGTTCAGCAACATTGACGAAATGGGTCGTTTGTCCCCACCCACCAATATAAAGCTCTCTCTTGAAATGGCTCCCCACTACCAGTGCACCATTGCCCGGTGTACTGAGCCTTGGTAGCCATGATGAGAAAAGTAAACTCATTAGGTTAAGCTTTTCAAATAGAGCAGCTTTAGATCTTTATTACACTTACACAAGAGTTCCAACCATGAGCAAAGAACATCTGCCTGTGCTGTGGTTTGGTTGTGTGTACCGGGTTTGGCTAAGGAGAAGAACCTCCTTAACGTTCGAGGACCTTCATCTTGTGTTGACGATAAAGATATGGTTAGTGTTGTGAAACTATGTCAGACCCATCCATCCATTCATCCCGCTTTCTGTCGTGGGATTTTCTCTTTTACTCCTGTTAGTTACCACAGCTACAGCTAGGGGTTGCCTATCAATAAAATATTACTGTGGGTCATAATAAGCTGCTGGCACAGACCACCTATGAGCTTGTTTTTTTATAGGAGGACACTGTCTGTGTGCTTACTTTTAGATCCCCACATGACAGACAGCATTGTGTTTTTATGAGCCTGGCCCCCTGGGTGCGAGTCAGCAGTCATTCAGACTAGGTGTCCATGTACGAGATGTAGCATGATTTTAGAGGTGGGCACAGGGTGTCAGAGGCTTGCTGTGTTTAGTTTAGGTCCCCACATAACATGAGTATTAGGTTTTAATGAGTCTGAGCTCCAGGGTGAAAGAGACTCTATTTACTCTGTTGGCCAGTCAGCTGATATAAAACATGCTTTGAAAATGAAAGTACTGGCAGGGACTGCAAGCTAAAAACAACAGATCCAGAGTTTCAAAGCAACACTCATGGCAACAACAATGCTATTTTGCTGCACAAGATGGAGAGAGAGACACAGAGGGGGGGGGGGGGGATGAATAATGGATAAGCATACACGGAGGTGGTGGATAATGAGGACAACTGTGTTGTAAGGGATTTAAATACACAAATGATTTTAGAGTTTAGTGGTGATACTCCTGGCAGTGACAACCACATTGGTTAACATAAAGAAATAGAGAGAAATAAAAGGCAGAATATGCAGAGGACAGGGACAGATGAACTGAAGTGGTAGTGAGCTGGTAATGGTGTCGGGGTCTGCATGTGGCACAACAGCATCTGCCGCTAAAACAGAGGAACCATGAGAAGATGTTAGGAAGGGAATGGTAATGATCTGATCAGGACTGTAGCTACTGGGCTCCTGCAGGACTGGGCTCTAATGATGTAAACCTTCATGAATCCCACTAAACTTGAATCAAGAATGATTTCCTTCTTAAAAATCTAAATCATTCAGAACATTCTTTCTTCTGTGCCATTAGTGGTATGTTATATGACAATAACCATTTTGAAAGTTGAATGAAACTTGCCTGGTCCTTCTGTGGTTTAGACAGAAGAGAGCAGAGAGGAGACCTCTGTCCATCAGTCAAATCCCTTTTTGATCTCGGAGTAAAGTTGGTCTTTGATGTGGAGGTGCTCAGCTGAGACACATGCGCTTGTCCAAGTGTACCTGGAGGCAGTGAGACAGAGACAGGGCTTTTATTTATTTAGTTAGTTAGTTTTCTACTTTAACAGTTGACTACCTTGACATGTTATCAGTGCTTCATTCCTCCCTAAACTGGAATAGTTCTCCTGGAGTTTGCAACATTAATCATGCGTTTCTGCACATAATTCCTTCTATTAATTATCTTTTCCAATATAAATAATTTATTAACACTTATCCAGAGTTAAACAACTTGAGCTGTTACTTCAGCATTGATTCCTTTGAGTGTGATCAAAATATTATCTCAGTTCAAAAAATAATACCAAAAAAAGTGTTTTGCCAAATAAAAAGACAGAAGATAAAGTGAAAAACGCAGGTAGCAGAACGACGTGTGATAGATCACATAGTAAACCATACGATTATCTGGGTCTGAGCGGGAGAATTAGACAAAGACAAAACTCTGACTATGAAAACGGAGGATCAAGGATTAAAATGGTGCTGTGTTCTTGCAGATGCGTAAACGTGCACGTCTTGATGGATCTAGCTGCGGTTTTGATTAGAGGAAGAAATGAGGCTGGGGAGACGGTGGAAGAAGAAGACAAAGATGGAGAGAAGAATGCGTGTGATGCATGATACATTACTGCAGTGGTAGATCAAGGCCTCGGCATAATGATCAAAGTGCTTTTGTCCTTGTTAGAAAATAAAAAGACATGCGCACACTCATGCACAAGGACATGCCTTTACGACAAGCACATTGCTGCAGACACACACACGCATCCAGGCCTTTACACACACAAACACACACTTATCCATCACACCATCCATATCCAGTTTCCTATTATCCATCAGAGGCTAATTCATTAGTTTCACTGATAAAAATGTAGCTCATTAATTCACCGCTCTTTGTAGTGTGTCTGTGTGTGTGTGTTTTTGCTTGCAACAGCAGGAGAGACAGACAGAGGAGGTCATAAGAAAAATTAGGCAGATTGAAAATTCATTTTGGAGTGTGTGTGTGTATGCATGCGTACA
This sequence comes from Decapterus maruadsi, assembly GCA_030347415.2. Taxonomy (NCBI): domain Eukaryota; kingdom Metazoa; phylum Chordata; class Actinopteri; order Carangiformes; family Carangidae; genus Decapterus; species Decapterus maruadsi. Next base: position 19,186,402 of record CM064898.1, read on the forward strand.
ATTTTATGCACATTTGTGTGTGGGCAAAAGTCATCCAATTTAAAGTGGAAATGCTACTTTGGGATCTTTTTTAACAGCAATGAAAAAATACATTTGAGATTGGTGAGGAGAGGGAAAGCAAATTCAGGAAAGTTAGAAAAGATTCATGAAAGGTTTTTTTCTCCAATAAGAGTATGGAAATGTTATTTACAGTGTATGTCCCCGGGAGCAGGAGGAGCTGTGGATTGGCTGTTTGTGTCTGGAAGAAAAAAGAGCATTTACAGTAAGAGCAAACTGCCATGACTGAAACAAAGGGGAAGAGGCAGAGTTCAGGCTGAAAAGACTGTTGACATGGAGAGGGCAAAGTGAAGGTGAAATGGAGGCAAAGGGCAAGAAGGCTGGAACTCACCAAAAGGTGGTGGATTTGAGCCACAGTGAGAGAGGGAGAGGGAGTTGGGCGACAGAAGATAAAGAGGGAAAAGGCTGCACCTCAGGAGACAGGGAGGCCCAATGTAGAGGAAATGGCAGATAAAGACAAGTTTACAAGTAGAGAAGGCTAAAAATCAGACTGAATACTACGTTTATAGCTGCTAGGTTCTATGAGGAATCTTCACATTCCCATTTTTATGCAGGTATTTCATAAGTGATTTGAAACTATTTGTATTATTATAGTCCTGTGCTTTGTCAGTAGATGTCTGTTTTTATTTTATATGGAGCATTGAATGGGTTTTAATGGGGTCAATACGCACACAAGTAGCTCACAATGTCTGGAAGGAGCTGTGCAAGTTTGCTGCTGTCTGGTAAACACTTGTAGACTGAACACAACTCGGTCTTGTCATTTTTCTGTCAGCTGTCACCATCCTTCTCTCTGCCTCTCCTCAACATCCTTTTACAGATTCCACAGCATAGTATGTACTGAGACACACAGGTTGTTTCAAAAAGGAATCTTGTGAAGACAGAGACACATATCTTGGGACTACTACTATTTTGACTCATAGACCCAGTTAATTTCTCTGTGGAGGCAAAAGAGAAGCAGTTTCCTGCCTCTGAACTTTGCTCTATCTCTCTGCTTCTCCCAGTTGCTGCCTCCTGCTGGGTTCGCTGATTTAATGAAGGGGGTGGGAAGGAGTTTAACACCTTTTGATTAACTTTTTCCCTAAAAATCATGCCGTATGCACAAAACTGTATCAATTGTGCTCACGCCTTACCTCCTCTGAAATGCAGCTGCTTTCTTCTATCATTTCTAGTTGTACTGGACCGTTGCTCAACGTATCTCAGTTCATGCTCACCTTTTTATGGAATATAGAATTTGCATTCCTCCCTCACTTTGTTCTTGTAGCATCTCCTCACCTCCCATGATGCTCACTCCTTTGACTCCCCACCTCACACAACTATTGCTACCTCACCTGCCACTATTTGTGCTTGACTAGGCTACATTGCACTCCGCCTCTGTCTTCTTTGTCAATTCCCCTTACACCTCCCTTTCCCTCCCTCAACTTTGCTCTGTTTCTCAGTCTGCCTGTCATGTATTTTTTAATGCCTTCGAGACCTGCAAGTCTGTTCAGATTGGCTCTATAATAAAACATTTGAGTTGTATGTATACAGAGGGAGGGGAGAGGAGGAGAAAAGGTCAGAAAAGAGAATAGGAGATGAATACATGTTCATGCTTTAGGGGTAGAAAACGCCCCATTTGGGAATGTTAGGGGGATTTGAATGGCGGAAATAAAACAAAAGACAATAAATGAATCAACATATGGCATAAGGGAAACTAAACAACTACCAGTACACACTATCCAAAATAAAAATCAGCGTGCTCTCACGGGCAATATGCCAAGACTTTCCACATTGTGCACCTTTGGCTTCATTCATAACACATCAACAACTGCATGCGGTCACTGCTGTTTTCTGCTAAATATAACTGCACTCCATCTTCATAAGTGCCTGCACTTAAATAGGGGAAAAATGCAAATCATATGCATCAGCCTGATTTATAATGGCTGGACTAATTCATGCAGTGACTCATCAAAGAACAATAGCAAAGAACCCCAGCGTTGCTATACCTGTACTTAACACCTTTTACCACAGATCATTAAGATAAGCTTTTAGGAAAAACACTCACAGCTCCAGTTTGTTTGGTCCTGGGTTTATACTCACAACACATCACAGAGCAAAGAGAGGCATGCGGAATACATTTCTCATGCAATAAAATAAATGAGACATGTAATTATTTTGTGACTGTTTATTGCTTTTTTTCAATGATGAATGGTGTTTGATTGTGATGCAGGAATTGGAGAAGATTTTTAATTAGAGTGGTGAGTCATTTTTGAACATCATCAAACCAGCTGCCACACATTCATCTCATACATATTCCCTAATGTCTCAATTCTGTCCTATGGTTTAGTTTAGGGAGCAATGTACCACCTCATTTCATCCCATATTATAACTGTAACATTTAGCAAACCAGAGATACAGTATCATTTAATTTTATTGCATTCTTTTTGTATCAGTTTTAACTGCATGAGGCACAACCTTAAGTGTCCACCTTAAGTGGAAGACAGATTGGTAGTGAGTCTGTTGGCATTTATGCTCAATAGTCTTGGAGAATATATAAAGGTTGATTTTAAATATATAAATTGGAGCATTAAAAATGTACAGGTACCTGCTAAAACACATTAGTGATATTGATGGAAATGTAAAAATGTTAAAGATGTTGTAGAATAATGCTTTAAATGCATACTGGTAGTCATAGCTGCATTGGCATTAGAAACCCCAAATTGACCAAAATGGGATCTTTCTACTCTCCGGGTGAAGCCAGTTATGGATTTTCAGATAGTCGGGTGAAAAGAGGCACAGGGCAAATGCTGACCAATGTGTGAATGAGAATTGGTGAGAATTTTGTTTGTGTGTTTTCAGTTTTGAATGGAAGAATTAAGTCCACTACTGACATGTTCTCAACTTGGCCTTAAATATACAGTAGCATCATGATAGTGGGATCCATAAAAAGCAAAATGGCAAATAGGCTAAAAATGAAGTAGGAAGGAAGCTGGCAGAGACACAGAGTGAGACTTAAGATTGTGTAACGAAGGAACGGAAGAAGACAAGAAGGGAAGGAGCGGTGGAGGTGTAGTGACCTACTTAGCAAGAAACGGATGCTGTGTTAGGAATGTAGTGTACAGGGAGAGGAGGAGGAGGAGGAGATGCATAGAGAGTCATGACAGGGAGGGGAGGGGGATGCCAAGAGCCGGAGACAGAAAAATGATTGGCGGTCAGCCATGTTGGATCGTCTGGGTGCTGGTGAGATAATTCTGTGGTGTTGTGCTTCTGTGTGTGCACACATGAGCAGAAATGGTGCATGGACACCTAATCCTCACGCAGCACTCTCTGTTAGCATGTTTCTATTTTATTAGCAGGGAATGTTATACTGAGGCACCCCAGCACAGTAGCAGCATTCTGCACCTCATGGGCGAGTCCTGTTTCTCCATAAATAAATCATATTAGAAAAAATGAAAGCATGTTTCTTTCTCGTATTTAATTTTCTCCTTCCCATCTGTGACTGTTAGTCTTCATCTAAATTCCACATTGTCATGCTGCCTGCATCTCTAATGCTCCAGTCCCCCCGTCACCTCTTCCCTGCCTCTCTAATTGTATCACATTGGTATTACTTCTGCCTGCTTGGGCGGATGACAACATGAGTGTAGTCCCGCAGGCCAAAACTGGCAGGTGTACGTTTCACTGACCACATGTCACTTTAACTCTGTGAGTGTTAATTTTCCTGTCTTGACTGTGTGTGTGGGTGGGTGTGTAAGCGAGAATACGATGGGGACACATGGAGTTGGAGGGTGAGCTTAGGTGAAGTTAGTAAAGAGGGCATCAGTATCCTGCAGCAGCCTCCAGTGGTTCTGCATCAGGTTAATTGTATCCTTAATGTACGTTGTCCCCATATGAAAATGTATCACAACCTCCTGCCTTTACTGCAAGACTATTGAATTTCCGATTATAAAATATACATGAATAAGAAGATGTTTTATTCTTTTTCTGTAGTTCCTGAGAAAAGTTTTGAAATTCATCTTTCAGCTGGACACTGCTTGCAATTTGTAATTTTAATTCTAAAGCAGTTAAGCCTGAAATTAAAGTGGATCTATTGCTTATTGCAAACTCCCTTTTTTTGACCATCAGATTTATTGATTCAAAGTTTTACAGTTTGCAGTTGAAAAATGTTTTATTTATTATAATTAAATGCTAAAGTACAATAACTTTTTAATGATGTTATGAAAGTAAGTTGGCTCTTGGGGTCAAATCATTAAGATTTGTGAGTTACAATTAAGGAGATCTGGCTTAAAAACACATTTGTTCTGTCTGTTGACCTTTAGCCCTGCCCTGTAGCATGTTTTGCTGTACCTGAAACCAACAACAACAGCTCATTAATGTCATTCTATTAAACTTTTTATGATTTTTAGGTGATTTGCTGGATCCCTCATATTCTAATTGACGAAACCTGAATTATACATTTCCCCATTTTCAGTTGTTTTAGCAAGTCTTTTTACTTTCAGGGTTATTGTCAAAATATTCACTTCATATTTATGAATAAGTTATTTATAGATTCTATGAAGTTCTGATGAGACATTTTGTGTTGTAATCCTTCCTTTTGCAGCACAGTCATTATATAAATACCCTCAATGTTGCACACATGAATATTGATCATAGAGGCTTGGAAGTTGTACAAGTGGGCTGTTAATTAACCCAAGATCATTGCAGCTCTGTTCAAAAGAGAGCATCAAAAGACTTCCTTGCATCTCATGTTAGTATTTTACATTACATTGTATCTTATGTTGTTAAGTAAGGCTATTAGCTGACACTGTTATTATTCTGAGAAGCTTGATACACGTGGTGTATCATATGAAATACTGTAGTTCAAAGAATTGAGGTGGAATTGTAATTCAAAAAAGAAGCTGGAATTGGAGAGGATGCACTTCTCGTGTGAAATGAGGAATAGGTGTAGCCTCGAGAAATGTTTGGCGTTATCACAGGAAGGAAGATGGGGAGTGACTTGGCAGCACTGATGAAAGTTGAAAGATGGTTTGAACTTTTGGGTGAGCCAGGAGGGAGAGTGAGGAGTCTAGATGAGCCAGAGCAATGGCCAAGGCATCTGCCGCAGGGGAAGAAGTGCCAGGTGCAGTAAGAAATTATTTTGTAAAAAAAAAAAAAAAGCATTCCTTTTTAATATTGCACTAGCAGTGAAAAAGTGAGGCACGCTGGTAGGAAATGCAAACTACCATGCCTCTGATGTGTGACTTGAGGATAAATGTTTGATTTTAGACACGGTAGAAATGTGGAGACAGGTCAGAAGTGAATGTTTGTCACAGATATGTGTTTCATGTAATGGAGATTTAGTGCAGAGGTCTTGATGAGATGAAGTCTGCAGCCATGTTGGGGCTTCTGTGAAGCTCACTCAGTATTGCATTGCTTTAACCAGCATGCTCACAATGGCCATGCAACATTAGCGGGCACTTTGATTTGCTGTTTTAGCATGCTCACTTTCCTGCTTGGTAATAATTCATCATGCAATTGAGGCTAATTGGAATGGTTGTCTTGCATAAAGTGAAATACTGAGATTGAGAAAATGGAAATTTTGACCTTGAACATCTGAACAAAATCATCCATCCATCCGTCCATCCGTCCGTCCAGCCATCCAGCACCGGCTGAGAGGTTTCAGCCTGGATCAGAGTGACTGACATCCTGTGCTGCCAGCTCGGTGAATAAAAATGAGATTGTACACTCGTCACACCAACATTGATACAGACAGCATGACTCAGCATCATTTTTACTTGTATTGAAGTTTTGTTTGAATTATCAAGCACATAGTTCCAAATTGCAGGTTGTGTTGTAGCATTGATAGAGGTACAGCTGATGATATGTACGTATGTACAGTAGTTATGCTCTATGAGGTGACTCAAGCTTTTCCCTATATTAAGACAAAGTTCCCCCAAGGTGATAATGATAACATTTTTTGACACTGTTCAGACTTTGTTTAGACTGTGGAGACATAGTTGTCCTGTGAACCATGCAGGCTCAGACATCTGGAACATGTGTATACGCTCGTATTGTCCAGAAAGCTGTGAGTGGGATTGGTCTGTCTGCTCATTCATATCTACACTTGTGCATTCAAAGCACAAAGTATGCATGTCATCATGAATTGTGAGTGAGTGTGTGTGTGTAACAGCTGGAGGTCCATCCAAACCTGGACAAGTTGTATATCAGAGGTGTGGTTTTGCGTGTGTATGTGTGTGTCTCCACCTATCCCACCTCCAAAGCCCCAAACAGCTTGTAGTGCCGTCACAGACATCTGGTTACCAGTGACTCTAATGGTGGCACTGATGTTTAATACTGCATGAGAGATAAGAGCAAGTGTGTGTGTGGGCGTTGAGGCAGCAGTCATCTGTGTCATGTATTCCTTTTGTGTTGTTGTTCGGTGTTGTGTTGGTGTCCTTGGTTAGTGTGGTAGATAAAACACAAACATTTTAGGCTAACCATTTTAGCAGCTGGGCACTTACAGCTTTGAGGTTTTTCTTTAAGAAGAGGGAGGGAAGAAGTGGGAGCAGATAAGAAAGGGGGAAATAGAAAATCTAATGAGAGAATATGTGATGGGAGGAGGACAGGAAAGGGAGAGATTTGAGAAGGAAAAGGGAAGATTCAAGCGCAAGCGATGGCAGGTGAAGAACTAGGCGAGGAGAGGGGAGGAATGAAGAGGAGACATGAGAAAAAGACAGGAGTGCAGGGGAAATGAAAGGAGACGGAGCGAAAAAGCAGAAATGAGAGGAGAGCCAAGGAGAATATGAACGGAGTGGAAAATTAGAGAGTGTTCTGAGGAGGAGTGGAGGCAAGGCAGAATGAGCGATAATTGATTAGAAAATTCAGAGAGCGAGAAAAGGGAGAAAATGAAAAGGAGGAAAAACCCGGAGAGCAGCAGAGATCCTCTATTGCTCATTAGGGTCATTATACCTCCGTCTGGAGCACACACACACACTTACACACACACTGAGAGGATTGAAAGGAGAAGCCAATTTAGTCGGGTATCAAAAAATGAGCCTTTTGATGAAAGGCAACGAGGGACTGAAGGGAGGGCTCGGTGTGTGTGTGTGTGTGTGTGTGTGTGTTCGTGTCCCCTTAGACTGTGAGAGTAGTTAACACTTGCTCCATAATATGGGTTTATGAAGGACACATGCAAACATACAAGTCACACAAGCTGATGATTAGAGCGACACAGAGGCCAGAAGGAAAAGTAAACACTGAAAGTCAGTAAGGAGGGAAAGAGGGAAGAAATGAAGGAGGGAAAAAAGTTCAAATGAAGTAGGAATGAAAGGATAAATAAAGCCTGGGATGCCCCGAGGGACTCAGACACGGAACACGAGGAAGAGGTAGAGTGAGGTAGATAATGGTTTTGTGAGATGGAAAAAAAATAGAAAAAATAGAGCCTGTATAGAGACAGGAAATGAAGGTGAAATTGAAAGGATAGGAGGAAAATTGAAATGGAAGGAGAAGGGAGGAGTGGTTGTATTTTGGATTCAGGTACTTGAACGACAGGTTGTGGGCTGCCAGGCGAGCTTTAGACAAGCATATGTCAAGTATAGGTACAGATAATAAAAAGCCAGCAAAGCCTGAGGTGGTGGAGGCAGGGCCACGTTGATCATGTGTTGGAGTCTGGATGTTTACCTGACTAAGTCTCTATCTGGTCAGGGCCCACTCAGATTTTGTCTTAAAGCCTAAGACAGAAACTCATTTGGCTAAAAAGGCTTAAAAAATGTAACTAAATGGCATTCACAGTGGTGTCCTGTTATGTATTAGCGAGGCTCTGTTAAGGAAATCGGATTGGTCATGGCTTCTTTGTTTCTCGCTTTGGGAATGACTTGTGGAGGGTTGAAGAAGACAGACAATGACTTTTAATTAAAGCCAGACCAATATGCCTCGCTCTCACCATATTGGTCACCAGTCAGAGCGGCTGAAGACATCGGCCACTGAACGAGCACAAGCATTAATTCCCAGGGGAGGAGCTGCATGGTAATAGGTGATTTGGTGTTTTATATTGAATTGTGAGGGGGTCTCACTAACGATTCACAACAGGCATTGGTTCTCCAATCAATATAATTGGTGTTCAATATTAAAGCAGATCAATGTAAGATTCTCTCACCAATAACCAACAGTGTCATTTGGGTGACCTTTTGGTTTCTTGAATAATCCAGTAGCAAAGGACAGATCAACAGAAGCACTGCTTGGAAAACAGATGTAGAGGGTTTATGGGTTCAGGTGTGTGTTACTTGTATAAACAATATACATAAACTACTATACTGTGTATACAGTATCCCACAAAAGTGAGGGGTGTACTCACTTTTGTTGGATACTGTATATACAGTATAGTAGTAGCAACCATATTATTATATCTTCTCAGGGACAGTACTGTAGAAGAATAACGTTGACATAACTTACAGTCAGTCAGTGTACAGCTTATTTGATTTGATTTATTGGTTTAAATATACATATTTACTTTCCACCAAAAAAAACACAAAAGTAACACAACACACAGTCCATTATTGTCTAAATGGCTGACCTTACAATGAACAGACTGACGTGATGCAGAATGCAGCGTACGTCTGACCTCCTGCTTCTTCAACATCCAGTCTCGTGGCCATAAGAGAGAATTGTACCCAAAGTACTAAATTTAACAGCTCTAATCCATGATGCACAATTTTTTTATGGCCAGGCCGAGCAGGCAAATTCATGGAGATGATGAATAGGACAGGTGTCTTTGCATGTTTGAACGAGTATAAGTATCACTAAGGGTGCACATGTGTGTTGCCAGCTGTTTTGACAATAATGGCTGTGTTGAGTAATTTTCGGTGGATAGCAGATCTATACTACTATACAAGCTGTACACTGACTACTCTAAAGTATATCCAAGTTTCATTTCTATAGTCTTGTCCCTTGAGAAGATGATAAAATGTTTTCTGAAATGTGAGGGGTGTCCTCACTTTTGTGAGATACTGTACACAGAATTAACAGATTTGTTGAAAAAACATAGTTCCTATCTTTGCTTCTTACTAATCTTTTTTTTTTATTACTGAAGCTGGCCGTTGCGAAACTGTTGTTGATATTACACAGGTTTTCAAAGTGTCTCCATTATTTATGATGTCTCTTAGAAGATCTCTGCATTTACACCAACACAGTTATAAGACTACAGCCCGCTACTCATCTTTGGTTTTATCAGTTCCCTGTGCTGCATACAAACACATCCCCTTGTTTGCCACACACTATAATACATTTCCTGTCTTATCCCACTGGAAACTATAGGATTGTGTTCCGCCAGACAAGAAGGGATTTTTCAGACTTAAAAAGGAGATCCCACTGCAGGAGCCAGATAATATCAAATGGTAATATGAATAATATGACCGTCAGTCCCATTAAGCTTAGAGTGTCTGCACATTTTATAAAAAATGGATTTTCATAAGACCTTTTAATCACAGTTAAAAGGAGAGAGAAGATCATTTTCCTAATTGAAAATAGTGCGAAACATACTGGCTCAGGGGGCTTGTGAGTCTAGACTGGATTTTAATTTGGTGCGTTGCAGTTACATGATAAGGACATGCATGCCAAGTGAACCGAGACAACAAGACACCCCAGTTTTGAAAGACATAAGTAATTAAATTCATGAGATGGCCAGATTTTTCCAGGACTGTCTATAAACTGTCAGCAGACTTCCCTGGGAGTCAACCCACTTCCACATTTAGCCATGAAAAAGAATATGTAGGAAGATGCTTCTGAGACACTGGGCCACCGAAAGTAGTGACCATGTTGTGAAGTTTGCAACAGTTTCTGAGTCAAATGATCCAAAAAAGTTACTTAAAGTATGATTTTTATTTCTGTTTGTCTTTGAGAGCCTCTTGCAGTGTGGGGTTACAACCCAAAAACCTTTCAGAGGAAGGAAACAACACTGACGCTGTTACAGGCTGTGAGAGGGAGGTCGTGATTGTTGGCTTCATGCAGATTAGACGGTGAACTCACCTTGTCACATGAGAACGGAAAGCACAGCGGCAGATAGAGCAGTTCTGACATGTTGCTTTTGAAACATCAGCTTTCGGTAGCGAAAAACAATTGGCATCAAACAAACTTTATTCATTCCCTCTGAAGCTCTTTCTCCTTCGTCTCATTTCTCTCCCCTCTCACCTTCAGCCGCTCTTCCTGCCACGATTCATCCACAGTTCTCGGATTCAAACATTAACATGGTACTTATATTCTCCCCTCTCCTCATCTCTGTGCTATTCTGTCTCTTTCCTTTATTACTCTCTTTACCTCTCGGTGCCTCTGCCTCTGCCTCGCCGTCTGCTCCCTCTCTAATTGGTATGCTATCAGTTGGGGCTCAGATATCGCTGTCACTTTTCTTTCTCTCTGCCTCAGACATAGAGCTGGAACACAGTGTGTGCTGTCTCGCTGTTTCCTCTCCATACATTAGCTTCAAGTGTATGTTTGCCGTCTTCTTCAACTTCGCGCATAAACACAAGCTGGAAAAAAAGAGAAAAAATGAAATGATACAGCATAATTGGGTGATAGTCAGTGAGAAGGTGAAAGGTGAGGGAGGGGAAGAAGGTGATAACTGTGGAGGACTCTGAAGTGGGGATACAGAGTGAAGTGGCAAGAAATAAACTTAATGGTAAATGGTTCAGAGAGTGTCTTGGAGAGTTTCAGTGTTATTACGAAAGCAAGCAAACTGTGAAATCTGGTCTTGGGTCCACTTAAGGAGCCTGAGGATTTGGGCCATTACCGTGTTGCTGCTTCTAAATGGGTTTAGAAAGTAACAAGGATCTTGCTCAGTCATTGGTGGAAACCACTTAAGACCCATAATCAAGGTTATTTTACTTCTCTTTTTCTCTGGGTAATTTTTTGCTGCCTTAATACGTAAGTACTGTAGGCAGTCAACACTGTACTGCAAGGTTTTTAAAAGCACATTTTATGTATTGACAAAATACTGTTGGGTTTGGCTAGGTCTCAAGTCGTTTGTCATCTAAACATTCAGTGATTGGTCCAGTAGAAATCTGACGGGGCTGAATCGATTTTCAATTGGATGTTTCCTAACTTAAATCTCATGGTGAAAACCGAGCTTGAGAGATGCGCCCTGGCAATTTGAGACCAACAATGAATAAATACGAACATGGAGAATGAACGAACAGAGTGTCTGACATCTGACACACACAGTTTGGTTTTTACAGACAGCAAGTTGGAAACTATAGCTACTACAGTAGAACTGGGTTAATTCAATATGCACAATTGTTTATTGATACATTAATAATTAAAAAGGTGCTGCTGGTGCCTTTTTTACATCTTCAAGGTCACATCATCTTTAAAGTCAAATGCCAGAAAGGTGAAGTTAAACTGAATAGTATGTCAAGGAAGTAATTAATGATATTAACGTCTACTTTAGCCCTTTGGATAAACACAGAAAATGAAGTTAAATCTCTCCCTTTTTGCTCAAGAGAGCCATCCCTCCCCTTCATATATAATTCACAGCCATTAGTGTGATAGTTATCTCCATGATAAATTGCAAGGCACTGTGACAAATCCACTGTGACAAATGCACAAACATTTCTTTTACTGCTTTTCGTAGGTCCAGTTATCTCCCAATGGTAGGATAAAACGTATTTAGTCAAACCACTGATAGCGCAGTGCCCAAAATGTATGAGCATCGGAATAACACACTTCCCCTGAAACAAATGTTCAAATATACTGAGAGGCTATTCTTAATGTTTTCTTACCTTATTACACTTGTTCAGCAGCACAGTACACTCAAGTGAAACAGTGTATATCAAGTTTTCATGCCTTTGGCTTTTTTGTTTTTGATTTTGATTTTTCTCTCTCCACCACACGCTCAGCAAGTTTTATGACTTGGGCCTCTGAAACCCATCCACGAGCCGTTTTGATATTCTTGAAAATGCATTGGCTTCAGTGGGGAAATCCACTTGTTTACCTGAAAAGAGTTTTTTTTTCTTTAAATAGCAAGCAGGGCAGCAAAGATTTGATGTTCCCATGGCAGAGCAGCACTCTTTCATATAGTGTCAGAGAAATACACCACTGACCTATGCTGTACAGGGAGAGCAGGAGAGTTTTTTGAGTGATATACTTCGTGCATGAAATGGAAAGGGGTTGTAGACACCAAGCTAGTGACAAAAAATAAGAAGCACAAACACAGACTTACAATGCAGTGAGAAATGACCCAAATCTGAAGAGAAAAGTGTGAGCCACAGTAAGACGACAGTGATAAGACTCCACTGGCACCTTAATGCATTATGATGGATTAGAAGTATTCATGTGTACAGTACACCTGTTTGTGCGCAACGACAAAACTGATTTCAGGTGAATCCACGGGAAAATGGGGATAATACTGCAGACAAAGAGTGAGACAACAGAAACGTATGAATACAGGGCAACAGGTGACCAAACAGTGCATTGATATGCCAGGGAGATCATTTCAATGCCTTTTACTTAAATTATTAGTGTCTGTGTCTCTCCACAGAGTGTGAGAGACAGAAGACAGGGAGACAATGACATGAAGAGAGTGTTAGAGAGGAAAGTGGGGTCTTCTTGTTAGAAAGCGCCCTGGGCTGAAAGAAGCTAACACCTTGACTTCAATTATTAACATGGCACTTGGCTTTTCATCAAATCATCCTGCACAGTATCTTCTCCTTCTCACTCTGCCTCTTTGCGGCAACAGGATCTTTAGTGGCAGTGCTTGGGCTTGAGTCCTTGTTGCATGTGAGATAAAGGCACCATCCTGTTGCTGCGGGTTGTTGTGACACCATTCATCTTGTATCTACAGCATATGCCCTCAAACCAAAATTAATTCACTCAACATTCACAAAAGCAGAAGTACAAAGTGCAGCATCCCACATAACAGACAAAAGTTAATATGAAAATACTTTCACAGGGGTAAGCAAACAGAAATACTTTGTTTATTGGAATTAATTGTTAGAAATTCTCTCATCCAGTTTATTAAGTGAGATTTTAACTAAAAACTTTGACACTTCAAATTTTGCATGAATGGTTTTAATGTCCTTTGGAATTACATTTTCAGAGGTTTTTTTAATTTGTTTTTCTCTGCAGCAGCCTCTGTTTAAGCGGTTCCAATAACCAGGGCTCCACCATGATAGTTTTGCTGGTTCCAGTTAACTTCACATCCCATATATATGTTTGTGCACTAAAGTGTAACAACAAACATCTGTCTTGCTGCATGTTTGATTGGTCTCCTGACACGAACAAGGCAAGATTGTTTCCAGTTAGGAATTCAATTTGGCTCAATATTGGCCCATGGTTAGAGTCTGAAAATGTTTTCTGTGTGGATGTTTGTGTGCACATGTGTTTATGTGTGCCTGCATACGAAATCATGTGCAGTAAATTTATGGAAATGCATTCACCATATACTGTATTCTTTATGTTGCTGTTGTTGTGTCTTTGTCTGAGACACTGTAACCTCACCTCAGGCATATATTGTATAGGTGTTTCTATCAGGCTTGTTGTGGCTGATACTCGAATTAACAACACGATCCTTCTGCAGTGTGTCTTGCATCTCATGTGAACTCAGTTCTACAAACACACACCCATGAAAAAAAGAAAGAAAGAAAGAAAGAAAAAAACGCACTAATTACCATCTACTGTTCTGGATTTCATTTCATCACTGTTCTTCTGTATCTGACATCCAGGTACTATTGTTAGGACCTAATGCAATATAAATATAGTTTCTGTGAAGCATAAAGCACATTAGAAACCATGCAAATGTCACAACTTACTTCCATTCTTGGTGTTTCCATATTTATCATAATTTTAGAATATTGATAAATTCCACCTAATGATCATTGAGTTTGACTGCATGCACAGCATGCATTTTTTTTTTATCAGGCATTTAACTTTTAAAATTCCTGATGTTTATCATAGAGCAGCTGGAATGATCAGATTAACAAAACACATCTCACTTTTACACCTGGCACAAATGCCAACCAGGAAACAACACAGCAATTGTCATTGTCACTTACCATCTGGCCTTGCAACAGAAATGCAGCCGCACACATGCTGAATTACAAGCCCTCTGTAGTGTGTTTTCCCCGAGTCACAAATATGGATGATAGGCTATGCAAACTCTAAATCTCGGTGGCATACATCCACAACATCTACACAACATCTAAGGCCTTACTAGAATTCCCAATACACCAGTTTGATCAGTTTTCATTAGTCTTGGATAATATGGATCAACACCCAGCCAGCAGAGTAGTTTCAAAAACTTTTCTTCAACTTGAAGATGACAACAACAGCCAGGACAGGATGTCAGGGAACACAAGAGCCTTTGAGCTAGTCACTTCCTGTTTATCACTTTAAGTTGTTCTGGATAAACACGTTAGCCTAATGCCTAAACTGTGTGATTATGCAGGGTTTTACTGAAAATTGCTCTGATGCTCAGTCTGCTTGTGTGGATGTATTGACTGAATAAGTCAAAGCTAAGAGTTGCATTTGTTTCACTGTGAACAATGCTTAGTATTTTACAGTATATTCCTCCCTGGGGATGTAGCAGTGTGATATTAAATAACAATGTGCAATGAAACCCCGGGAAGCTGTCGGACGTCCAGTCACTCACTTAAACCCAGCAGTCAACATTCACAGCTGCATTGTCTACATCCCTGGCCTGTAGTGTAAAGGGGTGGCTGAACAATTTTAAAAATGTATCCAGTGCACAGTAAGGAAAGATTTAATGAATAGAGAGGAAAAGTAAACAGGGTAGCTTTTTCCCAGGAGCATTTGCAAAGGAGAGTTGGCAACTGCCTCAAGACTACTGTGGAAACAAAGTGCCCTAGAGCTGCGCTTGGCAAACCACTGCTATTGAAAAGCTCTGTTTACAGATCATCGTTGTTGTTATCAGCTTGAAAAGGAAACCATATCCAGAGAGAAGAAATTAAGTGTCTACAGATAAAAGTTATAGTGAGAAATTTACTGTTTTTGAAGTTACTGCTGTATCATATGAAGTGTTTTAGTGTTTTAGTTGGACTCATTCTTGAGGTCAGACTTTTCTCCAGCATATCTTGGCCTTTGTCAGTCTCAATTCAGGGGGAGTTTTGGGGGAAGTCATTTATACCACAGAAATTGTGGCCACAGTATTTTATTATTAGGAAAGTAGAAGGGAGAGGCCCTCATTCAGAGATGAAGGTTTCATTCAAGGTCTGTTTTGAACAACTTTCCCCATCTGAAATGTCTGCTGATATTTTTGAGGAAATGATTCTGTCATCAAGAGATTCAGTGCAAGCACAGCGGTAGAAGCTCAGCTAAATAATGAACTGTAATGGCACAACAACAGCCTTTATAAAGAAATGTTTTTATTGTTATCACGCATCAAATATAAAACCTACTTTTTGAGTTTAAGGCAAAATATATTCTCTACAGAGCAAGTCACAGACTTATTCATTCATCAGAAAGTGTGAGAGTGGAGCTTTTGGGATCTACTTCAGTGACACTTGAAATGCTGATGACCAGCCTCAAGCTATTAAAATCAAAGGGGAGTGTTGGGCTTTATGAAAATCACAACCTGGAAATTGGAGCTTTGAGCCTTGAAACGGCATATTGCACAGGCGTACAGTATGGACTGTATATGTGAGCAGCTATACTTGTGACAATTTCCTCTGCTCCAGCATCTCATGAATTCACAGCTTTATGTAGGCAGTCTCTTTTAACTTGGCCTCCATTTTCTGTTGAAAAAGACGGGAACTCCTTGGTGAGGGAGATTTCTGTGAATAAGCCATACTTTGAACTAGTATGAAGCACAGAGCTCAACCAAGGCCAAACAATCCTACACATGTTTGTCAAATCCAGGAAATAATCTGGATCTGCACCAAACTGTAAGTCATAGATCTCAACACCATACTGTAAATATGTCACATGATCAAGATCCATCTGATATTTCCTGAGAAAACTGATGAATGTATCTGTAAATGCAAGATCTCACAACATTTTTAAGAGTGAAAGATATTTCCTGCATCCACTGCTTTAACCAAATCAGAATCAAAATTCAGTGGGTTCCTCCTTGTGGTCCATGACCCACCCCTCCACCAAGTTTGTTGCAAATCAATTTTTGTGTAATCTATTTGACCAAAAGCCTTGGTGGAGGTAAAAATATATTTTCCACATGTAGCAGCAATGTAGCAGTGAGGCTCATGTTAAGTTAAGTGTGCAAATTGCAACAGTAATTAATTTGCACATGTGGAAGTGCTCATTCTGGCATTCTGGTTTCTATTAATAAGTGAGTTACTGTAGCACTGAAGTGTAGCACTGAAGTGTAACACGGCGTCAACCTCATAATGAGAGGTCCATTCATTCTGTCACCATACAGCAATATTGTTGCACATCTTTGTCAACAGGAGTACTGTAATTCAGGGAATTATATCGCATTTTGATCATTTCCAGTTGCCTGCTTGAACAACCAGGGCAGAATCACATTAGGTAAAATGGTGAGTTGTAAAGAGCAAAGAGATAATGAAAAATTATTGTTGGACATAAATGTTGGCAGTTCTGCACATTGACATTGTCTGAAAATATTACTAACATATCATCAGTGTGGCACAACATTGTTATAATTATAATTTCTACTCATCTTTCGCTTCCAGCCCTCGAGGGGCTCCATATGTTGTAGTGTTGGACAGTCCTCACTTTCCTCTTCACATCTACTCTCCTCCCTCTCTTCTCTCTTGCCAAGTGGTTTGGAACCATCCAGCCTTTTCGTTTCTCACTCTTCTCATTCTTGCTTTCTCTTTTCTCATCTCCTTATTATGCTCTTCATGTCTATCGGCCATTTCCTTCCAAGGTTAATTTCTGCTTACGTTTCAGGCGCCTATCTGATGTGGTGCTCTGCATCCCTGCTTCATCCACATAACAGGCCATTAACAAATGTTGTAGACAGCACTGGGGATAGTGAAATGAGTGAGGAAATCTTGCACTAATGCACTGAAATATTCAACTGATGATAACAAAGGAAAATGATTGATGCTGCATCTTACACTTCTGAGAAGTTTGCAAAATCTGCTAAATGCATTTTGCTGTTTCAGACATTTTCACATCTTAAAATAGGAAAGGCTGAGAGAGATATGACAAAGGTCCAAGGCTGGATTTGAATCAAGCACTCTCTATTTCCCCCCCTGTATGTTTGTTCTTCCCTGCCTCTCTCCACCTCTGAGCAGATTACTATGCACTAACCCTCAATCTCAGAGAGTCAGGTTAGCTCACAGCAGATTGCAAAGGCTTGTATCGTTATTATTTCCTAAGCACTGAAAATGGAATTGATTACTTTAGTAGAACAGTTGAGTATAATTGACACACATATTTTCAATCACACACCCACCAAGATTACTGGAGCTTGTAGAGTGAGACAGTACTGTAATAGGCCCAATGAAAAAAGTAAATCTCAAATTGACAAATTGAACAAGTGTATTTTCCTGCAACTGCAGCAGTATCCAATGTAATACTATCCCAATTTATTTCTACCCTGCTTTGCCTCCAAATTGTATTCACTTGGTATTATTTTATGTTATTAATTATTGTTTAATACAATATGGAGACTTCATCATCAGAATTTCAGTCAGGAAGAAGTATTTGTTTATCTGCAACATGAACTTTTCAGCTGTATGAAGGACACCGCTCTTCACTTAATTCTCCTGTTCTTTCCAGGTGTTCCGCAGCGGTGAAGGAATGGGTATCCGTCTGGACAGCGCCTCTGCCTTCCAGGGTGCTGTCATTTCACCTCACTACGACTCCCTGCTGGTAAAAGTCATCGCCAGTGGGAAGGACCTGCAGACAGCAGCTTCCAAGATGAGCCGTGCCCTGGCTGAGTTCAGAGTGCGAGGAGTAAAGGTAGGACCTCTCAACCACATGTGCTTGATGGAGCTGGTGCTGTGGGAGGCACTTTGCTCCGTTTTCATTTTCATTTAAAATTCTCCTTTTTTCCAATGGATGTGGTCGTAAATGTCTGGTATGAGGAAAGATTCTTTCAAGGCAGCAGACATGTAGGTTTGATGCTACAGGCCTGTTGTGAATGGCTTCAGAGCGCATCACAAACAGTTTGAGCCAGTCCAGCATGGTTCATGGTGTGATACATTTCAAACTGAGAATGTTAGCCAGATAGCTTTTTCTAACGTCTCTGTGTACTTACAGTACAGTAATCAGCTGTACTGTAGTACAAGTGCAACTTACTAAAGTGGTGCTCCAGACTTCTTGGACACTTAGCTTTACGTCTCTGTGTGACCCATGTAGTTGCTCTCTAGTCCTGTTTACTTGTTTGCCTCAGATGCATCTTGAAAAAAGACAGAAGCTTCTAGCAAGAAGCAGGTTGTGCCAAGTGATGTCTGCTGGTCTAAATGCTTTTACAGACAGCAGTAGTTTGAGCTAAAGTCGGTGTTAACAGAAAGGGAAGGTGGGGCTAATTAAAAATAATGAGCTGTAAGAGTTCATGTACCCACCATATAAGCAAATAATGTCATGAACCACATCACACCTCCTTTGCCCTTTGATTTGGCTTGTTTTCAGTGCTGTGTGTCTATATTGGCTCATGAAATAATTTTTTATGTTGATATCATTAATATTTGTATCCTGAATAAGCCAGAGTAGCACAGCACATAGATCAGACTCAGTTTATTTGGTACTGTGACTTTAGGTATAAAAGTATAGAGGGAGGTATAAACATGACAATGAAAAGGCAATATTAAGCTGCGGCAGGGCAACTGGGAAATAATATACAGTACTTTCTTTATTTTTGTCAGCCCAACGAATGTTGCGATGTTAAAGGAGGAAGGAATTAGTCTTTGATATTCTGAGTTATGCTTCAGCAGATGGCACATATTTCATAGAGCCAGTTAATTGTTGAGTTGGATGCAAACAGAACGCAGGATGGACAGTTTTAAGATTTCTCCTGATCATCATTTTACTTCTGCTTTCCACATATGTAATTTACACATTTTCATCTTTTTAGTTTTTACTCTGCAATTAAAAAGGACAAAGCTGATATAACACATGCAGGGAGCTCATAGCATTTCTCCAGAACATTGTGGTCCAAGGTGTGTTATGCTATTAAATCAAGCTGCAACTGGAAACACTGCGTTGGTCAGCCAAGGTCTTGGATGTTTTTGTTGTGGACACTGGTGTCCACAAAGACTCATTACTGTGGAAAATGAAGCATTTCATTTCAAGGAGAGGAAAGCAAGGTGAATTAGTCCTGTAAGAAGTTCAGTTGTTACCTTTTTTCCATGAAGCTGAAAAAGCCAGTAAATAAATCATTTTACATTCCAATAAGTAAATACAACATTTTCATTCATTAAATGCCATTGAAGGCTTTTTAAAATGTTTTCTTTGTACAGTAGGTCGAGTAGGGTGTCAGAAAATGAACAGTGGTGTTTTATATATATATACATACTGTATATCTAATTTGATTTCTTCAGCTTTCTTTTTTTTCTCCAAAACCACAATTAAAATAATTACTTCTCCTACCTCTGTGGTCCAACAGCTGAAGTGTAAATGAACTGAGAATTAAAGTCAGCAGTTGCTAATGTAAATGTGGAGGTGTGACCTCACTTCTGTAGACCAGTAGCAGTTGCTCACTTTTTGCTTTGAGTAATGATGTACAGATTGTGTCTTTAAGTGTTTTCAGCATTGCATATACATTCTGAATTGCAGAGAGGGTTTCTTCCTACCTTTAGTGAGATGAAAATAAAGGCTATGATAAACGTAAAGGGATTGCTGTAGCTGGTGGAAGCAAAAATTCTATCAGCTCAGTCATAGTAATTCCTCAATCTCCTTTGAATTAGTCATGATGAGGTGAAATTGCAAGTCAAATTGGTCTTCTCAACTCTAATTTCTCATTTAACTTAGAGTGCACTTTACAAACTGTCAGCACAGATTTAATAGATTAATTTTCCCTTCTGATGGAGTGAGAAAGCGTTTGATGTTTGCAGAGCCTTGATGTGCCTGTGGACACTGTCCTTTGTCCTCACTGCTCTGGTTTATGTAAACAGTCTCTGGGAAGTCAAATTAATGTACTTCGCCTAAGTCCCTCTGTTGAACAGATTCAGTTGTTTCTCCGAGTAGAGATTGGGTGTGCTGTGAAAAAGGCAGCTGTGAGAAACCTCCGAGCCTGTGCTGATCAAACTTGAAATAGAATACCTTCTACAGTATCTATATGTAGTTTGGTGGAAAGAGCACAAGGTACTGTAACTGTAGCATGGACTTAAATTAATCTTTACCTTTGGTAAGGTTGCTGGTAGAAAACAGAAATCAGAGCAGCTCTTCACAAAGACTTGAGATTCAAGCAAAAATGGCTGCTTTTCTTTACTCCACGCACCATTGAATTTAAAGTCTGCCAATTCATGGGCACCAATTGTAATGGTCCTGTAAGAGCTATAATAAGGTAATCAGACCCTGCCAACTTGATAAGTGCAGGTGTGTGGTGCCAGAAAGCCTTTGAAAGGACACAGAGAAGAAAACATTTTTTTTCAAAAGCTGAAATAATTTGCCTTTGAAATTACCTTGCAACATTCATTCCCTTCCCTTCTTTTGAAGGTTGAATTTGACGCCTCTTACACCACGTCTTTTGAGCTTCTCCATCCTGTTTCTACTGTAGCTGCTGAATGTCCACCAATGTTTCATCTCCGTTGTGTGTTGTCCTTTTGAACACACACGCTGTTACATCACACTCTTAACAACACCATAACAAGCCAGCGCAGCCAGGCTAACATCATTTGTCAAAGTAAGTGGACAGTAAGTTGGAAAAGTGTTTCATGTGTCCTCAAGACTTCTCAGTCCCAGTGTTGACATCATTCAAGCACTCACATTCCTGTCACTTGTTGTCCAGACAGTGACCTTATCTTCAAAGTAAGCACACATTGTTTTACACTTTGATGTAGACTCTTCAGTTTGTGTCTAGTTAAGACACAGTTGCTGTCATCCCTATGTGTAGGTGTAGATATCCTCGTGTGTTGTACAATGTTTGAGCCTCTTGGCTCCCCGACGGTCTCACCATCGTCTTGAGATTTATCTTCAACAGGTGAATACTTTTTAGTCCGCCCTTCTTCCTGTTTCACTGCGATATGTGATATCATATAAAACATACATTTACAAAAAGAAATTTCTCTTTTTGTAGAGTTGCTAGTTCTTTTAAGAGTTACACATGTGCTGTGATGAATGAACTGTCTGCAATTGATGCAGCATGGAGAAAAGACCCCAACATGGCTGCTCTCCAAAGACTTGTAGACTGTCCTGCTTTGTTTGCTGCCAGATTAACAAAAGAACAACGTGTAACAAGGTTGGCTCAGTCAGGTGTTTCAATGCCTTTTCACTACAATGAGCCTTTGGTGTAAACACCCGCTTGTCTCATGTGACATCCTCACACACAAACCCATACAATGATGACAAATCAACACAGTAATTCCTGAAATGTTCATGACCTCATGAGAACCTGGTTTATCTAGTTTTTATCTATGTTCTAGAGTTACATAATGTACGTTCATTTGAGAAAAGGTGGCTGTGAAAATGCCAGGCGGAGAAGAATTGTGGCACATTGTCTCCTTGTTTGTGTTTTTTCGAGCAGTGGCCTTGGAGAGAGTGGTGTGTGCTGTGCTGGAATGTCACCAGTGAGAGGCCGGAGTGTTGGCAACAAATCCAAGGCCTATTAATGCTTTGGTCTGCTCACAGAGATATGACGCTGAGAGCTGACATTCTCATAACTCCAAGCTGTTGTTTTTTTCTCCTTCCCAATGAAGACAAATGTGGCTCCAGTAAATCAGACTTTGACTGCACCAGACTTTTAAGACTGTTTTATTAGTTTGGTGGCTCTTATGGTTGTTTTTTCCATGTAGCATAGCATACAGTAACCTTTCAAGCAGAAAGCACAACGCACTTGGCACAGCAAGAGTTTTTTGGTTTACTGTACATGCAACTACGTGCTGCTCACCTCTGTTGTGTGGAATTATATTTGGCATTTGAGAAAGCTCTGTTTATCTCCTGTCTTTATATGCATGTGTGCATTTCAGCGTGGGCTGCGTGTGTGTAAAGGTAAAGGATGAGGCATGTGTTTTGATGAAGAAAATATCATGCGTCTAGCAGCAAAAAGAGGGGGATGGGGTTATAAACAGGAAGGTGACAGGACTGAGACAGGAGGGTAAAGATAGACGGATAGAGGAGCTGAGGGGAAATGGCAAAAGGGCAGTGGAGCTGGAACGAGCCTAACAGAAAATGACAAGAAAGGTGGAGCTGCTCATAGAAGCCAGTTCACCTGTGGCTGTCACGTTTCTGTCTGCAGTGCACGTCGCTGGTTCAAAGTGTTAAGATTGAATAATGTCCTTGCATTTGCATGGATATTCTTTACAGTGACAACACAAACAAATCAGGATTCATTAAGTGTTTTGTTTTTCAAATGGAGGTCTCCTTAGGCCGCTGTAGACAGCGCAACAAATAAAAAAAACACATTTCTCACAAAACAAATATTCTGCTTTTCAGGAACACGTTCAGCTCTGCATATAACTAACCTCTACTCTGATCAGGGGCAACTGTGGTTATACATGAAAAAGCATTTGCTAGATACAGGCGAGGTATGTGACGATGAAGACAGACAGGTGGAAGTTTTCCTGCAGAAAGAAGAGAAAGTTTCAGAAATGGCTGTAAGGTTAAACCTCGACCTCTGTCCTCATGGCAACTCCCAATATATTCTGTCAAGTTTTATGGAGACTTCCACAACTCAGACCCAACGGATGTGTGTGTGTGTATGTTTATAAGTGTGTGCGAGACTCATATTTGCGACACTAGGGGCTTTGCTTTAGGCAGCATGGTTTCATTACTGCTCATCTTTACACCTCATCTGTAGGCGTGAGAGTGTTTGAGGTGACATGAGGTAGTTGCACTCACGTCTGTGTGTGTGTGCGTGTGCACTTCTGTCCATCCATCCCTGTGTGTGTGTGTGTGTGTGAGGGGCTGGTGATGATCCCATCTAAAAAGCTCTTTGAAGAATCTTTGTAATATTTCACTTCATTATAGGCTGAGAGATCACAGGCTAGTTTCCATCTGAAGATCACCACAGTCTTGTCCCTCTGTTACCCGCCTGCTTCCACTGAGCAAGCAGGATCTTTATTTTTTCACTAAGCAGTTCTGTCATACATGATTATTCAAGTATGACATGAGTGCTTTGTCGTCTTCTCCAGCAGGTTACGAGTCTTTGATGAGAGACAATCATATTTCATGGGTTAAAGTGCCCTCATTACATTACACAGTCACGCTGTTTCATGCTGAATACATAAAACCCACTTTTTAAAATATCAAATGCTCCTTGGGTTCTTCATCACCACCTGCACCCCCCACACCCCATCCTCCTCGCCCTTATTGTTTACTTCTCGCCGCCTTCATATTTCGCAAATGTGCCGCGATTATCAGTCGAGCTGGTCATTCATTACAGAGGAAATAATGATAAGAATAAATCAAATGTGTCAAAGTCTCATATCTGTTCAATGCAGTGGCATTTAGCAGACTTTCCCTCATCCTGTCAAAGCAAAGATAGAATCTTACCATAATTCAGTCAGTGTAGTATCACAGTAACATTTGGGATATCGGTAAACCAATAATCCAGCCCAGTCCAGTGTATGTTTCTACACACCTTCTCAGTTTACATGGTCTCAAGTGTGTGTGTACATGTATACAGTATCAGTCTGACCAAGCACAACATTTCCCAGTGCCTTTACTGTCATATCCAACTCCTTTATCACACACTTCTGTCAGGTAAACAACTCCCTACTTTCTTTTCCATGTTCTGTCATGCTCCCCCACCTCCTCACCCGTTTGACCTCAGTCTCCCTTCATAAGCAAAGTTGTCTTCTGGTTCTCTCATGTGTACTTCTTGTTCTCTGATGCCTGAGCCTTCTGGAAACGCTTCACTGAGTTGGTTACATGTGTTTTCCCATGGTCTTCTTCTCCTCTATCCTCATCTTTGTTTTTGTTTTTTTCACCTGGTCTCAGAGTCCCTCGTGTTCGCCCCTTCATAGCAATTGTTTATATTGCTGAATTACTGTAATTAGTCAAATCAACAAGTTTACTTCTTAAACCAAACACAGAGGATTGGACTTGCATCCTAATTAAGCTGAAATATGAATCTAAATTTTTTATGTGAGTATGAATAAATCAGTGGTCAGGAAACAACTTTTGGAAGATTTTTTTCTTGTATTTTCTTCCAACTGACTTGATAAAACAGTGTGAATGGGGGTGTGGTACAGAGAGGCCACAGTCATTTATGTCATAGCCCACTTTACAACAGATAGCTTTTCATGGTTCCTACAAAGCAACATCCACCACTGTGTCTGTCTTATCACCGACACTGAATCATCTCAAACCAGACTAAATAACCCATCTTCAAAAAATGACAAAATGTAGGAGTTAGAGTTTCTTCATTCACCTGTCTGATCATCTAACTTCTCCTGTTTTATTTGCCTTGATTTCTTGCGTCGCAGCTGGTTCCAGACCAGTGCTAACTTAGTAACACTGATCTGAAGGCCCCTTCCTTTGACCTTTGCATCATGTTGCTAAGCAGAAATAGGCAGAAGCACTGATCCAGGATCATTCACTTAGCATTTACAAAGAGGTGATAAGAAACAGGAAATCCATCTCATCTCTGAGGGAATGGAGGTTTAGACGCACACTTGCGACATCACACACTCGCGTACACTGACACTATTTTTAACACACACACACGCACGCACGCACGCACGCACGCACGCACGCACGCACGCACGCACGCACGCACGCACACACACACACACACACACACACACACACACACACACACACACGCACACACACACACACACACACACACACACAATCACTCTCTCTAATATGTGTCTCTGGGGCTGGGTTATCTGTCCATCTCTTCTTCATTTCACACCTCTAAACAACCACTTGCACGGTACTTAATCACATGAACAGTCTTGTAATTATCTGTGTGTGCGTGCAAGCGTAGCCTGCATGTGTGTATCCCTATGTGCCCATTTCGTTGTGTGTAGGCTATACTTAAGTGCAGTCTTGGAAAAGTCTTATTCCAAGAAATTGAATAAAAGATCAAGAACATGCAAATCCAATTACCGATAGTGAGAGTGCATAAATGAGAGTGCGTTGGGGTGACTGATGGAGGGATGAGTGATGAATTGAGGGATGGAGAGACTGAGTCATGTTGACACAAGGATTAGAAAAAAAACTATATAGTGCAAGTATGTAGTGTTGGGTATATAGTGTGAAACTAAAACTGAAAAGGATGAAAAAGCATTGAGTGGAAAGAAGTAGACAGTGGTGGAGAATACTGTAGGTAGGAGCGGGAGAGAAACAGTGAGATGACAGTCACACCAGTCACCACTTGTTTAGCAGCATGAGCAGGGAGATAAATTGCCTAAATTTAAGGCCTTAAAGGCATTAAAGTTTCAAATACACCCACTCTAACACAGTGACAGGTGCCTGTACTGCATGGCTACTCTTAGATTAACACCCAACAGACGCCTGTAGTACAGATGCAAAAAAGAATTTTTCATTATCAGTTTCAATGAGCAGTTTCCTGCTCCTTAACTATAGATGACCTGTTTTTTCTTTTGCTGCCTATTTGCTGCCTCGCCACTTTAAACAACTGTAAACACTTTGAAATGGGCATCTTTTGTCTTTGGAGTGTTTTTCAAAGTTGTCCTTGTTTGCCTACCCACTCTGAAAAAGGAACATTTTGCAATATATAATGTATGAGGCACTCCAGTACATAAATATGACAAACTGCAGCTTCAAATATTTCCATTGAGCTGGGAAGCGCTACCAGATTGACATTTCTCTTGAAGTCCTTTAGCCTGTGCAGGTAGTTTGTGTAGTATTGTGCAGTATAATGATAGTTCAGCCTTTGTGCGTTATATCCATTAATCAGAAAAAGAAGAACAAATCTATGGTGAAAGTGTCTGAACTCTAATCAGGTGCCGATGAGTCCTGTCCCTGTTGCCACTGGGATTAAAGTCATACTGTATTTCTCTTTCTAGTGTCCACCCACACAAACTAATCAAATTACAGAATTGTCTGTCTGGACCAAAAATCCCCCCTGACTGCAGCACTGGGGTGTATGTAAGTGCTGTAATAGCAGAAATAACATACAGAACATTTACACTTGTTGGTTTTCTCACCATTACCCTGTCACTGAAAGTGTTAATAAGTAAATGTTAATCTATTTATGGTTCTTAGGAAAGATGGTTTAATTTAATTTAAAAACGTTCTTATATCATGTTATAACAAATAATCTCCAGTCTAGCAGACAAAGTGAGTCTTCCAAATGTAAGTAACAGTGTTTTGGCACATGGAGAGAGGACAACAATGTTTAACAGAGATAAGACAGAACGAAGGGCACACTTGTTAAAATGACATATAGCATCGGTCCTAGCAGTAAACAACCACTAAGCTGTTCACTTCAACACAAACACACTGCACAGTCACAACAACTGTTTTATGGGCAAGTATACAAGTCTTTTCATGCTAACATGACTTAGTGACTAAACCTGCCACTCCAGCTTACATGCTATCATGTAGGAAACAAGCATACACTCTAAAACGACACGTCAACACAAACACAATGCCTATCAAAAGACAGATGCATTTATTGCCCGAATCAGCATCTCATTGCTGTATGCACACATGTGCACACACAGCAAGTTGGAGCTGGATGGTGTCAACTGGGACTTTGAAGCCATAATCAGGATTAAACGGCTGGAAATCAACTGTGACGAAAGGAGAGGGGGAGAGGATGATATGGGAGGCGGAAAGGGAGAAGGAGAGGGAGGAAGGGGGGAGACTAGAGAAAAGAAGTTGGATGATGTGAGAGAAGGAAATTGAACCCAAATGAAAACAAATCCACAAAGAAGATGACAAAGTTGGAATTGAAACTTGGTGGTGAAATTTGTAAATAATCTGTTTGCAAAAGAAAAAGTGAATCAGTGACTTTTCATCTCCTCTTGTTCCAATCCTTTTCAATCAGTAAAAAATGCTTCCTGTCTGAATTGGCTTTTAGTCTGATGTGTATAGGAGATGTAGATGTTTCCTGTTCAGTTCAGGCTGCACATTATCTATCATGTTTTCCTTTTCTTAAAAATGTAGACATAAAATGAAGACTAAAAAGATGAAGTTTGTTACACTCCATTCTTCTAATGCTCTCCTTTCCCTTCTTTTTCTTCTTCTTTTGCCCCTGCTCCTCATCCTCATATCCTGCCATTATTTCTTCTCACTGTCACTCCCTGCTCTGCTGTAACATCACAGCTTGAGTTTCGCCGCATGCACATAAAACAGCAAAAACACATACACACTCTAGCTCCCCTGTGGTGGTCTGGACGTCTGTGCGAATATTAATTTGTGATCAGAGTGGTAGTTGGAAACACAGAGGGGTAAGGAGGCGGCGGAGAGAAGGCAATGACCTTGCTGAAGGTGTGAAATCTGATTAGTTGTGTGAGTAATGTACTTTTCCCAAGAGACGGGCTATCTGTCACGCCGTCTACCGTTTGGGTCAATTGCAGGTCACAGCAACATGTGATTGTGTGCCACTGCCTTGTGTGCTCAGTTTATTTAAGTGGAATAACAAAAAATCATGAACTGAACTAATCATGAAGTGTATGTGGCTGAAGATGATGTAGGCGGACTATGAAGGATTAGTCTGGCTGCTGAATTACTTTTCAATGCCACACCTTGAATGTCTGGAAAAGCAATTGCAGCAGTACAAAAAAATGAGAAACTGCCATAATTCCAGAAGTGCGAGTACAAATGAAAACCAAAGAGAGCAATTAGTGGCTCACATTGAGACTAGGCAGCAGAGCATATTGTACACAGGCTATGTAGAAATAAAAGATAAGTCCAGTGGGCATGTGGACAGAACATGTTAGTGGTGGTGGTAATCTTCTCTGACATGTTGCCTCAAGCGTAGTTCGATTGAAAATGAATAGGTCTACAAACTGAGAAGAGCTAATGACCAGTCAACTTTGTGAGGGGTGTTGACCCCAGGTGTTGTCAGAAGAATAAGAATAACTAAGACGGTTTTGACACAAAGGGTAGAATGCATGTTAATGGTGCATTAATGAAGTTTTAGACTCACGCTGTCACTTTCTGGCAAACACATCCTGGTTCTGTTTACCTGTTTCTGAAATCACAGTGGGACATGCTTGTTGCAAGAATACACCACAGTTAAATGCAGCTTCAAATATGAGAAATGGTGTTGTGCATGTTTCCATGTGCAGTCATGATAATGAGATTCAGCAGCGGTGACATGCATACAAATGCAGATACATCTGCATACACACACATGCACACAGGAGAAGAGTTCAGGGGGAAGTGGGAGTTTTTAATTAAGGGTCGGTACACATCCTGATTAATTTATGTGCTCTAATACTCACTCTCTCTCTCCCTCTCCCTCTCACTCACACACACACACACTCTAAGGAAGGTTTTAGGGTTTAATAATCCACACAACAGTCACACAAAGACACTCACACTCATATGTAAGGAACAACAAACTTAAACATATATGCACAGCGGTGGAGTAAACAGCATTATTCATGTTCTGTCAGAGTGAGACATTGGCGTCTCCCTACTGGTGTCTTAGGTCACACTCATAGATTGTGTTAATTGAAAATAAACAAATGAAGCTTATCA
This sequence comes from Decapterus maruadsi, assembly GCA_030347415.2. Classification (NCBI taxonomy): domain Eukaryota; kingdom Metazoa; phylum Chordata; class Actinopteri; order Carangiformes; family Carangidae; genus Decapterus; species Decapterus maruadsi. The sequence continues at coordinate 19,215,130 of CM064898.1, forward strand.
GACCTAATAGATCATCCTCTAAGCCTTGGGTATTAGATGTTTATTGTCTTCGTCATTTAATTAAGAGTTTTTAGAGCACAGGGCATTTTCAACGGCTCTATGCTTCTCATGGAAACAAATGTGGAATCGACCAAACTTTGTCAGTTATTGCCAACGAGTCTGCTCCATCACTTCCAGAAAACAAAGATACATTCATAGAAGCTGATCAGCTGTTGTGCAGTAGGAACTACTGTATGGTGGTCATAGATTTGTTTCAGTACCTTTCTGGGGTCTCTGTTCTTTTATCAGATATTGTCAAGTATAATTGAACGGGCATTAATGGAACATAGAGCTCGATTTTCTGGACCGTCTGGACACATGATTATTCCACTCACGCTCACAATGAGACTTAAATACTTTCCAAACAGTTTGTACATCACAGCAGTAGTTCATACGTGCGGTAAAAACAGTATGTTTGCCTGTAAATGCGTCTTTTTTCAAATGTTTTCTTACAAAAGTGTTGAAACAAATTGGATCTGTTAGAGCTGCCAGATTTGCTCATTAAAAGCAGAATAGTCTTCTTTTCTAATGCTCCAAAAATACTGGAGCTGGAGGTCTTGTTCCTACTAAGAATGCCATCACACCCCTTTTATGAGTTGTGCTGGTTATTTGACAGCTGGGTTTGCTTGTTTCACTGCAACATCTGGCAACCCAGTAGCACTGACAGTTTTAATGTTGTTGATGAGTTTTTTTTCTTTCTCAGACTGAGCCTGAGGTATACCTGCTCTCTGTGCTCACACTAATATAAAATTCTATTACAAGCCTGCACTGCATTTAGTGTTAGTCTGAAAGTGTCTGTTTTGCTCTTAAGGCTAAATGATGTATGCTTTGCTAACTCTTCACCACTGTTCATCGATACATTCTGCAGCATCTCCCACATGCCTCTCTCCTCTTTGTTCTTTTTGTTGTTCTTCACTTCTGACATCGCTAAATGCCAAGCTCAGTGCCTCAGCACTCTTATATTACCCTTCTTCCAAATGACACTGCCTCTGTGCATGTGTGCACACCATTGGCCAAAATTATACAGAAGTCAATCCTTACCCTGCAATTTCCCATGAACATATTAGACCTGAAAAGAAGTGAATTTACCTGGTGTCATTTTTGAGTCTAAGTGGCATGTAACGTTCTTGTTGGCTGTAAAACTAGCCCTGCCCTCAACAGCCCTCCAGTTGAGACATTTACAAAGACCTTGTCGAGGCCCTACAGAACCAGAAGGCCAGCAGAGGTGACATGTTTACAGCAGTCTTGGACAAAGGCTTTCAGAGTGGCATTTTATCACAAAGTCTAGACTGCTAGTAGATCGATATAGACTCGGAGAAAAAGAGAGAAAATAACAAGACTAAAAAGTCTGAAACCCTGGTAGCGGCCCCTTGAGGCTGCATTATTCACTGAGCTTACAATCTCAAAGTGCTGGGCAAAACAACCAAAGTGCTGATAAATTTGCTGCTTTTAGAGCCAGTCCACGCTGAATATGTAAAGTTGTAAATCAGAAAGGCACAAGAGAGCAGGTCATGAATCACTAAGATTTTTTCTTCATGAAAGAATGAATCATGTATCATGACAGATTTTCAACAAACTTGAAAGCAGCTCCACCATTGCGAAGTAGAAAGTTTAACATTTCATGGACACAGGAGGAGAGTTTGAGTTTGGTATTGGTGTGAAGCAGAAGGTAACAGGGTCACTAAAAGCATCAAATCTCATCTTCTGGAAAAAAAAATTGAATAGCCAAATATTCTGTGGTAGCTATACAGTTTATTTGCTGTGGCTTTATGTTGCCTGTTGTATGAATGGGCTGTTGAGTTGAGGAAATAAGTAGCAGTCTGCATTTCACACAGCCTCTTCATCAAAGAAGTTATTTGCTGAAAAGTTAGCGCATTCCTCTGAGGCTGGAGGAAGGAGCTATGGTAAAGGAAATGTGACAATGTAGCACAGCGTTTGGTATGGGATTATTTACAATTATGAATTTCAGGGGTTTTTGCACTCTGGAAGCCTGTGGGCCACAATGAATCAGCACAAAAAGGCAAAAAGTGGAATGACTTCGCCGCTGGTCAGAAAGGCAGAGTCATTCCCCATCCACAGTTATAAGCTGAAACCCCATTCCTTCAAGAAGTACCTAAAATCACCTTTTCTACGCTGAATCATATTCCCTCTCCTCGTCTTCCGCCTCAGCTCACTCTAATTTGCGCGGAACTTTTAGAAAAAGTCTGTCCTCCACCTCCATCTCTAAAATTTTTTTTTCTTTTCTTCCCCTGGTAATGTTGGTGATCAAGGAAGTGAAGCTTATTCTACCACTGCCTTCACTCTAAGTGGCTCTGGATAAGAACATCAGGTAAATGCCTAAAATATGAAATGCAAAATGTCCCTGAAAAACGGTCTGGGGTATCACTCTGTCACTTTAAATGTCCGTCAAAGAGCTGAAGTCACCCTCGCAGAGATAATTGGATAAGTAATTTTTCCTCCTGTCCTGGGAATTTATTTAAATTGATTGATGTGATCAAATGAAATCACAAGGAGTCTGAAAGCAACTCTGACTGGCCTGAATCGTCTGTGTTATTTGGCCAAAGAACCGTTAGCTTCACCAGATGTGTGGCTGTGTGCCCGATATATTCATCAACTCTTCTGCCAGAATAACCAAAGATTTATTTGCTAAACACTTGAGAAAAATATTCATTTGTTGATTGGGTTTGCTGGGGTTTGTTAAATATTTCAGCAGATCAACAAGGCCGTTTCATCCAGATGAACAGATTAGAAACACAGAATCAATGCAAGACAAACCAGAAACCACACACAACAAGAAGTGTGAACCACTGCAGTGTGTGTGTTGATAGTCTAGGCATCTTGACAGAAATTTATTTTGGACACGGAAAATCCAGCATGAGAGTCAAACAGTGTTCAAACACTTACTGGATGAATTATTTTTAGCTTGAACTTGTTTACTTCTTAAAAACAGGTGAATGGTTAGAGCTACAGCAAATAAAAACAGATCTCCCAGTCAATAATAGTGGAGGTCAAGGAAAAAAGATGAATGATAAAGATGAAGAAAAATCTAGACTCCATCTTGTAAAAAAAAAAAAAGTCTAAAAGACAAAAGAAAACAAAGAAAGAGTGCTGCTGTGAGAGCTGGCAGAAGATGTAGAAGTGTGACAGGAGAGGAATGGATGTGGAGAGAGAGAGAGAGAAATTAGTTTGGGAGAGCGCCTCATGTTTTGGCTGCTTTAATGACTGAGAACAAAAGTCTCTTTTCTAATTCTAATGAGTTTAATTATGACTTGCCCTTAGCCAGGTGTTTGGATCAGCTAATGTCTGCATTCATTAATTGTCAATTAAAACAGAATCAGGTGCAGGCTCTCAATCTCAGCCACCTCTCACTGCAAACAGTAATGTAAACTAACTGTTTGTGTTGAGCTGTTTTATGGCAGAATCCAGGGTGGTAGTGATTTGTGATAGGAAATAACCATAGATTTTTGTATAACCTTTTTAAAGGTAAAATGGCATTTTCTTATCTGCGTTTTCCTGTGATAAGGTAGGATTGACAGTTTGCATTTCACTCTGTAATGTAGCTCCTGTTATTGAACAAAGTGGAGTGAGGGAGGGGCCGGGGTGCACAGCAGGAGTGAAGTGAAAGAAGATGCATAGCGCTCAGATCGATAGAAAAGCGGAGGAAGATTGTTTAGAAAATCCAGACTTTTTATTCTCAAAGATTTGAGCAATGAAGTGTGTGTCTCCATGTCTTTGTGCCTTTGGTGTGCAGAGTGTGTGTTCTTGTGAGAGGCTAAGGGGATTTGTCTCATTCTAAGTAGACGATGAATTTGAGCTTAATGCTCAGTGCCGCTGCTGAGAAAACAAATACTTTCAGCTCAGGAGAGCAATAAGGGAGATGGTGGGGGTGGCAACAATAAGGATGAAGAGAGGCGATGAGTGTTAACTGTGTGTTCTGTCGTTCCATCTGCCTCTTCACTTCCTCATCTACCTTTCTTTCCAGCACATGTCTCCTGTGGAGAAACAGCTCTGTAGAATAATGAACATGCACCAGGAATCATGGGTTGATCGAAAGGATGTCAGAAATTAACTATTTAATCGGTCAATGCAACAATATAATGATAGCATTCAGCTCATGTCATTTAAGGCATTGGTTCATTAATGTCATCATCACAGCTGTCTGCAGGATTCATGTACTAACAACTGACTGACATCATACCAATGACTTTAAGACTTTATTATACCAGTCTGCTGCTAATTGGGGAGCACATGCTTTGAACCCGTTCATCAGCTACTGTATATCTGTAGCACAAATAGAACAAAGACTGAAAACCCATTCAGGCCTTCTTTGTTGGTCAAGGGTCTCCTCTGTAATCCTCTAGCTTTAGGATAGAGAGTAACAGTATAAAGCCACATTTTGTACTGCATCCTAATGTTCATGTCAGGTGTGAGGATAGTGATCAGGGCTGTCATAGTATATGTGACTGTGATGAACTCATCCAGTCTGCCATTTAAAGATATTGACTCAACCTCATGATGATAGGAGATGGTCTTTCTTTACATAGACGCTGGGGAAAGAATTAAATGAATCAACAGACGTGAGCACAATCAACTCTCTGAGAGGATCTAAATGTGTGTTTTTCATAGTTCAGTTAATTGCTCTGCATTAATTGTTGTAATAGGTCTTAAAGTTAGAAAGAAGCAGACCACATAGAGATCCTGTGAGGTCTGTAAAGTCCTAGAAGACAGGATATTATAGACACAGTTAAAGGTCCTCAGTACAAATTCTCTCTTTTTGTTCTTCCCTTTGAGGCTCTTTAAGGGGAAATTATGTTCAGTCAGGACTTTAAGACTACAATGAGCATCCCTGTATAGTGGTGGACTGTGTAATGAAATTGGTCAAGCAGTGATATTTGGGTGGTGAGCAACCCTGTGTTGGTGACACTGTTGGGGATTATTCTATTTAAAATACAATATACAACTACCACATTGTGACTGTGTGCATGCAGATAAAGGATTGTGCAAAGAAACATTGCAGTGTCTGTTTTCCCTTTGTTTCTCCTGTTCTCATTTTATTGTCCTGTCATTCACTGGCTTTCTTTCCCCAGCATCCTCCTTCAACGATCATATTTTCGTTTTTGTTCCTTTTATTTACCTAGTCTCTTGTGCTCATCAATCTTACCATTATTTTATTTTTTTTAAATGTTCAAAATGTTGTTATTACATCTACAACGGAGAATATCTAGACACTAAGGTTTCCTTGTGATTTATTGTCCGCACATCCCCAAGTTCTCAGAGTGTGTATTTGAGCTCGACTGACTTTTTACTGTCTTGTGTCTGGCTGATATGAGCAAACATCATGCTTTGATGTTCCACCTCTTGGCTTGTGTCGACATAGTTGCAGTTTTGATATAAATATGCTGTTATACACTTGTCTGAAAAGCCGTAGACTTTTGCAGCACATCCGCCTCTAAAGCACTGGAGAGGCCATCTGTGCGGTTGGAAGATTCAATTATATTTAAAAAGACTCAATAATGTCAGTGTTGAAATCCAGCAGGCGCAATCTCAAGTACACAGCAGGGACAGGGTCAACGGTTTTGTGGGTGGAAAACAGCAGTTGCACAATCATGAAGGTGAAATAACTGTGTAGACCTTGTTACTGTCCTTTGTAGAATGAACTGCAGGAGCTTAATGAGCTACAGGTCACCGCAGTTTGTACATTGCACCATTAATTATGAGATGACCAGTAGTAGACCAGCAGGTTCCTACTTACTGTATGTTTGGATGGAAGTGTTTTTACATGGACTACGCACAGTCCAGTGCTATCACCAAGTGTCAACAGTTATCGTTCATGTATGTGAACAGACAGTGTTGTGCTTATTAAATGAGAATTGTTTCATCATCAGAACAGGAAAAAATATGTAAATGGAAACAATTTGCATGGGAACTCAGATTTATTAGAATAATAAGTAGGCAAAAGAATCAGACAAGGAGCTAAAACCAGGTAATGTTCGGCTGAATACAAGTATTACATCATAAATACCGTATGCTAATCGATGTATCACATTGTCTGGAGACATTTAGTGACTCTATAAACGAGCTACAGCTACTTTCCACTGAAAGTAGTTTTTCCTCAATCTTCTTTGACCGTACACCCTTCACCCATGTGCGAGGCTCTGAGCTCTAGCACAGACATTGCTATGCCGCCCATCTGAAAATCTATGAGCCCATGATTCTTTATGATGCTCTAGATAAATGTCCACCAACTGTCGTCTGCTAAAGTTATAAATAAACTCACTAAAAGGAGAAGTCTTTGCTCTCCTCCAGGAGTGAGCATCTTTCCATGTGTCAGAGCTGATGCATTGTGTAGTCAAATAGAGCAGTGATACCCGGGCACACAGATTGGAGCGAGCCGTGACATCTGTATTTCAGTTAAAGAATACATGTTTTATTCACATCATGTACCAGTAACAGCACACAATAGGACACTAATAAACCCTCACCTGTACTGAACCATGCATAGATTTTATAGACTAATTAGTTATTGTTCATGTATGTGAATGACATAACCTTGGGGCTTGAATTGCTATATATCACATGCAAACCAGTCTGTACTGTAGATAATAACTAAGGATGCATAGGTTAGTGCAGAATGACTCAGGTTCATTATTTCTTTCCCCAGTGACTCAGACACAGTCACCACTGACAAATAGCCTGAGGCCCGTGTCATTTTGTAATACAAAACTAGTGATCTGAAAATGGTTGAATTGAATATGAAATGACTTCTAAAAAGATAATCTGTTTAAAGAAAGAAGTAGCCTTGTCCTTTAGACAACGGATATGTTTGGAGATAGATACAGTGCTGCTGCTGCTTGATTTCAAAGAGAAGTGCAGCATCAAACACTTCAGGGCTCAGTGGTGTTTTTGTGGCAATATTTATTTTTCTTCTTGTTTTCGGGTTTTTAAAGTCTGTAGTTGTTTTGAATACTCTTCTGTGCAGTGATGGCAAGAGACCTCATAATTTCTTGCTGTCTGAAAGACGAATTGTACAAGTTCTGAGTTGAGCTGTGTTGTTCCTCATATAGCAAACTGTTCTGCTGTAACAAGTGATGAGAAGAGTGCTATGAGCAGTGCTGGCAGCAGGTCTGACATCTCTGTATCCCTTTTAAACTGAATTTTTCATGAAAATAATACATTTTCTTCAGTATCGCTGCTGTGCTGGAAAGCAATGGGACATGTCAAAGCTTCAGTATTCCCCTTGTAGTCTGAATGCTGCGGATATCTGACAGCACTTTCATCTTAAATAACCACAAGCTAAGCTGTGGCTTAAGATGCAACAGATGACAATATGCAACCCACATAGCTGCAGATATTGTCTACACAACCCCACAACCTCAATAGATGTGGATGACATCCTATTGTGTCAGATGAAAATAAATATATATTATTTTATTCTATTTTATTTTGAAGAGAGTGCTGTAACAAAATGTTTATTTCTGATGACAAATTTCCCCAAACATTTGCAAAGTTGCCTCACACTGTCTGCTGGTCAGTTATGGTTTCCAGTGAACAATATTGAGGTCTTACTACTTCTTACTAGCATAATTGGACTTTATGATTCAATTTATAATCTAAATAAAATTGTTGCCAAGTGACTGCACAAATATTTTCAAAGTCTTGGTGTGCATTGTTCACCCTTGTGTACTGATATTTGTGCACTCATCTATGAAAATATTTTGACAAATGCTGGATACTTGAAAAAGAAAAAAATAGATTAAGCACACCATCCTGCAAGTATCTCAAAATACAGCCCCTTCAGGTTTCACTTCCTCAAGCAATGAAACAGCAATAATTTAACTAAATTTGGATTAATTGCCTGAGGAAGACTGCTGTTGGGTCCAAACAAAAACATCAATGAAACTTAAGACATGATAAAAACATTTCAATAGCTTCCACTAAGTGGTGACTGGTGCATTAAGCAGCACCAACCAACAGACGAAGGTCTGAAATATCCACCAGCAACAAAACAGTCTGAAAATTTTGTAGTAATAATCTCCTGCAGTATTTGGCTCTTAGGCATTTTAGGCTAGATAAGGAGCGAGGCTGAATTGCTTACTGGCTGTCAACTGCAAAGCTAAAGAACCCTCTCTCTCAGTAGTTGGTCCCAATTACAGCTCAGCTCAGATTCCCAGTGGCTGTAAAGCTGTGAGTGCTCCAAACCAAATTCACCCCTTCTAATGTCTTTAGTGCATGACTTCAGGAACCTTGGTGACTAGGGTGGGGTTTTTGTCTCACTGCGGGTCCCTGTTGTACTCTAATCATAAGCATTAGGGCCCTGGGCAAAGTTGTAAGTCCAATAGTTGGATCATATTTTCTGTTGCATAATATTTTGCAGCTAAATCCTGAGGAGTGTGACAGTCATTTGTTCTCCCCACAAGGAAAGAAGCGTACTGTCGCAGCGCTGAGATTTGAGGAAGAATTTGCAACTGTGCAGTAATTGGGTAAAGGTATTTTTGAGATTTACATACAACTCTCTCAGGTTTTCAGTGGTTGTAAATAGTGTTTGTCCAGAGGAGGGAGTGGATTTGTGGGCTTTTAGACTCCCTAATTGAGCAGTCACACAAGGCAAATGTAAGTAACTGAGTGTGTAAGTTTGTAGCAGTCATCTAACAAGCGTTGCTAAATGTCTAAGCCTTTTATGGAAGTAGAGATAAACACTACAAATGTAAATGGTATAAAAGTCACATCATTTATTTAGTTTTTTGTTAATTTCTTCATGCCATCACATCTTTCTTCTCTTCTACTTAGATGTTTTATTAACATCTAGTTTTCGCATTCATTTATCTTTCTATCAATGTCATGTCTCTATGCCTTCTTTTATATTTCTCTCCTTGTCCACGTTGCTCTCCAGAAAACAGCCAAAAAGCTTAAAAAACGACACCCAACTGTATCCGCTCCTCTTTCTCTGCTGCCGTCTCTCGCCTCTCTCAGAAAAGATAGTGTGGAATGTCTCAAGATGAGAAGAGTCACAGAATTTCACTCTCTCCTTCTGATCAGAAGTCTGGTCCCGCAGGGAAGATGAGTTGGAGGAGTAGGTGGTAGCATTGCCACGCAGAGGACAAAAAAAGAAAATGAGGAGTGAAAAATGATGAAAAGAGGGCAGGAAGCTCCCATTTCATTCCTAGTTCCAGGGGAAAAGTGAAGAAGTGATGGGCAGTGGGCGGGATGTTGAGAGAGGTAATGATGAGCAGGAGAGGCCCTGTGGTGAGGTAAGATAAAGGAGGGAAAAGGCAAAACCACCTGAGAAAAGAAGAGATTTCAGAAATAAAATGTGTGAGGGGAAACAAAATGGGGCATAGTGAAGGAACATGAGCAACATAGAGGTTGAGGGTCGAATGGAAAAGACACTGTGGAAAAGCAAAGAGCAAAACTTCCTCAAGCTTTTACAAGAAGCTGTCAGTGAAGAGATGCTGAGGTGCTCCTCAGTTGCAAAAGATGGGCAGAAGTTAAATGTGGGATTTTTCTTTTTTTTAAAAGGTTGAAGAGTAGACGAAGCCTAGAGAAATATACCTGAAACTCTGCATAATACTGTACAATGGACTAATGTGGAAGATCAAAGGAATGGCTTTGTTTAACACTAGAAACCAAAGCGTCTGTTGTCAGCCGGGACATGAAGGTGGTGAAGCATTTCTCAAACAAGTGAAATTGCAGAGCTAAATTTAATCCATAATTGGAAAGATGGCCCGTGAATATTGACCCCCCCAACAGTGGATTACATCCTTTAACTGCAGCAATGCCGGCATCAGTTTCATATGCCAAGATTTATTTTAAAGCTTACACAATTTTACACAAAGCATTGTATTAGCTGTTTAATTTAATCACCTTTTTAACTGATGAAATGGCCTTAAAATAAAAACAAAGTGTTGCTTCTGCTGTCAAGCATAGAATTAAATTTAGCTCTTAGCTTTTCAACCTTATTTAGCTTTGATCAGCCTCACTGCAAGCTAAAACAATTAACTGTCTAGTGAACAGCAGAGAATTTAGGTGCTAAGCAACAGGTTTGTGGGTTGACAGTGTGTTGATGCAGTTTGTAAATGTGATGTGTGTTGTGTGATGGGTGTACAGAAGTGTTACATTGGCCAATCAGATCAAGCTAGATCAGCCTTAGTCCCGTCCACTGACTTTGATGGGTGAGTTTGACAGATAAAATAAATTCATGGTGCGCTGCAACCTGGCTGCAACACAGGACCATGAAATAATTAATTAAATAGTGAAATAATTAAATATGTTTTACATGAAATGAATTGGTATTTAATGAATTAATGACACATTTACACATTTAATAAATTATTTGTATATTTAATTCAATTTATTTCATTGTGGCACTTTCAGTCCTCCATAGCAGCCATCATACACCACACTATTCTATTTAACAGCAGACAATTCTTAAGTGCTCATTCAGCTCTGAGAGACACGTCACCACATTCACTGACACTAGTGTGGACAGGGGTCCCAGTCTTTGTGTAGCTCAGTAGCTGGGGTAGAAGGGTAGGTGACACCAGTACTGCTGGAGGGCTTCTGTTGCAGCCAGGATAAAAAATAAAGTAAAACACTCACACACAAAACATGTGCTCTCATAATGGTGCAGGGCACACTGGATAAAGGTGTCCAGCTGACTGTCAAAAAAAGAAAGAAAGCATGAAAAGGAGTCAAAGCTTTACTCCTGACTTTAAACAGGTCATAGAAAAATCATCATATTAGTTATGGACAGAAAGAGAGAAAAAGTCAGAGGAGAAAAGGTTCATATTTGAGGCAACAGAATGAGAGGTAATCAATTGACTGGGGGAGGAGAGGGAACGAATGATGGTATGAATGATGGCGTAAGAGCGAGGAAGAGGTGAAGGACAGAGCTGTTGAATGGACGAGATGCAGTGAAAGTGTGTGTTTAGAAATTGTTACAGTAAAAGCTGATTTTTTCTTTCTTAACTTAGCCTTTATGTAGATTTATAGTTTTAATAACACATGTAAGTATCATGTCACATTTACATAAAAAACAGGTCAGTTTTTGAAATACAGCTGCTATGGAAGTGTAAGGACGCCATATAACATGAAGATTACATACTGTAGGAAAAGAAGCTGAAGAGGAAAACTTGAAGAGAAAGAGAGGAACGTTAATGGTCTTCAAGTGAGACTGATTCAAAGGCAAAGAACATTTTCTTACAGCGAGTGAGTGAGTGAACGGTTGAAACAGTATATGGTACAAGCAAAGGAGTGCGAGAGAGAAGGGAGGTCAGAGAGAAGTGGAGATTAGGAGTGAATGCAGTGAACAAAGGATTGAATGAGAAGTCAGTGGAGGTGAAGGAGAGAGCAAATTAGATAGGCTAGATTAAAGATTGTGGAGAGATGGTGAGAGGTAGGCAGAGCGAGGGGATAAAAGAGAGGAAATGATGCATGAAGGTAAAGCCTTGCAAGAGGCTCCGTCTTCTATCATCTCAGCTCCCCTCTAGTTTGAGCATTGTCTTTCCCCCTTTGTCTCTCCTCGTTCTCTTCTGTCATTTCTCTTTCACTCCTATCTCTTCTCCCATCTGTTCCTTTTAAAGGTGCTCTGTGTAGCATGTCATTATCAAATTAACTCTGCTACCTTAGCCTAATTAAACACACTGAAGCTGAGACTGTTGTGACTGTCTGAGTCCTGTGGTGTAAGTGAAGCAGGTGTTTATCAAAATTCAGCACATGTCCAATAAAACCAAACTTGATGGTCTCTTTTTAGCAGCATTTGGAAGCTTGTTTCCTGTTTGTTGTCTGTATTTGGTATTATCTGCAGTTCAAAAAAGAAAAGGAAAATTAAAAAAAAAAATTCTGTATCTAGTATTTAGATAAACAAATCTTTATTTATTTATTTTTTATTTCCTGCCCCCTGGCCTCTGTAGTACTCCAGTCCTGTTCCTTGCTTCCTTTATCGATCTCCCCTTCTTTTGGCTCTCCTATCTCCAATCGTTTTTTTTTTTATCTACCCTCTCCACTGCTATTTCTCTACATCTGCCTCCTCTTCTCCTCTGCTTCCTCTCTGTCAGCTTCTTCTTTGTACACTATGAAATGGTGATGCACTCAATTCAACATTAAGTGAAGAAACACACCCTTTCCTCCCACTGTTTTGATGCAGGCAAACACCTGCTTTGATTAACAGGAATGTGTAAATGTGCTAAGAGAGTCCTTCCAGGTGTAACTTATAATTATTCACTTAGATTGACATTATTATACATGCTTGATGATGTCATTGTGTAGCCATCAGCCTTTGTCATTACTGTAGCTCTCCTGACAATTTGTAGTCATTATTCAAGCCTCATTTCCCTTGAGCCGTGTTAATCATAATACAAACAGAAAAAATAATTAAAACCTTGATAGAAACAGAGATGAGTGTTTGGTTAGTTATAGATTCTATATGCTTGTTCAGGATTTGATTTCATTTTGAAGCTTCCTGTCAAAATCACTCTGTCAGATTCATTGTCAAAATTGAATGTCCACGACAAATTATAGTTAGAATACAATAGCTCATTAGCCTGAAGAGGAACAGCCACAAAAAGCCAACAAAGCTAAATTAGGAAATACAAAAATTTGAATGTTGACTTTCTGAATTTAGTGTCAGTGTTTTGTGTTCCTGAATGTTAAAGTGATGATAAAATGGCCCAGCTGTGGTGAACATGTAACCAGATGACATACACATATGGAATATGGAAGAACTGTCATGTACTATCAGCAGTCTGTCATCAAGCAGAAGGTCACATGTAAAACTGCATCATACTCAAAACTAAAGTGCCTATTTTTACCCTTGAAAACAACCCCTAGGTTTCATATATTTGTAAGTTATCACTCTGTCACACTAACTTAATGCTTTCAAAGTGACCTAAAAGATGTGAAGCACCAAGAAATTTCAATATTGTCCTACCCCATCTTTGTGTGTGACTCTGTCTAATAACAAATGAAAGAGAAAGAAAAGTCCCCGTGAACACTTCCTCCTCCTATTCTCAAAAGAGCTTCTGCAAGTTAAGGTACAATGTCTGCACGTATTAGATCAGTTTCAGACTTGGCTAAGTTGTAAAAGTTTGAGTCATGTTTTAAAGGGACCTTGGGATTATGTTTTAGAAATGACGCTGATTCAGCTCCTTGCTTAGCGTTCTCCTCTAGAAGTTCAGACTCTTAACCTGTGGTACAGACTACAGAGCTGGTTACCACGGTCCCTTCGCTGTTTGTGTCGTGGCAGCGTTGAGCAGGAGCTGGTCCAGCTGCTTGAGTCCTGATGCATCCTTAGTCAGCAGTTACTCAGCACACTGCAGGGAAATGCATCATACCTTGATCATAACTGCAAATGTCAGGGGAAGTGTGGCTGAAGGCAGACGCAGCCTTCCAAGGCACATGCAAACCCCACTGCTCCAAGGTTACCCTGTAGTGTCTGTACACGCACATTGTGAATCTGTGTTAAAAGCTGGTGTGTCGATGTGTCTTTGTGTGATGTGTGTGCACATTACTCAGCTTTTTTTTTTTTAAATTAGCAGTCAAATTGGGCCAGGGTTTTGCCTTTGGCAAAGAAAGCAGGGGGGGGGGTCTGCACCGTGTTGTTGTTGTCCGTCAAATATAAGTACACACACACAGGCACACACAACACACTGTCTCTCTCAACGGTGACTGTAGCTTTTAATGTTTCCACTTAAGAGTTTGACATCAAACTCCCCTCTAACCTGATGTCTGACATACACACACACACACACACAGCCTTTCTCTCCCTCTTTATTTTCTCCTCTGTCACTGTTAATGGTCTCAAATTAAGACACACTGGTGACCATTTGGACAATGTCTGGTTTTCAAAGTTCAAAAGGTAAGTGAGCACATTACTGCTTAACACACACACACACACAACAATAATAATAATAAACTGTGAAAACAGTAGTTGTGGTCAAAATAGCACCTGTTCACACACTCTGCCCACAGTGTTTGTTTTTGCTGTCTCTCACACACATATTTGGAAATGAGCACCTTCAGCCATGGATATGTGCAGAGACACACACGGCATGCACACAGACACACACACACACGGGCACACACACAGACACACACACAGATCTCTTACCACAACACCCTCTCTGCTGCTGATCCAACTGAGCAGTGATACCCAGTCTGCAGCTTGTTGCAGTATTCATCCCTGTTCAGCTTTTTGTTTGGGTGGTGCACCTCCTGGTGGGGGGATGGTGGGGGGGGGTCTGGCTACACCCATTGGGATGGGAACCAGAGCCAGAGCCAGCTGTAGCTGTAGCTGTAGCCGTGGCTGTGGAGAAGCAGGTCTGGGCTTTGCCTGCTGCCACCATGACCCGTATAAAGGAAATAGATAAATGAATGGGTGCTTTGATGTTTTTAATTCACTGTTGTCTTTTTTTCTGTCTCCTCATTTGTATTTTTAGAAGTTTAATTAGCTGTGGTCACATGCAGATCGCTGCCAGTCTATGTCTACACTTTGCTACTGAATTGACATTTATCTGAGCTGCAGGTAGGAGTGTAATGTCTTCTATTAGACTGTCTGACACAGGCAGATATGGCTGATAATAACAAAGCATCAGAATCATGATCCATTAGATGTGACATCTTTTAGTTTTCGTTCTATCTCACAAAATCTGTTTGTTGTCACTTGAGCTCTCTTTCCTATTCCGTGTGTCATATCAGATCTGTTGCAGTAAAGTCTTTTGTTTACTTGTATCTTTTTGTCTTTCTAAATGCATTTCCATCTGTTCCTGGGACTCTTGATTTCCCTCTTTCCCCAGATTGCTTTTCTTTCATTTCTCACATTCCATTTCCTCTGTCATACGCTGTTCTTAATTACCTCAAGTTGAGTTACTTACCATCTACAGTAATCAACATCACTCACTGACAAGCAAACATCTTCATTTTTGATATATTTAATTCAAACATGCACTATAGTGTACTGACACTATACTGTCTTTGACTCATGTTTGCTTTTATCTCCAAACTTTTCCACCAAGACTGAACCACCAGTTATGGCTACCTTGGAACTTTATAGTTTATTGAATAGCACTGAATTGTCTGAAAATCCTCTGTTGGGAGTTGGGAATGTATGAAAGTACTGTACACTGATAGAGGCAGATAATGTCATACTGTCATTTTTCTTCACACACACACATTTAAAGTACATTAAACACACATGCGCACAAACATGACACTCCCTCATGTCAGTGAGTCCATCTCTGTTTCATACGTGTCATTTTTATTATTTATATCAAGTCCAGAGAACAATATTGACTTTGGCAAAATGAAATAAAAACAGAAAGGAAACAACAGTAATGGTTAAAAGTCATTATCATGAATGTAATTGGCTCTGTCTTATAGGCATCTGTTTGTGTGTGTCTTTGTTTTGGGGTGTGTGTGCTTGCCAGTTTGTGTTTGTGCTTTGTGTGCTTCTTCAGTGTCTGTTTTGATCATGTAATCAACATTTTCTGTTCTAATCATGACGATTTTTTGTTTAAAACAAAAAATCACACATTTTATATTTTGTTTTGATTCTAACATCATTCCCCAGAAAACAGAAACACATGGTGCGACAATAACATCATTTTATATATATATTTATATATATATACTATATATATATGGACTTTCAAGTTTTTCTCTTTTCGTTTTTTTTTTCCACATTGGTAGATTTTTTTAAGAGTCTCTGTGGTATGTGCCAATGGATCAGTGTCCCATTAGTTGAGTTTTACAAAGTCTTCCAATGAAGAGTTTACATCATCAGCATCTTTGTATTTTCTTTTTTTTTTTAACTGGTTCCTCTCTGAAAACATTCACTACTTGGATTGAACGTGAATCCATGTGGCACAAAGCAACCTGAAGTCACAAAAAAAACATAGATTCCCGCTTGAAGGTTGCTGCTTTCTGACCATGCGTTTTTGCTGGGAATAGTGCTTTGTTCTGGTTCAGGTGAACACGTCTTTAAAAGGATCATGTCGTTTCACTTTACTTTGGGTGTTTTGATCACCCATCTCTGGTTTCAAAGTTTCCCATTAATTCATCTTCCAGCGTGTTCAGAAAGCAATGAACCTTTTTAAACATGTCCAGTTGACGGGATTGCCCTCCACAAACATTCATATACATGTGCGCACACAAATACACACACAGGCACACGTACACACATCCTCTCCCTGATCCACCAGTGCATGCACACTTATGCATCCATTTGTATTATTCATTGTTTGGTCCGTTATCCGACATCCAGCTTGAACTTGTCTTTCAGGAATGAACACGCATACACACGTTTCATCATACACACCCGTCTCTTCCATTTTGTAATCCATATCGACTCCATTGTAATCCCAATGTCTTTCTTTTAATAATGTCTGTGCTCCACTCGCTCGTTCCAGCCCATATCGATTGATCATGTCCAATGCACCCGGCTCTGTATTTATGCTCCCATAATCCGTAGGCATGGCAAGCCAAAATCATTGTCCAGCCACAGAGGACAGATAAAAGTCACATTCATCGTGTTTTGGAAAAGAGTTTCAAAATGGCCGTCAGTGTTGGAGTCAAAATAAAAGATAACAGAGCAGGACTATATCATCCTTTTTTTTCTTCTTTTTTAACTGTTATGTTTGTCAGAGAGAAAAGTAATTCTCCACTTTTCCGGGTTGTGTTGATGTTTTTGATCCAGTGTAAACCCTGGTGGTGTTGTGGGGGCTGGGACCTGGGAGTTGAAGTGTTAGCAAGAGTCTGGTTCTATTAGTGTATTGGCTTAACTGAGAATCCATGCTGAGCTCACGCCATCTCCGTCTCTGCTGTATATCCTTAGTGCTGTTGCTGTGTGGATGTTTTCCCCTCCTTGATTATGTCTTTCCCTCTGTGTGACTATATATACCACTCGTCTTATCTCGCCTCAGAGTTGTCACTCTCATCCTCGGTTTTTGTTTTTCTACTTTAGTGTTCTGTTGTGTATCGGCCATTTTTTGGACTCAGCCTTGAGTATTTAAAGACCATTTTAAAACTGCCACGGGTAATGTTTTTCCCCACTCACCCCCTTTTCCTGTCACATCTTTTTTTCACCACTTATTTTTCCAACCGTCACTCTTCAGGTCAAGTTATAAAGAGCCCCTTAAAGATCTCCAGCTCACTTCCAGCTACACTTTTGCCTCTTCTCTTCACTTTTCTTGACTTCTCCCCGGCAAATCAAGGACTGCACAAGTAGGACTTTAGTCAATTTTACTTGTCTCTCTCCCTCTGAACTTGCAACCTTCCCTTCCTCATCAGCAATCACTTCATCTTCCCTATTCTACTACTTTACCCTCATCAAATCAAGATCCCATTCAAACTGTCCTCTCACAGAACCTTTTATCCCTCTTAACTTTTTTTTTATTCTGTTCCGCTGCCCCCTACACAACACTTTCCTCCAGTTCTTCACCATTTCTTCCATCCTTCCCTTTCTCTCTTCCCCTTTCTTTTACACTGCCTGCTTTACCACCAAGGATCGCAGTGTTAGAGTTGGAGTTGGTGGTGTTGTAGGCATGGATGTATCCCCGCTGGAACTCACAGCGAGGTCCGAAGCCCCCGCCGCCTTCGCCCTCGTCGCTGGTTGTTGAGGATGCCGTGCTTGTCGTCGAGGCGCACTGCACCAGCATTCCATGAAGCGACTGGCTCCGCCTGGTCCAGATCACGCTCAGTCGCTTGGCGTAGCTAACGGCTCCGTAACGCTTGGCAACAGTCGCTGCAGCATCAGTTGCTAGGGCGACAGAGGAACCCATATCCAGCGAGTGCCGCCGTTTGCTAACAGTCCCACAGGCAGGACTTAGAGGCGATATGGGACTCTGATAAGCCTGTGAGGAGTTCCATTTGTCCCTGCCTCGGGGAGACATTCTCCAGTCCAGCAGCTCTGAGTCTCTCAGGGGGGCGGCCAGAGAGAAACTGGCACGATTGGTCAGTTCTCTCTCCAGGCGGGGTTTTGGGTGGTCCCTGGAGCGGGACTGACGGGGCAGGGTGGATGGAGGGGAAGGCGAGTAGTAGAGGGGAGTTCTGTCACTTTCAGGGGTGTATGGTGGAGCCTTCTCCAGCTTCCTCTGTCTCACCACCAACGCCATCTCACGGCCTGCCCCTGTTGTCGTGGAAACTACCCCTCCGGCTGAAAGAAACTGCTCCAGGTTGACTTTAGGCTTGGGCCTGGGCTTTGGAGGGAGTTTAGGAGGCAAAGAGGAGGCAGAGTCAACCGCTTCTTTCTCCTTCTCCTTGTCCTTCTGCTTGTCCTTTTCCTTGTCCTTCTCCCCTCCCCTCTTGGAGGGCAGACCATTGGGAAGGACCACCATCATCATGTCCCCGGAACCATTAGATTGGTAGCATCCACCACCGTTTCCCCCTTTGTCCCTGTTCCCTACACCTCCACTTTGACAGCAGGCTCCGCCTCCTGCCTCAGTGTTGCTGTTGTGACAGATCATGTGGTCGCCATGATTACAAACACGGTGACGAACCATGAGCGCTACGGTGAACACGAGCAGGGTGACCACAACAACACCACCAACCAAGATGGTCAGGGTCCCGCCCAGAAAGTGGGCTTGGAGAGAACGGCATGCTGGGTAAACATCCTTGGTGGAGAACGTGGTACAGCCCAGGACTTTTGTCGCTGCCAGTGATGTGATTGTGTCATCAAAAATGGCCAGCACACACAGGTTATAGTCCACACCGGACACCAGGTTTTTCAACAGGAAACGGTCGCTGGTCGACGGCAGAATCCTAAAGAGGGAGAAAAGAAAAGAAAAACGGAGGTCACTTAGATATACAGGCATGCTGTGCACAGGATGTGTAGTGGAATGTAAATTATCTGCAGTAACTTGAAGTGCAGCCTGAATATTTTGACTATTGTGGAGTGGAGGAGAAGGGTTTGAATGCTGGGCTGAAGCGGAGGAGAGGAGGGGGTGAAAGGACGGCTAGAAACTGCGCAGGAGTGGATACTGCAGTAGGGGGAGAGAGGGAAAATGAGGCTATTGATGGAGAGCGCGCCCAGGGAACATGAAAAGAGAACTCTGTCTGCTCATTTGGAGTGCAGGGGTGTGTGTGTGTGTGTGTGTGTGCGTGCGTGCTCGTACTTGAATCCCTGCATGAAGAAAAAGTTGAGCCATTTTGTGGGACCTCGCATTGGAAAAAAGAGGCCATTTTAGTTTTAGCTGTTAGGGCGAGGATTACTGTAAAGCTGAGACATTTTGTGTTTTTGATTAACTGAATATAGGAAATGAACGCGTATTGTCATCGCCAGTGAGCATGTGCTTTGTTGTCTTTTGACTGCAAATGTGTTCCTACGTGTGTCTAATGAGTGAGTGCTTGCGTGGGATAATAAAGAGAGAGGCGCTCTGAATGTGTCCTCATTTTAAGTGTTTGAGCAGCCGTTAGAGCTGAAGCAGAGAAGAGGTGAACAGGAGAGAGACAGAGAGGAAAACAATGGAGAGAGGTTGTCAGAAGAATCTAGGGGCACATGCTTTACACAAGTTGTATGTGCTTGTCTCGGTGTGTGCATGTATTCATGATTATATGTTTGTATTTAGGACATACTGGAATGGTGTGTGCGCGTGTTTTCATGCTGATGAGTTTGTGTATCTGACCTGCTCGGGGTAAAAGTGTGTGTGTGTGTGTGTGTGTGGGAGACTGTAGCACAGCTCAAGTGTCTGTCGCTGATGGGTATGACTTTACCCTCTGCTGTCCACCCCTCTTGTGTGGGCAAGTGTGTGTTTGTGTATTTCTGTGTTGCTGCGGTGAATATTTTGCCAGAACTTCTTTTTATTTCCTCTCCTGTCACTTTTCTCTTTGTATCGTCAGTTGCGAACATTCCAGCTCTGCTTACAATGTATTCAAAATCAAGAGACCAAGGACGTCATGTGTTAAGCCTGCCTTTGGTTTGAATTCTAACAAATATATTTATGTTTTTGTTCCATAAATAAGGGGATTATTATTTTGAACAGAGGGGCAGAACCATAGACTTGGGTTATGCTACTGTGGAGTATTGATCACTGATTTTCCACGGCCTTCCTGAGGTTTTAGAGGGAAACCAAATCATGATTTTCTGAACTAATACCCAGAATATCAACCATTGCACCAATATAATTTAGGATTAAAAGTGCTTTTTGCAGAGAACAGCGTGTGGCAAACCCGGTTACAGTGCCTTAGTGAATCTCCTGGAGTGATTTGAATAGCAAGGACTGGCACAGAAATGCCTCCAAACTAATTTCCTGCAGAAGCTCAGTATGATTTGATAAGGAATTACATTGTACTGTCTGACACTCCCAGTCCCAATATAATCTCAATGGACACATGGGGCAGTCTCATTAAAATCTGCCTTATCCTGTGGCCATTAGGTCGTTATAGATTGCTCTCTAACACTGTCACAAATTCGCCAATTAACTCATTCTCTGTGCCAGAGCAACAGTGGGACCAGGTGTGTGTTACCATGGCAAAGGCCCATTATTCTAGTGAAAGGCACTCTTCATACAATATCCACACATTACTGTGTTTTCATGACCAGTCAGCTTTCTTGGCTTCGTATCCCAGCATATTAGTCATCTCTTTCCTTCAAAGAGGATCACAGCAAATCCCAAGCAAGCAGAACAAGTGAATGATATGAAAAATTAAACTGCAGACGCTCGAACAGTAATGTAGTCCAAGAGAAGAGAAAAAGCCAATCTGCTATAATGTCCCAGAAATATTTGTATCCATTCTAACTTTAAACCGATGAATTAGCTCCACTGACTGTTGCTTTCACTTGATGAACTTTGACATGTTGAGGATCTATGTAAAGTGATGGACAAGTATTTTTGCTAAGGCCCAAAACTCAAATTAGGAGGGAAAGTAGCAAAATAAAGGTTTTGAGTATGTACTTTCAGAGCGAGGCACCTTATGAAATGACATCAAACCAAAGCATTATTCCCAAATAAATCAGCAATGAAAGCCTAAAATGAAAGCCTGTCTGGACCAATCAGTCACAGTGGAGGATTGCGAATTACTCCTGTAAAAGTCCAGTAGTAAAGGCAGTGGGATACTTAATCAGATTTCCCACATGAAATATGCAAGAAGCAGCACTCACAATGCTCCTGCTGCCTCTGTGTCTGAATAAAAAGCCTTGGTCATGTTATAGGCTTATAAAAGGCCCTCAGAAATATTACAGTGGTGTCAGTTCATCCAGAGCCTTTATGTGTCTGCGTATAATTGATAGATCCCGCGAGGCACAGGCTTGACCATCAGTGTGGGGAGTCATGCTCGGCTGAGGGGCTGCTTCTCTTTAGCATAGGTTATATTTAAATGGCTTTTCTCTTACTTTGATTCACTGTCGTGTTAATATATGTCCTTTCTTTTCCCATGTTGCTCAGCGTCTCAGTTTGATTAATCTAGCAGATATACAGTTACATGCTTTATTGGATTCAGTGCTGGAGCAGAAGCCACAGTATAGTGTTATATAGTAGAAGCAGTATTTGATGCTGATTCCCTCTCCTCCTTCTAAAATATGCTTGCATTATGAATTAGCCTGCACTAATTTGTAGATTAATAAAAGCGGTATGATTCATGCAGTCTCTACTACATATGATACACTGAGACACTGCATCAAACTGTTCAATTGGTCTCCCATTGTGTGACCATGATACACACATACACGCACCTTGAATGAGTCCTTGAGTCATTTCTCTAATCCTAGCATTCAATATGCTTACCTATCCTCCATTCTTCCCTCTATCCTTCCTTTCAGCCCTTTTTCGATCCCCAGTCTATTCTCCTTATTCTTTCTCCATCCATCTTTTACATATGAACGGATATCCATCTTTTTTCTGGTCAGTCACTCCCTCTTATTTGTCAATATCTCTATCTTTTCTCCCCCTTCACCTAAATCTGCAGTAGTGTGCAGCCTTTTTGTTCAGTGCTCTACTTTTACCCATTGCCTTTAATTTTTACTTGTGTTAATTCCCTCTGCTCGTCTCCTCTTTTGTCTCTCTCCATCTCTCTGTGTTTCTGCAGCCAATCAGCTCAGCTCACTGCAAATCCTCAGCTGAATCTCACCAGGCTCTACCTGACCTCCCAGCCTTTCTCCATTTTGCAGTCACTGTACTATGTCTCTATTAGACACAGCTATAACCGTGCACCATTATTCAGCATCCAAGGTCACTCCAGCCGTCCTCTTCCTTCTCTGCTGCTCCCCTCTCCTCGTCATTTCCTCTTTATCTGCCTCTGCTCTTCCCTCCTCTTAATCCTCTCCTCTTATTTTTCCCTGCCACCTCTCCATTTGCCCTCATCTTATATTTCTCATCACCACTCTTCTTCTCCGCCCCACCACTGCTCTCTCCCTTATGAGATCGTGAATCACCTCTCTGGTTGTTTTTGCCACTCTGGCTGCGACAGAAATAGGCAAGCAAATTCACTGAAATATACATGGAAGACCCGGACACATGCATCTTTGATATGCTGATTCTCTACTACTCGCTGCATTATGCATTTTTAAGCATATTTACATGCCCATTGTCACATGTACATGCAAATATGCAGCTCTGTGGTGGTTGTAAGCATCTTGGACACATGAAATGATTTCCACCCAAATCCTCACTGTTGTTCACACAATATGTTCATGAATATAAAGTGATCCCCATATGATTTGAGCCACTGCTCTGAAATAAAAAGAATTGGCTTATTGAGTAGGTTCTGTCAGAAGCAGGGGTTACTGTTTTCACTGCATCCCCATATCTGCAGATGCTGGCACTGTGCTCCGTCACCTAACATACCAAGAGTGTGTGTATCTGTCTCTGTGCTTCTAATTATGGTTAAACCCTGCAATGGCGCGCACACACACACACACAGATGCGCAGGGAAAGTGAAAGAGACAAGGGAGTGCTTTGTTCAAGCTGGTGACACAGAAACGAGTAATTATTAGTACCCAGGAGAGAGAGGGGGATAGAGGAAAAGAAAAGAGTGATAGCAGAGGGGATAAAGGAGTGGTAGATTCCTGTCCCCCTTTCCTCATCCTTCTTCCCCCTCTCTTCCTCTTCTTCTTGCCTTCTCTTGCGGCCTCATTTCTTCCTCTTTTTTTCCCTCTCTATCTGCGTTACCAAGTCTGGTGGTCTGACACCAGACAAGATTGGGCACAGAGAGCAAGAGAGAGGGAGAGAGAGAGGGAGAGAGAGACAAGGAGGAACAACAAAGCAATTATCGCCTCTTCTGGCTGACATCTATACTGCCCTCGTTTCCTTTTTCCCATGTCATGTCTTTTGTTCGTTTACCCTTTCCTCCATTTTTGGTCTTGATTTGTCGGACTGTTTACTATCTCGTTGGCCGTCTCCCTCAATTTAGCCTGATCTCTTCTTCTGTTTTCCTTGATCTGTCTTTCTGTCTGTCTCCTCCACCCCACCCCTCCCTTCTGGATTTTGTTTCATCCCTCCTTCTGTCTTTTCGCTTTCCTTAATCTATCCTTCTCACTCGGCTCTCTCATTTGGCCTGATTTTCTTGCTCTGCCTGATTCAGTTGTTTTCTCTCTCATTCCCATTCCTTTTTTTATGACCTCTTTCTCCTCCCCAATCCCCCAGTATTTGTCTTTCTCCACCATTTCTCCCTATTTTCTCTTCATTTTACTTAAACCACAGGGTAAAAGGGAGTTTGAATCTCACTGTTCCTCTCTTTCTCCCTTACCCACTCCCTCCCTTGTTCTGATCTTACAGTATGATATAAGCTGACATGTATTGAGTGCTGACCCTTTCTCTCCTCCTTCCTTCATCTGCCTCTGATGTGAGTTGACACATGTATTGACACAGTAGTTTAACACTTAATTACATCTTCCCCTGGGGTACAACTCTCAACCCAGTTTTGTCCCTCCTCTCCTTCCCTCCCCTCCCTTTCTTTCCTCCATCCCTTTGGCCTTCTGCATCTTTGCTCTTTTCTTCCCTTTTCCATCATTGTCTCTGCATGCCTCCTCCCTTCCTTGGCGTTATCTCTCCTTGCATCCTTATCTACCCCTGCCTCAGCAGATGTACTTATCTTGTTTCTTGTATAATTTCTTGTATTAGTTACCCGGCCTCATACCAGGCTAAAATAAGAAGCTGCTATCATTCCTCCTGCAATATCATATTGTGCAATACATGACAGAAACTGAACGCATTTCTGGGTGTTTGATTTCCCCAGTGGAAAGTTAGTTCATACGATGTACGACATATTTTTCATCATATTTATAGATTGGTTCAGTACTCTGTGTCAAATATTAGTCAGGTGCAATGTGTAATTAGTGTCAGCAAATGAGTGGCATTGCCATACACCTATTTTCCAGGTTCTACTTTTTTCTCTTTACGTTTGTGACTCATTACCCATGCCCTCAGCGTCTATTTCTCAGCATGCTACTTTCCTTTGGCTGTCAAACCCTCACCCTGTCATTTTTAACGGTGCGTCCCTTTTCTGAGAAGTTGCTTTCATTATTCTCATTATTTCTTAAACTCTGCATGATTCTCTCTCCAACTTCCTCTTCTCTCTGTCCCTGTGATCGCTTCTGGCCCCATTAAATTCTGTGCCAAACTTGACACTCTGAGTGCCCAGCAGGAAGGTTGATCCTGTTGTAACTGGAACGAAATTGTGAAAATTGTCAAAGCCCTTCCACTCCTGCCTGCACACTTTGAGGACTTCTAAACCTCATGAAAGACTTTCTGGCTCTGACGTGTACAAGTATCACACGCATGCCCCTGCTGCTGTTCCTTATATAGTATTGATTTATAAAGTATCAACAAGTTCTATCCCAACAGATTACCATTGTTCTGAAAAAGGTACAGCTTCATCCCACTCAAGAAAGAAAAAAAGAATCCAGAGTACAGTATGATAAAAATCAATAAACTACATCTCTTCTGGTATAATTGATGATTTACTAGGTTATCTCAGTTTCAGAATCCACATAGGTTTTGGACTCCTATGACACCTACTGTACTGTACTGTACTGTACATGTATACACCTCCACTTATATAACTGGATTTCTTTTTTAAAACTGACAAAAGGCATTGTCAGAGGCCTGTGAGACTGGTAATCCAAGTCTATATGTGTATACAGTGCAATTGTCTGCCCTTCAGTCCTGCCCTTAATAGCCATCATAGAATCAAAACATTTCATACTCAAGCTGAACTAAGAACATCATCAACTTGTTCTATGGGGTATGTGGTAAAAAAGAAATGAACGTGAATGGCCATGTAAAGTAAGACATTATTGAGAAGATTGGATGAATTTTCTAACAGATGGAATCACAGAGGTCGCTTTGCAAATGCTGCTTCATTAACATAGAGGGACGTTCTTTCTCCTGTTCTTTGTCCTTCAGGTGGGCTGTGCCCATGTAGAGTATGGTGAGAGAGACATAACAGATCATTTCCCACATCTGCCCAGCAGCTTCAGGAAATGACTAGTGAAATCTAAATCTAAATGCTATCTCACATTGGATAACTGTGGGCATTGTGCAATAAAATCAAGTGTGACACTGATGCATCAAAGGTCCAGGAAGGAAGCTCAGTTGCTGTCAGGGGAGCGAAGGGTGACAAGGTGAGCGCTGCCCAGCGGATGCCACATGGACAACATCCCACCTGGCTTTGTCACATACGCCATCAGAATTAGATATGCCATGCTAAAATGGAAGCTGGTGTTGTCTAGCATGGGGCCGACCTTTTTAAAGATGATTAAATCTGGCAGCCACACAATGTGCTCTGCTGCTCTGTAATCTGTTTAACACTACAGTACATACCACACTCGCATATGTAGCTCACTTTTTGTCAGTTGTTGCAGACTAGATGCTTTTTTCCCCCATCGTCTTTACTTGCCTTCCTCTTTTAAAACCTATGTTTTCATCTCTTTCTGTCTCTTTCGCTCAGCTCAGTTCAGTATATGCTAACACACATGCAGTAACAGTGCCAACAACAAAACACAAATCCCTGATAGAAAGAATAAAATCTCACTCCTCCATTCCTTCCTTTTGAATTCATGAGCCAGACTCCCTTTGGCTAACTCTCTCTTTTCTCTGGCTTGCTAGCTGGTATTCACCCTTACTCAATGATAACATGATGGAAATCCATACTGGACATCCCTGACTGCATTGTTGTAGGATTGCTTTCAAATGCTGCCCTATTCCATTTTGCCTTTAGCTGTCCTCTGAGACAGATTTCCCTACTTCCTGCTCAAAGCCCTTAGACATCTTGTCTGCTCTTTGAACATTTCTCCTCGGTTTTCCATTTTGGTTGGAAGTTTATATCTCAATCTCACCTTTAAGATAGGCATTACATCTGTCTCTCCTTTGTGACAGTTGTCACCACCTTCTGTTTTGATGGAAGTGGTTTGTTTGGAGTTTAGTCAAACTTCAGATCTCTCCTGGCTGGATATCAGCAGCTCTCCAGTGACACCAGGTTGCCTTCGGTCAGTCATTCTCACTTATCTCTTTGCTGTTTTCTCTTTGCTGGGTCTCTGCATTTCTACCTGTCTTGCAGCATTTTCTTGTCTGAAGCTGCACAGCTGCTAAACTCTCACCTCTTCCTCTCATTTTATTATCTCCTTAAAGTTCCTTTCTGTATTTTAGAGCTGAATTCATCCAGGGCATTTTGATGCATTTCACTTCAACAACAAATACTGCCAAGTCTCAGTGTCCAGTTTTTGTTTGTGGATATATCAAAGGTTTAAATTGACCCTGTAGGCATCTCTGTAAACCCTGAATTTATGGATGCATTATATGTTACAAGCTGTGGTTTCTTGAGATAAAACACCTTTTACTTTATTAACCTTCAGTAAATTGTCAACCCAACTGTTGTTAGGATACTTCCTGTTGAGGAGGTAATGCTGCTGATCGGCATGGGAGCTTAGATCTCATTCACTTCATTCAATTCAATCATTTAATTAGTTCTCCATGTGTAATTGCCACAAATGTGTCACGGGATGTGCACTCATCTGTTTTGATGTGGCATTTCAATGGGACACCTCTGCGCCTACATCTTTTCATCCACCCATCCGTCTCTGTAGCAGCGGATTGCTTCGCTGCACGGCTTTCACCACACTGTCTTGTCTCTTTTTCCTCTTCCTCCTGCTCCCTTGTGACATTATTCACTTTGTTTTCCTTATTAAAGACTTCCCACCTCTCTGTTATTCCATATTTCTATGGGCTCCATCCTCTGCTCCTTCTCTCTTTCATTATGTTGGTCCTCCCAACTATCACAGTTCCTCTCCTACTTCCATACCCAGATGTATTTCTGTTGTGTACACAGATTTTCTCTCTTATTCTATTCCAGTGATGGATTTAAATACCTCCCCTCAATCACTCCACCTTCATTCCCTGGCTTTTTCCTTGAGGACCGTTTGAGCACCCCCTCCCCTACTCCCACACTCCCCCGCTTCCCCTCACTGTCTGTCAGTCTTTCTCCTCTCACCCATTCTTCTTTCATCTCAATCTCTCCCCTGGTGATTTGGGTAGAAACCACCCCCTATCTCTGCCCTCTCCCTCAGCCCCTCTCATCCACATCCTCAGATCTCGGGGGGCTCATTCCCACCTTAAAATTCACCCATTCTACACCCGTGGCTCTATCCATCACTCAAACAATTAGTTTCTCCTCCCCATCCATCTTTCTTCCATTCACCCTTGGCTGCCATACTTTCCCTCAATCCTTCTGATTATACCTACACAGTTTTTCACACGTCCAATCATCTTTCCATCGCTCTGTCTTCCCTGTTCCTGCCCTGTCATATGGTTGGCTCCCGCCATGCCTTCTCTATACCTCTTACAGCTTAGTGCCATCTTTATAATACCTTGGGGAAACCACATTCAATCCCACATCTCTACAGAATGAAATCAAAAACATAAATACAGATAATGCCGTTGATGGAAGTCTCTGCCCCACCTTGTCTCACCTCGTCTTATTCCATCTCACTCTCACCATTTCAACCAGGGTTCTGCTGTAGCAACCACCTCACACATAAATGTTTCATCAGTCTATGCTCGTAAATACTGAGGCAGTAAACACTGAATACAGACACAATTCATATGCAGTGCAGTAGTAGTACATGTTAGCAGACTAGGCTCAAGTCCAAGACATTCCATACCACCAAAGACATGAATCCTGTCATGTC
The DNA here is from genome assembly GCA_030347415.2 of Decapterus maruadsi. Classification (NCBI taxonomy): domain Eukaryota; kingdom Metazoa; phylum Chordata; class Actinopteri; order Carangiformes; family Carangidae; genus Decapterus; species Decapterus maruadsi. The sequence goes on from CM064898.1 coordinate 19,243,277, forward strand.
TGTCCATCCTATTTCTTCATGTTTACATCATCCTTATCATCCTTTTCAATCAGACTTCACACCTCTGCCCATGACACTGTTGATATTCAAGGAATTGGTTCTTAAAGGGCATCAGATACTCCACATAAGCACAGAAAGTATGAACATTTTTAATGTAAAAAGCGAAAAGGTTTTTTCATATCTTCTTTGTTGTACAACTTTTCATCTCCGAGGCTCAAGGCTCTCATTAGATTGGCTCACAGAGATGCAAAGAAAGAGCGAGCACAGATTGGCAGCTTTGCAGAGGATTTTTTATGGTATGCTGAATATGTTTTCACATCATGTATTTACCAAATTTGAAACCTTTTGAGACGGGGTGTGGCAGTGATCTTTAAATAATTTGTGGTAACAAGAAGAACATAGCAGCCCGTAACCTTAAAAGTGGTCTTTATAAATGTTTGATTATTTTTCTGCCTCTGAGAGCATGTTGAGTAAACAGTGTGAGGGGATCTTATTTTAAATGCAAAGTGGCATCGCTCCCTAAAGATTTAAATGTTACTTCAAATTAAAAATGAAATGTCCCTTCAATATCCTCTTTTACTTGCCCATTAATGCTGGCACAGGCCCCTGTATGTCACTTGTTGTTGTAGATATATTTTGCATTCTGAGTCACACACTTTCTGCTTGCCTCTAGATGTTCCAGAGGACACTGTCAAAAATCTTAAAAATCTCCCTTTCTTCAAAATTCCCTTTATTCCTTAAACGTTTTCTCTGCTTGTTCTGCCGTCCCCCTCTCATCCATATGCGCTCACTGTTCACCTGTTGGGTTTTTATGTCATACAGTGATGGAGATAAATTATTAACTACCCTCGCCCCTCTATTCCTTCATCTGTCTCCCTATTCATCCTTCCCTTGAGCAATCCGCTCCTCCATGTACAAGGTGAAGAGTTGCAGACTAAGTGTCATGCTATAATGGATAAATATTTAAGGCTTTTTGCATGAAAACAGAGAGGAAGGGACTGACACAAAGGAAAGGTGGTTACCAACAGAGTAGAAGCTGCAAGACAAGTATTGATGTTATTGTAGACATTTCAAATCCAGAGTGGCGACCATTGCTTACTCAGTATTACACAGCGTATTGTAAATAACAGAGGGTTAACTAACCTGTAGATCAAGGTCTCATCCGCGGTGCAGTTGTACTGTATCTGATACATCCAGACAACGTAAGCTGCAGACAAACGCCCCAGATCCCATCGGACCTGAGCCGAGGTTGACGTCACCCCTTGTACTCCAACCATCCTCCCTTCTTCCTCGTCCCCCTCGTCGTCCTCCATGCTCCCTCCATCGGGTCTTTCGCCTTCAGAGGCCCTGCCGCTGTCGCCCTCTTCATTCTCCCCTCCACCTCGTCTTCCCTCCTCCACCTCTCCTCCACGCCCGACACCGTTATTAATCCCTCCATTTTTCCCTGTGCTGATATCCGAGGAGCCCGGATCAGTCCGTAAAATTCCATTGGTCACGTTCCTGTTGTTCTTGGTGTTCACGTTGTTATTCCCTGTGTTTCCACCAGCTCCTCCCCGGTGAGGTAGGGGGATTATTTTCAGGTCCACAGTAGCAGTCGCTTCACCTGCTGCATTTATTGCAATACATGTGTATGCCCCGTCATCCCGCGCTACAGTTACTAAGATATCCAAGGTCCCGTTGCTGAAGGAACTGGTCCGGGATGAGTTTGCAATGATGCGGTCATCTGGTGAAACCCAGTGGACTACTGGCTCAGGGTCACCAATTGAACGGCACTTAAGCGTGGCGCGCTGACCCTCCAAGACCCACAGCTTGTGGGTGTGACGGGTGATGAGCGGTGGTTCACAAGTAAACTCCTCCTCAGGAATTGACCAGAAATACCTGAGAGACAAAAGAAGGAGAGTTGAAGCTGATAAAGAGAGAGAGAGAAAGGGAGCTCAGGGGCTCTGAGATGGGTTTGGCAGATTAATAGAGCACATTAACCTATAGATCTATGTACTCTCATCTATCAATTTAAGGGTTAAGTTCAGTAACACACAACAGTCTGAGCAATTTCCCTTGCTACACTGCAGAAAACAAGACTAAATAAAGGGTAATTAATGGTGACAGCAATGACTGATGACAGCAGCAGATGTTCATTTTCTTTGTTTTCACTACATAAATTTGACTGCAGGGTAAGACCGGAAAAATTCAAAGAGAGATGCAGGAAGGAGAAACTGAGTCTGTCTGAGGTAGCAGAATATATTACACCACTGTTTGAGCGCTCAGACTTTGCAGCCTACCTGCCCTGTGAGGTTTTGCTCCAGTTCTATTCTCACACACATGATGATCTAATTAAGGCGTCATGAAATGTGAGGCCTTTAGTCAGACATGAGCTAAAACGGGACCGTAGCAAAAACTTGGGCTTGAGCTTGGGCTTGAGCTTGGGCTAAATTCAAAGCTGGGAAATGTTAATGATTTTCACTTGGACGTAACACATGAATCAATCATTTATACTCCTCCGCTCCCCGGCTGCTGATGGTAGGAAGGCTCCACTAAAACGTGTAGGATAAATAGTTGATTCCAATGCTTTCTAGGTAAATCAAATAATCCATGACCAATTGGTGACATTTACCTTCCAGCCAGGTGAGCAGGTGTGGCACACGTCTCCATGTCGTCTCCACGAATAAGCCGACGTAACCATAGCAGCTCGCAGTTGCAGTGCAGCGGGTTTCCCCCAAAGTTTAGACTTATTACAGCATTGTAGGGGGTGGGACTGATTGCACCAGTCTGAGACCTGAGGATGACAGAGGAAAAGGAATTAGCCTACTTTCACAAATTTCTGGTTGACTTACTGGAGTTTGTTTGAATGACACGTTCTTGATCAGTTTAGTGACCAATCCAGACCTCACTCATATACTGTACCTAACATGTTTACATGTGTACTTTACAGCTTGAGTATGAAAGCCCAAATAGCAGAACTAAACAGCACTATATTGTTTTATTTTCATCAACATCTTTTTTCCTTCTTGTCAAGACAGACATTTTTGGCCATTTATACCCTTATTTTGTAAAATTGCAACAATTCCCTCCTTTTAGCACCCATGTTTCAAAGGAAAGGTTTTTTATTGCCATTTAATTGTTATGCATCCACAGGAGTCTTGAGCAACAAAAATGATTTAGCCGTAAAGTGAAGTCTTGGCAACAGCAAGTTAACAAGAGCTTGCAGTGGAAAATGAAAAACAAGTGATTTGAAAATGATCCACAACAGGTGTTTACTAACCTACCTATAGGAGCAACACTTAGCACTAGTGCTGTTATAGCATCTTTAAGCTGGTAGTACCAGATGTGGCATCATAACCCATAACCTATATCATTTCCTTTGCTAAGTCATATTGAAAGAGAGAGAAGTGAGTGATGGGGAGAGAATGGGAGCAGGTGGAACTGTAAGAATAAACAAATGGACCTATAAAGGAAGAGGCAGTGGAAGGCTGCTGTATATGCTTTTGCAAGGCTATATACAGAGATAAAAAGCACATGTGGGTAAATTTAAATAGGAGCATGTTGTAAAGCTCTCTCTAGTACACTCAACAGCAGGAAAACAATACGGAAATAGCAGTAATTTCAAGTAAAACATGGATGCGGTAAACTTTAAATTTGAATACATCAGGGTGTTTGCAAAAATCCGTTAATAACAGTGTAGCTGAAAGAATGATTTAAGAGCAGGGCAGCAGGAAATCATGTCTGTTGCTGATTACAACACTGTTAATGGTTTTCCATACACTGCTGGCCTATAGCTTTTAACATGGAGCATATAACACATTAATCAGTAATCATACAGTACAGCACCTCTGCACATCTGCCTAATCATAAGCAAACCTTAATCTCATGTTAATCATTGTAGCCATAACAACAGAGGTCTGGGGAGCAGTCAGCATAGGGGCACAAATAAATGAGAATATAGGACTTGATATCCTCCACCATAACTGCTGAAAGAAGTGGTTTAGTGTTGCCTACACGCTGTTCATACGGGTAATTAAAAGCAAATAAATAATGAATGGTGTAACTAAAAATGCTACATAATGTCTCTCTGTGTTAATGTACCCAAGCACCCTGGTTAAAAACCACTTTGGTGGCTCTGTGGCAATGTCATTTGCTACAGAATATTTCCACTAAGCCACTTCCGAAAGAAACATAAAAGATGAAGCTTAAGAGCTACCTTGCAAAGAGGGGATCAGGCGGCAGGGTCCGCAGCCTGTTGGAGGTCATATCCAGTCTTGCAAGCTTATATAGCTCTCCAAAGACTCCTTCTGCTATGTGGTCTATCAGGTTATGATCCAAGTTCAAAGTGTGCAGACTGGCCATGTTCTGAATGGACTCCCACGGTACCCTGTAGCGACAGAACAGAGGAATATTTACGTTAGTGTGTACAGTATGATTCATGGAATTAATATACTTTGTGCCAAGATTGTTCTTTTATTCTTGTTTAAGGGAAGAGAAATTAGAGAATATCTCTTGAAGGTAGAGGTAGAGGCAGCTGTGAGGACAGATTTATTGCTCTGATGGTTAGTGTCCTCTGTGGATACATTTCCACTTTATATTTAAGAAGTGAACCTGATTAAAGTGTACCACTATTATATCATCCAAGGTTCACTGTGTGTTCTGAGTTTGTACTGTAATGGATATCTTGCCTTTGTGAAGGAATTCACTCAAGAACTGTTTTAGATGAACAACGATTTTAGAAAACAGTTTAAATGTGAAGGAATGCATGTGTCAGTCAGAGCTACACAGCTGATTTAGTCCTTTGCTCTCTCTTTTTCTCCAGGTCACTACAGTGCATATGAATTTGCTCTGTGTCACCTGAAAGGCAGTGTAGCACTCTGCGTACTGAGCACAAAGAACCCTCCTCTACTCAGTATCACACATTAGTAAATTCATTTCAAAGTCCATTCAGTGTACTGTAGTGTAATGAACATTAAATTATTCTAATCACTTAAATGGGAGAGAAAAAGTTATTGACAGCAACAGCAAACAGCAGATGGCCTCTATCTTTGTCTCTACAATAGAGTCTCCCCAGATAATTGAGCATGTGACGTGACAAAGTACATAAAGTATAATTATTTATCAAATTGCAGTTTAGATTAAAGAGAGACAGAGAAATGAAGCAGGCTATTCTAGCACAACCTCTAATTTCCATTCCATTATTACATCTATTTTACAGTAAAGCAATAAGTTAGATTTGGGCAGAGCATAAGGGGGAATTCTGCAACAAATCACCTCGTAACAGCTTCTTTTTGATTCATTTTTTCAATAAAAGACTGTAGTCAACAGTTCCCCTTCTCACCCAGCAGCTGAAAACCATTGTCCCAAAACGTTAACCACAGGAGATGAGTGAAGGGTTGAGAGATGCTGTGTAAAACTCTATCAAAACCAGCATTTGAACAGCCTCTGTGTCCCTCAGTTGTCTCCACAACTAAACTACAAGGTGTTTTCTCCACCTGGTTGATCAAGACTGACAAGAGTTCTCATTACAGGATTTTTGATGGGTTTAAGTATTTTAACCTTGATGAGACTGTCGTCTGGCTTCCTCAGACACAGAGGGCAAAGTGCAGTTGTTAATGCGTGCACCATTAAAACTCTTTATACTTTTCTTATGGCTTGGTGGAGGTTGGAGAGAGGCCAGAGAGCTCCTGTAGAGGAGACAAATGAAGCATCTTAATCAGAACTGACAGCCAAAAGCTGCTGAATTCATCAACGCAGTGGGACACTATGAACAGGAGAACGGGGAATATCATCATTGTTCTGACTTATTATTTGGTCCAGAGGAATAGATAGTGAGGCTGTAAGTGTCTCCATTGTCCTAGATGGAGATGAGTGGAAAATTACTTGGCACTAAAATATGAACAATATAGAATAGCTGCAGCAATATACACTTGCAGTGGAGTAAGCTCAACCGTGTCCTCATCAAATCTTAACAAAATCAAAGTCAAAGAAAATTAGGACCTCATCAAAATTGATTCACTTTCAATTTCCTGAGCTTTTAGTCGGCTTCTCTCAGCCTCAGCAGTTTGAGCGACTTTCTCCTCATCGTGTTTGCTGACTCTTGTGAGATCATACAAGGTGTTTTCTACTGTGCCTTGAAGTTTTCAGAGCTGAGCTGTGCTACTGCAGCATGCATCTAAGACTGAGGCCTGAGCACAGGAAATGCTGGAGTATCGTATTGTGTTTCTGTTTAACAAAGCAGGACAGATTAGAGCGGAGGAATGCACAAAGCAGGCAGGTGTGGCTGATCACAGCAGAGGCAGGGGCTTACCTCCTGAGGTTATTGTAAGACATGTCCAGATCCTCCAGTGTAAGCAAGAAGTCATCGAAGGCCTGGACTGAGACTTTAATCAGCTGGTTGTTGTTGATGATCAGATGCTGCAGATTTACCAAACCCGCGAGGTCCCGGGGTCCCAGTGTTGTCAGGCGATTACCTACACGCACAAATGAACATAAAACAAGTATTTTAAATTCTGTGGAAAGTAATCATGGTGTGCGACTAGTTGTAGTTATAATTACTGTTCCAACTCACCATCCAAATGCAGCGAGCGCAGACTCTCCAGGTCAGCAAAGGCCATTGGTCGAATCAGGTGGATGGTGTTCCTTGACAGAGTCAAATCAACCAAGCCAGTCATGTTGACAAAGTCGCTCCCGCCCACCTCCGTGATGAAGTTGTCAGCCAATCGCAGCTCAACGGTGCGCCGGTCAACGTGCGGGGGGACGAACAGGAGGCCCTTGTCGGCACAGAGTGTACTGAGAGACTCTGAAAGGTTTCGACACACGCAGTGGAAGGGACAGGCCGAGACCACGCCCCACGTCTCCCCTGCTCCAATCAGAGATGGCAGCAGGCAGCATGTGACCAGTGTCAGCCAGTGAAACGCCGGGAAAGGGACAGAATCAGGAAGGGTTCTTTTTGTAGTCCTGGGGCAGGCGCAGTGGACCAGATGGGATGTGGAGGGCAAATATGACACAAGGAGAGGGGGGAGAGAAGAAAGAGAGTGGATGGAGGGAGGGAAAAGGGAGGGGAAGGTAGAATGTTCTGCCCTTTGTTTGGGGTGGAGTTGTGTGTGGGGCAGGTGTTTTTGTCTGCAGGGATTGAGGGGTGGGGGGACAGGCATGGTAGAACGCCTGGCTATCCACAGACCTAGAGAGACAGAGAGAGAGGTGGGGGGGATAAGAGCAAAATGGGTTTTTAGTCTCATTCTCCAGTCAGACATTGTTTTATAAGAGATGTCTGAAGTGTGTTTTTGTGTCTGGTCCTGTCTTCCACCTACTCTGACCAGACAGAGCTGGAACCAGAGTCTGTTCCGCGCACATGCACACTTGTGTGGACCAAGGCCTTCTCCTAAATGAGTACCACTCAGCACCAATACCCACTTGGTGCTTCACAGCATAAAAAGTCCATAATGAGAAAACGCTGATGCCACTACAACACTTACTTCCCTGCTCTCCCTCTTATATATACATTTACAAGCACACACATTCATACACACACCTGCCTTGTATACCTCTGCCCCACAACAGCTCATTGCCTAGCAACAACATCCCAAAAGACTGAACACCGCCAGTCCCCATAGTAACAGTTACCTAGAAACCTGTAAGCGCGGATTAGACAAGTGTTATATCATAGGACCCTTTCTTAAGACTGTGGGTCAGCGAATCAAATTAGGTCAGCAACCTATCAGCCGTCATCCCACAGCTGGACTCTGGACTACAACGCACACAGACACACTGTCATCTCACATGCAGAAGATCTCCCAGTAAGCACACACTCTGTGACACACACATCCCTAAATACAGCTATGGTGATGATAAGGTATAGAGATGAGTCACCGCTACTGATTGGCATGCATAATAGTTGTCATAGCAACTGTAACCTAGATACACGGAGAGTGACAAGGAGTGTTGATAACAGTCACAGCAGCGGTGGCCATAGAGAGGAGACACAGGATGAGACGGTGAGTCAGAGACAGACACTGAGACACTCACATAGTGGGTTTTTATGTGGAGCAATCTGGAGACTTGTGGAGTATGGTGATTGTAAAGTGATGTATAATGTATGCAATCTAATACTCTGAGTAACAACCAGGCACAACCGTACATCATGCTGACTTTACAGGTTGACGCAAATTGTCGGCTCAATATTTTCCATTAGTGTTAGAGTCCAGATGTACTCTTTCTGAGAGAAACTGGAAGAGGATTAGTTAAGATGTTGAAGCAGTATCTATCAAAGCGCAGCCGTTTCAGGACCATTTAGCATTCTCCTCCTTACTTCTTGGTTTACTTTGGTCTTCTTCCAAAGTGTGAGCTCTATGTTGGACCAAGCTACACTGTCCCATTTCTGAACCCTCAAGTCTACACTGAAAATATGAAAAACAACAACAAAACAAACAAACTTGTGTGCTTGAGTTGATAAGTTAATTTCACTGCTGTGATGTTTGGGTGTAACATTAAGCCAGTGAAGGAGTGGAATGCAGATTGTGCTCATTGGATGAGCTCTTATAGACTGAAATTGTAGAAAATAGTCAAAACTTTGAGCTACTTGGCTTGTTTCAGGAGCTAGAGCTGCAGCTTAGTACCTTTTTCAAACCAATAGTTATTCCATATGTCTGGTAGCATCAGCTTTTTTTGAAAAAAAAAGAAAAAAAAGAAAAACCATGCTAGCTTGGTTGGCAGGGCAGCAAAGTCACGATCGCCTGCGGTGACAGCTAGTCCCCCGGGGCAGCCGATATTAGAAGTTGACTGCTCCCGAGCTCCTGTGGAGGCGTGCATACTAAAATGGGAAAACGTTCCAGCAAAAGCCAGATTCTGCTTTAAAATGTGTCTCCTTCGCTGCCTGTAAAGTCCTAACATCAGGTGGAGTGGACCGGGCTCCTCCAGCTTAGCTCAGTGCTTAGCAAATGCTGCTCAGACAGCTTACTTTACCCACAGCATGCTGAATGTCAATACGCTCCTGCTCTCTCCTTTTGCGCTCTACTCCTTCATTTGACCTTTATCGCCTCGTCTCTCCTGGTTTATAGTCCGTCTTCTTCTCTCACTGTTTTCTCACTCTTACACTAACCCTCCTGTTCCGTCTCTGCTTTTCTCTCACCCTGTCTCCCTGTGTCTCACCCCGTGAACGCCTCCATGTCCTTGTGTCATCCCCACCACACCCTCCCGCTCTCCCCTCCCCCACAGCGCTGCTCTCACCTGGCTCTCCGCCGCTACCTCTGCCTCTACTACCAGAGATTGTTCTTTGTGTCCTCGCCATCCATCCTTTACCATCTCTCTTTCACTGCAGCGCCCCTCCTTCTGCCTTATATCTTTTTTACTCCATCCCTCCATCCTTGCTCACCTTCCATCTTAAAAACCTCTCCGCCTCTGGCTGCTCTGTAAATTTCCACATTTTCTTTCTTTATATCTCATTCCGTCTCTTTCTTTCTCTCAGTCTTGTCTGCCCTTGAGGCAACCCGAGTACGACAATGTTATCAGTCACAACTCTACCTCGCCACCTTCTCCCCTCTCTTCTCCCTCCTCCGCCTCCTCTTCCTCCATCTTTTTGTCTTGTCTCTCTATCACTTGCTGACTCTGCTGCCCTCCATATCTCCTTGCCTTCTCTGCTCTTACTTTGAGTCGCAAAGTATGCACACATATGGGTACCCACACACACACACACGTGTGCTCAGATCACCTCACATGCTTCTACACTCCCCTTTCCTTCCCTCCTTTATCTAACGTTGTCACCCATCTTCCTTCTTATCTGCTTCATCTCTTGATTTTCCCATGCCTTCATTTTTCTCCCCTACCTCTTCCTCAACTAGTGTTGTCCTGTCATCATTTCCTGCCTCCCAGAAATCTTTCTACTTCCACTTTCACTTCTGCTTTTCCCTCTCCCCTTAATCTCTGGCTTGTCCTCCTTTAGGAAGTAGATCTAATTTGCAAGTAGAGTAGTGCAGTATTGAAGCTTTCTGACACACACACAACTTGGGTGTAACCGATCCGTCCACTTGCTGATCGATCTGACCTATAGAGCTGGATAACACCCTGTCCCATTCATTTACACTCTGCTCTCTTGCTCTCAACCTTCCTTCTACTCCTGTGTTGTTCCTTAACCGTCCTGTTTAAAAGCCGTAACCAACTGACTCATTATTTTTTACTGGTATGTAGTGTATTTATTTGCGGAGCCAGTCTCCCATATTTGAACCCTGTTGGGTCTATGGATCACAACAGCGTGGTGTACAAAGATGAGACAGAATGAGTTTTCATTACTCCTCCCAACCAAACATGGCAGTTCTACTAATTTATTGAATTGATGTGTCTCCCCTGATTGTTTTGCACCCTGCAGTCTGCTGTACCTCAACCCTTTTAATCTTTATTTTATTAGGCTCATTGGTAGACACGAAGCTTGGAACAGTCATGAAAGCTTTCTGCAGCTCCAAGAGAAAGTCTATTCATTTTTATTTTACCTTAGCAAGTCAAACCCTTCTTGTCTCTATTTTTGAATTTCAGACATTTCAGTTTTTGAATTAAATGTGCTTTTTCTAAATATAGACCAAAACAATACAGTTTGAGGCATGATGTGGATTCTATCAGAGCTACTGCTACTAGTATCATTATCATGAAGTTGAGTTTAATGTTGGCCATCTGAGACAAAGGTCACATCTTCAGATTGCTTGTTTTGTGTGATCAGCAGTCAGAATCAGGTTTACAGTGACAAACCACAGACCAAAGCAACAACTCGTCATCTGAGAAGCAGCAACAGTTTTACATTCTACTAGCGACTAATCGTTCTACAGTATTATACACACCTATGCTTTTGTATTTCAGATTTTGAGTGCAGCTTGTCACCTTGTCTTTACCTGCCTCTTTGAGCTGTTTCTTGTGCTGCTGCTGCAACAGTTGAATTTATTCTCTTGGGATCATTAAAGTCTATCTTACACACTGAACTGATTCAGCATCTGCATGTCTGCAGTCTCAAACATCAGCTAGTTTCTACACTTCAGGTATATGGTGGTACTGTAGATGCTACACTCCAATGCCTGTCAAGTGTGTGTGTGTGTGTGTATTTTACTGTGTGAATTAATGTGACATTTTTCTGCACTTAGGAAGCCTTCACCCTGCTCTTAGAATTTGCTGCTGAATTTGCAATAAGGAAGCACACACACACACACACATACAACCTCTCTCTTGTGCATACACACACACCAGCAAGCAGCAGAAGTAACTATACAGCAATGAGGCCCAAACCCCTTTGGAATGAAGACGCTCGATACTTTTAGGAGAGAAATGAGTGAAAGGAGTGAGTTGATGAAAGATGGATGATGGAGAGATAAATCAGAGAGAACAGAAGGACAACAAAAGAGATCAGAAATACAGGGAGGTACGGCTCAATGTCCCATGTGTGTCTGGAAAACTGCTTCACATGAAAAAACATGTGCTTTCGGCTAAATGTTTGTGTCCTCCTGGACAAGTGTGTCGAGCGTCCATCTCCACTTTGTTTTGGGTTCTTTTGTAATGTGCTTTTTGTTGTTTTTGTTCCCTCTATTTTGAGGAGTGTTTCTCTCCACCACCCTGCCTGAACCCTGGAACCTCCAGAGACCAAGAAACAGACGGGTGGAGAGAGCAGAGAGGCTGCATGAACATGAACTAAAAGCATCTATGGAATGAACTACTCAGCTCTGAGCTGTGAGGCTGAGCCTCACCTCACTTCCAACTTCCAAAAAATTCAGTTTAAACACCCACCACAGCCTCGGGAGGGTGCAGCTTTTTTTTTTTTTGGAGAGACCAAGCCCAGCTAAATATGAAGCTGTTAATGGCTTTGGAACAATGAATTTCCATTGAAAGTGTTTGTCTGTGATTCTTTTGAACCTGACCTGAACCTGTGCAATTAACAGAAGCTTCAGGCGTGACTTAAAAGCACAGCACGAGTATCTTTGTTATTTTACATGAAGAGACCTATTGCACTGTAAGGCTTAAGTTCCTTTTTGGTCTTAGTCTTTAATTCTCTCTGGGCTTTTATAAATCTCAGATGCTTTCAAATGCCAAGCACAATTAATGTTCATAAATGCTGTGTGTGTGTGTTTGTGTGTATTTGCATGTATGATTTCAAATCTGCATAATAAGCACATACTGGCCTATGTTGTTTTGCATCTACTCCGGCACGTACGCAAATGCCATTAGCCCATAATCGACTTAAATCGACTTAGGAAATGTTGCAGTGTTTATAAACAAGGGGATTTGTATTAGCTCTCAAAAGCTACTTATCACAAACACAGTAATCCACAGATCTGATTGGAGAGTGAATACAGTAGGTGCACCACGAGGCTTCAGTCAAAACCACTGACAGCCAGGAACCACAGCAGGTTAATGTCTGACTATGGAAGATTGAAATGAATGAACATCTTGAAAGTGATGTCCTTCGAGTATCAATACATATTGCTGAAGTGCACTAGAACTGTGTTGCATTGTTTGATCTGAAAATACACACAAGCTCTGTTGGCACAAATGCAGGGATCAAATATGGAGGCAGCCTTCCATACACACACTAAGGCTTTCTAGCATGCACTCTTACTCATAATCCAGGCCCTTGATATTAGGTGAGTACTTGCATAGAGAAACAACTGTGAGCATACCAAAACAGTCTTCCCACACAATCATAATTATAGGGAGACCAACACATACACACACTCTTTCTCTCTAGGCAAGGAACAAAAGAACGCCCACGTAGCCTCTTCGTGCGGCTGTCGTGTGTACTGTAAGCCCACTCATCCTTTTGATACTATCACTCCTCTGTCATATTCGGTCCTCTTTAGTCATCGGGGATGTATAGAAAGCACAGGAATAGGGGTAACGGTATTGGATATGGAAACAAACAGTGAATGAGGAATGCAAAGAGAGGCAAACTGCATGGAATACAGGGAGGAGGAGAGAGAAAGGGAATGGGAGAAGGGTACACAAGATGGAGGAGGGATGGGTGTAAAATTGGAGAAAAATGAAATCTGTTAGTGTGAGGAGCTGAGGACAAGTGTAAAAGATGGAAGCTGAGGAGGAGTCGGAGGAAGACGGAAAGAAAGAAGGATGAAGAGTCAGCGAGTATGAATGTGTGTCGTTAAGCGGATGGGCAGAGAAATATGTAAAGGCGATAAATGGGTGAAGGCCGCCATCCATCACTGTCAGAGAGAGGGATGAGAGAGAGAAGAGTGGATTTGATTAGGGAAAGGGAGAGCTGAGTTAAAAATGAGTTTGTAAGGCATTGGCTTCATGACGGTGAAGTCAGAAGACAGAGAGATGGAGGCATGGATGACAGAGGGAAGTTAAGGTGACGAGGGAAGGAGTGAGAGAAGGACAGAGGCCGGTGATCAAGAGAATGACAGGTACATTGTTAAGGATTGGTTGGGGACATATAACACCAAGTTAAAATTTTATAGCCCTAATCTGCTCATTGCAGTGGTATAAAATGTTTGATCTGATTAAAAGTATTAAAGAGAGTCAGACATATTGAAGAGCTGTTCCATAATTGGATCTGACCAGAAAAGGTACATTTTGTGTGTTGATTATTTGCTAACCACAAAAAAAATGTGCTTCATCAAAAAATATTGTTGAAATTTTAATAAAAGAATTCAGAACATGAGCAGCTGTTGAATAGTTGGTGCTACAGAAACATTTTAAGTTTCTAACTCAACAGATAATCAGCAGATACTGTTTACAAAAAGAGTGATAACAATAGTGGCTAGTGGATTTCTATTTTTTTTTTCTTTAATTATTATTCTTTTGTTAGAACCAAGACACCTACAGTAGATGTCTCAGATGTTTCACAGTTCTCTACTGGACAGATTATTATTTGGAGAGTTGTGTTTTTCTCGAAAACCACTCAAAACCAGTTTGGCATTTGAACAAGCAGAGGGAACATCAATAGCTGTCAGACAGGTAGCCTTAGTCCTAGTCGTTTTGTCAAATGTGTGCCACTCATGCAGGGAAAAAAATCTGCAAATGTCAGTCATTAAGTGCTGGATGTGTAGTTCTTTTTCAGTTTGTACAGTCATCTGTTTTTCCACTTGCACAGGTAGGGGGTAGTGATGGAAAAAAGCTTACAAAACCCCCTCAGGTAAATAGTGGGAGTGAAAGAAGGGGAATGGGAAATCAGATGAAAGAGGTGAAGTGCATTCTCTTTAAAATAAAAGGACTGCAGTCTCCTCACAGCAGGGCTCCAAAATAATGCAGCTCCTCTGTAATGCTCTGCTCACTAATTCCTCTCAACCCTCCGTGTTGTTTCAGATGGAAAAAAGCAGTAGCACTATCTGTGTGTGTGCGTGTGTGTAGAGAGCAAGTGTCTGCGTATACGCATCTGTATGCACGACCCTCTCTGACTAAATCCTGTTGGAATCCATCCTATTTGGAAGATTTTGATAATTGTTTCTATTTCTGGAACATCACACAGTCAGATTTTTAAAAATGTTTTTGTTTGGGTGGATTTTTTTTTTTGTTTTTTTTTGTGCGTGAGTGTGTTTGTTTTACTTCTTTGGAAAATGTCCACCTATGAATCGGTTTAGGAATTAAAGGCTTGTGTAAAGACTTTATTTTTGTCTCACTCACGCACATTTCACAGCTCTTGCGTGAAGGCCTTAAATAAAAACTCCAGTTCTGGTGATTCTCCTCAGCAGGCTGCAAATCGTTAGTTTTCCTTACGTTGGGAAAACTGACTTTGGGAGACATGACTGTTTTTAATAGAGGAGTGAAACTGTAGTAGAAGACTTTTGGCTACATCACCTTATCTTAAGAAGTTTTCAATCTATAATCTTAGAACATGGCAACACTTAAGAGAAAGCAAGCCACTCTGCTGCTTGCAGTGAAGACATAATAACATTGGTAGAGGCTTTGAAGTTTGGCTTTAAAAGGCTGCCATACTTTGCATCTACTTCACATAGATAAGCAACCCACTCTGTAATGAACTATAAAAGCGTTCTTATAAATTGGACTTTAAACCTGGGATTCTTTTGAAGTATGCCTGTTTAAGAGGTCGACTCTACTCTGTGTGTAGAAAAGCTAGACTGCAAGACGTGCCTGGTATTCAGAGGAAAAACAGGCGGCAGAGTTAACCCACTGTTCTGATTTACCACAGGCTGTGAACTGGTGAACCGTGAAGACTTGTGAAATGGTGGACAAGAAAATCTCAAGCAGCGAACCATAGCACTAAGTATCCCCATGCTCCCGTCTGCTTTATGAGCACAGGAGAATTTTGTACTTGATGTCGTAGCTCACATCACTGCTCCTTAGTTGGCCCCTGGTACCCCCCCCCTCATTTCTCTCTAATCACTTGGGGACTCTGAGGTCACTAGTGCCACTTTGATGTAAATAACATCTGTAGCTGTGGTGACCAAGAGAAACTGCATAGTCAAATAAAGGCAGTTTAGTTTCCCTGGCAGTCACATGAATAGTCATAAGGTGATTTCTGGTTTTAAAGTGAGAGCTACGTGGGCAGTTTTCATCGTGAAGCTATAATAAGATCAAAACTTTATGAAACTTGTCACCAGCTGTAGAAAAGTTTCAAACCCAACTACCTGCTAAGAAAATAAACTCCATGTTGGTTTCTGTGTTTAAAGACCTTTCCACCAGTTCTGTGGCCAAACAGCTCTGAGAGCCTTCACAGCAGCTCTGTAAGAGTGTTGTGTTATATCTGTGGCAGCCAATCTCCCACTCCTTGTTGAGTCTCTGTAAAAAAAAAATAAAAATGTTTCCTCCTGTTGGAAAGCCTGCACGACTGCACAGCTTGGGGATTAAATTTTCTGGGAGGTAAATTGAATTGGCAAACAACAGAGGTGACAGTGATTTTCTTTGGCACTTCATTGGCACATATTGTGCCAGGGAGCAGTCTTTACATGATCGGTTATGAAGCTCTTATTTGAATGTTTAAGCTTTATCCATTATCTACCCTCAGTCAGCTTGAGGATCAGTAAATGTGGCCCCTGGTTTGTGTTGTGCGTGCATTTTCTTTCACTTGTCGGTGAAGCTTTTTTGGTGCTCGTAATGCTTCAATGTCACTCTGACTGCAAAGTAGGATCTCAGCATTATCTGTTTTCAAAGTCCTTTTGTAAACAGTAGCAGTAGTTTCATTCTATACATCTATAACAGTCTTACAGTTGGATACAATTGAGCAGCTGAAATGATGGAAACAGCTGAGCAAATGAGGGACATAAAGTGCTGAAAACAGCGCTGGCGTCTCTGCTCTGCTACACCAGGACGCCTTTTTTCTTGGAGAGAAACCATGTTTCATTGGTGGATGGCTGTCGTGCTGCTGCCAGAGAGGTGGCTCAATACTCTTCTGTTTTGATGCTCTTTTACTTCAGATGGCGATTGCACAGTTGTATCTGATTCAATTGCACAGTTACATGGTTTAATATGAGACGCAATAAAAGCTTGTAATTAATAGCTGGCAGTCTTTGTTTTTGCCACATGCTCATCTCTTGATTCAGATTCCATATTATGCTGAGTGCATTGAGGAACATTTCCCTTTGTTAAATGACACGGGCAAGTTATTGAAGGTTAAGGCACTACATCAACATGACGTTGGTGTACCATCAAACACAGAAACTTCACAGATCTATCTGATGTGTCGTGGAGCCTTCCTGCTATTTTTTGCCAGCTCTTGGTGAGCTTGTGTCGTACCACAATCTGCAGGTTATACCAGATGCATGTTGACAGCTGCAGTCAGATTTCAAAGGCAAGCAGCCATGGACTTGGTCCCATTCATGACAGTTCCACCTGTAAGAGTTTGGAGTCTGTCCCACTATCTGTACTTGTCTGTTTCAAACTGTTTTTGATTGGAAAATGAATGCTACTTAAATTTTGTAATTATATTCTTGTCTCGTTAAATGTGATAGTGCTGTAGCCTGTGGTTTGGGTCCTTTTATATGGACTATATATTTTATGAGTCCTGCCTCTGCAGACGTTTGTATTGAGTCTGATGCTTGAGGATTTGTAAGTATTGTATGTGAGGTGTGGTGTGGTGTTGGCCTCTGCAGCCATGTAAAGGTCACCTAGCAAAAACTCAACTTCAACTACTTCAACGTCTAATTCTTAACTTCTCCACAAATTCACACAAAAACACATTCTCACTCTCAACCTCAATAGCGTGCAGCCACACAAGTACTAAATACAGTTATGCTTACACCCATAAATTTGCCTTTGCATGACACAGACTATCACAAGTGTTGCAGAATAACTGACCTGCCACTCACCCTGAACAGACTGCGTTTGCAGTTTTCTCTGCCCCTCTTCTCCTGCTTTCATCCCATCTGTTCCTCATGTCCTTCCATCATCTTTCTCTTTCTGTATCTGTCCAGCTCAGCAGCGTTTTCCTTGTCATATGAAACTGATTTCTTTACTTTAGTCTTTACTACTGTGTCTCTCTGTCCTCTCCCTTGTTTTCAGTTCCACCTACGTTCTTCCATATCTTGTGCTGCCACCCTGACATTTATGTGCACAGGGGCTTTTGTGCACCCATATATGTTTACATAGCTGAGTCTTATCCACAAAGCCTGCAAAAACACCAGTTATGAGGCACATACAAGCACCACTTCTGAGCTGTCAACATCACCCACCCAGTCAGACACCCTGCGGTGCCAATTATACAGACCCTGTCCTGATACGACAGGATGAAGCTCAACAAAAAGTGTGTGTGTGTGTGTAAAGGTGTGAGTGTGTGTGAGGGTAAGTTTGTGCACTCAAGCATGTGTGTACATGTATGCATGTATGCATGTGCAAGTGGCAGTTTGATGATTCAGCAGGGTTCCCAGCTTTCTATGGGGAAATCCTGAGTAAGAGAACAATTACCCAATCAGCACTATGCATCCAGCACAGTAGGTCAATGACATGCCAACTAGGCCTTTGAATCCCAGTGATGGATGTATTGATTAATGCTACACACACGCGCACATGCACGCACAAACTCTCTTGTATAGGATTTCATTCCTCCTCTGCATTCCTCATTCCTTCTGCTTTATTTTATTTTCTGTGCTGCTCTTTCTTTCAACCTTCTGTCTCCTTTCTGAAGCAGAGGAGGAACAAAAGTGGGAAACGATGGCAGGCGGGGGATAAGAGGCAGGAGGAGTAGAAGTATCCTGGAGGAAAGAGATACATTTGGCATGGGGATGGAAAGAATTCTCAATAATTACTTGGTTGAGGCCTGTTATCAGGCATGTTTGATCACCCAGGCTACTCTCAGCATTAATGAATCCCAAACTGCATTGTAACTCACCACAAAGAGATTTCTTTTTTCCCTAATGTAAGACACTAATAAACGCCAAACAACACTGCGCTGCAACGAGTCTGCAGGGGAAACTGGTTTCCCTTGAGTTTCTTGATTAGTGTCTCATACTCTAATGCTAAACAGTGCTGATACAGGCAGGAACACGCTGTGCTTCGCTGTCAGACTTAGACTATATGTGTTGCAGACAAAGTAAAAGCCAGTTTTCTTTTGACAGTCATCACCCACGCTGTATTCTGCACAATGATTCACATGAGCATCTACACCCCACTGCATTTGCTGAGGAGACTTTTAATGCAAACATGTGGAGTAGCGTTGGTTTGGATGTCTGAGAGGTGTGAGATATCTTTGGAAGATGGAGGTTCTTGTTCTTGTTTTTTATTTTGTTTGTTTTCTCTCTTTATGGTTTTGACCTCCCCCAACATTAAAGCCAGTCACTAATGGAGAATTAATAGCGCCAGTATTATCACCTTGCTCTTTTTTTCAGGATTTTCTGGCATTTTATTTATTATAGATTGAAACAGGGGATTAGAAAATCTAATGAACAGATCAGTTACTAAGGAAACAAATGTAATGCAGTGTGTTAAACCACCCATCATTCTCCCAGAGGGTTGAAATCAAACAATTACATCCACATTTTAGCCTTTAAAAGCTGAACAGGTTGTAGTTCCTGCCTCGATTGGACTCGTAGCTGTTGGTGAGCACATTTCTGATGAGACTGAACACATCAAAGTTTGGTGTGTGTGTCTGTGTGTGTGTGTGTGCATGTGTGTGTAAATCCATGCCCTCCTTTTCCTCTCCCTCTCTAGAGGGGTTTTTCACAAAGCAGGATTAGCAAGTTAGCCAGATAAGTTTAAAAAGTACTTTGTGAATTTTTGTTCGCAATTCTCAGTCTGAAAAGCTGAATCATATTCTCTAAACTTAATATTCAAATGTAGCTTAATAGATTCAAATCAGTGGTACCCAGAGAATGGAATAATCTTCCACAGATATGTGGGCCACTTCCTACAGTAATCGTAACTTGTGAAAATCCTTACAAAGGTGTGATGGCTCCTATCACACCTCACCTTCACCTTTTTCCTCCCTCCTCTTCTCATTCCTTCTCTCCGTTCTCTTTCATCCCTCACTTCCCACTTATATTGCTCTCCCTTCCTCTAATCCCCCCTAGTTGACACTCTCTCTCTTTCATTTGGCTTTTCCCCATTTCCCGCCCCTATACCCCCCCCCCAGAACCATCCCTCCGTCTGTCTCCAGCGGTTGCCGTGGTTACAGTTTGTTCTGCTCATCAGGCGCCTGCTGTGCCTAAACAGACTGTCAACAGTTTAATTACTCATCCTCTCATCCCTCCATCGTTCCTTACTTCTCTACTATGCTTTTGCTTGTTGCTTCCGCTTTTGACCGGGAAACCTTCTAGTCACTCCTCCTCCCCCCTAAACAAACTCTCTTTCTCTCCTTCCATCAATTTCCTTTTCTTTCCATCATTTGAGCTCCTCTCCTCTCCCGTTGCCACGCCATCCGATCATCTCCGCCTTATGTTTGACGACTACCAGTCTAATTACTCATCCTTTTAGCATTCAGTCGCATCAGTTTTACCCCCCCTCCCCCCTCCCCCATCAATGTGCCAGTGCTTTATTAGTGTAGTTTTTCTTTTCAGACATTGTTATTCCTCTATTCCCTTATCCCCGCTCCCCCTTATCATCCACCTCTCAAGTGTCATCACTTGCCTTCTCATTCTTCATTACTCAGTCTCTCTCCATACTCGGAGTGTTCCTCCCTATCTTAAACAGTCAGTCTTGTAATTACTCCTCTTCATCACACTATCGTTCTATACCTCTATGTCCATCATCTACCACTCTGTTCCTCAGCTGTTGACAGCAAGCTGATGTCTCATCCTTTCACCCCCTCCCCCTCCTTTCACAGCCCAGCCCTTCACGTTTCTTCCTCCACCATTTGTCATTACTTTGTCCATCCATTCATCCATCAAGTGCCACCTTTCTGACACCAGCCATGTCTCCCTTGTTTCAAGGTTTCAAATCTTCAACTTCTCTCTCTGATTGAAAGCTGTTTAAATCAGAAAGGTGTGTGACATGTTAGATCTGTCAGTCCTAATCATCTCACCTGGTCCTGTCCATCTTCATGTGTTAACTGGTCTGGCATGTAATTCTTCTAATTGTTCTTAAACCCTACCCACAATGGAAGCATTGGGAATTTGTGAGGCACTAAACCTCTTCCCTGAACAGCTATTGTCCAGTCATGGTTTAGTGATGATAACCTGTCTGTTGCTTTCTACACATGTACAAGGAATGACCCCTGGATGACCCCACATCATTACATATTTATCAGCACACTTAAAATAAAATCACTTATTAGCTTTGCACTACAGTACATTGAAAGTTCTGTTTGGTTTCTTTCTGTATTATTTCCATTACATCTGTCCTCACCAGTTGATGATCCATGCAAATGATGCGAAATCTTCTCCATGGATCATCAGCTGTTAGGGGTGCTGATTAAGCCACAGTCTTTAAGTATGATATGCATGTAGTCATCATGTCCATGAGAAAGGATTCCCATTAAGTGGATTCATATTGAAGAGTCGACTGGAAACAGTTTAAAACCAACTGGTGATACTAACGCCGCCTTAATTAGCTCATTAGTTCCAGCTGATAAAACCTAGCGGTGAGTTGTCATTTCAGTGGATTGTGGCTGCAGAGGAGAAACTTGCTGAGGTCTGCTTCTCTTTGAAGTCTCAAACCCACCAGTTAGAGATGACAACAAGTTCAGTTTGTGCCAACATCACACCCAGGAAGTGAATACTTGACAGGCATAGCAACAGTATCCGTGGTGGGAGGGTCTTAGCAAATGGTCACTTAATTGATCTGCAGGATTTAATTATTTATTTCATTTTTTAATAAGTGGTCCATTCACGTGCCTGTCATTTTTGCTATTTCCCCATTCACTTGCCAGTCTGCTCATGTTGGCAGGGCTCCTGCTTTGAACACTGAGCATCCCATCTGTTCATCCTCCCTTACTGTAGCCTCCAAATGACAGACACCCTTGGTAACAACGAGCCACATGGAGCATTAACAAGATAATTGAGGAAATGCTCTTTTATTCCTCCTTTATTTCACTATTTGAATCAGATGACACTTACCTGCTCAGTATTTTTTACAGCCATCACTAGAAGGTGAGCAAAGCCAATTATAGAATTATGATTTAGTTAATGGATATCAAAAGGACCTCTTTGTCACAGTTAAGAAAGATTCAGACATCATCTCCTCAGAATTAGCACTGACCCTGTTCACAGCAAGAGTCAAATTTACTGTAAGTGATCACAGGAGCTAATAATCAGCACTGTCTTGGTTATTCAAAACGCTTATTGTTCATAAAAATAGTTTCACGTGAAGTGCTTCTTCTTTTTTTTGCCATATCTCTTTTGTTTCCAGGGTAATGTTCCTCTAAAGTGAAATTCCACTTTTCCCCCAAGTTGTACCTTGTAATTTGCAAGTTTAATACACGGAAAAGCCCCATGGTACAACATATTCACCATATCTCTAAATAGCTCATTACTGGTGTCATCACTTGGGGTCATGTAAGACTAATTGTAGCCAATGGTGTAACAGTAGAAAGCTACATAATGATGGCCATCTGTCATTTCTAATTATTTCTTCCTCATCTATCTTTCTATTTTTATCTCCCTGGTAATCACCATTCATTTATCTCTCTATCCTGACTGGGCCTCTTTCTAACCTTTTTTATCATCTTGTCACTCATCATTCTAGGTGCCCTAAGTCTCCTTGTTTATCCCAGTTATCATTCATCATCGAATCAATCAATGGTTCAGTCTTTGACTTGATGCGGTTCTTGTTGCTGAAACCTTTCTAGGTCTCAGGCCTTCTCTATAACATTATATTTATCCCTCCATTTCTCTATATCTGTCTCCTTGTTATCCCCTCCTCCCTCTCTCCCTGTTGCCATGCTCACTCCTCTAATCTATACTTCTTATGTTACTGATTCTTGTATTCGTCTCTCTGTCTTTCTCATTGTCGCCACAAGAAGTCAATCAGTGCTTCTCACCCCCTTGTCTTAGTGCAATCCTCTCATCTGACCTGTCTTAGCCCTCAGAACCGTCACGATGTCGCGTGTCACCCCTTCTTTCCCCTTCTCCCTTTCCCATCTCCTCCCTTCACCCCCCTCCTCTCATCTACTCTCCCTCTCTTGTCTCCATTTCTTTCTCATCACCCTCTTATCCTCCCATACATCCACTCAGTCAGTCTGATCTCCTGTGTCAGTGTGCCAAATCCGGGCGTGTTTGTGTGTGCGCGCAGACACAGCTTACGTAAAAAGCCTCAAACGAAGGGAGGTTAGGTCTGTTCTGGGCTGCTGATGCTGCCGCCGCCACACAAACACTCCCAGGCCTGCTTCCACATGCCACGGTGCACACACACACAACACGCCAGGTGAGATTACATAGAGGTGAAATGATGAAAGCCAAGCATGAGATGCACCTTGAGAGTAATCTGATACGGGACAGCTGGCTGGCATTCACATGCACAGAAAGACACACAGACAGAGAGTGAGCAGGATTCACAGTAATGGTGGAGTATATAGAGCAATAAAGTGTAGAGTTAGAGCTGGAGAACAGAGGATAAGACGAGATAAAGCTACAATCATTTGTGCCTTGTGGGAGATCTCAGCCCGTGTGTGTTCCTGTCTGTGTGTGCTCTGACATTTGGCTCTTATGTTATTGTTGTTATGAATGCACATCTGTTCATTATTTATAGACCTAAGTGTGTGTGTGTGGGAGAACACAAAGTTCCCAGTCCACTGAGTGCTGGTGTTCACCGAATTGATGTGCTCAATGATTCAGCACAAGAGAGTTACCCATGCACACATAGATTCACCTTTACTCGGCCAATATGCCAATAGTGTGTGTGTGTGTGTGTGTGTGTGTGTGGTTTGAAACTGCGTGAACGTTACCTTTTCCGTCTGTGCGGCTCTATAATCCGAATCAGCTCCACATGTTATCCAGGTTGTGTGTGTATCTGTGTGTATGTGTGAGTGTTTAGCACAGATCTCGCCCCAGGTGTTTCTCCTTGTGTTGGGCCAGCAGGGGGGAGGGGGGAGGGGGGGGCTGTGTGTTTGTGCTGAAACCTGTCCTACTCCCCTCCACACACATCAAACGGAGGCGGATGTAGGTCAGTGTCAAAAAACCAGAGTTGCAGAAATTCCAATCCCACAATATCCTCTTAGGCCTCTATAGATGAAGAAAACCTGGAAAATCCGGAATTACTCTCTCAATCCCGGCATGGTATTCCGAAATAGAGACCTCAGTTCAAAAAAAAAAAAAAAAAAATCAAGAATCCACTTTGCTTTAAATCCTATTTATGGCATTTTGATATGTATTCCTTGTGGAGGTATTCAGCTTGTCACTATGTCCTGCAGTTGAACGGAGGGGCAGGAAGAATCCTGGGCTCGGCAGTGATCTCCACCTCCACCTCCTCCTTCCCACCTTTTCTCACTCCTCTCCCTCTTTGTTCCTCCCCCCTCACTCATACAGCCCTGACTCTCCTCTTATTTATTCATCTGGCTTTCTATCCTTTTGCTCTGTTCTCTCTCTCCTCCCCCCTGCCTCTCACCCCCCTCTTCCCAGATTTGAGGATGTCCAGGGTGTGCTACCGGGCCGCTCTCCACTCTACAGAGTGTGACCTGTAGGTGTTCTCCCACATCCAGTCAGTCTTTCATTGATGACCTTGGAGGGGGGTGCAGAAAAGGAGGTTTGGGAGTAAGCTGCAGAGATAGAGGGATGGCTAGAAACCTGCAAAAGAGGAGAGACAGAGTGAGAGTGTGAAGAGAAGGAAGTGTGTGCACTGTAAATGTGTTCCATTAATGTCATCTTTACTCTGTGTGTTCACTCACATAAATCACACAAACATCCAACAGAGTCCATTATCACTTTCTGCTTTCATGCCATCCTCCTTTTTCTCCTCCACCCGTCTGACCTCCTCCCTCCCTCAGATATCTACCCCACCCATCCTTCCACAACTTCGTATGTCACTCACTCAGTTCTCCCCGCTCCCACTTTGCCCCACCCCCCATTTTTCCTCCTCCGTCTCCCCCTTCCCTCCCCCCCTCCCTCCCTCACCTGTCTGTCAAAGAGAATCAATAGCTGTGAGACCCTCTTAAGGCCCTCTCAGCAGGCTGCACCGGCTTGAACTTGCACGCACAAAATACTCACAGGAGGACATGAGCACATGCACACACACACACACAGCCACGCAGCACGTTCACGCATGCTTGCACACACACCACCACCACAGTCATCACCACCACACACATACACTAAATAGTCATGCAGTGATACTCTGCTGCAAACACACACAGCCTCTGCATCTCTCTTTCAGTCACGCACACACACACGCGCGCACACACAAACACACACACACACAGCCTAATGAAACAGTTGGGCTATTGATCAGTGCCATGAATGTCAGACAGTTCAAAAGTCCCCCCACCCCCACCCCCCACCACACTCTGGCTTGTCGATCAGACTCCTAAAGCTGACACCTTTAAGAAGACAATCTCATTATCTTGCTCTAAAGCTGTGCACTCACTCTGTGTTTGTGTGTGTGTGTTTCTTTGTGAGAGCGGTCCTTAGAATGTGTATCTGCCCATTTGTGCAGCAGCATCTCTGCCAGGTCCCCCCCCCCTGAATTCAGTTGAATATCCCTGATTCATTCTTTTTCCTTTTCCCTCCTGTTCTTATCTGCCTCCTCTTCACTTTGCTACTTCAAAAGCACGTTAAAGCTATTCGCTCTCTTTTTATCCATTTCCCAAGTTTTCTTCAGGTCCTTTCATCTTTATCTAACACGTCTTTTCCCCTTTTTTGCCCTTCGCCAGATGAAAAGGTGGAATTACTAACCTTGTTTTCCGGATCATTCCACCGCGACTCTTGGAGCCGTCACATCTCTGTGTCTCCGCGACTCGCTCTCTATCTCAGCTCCGTGGAAAAACACCCATCTCTCTCTTTCTCCCTCTCTCCTCTCTATCTCTATCACTCTCTGTCTACCCCCCCACCCCCCCTCCCCTCCTCCCGTTGGTCGTCCCCTCACTCGGTCTCGACAGCTGCAGCGCTCTGTCTGCCTCCTCTGTCGCTCTTCCGTCAGGCTGTAGGCTGATTGAATTTTAAGTCATGTTAATCCCACAGAACAGGTACTGAATGAAGGAGGGACACAGCAAAAAAGAAAGGGGAGAGAGAGAAAATGACAGAATGCAGGGAGTAAGCTGGCTTGTATTTTTAGAAATCTCCTCTCTCCATTGTTTTCTTTTTCCTTTTTACTTGTCCTGCCCCCAGTCACTTCTCCTCTTCATCTGTCCATTTATCTGCATCTTTATCCTCTGGCTTTTTTCTTAGTTTTTATTGGCTCTCTTTGTCGTTATCTGGTGCAGAAGAGTGTGTGATTCCCAGCGAGCAGCAGGAGAGAGAAGTGCGATCCGTCTCCGGCAGCGTCAAGCATCGAACTGAGAGAGAGAGAGAGGGAGAGAGTGTGTGTGAGAGGGGGAGAGAGAGAGAGTGCATGAGAGGGGGGGAGAGAGAGAGAGCAGGGCATGATGATGAGAAGAGATGGTGGGGAGGGGGGAGTGAAGAGGAGAAAGGAAGGAGGAGATGAAAGAGGGGACGATGTAGGAGGAGAAGTGGAGATGATTAGAAGAAATGAGGAACTGGAGGGGAGAAGGGAGGAGAGAGGGAAAGAGGAGGAGAGGAATATTAGCAGGGTATTTTTACCCCACCACATTTATCTGACACCTGATTTTACGTACAAAACATATAATACATTTATAAGATATCGACACACAGCAACAGTATATAAAGTAGCTCCAGGTGCAGCATGACTTAACGCAAAGTTAAAATGCAGCTAATATTGTATTCTCAAGGATAAGGCTGGGGATAATATATGTTTCTTATAAACAACAAATCACTGTAAAAAAAAACCCAAACCCAGCAGTGATTTCTATCTACTACTAATACAGCTTATGTAGCCTGGTGTGCTCCATCCCATATGCCTCCCGTGTTGTCCAGAGTTGTACTGATATGTACCTTCTTTACAGTAAACATGATGATGACTTGAGTCAGTTGTGCGTACACTGACCTGTTGCTGTAAATACCCACCAGTGCTGCTGAAAATGATCCCAAACAAATACACCTGATATTTACAACAAACTGTAGTGTTCACTGTTTTTATAAGATTTCAAGCTTCACAAGGAGCAAATGGGCTGAAGGGCAGAGGGCCATAGACATGTTAGTGGAATTTGAAGTGCTGTGTTGGTTTTGTAGACTTTTCACTTGATTTGCTGGCAGATGGGGGGGTATATATATTCTACATATGTAGCACATGTTCAGACAAACTGTTTTCTACCTGTCATTGCTATCATTACTCTAAAGACAAGGTGTTAACAACTGAGATAAGAAATTGAGATAAAACACACCGTGGAGTACGACAGTCCTTCTGCAAAGAAATGCTTGGAGTGGAGACTTTACAAGCAACAGATGTACGAACTAAAAAAGATGGTCACATTTTCACCTCCACACTCCTCCATCTGCCTCAACATCAGCCTTGTGCGTAAGACATTAGCAGGGGCCTTTGTGCATAATTTTTACTTTTGATAATTAAAAGTACATTCTTGTCATCGAGACCCATTTCAGTGGACAGTTTTTACAAAAGTTTAACTTTAGTCAAGGTACTTTGATTTACTTGAACCACTGCTGGAGAATGGGTGATGCTGGGGGTTGGGGGATAAAAGTTGGCATGGTATGACAAGGGGAAGTGAAGCTCTAAGTGCCTCAAGCAACTCTGGGTGAAACTGAGATGAGAGGGGTAGCAAAGGAGGATGATTAAGAGAGAGTGAGCACAAGTGGCAATGTGAAAAAAGAGAGGTAGAGAGGAGGGAGGAAGCCAAAGATCTCTGGGGGCGTAAGGAAGATAAGTGAGTAAGAGAGGGGTTAGCGAGGGATAGAAGTGAGGAGTGGATGGAGTGATAGCATGGCGATAGGAACAAGTGTAGCTGATACGACTTCAAACGGTGGTCGGGTGCTTGATTTCCCTGCTGTGCAGATAGCTGCTGGAAATAGACGTTTAATGGAAACCGTCTGGATGCGAGTTTGTGTGTTCCATTACTAAAGCCGAACCTATAACACGAGAGCTATTGGAAGTTGGAATTAAGTCATTTTTGATATTCACATATCTGCAGATCCATTTTGTCGACACAATCACAAACTGCAGATGGAAGAAATGAAAGATTGGACAGAGATGTTTAAAAAAAACAGAGTAAGTACGGAGATTTGGTTGTGTTATGGGCGAACTGGTATTTTATGTATCTCAATTTCCACCCAGGAGTCAATTTTTGTCCTTCACTCTCTCCTCCATCTTGTAAGTATTTCTCAGTTGTGGCCACCCATCCTATTTATTTCCACCTTGCAAGTGTTTACCGCTCATCCCACTTCCCTGCATCTCAATTTCTCTATCTTGAATTTATTTTTATCCCTTGCATTTTCCCTCTTTAGTGTCACTCCATTATTCTCCTGCTGTGGGCCAGTGTATTTTTAACCTAGTAAGCCAGACCTCCCTCAAAGCAAGGTCCAGCAAGGAGAAGTTTGATATATCATTTCACCCAATCGTATCCCGTTTACAGCGCTCTGCTTTTATGGCCGGTTGAATCACAATTAATCAAACCTCTAGTGGTTTGGCACCCAGTCCTCTTGTCACAGAGAGTGACCTTGCCGACTGGAATAAACTAACATGACCTACTGCTGGGTGATGGATGAAGTGAGTTCACCAGTCAGGAGGAAATCTCATTACGGACTGAGTTGTTAGTTTACATAGGAGGAATTTATCCCCCACTTAAATCCAGGGCAGCTCACAATCAGTTCATTACATTTCTCATCAGAGAAATTACAAACAACCAAGAACTGTAGGACAAAAGTGACAGATTTTGTTCTTATAGAGTATTCTGTAACAACAGATCATTCAAGTGCAAGTAAAACGCAGAGTGAAAAGTTTATTCACCCTAGAACTGACCTCCACAGAGAGATTGGCAGGATTTTTTTGGTTCATTCTGAGGAACGCTGCACTTAATCAGAAGGAGGCCAGACTGCTCTGGTTCGGTCAGGCCAAATTAGCCCTCAAAGTGAAACCAGCTGCAGGGGAGTTGGCCTACTGACCCAAGCAGGAGCAAATCTACAGACTTTTTTTATTGCAAATTAGTTCACTGGTCAACTCACTGGTGGTTTCAACAACCTGGAAACAAACATCTCATATCTAGTGAATGTGGCTGACCTGGGTGCTCACCAACACTTTGCAAAGGCTGTAGGCTCAGCCTTTGGACTTTCACACTTAAAGGGAGCAAACTGTTAATGAAATGAAACAAAGAATGATGTGAACACTCCAACACCCTTAAAACTGAGATTCAGTCATTTAAAGGTCCCGCGTAGCTCTTGAACTCAGTAGCTTTTACATGAGTGGGAATCCATTTAGTCTCATGCACGAGTTCACATGTGCACACATCCAACGTGCTGCCATACAGAGCCATTGTGTACATGTTTGGTCACATTTAAAAGATTGAAGGAAACAGCTGAGGCAGTTTCTTTCCTGAATGCTGCCTGCTGTGGCTGTTTGTCACTAACAGGCAGCAAACCGACAGGTATGGTAGAAGAGTGTGCAGTCTAAATCAAAGGGTGGAACCTCCACAACACGTCCTTGCCGGCAGCAAGAATACAAACTGGAGTGAGAGTGAGAGAACCAAGTGCACAACTCTCCACTTAATGTTGATCCGTCTTTTGGCTGGTTCGTCATCAAGTGAGGACAATTTTTTGGTTTGTGTGTGTGTGAATGAGTCACAGTGAGTTTGTGAGACATGTGGCTAAATATAGGCAACACTGAAACACACAAAAACAAAATGCACTCAGTGAACGCCCATGCACACAAACATGTCACACATAATCACCAGTGTGTCAAATGCTTCCATTCACACACACCCACACACACAAAACTTTACACATGGACACACACAGAACATACATTTTTGCCCAATCTATTTGGAACCAACACGCTTCACACGCACACACACACACAGAGCAAAGCTGAGCATACACACACTCGCTTAAAGATTGGCATGAGCGCATGATTGCACGCACAAACACACAAGTATCACACAAACCAGGGCATGAATAACACACACCCCGCGCAAGGCTAAATGAAACAAGCACACTCACACACTGGATGTCAGGGGTAAATGGTGTGGAGGTTTAGATCGAAGGGCAGATTCCCTTCTATTTGTCTCAATCTAGGGATAATGAAAGACAAGGACAGACACACAGGCACGCACACACACGCACAAACACACACACACAACTCTGCCCTCTAATTTTGCTCTTAGAGGCGTTTGCATGTCATTGTGTTTTTTCATTTATTTCCTCTGCATTAGTTGTAGTTTGAGCAGCCGTGGGCAGCAGTCAATGAAATAGAAGAACCTGCTGGCCTCATTTGTCTATATCGCTTCAAGTGTAAAACCTTGACAAATACACAGAAATAAAGACACAGTGCAGAATGACTTCAGGGAGATCGATGAGGGAAAAAAAGCCCAACATGCCAAATGTTTCCATGAGTGAAGAGCGTTAATGCATTTTGTGCTGCTGGAATTTATAGTAGAATTACAAGAGCTGATAAACCTTTCTTTGTGCATGTCAAAACACAAAGTTTGTTTGACTGTTTCCTCTTAAATAGCTTGTTAGATCTGTGTTGGAGAAGCAGAGATTTTTCTGTGCGTGTATTACAGAGAGAATGAGAAAAAGAGCACATTGACACATTTATAGTAAACTCATATTTATCAGATCACAGCTAATCATCAAAGATTAATGACTATCCCATCCTCTGTCTTCCATACAGATGTAGCAGCTTTATGAACGAAAGAAAAAGCTTCACTTGAAGAACAGACATTTTGAATGTAGCTTTGAGAGTGCTCATCAACACAAAGCGTTAAAAGAGCAGACTCGAGTGCCTCATAGCAGACATCTTTGGCATGTGTCATCAATCAGTTTGGAATTCCATGTGGTGCAAAGCGTTGTGAAACGTCTAAAGGAATAGTTGCATTAGCGTGTTCACATCACTGAAATACCCTGAAATAATGTCAGTACAATTCAACACACCTCACGGTGATTGGGCTTTTCTGAGCATGAGAATGATTACATTAACAGAATCAGAGTATATTGTTCACGTGGTGATAACAGCTGCAGCCGGATCATAATTAGATTATTCTGTGCACACGTAAACAGCTAATAGACCTCTCTCACAGTAAGACGCTGACTTGTTGAATGCAGGTGTAACTAATAGCATTAATAAAGAGCTGCATTCACTTCAGGTTTTGCCGGTGCCACAGCCTTGCTCATGCTGGCTCACTGGCGCAGCTTACTGGCACAGCTAAATGGAACTGAGCCATGTTTCACCTGCTGTTAAAGCTTATAAAGGTCCGTAACTTTACAAGCCTCTGCTGCCAGACAGAGATGTTTCAGCCGTGGTCAGCACACATGAGCCTGTAGGTACTCTCATGGTAAGAAATCACACACACTAGGGTGGTGTGTGGCTCAGTTGGTAGCCCCTCTCTCTGCCTCCCATTTCCTGTCTCTCTCTCAACTCTCCTGTCCATTAAAGGTGAAAAAGCCCTGAAAAAGTACTTTTAAAAAAAGAAGAAAGAAATTACACTCAGGCATATGGTACATACAGTATACACACTAAGTAGCAGGAGCAGTGACGAAAGGGCCTTAAAGAAATGAAAACCTATAAATACTAGACTAGACTAGAAAAACACATATCACAGACAACCGTGATAACACTTTTAAAATATTCTGATAAATAATGCATGGTGTTATGTGCTGAGAAAATCCAGACAGTTAGACAGACATAATGCATTTTGTAAATAAGACGCAGTCATGTCGTGTTCTGGGCTCTAGTCTCTAAAAATAGAGACTAAGGGTGTTCTGGCATTAAGAGGAAACGTTAAATATCAACATTTCTATTTTGGTTAGCTTTCTAAGTAGGAGTCCAGCTACCTCGGCTCAATATTTATTAGTGCGGATGCATGGATGAATCACCTTTTCACTCCTGACTGTGGTCATCAATACAGAGAGCCCATTAGATGAGATGCATTAGTTTGACAGAACAGTATATTGAGACTTGGGCCATTATCATGATGGTGAATGGAAAGTGTTTGAATAATTTTCTCTGCCAACATACAGAATGTGATAGAGGAGAGGACGCTCCTGTGCATTACTGTGATCTCCCATGAGCAACATGTGACTCATTGAGTCGTGTTTGGTATGCTGGTCTGCCACTTGAAGTACAAGGTAATCTGAGCATATACAGTACTGTATGGTGAATGTTTGTTTGAATACAATAGGAAAGTTTATTCAGGAATAAAGAAATCTTTCTGAATACTATTCTTTAAAGTGACCTGACAGTTGTATTGAAAGTAGCATAGTTTCCTAGGTACAGATTTTGTACATAATTTCTACAAAGTGCATAATAAAATATCCAGTGCTGTTGAGCCTGATACATGTGTGCGTTCACTTGATAAAGAGATCTAGTCTAGTATTTGAGGAATCCAGTTATTTACTGTCTCGCTAAAGCTGCAGTGTCTCTGTTTCTAGCTAGTCTTTAGTTTCTGGCAAACTCTACATGTTGTATTGATTTAGTTTTCTGGAGTTCTGATACTGAACCATGTGTTTGAATTTATGTTGTTATGAACATGCCTATGAATCCTGTTCACAGGTGCATTCATGACTCACTGGCTCCACCAGCAAAAGGAAGGTTCACCGTGTAAAGAGTTTTTATAGGACTGGAAATTGAAGCGCACAATTTGAGAATTCACCTCCAGCACAAGAGATTTTCCCAGCATCTATCCCATAATGCTGCACCTTTTTGTGTACTGCACGTTCAGGGTTTATATACTCTTGTTCGCTGTGGTCTCGTATTTATTTATTTATTTTTGCAGCTCAATTGATTTCTCTTTTTATTTCACTGCTCCTGAGACTATTTGAACCACATAAACAGTAGCCTCATACATAAAACAGGGCTGCGACTGCATGTTACTCTTTACAGAAATACCCTTGCCTCAGGATCTCTTTAAACTAGGACTCAGGATCCAAAATGAGTCATAGCCATTGAAGGGAGGATAACAGGTAGAAGAAGAATGTCAAAAAACAAAGTAACGTAAAGTTTAAGGAAAACAGTATGACATTAAATGGTACCTGTTATTACTTTTTTGTTATTATTAATAATTATTGAAGTCTATAAAACCTAAAGGTAGATAAAAGTAAGACTTTAGGCTGAAACGCTGTGGGTCATGGTTTTAGTCAATTAATTATAGTTGTTAATAACAGTTCCCATTGCTTTTAGTGTGAAAGTTAAATGGACACTGTTCCAAATTGAAGATAATAAAGTAGCAGTTGAAGCAGTTACAATCATTTTGTCACATGTCATAAGAGATGATAATTCAGTTAATCATCTTCCTCAAACATCAGTGTTGAGACCACAACACTGTGTGGTCTCACAGGAACACCATTTCACTCCAGAACTAGAAACGTTTGGAAAATGTGAGTCCATCGTGGCATGCTGGGAGTTTGTTCATCATGAATACTCCAATGGCTTGTGTTGCTGAGTTAACATTCACAACACATCAATGAAATCTGCTGCTTAGCTGGCAATAGAGGAAATATTAAATTACACACCAAGCCTACAACAAAAAAATCAATCTAATTTTTGACAGGTCAACAAGTATCTACTGATGTGAGTAAAGAACTGCATGAGAACAAATCAAAGCCCCCTGTCTGGAGCTTGTCTTCTGACTTTAATCAGGAATACTGGACTAAAATAATGCAACAGATGCGTCCAAATCAAATTCATGATAGAGCCTTCACAGTCTTCCTCTCATTTTTGCAGGTAATCTGTTGGTTGGATCCCACTTTTGGTCTTTATATCTGCAGATAGTTAAAGCACCACAACAACTGTCCAAGAGGAGCTGAGTGGAGAGCAACTGGACTTTGTTGTAGACACACTCACCTTCTATTTCTTCTGTCAGTCCATTCAGCTCTCCCTGGATAACTATGACCTTGATGACTTAGAATTTCCACAGAGCTCTTTAATGTGGCTGGTGAGCCAACAGTTGAATGCAGTGAATGAAGGGATTAAAACTAGGCCTTTGAACACAACATCCCACACTATTACTTAGTTAAATGGCCTTTAGAGTCGTTCACAAAACACCCCTGTTTACTCTGCCTGCTGTACATGATCTGCTTTTTCTTAAGAATAATAATCCCAAAAAAAGCATCTGTTTACATTAATTTGTCCTGTTGTCTCCTGTTGGTGGCTGATAATGATTGGACGTTGTGTGTCCATGACATAAAGCAATGAATAGCAGATTTTCATTCTATTTATTAAGTTGTTGTTTTTTTTGGCTTTTTTATGCCTTTATTGGATAGGACAGTTGAGAATGTGACAGGAAATGGGAGGCAGAGATGGGGGGAATGACATGCAGTATAGGGCCGTCCGATGCGTGATTCAAACCGGGGACTATAGCCTCAACACATGGGGCGGGTGCTCTACCAACTGAGCTAAACACCGCCCCATTTCTACTGTATTTCTCTCTGAAGGGACCCTTGTTCAGGTTGTTTTGAGGAGGGAGTTGTTGATTTTCACAAATGTCAGCCCAGCTATCAACTATATGATGCTTGTTTGTAATGAGTTACAGGCTCAGCACTGACAAACAAAAGCATGCTTTCTGAGTCAATAATAATAAGAATTTAATAATTAAATTATTTGAGATGATCACTTTCAGGTCCAAGAATAACAAACAAAGAAGAGCGAACACCTGCGAAGAGCCTGAGACGGAGTCTCAGTGGTGGGTTTGGAATACATCATTAATGCGTCACAAGCCTACTGTACTGCTTAAGGATTCCCAAAATACAGCTGAGGAGGGATCTGTTTGAATAAGCGTCTGTCTCTGGTCCCCAGAGGACTCTGAGAAGTCTTTACCTAGTTCAGCACCTGTTTATTGATACTAGACAAATCTGTGCCACAGTATTTGAGGAACACACGTCACACACCAGTAATGAGTCTTGGTGAATGTGTCTCCCCTGGTAGTAATGAAATTCTAATTGTACTAAGAATATTTAAAAAGCAGTCAAATCCATTTCTTGACAAGTAGCACAATCAATGGTTTATTATGCATCATGTCAAGAAATGTATCTTTTGTTACATCCTCTCTCTTACTCTGTCTCATCATCTCAACTTTGAGCTTCATCTTGTAATTTCCTGCATTCTCCCTGGAGACAAGTGTGAACTTCAGCAACCCCTGTAAATCGGCTGAGATTGACGTCTAAGTGGTTAGAGCTATAGTTAGAGTTCAAAGCAGCAGAGAAAAACTGTCAGCTCCTTTAACTCAAAACAACATATTTTGTAGCTGCAAAGCATTTGCTTCTTAAACTGCTGCAGACAGAGGAAATGACAAATCAGCGGATGCTTTCACAGTGAAACTATTCTCTGAGCTGTTGAACACTGGGCCGAGAGGGTGGGACCTGGACAAGAGCAAATGATATACACATGTAACTACACATGCTTTCAATCTTAAAATGTAGTTCTTCTGTTGAACACTGTACCGATGCCAGAGATGTCTTAACAAGAGTGCAGTAGCTGGTGCGTTTCCCCAGCGGCTTACTTTGTCCAGGATGTCTGGCAAGTTCAGCACCATGGCCAGCGCCTGCTCACACACAGGCAGCTGAAACATTCCGTAATGAGAATGTTCTTCCATTACAGAATTGGAAATAGTCCAGCATATCCTGTGTCTGACATAACTCAAAGCATAAAGATCATTTCTCTTCCCTCCTCGAGTTCCTTTCTATAGTGTTATCAGCAGTTTCCAAGCGTAGCCAGGGATCAAAGCTTTATTTAAAAAGCCTGTATTTCATGAAACCTCAGGTACACAAATGTAACGCAAAGACGCCATCCCAGAAAGAGTTTCTTTGTCACTTCATTTGTTCCCATTTTGTCAGATAGACTCTATAATCTTATTTCAAATGGAAGCCCTTCTGGCCACAGAAATTAAAAGCAGGTTAAAAATCGTTCTGCCTGAACTGGTGATCGCAGTCGCTGCTGGAAAGATCACCAATCAGATATTTTATTTCACTGAGTTAAAACCCCCCCACGGCAAATGTCAAACACTGATTCCAGATTTAATTTATAAGTATAGCCACACACAGCCATCACACACATATCTGTTGTAATACAGAGTGGGGAATGTGTGTGTGAGTGAGAGCGCAAGATGAACTATTCAGATGGCTGTGGCTTGTCCTTTGGCAGCAGAAACATGTCCAGAGTATATTTCATGGTTGTGAAGCTCAGTGTAAATTGGGAGACGATGGTTGGATGGTCAGTGGTTACTTAATGCAACAGAGCAAGAGGTAGGAAGTGAAGAGGAAATTAGAGAGCAGAGAAACTGGGCAGAGAGCTCAAGAAGAAATGAAGGACAGGAGCCGTTTGTCACATGAGCACAGGAAGTCATCATCAGTGTTGTCAGCTTGACCCATTCATTCTTTCTCTGGACACAAACTGATGAGTTGCACACGAATCAGGACGCAGTGTAAACACATGAGTTGATACAGTGACAGGCTGGTTGTCCTTCTAACAAACCAATCAGTAGACTACAGCCAAGTCATTAACGGTCAACTGAGACCGAAGCATCACAACAGTTTAGTTTAGTTTATTAGTTTATTATGTTGATGACAATCCCAATGAATCAACTGAAAAGGGCAGTTTTAGCCAAAATGGCTAATATCCTGCTGTAGTCCCCTGCCAGATGACAATAGGTACCCTAAAAAAACATTGACTAAAAAGAAAGCATTATGACAGCTAGGAGACAAGATCAGATGAAGATAAGAGAGAACATCAGTACAATGCACATGCACTGCTACGTCGAGACCCCCTGTAACTCAGAGATAAATCTGAAACTTCTCCCAGCCCTTAGTCGACGTGAAGGTGAGTAATGAGTGAAACTTCATTCTGGGGTGAACTATTCCTTTAAAGTGGAGTATGTGTATCTTTGATATGTGTCTGAAGTGAGTTCCAATTATGTATTGCTTTAACAGAGTATGATAACTGGCCACATGTACTTTTCTTGAGTGGGGCTGATAAGCCACCACATGTGGTGCTTCTAGTGATCTGAACAGTGCTGCGTTGGTTTATGAGTGAGTTCAGCGGGGGGACGGGGGGTAAACCATGCAGGATTATTTCTGACATCTTCCCAGCTCAGAAGCTTGTGTTTGTGTATGATGGTACAGTGATGTGAGCTGCTCTGTTTCTGCTCCAAGACTTTAGGGTTCCCCATGGCTTCAATGCTGCTTGGTTTGTCTCCAGCTTGAGGCAGTATGTTAGATGCCACATGATCATGGCATTTGGCAGCATTAAAAGTCATTGTGTCTCTTATATATTTAAAGTTTGCCAAACTGAACCTAAACCTTTGACTAAATCTGTTTGTGTTCATGTGTGTATCAGTGTGTGTGTGTTTTTTCACTCCTCATACATACATGTATCAGCATATGTTGCCTTAAAGCCTTACATTCCTGATAATCTTCATGTGCTGGAGTTTGCGTCTTCCTGCCTCTGGGTTGTTGTAGACAGGTTTGTGTGCTGGTGTGTGTTTGTGTTATTTTGAGTATGTCTCGCCTGCTTGAGTAAATCTGTAGATGATGCGAGTGTGAGAGGTCCCCTAAATGTCTGTGTGCGTGCGTGTGTGTATATTCACTCCTCGGGCTGTGTGTGTGTGTGCGTTGATCTTGTTTGTGTCCAGGCCAGTGGTTAGGGCGTGACGGATGGGGATAGGGGAGACAGAGGAGGAGAGGAGAGAAAAGACAAATGACCTGACAGCTCCTCTATTCAACTCCTAATCATAGAGGGAGCGTGGAGGCTGTGTGTGACAGAGGGAGGCAGTGTTTGTGTTGGCGGAAGACGGAGATCAGGGGTGTGTGTGTGTGTGTGTCATCAATTTGTGTGCTATGCTGAGCAGAGTTAGAATTTTTCAAAATCTGCACCTGTACTGTGTTTGTGTTTTTGTTTCCTGTTTTGCATAATGCAACTCTACAATTGCCTCTAGAGATGAAAAAAATTTAACTGTCAGAGAAAAGTCACACTACATTTGGGTGTGTATTCGTGTGTGTATATTTGAGAAAATACTGGCAAATGGTGATTACTAGAAAATGCCAACCAGCGTGATATATTTAGACTGAAGGAGCATCGGTCCAGATGCTTTTGAAGAGGCAGGGCTGTATTGTGTGTTTGAAGATGTGGGGCCTGATCTCTACCATCAGCAACAACACAACATCCTTGTTTACAAGGGGCCTTTGGGTGCAGGTGGATACAGTGGAGCTGTGGATCAGAGACACTCTGCCTCTACACAGGGTTTCAGAGAGCATGTTCCTTGGCTTTCAAAGCCAGTATCAGGATTTGAAACCTAATGTGAGCCAGTACAGAGAGCCGGTGGAGGAGCAGGAGCAGAGTGACAGTCTGAGCTGCTGTTGTTCCACTTGTTGTTCTCTATTGTCAGACTGATTTTGGAGGTTTCAATTTTCCACCCTCTTGCTTTTGCCTGTTGTTTTTAAGCTGTAGTGGTTGGTGGTTACTGTGAAGGTTACTTTTTAGTTGCCTTTGTTGTAGAGCTGCATGTGTAATCAAAGGATCACTGAAATTGCAACAAAGGCAGGTGCAGCATCCAGGTTGTAGGAGCTGCCGCTGTCGTGACAAAGGTTAAATAAATCACAGTACACAACAATGATATAACATAATAGACCTGTTTCATAATTTTGATATTTTCTCATTAGATAATCAAATACAACAATGCTCCAACTCCAAATGAAATCATGTTGAGTATTGCAATCACAATATCTGTCAAAATCTAACTTGAGCATGATTTCCTGCATCATTAGACAGCTGTGTTTTGATCTTCCTCATCCCGAAGCTTCGTTTTGACATTTTAGATTTAAAAAACCAGCCGTGAGTTTCCAACATGTTTTGAATGTTGTTTAGTGAAGAATATTGATCTCCCCTTGTTATGGGTCATAACACCACTGACCAACATGTTGTTCTAATTAATACTTGAACATGGCTCTGCCATTTTGAAACTATTTTCTCAAATGGGAATAATCGTTTCCAGCTTTCTGTTGCCATGAGTACACGTGTTAGGTCTGTGAACATGATGTACTGCAGGGCGGCATTTGACCCACACTCTAATCTTGATCATGACCAGTATCTGCCAGGACAGACGTGTCTGCCCGGAGGTTTCCTGGGTCATCCCTCTGCTGGACACAGACAGAAAATGAAACAGACCTAAGAAAACAGTGTGGCTCTCCTCAGACACCCGTCATCGTTGTCTTCACTGATGGTTGCAGGAGTGAGGACAACTGAACATGCAACAGTCCAGATTAGTGTGAAATAAAGGGGAATGATGACTATGAAATTAAGCTGTGGTTTATATCAGGTAGAGGAAATTGCAGTTCTTAAAAATCTGATGAAATGTTAGAGGCAGTTTTAAAATCTGATTTGACCTATGAATCATACGTTAATTCTGTTTTGCTGTGACTTCAGTGTGAAAGCCTCTTTGCATGGAGAACACATGTAACGCAGATAAGAGACCTCCAACACCACTTGGTCTTTCATTTCTTTGTGGTTTTACAGTTGTAAAATATGACCGAGAAAAATTAGGAGCTGTCCTGACAGCCACACCTGCTTGTTGTGTTTTTCTCGCCTGCATCCAATCCCAGTGCAGACAGATTGTAGTCAGTGAGAACACATGAACCAGCAGGTGATATTTTTCTCTAAGATATCCAGGCTGCATGTTGACATCAGCTCTAAATTTTGCCTGTATTAACAACATTTGAATCTTGGATGACAACTTGAACTGATGCCAACAGTTACAAGGAATAATGTTAGCAATTCAGCACATTGCCAATGAGA
This sequence comes from Decapterus maruadsi, assembly GCA_030347415.2. Taxonomy (NCBI): domain Eukaryota; kingdom Metazoa; phylum Chordata; class Actinopteri; order Carangiformes; family Carangidae; genus Decapterus; species Decapterus maruadsi. The sequence continues at coordinate 19,282,583 of CM064898.1, forward strand.
AGTTGTTCTGAGTTTTTTCTTCAGGCCTAACTTAACTAAAGAACAAAAACAAAACTCCCAGAAAGCAGCAGATGCTCTGCAACAGTAAGAGGGAAACGTGGTGGTGTGTTGAGCTGATATGTGTCTGCAGTCAACTCAACAGCCTGGGACATCAATACTGACTTCATGATGTTGCTTTGGCAATCACCAGAAAAGCTGATTGCAACAAGAACGATGATGAGCAGCAGTGAGCAGAGTAGCAATAAAACCGACTTTTCTGCTGATAAACTGAGCACTGAGACGGGGAAAGTGAGGAGGAGAGGCACAAGCAAATGTCCTTTGGTGCTGTCGCTGGGTTAGCACCGACAGGAAGAGTCTCTCACTCTCATACTGAGCCTGTGTGTGTGTGCGCGTGTATGTGTGTGTTCAATCGCTGCTTATTAGAGATTGTGGGTGTGTGTGTAAACTGCCAGAGTGAGCGTTAATTCACATTTAGACGTGTTTACTTTTCCACTAAAGCTATCACAGAACTCAAAGGTGTGCGTGAGAGAGACAGAAGAGGTAGCAGCAGTCATCACACAGACCAATGTGTGTGTGCTTTGCATGCTGTGCACACAGCTGAGAGCTGTAGCCTTGTTACGGGCCGTCTAAATCAGGGAAGGGCCTCTGTCAAGTGTTTGTGTGTATGCATGGGCGCCTGGTGGGAAGGATGTGTGTGGGTGTGTGGTCCTTTTTTAAAGTGTGTGTTTGATGTCATTAGGGGAAATGTGGAGGAAGTGTGTGTGGTAGCCACAGGCGTACAGAGCAGCCTCATAATAACCACATTGATCTGGAGGAGCAGAGGAAAAGGACAAAGCTTCATGTAGTAATCGTGTCTCCATCTCTATTATTCCTGAGTCCTTCATTAATAGCAGCTGCTTCTGTTTGTTTCTCAGTCCATGTCTCTCCGTATTTTTATTTATTTACTCCTTTTAGTTGCATTTTGCTTTTCTTACAGTCACTTATTAACTTTGTTTACAATAATAAATTATAGACGAGGATGACATCAAACATAGAAAAGTGAGAGAAAACACTGAAGTTGTGCAGGTGAAAAATGCCCACAGGCCCAGTTAAATAAAAACAACTCCAAAGAAGCAAATAACAAGTACTAGTTCAAATTTTTTTTCATTCATTTTCATATACTTGTGATGATTTTGCCCCTTTGTGGTGCTTTCTTCTGTAGTCGCTGGAACAAATGGAATAGAGGCTGTGAAACTTCAACACAAATCTGCCTCCTGGCACCAGCCTCAAGCAGTTGGACACTTACAGTAGATGTGCTTGTTTGCATTGATTCCATAGAGCAAATCGCTGCCTTTACTGTACCGTACAGATTTGAGGATGCTATTGATCCTCTCATGCACCTCTCAGCAAGAAAGCATACATGTAGCTGTAATAAGCCAGGTCTTTTAGCCAACATGCATTTGTGGTACTCAGTTATAGTTTCCACTGCATTTGGCTGTCCTCAAATCAAAGCTTTGATTTTGATCCTATACAATAAATCTACAGAGAAACAATAATCAGATTTCATATAGCTGTGTATTGTTCTGGATGAGACAGGTGTGTGAAGCAGCAGCGTATGTTTGAACAGTCATGTCAGCAGGTGCTGTAAATGGAAGAGAAGATGATGTCCACAGGTTTGAAGTCTTATTGCAGTCGCAGCATTCGGCAGAAATCCTGTTTTGTTTTGGACGGCAGCTCATAGCCCAGGGCTTGGCAGTGCAGCACGTCCATGCGAATCCCTCGGCTCCTTCCTCTTTCTCCTCTCCAGCTCTCCATCGTGTAGCACAGATCTGAGAATACAGTGTCATTGTGTGTGTGTACATGTGTACCTCAGAAAGCGAAATCCTCTCCTCCCTCTCTGAACATGTGGATGTCTGGAGAGAAGCACTCAGTTTTGCCTTGCGGTTTCATTTTCTCCATTTTAATTGTGCTTTATTGGTTTAATACACCGAGTAAGGCATTAGTTCGATATCTTTCTACTGCTGTAACATCCCTTTTCTGGAGGAGGATTTTTCTCTGTCTTCTGGAATATATATAAATAATATATAGTCCTGTCATCTCTTTGTTCTCGCTGCATTTCTTTCTTCTCTCAGCTTCTAAGAAGAAACTTGAATGTAAATGACTCTCGCTCTTGCCCTCTGTTTCAGTTCTGTCTCCATCTCATTTTGTTTTTTTTTGGCATGACCAACATGTGCTTTATTTTCCTGACCACATTGATTCTCATACTGCCCCTCCCTCCCTCTCTCCCTCTCTCACTCTGTGCTGGTAATGAGGTGTGTGTCTGTGTGGTTTGTTTATTGCTTGACTCCCCTCTCCCAATTATGGGATTCCTGAGTCATTGTGCTCCAGCAATTATTTCAAGTCACTCTGGGTTTGACTGTCAACTAAATGCTCAAATTATGTCTGTAAATTCTGTCCATCTGTGGGTTATGTTCGCAGACAATAACAGGCATTCTCTACCTCGATGCCAATGTTTGTGCGACAGACAGATCTATCTATACACCGTCTAGATAGTTGTGTTTTATATTTAAGGGAGGGGCAATCTGCATTACTCAATACACTTGGCGTCCTCAGGGACTCAGTGGCCCTGCTGGTTGCTGGTTGCTGGTTGCTGGTTGCTGGTTGCTGGTTGCTGGTTGCTGGTTGCTGGTTGCTGGTTGCTGGTGCGCTTGTCTTTGAGCATCTGTGAATAAAGGGGTTACTTGGAGGCCGGTTCATGAGTGACAGGGGTTTTCATTTAAAATGCCACTTAAAAACAAATCTGACATTTTCGGTCATATACAAAGACGTTTTTAGCAAATAATCCTCTCAACAGTTTATATTGCTTTACGCTTTCTCTGCAGCATTAAACGCTGCTGAACACATCTGAAGCCGCTCCAAGAATATATTAACATATTTCACTCGATCCCTCCAACTTCCACTTCCTCTCTCCCTTTCTACTATCCCTGTCAATCTCCCTGCTCCTCTGCCCCCTCCCTTTCTCACTTCCTCAGCCTCTTCCCCTATTCAAAGCCATCTCCCTGTGTTGTTAGGACTGGCTCACAAGAGAAAAAAAAATACCAACAAATCAAGTAATGAAATTAACTCAACAATTACATCTCTTTTCTTTCTTCTCTCTCATTCATTCTCCCTCTCTTTGTTAATTTAGAACGCTTAATTGGTGTGATAATACTTTTGAGGCAAACAAACAACAACAAAATAGAATTGGAATGTAATTACTTTCAACAGTTGACTTTCTCCCTCTGCTCCTTGTGTGTGTTTGTCTATTGCAGCCAAGATTGTGCAGTGTTTAGTGTACTGTGAATGTGGTTTGCGTGACGCCACAGTTTGTGTGTTTACCAGTGTGACATTGTTTTTAACATGGAACTTTTAAGCGAGATGCTTTCTTGAAAACAACTGCAGTCTTTTCTTTCAAGTGATTAATTTGCAGAGCAGGACTTAAGCAGAGTAATTGCTGACTTGACTCTCGTCGCTTCTCTGTGCAAAGTGTTTTCTTCTCAGTGTCTGTATACACCATACTTTGACTAAGAGGTGTCTCACAAACCAAAACCCTTTTCAGAGATCATAATAATTAAAGTTCCTCTCCTTTGTCTTTCTGTGTCCATTTGTAGACCAACATCCCATTCCTCCAGAACGTGTTCTCCAACCACCAGTTCCTCCACTCCACCGTGGACACCCAGTTCATCGATGAGAACCAGGAACTCTTCAACCTCAAACCCACTCAGAACCGAGCCCAGAAGCTTCTGCACTACCTGGGTGAGTGTACTGTATAAACAACGCACACAAGCACTGAATAGTGATGACAGTACACGTACTGAGGGTCTAAGGATAGAGGATGTTGTTACTACTGTATGTCATGTGAAGCTCTTTGAGACAAACTGTTTGTGAAAAACCAGGAAAAACCTTGGATTATCTCAAGCTGTAGGTGAAAGCAGTGAAATGCTATACATTATAAAACGAAAGAAAGAAACGAAAGAAAGAAAATAGTAACCTGATGCACTGAACCTTTAACCTCCAGACGACACAGACCTACTGTATAAACATGTGGCTACAATCCAGCCTCACAGATGCGGTTTTATAACGGACATTGATTTCTTTTCCTTTCTGCATTATCTTTACAGTATGTTAGGTAATACAGGGCTGTATCTAACCTGTGTTCAATGTTTGTACTGTGTATAGGTCACGTGATGGTAAACGGACCAACCACACCCATCCCTGTCAAGGCCAAGCCCTCCTCCACAGACCCCGTCATCCCTCCTGTCACCATGGGTACGTCAAAAGCAAAAGCAAATCAGCCAGACACAGAGTGCATAGCTGACCCAGACTCTGGTCAATAAGACCAGTTCCTCATCAAAATCAACAAAGGGAAGAGGGGTTCAATAACTATAAAGTGTTATTGAGCTCTTTCACTACCATAATATCACCATGCATCATCCTTATTGCATTTATTACATCTGGACTAATTTAGCAGCACTGCCACTGTGAGGGTGAGGGGTTTCGTGTCCCCAGGGGCACCGATGCTAAAAACGTAAACACTTGTGGATCCGTAGGGCACTTTGGATAAAAGCGCCCACTGAATGACAAATGGGCTGTCGAACAGTCTGATAGCTGTAGGCGGAAAGGGCTTCCTAAATGGCTCAGTTTAGCACTCGGGGAGGAAAAAGGGTTTTGGCCCAGAGTGCTCTGCTGAGCTGTGAGTACAGCGGTAAGAGGGTGCAGCTCATTGTTTGTGAAGGCAGAGGTTCTTTACTTCTCACCCCTCTCTGCACTAGCACCTCTGAAGTCTCCCAGGAAAGGCCAACAGCCAAGTTGAGCTGTCTGATAAGCTCGTTGCACCACTTAGGGTCTCTGGAGTTGCTCTCCCCTCACTAACTATAGTGTCTTAGTGAATATTTAAAGGTAAAACTTTGGCTGGAATATTGATGAAATACTCATTTTAAAATAATGATGAGATGTGCTTAGTTTTACTCTTGAATATGTTTAGAAAAGCGTAAAAGAAAAAAAAAGTCTTACAAGAATGAAGAGATAAATAGGAAAAAAAAATCTCATTTGACTTGATGCCACAGTCTGTCTGTGGTCGTTTTGCAAAGATACATTTTTTTTTGTCATTTCTCTCTGCTCTCCCAGCTTTATATTTGTTAAGAGTTCAAACTGGCATGCATTTATGCAGCTGCTCCTTTTGACAGCAACAAAATAGTAATCTGTATCAATCTGACATGTTTATCAGCGTCCTGTTATGCCTCAGCACATACCACAGCATGCCCAGTAAACATGAATTTATAACAAAATAATGTGGATAATATGAATCATAATCAGGTGTAGCTAATCAAATCTGACATCTAAAAACCATGCACAGTGGAACAGAATGGAGGCGAATGGGACAGAATAATTTAGTGTTTGTGCAACATCTTCATGTGAGTGTGTTTGTCTGTGCTTACTCACCACTTGTCTGCTTATGTAAAGCTTACGTTGAAAGGTATCGTTGCCCACCCGTGTCGTCGCGGGAATGCAAGCACACATGTGTACACTTGAATATCACACACAAAAGTGTGCTGGTAGTCTATAGGCAGACATTGGTTATGTACATGCCCCCACTTACCTATAGCAAGCAGATGATGAGGTGGTTGTATGCAGCACAGGCACGCACAGAGGCATACCTAAAGCCTAGTAATGAGATTTGTAATGTGCTTATATCCTTTCTTTCATTCAACGGAGGGATTGAGAGAAGAGAGGGATTAGGCCTGTATTATCACACTCTGTGGAGGGACGGATGGAGGGAGGGATAGGAGGATGGAGGGAGAGAGAGGTTATGAAAGCACACCGAGGACTTGGGCAGCATATAATCCCTATATGTAGAGAAAATGGTCAGGTAGTGGTGGTGGTGGGCAGTGGGGATATGGAGAGATAAATGACTGAGATAGATAGAGGGGAATGTAGAGGAAGGCGACCGGAGCAGAGAGGGCTATTACCATGTACCTCCTAGAGAAAAGACAGGAGCAAAGATCACAGTGACATTGTCATATCTGAAAACATCACCTCTAAAGATGAGGAGAGAGGAAGAATCACAGGAAACAGCTATTCATGAGGAGTTCCCTCCACACCAAGGAGAGAGGGGAGGAAAATTATTCCTCCAAGACAGGGCGAGGATGTCCTGATAGAAGCAGTTAAGCACTCAAAGGCCATTATTTTCTAATTAGGATTTGTGGTGTGAAATGTTCCCTCTGAAGGCTGATGCCTGGTGGTTCATTGATGGTGTAGAAGTACACCTTGTTCCAATTATTGTCTGAATTTATTTAATGGAGGACATCTAGAGGTTAATCACCAGATGCCTCAGAGCTAGCTTTAGGAAGAATGACTAATAAAAATGACAGACTACCCCCCCTCCCAGTTGTGTGCTATATCTTCATACTTGGGATTGAAAAGTAGACTGGCTAGAAGAGCAATGTACAGTAACATCTGTGCACACTCTTATTGTGTAGGTAAATAATTGAGTTCAGAAAATAAACCCACATGGATTGTGTCTTTCTCTGCCCGTGTTTGATGCTTCCATTAGCCATCTTCAAACAGAAAAGGCTGCTTTTGTCAGCATTGTTGAGTTTTGTTTGTTTTTCTTTTTCAAAAACTCATTTTCAGGTGGCTTTAAAAGCAGTCATAAAGAGTCTTATATTTGGCTTTCTGGAACCTCAAGACTTTTTTAGGACTGTATACAGCAAACTAACTTAGTTTTTCCTTAGTTTTTCTCAGAACACATTTCTTGGTGTTGTTTGTTTCACACCTCCCAGACAGCTATATGGTGGAAAAAACTTCTTGAACAGAACTACCACTCTAAGGTTTTTCAACAGGGCATATTTTAGCAGTCATGCTTAAAGACAGACCATAAATATATGCAAATTTATTTTAAATTCCTTGTTGCAGTATAAAAAGGGATTTCTTTTTGTTTTGTTTTAGAGTTAGGTGGATCTGCATCCGTTGCAGACAACAAACTGCACATTGGTCTTAGAAGTCACAAATACTTTTAACCCATCTACCCTGGGAAGGCAGACTTCCCTAATTGACTGTTCCAACACCTCTCACTTTAAATAAAGCACTCAGCAGCACGTCCCATCAGGATCTGCCAATTAAAAGGTTCCTAAGCACAGATACAAGACATTTAACTGTCTTCTTGGGAGGCAAATATCAGCTCAGGACAGCGACACGGCAAGCTGTTATTACTCTGAGATTGTCTCCTACACAAATTGCAAATAAAGAAATACCTCTGTGCACAGCGCTCACTCTATCTACTCATATCAGCTGGTGTTGTGAAGCAGAGGGAGAAGAGCTGCAGTGGGGGGGAGGGCAGACAGGTGAGGAATGTCAATGACAGGGGTTTGAACCGACATCAGCCTGGGAGGAGTGAAGTTGGGGCAGAGAATGGATCAGTTGCCACACTCTGCAACCATGTGGGACATAACGTATCTCCTCCTCACTACTTCTTCTTTCTGCTCTCTGTAATACACTGCACACAGAAAAACTACTGATGACTTTACTGGAGGAAAGTGTTCCATGTATAATATCTATAGGTCACTGTAGTCCCAGTGCTGATGCCCTCATTCCTCCTCTGCTGTGTTGAGCCATGTGGTTCCTGTCGAGTGATGAAAACATAGAAAGCAAGTTTGTCAGGCTGCATGGGTGTGAGAAATGGAAGGATGACTTTGAATGTAAATCTAGTCTGCATCGGTGAGCACATTTTGTGTGTCTGTGTTTGCATGTGTGGACAGATGTATCTGGATGTGCGTGTGTGTGGGTTTTGCTCACGCTTGCCTGGGAGACAATTATAGCAGAGATAATTTGTTTTCAGGGATGACGTACAACAATAAAAGGTCAAGAGCGAATATTCAGCAACGCAGAAAGAGAGGGAGATGGAGAGGAAGAAAAAGAGGGACACAGGGCTGGAGGACAGCAAAGCAGGCGGATAGCACCTTGTTAACTACTCTAATTGATTGATTGTACACACCGCAGCAAAAATAGATCTCTATTCCGCTTCCAATATTTTAATGCCCATGGTTGTGCTTGTGTTTAATTGCGAGGCAGAGAGAGGGGAGGGTGAAGGATTAGGAAAGAAGGCTGGTTATGGCAGCACACACAGTAAGGTCTTTGCGATGTTCAATGTGTTTGTTTTGAGGACCACTCAGCTGTAATAAACTGGAAATGCCAGTATTTGTCTTGGGGATTTCATAACAATTGTCTTTGTTCCTCCTGGTGGAGGCTGTTAGTAGTGAGGATACACTCTGCTACTGTATGTGACTTCACAGTCTGCTAAGTTGACCAGAACCACTTATCTAACGCCAACACGTCCAGCAACCTTCAACCCAGAGGTCCTCTGGGACGGGAACATCAAGGTTCCTGAAGCTGTCTGATAATGGCTCCTGCACCTTCTGATTTACCTTCTAGTTTAAAGTTCATCTGTTAGCTTGCATTAATCTTATTTTTAGCCACGCTAGAAGCACAGCTTCATGGACAGTAATGTCAGTCCACTACCACAATTACCTCCAGAGGTTGTGGATGGAAATTTTATATATACATTTCCCAGAGAATGTCTGTGAGTTTGGTGATCTCCTGACTTCTGCTCCAGCAACAGGATGGGGCTACATCTGTGGTTTTGAATGAAATGTCTCAACAATTATTTGATGGACTCGGGGCCCCAGAAAATCCTGGTAGAGTTTGTACTATATATCAAGGTTGGTTGGGACCTTGCCTGGCCCCTCACTGCATGTCATCCCCCCAGTCTCCACTTCCTTTTATGTTTTCTCCACTGTCTTTGTAGAAAAAGAAACATATAGGATTGGCACTTACTGTGGTACAGACATTCATATACAGCCTGGGCTGTGAGTTATATCTCTGCTGGATCTTCAAACACAGTGGCTAGAGAATTCTCAGAATGATATTTTATATAGAAATATATAAAACATATAAGAAATAGATTAAAATGGCCAAAAATATGTGCATACTGTATATACCAGCTCCATCTGGAGCTACCTTCACACTTTTGAGAACAGAATATAAATATTTATGTACTATATTAAACGATGGGTGGAAAGTGTATTAAGAGCCATCCTGGAGCCTAGTTGTCTTCTGCTGGAAACCAAGTCCAGTCACTTGGATGTCTTGTTTGACTAAACAGTACTTATTATAGAAAGCCGTGGCCATATGAGTCACTGCCAGCAGGAGCTATCCGTTTTCAATAATCAGTGGGCTGTGTGTTTAATAAGCCGCTGCTGGGCTCAAGTTTCTATATTCTTTTATCATCAGTTTAGTTGAGGTGAGGGTTAGGGGAGCAGACTGGAACAGCAGCGCTGAGAGGAAACAGTGTCCACCTCATTAGCAGAAGTTATGACAACCGCCAGACTTGTTAACAGCACAACTTAAGAGAGAATTCAGTGTAAATAACCTCACTACCTGCTCGCCTGTTGTCTTGTTATAATGTGGACGTCATTTATCTTTGCACACTTTAGCAGTGTCTAGAGTCAATGCACTGCTTAAGATTGAATAAACAAAGGGCTGCTCTCATGTTCTCTCCAGGTTTGTGTTTTTTTGTATTCTATTTATCAATCAATTTCTCTCACTGCGTGGACTTATAATTCACGTCTACATGATCTCATGAGTGTGTAGGAACATCATAACGTACACCCCACCCCCGCTCCCACATCTGATATTGATTTTTCACATGTATAACCTCAGTCATTTCTCCCTCTCATTACCCCTGATGCTCCACATTCACTGAAGTCTTCTCATCTCTCTGTCCCCATTTCCTCCTCCTTTCTTTACAGGCGACCCACCGATAGGTTTCCGTGACGTGTTGCTGCGGGACGGTCCAGAGGGTTTCGCCAAGGCTGTCCGTGCCCACCAAGGACTGTTGCTAATGGATACCACATTCAGGGATGCTCACCAGTCGCTCTTGGCAACCAGGGTTCGCACTCACGACCTGAAGAAGATCTCTCCGTTCGTCAGCCACAACTTCAACAAACTTTTCAGCCTGGAGAACTGGGGAGGTAAGTTTGTGTGTAGAAATTTCTTTATGAAATGTTTATCAGTGAGCTGCAAGAGTTGTGGTTGATGGAGGCAGACAGAAGTTTATACCTGCTTCTAATATTTATATCAGACTTAGCTACAGTAACCGCCTCCTGTCCTGACTCCAGTGTCATTTTAAAATGTCAATCATTGTCTTTAGTTCTAGATAAGAAAGAAACCAATTTGAGCGGACCAGTAGAGACGGACCAGACCTTCTCTAAAAATGTGGTTAATCTCATGGATGAAAAACCAACACTGATTATCAGTTTAAAACAGGAACTGAGCAACTCTCAACACTCTGTTGCCGTCTACTGTATAAAACAACTTGTCTCTCACTGATATGGCCACCTGGCAGTAAAATGTTTCTGTCATAATAACCTTTTCACAAAGATGGCCTATGGGTTTTTTTTTTGTTTATGTGTGTTTCAGTGATTGTAAGTCTTTGTTTTTCTTGTATGAACTGCAAAAGAAAATGCGTCACTGAAAATCATCTCATTCCTCCTCCTCCCACAAGTCTGTCTTCAGCAGGCTCCCTCAATAGACAATGATTGTACCTTTTTCCCTCCTCTTGAATGAAAAGAGAAAATGATGCGTTATTGAAACTTCTTGAGGCATGAACAGTCCAATACTGTCCCTGTATAATATGCAATTACTCTGAAATTGGCCAGAGAGAGCAAATACGTGCCTCATGTTTGAACAGATGGCAACAAGACCAATTATCAACACTTCCTGATAATGTTCCTATGTGAAGTGCAATTGTTATGAACTGGTTTCAAAGAGTAAATTCTTCCCATTTGAACACTTGAACGCTCCAGACATGCACATTTGGTAGAGATAGGCCCACTGCACCTCTTGAGGTTGAAACATTTAATTTAATGCTCAATTATAGTAAACTACTCGCAGTGATTGTGCTTGTATTACTTGGAGAGCTTTGAGTACATCACAAGAGCAAACATGAGAAAAAAACCAACAAAAGCCTGAAGAAGAAAGAGGTTCTGTTTCAGTGGCTGTGCCAATTGTTAAATGGTTGAACGACGTGAGAAAAAAATCTGCAGGAGAGAGAACGTCTCCGTCTCATTGCTTTAAACGCTCACTGAGATTCACTTTCTCCTGGTGGCTGATGGTGGGGCACCAGTTAGGGGGAAAAGAAATATATTTCATTACTCTGGCACTTTGAGACCTCATATTAAGGAACTGTCTACTTATCTCGTGTTTCAACAGATAAAAAGGTTATGGCAAAAATAAATCATTGAGCCGATATTGCGATAAAAAGAGCTTAAATGATTCCCAACTTCCATCTCCTAGCATATAGTGATGTTATTATGAGACTGACCAAAGAAAGATGATATGTAGTCAGCTTAGCTGTCTTTGAGCAGTAACATTAAAAGTAAATCTTTGCAGAGAGACTGCGGAAACTCAGAGTGAACTCAGTCCTTCACTCTGGAGGAAATTGCTGAATAGATACCAGAGGAGCCCCATGTCCCTGTATGTCTCATTATACGATGTGATCCAGCTCTGAGAGAGGAAGGTTCTTTGATTAAGGCACATAAATGCCTTTTTTAAAATTTCATTATCTATTATTTGAAGCCTCAAAAATGTAAATTCACAATTTTTTAAACTTTGACCATATTAAAAGGTGTTTAGCTAATGCTGTTTGCCATTATATAATCATACATAACACAGCCTCACTGATGGATTCACTTCTGAGGATGCCACCACTCTGCTCCTGCCTGCCTGGGTTTACACAGTCCAATGGGGCCATCGTTCAGTATTTCAAAAACTGTGATAGATCTGCTTTTAGGAAATGGGAAGCTCACAGCACAGTCAGACATGTCCATGTTCGACTGTTGAAAGAGCACAAACTGAGCTCTATCAGCCATTTCTAACCAGTTCTCTTCGCCTCATCTTTGTGGGAAACTGAAACTGTGCAAAACAGTCTATAAACCCCAAAGAGAGCATGTTTGAGACCATTTTATGGTTGAACATAAAAGATGTTAATTTACCAGGAGCTTCCTGTTTTCCAAACTGAGACTTATCATGCTCTCTGAAAGCCCAGAGCATTGGCTCATTGAAGTGTTAAAAAGCCTCGGAGAGGCAGTGGGGTAAGATTTTCAAAGCTAAATGATGGGTTTGTATTATGCTCCAATAGGAATGGTTATTTACAGGGTGAACGTGGGCCGGAAATGTTAAGAATAAAGTTCCGGCACCTTTGATTAATAAGTAAATAATCTGATTGACTGTGTCATACAAAATACTAATTTCACATATTTGTCACTTGTGTTTAAATAGAGAACAAGACAGACAAACACACACAAAAACAGATGTCACAGAAGTCATGTCCCACTTACATCATGTATGTAAATTCATGATATTTTTTAAAGCTCAGCTTCTCCACATGATAAGAAAAGAACAGACTGGCAGAGTCACCCCGAATGGCACAGAGAAATACACTTGTGTGCTGTGAACAGCCGGGCTACTGCTCGCACAGATTGGCAATCAGGTATACTGCAACAAATCTCAGTGGCCTGGTGGACCATCCACAAATCAATTGTGTTTTTGTTTTTTTGCAGTGTGTTTCCTCACTGGTCTAAACTCACTAGATAATCACAACAACAATTGATAGTCAGAGAAAATACACCGTCCTTACTTTCCCTCTTTGGGCTTCAACTGAATATTTTTCAGTGTAACGTGTAATTATTCACAACTGAGCAGACAGCGTGGTTAATATTCTTAATTTGAGCATTTGATGCAGTAAAAGGCTTGAAGTAAACGCTGCGGAATAATCTAGTCTCTGAACTGAATCCAGTTATGATAAAATGGCAAAAGAAAAGTGAATACATCTTTGAAACTCTTGTAATGCGCTAATGTTTGAATTGCAGTGGGAGTGGAGTTGTAAAATCTTCTGTCAACAAAAGCTCTTGAAGTCTGAACAGTCTTCTGTCTTCATGAAGAAGTTACAGAAAGCAGATATATGCTTGTCTCTCTCCCATTTATGCAGCGACAGTGAGAGAAAGTCATTAAAATCAGATGTAAAACCAGAGTTGCAGAAGTTTTAACTCCTCCTGACATGACTCAGTAACAGGCTGGTGTTATGAGCTGAGCAGTATCAGCTTCACTTGTCTTTTCAGTTAATAGAAGTTGTTGAGAGCCTGTGAATTACTGAGGAAAAATGCAATATGTCTTTGTACCCTCTTGAGGTGTCAGTACTTCCTGCATGACATGATTATGAGTCAGAGAAAACAAAAAGAGACTTTCTCATAATTATTTAAACACAGAATCAATTCCAGTACAAGACACCTTCCTGCAGCTTCACTAGTCGCAGTATATTATTTCTGCATTAGTGTCTGCCTGCTCATAAAAATGGTCATTATACACAAGAAAACATTGAGAAAACAGTGATGAGTCTGTGGACATGCTATATTAGTTATCGTCATTGTGTTGTATTTGTCTTTACTTACACACAACAATTATTAGTTCTTCATTAGATAGATGGATGGATAGATTTGTTGCTCTTATTTTAAGAATGGGTTTTGGTTTGAACGGCATCCTCCATCCCTCTTTCACTTGTACTTGACCTGATTATTGTCTGTGTTGAGTATCTGAGCATCTTGAAAATGAATGACTTTATTTGACCCAAAGCACCTGCTTTTTTATTGCTTCCCACTCCCCAAAGGAACTGGGGCATAGCATGAAGTCGTAACAGTACTCGTTTTGATGAGTAAACTCCATCTATAAAATCACTGGAGTGTCTCATTAATAAAAAAAAAAGTTGTAACCTTTTCCACAATGTCTTTTCATTCACACAGATTCCAATGGCCAAAGTTCACAGATTCACCAGCTGCCACCCCGGCTCTCGCCTCGTATTGATTGTAGCACAAATTAGAGCACCACGCTGTAGTAAAAAGTTCAGCCCCAGCACACACTGTCCCACAGTAACAGCTTGTAACTGTACCTTTAATCAGTTCCTCATATATCACTAAATGACCATTGGGAGAAATAACGACCATGTCTCTTTATAGGTCCCTATACAATGTACTTTTATTACAAAGTGATCAGAGATAAAGAATATTGTGCCCAGCTGAGCTCAAATCACTTAGAACCAAAATAAATCACTAAAGGGAGATGACCAGATGAGTATTGAACGCTGTTGCCCAGACACATTGTCCCTATGCAAGAATCTTTTTTTACACTGGTCTTAGATAGGGAATATTGCTTTCACATGTTTCAGCTGCTTAAAGGCAGAATGAATCATTGAAGAGATTAAGCCTGTGAAAGCCCTTTGAGGATTAAGTCCCTTCCTGATATAGCGTTTCTCCCTACACCATACAAGCTACAGTAATATGAACTGGGTCACATAATGTATCTATAGGGTTTCCCTATCTCTTTCAGAGTAGGCAAATTTATCAGATGGTAATGCTGCAAATCTTTAATTGCTGTATATGATCATGCTGATGTGTGCATCTTGCGTGCTTGCATGTTTTAAGGAATGAAAGCCGAGCCTTGTAACAGACTGTGGACACAAGCAAAAGCCTGAAAGTCTGGACTTCACAAAAGCAAATCAGCCAATCCAGAGTAATGCAGTGGAATCACAGATGACATAAAAATTGATCTGGCAGGATAAACCGCCAGATGCACCAGGGTAATAATTGCACATTTAAGCACAAATGCTGATAAGTGCTGCGCATGTGCTTATGTAACTCAACGATTCAAATTATAGATATTAATCATTCCTATTCATCATGGACTCTCCTTTATGGCCTCGAGAGCCTGGATAGTCGTTCACTTCACAGAACCTTTATTTCTCCACCAGGGGAGATTTGGATGGAGTAAAGAGTTTGCCAATATAGACCGTACAAACTGTTTTATTATTGAGTTTAGTATAAAAATGTATTCTTACCCAACATACTAACAGGAGATGGTACAGGCCCATCTTTTCCCACAGCACCTATTCCAGGAGACAGTGTGTTCCAAAATAAAACATTAAACAGGGCGTTGAATTCATTGCTGGCAATTGTGGCTGTTGTGTAAAAGGATCGTTTCCTTCACTCTGTCTGATTTATTTCAGCTCATCTTCATGGCAGATTGGAAGCTGCATGTTCTTACAAAAAGGCAGCGACAGCAGTGCCCGTGCCTAATGTCCTGCATGTGGACCAGCTGTCTGTCTTCACTGGTGTTATCAAATGATTAGAGTAAATTCTGCTGTCCCAGATGAATTCCTCACTCAGCATCGTGGGTTGATATCTCATGTGCAGTGAAACATTAATACTAATGTTTAATATCAGATAGGATTGCTTGGAGTAATTTCCGCTTTAAACCAGTAGTGTAAAAGATGCTGACATTGCTGAAATCCTAAATTGATTAAAAAATTGATAAAGAGGGTTTTTCCATGGTATCCTTGCTTCTCACCAAAGAGAGGAACAAGCACTTGTGCTTAGTATTCTCTCAGTGTCTAAATGTATTGAGTGCTCAGAAAATGAAATTTAATGATGACAGTGTTGGATCAGCAAAAAAAAAAAAAAAACAGTGGAGGCTTCAATATTTCTAGCTGATATGATAAACGGGTATGAGATTTGCTAATCTACTCCCCCAGAAAGGGAAATGAGAGATGCTATCTATCTTTTTTTTTCCCGCCTCTTCTTTTGAAACATTTTAGATTTTTAAAGTAACTGTAAAATGAAATGATGAAAGTGTTAGAATGAGAAAGCATCATCATATACTTTATCTCAGCATCCACTAGTGTGTATTTAAAGTGTGAGTGTGTATTTAAAGTGTGAGTGTGTATTTAAAGTGTGCCATCTGTGCGTGTGTTTGTGGCTAATGTGATAAGTCTGACATATTAGTTTTTGAGTTTGAAATTGAGATCAAAGCTGGGATGACAGATGAGATCTAAGATGACAGCCAAAATAAACTGCCACCTCTCTGCCCCCCCTCTCTCTGTGTGTGTGGTGTGTGTGTGTGTGTGTGTGTGTGTGGTGTGTAATTAGGTGCTACCTTTGACGTGGCGATGCGCTTCCTGTCAGAGTGCCCATGGAAGAGGCTGCAGGAGCTGAGAGCTTTGATCCCAAACGTCCCTTTCCAGATGCTGCTGAGAGGGGCCAACGCTGTGGGCTACACCAACTACCCTGACAACGCTGTTTTCAAGTGAGTCACGCACACACACACCCTCTCTCTCTCTCTCTCTCTTCCACATTAAGAGCTAAAAGGCATTACCCAGAGTTTTACTTCTTCTCCAAAATACAAACACTGCCATAAAACTTTGCCTCTTTTATTGGTTCAGATTTTCTTGAAACAGCTCCTACTGCTTCATTGTCTGACTCTCTCTTATTATTTATGACTGGTTTGTTTCCATGGGAACAACATGGGTGACCAGCAACTCCATATATAATTGTGTATTTGTCTGTAAGCATTGCCAGGCGTTTTACATGATTGAGATTTCTGTCAATCCTTGAATAATTACACCACCACTAGGCAAAAACAATAGAAAGGTAATTACTCTGCAGTAGAAGCAGTGCAAGACAGGATGCAAGACTTTCTGTAGAGAGAAATATGTGCTGCTCAAGCAAGAACTTCTCACACCTACTCTTCCTACAACATATAATCAAGTAGACATGTAAAATAAAGTCAAACAGATCTTTACCTTAATTCTGTCTTCATCATATTCTTATATTTGTTGATCAGCAAAGTTTGAAATTTGAATTTCATTTGATGGTGAACATATTTTGGGCTCCTCTCGACAGCTGTTGCCTGAAGGTTGAGTTGGCTTTTTAATGAGGAGATTTTAGTGTTGGCAGAATTTCTGGAAGAAGCCTGGTCGCTTAGATAAAGTATCCGTTATCCTTCATGTAGGATTATGTAAACTGGGTCTGTTGAATTTGTGTGTTTGTGTGTGTACCTCATATTTGTTACTGTACATGATCATAACGGCTGTTGTTGTTGTGTTAAGACCATATGGATTGGACACACATACAGTAAATCAATTAATCCATATGCTCATTTTAAACACACACTTTCCTCTCAAGTTAGGACTTTCGGAGAATTACAAAACATTGATCGTTTATTATTACGTTACCAATACACAGAATCTAAAGAAAGCCACATGTTAAAGATTAAAGAAGCACATGCTATTGTTTTGTTGTTGCATTCTGTGTGTTCCATATCTAGATATAATTAATTTGTTAATAGCTTAACAAACAGAGGGTTGATATTATTGACTTTAACCACATCTTTTGAGAATCCTCAGCAGAGTTTCTCAGTTGCTTTAAGCTCCCCTTTTAATCACTTTTAAAGTATGTGTGTGTGCCAAAATGCGTGCTAAAGTGCCCTCTGGGAGCCAAAACGTGTGCTAAAGTGCCCTAAAACAGGCCAAATCGACATTAAAAAAGGCCACATTTTTTTCGCCGCCAACCAGTGGTCGCCAGCCAAACGCACCGTGTCTCACTCTTGTCATTTTCTGAAACTTGGCAGCCCTGAAAGTGCCCTAGGAGCCACATCTAGTGGCCTCTTGGGAGCCAAAACGCGTGTTAAAGTGCTCTCTTCAGTGGCGATTTTTTTTCCTTTTCGCCCCTGCCCTTCAAAAAGTCTGTGCATGCCACTGTTGTGTCCTCCCACTCTCTCATACATTGTATAAGTCATATTCTATATGTAACATGAAGCCGTCAGACACAGCTGCTCTCTCTCTAAATATATCCAAATGGATGTGCTATCCTCAAACCACACAACTGGCACACGTATTTAATCAGGTCAATTTGGTTGATGTGTTCCTGTTGCCTCCTACCATGCCCAGTGAGCTCCATGCATTTCACAGACATGTCGTTGAATCACATATCCACCAATAATGCATTTAGGGCCATAAATACTCCTGTGCCTACACACATGCATACACACGCCTCGAACACTTTTCCAAATGGTTTCACAAGCCACTGCTATGATGTGGATGACTCATGTATACTCAAGCGCACACACCTGCAGTTAGTTTCACACACACACACATACACACAAACACCCACATACACTGTGTAATTCCCCTCACCTGAATGAAATGAGTCGTGGCTTTATGAGTAATGCAGCTGTCCCCTTCTCTGTCCTTCCCATTGAATCACACACACACACACACAGAACTCCCCTATCCTCCCCATTTTATTTATTTTTAGTTCTGTTTTTTTTTTTTTTTTGGCTCCCCCTCTCCTCCCCTCTTTCCCATTATATAGTCATTATTTATCCCATTCTTATAACTCGGCTTTACGCCTCCATTCATCTCTTTGCATTACACTCTCCTTTTCCTCTTTTAACTCCCTCTTTCTAACCCGATTGTTCTTCATCTCTCTCCCCTCGTCGTTCTGTGCCCTATGGGGAGGGGGGAGACATCAAAAATTTGTGCAATTGTGATTAATGTCTTTGATGTTTTTGCATGGCTCTCCCTCTCTCCATCCTTCCTTCACTCTGTCACTCTGTTGCCCTCAACATTTTAAGCATGGCCGCCCGCAGCCAAGTGGCCTAGCATCTTCATTAACTAAATCAAATCAAAGTGTAATTTCATTTCATTTCATTGATTTAAAGTGCATTTCACAGGGTCACAGTACAGTACACTCTGCATCAAGAGGGGTGCAAGACTTGAAAAACATCTAAAACGCCGGGGGGATAAAAAGGGTTGCACGATTTGCTAACAAGCTTCTTCCTTCCAATTCAAAGCTACACATTTTGACAGAAAAACTTCTGATTCACATGATAATCACACTCATACTGATCACGTCAGCTTTGACTCAGATATGTGGGGCAGTAGAGTGTGTTTGACTTGGTGCCAAACAACTTCCCCGAGGCAGCATTTGTATGCAAATAAACAAATAAACACCGGACAAACAGACGTTGGACTGGTAATCCTCTGATGGCAAAGCATTAAGTGTCTGTTTATTTGCCAAACGAAGGCTCTCAGTGTATATAAATATTGCATTCACAGCAACACAACTACTGTAAGCGCTCACCCCGGTTATGAAAAACCTGATGAAGATACAAGGCTATAATAGGAGGGATTTACCACTAGCAGCTTGGATAATGAGGCGGTATGCGTTTCTCTGGAGTTATTGAGGGCTCCTGCAGGCTGTGTAAGCTCACTTTTCATGAAAATGGTGAGAAATTGTATCAACGCAGGTACAGCAATGTTGGTGATATGCATATAAACAGCTTATCTCAACGCAGATGTGCGCTGTTATCTGGAACACACTGCATGAAAACAAACTCATAAGTGAGAAAGATTGTGGATAATCTTCCAGTGTATATTGAGTCTTGACCACCTCACCAAGCTATTTCTGTCTCCTGTGGATGTTATTGTCATATGAGCTGTCAGCTAACATCATGCCCCCCACACCCCGTCCTCCAGGTTCTGCGAGGTGGCCAAGGAGAACGGTATGGACATCTTCCGTGTGTTCGATTCCCTGAACTACCTGCCAAATATGCTGCTGGGGATGGAGGCAGCTGGAGCAGCGGGTGGCGTAGTGGAGGCTGCCATCTCTTACACAGGCGACGTGTCTGACCCAATGAGGCAGAAGTACTCCCTGGAGTACTATGTGAAACTGGCAGACGAGCTCGTCAAAGCTGGGACACACATCCTATGTATCAAGGTACGAGAATAAAAATAGGAACCAAGTTTTTACGGCCCTGTGATAAAATGAAAACTTTGCTCATCTGCCAGTAAGATGACATCAAACATCTGAAAGGAGTGTTTCCATATATTTCTTTAGGCTTATGTCATGCATTTCATTAAATTTAGGGCCTGCTCTAACTTTCAGCCAAACCACTGTGAACACATTTCATAGCGTTTGGGTGCAAACATTTTACCCTTCACTAGGTTGAAGCTATAATGGAACTCATCTGGTATGTAAGGTTATTTACATAAATTGACTTAACCATTATATAATAATGTGGCCAAGCTGCAGTGTGCGACTTTACTGACCTTATTATCATGCATTAAATATGCTGCAGTCTGACCACCTGTACTGCAGCAACTATCACTACTACTCATTCTCACTGTGTTGCCACTGTCTAGTTGAGTGTCACTACAACTGACATTCAGTTAAAAACCAACAGAGATAAAATCAGGGTTTTCCAAGAACCAACGTCACAGCTGTATCACAGTGAAGCAAAACGCTTTTGCACACAAAACACAACCTGACTTGTGATTGGCATGTTGATTAATAACAATGTTAACTGTTGAACACAGATGAGTTTTTTTCTATTTGCTCCTATTGAAATGACTTGTATACTTGAGCTGTTTATCTAAATGAATGGACTGATAATGCTCACATTAAATTAATTTCTTTATTCAAGCATGACAGAATATTTTCAAACATGAAAATGATAAACTCCTGCTCTACGGCAGTGTGAACCAGAACGCGCAGCAGTGGCAATCTCATAAAAGGCTTGCACAGCTAATGAGGTTAACTTTTAAAAGAGGAAATTAGCATGCATTATAACTTCAAGGAGTGAAATGATCATCAAAGGAAGCACAACTAAACATCTAAGCTCTGTCAGGGATTTTCTGTTAATATCACTTAGTATTTATACTTTAATTTTATACATGATTTATACATTAATCATCTATGCAAGGCTGTGAAACCCTTAACTTAAGTCTGGCTTTTGTTGTTCTAATTAATAATTTCCAAGTTGATTTTCTTCTACAAAAGTGTGGTTTTTCAGCAGAAAAGAGTAGTTTAATTTGTGGCTTTCAAAATCTTGATTAATTCAAACTAGCTTTCTCACACTGATGTAATCATGTCTTCAACTAACAGAACTAAATTCCTTAAAGATAAACACTTAAATACAACCTCCTAGGTGGAAGTTTTAACACTGAATTGATTTAGCAAATCAAGACACATCGATTATTTAGATAATTTGAGTCATCAATACTCTGTCTCCTCCGGTTCAATCACCTTAAGGATTTCAGTGTTTGTGAAAGTGTTCCTCCTGCTTCCCTTGTTTTGTCTGTTTCTACTTGTTTGAATCCACCAAATTATCAGCACTTTGTTCCAGCTTTCATGAGCAGCCTCAGGCCAGTGCTGTGTGCACATTTTCTCACTAATGAGGGCTAAGACAGGTGGTTGAAATTAATCTTGTTTAACTTAGTCCAGGACTCCATATGCAAAATATAGATGTGTTGCACAAAGCCACTTAAATCACATGCAGATAAAAGTCTGTTTGTGTTTCAGTGAATATGAGCCCAGGGATGCCACTATATGGTGTATGGAACTAAAATAGTCCAAAGGAGAACATGCGTGGTGATGTAGGTGGGCTGTGGGATGTTAAGCTTGTTAGCTGCTGGGGCTGGGCTGGCTGGAGTTAGCTGTTCCCTCCTCATGTGTCCTCTCTCCCTGTCTCATCAGGACATGGCTGGCCTGCTGAAGCCAGAAGCCAGCAAGCAGCTGATCGGTGCTCTGAGAGACCGCTTCCCTGATGTCCCCATCCATGTGCATACTCACGACACAGCAGGAGCTGGTGTGGCCGCCATGCTGGCCTGTGCCGAGGCTGGAGCTGACGTAGTTGACGTGGCTGTGAGTATTTATCTTTGCTCACATTTCCTCTTGAATTCTTATTCATTATAAAACAAATTCATCTCTTAACAATCTCATCGTGACAGCGTCTTGAAGGTTATGGAAAGTCAGTGATTTATTCGAAAATGCACATAGGTTATGATGCAGTCAGAGGCCTGCCATGTAATGAGTGCCAATCTTTGTACACACCGAACTAAAGTAGTCATTTGGAGGCGTGCATCCACACACTTTACCCTAACGACATGCACAAACATTAATTTTCTACCAGCTACTGCAGTTTACGTTGTGAAATGTCACTGAAACAATTGTCGAAGCTGGTTACATTTCCCATTGTGTTCACTGACGCATGCTGCCAGCACAAGCAGTTTCTTTAAAACAATTGGCTGCTGTTTGCAGTGTCGGGCCTTTCTGCTGTTGAGCTCTTGTAACACTGTATGCAATAAACACCCAACTGTCCACCATGGATCAGACACACAATAAGAACATTTGCTTGTATCGATCCTTCTGGTTTTTGTAGTTAAGCCTTGTCTTTTCACTCTGCCAAGGAATAAAACATTCATGCACAATAATGAACAAGCTGAAGCACACTAAAATACACTTGGCAGGGTATAAAAACAGCCAAGATGATTTTCCACTTTTTGATGGGATTACTTTTTCCTTTTAGTGCTAATAATACACATATGGACACATTTTTCAGAGATATACCCACATGATTGCCTACTAATACACCACACCTTTTACTCAATGTATATAAAATCAATCCACTAAGCCCACACATAATGCTCTTTTACAATGCTTTTAGTCAAACAGCGTTCATATTGATTGTGTCTCTCTAGGTCGACTCCATGGCTGGCATGACTTCTCAGCCCAGCATGGGAGCCATGGTGGCTTGTGCCAAGGGAACCAAGCTAGACACCGGTGAGTGGGCATGTGAACATTACTAATTCTGAGAGGCTGCTACTTTACACGAGGGAAAAATCAATCAACAAATCAATAAATGACAGAGCGCATCTCTAATTATGGCCCTAAGTCAGAAAGACTGATGCATTCCGCTCAATGAGAATGTACACAGCCAATTATGAGAGTTAGATGGGAAAGAAAGAGACCACTTCAAATAGTTATGAGTGGCAGATGAATAGTATCAGCAGATTTGTGGCTTATATATATGGTATAGCCATCTGCTAGTACATTGTTTGAGTTGTTTTGATCACAGCATGCCAATAAATGCCCCTGGTACTCTGATCAATGGACAGTTCCTCATGGTGCATTCAGGGTTAAAGGCTTCTTTCAAAACAGCCTTGAAATGGTTATTGGTTTCACATGTGCTTCTCAACCCACGTTCAAATTGGTTGCATTATAGGTATTTTCAGTCACAAACCTCCCTCTGTCCTCTCTCAACCACCACTGCTTTATCCTGCCTTCTCGGGAGGTCGCACAGTAAGCGGAGGGATGGATTTATAATGCATGCATTCCCCTTTGGGTTTTTGTTGTCCACTTTGTTCTGCTCAATGTAATTTTCATGGGCTGTGAACAAGCCTGCAGCCCCTCCCTCCTCTGATAACTGACCACGCTCAGTGACCTCTGCCTCCCACAGTGATGGGTGCAGTGTGCCATGTTTAAAATCATCCAGATGTAAAACTACTGTTAAAATTGAAAGAATGCTAAACAGACTAAAAGAATTAAAACTGATGTTGAGTTTGCTGCTTAGTTATGCAGCATAATGCTACTGGGAAAACTGACTCGGCTCTACTAACTAGATCTGATAGCTCATTTCCATTACTTAAAACCTCGAAGAGCTCTGTTAATTATGTTTACACTATTCACACTGCACAGGTCATGTACTGTCTGCTGTCGTAGTGCACGGTACTATCAACATAAGGAGCTTGTTACTGTGTGGTAGCTTTTAATGGACAACTTGATTCTACTCGTCTTCTGTTCTGATGATGTAGCTATAGAAAGTTCCCTACATCTGAGAGAGACAATTTCATCTTGGCCTCATTAATGCATGTCAGTAACAGTTTGATATGTTGCAGTACTGTAATTAGCCCCGATGCTAAGAATGAACAGATGAATACATGGTTGTAAAGACTGTAAATCATGAAGACCTTCTCTCTTCTAATTGTTCTGTTTTAGGTACAACATCACACAGTCATGCCTAACCTTAACGTGTTGATGTGTATCTTAATGTAAACAGAGGTTTAATACCAGGCTGAGTAGCAGTGTCATCTCTCATACACTGAATGGTGGACATTTATTTTCATCAGCAGGGTCAGAAATTAAACCACTTGTCAGCAAAAACAAAAATTTCAGCTGTTGTTGAGTTACTGTTTCAAATAATAATAGCAACTCATAATAATATTAATAATGAACACAATGATGCTCCTTGTATTTCTGTGTCAGCACTGCTGTGTTTTGCTGCACCTAATTTCCATGCATGAATGGTTAAACAGCCAACATGATGTCCAACTAAAAAGTCCAGTTGAATACGGTGGCGCTGTAAAGCAGGGGATGATGGGAAACATCAGCTGTTGGGTCCTCCACTCTGATCAGTCTCCTTGTGGACTCATTGCCGCTGTATCAATATTTAACAGCCATACGGGGAGAACTCTGTCATCAAGGTAATAGTCCATAACGCAACAACAGAGCCATTATGACATGCTGCTGTTGTTGTGATGTGTGACTTGTACTTTGAAAGGGAAAGGCGTCATTGTTGCTCTCTCCTTCTGCACATTTAACCGTCGGCTGGATGCAACAGGTTCACATCCATTCAGTGGAGCTGGTAAATATTGTTCTGGGCGAGGCAGAAAATATGACATATTACTGCATCAGAGTATCAGAGAGAGAGAAACTCTCCCATCCAGTTAAGTGACAGAATATCAATTTGTGAGCATACAGTACCCAGTAAAGAAGGAGAGAGGGAGAGAAAGACAAGGTCGTTACTCAAGAGCAAGAGGTTTTCAAGTCTGTCAGTTTATTCATGGAATTTCAATTTGCTTCACTAGAGAGTGGAAGTTGAATGCAAGATGCCTCTCACACACACACTTAACACACACACACACACACGTGCATATCCTATCCTGATGTGACCCTGGCACATGCATTATGCATACGCAAACAAACTCCTCCTCACTTCCACTTTCTTTTACACCTGTCACCTTGTGCTCGTCTCTTCTTATCGTCCTGTCCTTATGCTTTCCTTCCTTCCATCTCCGTGTTCCCATCTCACTACGTTTGTAATCAAGCAGAGTTCTGTCTCTGATACTTCTTTTTCTTCATGACCTTAGTCTGTTTACTGCTTTCCTTCATCCCCTCCCCTCTTTCTCCTCTCTCTGTCACAAAGCAGTAGTCAGTGCTGTGCTGTGAGCTTTGCCTCCTCTACTTCCCGCCCTCGCTCTGCTCTCATGCCTTTGCCTATCACCCCCACTTTGTTCACATTGTCTCTACATCCTCCTCCTCCTTCCCTCCCTCTCACTCTGTGATAAAGTAATTAATAGCACTTTACATGACCGTTTCACCCCCACCACTTTGCTCTTTCCCTCCCACTCCCTCAGTATCACCCACAGTATCTCCTGTGTTGAAGACATGGCTGAAGCACAGGTCACTGGTTAAGTCATCTGTCTTAGAGCTGTCCGTGTATTTATTCAGTCAGCCACAAGGAGCACACAGACACCCATGCATTTGGTCATTAAAACAGGTCATACATATTCACAAACACTTTTGCAGCAGAATGATGAGACACATTAAGGTGACCTTTGTGTTTGTTTGACACAGCATTTAAAGCCTGTTCCCATGTATCATGCATGGATTTAATTGTTAAACAGTGAAGTCATTCACACTGAGCACACACCATGTAAAATATACTTACACACACCGCACAAAGAATGTATTATACCATGTGTAGGCACTCAGGCTCTTGTAGCCACTGCACCAGAAAAAAGGACTTCTTCACCTCTCTGTCTTCATCTGACCTCAGTGTCCCACCTTTTCTCCACATGTCTCATCTGTCTTCATCTGTCTCAGCATCAGCTCATCAAAAACAAACTGCGACTTGTGGTTTGTGGTCTACAAGTTAATAAATAGTACATACTGTTAGTTCCCTGCTACAGTGAGTTTGCCCTAATACTGTAGGTTGTGTATCAATGGCTCTTTGTCACAGCCAAAATGAGTAATCTAAGGATCTGCATGTCTTTGCTGAAGATACACATGATAAAACCTGCAGCTCAGGACCAACAATGCTATATTGATCATTAACCTGATTTTCCCATGGGAGTAAAAACAGGCATGATGGGTGATCACACAGGATAGATTCAACATCGCACCGGTGTGGCCATCTTTGCCGTTGGTTAGGAACGACGCTCCTGGCATCACTTCTTTCCAGGGCTCCTGTGATCATTTAAATGAGATGATTCAGCTTTCACAAGACTTTCCAGCTCTCCTAGGTGTGCTGTCTGGATAATTAGACCTCTCCTCTGGAGGGCGGAGGCATGTGGAAATGCTGATATATCTCCAGTGCAGCTACAACAGAGGTGAATGGTTTTAATGACATTCACTATCAGTCAGAGCCCTACAATATACTCTCTTTCACACCATTTTCATTTTAAACCAATATTTAATAATCCATCACCAAGTCTGCGTAACCTTGGTTCAGCAGAGCAGACTGCAGTGTATCCAGATTTTTGTATAAGGGCTCATAGCTCTTTGTGTTTCCTGCTGGGAGAACTCAGTTACTTCTGTGTGTTTTGTTCACTAACTGAAAAGCCATGAGTGCACAATGTGTGCGTTTGAGATGTTTAGACTTGAGGTGGGTGGGAAGTTTGACTCAAGCTAACATTTGCTTCACAGAGGATGCTGTCACGGCATCATGCCGTCACTTCCCCTTGGAAATGGAGGCTGTAATTTCACAATAGAAGCATGAATAGAAGCTACAAAAATGGTCTTCTCAAACAGAGAAGCAAACGGACCTAATTACTGGCTCGCTTGGCAGGCAGCTGAATTTGAGGAGCAACAACATGCACATTAATTTCACATTAATTTCACAGTAGCTCCATTTTCCTGCCAAGATCACAGTGGAAGCACACACTTTTTGGAGTACGCAGTCACTTTGAATAAAAAAAATAAAAAGAATCAAGCCTGTCACTTACTTGTTGTGGATGTATCAAGCTAAGTTTGTCTCATTAACATGGCTGATTTTTGTCATCATTAGCCAAAAGCTCAGTGTACTGTCATGTCTGTCATGGCTTTAAAGCAGATTTTTCCTTTCAACGTAATCAGCTTTAGCACACCTTAACTGGCTGCAGCAGGATGTCGTGAATAAGAGCAACAGTTATTTTTTAAAAGGATCACAAAATATCTCAGGGATTTAATGAGCGGCTCTTAAAAAGCAAAGTGGAGATGTATTCAAGCTCACTTACAGGCTGGTACTACACTGTTGTTTTGCCCTTTAAACTATTTTAAGCCCCAGCATTTTCTTGACTTAATGCAGTTTTCAGAAGCCATCCAAAAGTGGGCTTCTGGCAGATGATACTCAGAAATTCCTCAGCTGACATTTTGGTTGGCTGACACTCTGGAAGGTGAGGTGCCTGGTATAGTAAATCATACAAAAACCAGCAGTCTTTGCTGTGGTGGGAGACACATCCACCCACCTGATGGGTTGGCAGAAAAAGTGCCATGCACTAAAAAAAACCCATCAAACATCAAACTTGACAGCATAAGCCCAGTCCTGTCACAATTTACTAGCTGGCTCAAGTTTTGAGATGACTAATTCAGATAAATGGCAGGTTGCCACACAAGCTTTCACAACTATTCCTCTATATTTATATTTAATATCACATCAATTTTCTCTCTTGGGTGGAGGGCAAAATTATCACGAAGTGACAGATTTTGGCTTGAAATATGATTTGGCATTTTATTACTGCCATACACTCACACTCATCTTGGTCAGTGCAGCATATAACGGTGAAAACCCAATTCAACCCATCAACAAGTCAACCTAATTATAAAGCTTTTATTTCTCTCAATAGTTAACACTGTAAACATATTACCAGCGTTTCTGCAGATGTCGATGCTTCTTCAACAACAAGCAACTTCAACAGCATGACTTTTATCAGTGCTGTCAAGTCTCATTAAAAGAAGAAAGTGCATGTGAGCATTGATCTGATGTGGTTTTGCCGTGCTCTGTTGCAGGCATTGCTCTGGAGAAGGTGTTCGACTACAGTGAATATTGGGAAGTAGCCAGAGGCCTGTACGCTCCATTTGACTGCACCGCCACAATGAAATCTGGCAATGCTGATGTCTATGAGAATGAGATACCAGGAGGACAGTACACCAACCTTCACTTCCAGGTAGGCTGCGCTGTTCTGGTCCTTTTGTATTGTGTGTTTGCTCAGTGATTTGATTTTCGATCTAATTAGGTTAAAATGCTTGAGGTGGGTGGTGTATCTGAGAGGATATAAACAGCAGATTAACTCAGTGTAACATTATATTCAAATTCACCGCTGTTACAGTACAACTGAATGCACCTTCATTATAGTATCTGTAGTGTGTCTGTTTAACAGAGGCAGGGGTGTGCAGTTTTAAAATATTGTTGTTGTTTTTTTGCCTCTGAAGACAATGCTCTTTTATAAATAAAATAATTTTGTGTTCCATTATTGTGATTATTATTATTATTGTTCTATATGGCATACTAACTATAAAGCTGCACAGAAAACTGTCACAGACCATTTGAAAGACACAGAATCTACAGTGGCTCTTAACCAACCGTAGGACATGTGGGTGCATAACCCAGAGCCTTGTTATGACCTGTAGAAGTATTAATTAATGCAAATGGACTAAATAACAGCTTTTAGTGATGTCATATTCGTCCATCTGGCATCAACTTTAACATGAAATGAACAAATTATAGCTTTAAGTCACAGACAGACAACAAATTGCTAAGACCTTTTCACTAAACAGGAAGGAAGAAAATGTCATGTGACACACACTACTAATTTATTCTGTTACTTGTTTCACTCTATTTGGTTTTAGGCCCACAGCATGGGACTGGGAAATAAGTTCAAGGAGGTGAAGAAGGCCTACACTGAAGCCAACAAACTGTTAGGGGACCTCATTAAGGTGAGACATCAAGATAAACCATCACATGTAGCATAGGAGTTGCATACATTTCTATGTTTTATTCTTCTACAATTATTGATGCTAAAATACAGTATTTGATTTGACTTGTCAGAAAATAATATATTGAAAACCTGGCAATATTAACCTGTTGTCCAGAACAGATTGGATCAGGGATGGTAAAATATGCATGCTGTGCAATTGCATGCAAGAAAGTAAAGCACAGAGTATTTCAAACTTTCTCAAACATACATTGTGTCTCAGACGAGTTGTAAAAAAATTGCAGAAAATATAAGTATAACTGTGGCATGTATTTGATATTTCTCCTTTGGCACCTGTCACACTGGCTGCCTCTGCCAAGCTGCCCTTCTTTCTTTGCATGGCTGAGCCAAACAATCCCAGATTAAGTGTGGTACATCCAGCGCTCTGTGCTGTCTGGATTCATTTTAAGCCTCAGTCTGTTTGACCTTCCCTGGCTTCCTTAAGTAACTGGATAGGGAAAAGTATGTTTTTTTGTCATTTCCTTAACTAGATATTTTCACCCTAACCCAACATTGGATATATGGCATCTTATTTTGTCCATACTGTACCAGGTAGTTTGAACTTCATGTTTTATTTCAGCAAAATCAGTCTCATCCAGCGCTGATAGTCCGTTCTGTTGTTTCTATCATTGATTTGATGTTAATTTGAGTAGAAACTCCAATGAACTGGTTTTAGGTCGACTTCTTGAAGGGCACATTAATCACAGCCATGGAGACGGGGCTTCTATTGTCAGCTCTGCAGTCAACAATTTCATTCTCATCTTAAATTCTCCTTTTGCCTGCTTCTTCTATTTTTCATCTTTCATTAATTGTTTTGTTTCTGTCCCCTCATTATTTACCATCACATCTTCGTAATAGATTCATCCCTCTTTCATTGTGCGCACACTGTGATTATTTTGTTGTCTGTTTTTCATTCTCTTTCTTTATCAAACCGCCTCCTCACTTTTCTTTCTCACCTTCCTCTTTATCACTCTCTTTACGCACATTTAATATCCAGCCTTTTATTTTTCTCTTTCTCGTCAAAAGCATTCTACCTCTGGTTCTCCATTACTCTACATCCCCCCTCACGCTTCCTCTTTATTTATTCTCTTTCTGTCTCTCTCCCAATTTTTTTCTTGGGCCCCCTCTCCCTAATTTTCTTTCCCTCTTTCTGTTTTCCTCATCAATTCCCCCCGACCTCCTCTACCCCTCTCCCCATGCTCTCTATCAATTCAATTAAGACTCGGCAGGCTTCACTGCACAAGCCAATGTTGGCTTAATGTGCCTATGGGTCCTGCTATGCTCTCTGTTGTATCCTGTTAGCTTGACAATGGCTGCGTCTCTCACACTGTTGGTTTGTCGATAAGGGAGGAGGAGTGTGCGTTGTCAGATATAGATATAAAGTAGACACACCACCACACACTGCAGTCAGGAAGGAGAGCAACCAAGGTATACTGTATGCTGTACATTGACTGTGATCTCCCCTACACAATAACACACACACCCTCAGCACTGTGAAGCCTTTATCTCTGATATTCTGAGCTGTGGGTGAAGGATTGTGCTTTTCAGCCGACTTAATTTCAGACCACTTTACACAAAATACATAAAAATCATTCAATATTTACAGCTCTGTTTGTGTGAAGTACGCTGTGCCTCCTCACCATGAATAAGACAAAAAGCCCTATTTGTGTCAGATGTTTAAAAAAGTTCCAACCTTTAATCATCTAAGCATTTGCATGAAAATGATTTGCATTAAGTGATTGCTCACTTTCCCAAGCATATTAATTCTTGTTTGTTTTTCTCAGTCAGTGTTCTGAATTATTATTATTTGATCAAATGCTCATGAACCTAACTGTTTGTGGTGTACTATTAATTCCAGATGTGCAGCCTTGTAAAAGCATTACATTACTCTTGGCACACAGTGCAAATTCACAAAATCTGCCTAAATCCATTGAGTTGATTTAGAAGTTGTGAAGGATCTTGATCTGCTCAGCAAGATAAACAGTCTAAACACATCCTTTGATTCCCTCAGTGTTAATGCCAGTCAGATTAGTCTGTTGAGAAACTGCAGCTGTAAATGTGATCAGTGACACTGGGTGTTGCTACAGCAGAGATATTCAGACACGCAGGCTGTGCGCAGACAGCAGAATATGGGATGGAGGAGTAAATGGCATGTACAGTATTTAACTGATGTGAAAGGTTATGTGTTCTTAGCCAAAAATGTAAAACGGTATTGAAAGAGTACTACTTACAGAGAGCAGTTATTGATCTGAGAGACAGCACTTTGAGCAGCAAGTCAAGCACAGGTTAGGATGTAGTGTACAGTACGTGTGTGGAGGTCTGTTCATTTTATGTGATTCACAAAGCATTGAGGAGCAGAACGGACTAGAAGGGGTGTAGGTATTGTCAGGATGCTGTCTTTGATTGAAGTGCACTGTATCGACTCAGTGTCTCTAAAATAGAGGGAGCACTGACTTCATTTCACAGGCTGAGATGATCGGAGAGATACACAGCTTAGTGAGGTATTTTAAAATTCAAGTTTATGCTTTACTGACCAGCCTGTAATGTTTTTCAGTCTATATACAGTAATTGAATATTGTCTAATTTATTGTCTAGTAATATTTTATTGTGTTATTAGTGTTAGTCTGCATTTCCCCCCGTCAGTGATCTGTGGTTAAAATGAACGAGTGTGGTGAAAGCCCCCCCGCCACCGTGTGAGTTGTTGAGAGGGAAAAAGAAAACACCAAAAAGTGTTTCTGCTGGAGAAGCCTTGAAAATGGAGACAAAGCACCATATCCAGCTGAGTGATGAGTGAGGGGAGAACAGGCAGGGAGAGGATGTGTTTGCCTCTTGACAGAGATGTTCTGTAACATGTCATCATGTATTACACACTCCTTGGCTGATGCACACCTGCCCGTCGCGCTACTGTTCATCATCCTCCTGGTCACGTAGCCGTGCCCTTGCTCAGCCCAGTGTTGTAACATCACTTGAACGGTATGACGTCAAAGCTGATAAAAAGCCCCTTTGTCAGAAGGTATAAGTAATAAGTCATCAGTACTATTTCTAAAGCTAGTTATTATTTTGCCGGAGGGAGTGTGTGCAGAAGCAACAGAGAAAATCAGGTAAAACATACATGAACAGATCCTACAGGCACTATTTTAATAATGTAATCCCTGACAAATTGTAAGCATTGTGTGTGTGTGTTTTACATTTTTAAATGCACAAGATATTTTACAACCTATTCTAACCTATCCTATATATGACAGTAACGAGTGTTTGATTAGGCTGCTGAATTTATTCTACAGATTATTTTCTACAAAATTTAACGATCATTAGCAGAGATGAAAGAAGTACACAGCACCATTAATATAGATACCCTGCATGACTGTGTGTATGTGCACATGTCCATGAAACAAAGTGTTGCAGAGGAAGCTTCCACAGGGCAAACAAACAACAAAACAACCTAGTCTAAGATACAGTAACATGTCCTCCACTGATGCACTGTCCAAACATGCAGAGTAAATACACAGCATTACCGACAGTGTAGAGTTATGGAGCTGTGATTGTTGATGAACACAGTGAACAGTCAAACTGATTTTTGAAAATAAAACAATATTTTGTTCCCCTGACTAAAAGCTAAACTTTAGAGTAGCAATTGACTGTTTAATTGTAGTGGAGTAAAAGATAATGAAGTCAAAAACAGATACTCAAAACTGTACTGAAAAAGGATGTAGTTCCCCCTGGGCAAAGCCAGGCTAAGCTAAGCTAACTGGCTTTTGGCTGTAGCTTTATCTTTTGTGTACAGACATTATGTTACAGTATCAGTTCACTCGTCCAAGTCTTTTTGAGAAAATGATTTGGTGTATTTCCCACTTTAACACTCAGTCTCAAAACATGTTCAGTTAACTTCACATAAGTTAATATTCACATTTTCAGGGCAAGGAACTTTTTCGTTTTTCCTCTTGCTTTAGAAAAGTTATTAGAAAATTAAGAATAAATTGTTATTGGTCTCAGCTCTGTTTAATCACAGTGTAATAGTCTAATCTTCAAGGCCCAGAGTAGTTTAGTTACACAAATTCCCAAAACTGTCTGACAGACACAGTTTCCTGACTCTCCACTGCCTCCTCCCTCTCGTCTTTTGCTCTTAACATAAAGACTCCTGTTCCTGTCTTTCTCCCCTTTTCTTTCTTGCTCAGCTACATCTGTCACAACATGAGCTTGTCAATATAAGAAGTACTAGTTGTATATGCATTTGTGTGTGTGTGTGTGTGTGTGTGTGTGTGTGTGTGTGTGTGTGTGTGTGTGTGTGGTCTCGTCTCCCTCTCTTACCTCACTTATTCTGTCACTTTCCTTTTGTAATTACAGGCACGTATTCACTCACCTCCACACGGTTAAAACACAAACACTCTGAGCTGAAGGTGGAGCAGCTCCTTGTATTTGCCTGTGGGGCTGCAGATGTCTATTGCTTTTGTCTGTTTTCCTCTCTCTCTCTCTCCTCCCCTCACTTTATCTGTCTATCCTTTTCTTTCTCCCCTTCTCTTACTCTTCCTGTCGCTCTCTTCATCATGCTGTCTGCCGGCCTCTCCTGCTCTCGCTCTCCGCTTTCATTTCGTTTCATCTCCTTCATTGCTCCCTCCCACCTTTCCTCTTTTCGATTAGACTTCCTTCATGTATCCCTAATCTTCCTATCGTTCCTCCACTCCCTCTCTCCCTCTTTGAGTCTCTCCTCTTGTTATCGCACCTCTCCTGTCTCCTCCTCTCCTGACAGGTACCATTCTTCACTCTCCTCCTGGCTTGGCTGGCTTGCCTTATTTTGTGTGTGTCTGTGTGTGTGTGTGTTGCCCTCTCTCCCTAACACTCTCCTACAGATGCACACACACTATTCTGGGTGATATAATCCTTTTGCCCATTAGGGGAGTTCAAGTTTGGATAGAGTTACATTTCAAAACAAATTTGAGCAAAGTACACCAACATATGACACACGGGCATACAAGCAGGCGCAATATAACTGCCACACACACCACAGTAGCTGCTTGCTGCTGGCCGCAGTGTGGAGTCATGCAGGACCACTTAGTGAGAGTTATACTTCTACAAGAGAGAGAATATGGACAGAAGGTGTAGGAGGAGCAGGGTGAGAGAGCAAAGGAGCACAGAGTTTGTAAGAATAGAAAGGTCTGATGTATCAAATGCCATAATGATCCTGAAGAAGAACTACACAAGGTTACAGATGAAGGTGAGAGCCAGGCACTTATCAGGGTGCTGAATGCTGCTGCTGCATGATGAGGGCAACGTTTCCCACAGCACAGCAGCACAGCAAGTGACAGGAGATTTACTGCAGGCAGTCGTGGTCCCCAGAGGATGAATCCAGATGACTTTGCTGTTCCTCTGACTCTTCTTCTCTTTCTCTAGTGCCACCAGCAGATTGAAACTCTTGACACCTTCACTTTTAAAATAAAAGACATTCACTTTTGCCTCAAATCTACTTTGCGCAAACAAAACCACTGATAACGAAAATGTACAGAAATGTAGTGTATAGTGTAGTTTACAAATACTTCAGTCCCACTTGTCCTTACAGTAAAAATAGACTGTATTTCTCACACTGCTTGTCCTCAACATCTTTACTCAGCCAACACTACGTAAGAGTCTTGATAATTCAGAAGTTTAAATATAAAATGTATTGTACTGTATATAGAAGACTTGCAGGCGTCCAGTTTTGTGTTCACAAGATAAACTGTTTTGTTGGTAACTCTTTATAAGTACACACTATTAAGGCAAGGCAATTTTATTTGTATAGCCCGTTTTTCACAAACAGTTTGTCTCAAAGGGCTTCGAATGACATCGTAACATCCTCTGTCCTTAGACCCTCACATCGACTGAGGAAAAACTCCATGGAAAACCCTTTTAACAGGGAAAAATCGGAGAAACTTCAGGTTGAGCAACAGAGGAGGGATCCCTCACCCAGGACGGACAGACGTGCAATAGATGTTGTTACAGACAGACAAGACAGTAACTGGTTATAAACTACATGCTATTTATTTGATATAAATGACGAATTCAGTATTTAATGCTTAACTAATGCTTAATAGTGTGAACTTATTATGAAGTGCTACAGTTTCCTGTAATTTTTTGTTTTGTTTTGCCATCACCCATATCTTGGACCATAACTACTAACAGTTAAAAGCTGGATTCTTTTACAATGGGGGATGTGACTGTAACTTTGACATTTTCTGACATGATTTTGTAACAACTGGTCTTCAGAGGTTCCTGAAACTGATGACTTGCATCGATCCTGTCGAAAGCTAAACTTCCCCTTTAGAATATAATTACACACAACAGTGTGTGCTTTATATCACAGACAGATATGAACTACTGACATGATGACACTATCATAATTGTGAGACAGAGTGTCACAGTGAAGAGTTAAAGTCTGAGCTCAGCTTCAGCTTCACAGAGCAACAGAGGAAATCATATTTTTCCAACCCTGCATGGCCAGGATGTGATTTACCTCACCTCGTCTTAAAATATAGAAAAGCTCACACATCATATGTGGCTCACACAGTTGGAATAAGATTTCCTCCTCTTGTGTGTGAGGCACCCGCTAAGAGTTGGAGGGGGGTGATTCATCAACAGAGATTGATAATGAGAGTAACACCCTTGATGTTGCTGCGGATCAAAAAGGGGAAAAAGAAATATCTTGTAGATAGACAGAGGAAAAGAGGGATGAGGAGTGAGGCAAAGGTGATCCACGAAGAAAGAGTAGAAAGTCAACATCTTTGCTTTTTCTTTGAAGAAGGAAGATGGCAGCTAAATAGGTTAGAGAGGGACGGAGCAAGAAGGATGGTCCATGAACACGTAATAAAGAGAGGGGGAAACATTCCTAACTCTGCAGTGAGAGAAGATGAGAGCACTGGACTCTGGAGACAAGAAGAGAGGGGAAACAATAGAGAAAGAGAGGATAGGGTGAAGGTAGAAGAGGGATGCACACTCAGTCTGCCTTTTTATGTGCTTTAGATATATTTCAGAACTCAGCAGTGAGCTTTTGTTCCAAAGCTAGAGCAAGTTAATGGCCTCTCCAGGGATTTCAACAGCCCATTCAAATCTCTTAAGCTTCTCTGTAAACAGTCATTCTGTTAAAGCAATGTATTATTATCTTTTCTATTCATGAACCCAATCAAATGGAGCTTTAGGTAAAACAGAAAGGAAGCACTGAAGGCAAGTGCCCACTTGTTTCTTTCAGTATCAGGAGGTGTTCTTTCTTGTATCTTGCTGGGAGAGGGCTGATTTACTTGAAGATGATTTAAAAATTTGCCAGTTGGTTGCAGACTGTAACAGGCCTCCTGGGTTGTTTTTTGAAGAGATTGTAGCTCATCACCGGAGGATTAATTGCTGTGACACCATTTTCTAATAACTAGTGCCAGAACAAGCAGAATACACAGCCCTGCTTTGTTTCATGACTCACAAAATACAGCTGCACAGTGGGAGGAGCTAGTTCCGCTGGTACATGTCCTCCTGGTTTAGGTTAGGGGATGCTTCCATGGCTGGGACGGTTCTCCCTGTGAAATAATAGCTGAAATAAAAGCCAGGTTAGAAGTCAAGACTTCCATGATGTATTTCAATAAGAAGCATCCAATTATGGAGCTTAACACGTAGATACAGGTACAGTGTGGAGAAAACTGAAACACAGTCTGCTCTTTGTTTCTCTTCACTTCAACTGTGGGTCAAGGTGAAAAAAATCTTAATGTCCATCTGATGCAAGACATTACAGACACAGATTATACACATAACAAACAGATCCATCACTGGCAAAAATATTTACTGTTATGTAATCCAGAGAAAATCAGACTAAATCCTAATTAAATATTCCATATTGGCGGAAAATGTAAACACATCAAAATTAAACAGCCATTACATTTTTAATCATCTGCTCACTAGAATATTCCAGGGTTCTGTTGAACAATTTCATGGAAAATTGAGACTCTTCATTCATTGAATCTTCATTGTAGAGTAGAAAAGGAAATTGGGACTTGCTCTCCACTCTGCTCACAGTCTCTGTTCCTCTGTTATAATATTGAAGCAGCCAACATCAATAGCCAGTGAAGGAATATTGGCTTATAACTGTGCAGCCACCAAGTGAGATGTAACACATGATTTAAGTCTAAATTGTGTTTGATATGTTCTCAATATTTTAAGTTTGGTAAATGGATCATTTTAAACCACTTCCCTTTTAAATTCAGATAAAACACATGTGGGTGAATTATTTAGAAAGAAAGTCAATTGAGTGCAGATTTCTAACAGAGAGCCTGCCCTGCGAAATGGAGAATAGTCTCTGAAAGACGTTGGCATTTACCATGCATGGAGGGGATAACGGAACACATTTGCATTATGGGAGGTGTAGGATCTCCTGGATATACTGTAGTGTATTTGAAGGTTGACCTATACAAGTCAGGAGAACTGGGCCTCGTGGAAGTACATGATAAACTATATGTAGGATTTGCTTAGTATGCAGTTTATCTTAACTGTAACATTCTATCATTAATACTGCTGTGTTTGCACTGTGGGCATTTACTATCTACAACAGGTTAGAGCGATATGATTGGTCGTGCTGTCATCTCCAGAGGATAAAGGCTCTTACACACGTACACTTAACACACACACTCAAGTTTGACTGTGCCTGTTGGAAGACTAAAGTGATCCCAGGAGCTGAGCGAGCCTCACAAGAGCCCAATCCCCTGGAGGGTTGTGGTAATCCCACTACTGCATTTGTGCATGAGCCCATCCGTATATTTTATGTCTCACTCTGGATCATTTATATTACATCTCTCCAAAATAGTGTCAAGTTTTATCATTGAGAAATTATTTTGGGAACATTAGTTGCTCGATATTTGTTCACCTTGTCAATTATTCACATCACCACGGTGCACTAATTGCTTCATATACAGGCACCCTACTGAGATCAGTAGATCACACCCTTTGTTCTCTACAGTCCTTAAGGTGTCAGTGGTGTCAGAGTAAAGCTCCACACGAGTGTGGCTGTAAAACAGGACTCTGGCCCTCTACTGGTTGCTCCAAAAATGAGAGAGGAGATTTGAATTTGAAAAAGGTCCAGTCTTCAGGAGAGTAACACAAAGTTATCACATTTTTCTCACCTCCCCTTTTCTCTTCACAATAAAACCCACTCAACTGAGCAAAGTCACCCAAAGTTTTTTATTGTAGCCAGGGTCCCAATAATTGACCCCTCTCTTTGAGTCTGAGCACTAAATAGAAGTGAAAAGGAATCGTTAAATCTGTCTCTATTCATTACAATAGAAGAGTAATGTGTGCAGTTGATATTTGCATCAGTGTCCTGTTCACAGTCAAAAAAGACTCCACTTATCACCATTATGCTAATAGGGATAGCTATTACCATAATGATATGCCATTATAAATAATGAAAGAATGAATACATGTGACTTTAATGAATGTTTTCCTCATTCTTTCTTCTTCCCTCCTCAATTTCAGGTTTATTCTGTTTCCTCTGTAGTTTTGTTCATGGATGCCAAATCAAATGACTAAAGAGGCTGTATAGGTGTAAACATCTTTTCATTTCTCACCCTGCTCTCCCGGCCCTCTCTTTTCTGCAGGTCACTCTCTACTTAATCTTTGTCAACAGCATCTTCACTTAAACAAAGACTGTGTCACCACTTTTCTCTTTTTTTGGAATCTGTGTGGATGTTCGTTCCTACCTGCATTCCTCTGACAGAAAACTCCACAGCAGGTCTTCTGCAGCTAAACACACCAGTACCACTACTTCTAGTTTTCACGGGAAACTGTATAATTATTCTGATAGATTCCGTGTTGGATTTTGTGATGTTTGACACATTAGAAGAGCAGCGGTCACGTACCAGAGAGGAATAATTACTCTCCTTTAGACAAACCAAGATATTGTCTGTGTGCAAAAGCTGTGCTAATACCTTGTGCTCTGTCTGTGATGAAATGGAAATACCTCACTGAGCAGCAAACAGAGCTGAGATTAGCTCCTCTCTTCATCCTTCACTTCCCTCCTTTACTAAACAAAAATAAGGGATTTTATATCAGCAGTGGAACATACCTTTAGACATCGATACAAACATAGCTTTCTCCCTACATCCATTTCCCTTTTAAACAAACCTGCTAAATTGTAAGGCGGGCTGTGCTCCTTTTTTTTTTTTTTTTTTCCCCCCCCGAACTTGAGCCAGAACTTTTACTATATTTCTACGGATTAGTGTGAATGGATGAATTGTGTTTATGTGAGAATTGGGAGGGCAGCGTCGAAATGTTGGGGACTGAGTTTTATTTTTTATTTTTTATCTCTATTTATATTTTATCTCCATGTAATGCAGCCACTCGTGGCACATGTATGTCCAAGACAAATTTCCCTGCTGGGACAATAAAGTTCTATTGAATTGAATTGAATTGAACATAATGTTAACTTAAATTTGATTTCCTCTCTCAGGTGACTCCATCCTCAAAGATCGTGGGTGACTTGGCCCAGTTCATGGTGCAGAACAGCCTGACCAGAGCAGAGGTGGAGGAGAGAGCTGACGAGTTGTCCTTCCCCCTGTCGGTGGTGGAGTTCCTGCAGGGATACATCGGGATCCCACATGGAGGATTCCCTGAGCCCCTCAGATCTACGGTACTGTATGTCGTCCTGTGCACGCTCCTGCAGTAGATGAGCTATTTTCCTCCTTTATTTGAATTTCTCTCACAGACTTCCAGTTATTCTCAGTGAAGAGTTTAAGAACATCAAGCCATATTTTGGAGGCAAGAATGGATGTAACACTTAAAACAGTTTCAGTCAACAAAGACACAATTATCATGGATGAGTACATTTTACACCAAAACTGTGGTGTTGACCGCATGAAACAGAGTAATGAAACAGAGTTATACTGTAGATAGAGATAGATGGAGTGTGTAGGAGCAGCAGCCAGTCTGAGTTCCCCTGAGGGAGCCTTAGGCGAGGCCTTGATACTCACGGCAGAAGCTGAGGCAGTTTAAATGCTCCTCAGCTAAGTTGATTATTTGATGACAACAAAACCTGCCCGCAGAAGGCAGTTGAACTCATTGGATAATAGCAGAGAAATGGAGCCTCAGTGTGATGAGACTGGCTGACATTTGTCTCCCTGGTTCCCTTAAAAGCATCACTTGGGTAAATCCACAGCTGCTCTGACTACAGCACTTGTCCTTTTTATGAACCAACACATCACAAACACATGCAGGGGAGCCAATTTAAAAGTATGCATACACTCACAAATTCTGTCATATGCTTGGTTACATCTGACAGTTACGAGTCCCTGTGAGGACTTTGAAAACGGTGAAGGAAAGCGTGATATTACTCTGTCCTCTCATCTCCTGTGTTTCTCTACCTCTTGTGTCCTCTTTCATGTCTGCAAACAGCAAGGGACACT
Source organism: Decapterus maruadsi (assembly GCA_030347415.2). Classification (NCBI taxonomy): domain Eukaryota; kingdom Metazoa; phylum Chordata; class Actinopteri; order Carangiformes; family Carangidae; genus Decapterus; species Decapterus maruadsi. Next base: position 19,322,738 of record CM064898.1, read on the forward strand.
CTCTCATGCGCATCAGGGGCAAGCAGCTTCAAGTCTCCTTGGGAGAGTCGCATGAACACTCACACACGCATGAATAAAGGAAAATTTGTCACACTCTTCTGAAAACCTGCTGACATATGGCCACACTTGAAACTTCCCCAAAATAAGTCAGAATGTATTTTTTATTATTTTTTAGAGGAAAATGAATTGGTGGAAGTGTTTTTTTTCTGCTAAACTCTGCAGATGCCAAGTGTTTGGTGATGTGTTCCAGGAGCTGGCTGGCACCTAAAATGTGAAATATGTGGTGTGAGGCTGTATCTGAACTTTTTAACAGCCGACTCAGTAGGTCACGTGTGGCTGAGAGTTTGTGAGTTTGTATGTGCTTGTGCATCTCCAACACATCTGTAAATATTTTTTGCAAAGCCTCTAACACTTTATTAGAGATAAATTAAACACAGTTGGGTATGTTTTTGAAGAACAGCTATTAAATTTAACAAATATAATGTCAGTATTATTTTTATTTGTTTTCTTTGTACTTGTTGCTCAGTTGTAGCTCTATGAACCGATCTGTCAATTTATGTGTGAATTAATTTGTCTCTGGTTTGTTTACCTCGGTGAGAAGAACTCCTGTCACCCTTATCATCAAGTTGTCCTTTCTCCTCCTGTGTCAATACACTGACGTACAGCTGGAAGATTGTATGATCTAATGCTTTTTATTTAGCTTCCCAGGCAGCTCCACTCTGACAGTCTGAGGGGTTTTTTCAGTTTTGACACACACTCTTCAACCCATCACCTTCTACCTCTCTATTAGTGTCTCTCAATCTGTCTTATATTTCTCCATACATGTGGCAAGGGAGTCATTGCTGGTAAACAAACAAACAAGATGACGGACATCTTTAGTATTCATTCAAACATTTTTATTTTCTATCTTCAGTCAGCACTGGAATACTTACTACTCAGATAGACTGGCCATTATCCAGCATATATGAATGTAAAAGTTCATATTTTTGTCCGTTGAACTTTTTCTTCCATGAATTGTTGAGGGGAATATTTGCAATCCAACACTTTGCTTTTGCACAATACATTTTCCATGAGGCTCAGCCAGGCTGCCATATTCATTAAGCATTTAAACATTGTGTCAAAGCTGTAGCTCGCTTTACAGTGTTCAGAGTAAATCCTCAATGCTTACTTTATGTTGTAAATGCTGCCAATTTCTTATCTCAGCCACAAAAGTCTGAGTATTCCTCTAAATCTCCCCTACAGATATTCATGCCATAACAACAATCCACCCTCAATGTTTAATGCACAAACACCAGGAGGCTTCCTCACACGCAGCTCTGAAGAACTGATTCTCCTTCCCACTGATTCAGTTAAATTCTGACTTCAGCTTTGCCTACAAACCTTTTTTTTTGGTTTGCCTTCACAATGATTGCATTTGTGTACCCATGTTTACCAGAGAGCTGCAGGTTTGAGATAAATCTGATAAATGTTACTGTCACTCACAGCATACCTTGGGCTTCCATTCCAGTCAACATTAGAAACAAAGTTATGAAAGTTTAGCCGACATTTGTTTAATCGGAAGGACATTTATACAATTTTCTCCTTAAACAGTTTGACTTATGTTAGTAGTGGTGGTTCGCCTAATGACAGTCGGCAACTGGAGGTAAATCTTGACTGCAGCTGCTCAACTTGAAGAGGTTGCACTGGCATGTACTGTAAGAACAAGCATATACATTATTCACCGTTACATTATTGCATGCAAGACAGTAGGATATATGCATCCCTCTGTGCTGTAGATTAAGGTTAGATTTGCACGCAGGGAACAAGTGTTGATTCTTTAATGCAGCTTTGGTGGCATCAATTAGTGAGCAAGCAGTCACACTAGTATTACATTACATGCCCTCACATGCAGACTGTCAAACACATAAGGAGTTTGCATGCATGGGGAAGATGCAAAGTGGTAATTGAGGCATCTCCTCATATTTGTTCTGTCATACTCGCTTTGTTTGATGTGTGGGAGGACAGAGTGAACGGACAAGGGAACGAAGACGAGAGGGTAAAATAGACATGAAGAGGGAGACAGCAGGATGAGTGGGGAAGTGGGGTAGAAAGAGAAGATGGCCATTAGAGAGGAGACGAAATAAAGAAATAAAATTACTGTTAAAAATACAGAACCATCTCTCAGAGGCCCTCTCTCAAAAATAAAGAAAGGAAAAACCAGTGACAATAAAAATAGAGAGTGGGAGTGGGCTGTTGTGTGGTTTGAAGAGAAATGAGAAGAAAGAGCAAATAACCTTGAAGAAAGACTCTTTTCTCATTCATTAATGCACACACAAACACACACACAACCGCTATCCGTCTGTTTCACACTTAAAACAATCACACAGTTAAGGTATAAGACGTTCTCCGAGGACACAATGTTAATGAGCATGGGCTCCAATGAGCATGCCATCTTTGAGGTGTCTTTCTCTCGCACACGAATGAGTCAGCTATCTTTGAACTGTTAGCTCTGTGACTAATAACATTGCACTGGGCCCTTTGTCTGGAGATTTCCGCAAGGCATGCACACACATCCACGATGCACACACACACAAACAGCTAGTGCAGATATTAAGCACACTGGATACAATACAGCAGCACGCACACATTAAAAAAACATAACCTGAATATGTATATGCACAGTACACACACACACAGGAGAACTGATCAATTGAATGTTTTGAATGTTTAATGGGATGCTCACAGCGTGATACTTAAAGTGTAAATGAGTGAAAGCACAGAAAGATGACTAATCTAGTAGTTGGCATGTTGAGACATGCTGCTGGGGCAATGGTTATTTTAACCTGATTGAAGTTAAGATGAACAAAGACCCACATGCAAAGAGGCAGCACACAACGCTAAGCTTAGTGATTATCTCATTCTGTTTGTTTCCAAGACACCTTTGTTGATGTATTGACACACATCAAATTTGGTAATTGCATGTAAATTCCTGTATCGTGGCCTCCCCTCCCTTCCTCTGAGCCTGAGTAGACTGTGTTGTCATGGGCAGATGAACTCTGAAGATAAAAACAAAACGGCGGCCTTTAGGCAGGATGCCTTCGTCTTGCCACAATCTGTTCACCAGACATTATTAGCAGCCTCAGATCGATTTGTCTCTGCAAGTTTTGTTAGATACCAACAACCGTGTGGGCAGATAAAATGTCATATCATTAGTCTCCACTTTCCACAATTACCCTTTTTCTCTCTTTCTCTTTTTCTCCTCCACTACTTACAAGAAAGAATGAGGATGATGTGTCACATGCGGCACTGCTGCTGCAGTCATTTGATGGGCTGATGGTACTTTACTGGAGAGAAAAAGATGAATTGAGTGTGAGTGGGAGAGATGGAGGGAACAAATGGAGGGAACAGAAGTGGAAATCACTGCAGATCTTGACACAACAGTGGTCCCACTTTTATGCAAATTTAAAAATAACTTGCATTAATAAGTTTTATATTCTGTCTGATTCAAGTGTTTTCTCTCCCTTGTTCTCTATTCCTCAAAACAGCTCGGCATGTATCCCCATCTTCCTCCTCCTCCCACCTATAGTCTCTGTGTCTCTTTAATGCTTTGACAGGTTGCAGCTTTTATCAGACGTATAGTCGTGAAGTTCAGTTTGAAGGTTTTACCAGCACTTTGTACATCCCACATGCTTCAGACTCCCATGGGACTGTTACGAATGAGAAAACATTCAGAAAGATGATATGACTTTAAATAACAACTTGGTAACGCTAATGTTTCCCCTTCTCTCTCCTCCTCCTCCTCCTCCTCCTCCTCCTCCCTTCTCTCCTGTTTTAACATCCTCTCCCAGGTGCTGAAGTCTCTCCCCCGTATCGAGGGCCGTCCTGGTGCCTCTCTGCCACCTATGGACTTCAAGGCCTTGGAAGAGGGGCTTCGAGCTTCACACGGTGAAGACATCACCCCTGAGGATGTGATGTCAGCAGCCATGTACCCAAAGGTGTTCCAGGAATTTAAGGAATTTACCTGTGAGTGGGCAGACATTATTATTTGTGTTTAGATTTGTATCATGGTTAAAGGCTAAGAAACAAGTTATTGTTTTCTTTTAAAGTTTAGTGAATCAAATGTGTATTTTATCACAATGGATCTGTTCTATTCAACAAGTCTAGGTTCATGACATTTAGTTTCAAACAAACATACTCATTCCCATTTGTGTTGTTACTGGGGCTTGAAATTAGCATGAGCCAGCCTAAAGTGAGGAACACTCATTTCAAAGTTCAGCCATTTGTTAGAAATGTTTTTAATTGCTGCATTTGGAAGTTTGTGGCCAAACCAACATCATGCCTCCGATTCTGGGAGTCTGGGTTCTGTTGAACCCCAAAGAGGAGACCATGCAGAACCCAACAATCAGCCTTCATTCAGGTGGTGAATTACCATAGTGCACATATAAAACACCAGAACAGCAAGGATGGGTGCTGGAGGGAGAAATCAGCATAAGCACCAACTGCCTTTGTAAGCAGCTGTGAGAGTGAAGTGCACTCAGTCAGCAGCAGCATGTGCAGGAGGCAGGGCGAGTCTGATGCTTGAGGTTTCTGAGGAGTCAACCTTCAGAGTAGACATAGCATCACTCAGCTTAACTGTTGCTTTAAGGAGTGAAACACTGTTTGCACTGGAGCTTTTAATTAGTGTACAACTTGCTTTTCTCTCTTTCTTCACCACTTCAGGTGATCCACTACTCTTAAATTACATTTCTTATATCAGACATTGGGAATCATCAACACATGTCCTTGACACATTTTTATTTTGTACATTGACCTTACCAAGGAATAATATAACATCACATTATCTGGGTAAAAGTGTTTTGATATTGATATTGAGGCCACATGTCTGTGTTTTTTCAGCTAACTTTGGCCCTGTGGACTGTCTGAGCACCAGGCTCTTCCTGGATGGACCCAAGATCGCCGAGGAGTTTGAGGTATGCAACATTAAAGACCTCTTTTTTGCAGTTTTAGACAGCCAACAGCAAATCCTGAAAAGAGCTTATTTTGTCTATTTTATTTCGTTCTTTAATATTTTTTATTAAAATTAAACATAAACCATGTCTAAAGCTGAGGAAGCATGTGCACTCAGTACATTTGTAACCATGCAAGATCAACATCAAGATAAAAAGAAAATAGAGGTTATGCAAAATGAAAAATAACAGGGGAACTTATTATATTTATGGCCAGCTGAAAGGTGCGTGATTGTTAAATAATTTCCATTAATATTATGGTCATACGTTTAATATCAATAGTTCTTTATTCACTCATCAATTTATCATTTGAATAAGTTCTTCTGTAATAGCAGCTCCACAAGGCTCAGACATTATCAGCAAGAAGTGATTGTTCCACCAGTGCAGATGGCTGAGGTTTGATGCAGTTTGGTGCAGAGGCACAGTGAAGTGCTGATAACACAGTGGGCTGGATTGAGATGTTAACACTTTAACAAGGGAACAACAAACGGCATTTCTGATCCCCCTCCCAGCCATCACATTGGCCTTCCTGCAGAGAAATAACAGATTCACTGTGTCACATGATGTTTGATAGAAGACCAGTGAAGACACTCAGTCCCAGTGTGTCAAATATAACTGTACTGATGTCCTGAAGCATGTTCCCTTTGATTGATTATTTATTTGGTATGTTTATTTACCAGCAGGGAGGCCGTTTTAACGTGCGGTCCAATGAAGCAATAAAACAAATGAGTTGAATTTGCTTCGCATGCAAACAAATTAGCAGAGTACAGGAATGCAACAATCTCTTGTGTGAAGATGGGATAATTGGCTGTCGCTTAGAACAGGAAAGCCACAAAATATGAAAACTGACACATCCCTGGAGGAGATTGGCGTTCGAATAGCAAACCATTTCCATTCAAACTGCAGAACCAGCTGGAAACTGGTTTTAACATACATGAATATACAGCGGTCTGAGACCTTTGGATGGTACAGTAAGCAGAGACATGTCAAGATGTCCACGGTGCTGATTGAAAGTTTCTGTCAGAACAGGAGACAGACGATGTGAAAGATGGTGTTTTCATCCAGGAAGTGTAGCGTAAACAGAAAGTTTCAGGAGAATGACAGGAGGAAACACTGTGATGAGCACAACTCAAACTAAAGTGATTGTTAAAGTCCAGATTGAAGAGTGAATTCCAGAGAGATCTCTGAAACTCCTGGCAGTAACCTCTGCAGCACATGTCAGAATCAGACATCAGATCAGAGAGAAATTTACTTTCTGAAGGAGATGTTGGAGGAGTCTGTCACTCAGCGTGTCATCACAAACACATGTCTTTTGGCACAATATTTAAGTTAGTTTTTTTTCTAGGCTTTTCTGTCTGTTCCTGTAGGTCGTAAGGAAGATTGTTTTTACTATAACAAACATGAAGATGACTTAAAGACTGAAGTTTAACACTAGTTCTGTTTTAAGGAAATGACACCATCATAAATAATGTACTGTAGATAGAATACCAGTGGGTTTAATCCTTATTTAAACTGAGTCACTGTATCATACTGTGTCAGACCACTGACTGAGGAACACAGCCACACAGGTTGGTATGTGTAAACCAGTGTAGGAGGTGGTGGCACTGTGAAGGAAGGCCCTTTTTTAAAGTGGCACATTTACCCAGTAGGACGGTGTACCTGTGACCAGATGGCAGCGGCATGTGAAACAGGTCAGAGACGGTGGTTGTGATATTTTTGACTGCAGCTCTGTCACAGCTCTGTATAGTATTAGTGTTAGTGGTGTTGATGGGGGAGCCCCGCTGTCTGTGCTGCAGGATGTGAGCACACTATAAAAATGAGAGGTCTGATGCTGCAAATACATGGTCATGAAGGGAAATGATGTTGTACAAGTATGTTTGAGATGATATTAAGATAGAAATGTAAAAACTGAATGCACTGTAATGCCTGAATGTTTGTAACTGAATTGGATTTTTTTTATATCTTGATCAACTGAATATAGTTTGTGAAATACTATCTAATACTATCTGAACACATCATTAGTGATGTATCCTGGGATCAGTGGGATTTCAAACCTTTAAACATCAGACACTCCTACCCCTCTATACACCTGGTCAATTGTTATAAGGACTGTGGATGAACAGTTATATAAATGATTCAATCTTTAATCCAGAGCCACCTCCAGGATCTCCCCACTGTCTTGTTGAGGTCCATCATGTCTCTGCTCCTTGTCACTTTAGTGATGCCAAAGCTGGATTGCCCTATGAGTCCTTATAACAATTGATTGTTGAAGAGGGGCCTTGATGCCTTCCAGCACTGCTTCTAGCAGCCAGTGACCTCATCTTAATACAGCATGTGGCCCTCTTGCTCTAATGCACTTCTGCCATGAGATCCTCTCACAGCAATGTCACTTCCACTAGGATGATGTTGTTGGTGGCCTCGGAGACCGGGAGAAAGTGAACCCTCTAGGTAGTTTTCTTGATCAACTGAATATAGGGATACAGATACTATCTGAACACATCATTAGTGATGTATCCTGGGATCAGTGGGATTTCAAACCTTTAAACATCAGACACCTTGTTCCTGGTGACCCAGCTTGTGTGAACAGTTAGGTCTTTCCTCCTAATCCAGAGCCACCTCCAGGATCTCCCCACTGTCTTGTTGAGGTCCATCATGTCTCTGCTCCTTGTCACTTTAGTGATGCCAAAGCTGGATTGCCCCACATTATGTGAAGCCGGCCTTGATGCCTTCCAGCACTGCTTCTAGCAGCCAGTGACCTCATCTTAATACAGCATGTGGCCCTCTTGCTCTAATGCACTTCTGCCATGAGATCCTCTCACAGCAATGTCACTTCCACTAGGATGATGTTGTTGGTGGCCTCGGAGACCGGGAGAAAGTGAACCCTCTAGGTAGTTGTCACAGTGCATCCTGGGATACAGATACCTGTCAGTGTTGTGCAGCTGTCTGTGTATAATTTCCACGTACAGTACAGTAAGCGTCTTATGGGAGCAGATCTCAGATTGTGGCACCAGGTGAACAGCTGTTGGTGTAGAGGCTTTACACACGATATCAGGTTGTGCTGCATTGTTCTTTTTGCTAGGCAGTGTGTGTGTGTGTGTGTGTTTTTTGGGGGGGTTCATCTTGCCCCAGCTGAAACATTTGAAGACTGAGTAGATGAACATTCACCACCAAGGTCAGCAGCTTCATGTGCTATGGTACTGTCCCATATAAGGAATATAATATATAAGGAAATTAGTTATGCTAATTTTGCAGAAATGTCACTCTAGTGAAAGGATGAATATCAATGAATGAGCAATGAAGGGCTAGTGGCACAAATCCTCTGTAATTTCACCAAGTTCAAATGAAAGTAAACACAGTGGCTAATATTCAGTAAGCAACTGTGTTTATTGTTCATGTGCAGGAAATAGCAGAATGTCTCTGTAATTGAGTTAATTGCATTTGAAGCATTTCAAATTGTATTTCAATAAGGATCAAAACCTCTGTTCAGTTTCACAGGGTTAATCATTTCCTACACTCTTCTTCTCTTCAGCAAACATGTTTAATTCTCCTTACATCATATTGAAATTGATCTTCCCCTTTCAAAATCTTGTGCTCATTGAAAATGTGATGCATCAAGTACTGTAGGAAGAACGGGGTTGGTTGTCACACTGTTTAGTCTTGCATGAATATCTCCTCATCAAAACATCCCAGTAGTCATTCCAACATTACAAGGAAGCTTAAAGTCTTGGGTTTGTTTGTCCTGTTCATTCTTTTAATTTAACAATAATATATTAATCATAAAAGACAATCTGAGACACACTGTGGGGTTGGTTGTCACATGTGATTTCAATAGGGGAAAAATTATGGTAATTTTTACAATAAAATTTAAACATGAATTTTTATTCAAATAGCATGACTAAGAAAGAACATAGGACACATGGAATTTGTGTTTTTGTTGTTGAAAATGCAGAACTCTGACATCAACACACTTTCCAATCCAGACCCTACACTGTATCTGTAATCACTGTATTGTTTCATCAAGTCACGTGGCAACCAACCACAACTGGAATTTTTTGCTAGTAACAAAGTGAACAACCATCCTGTAACTACAGTAGCTATGAAAACTATAGCCTTCCCTTCATACTTGGTATGTTATCAGTTTCTTTGATACAAACCCATTGTGTAAAAGCCCAGAAGAAACACAGTGAAGAGCTTAAAATGTACAAATGGACAAATGAAATCACAATGTAGGTGAACTCTGGTCCCAGTTCTGATCATTTCATACATATTGTGACAGCAGCACCCTTTGGTTGGTGAGTTATGATGAGTGTGACAACCAACCCCGTTCTCCCCCATAGATATAGAAACGTTTCTCAGAAGCCCTTCAGTGTTCACATACCCAACACAACTTTTTATTAGGTGTCTGGAAATCCACCTTTTTAAAGTAAGCCACATTTTGCTGAGTTTTGCACTGAGATTGAGTTAAGCTGCTTCAGAGACAGTTGAATCCCAGTTTTATACCCTCCTCCTTCAATAATTTGTTTTCACAGCTCAGATGAAATGTGTAGTGCACATTTGTTTACCCTTAAATCACCTGTTACCTTCCACCATTTTCACAAAGCCCCTTGTCTAGACTCCTGCTCATCTGCCAATCAGCATTAGCTATAATCCCAGTAAAACCGCAACACCCATCATTCATTAGTATCCATCTGATCCTTCTACATACTTTTATTTCCTTCATTATTTTGTCCTGATTCTCTCATTACGAGTAATGCACACGCACACAGATTTAACTGACAGTGATTCAGAGCAACCAAAGGCAACCATGCTTAATTACTGCTTCATTTCACTGCAGCAAAATGGTTCCAGGCTCGTGTTAATTGATTTTGATATTACGAGGGACAAGGGGAGTGCCACTACTCTGCTGCTCTATTATTATCTGAGAATCTGGAGCTGCATTGATTGTGCTGATCTAATAGTGACCCTGAACACGGGCAGGCCCTGCTCCCTTCTTTCATGTCAATCACCCCAGGGTGTGAAACATTTGATTCCTCAAGTTGGAGCCCCACAGTCAGATCGTTAATCACTGATTAGAATAAAGAAAGTCTCTGCAGCTACTGCACTTTTAGACACTTCTACTGTATTTACTTTGAAGTCTCCATTTAGTGAGAATTATTTTTGTAACTACAACAAAATACTTGACTTGAGTTAGAAACATTCTTGTGAGTCAGAACAATATTCATCAACAAAAAAGAGTAAATATTCAACAAAGCTCTTAATCTGCAGAGGGATGTTTTTCTGTCTCCTGTCATATTTAGGACTTTCAGGCTAAGATTTGTGCTCAGCATCAGTCACTCAGCACCACAGAAACAAACTTCCCCCTGTTGTCATAACGATGGTACTCCCTCTCGATCAGGTCCGATTAAGCAGTACCAGACGAGAGAAGGAAAGAAAACATGTCAAAAAAGTGACCTGTCAAACGCAGGATCAAGCGTCTGTTAGCTGTTTTCTTTCTTTCACTGTGGAAAAAAATCCTCAAGGGCTGAAAAAAGCTCCTGCCGTAGAAACAACTGATCTCACTGTTGTCATTTCTAATCCAATTCACTTTTACTAATACTCTTCATGAACATCGGCTCAGGCTGTGTGCCGCTCCATTTTGATACAGATATTTATATACTTATACTTTGCTTTGTGTATTTCAAGAGTAGTTTATAGAAAGGTGTTTATGTATTTGGCTGCAGCAGATGGCACCTTCATCACAGAGGTGTTAATTGGTAATGTTGTAGCATTGAGAGTAAAGTTAGTGTTGGTGACTGTATCAACATTACAACAATTACAACCAACAACTATCAACTCAAACTCAAATGTACACATTACTGGCACTGTTAGCAGAACCTGAACACATCATCTGCTTCATGAAGGTGGATGTTGTGGTGCTGCATAACATTCTACACATGTTCCTAGTAAAGTGTACATTACTATACAGCAGGAAGGAAATGTCACAAGCATAATAGAGCACTCGATAATCCAGTATCAGGTGTTATCGGTTATTGGATGTTTCTTAGACAAGTCTTTGAGCAGTGACCTGTGGTTTCCACCACTCTGCTGTCACTCACTGTGGAACATATCACTCTGTCAGGTTCAGTCACTGTGCTAATGCATTAGATTGTACACATGCACTCAAGTTGCCTCAGCTGACTTCTAAGACAGGAGGCGTTTGCATATATAACCCATGGTGGTTTGATGTGAGTGTTAGAGGCAGGCTGACTGTTGACTGTTGTGAGTGGCTGATGCAACCTTTTGAGATTCATATCAGAAATGGTAATTGTTTGATGCTCATGACAAGCACATTTCTTTTTCTGCTCACGCATGGCAACTTTTTCACTGCTGATTGCAGCAGTCAGGCCAGTGAGAGGCCGTGAGGAGAGGAAATAGCACTGAGCAGTCAAAGTAGTTTGATGAGTTTTTGAATCAGGAATGCTTTTATACTTGAGGTACTGGTAGCATGACTCACTGCAGCATGGACGCTAAACACCCCCACAAATGGAATGCAGGTGTAATCTGAAACTGTACAATCATACACTTGTATAAATGTGTCCACCCATTACTGTCACATATCTGGGTTAAGCAAAGGTAGTCCAGATAGTTGGAGCACACCCTGTTTTTAAATATGGGAACCACTACAGTATGAACTCCAGCAGCATTGATCCTCAGCCATAGTCAGAAGTTCTCCTACACTGGTCAACAAAGCGTGCAGCAGCACCCCCACCCCCCTTCCTGTGTGAAGAGTGATAGACAAACAGTAATTATGACTTACATTACCAGGGTTTTGCTCAAGTGACTACAATGAATAGACAAAGTGAAAGTGGTCAGAGAACACAGAACGTTGGAGTTGAATATTTTCTTTTTAAATGATGTGCCATTTCAAATAGATTCAGAAGATGAAGCGGCAGAGAAGCCTTTGAGCTTGTCATCACGAGCCTTAGCTGGTGTTTGTGCTAAATCCACAGTGACAGCAGCAAAAGACAGCAACTGTCCGTTACAGATGACTCTTGCAGTACTTACGCAACCACACTATTAACTGTATGTTTGGAACAAAAGCTGTTTATGAGCTCTTGGCAGCTAGTCTGTGAAGCAAACGGCGGAAATCTTGATCAAAACAGATTTGAGCACCAAATCTTTCTGAGCGCTGAGCTAGACCTAAAGCCCCGAGTTGTTGATGTTGTGGGAAGTAGATATAAAGGCTTTCACAGTAATCATTTGGTATTGTTTTGCTCTTCATTTCAAGCCTGTTGCAAATCCAATACAAGAGCTTTATCAGCCAAGCCTACCAGCAAGCCTCAAAGAATCCTTTGTATTCTGATTGCGGTAGGAGGACACAAGCACTGTTGTGTGTGTGTAATATAATGTAGTGTGATTTCTTGCTTTGCAACGATTCAGGCACCGTAGTGAGTTGATTCAGCCAGTTTCTGACTAACTTGATCTTGTTCAAACCCACTTATGCACATGACCCTGAAATAGCTTTTTAAAGACCAAATGACCACTTAGTGAAATTGCATCAATTCAGAGTGCGTTCATATACACCTACAGACAGATGACAACTCTGTCCATTACTGTCATCCACCCACGCGTACATACAACACAAACAGCGGGAAACACACACTGACCTATCTGTCACGTGCTGGTGATTCAGTATGGTATTAATCATGTTTGAGGGGAATATAAACAAATTTTCACAAACATGGACCCAGTCATACACATTACACACCATATCAGTGCTAAAGTGCACCAACACTATGTCTTTCTACTATTTCACAGGCCACACAAGGCATTAATACACTCATGTCAAAGAGTTGATGTGATAGTCCGGGAGCCAAAGCCTGATTTTTTGCTTAACCTTGTTTCGTCTGATAAAGTTTTTTTCTTTGCTGTTTCTTGTAGCTGAGGGGTACCTCTTCAAAATCCAAGAGGGTGCCCGGTGATATCCCTTGAGCATTTTTAAATATTAACCCTTTAATGCCCAAAGCGCCAAAATCCCAGCAAAAATGATGTAAGCCCCAATTTAGTGACTACAAATAGTCATGAGTGTATGATATTTGGCAGGGAGTATCATGAAACATAGGGGAAGGTAAAAAAATAAGATTCTGGGACATGCTGCCATCCTATTTAAAAATATCACTGTCAATATCCCCAGAAAGACAAAAAAATGACTGCCTGTTTCACAAATTCCTGTCAAAAATGATATTTTCTACCACTTTGTCTTTAACATCACTGCTTCCCATGTATATAGAAAACTACCCAAGTTTGTAGGCTTCAATTTGTGCCCAGGATGACCTTTCTATCTCAAAAATTGCACTTGCTATGGTCGAAAAACTGTCTCTATACCTCAGATAAAACTAAACGGAATGTTCGGTCTGATGGTCATTCCAAGGGCTACTTTCGATGGCCCCACTGGCAACAATTGTAGCCGAAGTGTATCACTGTCATTTTCTACTCACAATTGAAAATATCAAAGGTACTAATGCAACTTTTTCCACTTATATGTAACTTAGACAAAGGTTTTGATTTATAGGCTATAGGCTTTCTAAGTGCTTCCTATCACATGACATCATCCGCTTCCTGCTCCTTCCGGCAGAAGACATGGCGGATGCAAATCCTCCTGGAAAGAGGTTATTTTCATAAATTTCTTATAATTGTCCCCCAAAACATATTAATTATTAGCCTATTTAAAGCAGATATCAGCGATCCAGTCGTTTTGACTAATATTGCGTTCCAGGCAGGCTTTTGAAACTGTAAGTTACAGCTTCAAGTCACGACTACGACTTTGTAGCGTTCCAGGCAACCCGTAACTCGTGTTTTTACCGTCCTGTTGCCTGTGAAAGTCACTATAACGGCCTCTCCTAACTTCCAACCCGTGAACTCATATCAGATCACAGGTTCACAGGTCGGAAAAACACAAAGTACGAGTTTCCTTGAACGCACCATGAGTTAGCAGACCCCGCCCTCGTCAGGTCCTCGTCCCTACGTCACCACATCCCTTGGCTGCACACACAGCCCTTCATGCCGTTCTCTCTCCTCATTGGATAACACTTGTATCCCACAAGGAAAGTTTTCTCCTGGGTTTACAGCAGAGCAGAGTGACAGAGAGACTCGTGTTTCGGCTGAAACACTCCATGGAAGTGATTGTTGATGACGGAAAATGCGACTATTTAGGACTAATATTAACAAAAACATTCCGCTAATATCTGCTTTAATCATCCAGCCTCTAGAGTAACCCTCCCACCAAAAATTGTACCTGGGATAAATATTTTTTTGCTCATGAGCTTGATTCTGTGAGTGGCAACAATAGTTGCAAGAGAGCACATAGTTTGTACCGAACTAAAGGAAAACAGTGTCTGCAGGATTGCTCATAATATACTTATTTCAAGTTGTAGAATGATGTACAATGGCTCATTTTAGTCCCCTTAGAATACTCTCTCTGCGCCTGGAAGCCAAAACACGCATTAAAGTGCCCTCTAGAAGCCAAAACGTGTGCTAAAGTGCCCTCATGGCAGCAAAAAATGTGTGCTAAAGCGCTCTCTAGGACCCAAAACCCGTGCTAAAGTGCCCTCATGGCAGCAAAAAATGTGTGCTAAAGTGCTCTCTAGGAGCCAAAACGCATGCTAAAGTGCCCTCTAGGAGCCAAAATGCATGTTAAAGTGCCCCCTAGAAGCCAAAACGCGTGCTAAAGTGCCCTCTAGGAGCCAAAACCCGTGCTAAAGTGCCCTCAGGGCAGCAAAAAATGTGTGCTAAAGTGCCCTCTAGGAGCCAAAACGCATGCTAAAGTGCCCCCTAGAAGCCAAAACGTGTGCTTAAGTGCCCTCATGGCAGCAAAAAATGTGTGCTAAAGTGCCGTCGAGGAGCCAAAACGCGTGCTAAAGTGCCCCCTTCAGTGGCAAGGATGCGCTATGTGCCCTTTTTTCCCCAATTGCCCCTGCCCTTCAAAATGTCTTTGCACGCCACTGCAAAATGGTATAGCCAGCCTATGTACGGAGGTGGAAACAGTTATCCTTGTAAAGGACAATAAAATCTAAAATCTAATCTAATAATTATGATAGGCTGATAATATATTATTCACTGTGTTACTTATATAAGTATCCAGTGTTACTGTCAGAGAGTAATACGTGTGGTGTGCAAAATGTATTAAATATAAAGTAAGTTTTTTTTAAATAGCTATAACATGTAGGCCTAAGCATACATAAATTTGAGTTGGTGGAACAGTTGAGTGTAGTTTAGACAACAGGTGCAAAACAAGACAGTGGATAACAAGGCAGTGTGGTCAAGTTTTGGATTTTAAAATAAGGGAAATTTTCCAGCATCCACCACGAGCCCACCTCCCAACCAAGCTCCAATATCTCTTACATTTCCAGACAGGTGTACAAGAAAGCTAGGCCTACCTGTCAACCACTTACAATCTACAATGGCTTTATGCAGAGCTCCAGTACTCCCTGAACTTTAGCTAATTCCTGTCTTTTATTATTGGACAAATTAGTGTGCCTGATCATTATTGTTGTGACTACTGAGGTCAGGCACACCTGGACATTTTAGCCTAAATGAAAACATGGAGAGAGAGTGAGAGAATGAAATCAGTTTCAAATTTATGAAAACGGAAATGTGGGAACATAGGGCCTAATTTAGAAAATAAATCATTGAATGCGGGAACGCAGGGCTGTGGGAACACAAGGCCCAATGTAAAAAATGTTGATGTGATGATTGGCCAACGTGCTGTGTCAATCACAGCGGCGACGCTGATTACCTCGTCAGGGTTTCGGCGAAACGGTTACAATGGAGATGAGGCCAGACTCCCCCTCTGAAATGAAATGAATTGCATTTCCGGGGGAGGCTGGTTTACGAGGCTAGTGATTGCCAGCACTTGAGCTTGTTGTCATCAACACCAATAACGCTCTTGAGCACCCCACATGGAAACATGAACAGAACATTGTGCATGGCAAACCATGCACTTTACAGCTGCACTTTAGTTGCATGGGCATTTGCTCTTGCAGCCTCCAGAATGTAGTCTGGTACAAGTTTGGTGTCTTGTGGTAGATGGACTGGGAGCAGTGAAGGTTTACACTGAGGTTCAGCCACAACATTGCCTGAAAGTGAGCCCTCTTAACATTTTCAATTAACAATTGTTTTGTTGGTGGTAGAGCAGCTAAGTTTGGAGCAGACAGTCCTTTCCCATTCTATTTCCCCCGGCATGTCCATGCTCTCCTTTATGCCATAACAGGCAGAGATGAAGGCAGTAGAGGCTAGAGCAGCCCAACAAATTCAGTGGTTTCTGATGACACAGACGTACTTCTTCACCATTACCATCAGGCAGGACGCACGACTAATCATGGAATCTCCCCGCAAGAAAAGAGCAATAGTTGACATAAAGGCGACACTGTCAGTGAACCTTGGTGTAAACCTTCACTGCTCCCAGTTCATCTACTAGAAGACACCACACTTGTACCAGACTACATTCTGGAGATGAGGTGTGGCTGCAAGAGCAAAAGCCCATGCAACTTCATGAAGTGCAGCTGTAAAGTGCATGGTTTGCCATGCACAATGTTCTGTTCATGTTTCCATGTGGGGTGCTCAAGAGCATTATTGGTGTTGATGACAACAAGCTCAAGTGCTGGCAATCACCTGAGCAGGATAAAAGGACCCAGTTTTATGGTATGTTTGAGCCTTTCCTTTGCCTAAAAGTTGGTAATAAACACCACAGAGATGCCTGAGGAAAAGAGTTATTTCGATTGTCTTTGCAGAATCAAATAAAAATAAATACATGAATAATAATAATAACAACAATAATAATGATGATAATAAAATTAATCAGAATCAAAATAGAAACCTAATACATACCGGCAATCTCTGTTGACCTTTCAACATTCAGATTTGTCCATTAACTGTTGGAAAGTAGCCCTTGGAATGACCATCAGACCGAACATTCCGTCATGTTTTATCTGAGGTATAGTGACAGTTTTTTGGCCATAGCATGTGCAATTTTTGAGATAGAAAGGTCATCCTGGGCACAAATTGAAGCATACAAACTTGGGTAGTTTTCTATATACATATGAAGCAGTGATGTTAAAGATAAAGTGGTAGAAAATATCATTTTTGACAGGAATTTGTGATTTTTTTTGTCTTTCTGGGGATATTGACAGTGATATTTTTAAATAGGATGGCAGCACGTCCCAGAATCTTATTTTTTTGCCTTCCCCTATGTTTCATGATACTCCCTGCCAAATATTGTACACTCATGACTATTTGTTGTCACCAAATTGGGCTTACATCATTTTTACTGGGATTTTGGCGCTTTGGGCATTAAGGGGTTAATATTTAAAAATGCTCAAGGGATATCACCGGGCACCCTCTTGGATTTTGAAAAGGTACCCCTCAGCTACAAGAAACAGCAAAGAAAAAAACTTTATCAGACGAAACAAGGTTCAGCCCCTCGGCTCCCGGACTATGAAGCATAATGTGAAACGTGTTTAGACAGGCAGATTAATTTAAATCTGTGTCTTATGGCACTGCCCTAATAAACATAAGAAGGATGTGAAG
The DNA here is from genome assembly GCA_030347415.2 of Decapterus maruadsi. Classification (NCBI taxonomy): domain Eukaryota; kingdom Metazoa; phylum Chordata; class Actinopteri; order Carangiformes; family Carangidae; genus Decapterus; species Decapterus maruadsi. The sequence continues at coordinate 19,340,287 of CM064898.1, forward strand.
ACTATGTGGACAATAGCACAGCAGATATATCACTGAGATAAGGAGAGTAAATAATTAATTGGAGATGCCATCACAAGTATGCTGATGAGAAATTAAACCAAGAAGATGATGGGTGGTAAGGGTTGGGCATGACGGAATTGTATTGACTCAGAATTAATTTCTATCATTTGTTTGAGTGTGTTTAGGGATAAACTCCCCGAGACAATATGTATTTTTAATGCTTTACCCAGTGCTGAACTGTTTGCACTGACAAGTAGATGCAGAGCACTTAAGTTCAAAATCCTCTCTTTACTCTGACTTGATGATTCTTAGATAAATTTTTAAACAGAAGACTTGTAGTTTCTGCAACTTTGCTGTGACACAAGCTTTGGAATATTTCAGACACGCTGTCATGTTCAATGAGTCTGAAACAACTGGAGCCTGGTGTCCACATGCCAGCGTACACACTCATTCTCAGCTGTTACTAAGTACAATGGCAAGAAAGGAGAAGTGACACCTTTGTCTTCAAATTCAATCAGGACATCTAAATTATGATGAAATACATGAAACAACAGTCTGTTTCAAATTATAACACCCCAGTCACCGTGCTGTCCTCCCCCAATACAAACCTTCACTGTGTGTAGGTTGGAAGATAATGTGAACTTTGATCCTCATGACCTCAACAAAAACCAACTGTTAGCTATCAAACCTGGAGCCCAGTCAATGAAACCAGTTTGGAAGTTGGTGTGTTGGAGCTTCTCAGACTGCTGGAAAAAAAACCCTACCATTTTAGGTTTGCTAATTAAGTATGTCTTCTCTGATGTGAATCATGGCTCGGAAAAGAACATCTCAGAAAACTTAGATCCAGAGTTGCTGATTTGCATAAAACTGGAAAGGGCTGTAAAGTCATATGACACATTTTCAATATTCATCAGTCCACAGTCAGACTGTCTATAAATAGAGGCCATTTAGTTTTGTAGCTACTCTCCCTAGAAGAAAAAACTAAAGGTTCAGATGAATCAATGTATCTGGTTAAGAGCTGGATGGAAAAAGCCACTTCTCTCCTGCTAAAAAAAAAAGTAGAAGAAGATAAGACCAAAGTTTGTCAAAGAGCAGCCCAACACTCAATAACACTACTGGGAAAAGTTTTATGGACTGATGAAACAATGGTTGAAATGTTTTAGAAGCATAAAAACAGCAGCAGCATCATTTGAGGCTTTTGTGTCCTCTTGGCTCAACAGTTCAACTTCACCAAGGGGAAAATATCTACTGTAAGAGGATAATGTCAGGGTGGCTGTCTCCTCAGTAGAAGCTGGAGGACACAATAAGACAATGATCCGAGACATTCAAGTAAAACTATTAAAACAAAGGAAGTCCACCTTAATCCAGGAGAGATGGTAGAATGACCTTGAGGGATGTTTACCCTTAGTTGAAGTTTTCCTAAGAAATGGTTCATAATTCCAGTTGAGCATTGTGGTTAATGGGTCATTATTAATGATTAAACCCAAGGGTTCAGTTGTGTGATCCACCAGCATGTGAGTGTCAAACCTGGGTGTTGTGTTGGCTGTTAGCTCAGCAGCATTGCATTTGTCTGTATGTGGTGGGCTCACACTGAAAAGGTAGAACAATTAAACCAAAACAAGTCGGTGTCTAAGTGTGTTGATGTTGTTGTGCTACGATGCTAATAACAAAGGGAATGGAGGTACTACCCCCAGCTGAAAAACAGACAGTGGTCCAAATGTTTAAGCAGGGTTTTGGAAAACAAAACATGGAGGAAAACAGTAAAAAATGATTTGGGCTTCTCTTTGTTTTGTTGGACTGACAGTAGTGTTCTGTTTCCATCTTAACTATGATGGAAGCAAAACCCTGGTTGAACTGGTATACCTGTAGTTTCCGGGGGCAGCTCTACAAAGGAAAGGATTTATTTGTATCTTTACCTGAGTTTCTATATATGTTAGAAAAAAAATAAAAGTTACACCACATAGGAGGTGTAGAGAAGAGAGAATTGGTGTGACCACACATCCATTTCCAACAGCAGCCAGTGAGAGAGTTTGTCATTTAGATGCTTGAGTTAAGTCTGAATGCATGTATGAGATATCAACAGTGCAATGAAGGCTCCTTTCTAGCTCTGTTTAAAACGGACTTGTATTCACAGAGCTACATCTTCGACAAAATCATCTTCAAAAGAATCAAACATTTTATGCAAGTCTTCAAAGGGACATGCAGTGTATATTTCATGGAAGCACTTGAGGAGATGTAGAGTAGAAAGGGGAAGGCAGACCTGCCAAGATTCCCATTAAAACAGTGCAGACTGGAGAGTAAGCTGAGAGGGAAGGAAGGTGCCGAGAGAAGCAGGTAGAGATGAAGATTAGTGCCGGAGAGAAAGCAAAGCCATGCAAAGAAAGGTTTTGTTACCAGATACGCAGAGAGGGAACTAGATGAAGAGTCAGAGCACCCAGAGAAAGGGAGAGGCAGAATGAAACTGAGATCAATACGTACCTGCAGCAGTGTGTATTTTTGTCTTTGCACAAAGATTTAGTTTGGAATATCAATGGAGACTCAGCTGAGATGTCAATGTGAAAAACAAAAAGGATGAGAGGGGAAGTGTTGAAAGAGGAGTGAATAGACACAGAGAAGTCAAAACAACAGAGGCTGAAAGAGCCAGATGAGAGGAATTAATAACAGCAAGAGAGACAGAGTGGCCACAGTAATAGGTAGAAAAATAACAATATAAAATGGAAAGCTGTGACACACAGGAGAACTGATACTGAGAGAGATTGAAAGCCACAGAGAGGAAGTTGGACAAATGGAAAGACGGGAAAAAAATGAGTTTCCCCCTGTTGAGATGAGAGATCTGAGCAGAGGCGTGAGATAAATGAAGAAGTACAGTGGACAGCGTCAAGGGAAAGACTAGAAACACAACACAGCAGTGACCATGGTGATAGAGCAGGAAAGAGCTGTCTGCTGTTGATCCACAGAGGTAGAGTAATGTCTTTGTTTTGGAACAAACTGTTACAGGTGGCAGGTAAAAGTCACAGAGTTTAAAGGCTGGGAAAATGTTTTTATATCCCCAAATCTGCTGTTGTCTCTCTCTCCCTCCCTCCTGTCTGTCTCTCCGTTTGTCATTCTGTCTACACCACTCCTCCCTCTTTTGATGTGTGTATTGGTGTGACTGGAGTAAACAGAGATAGAGCATACAGTACACCCATTCATGTCTTGTTTATTTGTGCTGCCCTGAGGTATCAAGTTAAGCATGAAAATGTCTACACAAACAGTCCAGTGTTTTTACATACTTTATATAACTCCTTTGAGTGCATCTCTTCTACACAGATATTATAAATAAGGTTTATTTTACCAGCGCACCAACCACCACGTTTCCACAATCCATTCTCAGAGTCTATTTATCTGGACTGCTGAACCCCTAGTGATATCGTTATACATCTTAAGCTCATGTTTGTATATTTACTGTATAAATGACTAACTGTTGTGCTTGGGGGCAGGTTAACACCCAACCTGCTTAGTGCAGTTCAGATAGACTCAAAACGTGACGTTATGAGCAGCAGTAGCACTGTAAGTAGGGCTATAGATCGCTGCAAGCTCAATTCTCAGATGCATCAGAATGTGAAACGTTGAGCTGGTGTCCATGTATTCTAGCAGGTTCCCTTCAAAAGAAAATGGAAAGTTAAAGCTACAGTTGCTCCAGACCAAATGAATTGAGCTACTTAAACCACTATAATCAAGATTATAGTTGATTCACGTCAATTAATGAATTTCTGTTTTAGAAATAAGGTTCATGAGGCGCCGAGTAGTGCAGTAGGTTGAGCAGACGGCTCTCTCTCTCTCAACTGTACTACCATATCTACCATATCATATCTTGGCATAAAAAGCCAAAATATCACAACATGACTGTACAACTGAGTTAAACACTTAAATGGGCAGCTAATAAAAGCTGACAGTCACTGACTTGATGTAGTGAAATTTGAACAATAGAAAATTACTCATCAGTGTAAAATACAAAACTCTCATAACATACAATGGCACATGATTTGATTAATATTTCAAGCCATTTAGTGAAGTGAGGCTCAGTGAGTGCCTATTTGTGGATTGGCAAGGTCTCTTTGTTTCACTACTCTCAAACAAGTGCATGCTGGGAGACATTGCAACACAATGGGAGGGTGAAAAGAAATACGAGTGGAAGGAAACATTCTGCTCGTCTCACCCCACTAACTTCACTTTTTAATTTCATCGGGCTCTGCAGTCTGAGTTTATTGCTTTGGCTGGACTTGTGAACTGTGCACCCGTGTATTAATTTAAATTTTCTAATATAATCTTGTTTCTGTCCCATCCTCCCTCATACTCTCCCTCATCTACCATTTCCTCTCTAATGTGCGTCTTCTCCCTTCCGCTCACTGTTCCATTCCTCCCCCTCTCTCTGGTTGTTTTTGACCTCAGGTGGAGCTGGAGAGAGGGAAGATCCTCCACATCAAGGCTCTGGCACTGGGCGACCTGAACAAGGCCGGTCAGAGAGAGGTCTTCTTCGAGCTGAACGGGCAGCTGAGATCTGTGCTGGTTAAAGACACCGTGGCCATGAAGGTATGCAGAGGGGAACAGAGGGATGGAGGGAGAGTCACTAGGTTGAGGGAAGGGGGTACTGATACAGTAAATAGACGCAGGGTGATATGTTGATGGAAAAAAGAGGTATGAGTTAGTATGAAGAAATGATGGATGGCAGATGGATGAGTTGGTTTGAGACGGGGATGAGTGTCAGTGCGGGTAAACAGGAGAGAGGAAGGGAAGATTTTCATTTCCTTTGTTCAACTTTAGTTGAAGAAAACTGATGTTATTATGGGTCACTTGACAGGCAGAGTGATTTTTATTCCTAGAAACAAGTGGCTGTGAGAGTGGACAGAGGCTCATCAGGGCGTAATGTCTGATGTCTGCATTGGGTGAACTATATTGATGGTTCATCGTCTGGATGAATGAGCACATGGGAGGCAGGCATGTGTGGATGACGTGGACGGATGATCGACTGGACAGATGGATGTATGAAATCTCTTTTCCCTTTACCCAGGAAATGAAGTTCCATCCCAAGGCCCAGAAGTCTATCAAGGGTCAGGTGGGAGCGCCCATGCCTGGAAAAGTCCTGGAGGTCAAGGTAGAAGTTGGATCCAAGGTCAGTCTATTATCAACTCCCTCTTCTCTCTTATCACTTAATTTTTAACATCACATTTGTTCACTTGGGGTTAAAGTGTCTGTTCAAAATTAGGGATTAGTAAAAAATCAAGTTTTTCATTCATGCAAATGTTTAGTATATAGTAGTCTCAAGGACAGTGTCATTTGTCAGCAGTACCAAAACTCCTGTATGGTGTCAGCACAAAAACAAATGTTCAAATGCCCTTCAGCCCTGTTCACTTGAGATTAGTGCAGCAGAAGTGTGCTGCTGGATGTTGTGTCAAAACATTTCAGTAGTGATACAAAATGCTTCTTTTCAGAGTCGTTGCTTTGAGGAATATAAATAACTTTTCTGGTCAACACTTTAACTGTTCTTTTCTTGTTAATCTTCAACTACTTGTTCAATGGTTTCTACTTTTGAGTCATGTTTTAAATGTTCTGTGAACTCTCTTTCTCATCATTCAAGGTGGAGAAGGGTCAGCCGCTCTGCGTCCTCTCGGCCATGAAGATGGAGACCGTGGTCAACTCCCCGATGGCCGGGACCATTAAGGCTGTCCATGTCACGGCCGACTCCTCCCTGGAGGGAGATGACCTGATACTGGAAATCGAGGAGTAGAGTGAGAGGGCACATGGGGGGAGGGAGGAGGGTGGGGGGGTTAGAAAATCTAATTTCAGAAATTCAAGGAGATGGAGGAACAGGATTTAGAAAAAAAGAGGATAAGGAAAAACGGGAATCCTCTAAAGACATAGATCTCTATGGTAGGACTGCGGGACATTTTGGCCCCTGATTTGTACATAATATTCTGTTCATTTACACTGGGGACACAAAATGAAGCAAAACACATATCCAGGCCTGATGGGTGCAGAGCAGATGATATGACAATCCTAATGGGAATTCCTTACTGAATTGTACCACTTTGCAGTCTTCATGTAAATTCCCTAGATGTGGTGATTAGATAAATAGTATCTACTAATGTCAACTTGTGGAAAAAAAAAACATTTTAGAGTAACATCAAGTATATTTGAATAGTGACACATTCCACGTAAATGCTAGTCTTAAATGTGATATACTATAACGAGCTAATGATGTGTAACACTAACAGGGTCGTAACATCTACTTTCCACAGTTTCCATTTCTAAGCTGTTGATGTTGCCTCATATATTAAAGCTGAGTGGGTGAAACTATTTTAATGACTACTAAATGTTTGTGTTTGTAAAGAGCAGGGTTCAGATGGAGGAGGACAGAATGGAGGATGTATTACCAAATCATCTTTTCATATGGGAACATTCTTTTAATTTTTTAGCATGTTCGCCTTTGCAAAACATTATTGGTATTCTGCATTCTGGGAATGTGTGATCACTTGCTGCAATTAGACTCACTTATTTTTGTATGTGAAAAATATAAAACTGATCTTTGGAAAAGACAGGCACACAGGGGCTGATGGGGGAAAAAACACAATATTTTGAAAATATATTCACAATAAGAGCACAACAAAACAATTTTAGCTTGACAAGGACACAGACAAACATGCCAGTAATGACAAATGTTGCACCAAAGTGAAAACTGTATTCTGTTACTGTATCAGTAATGGTAGGTGGTGGTTTTATTTTTAAAGATCCATGCTGCCGTTAAAAATGTTTCCCCACTTGTACCTGTCTTTAAAATCCCCAGGCAGAAACAGTTGCAACATTGTTAAAATGAGGCTGTAGGCTGCATTTGAAACACCCAAACAGGATTAGAGATGTGATTTTGACAAAGTACCTTGGACAGCAATAGGGCGGCCCAACTAAACCAGCTGAGCTCTATCTGCTGTATCAATTGGGAGGCCCAAAGTCACAGAGTCTTAAGGTGGCTTCTAAGGCCTTTTAAGTGTCTCGTTTAATAGTGTGATGGTAGAAGAGTTGTCAGCGGAGCAGTTTCATCCTGTCTTTTCAGAAACAGGCAGAGATTATGGTGAATGGTCCTCTGTCTGCATGGGGATTTTAATGCTAGGTGTAAATGGGATTACATGGTAGTGTAATGGAGGCGTGTGGTGTTATTTTCTGAAGCTCTGCTGATTAATTTATGAATTAATTCTGTCAAATGATGTGAAATTAGCCGGACTAATATGAGACTCTGGAGACTCCCAGTAGCAGTGCTCAGCTTTATATTTCTAATGCGTGCGAGTGTGTTTGCATAAATGAGTCTAAATGTCTGTGTGTGTATTCGTTCAAACCGATTTTAAGACAAAGGCAACCAGTCTCCATAATGTTGCACCTCCAGAGCTGAAACATTGTTAAAGAAATGAAATATTCATGCACACGCGCTAATGCTAAATATTCACGCTAACACTCCTCGCCCTTGAGTGCTGCCTGGATCAAAAGAAAACAAAACCAAATCCACTGAATGCTGGTGTGACTACATCTCCATAGTAACACTATCCAAAATATTTCATAGCAATGCAGCAGCAAATCGACTCAGCTGTCAGACCATGGTGTTTAATACTGAAATTAGACTCTCAGAAGACTAGACTTCGTTCTAACTCCTCTGTCAGCTTTCTGAGGGTCTTACATCTGAAAGTGATCAATGCCGAAATGAATGTGCACATACCCTGGCCAGTGAAAGTTAAACATGATCACGTATCAAATACAGTGTGAAAGGAAGTGGCACAATCTCCTTAAGCAGGGTGTGTTTGGGACAGCGAGCCAGAAAAGACAACAGCTTACTTTCCAAAGCCTCTGTGCACCTTGGACAAAGCACATCGATCGAGACTCAAAATTGAACTTGAATCACTTTGTACTCGACTGGATTGTTTCCAGAATTTTTGCACCATTACCTCTGAGAATGAGTCCCCTTTTGAACTATGCATCAATACTGAGCAGCGCTGCCATCCTTAATTAGAGCACTGATAGGTCTCCTCACTCTCCCAGCCCACTGCCATGCCTCACTGTACCTCCTGGCTGTATCAGTCTGTATGAGTCTTTGGAAAGAGATGGAGATAAAGTGGTGGGAATGTACAGTATGAATGATTGTTTATGACAAGCGGTTGCACAATAATATAACGGTTCCTCCTCCTCCTCTCCCTTTAGCTCTTCTCACTTATCTGCTTTTCCTCGCTCTTTCCCTTCACAGTGTAAATTTGCACATGTAAAATGCTGGCATCAATTCATGCAATAATGTAAACTGTATCGCATTGTTTCTCTGTCTCGGCCAGCAGCAATTGCAACAACTGTGCTTACAACAATGTACTGTTCTGTGTCTGGGGAAAAAGAATAAATCAGAAAAAGTACACACAGCTGGAAAATGTTATTTGTTTCAGACATGGGGATATAAAGTTGACCTATTCTTGAGCTCATGAGATCTGGAGGTGAACTGTCGCCGAGCATGAAAATAGGGTCTTTGACATTTCTATTTTCTTTCTATTGCTTTCATTTGTGTGTTTTTATGAAACAACCAAACTCTTTATTTACTCTTTCAGTTTCGCAGATTAAAAATGTCTCCATGGAATTTCTATCAAACTTCATAAGTTGTCAATGTTTCTTTAATTTTGTCATTTCAACATAATTCTAGTTTGAAATCTACATGTTACATTAATCATTTTAATTTAGTAATGTAGTTATGTGTACTTCTTGAAGGTCTAAGTCCTCAGAGCGATTATGAGCTGGAGCACAAAAAGGGAAACAAATAGTATCAGTAAAAGCGATAATTATTCTTGTTCTGTCTGTACTTACAAATAAAGTTAACTGTAACTGACTCCTGTTGTGTTGGTGTGTGTTGCTTATTATACACAGCAGTAACACAGACTGAAGTGAAGGCCAGTGTTGGTCTGCATCAACCTGTCAACACAAAGCAGAGTGATCAGCTCAGCTGCTGGCCAGAGGAAAATGTATATTTAATGTGAAAGCTTAAGTCCCACATTACATATCAAGCTGTCAAATCATAGCTCTTTCAGAATAATGTGTCCATCTAGTAATTAGATTTCAAGAATACATTTTCAAGTTGAAAAGACTTCTCTCACAAGCCAAACGCCTGCTGATCAATGCGAGTAATTTAGCCTGTGCAATTTTCTCACATTTATTACCATAATGTGACAGGGATATAGTGGATTGTTGGAGCCAGACTGTCTTTGGGTTATTTTACACCAGCAGGCTCATTCAGCTCTTAGCCCACCCTCCCTGCTCATCAGAATTCACCTCTGTGTTTGCTGCTTTCCAAACAACTTAATGGCTGGATGTGAATCTACACTGACGCCCTGCTGTCTTTAAACTGGTTCTATAGATCTGATTAAGTACTGATTAACCACAGTGAATCAATCAAGTCTGTTGCTCAACTGGCATTATTGATCAGCTGCCACTTCTTCCGTTGGGTATGTGAACACTGAGACTGATTAAGCTCACATATGGACAGGGGCAAGCGCGAGTATCACTGATATTTTATGCACTACAACACCATGCATGACTGGCTTGTCACCGCTTTGTGAAGTGGGTTAACTGGAAGTGTCCAGTGTTGCTATGGTGCCAGGATAAAAGACTAGCCTGATCCCTAATTGTATCACAGGGGCAATCTTGTAACACAATGGTGTTATGAGTCAGTTGACTTGAGTGACAGTTTTGATTAATAACAACCTAATTAGCATATGATATGTAAATAGAGGAGTGAAGGACAACAGTAGACCTGTGATGACCCTGATTGGTTTGCTGATACTATGACAAAACATCTAAATTCATCCTTCTGAGTTGAACCGATTTGTTCAAGAAGAGAGAAAAGACGTGTCCAGTAAACATCACAGAGACCCCTTCTCTGACAATCTACTAACAAACAGATTTATGGAAATTCTATTTGGCAAATGTATTTTGGGCTCTTGCAGAGATTTTGAGTGTTTTGTTTGTTTTTTTAATCCACACACATGTACAAACGGTTTCCTGTGGCTTTAACACACTGTCACACTGAGCGACATGCAGACTATCGATGATTGGTGTGCGTTACACACACTTACAACAACAAGAGTATTAAATGCAGGCTTAATGAGGCCTCCAGTGACATCCTTGTGGTCAAAGCAATAATTTGTTTCAATTGAATATTTATGTAGTGTAGTCCCTATAAGCGAACTAAGCAGCTGCTTAGGGCCCTCCAGCCACTAGGGGGCCCCATACTCTTTGCTCAATCATTTGTCTAACCGTCTCTGACCTGGCAACATGTCTCTGACCTGGCAACATGTGACCCTCGGCCCACTGGCAACAATGACCGTGACGCAGGTGAAACAGGAAGTGTGTAAGTGTGATTTGTAGCTGGTCAAACATTTCTAAATGTCAGGATGAGTGTGACTAAATGTTGTTGTGTGTGTGTTGTCCCAGGTGTTGGTGAACATCACACTGACTGATTGACAGCAGGAAGAGCATTTCTTTATTTGTCATTAATGTTAGTTTGTTTTTCTGCTTCACCTCATATCTCTAGGTTTATATCTGACCTGATTGTAACTGTACAAAGCTCTGGTCAACAATACATGTGTTTTAAAGTTAAAGTTTTGTATATTTTGTACATAAACAATTTATTGCATCTGTCCTTATTGCTTGTTTTATTGTTTATGTATTTGAGCTTGACAGACTCATTTAGTCCAGATATCTCGTCCTCCAGGACACCATGGAAACAGATCTACGTCTTTACTTTAGGTTTGGTTTTTATTTTGTACTTATTTTCATTTACAAGCAACTTTACATTGTGTAACCTTGATCCCATCCCTGGTTTGTGCCGTGAGCTTCACTAGGTGTCGGTGTCGGCGCCACTAAAAGAAGCAAGAAGCGTTTTACTGATGATCTCAACTCAATAGGGTTTGAATGGAAAGTTGACGCCCAGAGCGACATGGCCCCTCACTCTGACTGATATCAAGTCATCATATATATATATACAGTACATATTTACGTATTCACTTATTGTTTTAGGTCTTTATTTTTTCTTTATAATGTCTCTGATCAGCCTTGAGCTGCAGTGTTTGTATATTACCTAGTGTATTTGTTCTTTTTAAAATATTATTACCCTCTCTTTTATTGTTTGCTTATTTTTGTGAGTAATTCTTTCAATAAGGACGGTGCTAACTGCTAATGATGGATGCTGATGACAACATTGGTCAGAACAGTAGTTTGTTTACATGCGCAAAAATGTCTTGATGGGTTAAAGGTGCATTATCGCAAATACAGCAGTAACGGCATAAAATAAGCTGAAATATGCAAAAGATGGGTCGGGGGAAGCCATAATTAAATTTACCAAAAAAATAGCCACCAGTGTAGGCCTATTTGTCTGTTCTCCCTCTGCTCCCTCTTTGCCTCGGCTTCTTCTTTACTTTCTGTCTTTATTTATTACTTCATTACTATCTTTCTTCATTTTCTTTCCACACCTCCAAACCGTCCTCAGTCCAGTTCTCAGCTGGTGACGATGCTCTGCTTCCAGCTGTCATGTTCTGCCATGTTTTTTTTGTGAAGTTGATGATAGTATTTGTTGAGTTAGAAGACACAGATGGACTGAAGCACATTTCATTGGTTTATAAATAAAAGCTTTACATTTTGATTGTGTGTCTTGTTTTTTGGGGACATGTTTGACTCCATTAGAGGACAGTGAAGACAAGACACTGTTGTGTGCTGACCAGAAGCAGCAGCTGTCCTCCTGTCCTCCAATCTCAGGAGCATCTTGTTAACACTTTGTTCATCAACATACGTGTGCTGCGTATTTTTCCTTAACTCGCTCTGAGCTCAATCCTCCACACTTGCATGACGCCATGGAGTTAAATAGTTCATTAATGTGCATCGTCCTCCTCGGCAAATAAACAAGAAACAAAATGAATTGAGAAGACTGACTCATGAGATGAAGAAGTGACCACTTAGGACAATCACGCTGTACTAAGAGTTGGTTTGGTTGGAGTCAGAGTTGAACCTCCAACCTCTGAGTCAAAAGACATGAACTTCTCCACTTGACCACCGTCCAACCTGTGAGGCTCACCTGGGAATTTCTTTGTCACCTTTGCTGTGTTTGCTTTCTGCTGCTGTGCTGAGGCCGTACCCGTTACTACAAGTCCCTCATCCTCACCTCCAGCTCTAGTGGTGGCCTAGAGGATAAATGTCTGACTGGGAAGCAGAAGGTTGTGTGTTCAAGCCCCGGTGCTGACGCAGTGCTCTGCTTTCTGCTGCTGTGCTGAGGCCGTACCCGTCACTCCAAGTCCCACATCCTCAGCAGGAGCTCTAGTGGTGGCCTAGAGGGTAAATGTCTGACTGGGGAGCAGAAGGTCGTGTGTTCAAGCCCCGGTGCTGACTCAGTGCTTTGCTTTCTGCTGCTGTGCTGAGGCCGTAGCAGTCACTACAAGTCCCACATCCTCAGCTGCAGCTCTTGTGGTGGCCTAGAGGGTAAATGTCTGACTGGGGAGCAGAAGGTCGTGTGTTCAAGCCCCGGTGCTGACTCAGTGGTTTGCTTTCTGCTGCTGTGCTGAGGCCGTAGCAGTCACTACAAGTCCCACATCCTCCGCTGCAGCTCTTGTGGTGGCCTAGAGGGTAAATGTCTGATTGGGGAGCAGAAGGTCGTGTGTTCAAGCCCCGGTGCTGATGCAGTGCTTTTCTCTGCTGGATTTCCTTTCAATGTGAAACTCAAATACACCAGAAGCAAGTAGCTCAGACAGCTCGGCTGGGTAGTCGAGAGGTTTACACCACTGGTGTTGGAGTTGAAGGTTGTGAGTTCAAGGACCGTACCGTGCGGTGATAATACATAGGCGCATGCAGGAGTGGGGACGCCAGGGAAGTGCGGGAGTAATAACGGACTTGGTTGATGTGGCACTTCAGTCCACGGAAGTATTTTGTTGTAACACTAAACAAGACGAAGAAGAAAAAGAAGCTTGGTGGACTAAAGTCATTCCCTCAGGGGTGCAGCCATCGAGGTATTTAATTTACTTATTGTGTTATGCGTCCGTGTATGTGAAATATATTGTGTTAATTATGTGTTGTATGTATTTTTAGTTTGACGATGCAAAACGATACGATGTGATGATGATGATGACGGTGGTGGTCGTGGTCGAATAAAGCATCTGTAAAAACCCAAGAGCTGTGTGGTCCGTGCCCTCCTGACGGGAGTGATATGTACAAAATATACAAAACTTTAACTTTAAAACACATGTATTGTTGACCAGAGCTTTGTACAGTTACAATCAGGTCAGATATAGCCTAAACCTAGAGATATGATGGTGAAGCAGAAAAACAAACTAACATTAATGACAAATAAAGAAATGCTCTTCCTGCTGTCAGTCAGTCAGTGTGATGTTCACCAACCCCTGGGACAACACACACACAACAACATTTAGTCACACTCATCCTGACATTTAGAAATGTTTGACCAGCTACAAATCACACTTACACATTTCCTGTTTCACCTGCGTCATGGTCATTGTTGCCAGTGGGCTGAGGGTCACATGTTGCCAGGTCAGAGACATGTTGCCAGGTCAGAGACGGTTAGACAAATGATTGAGCAAAGAGTATGGGGCCCGCCCTAAGCAGCTGCTTAGTTCGCTTATAGGGAGGGCCGGCTCTGTTTGAAATGTTATGTTTTTGTCCATATTTGGGGAATATTAAGTTTATTTCAGTAAAAGATAACACCCAGAGTGAAGAGTGAAAAGCTCTTTCAAACAACAGTTGAGTGTGTCTATGTGCCACAGTATCATAATATTTGTTTCAGTCAGTTTCTGTTTCTCTTCCCTGTTTTCTTTCTGCTCCTGATCCGAACAGCAGGTGCAAGCTCCCGCGCCTCCTCGCCGCCAGGTGACGCTGTTAAAGATGCACCCGCTTTCTGACCTCTCTGCTTCCGGATCCACCTTTGCGAACGTAAACAGCTAACCTGAAGATCGTTGGAGAGTCTGCAAGAACTTGACTGCAAGAAGTCACTGTAAGTGATAAAACCTTTACCAGTGTTAAGTTTATGAATACGTTGTTGCAGCTGCAGAGACGTGATGACGTAGAAAGAGACGTTTGAATCTGATCTGTGTGTGTCTGCTGGTAAAGACGGCAGCTAGCTCAGCAGCTAACAAGGGCAGGTGAAACAGGAAGTGTGTGTGTGTGTGTGTGATACTAAAAGGCTCCGTTTTCATGTGAAGAATATGCTTTTATTTATAAACTTTTTAGATCAGTGTCCAATGAGAAATAGTTGACTTTATTAGAAACATGTCATGTATGGAAACAAAACACAGGTCTGGATATTCATTCATGTACTGTATGCATACATGTAAATGAACGTATAGATACAGGTATGTGTGATGATGTTATGAAGCTTAAGTCGCGTTTGTCCCTAAGAAACCCACAATAGTCCACCACAGAGTCCAGGTCACTGACAAAAGTTTGCAAAGGTTTATTTGACAAAAATGTAGAAAAGAAGCAGGAGAGTAGGTGAAGACAGACAGAGACGCAGCAGCAGCAGCCTCCATGTTCATCATCTCTGTCTCTTCTGACACAGACAAGAGGATCCGATGGAGTCTTCAGGACCTGGATGGAGCTGCAGGGGAAAGAGAGGTGAGGACCGGACCAGACTTTATGCTCTGACAGTATGAGGACATGTATGTTATAGATTTGTATGATGTTTCTTTATGGTCTAACAAATAATTTTAGCCTAGGAGCCCTGAAAAATTAACTGTAAAATATCATATTACAAAATCATCATTATCAATGAAATATTTCCAAAATATCTGCTATTTTGAAGCCTCTAAGCATCATAAAATGATTTTTAAAAAATATAAGAATACTCACTCAAAATGTGGGTACACTACATACGTGTGTGTGCGCTGCATATGTGTTTATTGTATACTATACAGGTAAAAGTCAGAAAATTAGAATATCGTGAAAAAGTTCATTAATTTAAGTAATTCAACTTAAAAGGTGAAATGAATATATTATTTAGCCTCATAACATGCATTGCAAGATATTTCAAGCTTTTATTTGTTAGAATTTTGATTATTATGGCTTACAGCTTATGAAAACCCCAAAATCAGAGTCTCAAAAAATTAGAATATCACATGAAATAAACAGACCAATGAGTTTAAATAAATGAAATGTCAGCCATCAGAAAAGTATCATCATTTTGTGTACTCAGTAGTTGGTTTGGCCCCCATTTGCCTGAATTACTGCTTCAATGTGGCGTGGCATGGATGATATCAGCCTGTAGCACTGCTCAGGTGTTATGGAAGATGAGACTGAGCAATGCAAAAGAGCTGAAGGCCGCTATTGAAGCATCCTGGTCTTCCAAAACACCGGCTGATGTCATCCATGCCACGTCGCATTGAAGCAGTAATTCAGGCAAATGGGGGCCCAACCAACTACTGAGTACACAAAATGATTATACTTTTCTGATGGCTGACATTTCATTTATTTAAACTCATTGGTCTGTTTATTTCATGTGATATTCTAATTTTTTGAGACTCTGATTTTGGGGTTTTCTTAAGCTGTAAGCCATAATAATCAAAATCTTGCAATGCATGTTATGAGTCTAAATAATATATTCATTTCATCTTTTAAGTTGAATTACTTAAATTAATGAGCTTTTTCACGATATTCTAATTTTCTGACTTTTACCTGTATGTGTGTATAATAGTAGGTAATGGCAAAATTTCACGCTTTTATCCGCTCCGTATCGGTAAGCCCAAAAAATGGTGCTAAGCCCCCTGACTATTAGTGTGTTCATGAAGATGGGCTGGATTGTTTACTCTGTTCTTTTTTACCAACCAGAACTGGATCATGTGTTTTTTTTCCCACGTTGTAGTAAAAGCTACAGCCACTTTATGTAAAACTCTTTATTGTTAACACAACATTTGCAGCAGTATTTTTTTTTCCTGCAGTGTGTAAGTGTGAGAATTAGAAATGATTGTTTATCAACTTTATTGTTGTTTATTAATGTGATTAATCTTTATGATTAACTTTATTCATTTTCTGTCATTTAAAACAAACCTAATGTAATTATGTGTTCAGATGACCAGATGCTGCCCAATCACCAATTAACAAGGTGCCGCCCTCCAGGAAGGCGGAGCTGCTTCTCCATTGGCCAAACACAGGTGTCTGCACTCCCACCCTGATTGCCAACCACAGGAACAGTGTCCTATAAATAGCCATTCAGTTCTTGGAGCAGCAGCGACAAGCAGCAGCGACGAGGAGGTGCAGCAAGGAGATGCGACTTAGCCAACGCGACTTTGCCAAACGTGACGGCGCCAAGACGCAATACTCAGATCTTTGACTTCAGCAGGTTTGGTTTTATTATTTATTTTATTTTCAAACAACTTTACACCATTTAACTTTGATCCATTTCTCTTTTGTGTTGCAATGGAGTCTCCATGTGCATCTACAAGATGGCTGACTCCATTGACACACAGTTGCCTCCATCTTGCATCATTGCAGGTCGTCCTGTCTAACACTGCTTGTCCATGTTCTTTCTTTCAGGAGCTGCTGTCCACATTGATTCCAGAAGAACTTCACCACCTGGTTCAAAGAAGACAAGAGAAAGACATTGAAGACTCAACAATGTTAATCATGTGGAAATGTCTGTCAGTCTTGATCCATTTCTGGTTTGTGTTGCAATGGAGTCTTACCATGTGCTTCACTGAGCAAGTCGGCCATTTTGACACATGGCCAAACAGAAAGCCAGCAACACTCAGGTGAGTTCAAAAAATTCTTTAATTGCCTCACTGGATTGGCAAAAGAAACACAGACCGGTTTCGACTATGTCGTCATCAGTGTGTCAGACGTAGTCAAAACCAGTCTGTGTTTCTTTTGCCAATCCAGTGAGGCAATTAAAGAATTTTTTGAACTCACCTGAGTGTTGCTGGCTTTCTGTTTGGCCATGTGTCAAAATGGCCGACTTGCTCAGTGAAGCACATGGTAGACGCCATTGCAACACAAACCAGAAATGGATCAAGGCAGTGTGAAGTTGTTTGAAAATGAAATAAATAATAAAACCAAACCTGCTGAAGTCAAAGATCTGAGTTTTGCGCCTTGGCGCCGTCACGTTTGGCGAAGTCGCGTTGGCTAAGTCGCATCTCCTTGCCGCACCTCCTCGTCGCTGCTGCTTGTCGCTGCTGCTCCAAGAACTGAATGGCTATTTATAGGACACTACTCCTCTGGTTGGCAATCAGGGTGGGAGTGCAGACACCTGTGTTTGGCCAATGGAGAAGCAGCTCCGCCTTCCTGGAGGGCAGGACCTTGTTAATTGGTGATTGGGCAGCATCTGGTCATCTGAACACATAATTACATTAGGTTTGTTTTAAATGACAGAAAATGAATAAAGTTAATCAATAAAGTTGATAAACAATCAATCATCATAAACAATCAACACCAAATTGGAGTAAATTAGTCCATGTGACATTCAAAGATGCAATTAATAGACAGACACAAGTTGTGGTAGTAAAGAAAAATCTGAAACAAAAGCAGCATCTGCTTCACACATAAATATCAGATATATGCAGACCTACTACACCAATACATTGACCATAGTGTTATAGTATTACAGTTACAATTAGCTGGTCAAACCTACCAAATGTAGCTACACATGGCTGCATATAAGTAACTAAACTGTTAATCATTTTAGCTACCTGATTGTTCTGTGAACTTCATTCACTTGGCCATCAAACAAAAAGTTCTCCTTCAGCAGCAAAGAACCATGGGAGATGAGAGAAAGCCTGAAGAACAACAATAACTTAGCACAGAGAGATTTAGGGTGCCCACACATATCTCCCCTTAATTCTGTATTATTTAGCTAGCATACCATGCTTGAGTATAGTACTTTTGGTCACACATCATAACAATGATACATTGAATTTGTAAACCACTTTTCATAAAGTAATCTCAAAGTGCTACAGAAACCAGAAACAAAATAAACAAAAGACTAAGAGAAAAATCAGACACGTTAAAATCAGCAGTAGATTTAAGTGCAGAGAGAGAATAAAAACATCTAGAAAACAAAAAAGAGTTAAGCCCTTTTTTAAAGGTGACCACAGCCTGGGGCTGACAGAGTTCCAGATGTGGGGGGCAGCGGAGCATGGAAGTGAGCCATGATTTAGTGTTTGTTCTCTATCGTACTGCTGCAAGCTCATGTAAATAACAGTCACTTATGTTGACTGCTATGTGGTATATGAACATGATGATGTTTCTAGTAGAGTTTGGTCCTCACCTCTCCTCTTTTCCCAGGAGCTCCATCCAGGTCCTGAAGACTCCATCGGATCCGCTCGTCCTCACCGCGACTGCCTGTGTCAGAGGAGACAGAGACATCGTTAACATGCATCTCTGCCTGTCTTTCATTACCGTCCTGCTTGTTTCGAGTATTTATCACAAATAAACATTTACAAACTTTACACTTGTCTTTTTTGAGTGGCAAGGGCACTGTGAATTTTTCTAGGGCAGTTTTATATCTATAATATTCATTTTAGGTGAAATAAATGACATTTTAATCTGTGTCCTGGATATAGAGAATTGACAAAACATATAGAAAATGTCAACATATACATATACTGGAATGCATATACAGTGGCTATATTATTTTCTGGAGCATTTAACTTTTATAATATTTATTTTAGGTGAGACAGAAACAACTTTTTGATCTAGATGTAGAAAATTGACAACAAAGATTTTTGATTCTAGCAGCACGACTGTTATGTTTGTAGAAAATGTTAACATATACATATACTGGAATGCATATACAGTGGCTATATTATTTTCTGGAGCATTTAACTTTTATAATATTTATTTTAGGTGAGACAGAAACAACTTTTTGATCTAGATGTAGAAAATTGACAACAAAGATTTTTGATTCTAGCAGCACGACTGTTATGTTTGTTTTGTTGTTTTTAATTGTCATTGATGAAGCTAAATCACTACCTGGTTAGTTCTCAGTGCATTGCCACATGTTACAAAATATTGCAAAAATATACGCACATCCCTTGTATGGGGTGCTGGGCTGGAGTGAAACAATCAAGAGAAGAAAAAGCCCGCACAACCTCGTATTATGCTCCAGATATTTATTACAACGTTTAAAATGATTACCTGATGAAGGGCTGAGGCAGCCCGAAACGTTGTAATAAATATCTGGAGCATAATACGAGGTTGTGCGGGCTTTTTCTTCTCTCACATGTTACAAAATGAAATCAATAACTTTAAATTTAAAAAGTCAATAAAATCATATTCTTGACATGGAAACACCAAGTGAAGTTTGCAAGACAAGACCCAAAGTCATGATTCAGTAGCCTACACCAAAGACGGTTTATCTTTGCCTACACATTTTAGATTAGTAACACACTTCCTGTTTAGCTGTTAGCCGCTGAGCTAGCTGCTGTCAGCTGTGATCGTGGACACACGGAGCAGATTCAAACGTCTCTTTCTCCGTCATCACGTCTCCACAGCTTCAACAACTTTTCCCAGTTCATACAAACTCAAGTTTGATCGCACTTACGGTGACTTTGAGCGAAGTTCACGTCAGGTTGGCTGTTTACCTCGCGCACATAGGTGGATCCGGAAGTGAAGAAGCGGCTGAACTCGGTGGCTGCAGATCCTATAGCGCCGCCTAGCAGTGAGGAGGAGGGAGAGCTCATCACAGCTGTGTGGATCAGGACCATTCATGTCAAGAAAAACAGCAACTGAAACAGAAACACATAGCCTAGGGGAGGGTGGGGTCAAGTGTAACGGAGGGTCAAGTGTAACACCTCACTTTTACCCAGTCAGAAACAAGCTAGAGTCATGATATTCACCTTGAACATGTTCATTATGATCCTCTGCCTACCTGGAAAAAATCAGCCCATTTTCTGACCCCCATCAGGTTTTATCAGGGAAAAACTGTTTTCGGGGTAAGAAAGTAAATTTTCAAAATCGCTGTATATTTTAACTGGTGTCCTGAGTTCTTGAGGCAATGAACCTCAAGTTATATCATTTTGAAGTCTGATGTCTTAGCTAACAGCCTAAATGAGTGACATCTGATTCATTGCCATCTACTAGCTAGCACATTGGGGTTTATGCTAGCTGACAAGGGTGGGGTCAAGTGTAACACCTTGACAACCCTGTTTTCAGCAATGGCAATTTGCATCACAATGTAGTTTTTACTTGTTTTTAATGAAGCAAACCTACTCAATGTTTTAGTACACACTTATATACTCTATGGAGTAGCTCACAGAGGTTTAGGCTACCTCAGGACAACAACTGTGGGCTTCACTGCTAACGTTAGCTAGAATTCATTGCTAGCTTTCAAACTCACCGCTATATTATCAAATTTAAATAACCTAAGATGATTACTAAAGATAAGAAAATGTTTTGAATTAATTATTCTTAATTATTCTTATCATTTATGTAATAAAACTTGAGTTATTTTCTTTTTTGTGGTTGTTTTGTAGTGTGTTACACATGACCCTCCATGGTGTTACACTTGACCCCACCCTGCGGGGTCAAGTGTAACACTTCACTTCCCTGAAATAAATCAACATTGTACTCTTTGTGTAATATATGGGACTGCACAAATTTATGAGACAGTAGTAGACTTGTGTAGCTACAACATAGCAAAAAAATTACTTATCTAGTTGAATCAATCCCAGAGAAATTCAGAAAATAAAAAAAAGTGTTACACTTGACCCCACCCTCCCCTACTATGGCACAAACACAAACACACTCCACTGTCAAGAGGAGCTTTAACTCTTTGAATCAAGTGTTGGACTTGGGAATTCAGATAGGGACACAAAATATTTTTTTTATTAATAAATCACATTTTTAATCGAGAACTAATAACAATAGATAGGCCTAACTTTTGTAACCCCATGGTAGCAACCAAAAGACATCACCACCACCACCGCATCGATAGCTAGACAAAGTAGCTAAGCACAAGTGTCTTGTGCATTTGGGTGTATTTAGTGTCTTTTTACAGTTGTGTCATGTCAGCTTGGTCATTTCATGTCCCGATGTGCTCCACAGTCAGACATTCATCCTCTAGGCCACCACTAGAGCTGCAGCTGAGGATGTGGGACTTGTAGTGACTGGTACGGCCTCAGCACAGCAGCAGAAAGCAAACACAGCAAAGGTGACAAACAGTAGAAATTCCCAGGTGAGCCTCTCAAGTTGGACGGTGGTCTAGTGGAGAACCAACACCTAGACTCTAACCGGCGATGTCAGAGTCCACAGCCAGGAAGACGTCCACTACACCACCAGTGGGTCTGAGATCAGTTGTGCTGGAAGCTGAGGAGATGACGTCGTCCCCCTTGAAGGCGGAGCTGCTTCTCCATTGGCCGAGCACAGGTGTCTGCGCTCCCGTCCTGACGATCAACTGTCTCAGGTGGAGCAATACTGTTTAATTAGTAATAAAATATCTGCTCAAAGGTACAACAGAATCCTCCTACACATCCTATACACTGTGAGGCAGGGCCCCCAGTTTGATCCTGCTTAGGGCCCCCAGATGGACAGGGCCGACCCTGGACCAAGGTTACACAATGTAAAGTTGTTTGTAAATGAAAATAAGTACAAAATAAAAACCAAACCTAAAGTAAAGACGTAGATCTGTTTCCATGGCGTCCTGGAGGACGAGACATCTGGACTAAACGAGTCTGTCAAGCTCAAATACATAAACAATAAAACAAGCAATAAGGACAGATGCAATAAATTGTTTATGTACAAAATATACAAAACTTTAACTTTAAAACACATGTATTGTTGACCAGAGCTTTGTACAGTAACAATCAGGTCAGATATAAACCTAGAGATATGAGGTGAAGCAGAAAAACAAACTAACATTAATGACAAATAAAGAAATGCTCTTCCTGCTGTCAGTCAGTCAGTCAGTGTGATGTTCACCAACACCTGGGACAACACACACACAACAACATTTAGTCACACTCATCCTGACATTTAGAAATGTTTGACCAGCTACAAATCACACTTACACACTTCCTGTTTCACCTGCGTCACGGTCATTGTTGCCAGTGGGCCGAGGGTCACATGTTGCCAGGTCAGAGACATGTTGCCAGGTCAGAGACGGTTAGACAAATGATTGAGCAAAGAGTATGGGGCCCCCTAGTGGCTGGAGGGCCCTAAGCAGCTGCTTAGTTCGCTTATAGGGAGGGCCGGCTCTGGTGTCCAGTGTTGCTATGGTGCCAGGATAAAAGACTAGCCTGATCCCTAATTGTATCACAGGGGCAATCTTGTAACACAATGGTGTTATGAGTCAGTTGACTTGAGTGACAGTTCTGATTAATAACAACCTAATTAGCATATGATATGTAAATAGAGGAGTGAAGGACAACAGTAGACCTGTGATGACCCTGATTGGTTTGCTGATACTATGACAAAACATCTAAATTCATCCTTTTGAGTTGAACCGATTTGTTCAAGCAGAGAGAAAAGATGTGTCCAGTAAACATCACAGAGACCCCTTCTCTGACAATCTACTAACAAACAGATTTATGGAAATTCTATTTGGCAAATGTATTTTGGGCTCTTGCAGAGATTTTGAGTGAAATCTTGTTTTGTGTTTTTTTAATCCACACACACGTACAAACGGTTTCCTGTGGCTTTAACACACTGTCACACTGAGCGACATGCAGACTATCGATGATTGGTGTGCGTTACACACACTTACAACAACAAGAGTATTAAATGCAGGCTTAATGAGGCCTCCAGTGACATCCTTGTGGTCAAAGCAATAATTTGTTTCAATTGAATATTTATGTAGTGATAATGATCACATTAATGGGAGGCCTGCTAATCTTCAACAACAGATTAGTCTGTTCCCATGGCAATGGAGATGTAAAGTTACTCAGAGAAAATTGGATCATTATATGAATGTTTAATTCCATCTTTTAATGTGGAGAACAAAACTACTAAGTAAGTGACACTTCTCAAATTCTTTAAGTAACAGAGACTTTGACTAAATGAGGCTAAACTGTGTAAAGCTGTATTCCCTGTTTGGTCCACTCTGTGGGCATTAGTAATCACACCGTGTTGGAGATAATTGGGAGCTTAGCAGTTTAATGATAGAGTCTACTCTTGTTAAAGGCACCCTGTGGAGTTTTCATTGTAAACAAACTGTTTTGTTTGAATCAACATTTCAAACACATTGTGAATCCTTAAACAGGTTGAATATACTGTATATCTAATCTCTATTGACACATCATGTACTGTAAGACAAAGAACAGCAGCAGTAGCCAGAGAATATCTGGTTTTAGAAATGACTAAAATGATTGACATGCAAAATGTTTGATAAAGCTTCTGTCTGTCACTTAACTTATTGTTTCAGTTCTAATTCAATTAAAAGTAATACATAGTGGAGAAATGCAACAAATAATCCATCTGTGAAGCTGGAGCCAGCACATTTTTGCCATAAAGGACAGACAATTAATTACTTATCTCAGTTATTGTTACTAAGCATGAATGTTTGCAGAGCCTTTGTGTAAACATTTCCAGCCTGTGTTGTTATGAGCAAATGAGCCTATTAGTCTCTCTTTGGCCTCTTTAATTTACCAACCGATCTCACATTGGTGTCAGCAGTGGACAGAGACAGAGCCATCATCTAAGAACTGCTCTACAGCACCACTAGACTCCACAGGTAGCTTAAAGCTACACACTGTATCAGACAATAATAACACCTCTGCATTAATTACTCACAGCACATCACAGCTAAAGCTACAGTAGGTGGTTGAGCTTAATGAGCTCCAGGCAAAGTCAACATGGAGGCAGCTACTCTGAGAAAAGCTGTGCTGCTTTGTGTCAACACTTTGGCCACTGCTGATAAAACCATGACTTCTCTGGAGCCTCTTCCTCCCTCAGCTGACACTGTGTCTCAAAACAGGTCAAGGACCTGCTTTGATGGGGTCTCAACTTCACAAGAGAAGCAAACGTTTCCATTTCCCTGGGTCCTGAGGTCACAGACTAAGTTTCTCATTTGGATCTCAGACTGAAACTGTTTAATAACTCCTGGCTCTAATCTATAAATGACTGCCAGAGTTCAAATCCCTTTTGTGGCTTTGCGTTGCTCATCCCTTTGTCCGCTTTGCCTCTGTCCAAATGAATAGCAAATACCTAGCAAGGAGAGCCGTAAAGTCTTGGCAACTCTGCATGTTAAACACCTACTGAAGAAGCTCTGTGAAATTCTGGCAGAGGCGTGTGGCAGCGGCTGGTACAGGAGCCAACTTTCTAAGCCGTGCACGAGTCTCTTACACAGGCCACAGGGGTCCGCTGCTCTGTTGAGGTGCAACTTTCCCCTCTAATCCCTTTGCTGCTGTTCGATAATCCCTTCACTGCTTGCTTTGCTGCTTTCTTTGCTGTAATCCTCCTGCCTGAATAAAGAGAGAATAGACGAGGAGGACGGGCAACATAGTGTCTCAGACAGACGGGATGGACATCTCTGTCAACCTCTAAGCTTCCTGTCACTCAGCACCACCAGGTTCTGATCCATCCAGACATTAAAACTGTCACATCGCTGCTTTTTTCAACACTTTCCGGGGGGAAAAAAAGAAAAAAAGCTTTAAATTTCAGTGAAAATAAGCCAAAAACATGAAATGAAAACTAAAAAGCACTGATGTAACAGTCAGATTTTTAAAAAGCAGAGATGAAAACTGATAATCGCAGAGTAAAACAGGAATGAAATGAAACGTCAAAAACACCCAATGAGACTGCAGCACTGCCTCAAACACACCACGTTCAGATGAGGGATTTTGAAAACTCGCCTGGCAGGTGTGATCCACCACCATCTCCATTCCTCTTCCATTACTCCCTGTTCAAAGACTGCTCGTGGGGACAATTTTCCACCTGTCTGAGAAGCAGCAGCCAGGGGCTTGCAGGGCAGTAAAACCTCCCACCCTGCATGTCCACACTGAAACGTCCCTGACGGCGGCGCCTCATGTAACCCAGACATATTGCTCTGCTCAATTTCATGATGTGATGATCTCATAACTGGCAAGGTGCAAACCTCCAAACGTTTGGGATGCAGCGTCTGTCCCACATTTGAATGTGGATAAATGACAGGACAGGAAACTCTCTGCTTGTACTCTGTTCTAGACGCAACTCCATCATTAAACACTATTAGCAGCACAGCAGCATCACTAAGCCATGGGCAACTGAACAAGTGATGAGTTAACACACAGTTTCACGCATCAATTAACCAGACAGATCAATGCTGTGCGCTGATCACACTGACAAATTCAGTTTCTAATGAATCCATCAAATAATGGCCAGTAGCGAGCCACGGCATGGATCATTTCCTATCGCCCCTCCAGAGTCAAACTCTGTCAAGCTCTTTTGAAGCTACAGCTATGACACCCTGTGTTTGTGCAAGTGTGTGTGTGTGTTGGTGTGTTTCAGAGAAAGACTGGAAAGGAAGAGACAAATAAAGAGTGTTAATACTGCATGTGTGTATGTGATGAGACATCTCATTAAGTACTAAAACTGCTCCACAGAACTGGTTTAGCCCCGGGTGTCAGACAGGGCACAAGAACACACAAATCCACACACACGGTTCACTGTTTTAACGCACCACGGCTTTAAGGCGCGTGTTAAACTGTGAGTGTGTGCATGTGTGTGTCTGAAAGTGTGACCTCTCTTTGCCACTGTGGGCTTAAAGCGCTCCAGCTCGAATAAAAGCACTGCAGCAAATATAAGAGGGAAGCTGAAGAGCAGAAACAGCGACACACACAAATACACACACACACAGGCAGACAGACAGGGAGGACTCAATGCGACAGAGGCAGAGTGAGCTAACAGAGACGAGAGCAGAGCGGCTCAGGCTGCAACACGGAGCCGAGACAGGAATTAAAGAATCAGGAAGCAAAGAGAGAGAGGATCAAAGAAGAGCAGCCAAATCACTCGTTATTTTTTGTTCACGTGCGTCAGACAGCCAGGCACGGTGCCAATCATCATGCCTTTACGTACACCTTCATCCTCCACCTCAGTGTCAGAATGCAGCACCATGGCAACAGGCATGTTCAGGGCAGTGAGTATCAAAAGAACAAACGGTCCGAGCAGAGTCTTTATCACTCTCCTCTTCTCTCTTACGCACAAATCTCTACACGTCTGTTCGGAAAGTGCCAGAAGACAGCAGGAACATGTCCAGGGCAGACAGTCACTTGCGTACGTGGTTGCTAAAGTTGTCTGCGCATAGACGTGTGTCTTTTTATATGTGAAAACAAATTATGCACATTAGTCACACCTGGTAATCTGGGCTCAGCGAGGGAGAAGTCACACAAGCAGCCTGTGGCAAATATCAGCTTCCACAGTCACAGCTCCACAGGATCAGATCAGGAATGTACATCTGAAAACACAACTCCACTCTCTTCATGAACTCTCACAAACTCTGGTACAGAACATTTGGCCCCAGTGTCTCATATCATTTCCCTACACTTCCTCAGCCTCCTCCCATGCCAGCATAGAGCTGCTCAATGCTCATGTGATGATCTGGGACAAATATGACAACAAAAACAAACAGTAATGCGCACACTGCCACAACAATGCCCAGGCAATGTAAGAAGTTACAATTACTTTTCTATTTTTAATGATTTTTCTTAGCTACATTACTATTATACTACTTAGTATTATCACTATCTGGTGATACTCCACACTTCAACCTTAGCTCCACTCCCTGGCTGTCCTCACACACACCACATGCACCTGTGGTTTTTTTATTGTCACTGATGACGTTGATATTCAACTGAGAGTTAATTAACAAGTTATCATCCATTCAAAAAAATGCACCTGCAATTGTAATTGTTAACTCTCACTTTGTGCATTGTGACAACCCCACAGCACTTGCACACATTACAGGAGTCACCTCCTTAGCACATAACTGTTTCCTTTGTAAAGAGGTGCCATAGCTCAGCTGCAATCCAGTCAGATTTTTACTACGACTCTGTCCAGAATCACTCCATCACTGTTGCCTATAGAACACACAGTAAGTGGCAAAGTGACTTTGCATCTCCAAAAGGGTCCACATGCTATGACTTCTTTGTTCTTTTTATTCATAAATCTTTTCAGACAGTTCACTCAGTATTCGACTAGTGGTAACAGACACAGGTTGTGTTGAAATACAACAATGAGAAGCACTAAAGTGTGAGTTTGTTTACACAGAAACATGATGACAGAGGGAAGCTGACAGAACCGAGGTCTCACCTGCTGTGGCTCAGCAGAGGAGCCGCAGCAGATTGTTCTGTGCCTCTCTAAATGATGAAACGACGGCTGTAATGCACTATTTTGTTGATCGCTGATGACAACTGAAAAAGTTTTGTGTTAGATTTTGGGAGAAAATGTCTGAAGCATTTTACATTTACAGGGAATGGAACGCTGTGGCTCTGTTAAAATAACATCTGCTGGATCCCCTACAGCTGCCTCCAAATCATCTCTGTATAGATGTCTTATTCTTTTGCATATCTGTCTTCCTGCAGACACCATGACACATCATCTGAAATTATACTTCACATCAGAACATTTTTCAGCAGTGAAAACATCTACAGTAAAAGCCTGCTTTTGGTCCCAGCCCCACAATCACAGCACAAGGCCTTCTTTTCTGCACCCATCTTTTTGTTCTGATATTCAACAGCTCCAGGACACCAAAATGTAAAGCAGCCACAACACAGGGTGTGTTATGAGTGCTGCCGCTTTTTACTTGGACTGGAAAAAAAAAAAGAACCTCCTCAGCTATCACTGTACCATTCATCCACAGCTGGATAGAAGAAGTTCACCACTGTTCCCTAAGAGCTGTCAGAAGTCAACCCGGGAAATCAACAACTTAAGTGGAAGCAGGTGAGGCTGTACCACAAATTACAGCACTTCATCACAAAACACCTCTGAGAAGGCATCATCACGCTCGCTGATGGAGGATATACACTGCATTCAGGAAACATTCAGACCCCTTCACTTCTTTCTCACATTTTGTTGTGCTGTGAAAAAAACACTTAAATGGAAGAGCTCTCCATGAAGACAGACACACGAGGAAAAGGTCATGTATTTTCAGGAAAGTTATATTTATCCATAATGGTTGTTTATTATTGCTTTTAAAATACAATTTTTGGCTCCAGCCTTATCTCTTGTGAAAAGGCTGAAAACAGCCATTATTACTAAGCCAATCATAATTTTAAGTAGAATTTTATCCAGGGCAGACTGGCTGACACATTGTTGTCTGAAAAGGACATGTTTCCTTTAAAGAACTGTAAAATACACTTCACCTGCCCACAGTTTATCTTCCCCTCTACAAATGATTCTATTATGACTTCATCTGCTTAATTGAAATATAGAGGGCTATTTTAATTGGGCACAGAATAGTGCTAGAGCTGACTTGGGGTCATAGCAAAAGACTGTCATAAACAAAGAACAATACTGCATCTAAAGTGTTGAAAATGCAATATGGTGTCTGTGGTTGGCGTCGGTGCCTTTTTCATGTTTAGATTAATTACAGTGTGAATCAGTCAAAGACTCTGCATCGTGGTTGGTGAAGAGTGATGCAACCAGCCAGTTCAGTGAGATGTATTTGGTTATTGTAGGCCCCTCAATTGATTTAAAACTTTATTTAGATTAGACTGTTTATTTAATTAAATGTTGGGAATTAAGGTCAGGAAGAGCTTTGCAACATCAGTCACTGGATTGAACTTGGATTTAAGATCCAGCCCCTTATAGTTTCACAACCTTTTGATCCTTGAACATAGGCTGGTT
The DNA here is from genome assembly GCA_030347415.2 of Decapterus maruadsi. NCBI lineage: Eukaryota > Metazoa > Chordata > Actinopteri > Carangiformes > Carangidae > Decapterus > Decapterus maruadsi. The sequence continues at coordinate 19,369,081 of CM064898.1, forward strand.
CTTATCAACAGCTCTGAAGGTCATGTGATGATAGAAATTGCCCATTACAGACAAAAGCTTCTACAGTATGCAGCAACCTACTTTGTCAGTAAGGAACACTGACAGAACTGTGTTTGTGCTCCTTGGTCGTATTCTTTCTTATGACTGAACACTAACAGTCCTTTCATATTATTTTTGACATTACTGAATTATCAGTATTACTGAATTTCCCTCAACTCAAACACAAAACACATTTGAAGGACAAATGAGTCTTCACTTTGCAGTGATTCATAAAGGCAGATGGCTGTGGTGTATTTCATCTGCAACTATTTTGCAACTACCACACATGAAGCATGTTGCCAACTGTGAAATCTATCAAACAGCAATAGATTAAACATTTACTCATCATCCTGTGCAATTTACTTTTAGATGCATCATCAAATTGTGACTGTGATTTCTGGTGCTGCATAATATTGTTATTAACAATATCCACTGAGATTCTGTGTGCTTGATTCATACTGACAAGTCTCAAAACTACAGCATGTTTTTTCCTACTGGGTTCAAGCTCTTGAGCTCTCCCAGTTTTCTGTAAGAGCTGTGTACCCATCAGAGCCGGCCCTCTCTATAAGCAAACTCAGCAGATGCTTAGGGCCCCGCAGCCACTAGTGGGCCCCCAAACTTGTTGCTCAATCATTTTTCTAACCGTCTCTGACCTGGCCCACTGGCAACAATGACCGTGACACACGCATACGTAAACACAACGCAGGCCCGACGAGCGCGACGAGGCACTTAAAACGTCGTGGTGCAGGTGCTTGTGTTAGCTGGCTAGCTGCTACATGTCCTAGCCTGCTACGATTAACATGTCCTGGCTGATTTTAAGGTCTGTTTACGGTGAAAAGATAACAGCTATTTGCCTGTGAGGGGATAAAGGAATCACCCATTTAGATATCTTGGTATCATGCAAAAATACATTTATGGTTCAAATTTCAGTCTAGGCAGTAATATAAAGGGTCAGTAATCACCTGCTCCATATTGTGCAGGCCAGGGTCAGAATATCAACTGTATCTAAGTGTAAAAAAAAACACTCAGCAGTAAAGAGTGTAATTTATATGTAAATAGTAGTACAATCTATCCCCCTGGACCTACATTAATTTATATATAGCACTATTTTCTGTAATCAATAATTGTAAAATAATTTTTACTGTCTCAGGTGGAGCAATACTGTTTAATTAGTAATAAAATACAGTATCTGCTCACCATCATGTTGATGGAGGTACAATAAAATACTCAAGGGTTTCATACGGCAGCTGTTTTTTTTTTATTTATAAATATTTGACGGTACATATACACTGTGAGGCAGGGCCCCCAATTTTATCCTGCTTAGGGCCCTCAGATGTACCCATGCTATACAGCTTCTCCAAGATAATAGTGAAGCTCATTAAATCAGCAGGTTAAAGGGTTTCTTTGTAAAGATAATGGTTGTGGTTTGAAGGGAAAGACATTGCTGCTAAAACTGGAGTGGGAAATAAGAGTCTCATTTTCCCTGACACAGGCTCCTATTAGCAGTAACAACATGCTAACGCCTACAGTGCAGGCACCAACACAGATGCTAAAAATAAATAACATGGCATTAACAGAACTGAGTCAGAACACGCACGCATGCACCAGTTCTCCTATAGTTTAAGTGTCAAACCCTCTAATTATCTACCATCATAGAGCTTTAGTTATGATAAAATACCTGTTAAACCTCACACCATGGAACACTTGGAGACACCTCACCTTCACATTAATACTGCTTTGTGTAATTTTATCCAGACACGGCATCATATCCAAATTCTTCATCTGAATGAAATGAAATAAAACCACACGTGCGTGCTGCACTCTGACTGAGAGCTTTCAGATGAGGCTAGATTGGAGGTCTATAGCTCTTACTGGAATCGATTGAATTTCTAAATGAAGACCACATCTCAGTAGAATACAAGGATTATGTTTTTCACTCAGAGCTGACAGTTTCACCACAGATATTAAAGGATGTGGGGTTTTGTGTATTAGCTGACAAAGATGCAGCCCACTAGTGAGGTAGAAAGAACTCTCAAGAAGGCTGAATAATAAATCTTTGTCGTAAGGACCAGCTTTAAAGAGCGCTACTATAAAACAGACTACTGTTTCTTAGCTCAGTTGCTTGTACAGGTTGTTCAACACACAAGGTCTCCTTTGGTCTTCAGTCCAGACTGTGGATCATACAGAAGTGTTCTGCCTAAGACCTCAGAAGCTTGAAGGGAGTTCGAAGGTTAGAAATATAGCTGGGGGCTACATGGTACATAGTACCTTCAGAGTAATCTGTAAAGCCAGTTACAACATTATTAGCCTCCCCACGCAAGATGTTGTATAACACCAGACACAAACCGTGCAGCAGCACCCTGAAGGAGGACATTGCTTTTGACTAAGTCAGGGCCACAGATGGGTCAGGTTTAGACAGCACAGTTGCACAACTCTTTAAATGTGAAATTCAAAACATCCAGACAAAAAGCTCCAGGCCACCCTGTGAAATACTTCCGGACAGTTTGGCTAAAGCAGATTAAATTGCAAAGAATAAAGTAGCATCTTTACCAGGCAGTATCAGTATATTGAATGCATCTCTCTGAAAACTTTTGGCTAAACATCGAGTCAACTGAGCAGACTGAATCAGTGGTTTAATTCTAACCACTAGTTTACGAATAAAACAAAAAAACACACCCAACATGCCTGTCAAGATGGCTGATTGTCAAGAACTGAAATTTCCTTTAACAATTTAAACAAACATTCAGTCAAAATTAGCCTTAGTTTTTTCTAAGGTGGAGCAATGAAAATTCTAGTCCACATGGATCCATTGTTTTCTTGTGCAGCAGCAGTAAAAGTGAAGTCACTCAGAGTCCCTAAAGCTAAACAACCCAGCTGAGTAATGACAATAATCAGAGGGAATGATCTGAGCTCTATAACCCTGTTTCTCCACATCCTTCCACCTGCTGTTTACAATCACATCAACCTGCAAACTGTTTGTCATCTAAATCTACTGCCATCCCTTCTGCCAAACTTGTACAGTATATCCCTCTTTCTGTTTTTAGACTACAGGATGTAGTTCTTAATTTAGCTCTTTTCTTGGTGTTTCTCACATTTGAATGTAACGGTTGGATTTGCAGGACACTCTGACCCTTGTGCTCCATTTGTCTCTCCAACACTGGTTCTGTTAGAACTTCATCTTTTTCCCACTGCTAAATTGCCTAATGGCCACAGATGTAAGACGTTAAAACTGTCCCCATTAGTCAAGGATTTTTTGTGAACCTGAAGAGCAGAAATCTTTCTCCGAGATCTTGGCATAATGCAGGCAGACCCGTCTTTCATTGGCTCGTGCAGCTTTGAGTATTGTCTCTGTTGAAATATGCAGCACAGATTCTGATCATTTGCCAGCTGAATGTGGAAAAAGCATCAGATCTGGGTCACCATTAAAAATCTGATTTTCTACCCCTGCCTCCCTGCATTAACTCAAGATAAGTCGGGGGCCTGGATGCTAACAAATGCCAATCCCTGCTGCCTGCACTCAGCTGCATAGCCAACTAGTCATCTATACTTGCACCGATAGCACAGACAGGTGAGATGCTCATTAGACAGACAACTTCAGAAAACACCAGCGACTTGACAACTGCACAGTGAGAAATAAAAATTTCACTCAAAGAGCTGCATTTTTTATGTACAGTATGCCACATAGCCATTTACAAGCTTAATGAATGAATTCTTCTTTTTGTACTTTTTACAGTAGAGGCATGAGGATGGATTTCAAGCACGTGTTGTAAAGGTTACATTAGAAATAACATCTTAAAATGTTCTTGAATGCATTTTGGATTTTTTTCTCTTTTTCTTAAATCATGCAAATCATGTCTGATCACACGAATCATGTCAACCAAATATGCAATGGATATTAAATAATGATTAAGTAGCTTAGACATGTTTTTCCAACTCATATAGTTTACATTTTGGTAATTGTGTGTGTAACTGACTGATGCTGTGGTGCAACAAAGTAAATGTCTGCCCTTTAGTGTCCATAGGGTGTTGAACCTGTTGTATTAACAGAGAAGAAACAGGAGAGAAAAGTTGCCACACTGACCTCTTAAATTGACCCTTCGCCAACCCCTCCCACAAACGGCTAATTGTCCAATCCTACGTTAGCGTAAGTGTAAATGGGGATAACCCTATGTTCACCTCTGACATGACAGCTGTACTTTTAGGGCTTTTACCTGGGCTTTTAGGCGAGGGACCCTCCAGGCAGGCACTGCTTTCACTGACTGATACAGTGGTGTGAGAAAAAAAACGTGGTTCACAGTCACCCAAAAACTTGCAGTTTGACAACCTAAGTCTTGGTGGGTTGATAGACGGTAAAATGCCCAGCCCTTACTTTGCTGCTGCTCTGTACATTGTCCAGTCGTGTCGTTGAACAGAATGTTTTATCCCCCTGCGCGAGTCACGTCACTGAAACTGAATGATCTTTGTGACTTCTTCTCTCTATTATCTCAGAACAGTTTCGATATCGAAATCGATACCAAATCGATACCAAATATTGCCACGAGCATGGCTGGGAGTGAAAGCTTGCCCGGCGTAGCAACAGTAACCAAGGGGGCGGTGCTTACGCGAAGGGTCAATTAGAACACTGTGAGCCAGTTCACCAAGAACATTTGAAAAAGTTTTGACTGTTGATGGTGATGATGATGATACCTAATTAAAAGGATTTTGTCAGTCAGATTCAGGAATAGGTGTGGTGTTCAACATAAATAGCATTTTACAGACTATGGGCCAAGCAATAACCTCCACAGCTGAAAGATGAAGCCAAAACAGAACACTGACTGCAAAAAAAAAACAAAAAAATTGAGGGTGTGGTCACCCTCAACAAACCAACTTTCAACAAGTCTAGCTCCACATAATATATAAGATGGTATTAATGGAGCAGCCCAATCTGAGCTTCCAATCCACTTTTCAGAAACCTACTATAGGTTCACAGACACTAATAATATATGCTGATATACAGTGTTATCAGAAGAACATACAGTAGGAGCCTGAGTTCCCTAATTCACAACATGTTTACAATTAAGGAGGCAAAATTATAAAAATATGCAATAATTAGAATCAGTGTCTATGATGGAGGAGTGGCAAACAGTGGGTTTTGCAGCTGAAGTGTTTCCCTATGTGAACATGCACAGCCTGAGTGGCTGTTTAGTGGCTACACACACATGCCTACAAACATGTTAGAGGCTCACGTGTTCACTATCTGGGCACAGCACACACACACGGATGGTTGTAGGCTAATATTGACTGTGGTAAATTAAACACCCTCGTTAAGATAACCTCATGACCCAACAAATAAAGCTGTAGGGTGCAGGTCATTAGGATCTGTGTGTTTGAGTGTGTGTGTGTGTGTGTGTGTGTGTGTGTGTGTGTGTGTGTGTGTGTGTGTGTGTGTGTGTGTGTGTGTGTGTGTGTGTAGAGTGGTTGCACATGTTTGCGTGATCATGCTTAACGACTAAGTAAACCCACAAGGCAGTCCCTCTAACAGTGTGGTGTGCCAAGCTGGAATATCAAACTTTACTCCCACTCTGAGACAAACACCAACACACCAACAAAAACTCTATTCAGTAGCTGGCTGTAAAAAAAATCCTATTATTGAATATTTCTGATAAATGTGTTTTTTAATGTAAAAGGGTCACTTCACTTGTATCGACCCCATTAATAATTAACATTCCACTTATGGAGCTGTGTGTCCCATTTAGCGACATGCAGCCCTTTGCTTTGTCTCTCTTTGCTGGCACATAAACCACATAGTTAAACTCTTTGTAGACAAAATCATCAGCAGGCACTTCAAGTACAAACATACACATGCACACACACTCATACAGTACTGTACACTGCTTGACCAGAGATGGAGTGGTTTCACTCTTGCTGAGGCAAAGGCTTCATCTACAGACTGAGTTTCAGATTTTTGTGCATACACATTTGTCAGGGACATAAATATTAACTGAATGGGCAGGAAGGTCATTTTGAAAACTTTAGCAATATAAAAAATTATGACATTGTTTCTCTTTTCCACCCATGCAATCAGAAATTGCTAATGCTACTATAAATAAATAATTGAGACGTTAACAGGCTGATATTGGCACTTATTCTGTCATGTCATGACTCCATAGCTTTTGCTTTAGGTACAGGACGGCAATTAAAGGTAACTAACCAATGAAAATAAACCAAAAAATATTGATTCTCATGTTCCCCACAAAAAATACACTTTTTCTATAGGTTCAGTGTGTTCAGTTTGGTTCTCTGTTCTACTGTACAGTATGATCAGAAAATGATGGTGGAGTTGGTTGAGGCCCATGGTCAAAGTTTCTCAAGCATTTGGAATAAATGTGGATATAAATTCAATTTCAATTTCTACTAGAAATCTCTTCTTTCTTCTCTATCAGGCTGTTTTACCTTCTTTTGAATGAGCTAGCTCTTTTTGCTGTGCATGCTTTACATTGTGCTTGTGCCGTTTTTGTGTTTTTTCCCAATGCATCTGACCTTCTCTTTTTGCTCCCCTACGCAGAAAAAATTTCAGCACACAATGACAACACACTGAGTTATTCATTCACTGTCATTACAATACAGTTATTCATTCCATGTCATTAAAGTGCAGCTATTCATTCACAATCATTACATTACTTTTCAAGCACATGTCTCAGAATTTCTGCACATAAAATAACTCCCATACCTGCAATTTAGAGCAGAGTTTTTTGTTTCTTCCCCCGGTTTAATGTATTATGTTGTATGTGAAACCTTTGAGAAAAAGGATCAAAAATATTGACTATAACAGCTCTTCCTTCATGGTGATACTAACACTTAGGGGCATTTTATGAAGAGAAAACACTCATGGTCTCAACGGTGCTGATTAAACCTTGAAGTGTTTTCAGCTCTTAAGAATCATTGAAAGGTGTAAGCTCTTACAGAGGAACTAAGCAGGATTTTCTCATGGTTATGCTACATTTTTACCTTAATTAAACAGCTCTGGAGTTATTGTGATCATTAACTACACGACTTGCAACTTGTTACAAGTGAGAATGGAGGCTCGCTGTCTTCCACCTGGCATCTCATGGCTGAAAACCAATCTTGCAACATCAGTGGGACTTGGCCGCCACCCCGGTGTCCTAGCTCTTGTCTCTGCTCACCACCACACAAATACTCTTTTTGCCATCTTTGGAGGGTTAGCAAAACAGAGGAAAAACTACCAGACTTGCATAGTTCCTCTTCAAGATGGTTCTGCTAATGTAAAATGCCTCAAACAGTGTTTGTAGTTAATTACTGACATAGGCCTACGTACACCAATCTCCTCGTCAGTCATTTACTCCAAGAATTTCTTTTTAAAAGGTTTTTTCTTTGGTGCAACAATAGATCAGAGTAGATTCCTTTAAAGCTGTGTGCAAAGTTAAGTTTCTTCACAATTTCTGTCATCTCTAACCTGAATGCTCATTATATAAGAAATAATCCATGACACTTCAGCTTTAACTTCAATGCACACCTCACAATGGATTATCCTGATTTCATAACTCCTTTTCTGAGTAAGAAGATTTGCTTACTTTTGTTACACTTTTTGGATAAAATCATTATGACACAAAACTGTGGGATTCACAAAAGCTATAAAAAGAGGTACGTCAGCAATTTGGTACCATATCCTCCAATTGGAGAATTTACAAAAGCCAGATTTTGATCAAAGGTGATAAAAAGTGGAAAAACAGAGGTCAAGATATTCTTTGTTGCAGTATATATATCTTTGTTTCTTTAGTTTAATATCTAAAAAGTCCTGGATACTTTTCCAATGTTCTGAAAATAATGTTTAAAAAAAAAAACAAAGGAAGAGAAAGGAAACAGACCTTTGGGTTTAGTTTTAAGTTTTGATTAGATGATACATTTGTTGTTCAAAACACCAAAAGCCATCTCAATGTAGTTGTGTATCTATCTCCTCTCCCAGGCTTCACTCTGGAGCTCTAACAACAGCAAGCCCTTGAAAAGGGAGCAGACTTGACACATACTCTACAGCATGATGACTTTAGACATTTTAGAGAGTCCACACAGAAGACTCAGCTGGGTGCTTAGCTCAGTGATTGAGTGATATCAGCGCTACTTCTAGACATTTGTCATTTTCCATACAATTCCTGGAAAATAATAACACAATTCTTCATCACCGTTTTCAGCTCGTCAATATATAAGATGCATTCAGTGCCATGCACAACGCACAAAAGAAACAATTGAGCTGTTATTCAATACTCCTCTCTTGGTTTATGAAACACTCTCAAACCGACCACTCACTTTAATCTCAAATCAGGACCCATTAACTGCTGTGAATGCAGCTACCGTCAAAACAAGTCAACTGAAGAGGAAGCATTTAAGCTCCCAAACCCAACATGTACAGTATTACTATTACAGACATATGTCAAGAAAAGTGACGGCTGGTTCCAAAGGTATTTACACAGTGGCACTCAAGGCTGCTAGTGCAGTCGAACACTTTGGGGAAATACCTGCTCTGAAAGTGAACAGAGCAGAAAGTGTTCTCAGTATCAACCCCATGGACTAAGACAATGATGATAACAGTGAGTCCTTTGTCATAGCTTTTCCGGATTTCACTGAAAATGCTGAACCATCTCGATTGTCCTCAATATTTACAGACGTTTTACATTTTTGAAGGATTATACATTTACATTCTGCAGTAAATCCATTTGATAGATGCCATTAAATCAAGAAGGCCTGTAGCAAACAGCATCAATATTGAGGCAGAGTTGTGTTTTCATGTTCATATTTGATTGCTAGTGGTCCTCAGGGAGTCAGACACTTACGCAAAACAAAACAGGACTAATGTCTAACGAATTATTAAAGTGTTATTTCTGTCTCACAGGCAGTAAGTATATTTTTCATTGTCTCAGGAGTTGACTAGAGGCTGCCACAAACAGTTCATTATCAGTATGTATAAAGTTCATAATCTGGCATTCTGTACAAATTTGTCTGTTATAGACAAAATATTTCTTCAAAGAAAAATAAGTTTCTTATAAACTTGTACTTCTTTTTTGGTTGCAATCATCTATGTCTCACTAGTGGAAGCTGGATCTATTTAGTTTCTTTTCATCTCTCAATACACCCACTGTTTTGCTCTTCTTCTTTTTCATATCTGCAGTTTGTGTGTGTGTCGGATACAAAGCTCGCCACTCCTTTTGCCAGACAACAGAAGACAGAGAGGCGTGAGAGGCAGCAGCTTCATGAAAGCACACAACTGAGGCTGGATGCAGAGAGCATGAGAGGGAGAAACAGAGCAAAGACTACGATGTGAAGAGTGGAGAGGGAGGGAGGACGTATGTGATTGATGAGCAGCAGGAAGAGGAGAGGCGATCAGGCTAGTGTGTGTGTGTGTGTGTGTCTGTGTGTGTGTGTGAGAGAGAGAGAGAGAGAGAGAGAGAGAGAGAGAGAGAGAGAGAAAGAGAGAGACAAAGACAGTGAGCCCCCCGGCAGCAAGGCTTTGTGCTGACTCTGTTTCCATGTCTCACCTCTCTCTAACACACGAACACGGACAAACACACACAGCCTTGCTTAATAATGCATAATCAAAAATACTCTCCCTCACTGTTTACTGAAACAAACACACACAAAGGCACACCAATTTTTTTTCCTGAAAATTCCTTTTCACAGCCAGCTCCCTTGGTGACTAGCAAGGCCACTACTAACACATTGCAGTCGCGCCTCCACCTTCCAGCCCCATCCTGCCCCGCTCTCTTTCCCTCTCGATTGTTTTGAAATGTCTTCTTAAAACAAGAAGTTCACATATGAAACAACCATCAAAATTGTGTGTGTGTATATGTATGTGTATATGTGTTTGCGTGTGTGTGTAAGAAAGCATTCCAAAAAAAATAATTTAAGGAAATGGGTTGCAGGGTACTAAACATTATTCATGAATACCATAAAGTCAGTAGCTCTGTGCTTTATGCCAGCGACATAATTCTGCAGTGGCAATGTTTTACTTTATTTTCATTTTAACTTGTGGCTCACATGGTTTTTTTCACACCTGCTATATAATTATATATTAGGCCTGTCATTAACAACGGCAGGCATAAAGCAGCCGGGCTGTAAATGTCAACTTCTCAGCAGAAAACTTTCATTTGACCGAAACGACAAGTAAGAGTGCACTGCACTTTAGAATTTGTTGTTTTCCAATATTTAGCACAGGGACTCACATAATTTTCCTGCCTGGCAGAAGTGATTCGTCAGGCAGTTTAAGCTTATCTAACAAATAATCTCATCCTTAGAGCCCACTAGGCCACAAACTTGCAGTCTTCTTTGTGATTCATTGCCCTGGGAATACTTAAACAACAACACCACAGCTTAAAAACTTTTCTTCATTTTCCTGAGATTTACTTGGGGACTGGCACTAATCTTACTCTGCCATCTTTTTGTGGTTCTCAACCCAAACTTTGAAAAAAAAAAAAAATTTTTTGAGATCAGCTCCAGCAACTGTCAAGGTTTGCCTTGCCAGACGTGCCACGCGAGAGGGGTTATCCTGTTGGCTTCCTCTTGCCTGGAAAGATCAACACAGGACAGATAAGTGCTATCGATGTTGAATGACACCCAGCTGGAAAACAAACGGAACACAAGTCCCTCGTCAAACACAAAGCGAGGAGGAGGAGGATGGAGAGGATCTGAGATAAAGCTCCCAAATCCAGACTGGAACCATGCAACAGCCATATTAGATGTGTCTCAATGACGGAAATCCACTGATGCAGAATATATCCAGTTAGAATGGATGTGGGCATGAAGCCCCAGTCAGCCACTGGGCTGGAAGCGATACCACAGCTACTACTAAAGCCTCAGTCTGGGAATTTTCTTGACATGGTTATTTAAGTGTTTTAAGCCCATGACCCAGATTCTTAAAGCGGTGATCTGGAAGGTCTCCTGCCCTGCAGTGGGACACCATACTGCTGCTGCTGGCCAGTTACCTTTCTCTAAACGGTCACTAATCACTGTTGAAAAAGCAGGAGACGTGGTTCAAATAGATTCATTTTCTGCAGACAGGTTCCATCAGTCTGTGTCAGTATTGATTACAATTTATTTCAGGAAGGATAGTGTCTTATCTCTGCAGTCTCAAATGCCATGCTTTGGCTCAAGGTTGTACTATGGATCAGGTAACTGATTACACCATAGAAACATTTATTTATGCCTGTTACGCCTTTTTTTTTTTTTGAAAAGGAATGAGAGCACTGTTTACTGCATGCTGTTTATCCTTTGTATCAGGGCCTGTTTGGACAGCTTGTCTCTGATGTGCATGTCTGTTGGCAGCCAGGTGAATTCATAAACCAAAACACACAGTAGAATTGGAAATTAAGCCATACGCTGATTGTATAAAACATAATTTTCATGACATTACCTATATCTACAGTGAAACATTCTCCCACCATCCACTTTTCCTAAATGTGACAGAAAGACTATTAAAAGACTTGAGAACAGACATTTTAAATACAGGTACTGTGTGAATGGCTTTCAGGTACAGGACAGTACAGTGACAAATGAACATGAAGTCGCCTCAGTGGTGGAGTGGATCTGAAGAGAAGGTGGTTGTTTAGTCAACGACCGTATACATTGCAGGACTTAACCCCCCCGCCCCGTGTTTGTCCTTCTGTTGGACCTGCCATTTTCCAAACTAAGTCTCCTGGGCATCACTCTAACTCTTCATAAATTAGCTGGGGAGGGGGTTAAGGCGGCCTCAGCTCTCCTGACAGCCTGCTTGTTACAGTTGTCAGCTACCCGAGGTAGTCTGACACCTGTAATTTTGGTTGCTATGCTTTTCAGCCAATTTCCCTCAGCAGGGTTCATACTGGCCAGCCAAGCAGGAAGGCAAAAAGTGACAAGTGACTTGACCACTGAGTTGTGTAAAAGTGGTATCATCAACTTAATACGGACCCTTCAGGAGTTTCACCTCTTGAGAAAAACACACGCCTGTCAGTTCAAGGTAACTTGACTTAACGACTTGAACGGGATGTTTATCTTTTATCTTTCAATTTTGTTAATTTATATAAGTGAGTTGGTCTATTTACATACAAAACATGTCACTTAAGGAATTAATATGAGACAGAAACAGATCCAAACTGCTCATGTGCTTTGCTTGCTGTGAAGAGGCTGCTTCACTTGTGGCTCAGCAGCGAACTGAGCCTTTACTTTAGACTCAGCAGTGCATGCATTGTGTATCGTTTGTCAAGGTCCTGGCCAGCCACTGGAGTGCACTTAATGCTGTTAAGTTGAGCCCAGCAGTGCGTGTCCTGCAGTATGTTGAATGTCACATACTGGAGGCGAAGCTCCAAGTATAATATGGCCAGGCAATTATACAGCAAGTTAATATGCTTGAGTTTAAGCATCACTCTTTTGCGTGTTTGTGTCCATGTGTGTGCATGTGTGCGTGTCGGTGTCCATACCATGACCTACTCTGTTCCACCACAAGAAATCACGGCTGTGCATCAGTGTGCATGCCTTAACATGAATATTGCTCCTACTATTTTAGTTCAGTGTGTACGGGTGTGCGCACAAGCATATGTGCATGCAGCTTTAATAAGCCCTGTAATGAAAGGGGACAGTTTCCTGTTGCCGTGGTAATGAAGCAGTGGAGCGTTGCCAGGCACGACGACGGAGATGGAACAGAACTGTATTACCGCATCGTCTTGGAAACACAAACAGTAGACAGGAATGTGATGTTTGGATTGATGCAGACAGAGACAGATGGATGGACAGATTGATGGAAAGACAGTTAGGAAAAAAATAAGAACTTGATGCAAAAGACAGATACAAGAGACAAGTGGATGCAGGCAGTGCAAAACACCTTTGTACGTCAAAATAGAAGTCTCCGTGTGTGAGAGAGAAACAGAAAGAGAGAGACTGATGGATGGTCCTGTCTATACAGCCAGAGGTGTACAAGGGGGAGGGGAAAGTAAGATGTGTGTTGGGAGGGGGACATGGACAGGGTGATGTGATCGATTTGACTGGGCCCATGTCCCCCGAAGAGAGAGAGCGAGATTCAGATAGATGAACAGACAGAGATGCAAAGAGGAAGGGTCGACAGACAGATAGATCAAGAGAGAGGATTGCAGAGAGGTGACAGATGGATAGAGTGAGACGATAAGGAGAGATAGGACAGACAGCAAGATTAATACAGAGGTAGATGGTGAAATAATTTGGGTGAAGAAAGGTCAGGCTGGGTCGATGAAGAGAGATATGACCGGTGCTTCCTGGCTGCACATTTATGCTTTTATGAGTGAAAAGAGACAAATAGATGATTTTCTGATGACCTTGCAGCAGGTCATTCTGCATCAACTCAGACAGATTACAGGGAAGTGTTGACTGGGCCATCTCTGACCTTTAACATTTGACTGTTGCATCCTAAAACAAAGGCATAGACACTATTTTTGATTAATTCCTTTTTGGCCCTTGATATTTTTTAATTTTTAATTTTTAAAGAGAAATTCAGTTTACTCCAAGTGACTGTTTTTCCCAAATTTGAAAAAAATCATTCAAGGCCAGGTCACCATGACTTTGGCCCCCAACATCTCATCAGTTCTAATCAATTTCTTCTATTTCTTAACACCAGAGAAACACCATGCATTATACGACATATACTATATGTGTCTATCACATATAGGGCTGTAGTCTTTCTGTATTTATATCTTAGAATAATATATATATTTCATATATAATTTCATTTGTCATGTATAAATTCTGCAGTGAGAAGAATGAGGCAGCAGCTCTGTGGTCTGTTGTCACGTTTAAACATCTTCTATATTTTTAGGTTCAACAGGTTGTTGATTAAATTTGAGCTTTTCACTTGTAAAAAACTTGTCTCACTTAATCTTCAGGTTGTGTGCAAAACTGACGCAAACCCAGGCACACATGCTTGCCCGTGCACACACAGCATCCCTGCATCAGTAGGACTTAGCATGTTCAGTATCACAGTGCCATTTCATCCTCATCCTCATCCTTACTATCGGTAACACTGAATCCAGCATGCACATAGCAAATTGAGACAGTTCTCTAAATCTGGGCCTCCTTTGTCTCTTTTTCACCATCTCTACAACTGACCTGCTGCTGCACTCAACACTGAACCCTCCTCCACCTCCAGGCCAAATGAAACAAAACTTCTCTGAGTTACTGGCAAAAGATATTTTTGCGTATGCCTTGAACCGAACAATACACACATTCCTTGTTCTGAGACGAGACCGAACAGGACAGAAACTGTACCACCACTAACAAAGAAGGATAGAGGTATTAGAAACCAGTGGTTTTCACCCATATTCTCCACCACTTCTGGACATGGAGATACAGCAGTCTGCTAGTCATTAGCATTGGACCAAAATGGTACAAGCAGTATCTGAACATGTGCGGACATTTAATTTACACAATGCCAGTGTCCTTCCCTGTCCCCTGGCCTTTACTGATAAATACACATAATGAAGACATTGTTTTACCTCTAGGAAAAAAGACATCCACAATAAAGAAGCAGGGTCCTCGCTTATTAGCCACACTATTATTATTCCAGTCTCTGAAAAATTAAAACTATACTATATTGTTATTGTAGGTCATTAATGTAATAGGGATGCCACTGTGTTATAAAATATTCCCAAAGGGTAATAGACTGACTTGTCAGCTCGATATCTGCTGCTGAGTATGTCATCAAGTTCCATTTTGGAATTGAGTTTCTCTGAAATCTTGAAATAGGTGATGAAAAGTCTTAACTTTAACCATATTACTCGAACAACGGGACTGAACAGCATACATGGTTGACATTTTCTTGTAAAGTGGAATCCCTTATTATTCACTAATTAGAGGCTAAGAAGTGCTTGACGGCCACTGCAGTATGTTCATGTGTTATCATTCAGGGAATAGACACAATTCCTGACTCAAATGCCATACATTCTGAACACATTTTTATCACTATTTCTATGGCACAGGAATTCAATAATCATGGAGATATTGAGGCAAAAAATGTGCTTCTAAAATGGATGTTTTCTGGTGAAAAGGTAAAATATCCCTAAAATCTGTGTCTGTTCTGTGTGAAAATAAAATGAAAGGACATTGGCACTTCAACTACATTAATCTCCATGCACCTTTTTATGTTCCTACTAGCTACCTCGAATGTACCAAAACATTCTACTGTACATTGCCTTAATCATATTTATTTTTCAGAAGACTGTGCAAGGTAGTAGTGGGATAGGAGTCAATGCCAGCTGACATAGATGATGAAGGTGGGGTACATCCTGGACACGCCACTATCATCACCTAATGAGCACGTCTTTGGACTCTATCCTATAAAGTTTGGTCAGACTGAGAACAATTACTGGTCAAGATATTACTGTCCAAACATGGCCTCTGAGATAAGGTTTCTTCATTTATTTTATTTTATAGGCCTCGGTTGGAACTCATTCATGATATAGACAAGGTTTAACCAACATCAGAGACACTGCTGCAGCAACCTTATCGGATTTGACACAGATAGTAGTTATGAGTATTTCTCTTCCAACACCAGAAACAATTTAGAGAGTCTCTTCTCAACCATGTGGTGTGCAGAGCTGTCAGTCTACTGACAGTGAAAGGCAGAGGGTCACATTTCATGGTTCAGAAGCGTTTGCACCACAGAGGAGAGGAGATCATTTGGCTGTAAACAGTGAAAAGAAAAGGACAGAGGGGAATAGTTTCAGTAACGTCTTCCTTCAAGATTTCTCCTTTACATCTGAACTTGTTTGTGTTGTGTTTTGTTGTTGACCTATAGTCTTTGGACTTTGTGTATCTGTTTGGTTTTTTGGATGTTTTCCACGCTAGTCTTATAGCCTGCTTGCATTTTTGTCTCGTCTTCACTTTTCCTTTATCGTTCTCCTCCACTTGAATGGTTACTTCCTTTTACAGCTGCTGTCACAGAGATAACTGGACATTTTCTCATTCTAAAAATGTCCTGAGCATCCCAATGTCTAAGTTTACCAGTTTTAACATTTCTACATGAAGCATTTTCTGTCAATAAGACATTCTATATTCATTTTGTAACAAATCAAGTGATTACACATTTGTTAATGAATTAATAATTGGGAAATTCACAAACATTCCTATTACAAGTCCTACTTTTTTCTTTTTCCTTCTATTTTTATTTTCAGAAATGCTCAGACATGCTCTGCCGATATTTCTGATTGTTTGTGAAACTTTGCAATTTCACTATTTTCTATTATAATTCTGCTGACAATCTGTGGCTTTAACAATGATTGACTAATCAATAATGGAGATGAGCAATAATTAGAATGAGAGGAATCAACTGTCTGGACCTGAGCTCTGCATCTTAAGGAGACTGGGTGTTTCCTGTAAGCTTCAGCAGTCAGTTTTCTTGGCACCAACATCTGAGTCAGAGACGAAGTACTTCAACATTTATTCTCACAAGCTGTGAAACACAAGTGAGAATGGCTCTGATCAGACAGAATGTGAGGCAGCCTTCTGAGGAATTAAGATGAATTTTCAAAATGTCTACAAATAAACTCTCAATATGCTTCAGCTGCAGGGTCAAATCAAAGTGGACTAGTGGGCCGAAGTCCAACACAGAAAAGATGGAGTAAGACCATTCCACTCCCATCATCTCACTGTGCTGCGTATTACTGTGCTATGAGCCGCAGGGTGTGTGTGTCAGTGTGATTTCTGTGCTGCTGAAGCGTGTATGTGTACATTTCTCTGATGTCATAGAATATATGCTGGTTTGTGCATACGAGTGTGTGTGTGTTGTTTCTGCTATGTGTCTGTCAGCAGTGCCATAATGAGGCTGTTTACTTGTTTTCCCTGTTTATGTGTATTGGTAGCTGTGTGTTTGTCTTACTTCAAGTGCAGCACTTTGGCTCTGGCTCATTTGCCGTGTGTGCATGTGGCATCCCAGCTCCTAAATCTAGTCATCCCACCATGAAAAGGATGTGTGTGTGTGTGTTGTTCTAAGTATGTAATCAGTGAAGTCCTGTCTTAAGTCGGTGTAGCATTTACAATTACATTTACAAACGTCTGCATATTAATACTGTTTAAAGCTAAAACTCGCACACAGCCTGTAGCTTCACCCCATCCCTCCCTCACACTTCACTTTGATCTGCCCCTCTCTCTCACACACACACACAAAGGGCTGATTTCTCTACACACTTGTCAGATACCAGACTTCTCCTGCTCATGTCTTCATTCTCTGTAGCTTTATGGGCATGACATGTATAAGATGAGGGGAATCAAAAGTTAAAATCAGTACAGAGTTTACTGACTTCACTTCGACTGGATGCCTGACTAAAGCACTGCGAGCCAAGTGGATGCATGAGTGAAGAACAAAGACAAAATCATTTCCTTGAAGTGGACAAAAAGACAGTTACATGCCGTCACTTCACATGCCTCTGTCAAATTGTGCTGCTTGGTCGGTTTGCATTTAGCCACTTCCTGCTACTGTTTCACTCTCAGCTCAGTTGCAAATCAGAAAAGAAAATGACACAACGTACAAAGATGTACATCCACCAACTTGGTTGTAGTCAAGTTCTTAAAGGATTTTCTTTCTCTCTCACTGTGCTCACTCCCTGGCTTTGACAGCTTCACAAAGGCTGAAAGAGGGTGCTGTTGAAAGCTCAGCTCATGGATACCTCGCACTATTTTTTCACACTAGCTGTCAGGTTGACTAAAGTGGCTTTCAAAGATGTTTACAGACTGGGTCATCAGGTCATAGTTGTGTTGTGAAATAAACCAAATCAAATCATAGAATAAGTTAATGCTTCTTTTGTTTTGCAGCTGTATTAAATTTGTTTAATCTTTTCTTCTTGAAAATGTTCCTGAGTTTGTAAGTGAGATTAAAGCATGAGTCACTGCATAAAATCAGATGATTTATACAGAAATTTGGTTCATTGTCATCACTAATGAACATACAGGTGTAAACTCTGTAGCTTCCAACACCTGTATAGAAATTGACGGTGACAACACTGAGACGTCTTCTCATCAGGCTGAAGAGGCGATAACACTTCTCTATAACTCAACCAAATTTCCCAGTTAATTGGACAACTTTGCATTTTCCCAGTTTATCTGATATCAGTCCAAAGAGTGGCTGCAATTGTTCTAACAAACACACGCTTGGCTCACACACACGCTCACACACACGTGGGAGAGCTGCATATTCTTACAGTAGAGAGCAGGTGGGTGTTATTGTCAGAATCATTAACCCATATCCCACACTATCCTCTTGGCACAGATTATATTAACATTTGCAACCGCAGTTTCTTTCACGTACAATAAACATCTGCAAGAATTTGCTCACTAAGAAGAACATCCTCTCTCCACCCATGGACGTGCAGATATAATATCCACTCATCCTCTGAAACACAGAAACAGACACTCATTCAGTATCTCACAAGCCATTATACCACCATCTGGCAACACTTTGCTCATTTCATACCGTTTTCACAATTTAGTTCATGGAGGTCGGTGTTAAAAGTTAACTGAAATATGTACTGTAAGACAATGTGAGTAGGAGTTTGTTTGAGATTGATAAGCCCAATTATTGTTTCTGCTTCCTTTACTTTTACAGAGCAAAAACAGCTTGGTTCTAGATTTATTCCTGCCCTCCTATTAACTGGTCTCATGGGTCTGACTGCCTCAACAAGGGTTAATAGAATGATGGGGATTTAAAGGAGAGATAATGAATTTTTCCAATATTCATCTAGTTGTAGTCGACGCTGTTAAAAGAAGGCAGAAATGAAAAAGCTGATTCAATTTTTTCCCTTCCATTTGATTCTCTTTTGGGTGGAAGGACAACCACAGCACAACAATTATCCACTGAGACAGAAGAAAATTTGGTGAATTTACCAGAGCCTCCCTCCCTTCCTTCCACAGCAACAGTCTGCACCATCTGTTACATCTACACCTTAAAGGGAACAAAGTTATATAGTCCGCACCACTGGTCATGTGATCTTTCCATTCATGACAGTAATAAGAATAAGGTTAAATTATTTCCTCATTGTTACACTGTGTTGCACCATCATGATTGACTACTGCTGCAAGGCCACTTATTCCTTTAAGTTCTTATCTTGTATAAGTGCAAAGATTATTTATTGAAACTAAGAAGAAAAAGCTGCAGAAGATTTACATTCAGCTCTGAGCTAAGGTGACGCACATACAGTACATCCTGAATGTAAAATTGTTCAAGGTATTTTTTTTTTTTTTTGCATTTTGCTCGTAGTGAAAATTTCGAAGGATCCAAACTACTGTATGAATTAGAAGGTATTTTGTCTAATAGCATGCCAGTTTCTCAATCTCTGTGTAAAAAATCCTTTGAATGTTTATCATTATGTGTGGATGATAAAAATCTCAAATGTATCAGCAGTGCAGTTCATCAAAAGGAAATACAAGCTGAACTATCACCGCTGGTCTTTGAAGCAACATGGTGTAACCTGAAGTGCAGAGGGGTGTCTGCCTCATTCAACATTAAAAAGAAATGCTAGTTGCATTTCAGTGCTGATGTCTCAACTTGAATCCATGGACTGCCAGGTCAGGAAACATAAAAATTACAGCGCTGTAGGAGGAATTATTTTCATCTGACAAGATCTTTACTAGGTCACTTAAAGCTGTGATACATTAAGCTTTTCTGAATCGGTAAAGCCTGAGTCTGAGCTTGGAGCTCCAGCCTGCAGCTTTGTCTGCCCAAGAAGGGGTGACGGTCACAAGGCCTCCAGGCCCCCTTCCCTCCATTTGTGACCCCTGAAGACCAGCAAGAGGGAAGGGGAATGGGGAGAAGGTAAAGGTGGAGAATAGGATAGAAAAAGAAAAGTATTGTTTCCTGTCGTGTTTTTTTTTTTTCAGTTTGATGCAACTTGTCTCTTGTGTCCTTCTCGCCTGAGCCTGTCTGATTTTTATGTATTTTACCTATGTCCTTCACATAATCTCCCTGAAAACCATCCGCTTCTCATTGTGCACCTTTTAATTTCCCCTTCTGTCTGAAACAGGAGCAGGTTCACATTTTGTATGTCTCTCTGTCTTTCTCCCTCTCTACCCCCTAAGGTGCATACGCAGCTCATTTATTTAATTACTGTCATTTCCGCATGGTTACTGCTCACAAACTCATGCCAACACATCGTAACATACACAGACAACGAGAGTAAACGCCTAACTTATCACATATAGAGCTCAGCTCACTATATTACAGTACATAAACATAGTTTGGTCTTGTGTCCCACACAATGAAATGCACATTTAGGGCCCTAGTTCCCTAGACCGGTCGAAGTCAGGTCTTCGCGCAGCTGCGCCACGCCAACTAGGTGTGTCCAGGCGCGTTTTGCAAGAATCGTGAGCCGCGAAGTCCGGTATAGACCGGCGCACCCACGCCCCTTGTCCCTCCTCCAAGCGCAAATGCCGAGGAGGGAGGAGTCGGGGGCGTGAGGCAGGCAGGAGGAGGAGAGAAAGGCTGAAGTGGGATTAACACAGCCGATTCCGATTTTCACCAATCAAATGAGCCCCTCTCCTCACCTTTAACTGAGCCGCGGTGATGTCATTTCCTACTTTGACATGGACGGAGGAGAGGAGGAGACAGCGACGCCACAGGCCGAACCTCTCCCAGGAGGAAACAGCTGTTTTGGTCCGGAGGTCCGAGCTCAGAGTGGCTGAATAATGAGTTTAATATCCATAAACAGGTTTGATCTGATACACTGAGAACCGCTGGCCAGTGTAAAAAAAACAACTAATAAACTAATAAAGAAACTCACATTTATTCAAACCCTGTGTATGAGAGGTGAATTGAGTTAACCTTATATTCCTGTGAATGTTAATGTAAACCCAGCGCGAGGCATCAGTTAAAAGAAAAACATGACGTAGAGGGAGACCCCCCAGGAAAGAGACTTACAAAAACGTTACAGTGTGTCAGTTGTTTTGTTTTCCTGCCCTTTATTTTGTTGTTGGGCTTTTCCGCTGGTAAATAAACTTTTTTTATAAACTACACAAGATCCGCGTAAAGGACGCTCTCGCTCTCACCCCCCCTTCCCTTCCTTTTTTCTGTGATGAGATATACTGACTGACACCGAGGCTGTTGAGAGATGTAATAAGTAAAATAAGTAAATAAATGAATAAATAAATAAATAAACGCGGATCATCACATCTCAACACGGTAGTGACATGCAGTCCCTCAGTCCGCAATCCACAGCTCCAGTGCCAGTTCGTCCCTGCTGAGTTAATTCAGGTGGAGTTTACATTACGCTGCCAACAGCCTTTGATCTGACGTCAGATGTGACGGGACAATCTTTATAGATATAAATTCACGTGTTGATTCCATTAGTTGCATTAAATAGCGGTTATTGTGGTTATTTATTGCATCTAAATGCCTCTGGAACAGTGGAAACCTGTCTGTGAGGTTTTGCTGACGTGTGTGGACTGTTCGCCGGTCAACCAATCTCCCTCTCCGCCAGCTCCGCTGCGCTGAAAGCTGACCTGCTTTGAGGTGGTCTGCTTTCGGCGCAGAGTCGGCGGGACATTTTCTCACGAAACTTCCGCTTCACCAAGCTGGATCTGTGACACCGCCTCCTGCTGCGCCGCCACACCCATATTGGCGGAGCGCGATCTGCCAATCTCCCGACTAGACTTTGCGCCAGTCTGCACTGCTTCAAACTTGCAATAGACCGGCTGCACTTCGGTTCGCTGCCTGCGCTGCGCCACCAAACTAGGGCTCTTAAAGTTATACTGCATGGTTACATTTTGAGCTCCAATGTTAAGAAAGGGTTAGATCTTCTTACCATGTTCATGGTAAGGGTAAGGGAAGTTTGGGGATCCCTGCTCCGACTGCTGCCCCCGCGACCCGGCCCCGGAAGAAGCAGAAGATAATGGATGGATGGATGGATGGATGGATGGATGGATGGATGGACCATGTTCATCTTGGGAAAGAAGGGAGCAGCAAAAAACAAAGAAATGTTAGTGACAAAAAAATATTAGCAGGTGAGGCTGAGGTTCGATAAAAGCTAGTTTGTAGAAGCCATGGATGAAGGAATTAAAAGTAAATAATAATTCTACAACAGTCGAGAGAACAAAAAGAGGTGTGAATGGAAGATAGAGTCAAACAGTAAAATGATGTCTGTGCAGTATTTCAAAGCCTGATTTCATCTAACACCCTGACGACAGGGTCTCGGCCTCCTAAAAAGGTGAAATAGTTAGTCATTAGTCACACATTCCTAGCATGAACACTGATATGGGAACAATTTATATGAGCACCCCTTGTAGGGTATTTGAGAGAAAATAGCATCCTAAATGATAGAGACTGTCTTCCATACGGTGCCCACAGCTCTTCACAGAAAATATACAATTGCAAATACAAAGTGCGTGAGAAAGGATGCATTGTTAAAAGAAGGACAAATTGGGTAAGATAGGACAGAAACAAGAGAGGAAAGAAAAGTAATGCTGACTCAGGCCGAGGTATGTTACGGTCCAAGAGAGCATTTTGGAGCAGCTCGTATCTCCGCCCCGCCAACCGAAAAACAGCTTGCACTGACAATTAAAGGTAACAAACCTACTCCAAAGACTATAGGGAATATTGCCCAAATGTTGAAATATCCCTTTAAAGTCCAACACTCCAGCATTTTTATTCATCCCCGAGGAACTCCTTTAATACTCTGCACTCAGAATACAAGGGTTTAATCAATATCGACCCAAGTTGCATCATGCTCATAAATAGACAACGTAGCCTAGATGATCTTCTCTAACCTCAAATATAAACTCATCACAAAGCTAGAAAATAATAGCACATGACATCTCTACAGGGTATTAGTTCACATGTGAGCAGTTCAGGAACTTTAAAGGAATAGTTCACCCCAGAATGAAATTTCACACATTATCTACTCACCTTCATGTCGACTAAGGGCTGGGAGAAGTTTCAGAGTCCTCCGTGGCTTCTCTGAGTTACAGAGGGTCTCGATGTAGCAGTGCATGTCCATGTAACGGTTGCAAATGGACACCGGCAGTCTTCGTCACAAAAAAAACACACCAAAAAACATCCAAATACCTCCATGCTGCTCGTATGTAAGTATTGAAGCCCCAAAATGTGAAATTGTCCCATCCAAGTGTCGTGATATTTGGACGGACCGGGAAGAGGAGCTTCCACTGCAAACAAGCTTGAAATATGGACTTATTTAATTTTTCGGACATTATGAGCAGCATGGAGGTATTTGGATGTTTTTTGGTGTGCATTTTTGTGACTATGACCACCGGTGTCCATTTGCAACCGTTATATGGACATGTACTGCTACGCCAAGACCCCCTGTAACTCAGAGAAGCCACGGATAATTCTGAAACTGCTCCCAGCCCTTAGAGGGTGAGTAAATAATGAGTGAAATATCATTTCGGAGTGAACTATTCTTTTAAGGCTGGATCTATGAACCCCTCACATGACCATCCTGGCCAAACTTTGAGAGCCGGTGTTCATGTGCAGGATGAGATTTATTTTACAACTGTTCAGGGGACAACAAACACTTGTAGTCTGAGCATGGCCTCCGGTGGCACATGGTTCTCACACACTCTCTGCTGTCTGTTTGTCTCCTCTCTTGTTATCCAT
Source organism: Decapterus maruadsi (assembly GCA_030347415.2). Classification (NCBI taxonomy): domain Eukaryota; kingdom Metazoa; phylum Chordata; class Actinopteri; order Carangiformes; family Carangidae; genus Decapterus; species Decapterus maruadsi. The sequence goes on from CM064898.1 coordinate 19,392,701, forward strand.
CTCTTTGTCTCTCTGCTCACGTCCCTGATGTGTTTTTTAATCTCTTTCCATTCATCTTTTTTTTCCCTTCAAGGCTTTGCTTAAAGACACCCTGCTCCAGCAGGTGCTACTTTACAAAGGATCACAACAAGCACCTTGAGATGTTCTAGTGTCATACTGAAAAAACAAGTGTCTTTTGTGCGCAAGGTGTGTTAAATGATTAAAAGCAGTGATCCATGTGCATGTTCACACGTCATGGAAATTTATTAAATATTAAAGCAGAGATGACGACATTTAACACAACAAAGCTGTATCTGTTTCATAGACTTCATTCACTATACATTACTAACCTCTGGATCAACTGAGTTGATGCACAAGAAGAGTGTTACGCTGTGAATGTCCAAAATCCCACAAAAACAGCAAAAAGTATTTGATCTTCCTCATCTTAAAATCTGGACAATTTACAATTCCAGAGCATAAAAAGCAGAAAGTACAGGTGAAAATACAGCAGAACAGCATTTGACTGGTCACATCAGCAAATGTAAATGAGGTGCATTTGGACAGCACATAAATGGAATGGATCTAAGACTTTCCATTACTAAGGCCCCAAAACACTGTCAGTGCTGTTTGCTTCTGATATCTGTGCAATGTAGCTGAGAATGATGCAGTTGCATTGAACAGAGAAGACAGAATTTGTAATAATTCATGTGCTCTGTAAAAGTAACTTCATATGAAATACACAGACACTGGACACCAAAGGCTGCATTGATGCTGTGGCATTGAGCTCTGTTGCTGTTCTTGTACTACTTTATCTCAGTGGATAAAGCACACAAAGACTGATATTCATCCTGTGCTACAGACAATTTATAATCCTTCACAAATCATCAGCGGTTTGAGTCTGGCTGGATCGAATACTGTACTCTCTTAGCTATCATTACCATCAGCCAACTGAATATATCATCAAATCAATTAATACTGCAGGCAAAGCTGTTGGAATGATGCATCCGTACAGGACCGAACACCTTGTTAAAAAAAAATAAAATGAATGCTTCTTTGCTTTTTGAGAATTTTCTGTCATTGCTGACTAGAATTTAAAATTCAGAGGCTGCTTTCAAGGTCATCTGTGCCAGCAGATAGTTATGCTTTATTGTCAGGTGACACCTAATCACTGTAATTATGACAGGATCAAAAGAAGAGGTCAGGTGATGTAGTATAAAGACCAAAGTCTTTTGGGGGAGATTGAGGTAGGATGGATGGATGGATGGATGGATGGATGGATGGATGGATGGATGGATGGATGGATGGATGGATGGATGGATGGATGGATGGATGGATGGATGGATGGATGGATGGATGGATGGACAGATGATTAATTGACATGCCTGAAATGAACAAATAAAATAAATAACATGACAGTCATTTAAAACTCAGTTGTTTCTTTTAACCATGACTTTTACAGCTTTACTGTGTAACACACACGCTCCAACCTAAAGAAATTACTTAACCCAAACCACAATCTTTGCCAAAACCCAAACATTTTTTCTGTCTGAACCAAAACTATTATTTTTATTCTAGCCACAGAGGAGAAGGTTCACTATGTGAGCTGCCATATGGAGTAGGCTACTGTTTCTAAAGGACACATATTGCTGATCCATCTTAGAGCAACCTTAAAATGTTATAATGTCATATGTTCATGCTGAATTTGCATTAAGCGAATTAGTTCTTAAGAATGGCACAAACTTCCGTTGCTCTCATAGCAATTCATTAAATTCTATGCAATAATGTCTGTTATCAGCAGATCCCATAAAACACCTGTAATATGTACTGTTTCTCCATCAGTCTCATTATTGTTTACTGTTATTGCACAACATCTTAGTTCTAATATGCCTTGACAATTGCATGAATTAAACTGAGAAGAGATCTAATCTGTTTCAATCAAACTGGGATGTTAGAGGATTGAGATAATGAAAACTTGTATGCAAAGAACACCAGGGCTTTAAAAAAAACAGACAGCAGCCACACATACTTTTACTAAAACAGAGGCTTTTACTAAAACAGAGGCTGAGTAAGACTTAACGTTGGATGGATAGATGGATAGATGGATAGATGGATGGATGGATGGATGGATGGATGGATGGATGGATGGATGGATGGATGGATGGATAGATAGATAGATCTTGACCGGATCTTGACGGCATTGATATGAGTGATTGATATGATCTTGATATAATTAATAAGCAACTGGACATAAATCTATATACAGTATTTAACAAAAATATTATGTTTAAAGTCGAACCCTCGAGGGTAACTTATCTTTGAATTGATTAATTTCATCTCACTTTGTGAATGTCAATAGTTTTGAGTAATATGTTGGCCAGTGTCACTATTAAAAACATCATGTTTTACCAAGATATTATGATAATGGTGTAGCAAAGGTTACTGACAATTTCTCAAGTTACATTCATTTAGAACCATTATGATGTAATTTTGTGAAATTACCTATGAATGTTTTAGTGCACTGCAGCAAAACTGTTACCGTTTCATTTCACATCAATATTGAATTTGCCAGTATCTGCAGACTATGTTACTATAACTTTTCTCTTTTCCCTTGACATTAGATTGTTGGAGACAAATGTAGCTGCTAGAAGCTTTGAAAGGGTTTTATTTTAATATGAAATCCATGTTTAATGGTCAAACTTTCTATTACACTGAAACAGTTTAATGGCTTTAACTGCTATATTTAATGGTAACATTTGCCAGGTAAAGTTATTGAAAATGTTTCATTTGGATAGGAAATGTATAATTGATTGAAACGGTTTTACGTTAATAAAAAGACTACATTTAATGGTCAAACGTACAGTAGCAGCTAATGTTATTGAAAAACATTATGTTTTACCTACTGTAGGTATTATTATTATTATTATTATTATTATTATTATTATTATTATTATTATTATTATTATTATTATTATTATTATTATTATTATTAATAGCCAATAGCAGCTAATATTTTATCATGTTACATTCACCTGACAGTGATTATGTTTTGTTTTCTACTCTGCAAAAAAAAAGAAGAGTCTATTCACCATCTATCCACAGTAACAAAATTAAGCATTAAGCTGTCTGATCAGGAGAAGGTAGCAAATCGGCATTTAAACAGAGGAAGAAAAAGAAAAGGACTTTAACTTCTTTATGCTATTTCTCCACTGTAATATTTGTAACTATGTTTTGAAGTCACAGCAGTCTATCCACTGACACCCTATAGTGCTTTAACTTCTGGTGGCCCATTATTCCAGCAGGAGATCTACTGAATTCTGACACTAAACAATCCAAAACAACACGTAGTGTGCTTCTCTTTAAGTTTGGTCAATGATTCTGTGTTATTTACATACATGTTTTCTATTCTGTGCCATAATCACAGAATTAACAAGTGCATATAAATTACAGCAGAACATATTCTGACATCAGATGCCTGCAAATCACTAATTTTGTTTGAACATCAGTGACCTTTTAGAAGACAGGTCGCAACATAAATCAATGCAACACACGCAGCTACGACGAACAGAAATGCATATCAGTGCTGAGCCCATTTCAGCTCTCTGTGCCTGATGAGTGCCTAGTGTGTTGAGAGTCCCCTGCATGGACCATGGACAGCTTATTACCTTAGCATCATATTTTTCAGACCATCAGACCATATTGAAAGCAAACTCTGGCTCTACCCTTCAGAAAATGAAATGTCTGTTTGAAAAGTGGAGAGGACATCTTCTTCCTCTGGAGGAAAACAGCTTATATGAAGATGACGGCTATTCCATGCTGTTTCATGTGCTTCAGAACTGCCAGTCCCAACACGTCAAAATGTGTGTAAGTGAATGAATAAACCCGTAGATAATTGGATATCAGCAAGAGCTGCAAACACTGCAAAGACAACAGTTTCAATCTGCCTAATGTACAAATCAGGTATTCATCCATTCCAGAATCAAATCAATATCCTGTGGCACCTCATGCTGCCCATCCTAAACAAGCCTTATTTGTCAACCAGAGAGACAAGCCTCTTGTTCTTCTCAGATTTCTTTCTTATAACATCTTTAAATTGCTGGGCAGTGCCATTCAAACTGGCTCAATAGATGAAGAAGAAACATCTGAGGTCTCCTATAAGGATGAATAACCAGATCTAGTTTGACCCCAGATGAACAGGCACCTATACTGATAATACTCAAGAAAGAAGCAATATACAGTAGTAGTGGAGTGCTTGTGGTAGTATGTAACAGTTCTGAGATTTATTTATATCGTATTTATTAATTTAACTACATGAATGCATGCATGTGCTGGGCCTGCCTCGAAATCAGCTCAGTAGCAAGCGGCTGCTTATGGCCTTTGCAGCTGCTAAAATATTGATACACTGTAAATGGACAAGCAGTTCCACTGCATCCATCAATGACTAGGGAAATGCACTTTTGAAAAAAGCTAAATAAGTGGAGTAATTTACAGAGGCAGACATGGACATCTCTTTTTTTTAGCAGCTACGCCTGAATGACTGTCACTTGTCCCATGAAACGCATAACTTAAAACTCAACAGTCTCTCCAACATAACAAAATGTGCAGTTACTGTCTCTAGCCTATAATCTCACACCTCCCCACTGTTCCCAGTATACAACACATTGGTTCTATTTGCCAGATTGTTACCTCCTCCCAATAGCTCTCTTGCTCTTTTCCTATTACCTTCATTCCTTATACTTTTGATGACCCTTTGCCTCTTTATTAAGTGCCACCTGTCTACCTTTGCCCTTGGGCTGTATCTGCTGGCTCCATCTCCCATTATGTTGCCGACTAAACCTGATTACCAATAAAGACTGCTTTACTTTTAACTGCCTTGTCCGCTGACTCTTCTCCTTAGTCCTGTAGTTGTTCCACACAAACAGAAAAGTACACTGAAGTCTGTTGACAGTCAGTTATTACTTCCTCCTTCTGACATCCTACTTTGTTTCAACTCTGTATCTACTGTAGGTGATGTTTCATCTACTGTAGGTGACAACCAGCTAAAAATGAATAAATAAGAGAAAAACACTGTATAGCTTAGTGTGATTCCGACACAATAACTTTGAACATGTTGCAAAAACACCCTCCATGCAGAGAACGCAATATGCTAATTAATTTATTAACAACAACCAGATAACAAAACTGACTTGCGGAAAACAAGATGCAAGTGAACATATCAAACTGCTGAGTTCAGCCAACATTAGCATAATAAATAACTGCCATCATGTTCATTCATGCACAGAGACAGTATGTCTGCACTCTGACTTTGTCACAAGAATACACCAAGCACAGCAAACACTGGAGACTCCTCCCTCAAAGAGAACTTAAACTAGATCCTGCAGACTGATGCTCAAAGCCTGTGGGTGGGGGGTGTAGTTTCAAAAGCGCAGCGGAGATTTCAGGTGAGCAGTGCATCTGCAAACATGGCAGAGCAAAATAGTGAGGAGAGCACGGAACATATTCCCCACAGGGTGTGCTGGACATACGTTATTACAGTACATCAAAAATGCATGCCCGGCCCATAAGTTGCCATGCAGACATAACTAGGTCACAAGTTTTGCTCCATTTCAGAACACCAACAGGGATGGAGTATATGGTGAATGCAAAAATATTCAGATTCAATAACTTATTTAGCCACTGGTATACACTTTGAGAATATATGCAGGAAAAGACTGTGGAGTGACAATGCTTCCTACCCTTGTAATCAAGCAGCAGAAATTTCCTTTAGGAACATACTGTATGCATCAATTATATAATCCTTTTCTAAATGTAAACCATACAACAAAAGCAAATGTAAACCAATGTAACATAAAGTGCAGTAACACAAGCTGACGCATAAAGAAATTGCTTTAAACTGGTATGAGATTATGTGGTGAAAATGTTTATCTATAGAGTATGTGAGGAAAAGCCACCGAGATCACCCATCAAGCTAATACTACAGGGAAAAAGCTCTGCCAGACATGTTGACATGTTGACACCCCTAAAGCCAATATACTGTGCAGGTGAACACTGCTGCCAAAGATTAAATTAAGCCTAAACAAACCCCCCCCCAGTGACAAATACTGTAGGCTATGGACTGGTACAAACAGCACACTACATTTAAATACCTAAACACTTCATACAGAAAGAGCATGAAAAGCACTTGTTATACTGTAATGCAAACGCTATCAACAGAAGCGAGAAGAGTATTAGCGGTGGAAACAGGTTTGACGTAGTCCCTACCTTACTGACGTGAGCAGGTGGTTCCCGAGGAACACCCGGCCAGGAAGTGAGCAGTTCTGGTGCAAAAGTTAGGACACACACACATTACACAGTCGGAGCACGAGTGGAATATTAAAAATATAAATATTAGCAAATTACCCTGTCACTGTCACAAGAAAGAAGCGGCAGCAGCGAGTGATGCAGTAGGCTAATTAATTTCGACGCCGTTTCAGGTGTGTACAATAAGCGAGCGCGTGCGCATGTAGGCATGCCGCATAGTGCGTTTAATGTCACGCACTAAACATAGCAGGCAGGCTCAGTAGTTGTGTAGAGAGCAAGCGACCTGTCATTCACCTAGTTGTGTTCAAAATTGAAAACGAACGGAACATAGGCTAATTGTAGGCTACCTACAACCCCTCAAACACACTCCAGCTTATTGTCCCCAGCATTTACACAGAATAAACTGACGCCCTTGCTTTGGTCATTCAACATGTTTTTTTTAAAAACCTGTGACCTCAACTTTGGTTTGGAAGTGTGCTTTACAGAGACACATCTAGCTATCACCGGTAAATTACACGGTGGTTCATTTCATTCATTTCTTAATTAATTATTTAAAGTCAATTTGAATAGGCCTAATGTTTATCATTTATTTCATGAACTTCCAACCTTCAGTTCACTAATTTAAAAAGTTACTCTGAATAAACCTGTGTTTATCTGAATAAATTGCTATCGGATTTTTGACCTGCATCTCATAACAACAACAACAAATAATAATAATAATAATAATAATAATAGTAACAGGCATAAATAATATGGATTTATTTAATGGGTGGCAAGCATCAGTCTGTTTACCACGTGCAGAAACAACATGAACAGAAGACATTATCTGAGGCAGTAGCTCCAATTAACTGTAAAACCTTATAGTGCTTCAGTGTGTCATGTTTGTCACAGCTCATCAGAGTCTGTCTGAGAGGCCGTCCGTCTGTCTGCCAGCCTACCTGTATAATTGTGTGAAAAGGGAAACATCCACCTTCCCTGTCTGTTGTTCTAGGTCTGCTCTGTTCTTTCATATTCTACCTGGGCGCAGTAATGAGGTTCACACGGTAACAGTGGGAATTTAACCACAAAATGTCTCCGCTTTCATCTGTGTGTCTCTATTTGTGTGTGCGTGTGTGCACATATTTGTCAGGGTTGTGTGGTGGAAGGACTTTTTGGAAACATCAGACGGGTAAGTTAGTGAGGAAAGTGCACGCACGCACACACAACGCTTGTACACACTTCTAAATAAGAATGCGCACATCAGCAGTTACATACATGGACACAAATAGAGCAGAAATATAATGAGACAAGCTTGCAAAGTTTTAGAGGGAGTGAAAGAGAGATGGCAAGAACCGGTGGGGGGAAAAAAAAGGTAAAGGCAGACAGCCTCTATGGTAGACACTCCTGAAGAAAAAAAGCACAAAAGAAAGGGAGAGGTACACATGGAGGAGAGGTATGTGCGAGAGAGACAAGATGACACAGAGGAAAAAAGAGTGATAGAGGTCCAGTGGGGAGCTGAGGACCACATACTCACATGGCTAAAAGAGCCAGCCTGCATGAACAAGATGGCAAGCAGAGAGGGGGAGACGAGGAAATAGTGATGAAAGGGTGACAGAGACAAAAGATGCCAAAGAGTGGGAGGGGTGAGGAAGAGGACCACATGTTCACACTGAGTCCATGCAGCATTTGGAAATGAGAGGAGGGGGGAGGAGAAGAAGGGGGAAAAGGGGTGAGATAACACAAACAGCTTAAAACAATAGCGCATATGGGAAGAGAAGGGAAGGTGAAATGAGAGAAAGGGAAGCAGGGGAATGGAGGCGAGAAAGACACCAGTGGCTGGAGCGAAAAGGGGGGAGAGACGGAGAGAGAGAAAGCGAGGGATGGGATGGAGAGGGAAGCGCAGAGCTGCTGCAAGCAAGACAGACTGCATACTCATAACACATTAAGGCTATTATTAGACAGAAAGGAGAGGTAGACCGGGCAGGGGGTGGGGGTGGATGTACTGCTGAAACGAGGAGGGGGCACAAGAGAGAATGGGGTGGGGGGTGGGGGGTGGTACCACTGCAAAGCCTGAAGATGAGAGCAACTGCATGAATGCCTTTGACTCAATGGAGTGATATATAGGAATTTTATGAGAGGGAAAAATAAACAAAGGAACAGTCAGAGGAAGACAGCAAAGTGGATGATATGGGAAGAGGTGGGGTGGGGGGGTAGGGAAGAGGGGGTGCAGTCAAACCAAAGCAGCAAAATATAGCAACAGACAGATGGGATAAAAAGGAGGTAGATCAGTGTGTTATTTTGGGGGCAAGCCTGAGCACGTCTAGTTATGTCACTTCAGATTTGTTATGTATTCCTCATTTTTTCACTCCCTCTTCCCCTCAGTCCTTCTCTCCCTCCTTCCCCTTCATCCTTCGCTCCACTGACTTCAGCCCCACTCAGCGAGAGATTCCACAGCAGGCTGCCGCCACCACTGTGTTTGTGTGTGTCAAGCTAAAAGTACAATTCTCCATCCGACCCCCTTTTTTTCCCCTCCATTTCCCTGCCTCGTCTCTCTTCCTCTTTCCAGAATTGACTGCTGTTCTGTGACTCCATATTAATTTCACAGCTGCCTTGTGAAGCGTTCTGAATGCTTTTTGTGCTGAGGAGGAGGATGTGAAAAAGTTATGGGGAGAGGAAAGAAGTAGCCTGCACCAGAACTGAATGAGTCTGAAAAGCAGCCTGGGAGTATTTACAACACAGTATTAAATTCACGACACATTTGTGCCAATAATTTTTTTTTTTTTTTTTTTAGCAAAGTTTGAAATTGAGGAGCATTCTTTAAATGCTCTACTGAACATTTACTACAGAGAAATGTAATGCAATTAATTCCCATTTCCATTAAAAGCCCTTTATACCTCTCAGGCTCTGCTCTATAAATTTCACATATATATTTTGATCCCCCTGTTGAAGTCTGTAAATTACATTATTCTCAGAGGAAACAGTAGGTGAGATTTTCAAACACGTATAGTCTCACATCCTTTTCCCCCCTCCTCACTGTGTGCTGTTATGGATCCAGGCCTGTAAAATGGGGCTTAATTTTACTAATTATAAATGAGCTTTATTCATATAAACTTTTCCAAACGTCTCCTAATCCGTTTTGTCTTTTGGGTGTTTCTGAGAAATCGAGAGCTGTGGCCTTGAAGTGGTGCTGGGGTGGTTTTGTTGTTTTTGTCTGAGGTTTGATTTAAACAAGGGGGTTTTGTCTAAAAGCTGTGGAGCTACTGCACCATCAAGTGGTCAGAGGAGTCCAAGCTGGTACTGACAAAAGACTGGAGCGAGGTTTCATTATCAAGCAGAGTCATGCTCAGCCATTCATCTATACTAAGGATCTATCACTATTTTCATGTTAATTACAATGTAAATTTTTCCCTGAGCTACTTTTTTTTGTGGAAAAGTGGAAACAGCAAATCGCAAGAAATCAGCAGTCATGTTTGGAAATGCTGTTTTTCTTCACTAGTAGTTTGTGTTTGTCTAAATCCAATCCCCACCAGGAGTCTTTACCTCCACCTGTTTCCAACAGTGAGAGGATTTCCTCTGTCTCTCCCCCACTGTTCCTCCCAGTCCGCGATGAAGACGCCGGGCAAACAGCCGCAGGTGCAGCCAGGAGCACAGTGAGACAGAGACAACAAAGCCAGATGTGTGGAGAAACATCCAAGCATCGGGAAGACTGTCAACACTAGCCGCTGATAGCGCCTGCAAACACACACACATGCAGGTTCTAATACAGATTTAAAAAGAAAAAAAAAGTGAGAACGTGAAGCTATTTATGCTGTTGCCATATGGGATGGCAGGAAGACTCTTCTAACACTGTTCTAAGCAATCAGGGATCCTGCTGCGGTGATATTCTGATCCATTGACTGACTTCATAGTTAATTTAGCAGTTGACTCAGGTTACTGATTAGACGCTGTGTGGGCAGAATCATTATAAGCTCCAATTAGATAAGCAGGGGAAAAAAAATCATTTTGCTTCTAGAATATCATGAAAGACTTCATAGTATAAGACTTGAGAAAAGTACTCAGCTTAAATAATAATTGGTCCAATGCTTGATATTTGTCTGATCTAACCTAACTAAAAAAAAAAAATCAATTATTAAAAGCTCATCTTCTCTCGCTATGAAACGTGCCTTGAATGTGCAGATACAAGGTCAATTTTGGGCAAGTGTGATGAGGAAGCCGGAAATTTCTACTAAGAATACAAAAGTTTAATAGATCACGCACATCCAAAGTATTACAGGTGCAGGCAAACAAACAAACAGACTTTTAGAAAGTCTGCACACTGTTGTAGCTCCTCAAATGTTTATTGTAGGCTATAAGATCAACGTTTCAATCGCATAGATCTTCGTCAGGATGAACTCATTGTGCTAATTGGCTGCATGGAAGCAAAGCCTGGTGCGTGGCTTCAGAAATGGACTCAGGGAGTCTCCAGCCAGGCAGCAGCTGTCAAGGCAGATTTCAAAAATTGTCAAAATGTCCAAAATACTGTTACCCAAACATCTGATAATACATATATTGCATCTTGACAGTATGGAAATGTTGGTGATTTGTTTTTAACGATACGTGCTTCATAAGAGAAAAAATGTCACTCTTACATTGACTGCCGTTGTTCCCATGAGAGCAGAATTCAAAATGTTCTCAAAAATTCTGTTTTTGAGATAAAATTCTGATATTTGCCAAACTTCATCAACCACGACTCCAAAATATTTTTTTCGATAGCCTATTTAGCAAGAATTGGGTGGTACTGTATATTATGTTTACAGTACTGGATTTCCTCGGAAGAAGAGGAAGAGGATTGAGGAAAACAATAGGGTATAGTACCCTACTCGGCCCCTAATAAAGAATAAGTGAGTGAAATTTACTGCATAAACTATTATGGAAACAAACACCATGATGCAAACTCTCTGCAGCCATCTAGTGTCCAATTTACCTGCACAAATGTGAGACCACACAACAACTAGTTTTTCTGCAACAGTGCAACTCTATGTAGCCTAAATTAAACGTGACGTTTGGCTCACAGAAGATAGAAGCTTGTAATGTTTGATGTGTATTGATCTAGGGTTAAACTCCTTATGTCAATAAACATAACACAGATTTTATTGTTGATTAAAGAAGTCGAGAAGATGTGAAAGTGTAGCTTGGAGGTATATTCCCATGAGAAGTAAATATCTAGTGAGTGTGTCTTCCTCCTGACTCTCTACATAACCAAACTGATTTATGCTTTTGTTTGGGGGCACTTTGTTGTCAATAACTATAGCATGCAAAGCAGATAGCAGCAAATAAAGAGACTCTTTATATTCTGTAGAAGCGTGCTTTGAGCTCCCCACCAAGTTACTGTTGTCAGTAGTGTGAGCACGCCTGTGAAGATGAGAGAGGGGACAAACAAATACAGAGAAGCCTGCGTGGGAAGACACAATCCATATCCAATCAGTTTAACATGATACAAGAGAGTGAAACACACAGACACAGAACTACAGATATGCCATATAAGCATGGATAATGTATTTTAGCCTGTTTATAGCTTTTATAAATGTTGTATGTGCAGTAAACCAACCTGAAATGGATGAGACATCCAGAATTACCAACACGAGGACACGGTGATTACACACTCCTGGGCCAAGAGCATCAATAAGACAAATAATTCCAACCTTTCCAATGATTTATTATGTAGTAGATGAAGTTAATAGGCTGAGAAAGGTTGTAGTCAATAATCCTGATTAATTCTTTATAATCTTTTCAGACTTGAGCCAACACTTCAAACTGCTTAAAAACTCTCTTTCTGTCGCCTAACAAGACATTATTAAATACATTCCCCAACTCCATTGATTTAATGTTGTGCTTCAAAAAGTTGGCGAACTTGCAGGAAACATTCAAACAAGTAGGTACAAGTGGTAAAAATCAATGCAGCAGAGATCCAGATATCAAGACTTTTAGTGAATGTCCTAACTCAACATGCACATCAGGAAGACTTTCACAATTCTCTCTCTTACAGCGCCTCTTGTTATCAGCTGACTCTGGGTGCTTTGGCCACAATCTCAACCAGACCATCAGATTGTCACTTTCACCGCACTTTCAAATCTGTTCTGCTCTCCTCTGCTATCAGCTGTCATTTCAGTGGGATATGGACGTGACCCTCCTCCACCCCACTCACCTCCAGCCTTCACATCCACTACCAGGCTGAGCTCAGCAGAGCCCTCATCACATCCACATCCACCTCTTGCATTCTCTTCTTCCCATCACCGCCATGTGTCTTGGCCCCGGGTGGGGGGTTCCCTTCCTTAACACAGCCTCACCCCTGATCATCCTGTTTTCCACCTGGTCATAAAAGAATGAAGTCTCTCATGATTGACTTTAACAATCCTGGGTCAAGGAAAAAAGGAGGAAGGAAGGACGACGGGGAAGAAGGAAGGAGGGACAAAGGGAAAGATGGGAAGAAAGAAAGAAAGAAAGGAAAGATAGAAGGAAGAGATTGGGTCAAAAAGGAAGGAACAAGTAAGGACGAAGGGAAGGAAGGGAAAAAGGAAGGAAAGAAAGATGGAGGGAGGGAAGCTCAAGGAAGGAAGAAGAAGGAAGGACGAAGGGAAAGAAGGAAGGCAAAAAGGATTGTGGAAAGGAAGGAAGATGGAGGGAGGGAAGGAAGGAAAGACAGAGGAAAGGAATGGATTGGGTCAATTTGACCCAGAAGGACAACAAGAGGGTTTTTTTTATATTCTAAGGTGCTCACATCCTCACATGGATATTAAAGGAATATTACAGAGGGCATTATCACTACAATGTTAAATTACCCTGTCTTGTTCAGTAAATACCACATACTTCATCACGCTGTAACGCTGGCTTTCCGGCTATTATTCCCAGTCTCCAAATCCAGGCTGAGGTGACATCAATACAGCTGTTTGTTCAGTCTGTGGACACGTCCCTCCGGTGCTGCTGTCTAGGCTGTGTTTTCTAAAAACATTAACAAGCAAAGAGTTTCAGCAAAGATGCAGTGGTGATTTATCCTTAAAGAATATCTATCACAAGAACTGCAGTAGAATATGATTATACCCAAATATACTGTACCTTTTGCAAATTTAAAGGTAGGCTATTTGTGTCAAAAATCCCACAACACCAAACCCTGGTATACCAAGCAGATTGACTTTATTTGTATCTTCCAGGATAATTAATTGTCATCATCATTGCCAGGATCGCATCAGTTAACAATGTTATTGCAACCAGCTCCATTACCTTCACTGTCAAAGTATATAATTAGATTATCTCAAACAGGCCAGCGACAACAGCTATAATCTGGTGTGATATTGACAATCTTATTATCAGTTACATATTAATTAGCTTAAATACTGAGGACATTTTGCTTGACGGTGCTTGAACAGAAAGCCCATTCCCGGCTTTACACATCACTGTGTAAGACAATAATGCATTTATATGTGACATTATTGTTTGAACTCCATAGAGGCTGCATGTACATAACAACTACATTGTGGTAACAGTTCATTTGTTCGACAGCTCACAAGTAATCCAGCAGCATTAAATATTTAGCAGGAAAGAAAACATGAACATCCTGGAAAGTCGTGAACGTGATCGAGCTACACCCAGTCGTGATGCTCAGCTACCAATCAGCTGACAGGAAATGTTGAAATGAAATGAAATATGTGATTTGAGTAGTTACTGCATGTCTTGTACTGATTCCATTGTGGACAAGTATAATCCGCCCCGATCATAAAATTAGCCTTGACCCAGACACTGAATATGTTTTACATTAAACTCATACACAATTATATTGACACATTACAGTCATGTGACACTGATTGGAGTTTTTACATACAATCATCATTAAGGTTTTATTCTCTATTATCTGTCGTGTCCCCTTCAGGACAATAGGCCACTGCCTGGAGGTGGTGGGATATGCAACACACAGCTGCTCATTATTCCAGTGCAAAAACAAAAGGGTGCTGATACTGTATCACACAGACACAAGGCTCAGTACAGGTACAATACAGTTTTTGCACGATGGAGAAATTGCTATTACTCATTATAATGTAGAAAGAGCAGCGACCGAGTGTCTGTGGAGGAGAACAGACATTAATATCGGCTGCTATTTTCAGTGCTGAGGGAATAAATTCACATTAAAGTGTCTGAGGTCAGTCGTCAAAGGAATACCCTGAATTCTGTTTTTGATCTCTTTTACTTTATATAAATATACGTTAAGTATGGTCTGTGGAAAGTGCAATAGCCCGACGTCAACAACGCCAGTAACCGTGTGATTTTTTTTTTTTGTCAACGGATCACATTTTTCTTTTTGTTACCTGATAGTGTTTCTGAAAATGAAAACAGGAAATGCAGCTGGAATTCATGTGATTTCAAGTCAAACCAATTCTTGTTTTTCCTTTTTTTTTTTTCTTTTTACAGTGTTGGACAATGACTACTTGACTCATCCCATGACCACAACAGAGACAGTAACGGTATTGACAACAATACGTCAGTCATAATTGCTTAGAGCATTTTATAAGACAGTCAAGTGATGATGTGGATAGAAAGGTGGAAAACAAGAGCAGACGTTTGTGACCACTACAAACAAAGAAACCGTCAGTGGGCTAACTTTGGGCACAAGAAAACACATGTGTATATTAGAGTGGCCGTTTTGAAATAGAAAACCAAACCACCTTCCCCTCTATCATTTTATTTGTGTCTTATAGAGCAACACAACCAGACTATGAGTTATGCAGCAGAGATGGAGGCTCAGTCACAAAATGTGGGTAGCCTTTATCTTTATAACAGTGCTGTCATTTGAATGACTGAGGCTGCCATTGCTTGTGGTTATAAGTTCAGAAAGCTGCTGAGCAACATATACAAGTCCAGCCAGAAAGCAGAGATATGGGCATTAGTGCTTTGCAACACATTCAGTCACAGTGAAAGGAAAATCATAAGATCAGTGGAGGCTTAGAGGAGAAATGCACAATCACGTCAGACGTCATACTCTCTGTATGAGCTGAAACTTTTTGCCTATGTTGCACTTTAGGCCACATATTCGCCAGCGATGTCGCACCAGGTGCTTTTTTATCAGCTGCCAAAGACAAAGCCCCTGTGTGACATGACTGACTGTGTACAGGCGTGGAACATACTCAAGTGTGAACCGTCAGAGAGCAGGACGGCAGCTGTTTTTACCCTGTCTGATTCGCTGTTAGCTCAGCCTTTAAATACTGTGCCACACAAGCCTTGTGTTGTCACAATATGTTGGGCTTTGCTGCCACCTACTGGACAATAACCCGTTTTTCCAGGTACAACCAAACGTAGCGCAATGTACTAAACACACTGGGGTGGATTTACACACGAGCAGCACCTCAGTCATTCAATCAATGTACAAAATGACATTATAACAGACAGAACTGGAGGCGTCTACGAGCTTTGCTCTTGAGTAAATCCACCTTTTGTCACCTCAC
The DNA here is from genome assembly GCA_030347415.2 of Decapterus maruadsi. Classification (NCBI taxonomy): domain Eukaryota; kingdom Metazoa; phylum Chordata; class Actinopteri; order Carangiformes; family Carangidae; genus Decapterus; species Decapterus maruadsi. Next base: position 19,408,426 of record CM064898.1, read on the forward strand.
GTCTATGTGCATGTATGTAAGCACAGGCATTTTCTCTGTGGTGTCTTCTTCTTTTGCTTTGGCGTTAATGGTAATGTCTGTGTGAGAGAAGGAGCTGTGTTGACACAGGAATGCAGCATTCACTGAAATCCTGAGCAAAAAAGTTGGCAACATTGGACACGAAGGCAACAAAGCAGGACACCTCCATGCTTTCAGTGTTGGCATGTGTGTGTATGTGTGTACGACGCTGCATGTGTGGGGCGATTATGGGTACTGGATTAATGTGACTCTAGTCTAAAATAAGCTGTTATAATGGCTGATTTACCGCTGTGACTTAACATGCAAGCGCACAGTGGGGTCTTCAACTTCTAGGACCAGGAATCAGGAGGTGGTCTCAGAGGCTTTTGGACCCCACCGTCTGTGTGTGTGGTTTTGTGTAAGACATCATGGGCGCAAAGTTCTCTTGGCACAACTGAAGCGGCTGAGGACACACTTTAGACACACTCTGAGATAATAAAACACCATATAAATATCCAATATCAACACATATGAATGAAATACATCTGTCTGCTTAAAAATAAATAAATAAAACATACAAATATTACTTGCAAGCAAGTGCAACTGGGTCCAAGCACCCTTTGCAATTCGGAACCAGAGGCTTATTGACCCAAGCTGGTTGGGAGCCAAGAGCATAGTCCTGTTTCACAGAAATAAAAAAAGAAACGAACAAATAAATAAAAAAAACAACAAAAGACATGAGAAACTTCTGAAGCTTACAAAGGCATTTAGATTTCAGACATCACTTAAACAACCTGAAATAATGTCTACTCAAGTATGCAGATGATATAAAAGTAGCAAATTACAGACTGAATTGTATTTTCTTGTTTTTGTCACTTGTGGTGCCAAAGTATACAGATAGAAAGGTGAAAGCAGTCCAATCCCTAATTGCGGTTGAGTACTAGTGGTTTGAAATTGAAGCGGTTAGCTCGACTACATGAACAGAAACACGTACTGAACAAAACCCTCCAAGCCAAATAACTAAATAACAAAATCCAGTGTTTGAAAGTTAGTGAGAGCGACATGATCTTAAGTAAATCTGATGAACACAGAGGTGTGCTCGGTGCTTTTTAGTGCTATCTTTTGTTAAGGGGCATGAATGGAGACAATTCTATCCACAAGAGACTGAGATGATTCAACAGCTGTAAAAATAATTGTCTCTTCGTCCAACATTTTGGCTTTCTGCCTTTTTCAGTGGCTGTTTTCTCTTTTCCGTCCTTTTTTTTCCACTGCTCCAGTCAAACACAAAACACACGTCCTCCGTCGCTGTTTATTTCCTCTGTCAGTTTTCATCCCGTAATTATTTCGTCCATTAGTTTTCTTGTGCCCAGTTCAGCTTGATGTCCCCCAAAGCTACCAAAGATCCATCAGCCAGAATCAGTGCATGTGGATGTGTGTCAGTGTGTGTGTGTGTGTGCATGTGTCCCATACACCAAACCAGGTCAGCACTCATGCTCTACTTTCTCTTTACAGAAAGTTTCATTGAGAGGACATTCCCTGCTGTCTCTGCTGAATCCAGGCTGGATGCTTGTTGTGTATTCGTGTGCCTCTGTGTACTGTATGTGTGCATGTGTGTGTTCATTAATATGTCCATTATCGCTATCATTCATAAAATTTAGGAAGCTTCATTTCGGCTCCATTTTCAGGAAAACTCCTCATGTCTCTCGGACTTGGTTCTTTCAGTGTGCTTTTCAGTATCATGTCCAAAGTAAGCAGATAGAGAACGAGGGAGACGCCCCCCCCCCCCCTCCCCCAACATCCAACAATGTGGGCATTATGCACGGAAGAGTATGAAATGTTCATCTAACTGCTTCTTCCTAGTGTAGCAGGTTTAGTGTGCTTTGTAAAGTAAACACACCAAAGCACTGATGGTTGTGTTGTCTGTGCCAGTCGTCTCTCCCTGGGCTGATTTTCATTGAAAACATACCATAACCCCACGTGGACCGCTGTCCCTGCCTTTGTCTGGATATGTCAGAAATACCTAAATTTGTCTCGACTGAGGATGGGTCATTGCTTTTTGGCACTGCATTTTGCAATGGCAGCCATGTTTGCCACATATAGCTATTAGTAGCTCCTGCACAACAGCTATTATTAAGTCACATGCATCTCTATGCCGGCAAACGTTGACACATTTTGTGGTGAGGCGATGTTTTTAGAGAGCATTTTGTTTTTTTCTCTTGTTCTGCAGATGATCCTTCAAGAGGAGGAGGCAGCAGCATGGCACAGTCCGAGGCCTGGGCTTCTTTGATCATTTTTATCGTATTGTGAGTTTTATTTATATTGTAAATGTAAATGTCTACACTAAAACTAGCGATCAAAGGGCAGATTTCTACTAACTGTACTTATGAGAACGGCAGCTGAGCTCGATGGCTCAAGTTTTACTTCCCATGCAGTCCAATACGGTGGACATAAATGAGATAGAGAGGTTTTTTCATGCTTAAACACATCCTGTGTTATATAGTGTGTTGATATTGGAAGAGGGTTTTCTGGTTATTGTAATTTTTTTTTCCTTCATACCACACAGGCCTCTTTTTGGGAACAAATAATTAAAACTACAGCTACACAGGCATAACTGGTGGTAATTAGCACTTTGCTCTAATCACGTATGAAAGTCACACCCTCCATCAGCAGCCTGTCTGAAGTCGGTGTCTTTAAAAGGCCTGTTTTGCTCCTCTATGCACAGGGTAAAGCCACAGATTAGAGTCACCACTGAACTTGCTCAGATCTCCTTCAGTTTCTTTCAGAAACGTAGACGTGAAATAGTGATAGGTCAGACACTTTCAATGAGTGGGAAGTATTTGGTTTATAAAATCTAATGCAAGAGGAGAGAGCTCAGTCCAGAGGATGTGATATATGTGGAGCAAAGTGGAGATGAAATCTGAGCCCTGCAGCTCCAGTGGCAGAGAGCAGTTCTATCACATATCCACTTTAAAAAGAGGGAGGGATGAGCTGAAGGTGATGGAGGAAGAGAGGAGGGGAAGGTAACGACAGATGCGGTGAACTGGTTTTAGCTGTGACTTTTCACACTTCACATATAGCACAACGTGTGCTAATTGAAAAAAAGGGTGCAACCCCTATAGAGGCCAAAGTAATAGATGTGTTACTGAGGAGTTCAGTTATCCAATCACAGTACAGAAGAGGGGAGCGGGTAGGAGTGGGAGGAAATAAGTAATTGGGAATGTTAAAACAGGAAGCAATCTCTCCTTTTTATGAATAGAGATGGTGAAGTGAGGAGTAAGATGGGATGAAGGAGACATGGAGGAAATCAATGTTTCTCCTCTTTCATTATCACTGTATGTAACGCCAGCTACTCAGGCATGTTGTGAGGTTGAAGTGTCTGAGGGAGCTCTTTGATAATGTTACTGAGGAAACAGTTTGAATGTTATTTAGATTTCCTGATTAGATTCAGTCAGAGTTGCTGCTCAGAGGGTGTTTTATCTCTGTTGGTTTTCTCCTCCTCTTGAGTTGATCTCTTTGATAATTCTGTTCTGTGTCTCTTTAATGGCTCTGTACGAGTTTGCTGTCAAATGGAAAAAAAAGGTCAAATGTAACCTGGTCTGTCATGGTCAGTATGTTTTATATTCTACAGCTTCTCTTTCTCTATTATCTTCCTGCATACTCTTCTCTCCTCCTTTGGTCTCTTTAGCTCTCCCGTTCCAACAGCCTGTCATGGTTTCTCTCTCCCTCCTTGTCTCTGCAGTGCATTTTGTGATCTTCACCTCATCTGAAATGTTTTGTGTTTTTCAACGTTTTATTTTTTAAACAGGCCGTATTTTTTCTCCGCCTCTATATATTTCGATCGATTTTAGCAAAAACTGAACCTTCAGGCCAACAGCTCGTTTCTGAAAAAATAACCCACTACCACTCAGCTGGTTCGGAGTCTCTCCACTGCTCTCCAGTTGCTATCTTTAGACTTGTTACTCCTCCCACTCCTATTCTTGCATAGATATATCTGGAAATAGACACGTTTTCAGTCTTTCTATCCTTCCCAAGTATCTGATCTGTCTTTGCCTCTATCACACCATCTGTATGAAGAGAAGTGCACAACTGCAAGGATTTTCTTTCCTCACATTCCATTTAAATTCTGCACTTACAGCTTGTATTTTCCTCTGGACCAAGGTTGCCTGCCTTTTTTTTTGCAGTATGCACCTCTCTAACAGTGCATTCCTGTCCTCTTCGTCTACTCTTTTTCCTCTCCTCCCTTGTTCCCCCTGTCCTTGGTCTTTCTGTCTATCACAGAGCTCTCCTTACCTTCCATGCTTTGACTGAATCCTAGTTGGTATTCTGTCAACCAACTCCTTCCTTTTACCCTCATTTGGTTCTCATTACATTCATTCTTCAGGTCTATCAAATCTCATTTTCTCTCGCTCCCCTCTGTGATCCGCTCCTCTCTCTCTGTTCACTACCTTCTTTCATCTCCCTCAGCCTCTTTACTGTGTTGATTTTTCTGTTGGTCACATGTCGTCTCCGGCATGGCAGCTCTCCTCTCCATGTATAATGAGGACAGGGAAGAAGAACGCGTCCTGGTAGGACGGAGGACGATCCCTGTCACCCTCCCTCACCTCGCCTCCCCCTCCGCTGTCCTGCTCTGGTTCTTCATCCCTCTCTCTGCCTCCTCTTCCTCTGTCTTCCCTTCTCCTCACCTCCTCCTCCTGCTCCTCCTCTTCCTCGTCGTCATCCCCTTCTCCTTCTAGCACTCCTCTGGTCTCCTCGTTGTCCTGTCTCGAACCTAAGCCGAGGAACCCTCCTCCTCCTCCTCCTCCACCGCCTCCCCCGCCTCCTCCTCCCCCTCCGCCTCCACCTGTGTTTCCTCCTCCGTCTTCCCTGCTCCCTCCCAGCCCTCCCCCCATGCTTCTTGAATGAAACAGGCTGTTCTGGCGTCCTCCTCCCAGTCTCCCGAGAGAGAATCCGCTCCGACTGAGCACCAGCCTCCCTCCCATGCCCCCGCCCCCCGGCCCAGCTGCCCTGATCCCGGCCACTGTAGCATTCAGGAGGGCCGTGGTTCCCATGGGGGCCCTTAGCCTGGACGGAAGACTGGAACTGGATGTTGTCCTCCGGCAACGGGGGCAGCTCTGGAGGAGGTAAGCCGAGTTGAAGACCACAGGCAGAGCCAGGGGAGGCGGGTTGGTTGCCTGGTTGGGGGTGATGCTCGGAGGCCCAGAGATGGGTGTAGAGACGGTGGGGTTTGTCCCCCCGCTTGTGTCCAAGTCCATGAGGAGGGCTTCAGAGTAGCTGGGGACCATCTGTTGGTTACAGCGGATGTGCCATTCCAATTCTGTCATGTCCACTGTGTTGACCCGGGAGATGGCTCTGTAGCTGGTCCCGTTCAGGCCGATTCCAATACTTATGCCCCCCGGGTGGACTCCGTTCTCAGTCCCGCCTTCGGTCCCGTCTCCTCTTCCGCCTCCGCCCGGTCCTCCTCCGCCCACTCCTCCTCCGCCGCCGTCCTCGTCCTCGCCGAACAGCTTCTCCACATGGTAGTGGACGTACGCCGTGCGATATTCTGACACCACGCGCAGCGGCCACGACAGCAGGAAGGCCGAGGCCAGCCAGAACACCCTGTGCCTGGAGAACCACGGCTGGTGGGCAGGGTCGGGGAACGCCAGGATGTGTTCACGGAAGTCCACGTTCTTCAGGTGCATGCCCTCCCTGGCCTCCATGTAGTCGTCCAGGCCCTCGTTCTCCCCGAAGAAGCGCGCTCGCTTGGAAAAGAGGAGATGACACCTGACATTAGCGGCGTAAGGATCAGCTCTGGAGTAGCTGACAGGACGACCTGACAACAACTGGTCACATTCAATTTACTGGAAAAAAAAAGAAACTATTTGGATGTTTGGATGTTTTTATGGACAAAACAGCTTTGTTGCTAAACCTATTCCCCAAACAGTCATTATCTAATCACAAATAACTTGAACTAGGTCATGAAGCATTGGATTTCTCAGTGTGCATGTAGAGAGATGCTCAGCACATATTGAGTGCAGAGGACTGGTCTTTTTATGAACTCTCTGAAATCAAAAACAACACATTCAAAGTGGAAGGACTGAATAAAACAATACCTTTGTCTCCTCTAAGGCTGGTTATCTAACTAAAAAAAACAGGCACTTCCAAGTTCAAAGATGTTGTTGGTTACGAGCAAAGTTAATGTGTTTTATTTCCTGATGCTGGACGTAAACAGCAATACTGTTGATACTGTGTCTTTATTTCACATGTTTTTGAAACTGATTATCAGATGGTGAGGGTACCCAGGACATGCCCCTTTAGATTGTTTCTTTTAGCACAATATCATTTTTTATGATCAATTCTTCATTGTTCTTTTCCATGTTAATATAGGCAGATATTATGTGTTCAGGATGTCCAAATACAGAGAACCATGGCAACTGTATCTGCCCCTACCTTGGTATGGCCAAGGCAGATTTCTACTTACTGAACTTACTGTATTATGAGAAAGCCAGCTGAGTTCGATGGCTAAAGTTTTACTTCCCATGCAGTCCAACATACATGAGATAGAGAGGTTTTTTCATGCTTAAACACATTTTAGCACAATATCATGTATGAAATACTGGCTGTTAGCATTAAAAGTAAATGTGAGCTGGTTAATGATCTCTTTATATAAATGAGAACCAACTGTTTAAAAACGACTTGATCTCTCAGTCATCTTAGATTGTGTTTATGCATCTGTTGCATCAGCGGTGAATAAGTACAGTTTCAGACAACTGCACCAGTCACTTCTAACTCCATCAAACATCTATTGGCTACAATACAATAAAATACAATACGGAGCTCAACCATTAGTCTTAACAAGGTCAGAGACACCACATTACCCAGGTCTTCGCCTCCTTGCACTGGCTCGCAGTACGGTTCAGAAATTGATATTAAGATCTTACTGTTGCTATGTAGCTGACCGCGAAGTCTCATATGAGCCAGTACTTAGTCTGACATCCTTGGCCAGAGGTATTCTATCTGTTCCCAAGGCGTAGGTGAAACCCAGAGGTCACAGAGCGTTCGCAGTCAGAGCCCCGGAGCTATGGAACGAGCTGCCTGAGGAAATCAGGTCGGCAGAATCAGTGACCTCTTTTAAATCTCCTCTCAAAACATAGCAGAAGTGGAGAGGTTCTCTGATTTTACAACTATATACTCCCTGCTCTTTTCCTGGCAACTCCGCGATTGGTAATTGTATTAAGTTATTACTATATGGGAAATTGATTTTCTTTCAAATCTGCCTGTTTTGAAATTGTTGCCTGACATGAATGACTTTGTATCGTGGTCTATAAAGTGCTTTATAAATAAATTTGAGCTGCCTTCTTACGCCAGCACATTTTAGGCAAGTAATCTGGTTGTTTTGATAAAAAAGAAAACAATGAATAGCTGCACTCCACATAAGAAAAAAGTAGAATCAAATATGTGATGTCTTTTTACACATATTACCTGGGTGAGGTAGGCAGCTTCAGCACGTGCACTGGAAAAGCTACAGAGAAGAAAAAAAAATCAGTTACTTGTTCAATCCTTCAAATAATACCAGTCATAAGAAGACCAACTGTGTCAACATGTATTCTGAGCAGTTGGGCAGGGTCCAACCTGAAACACTTGGTGAAACGGAGGCGAACAGCGGGGTGCAGTTGCAGATCCAGCAGCTCCTTGGATACGTCTTTGACACCATAACGGGCGTAGTCAAACTCTGAACTGGAGGCGTGAGTGTTCACACGCTCATGGTAGACCTGAGGGTGGAGGGAGGAGAAATACAGATTTCCAGATCCAGTTTTCGTGACAGTTTTCATAATAATGGCTGATGGTTGAACCATGTAGCTACGAAAATAAAAGCAAAAGAGCGGATTCCCCTCACCTGTGTGGTTGTGTATGCATCTCCGTTGCGATATCTTGTCACCTGTCTGGTCCTCCTCACATAGTGGTAGCTGATGGCCTTCCACCAAATACAGGGTGTGGCCTGCTGAAGTCTCTGAACACGCTCATACACCTCCTGTGTCAAAGAAAGAGCCAATAATTAAAGCAGATATCAGTGGAATGTTTTTGTTAATATAAGTCCTACATAGTCCTATTTTCCATCAGCAATCACTTACATGGAGTGTTTCAGCCGGTCTGAACCCGAGGAGAAAATTTTCCTTGTAGGATACAAGTGTTATCCAATGAGGAGAGAGAACGGCATGAAGGGCTGTGTGTGCAGCCAAGGGGTGCGCGTGAATGTGGTGACAGAGCACGAGGACCAATAGATGCCTGACGAGGGCGGGGGCTGCTACAGTAACTCATGGTGCATTCAAGGAAACTCGTACTTTGTGTTTTTCCTTCCTGTGAAGTCATACCGGTTCGATCTGGTACGAGTTCACGGGTCGGAAGTTACGAGAGGCCGTTATAGTGAACTTTCACAGACAACAGGACGGTAAAAACACGGAACGCTGGAACGCTACAAAGCCGTAGTTGTGACTTGATGCTGTAACTTACGGTTTCAAAAGCCTGCCTTGAACGCAGCATTCGCCGAAACGGCCGTGCCGCTGATATCTGCTTTAAGCTAATTAATTGCTAGATTTAAAATAATGAAAGAAAGTAGCAAACTTTGCACAACTGACTTTAAAGCCCCAGTATGTGAGATTTACCCCCATCTAGCGGTGCGGTTGCATGTCGGCACGTATTCTTGCTGTTGCGTTTACGTAAACTCGGGCAGAAGTCAGAAAAACAACCGACGCTGCATGTAACAGGATAAACAAGCCTCCCTAAGGAAACGGTCCGCCAGCACGAGGCAAAACAATACCGGCGTGACAATATGTTGTCATGCTGTTTATGGCCTTCCACCAAATTCAGGTGTCTGACTGCACCTGAAGGCAACACCAGTGCCTCCGTCCTTCCTCACACTCGTCTGGCTGACAGTTTTAACAGGCGCTCTGGAAAACTTTCTCCCCGAGACGACAGCTGCGGTGAGGCCTGTGTCAAAGACACTGAACGAAAACATGCCAACATGGCAATTAAGATCATTAATCTCATTCTAGATTTAACATTCCAATGAAAGAATTTAGAAGCAAATTTTGTCAATAAAAAGCCAGTAAAGTCCCATACTGTCCCTTTAATAACTGAAAAACATGTATTCTGAGTGAGTGAGTATTTTGGAAAGATTTCCTCCCAAACAAAAACCTGAGGATGAACAATACGATGACAATATGAGCAGAAACTAACAATTAAGTTCCTATTGTATACCATATTTAAATCTGTGCAATCTGGTACAAAACAGGCCCTGCCAAAGTTTGTTCATGGTGTAATGATTTGTTTTTCATTCTTTGCTCTGGGCTGCCTTCACTCTGGGATTTGTGGCCCTGGCAGTCAGGTCTGACATAAAACCTGGTTTAGTTTATTGGCAGTGGTAAACCAACTGTGAACACTGGATTTCCCGATGACAGACAGAGCAGAGTGATATCCTGAGGTCAGCTTATTTCATGAAATCTGCATGATAATTAACACTGTTTAAGATTCTAATTACCCTGCATTTTCTCTGAACAGCAACGGTCTGTGTAGACATTTAGACACCATTTTACTTAGATATCCTGTTTCTTTTTACATCTTTGCTGACACTACACTGAACAAGATAGAATGAGTAAACAGATAGTGTCTGACTCAAGGTCATAGACTTATTGCTACGCTGCTTTTGAAGCGGTGGACTCAGTGTTTTCCAAAGCTGTTACAACACCTTGCTAAATGTGCTACATTCAGTGCTAAAACCGGTTTTGACAGATACCTGGAATTCAGCATGGGCCAACATCGCTGTCTTGGAGAAGCAGTGCCAGCACTCTACCAGGTAGACCACATAAAGCATGGCCAGGAAGGCCAGGGGGATATAGACGTAGCCGCTGGAGCACGGACTCTCCAGGTGGAGGATGTCGTTGTAGTAGGCAGCCGAGGTGGCGTCGTCATCTGAGCCCAGAGGGATGGAGGAGGAGCCGAGGACGGGTACCCGACAGAGAGCGCACCAGGCCAGGGTTGCAAAGCAGCCGTACATTAGGAGGGTCAGGAGGAGGCACTTCCAGTGGGACTCCCGACACAGGGAGGAGGCCAGAGACTGTTGAACTGGCCGTTGCTACGGGGACACAGAGAGGAGACAGATTAGATGCTGAGATAGTGCTGACTGCTCATCGACAAGGGCACTGGATCAGAAGTTTGTGCTTGGTATTAAAGTACCCCCAAACAGGCATTTTAACATTTGTAAAAATGTTCAGCTATGACTATTTTTTGATTAACATTGCTTTCCCACAAAAACTCTCAAAGAGGCTAAAAACACATCTACTATTTCTCCCTCATTGAAAAATACAGGTTCTATGAATATTCATGAGTATGCAAATGCACCATGACTTGCGCCAGCCCGGGCAGGGGAGACAGAGGGGCGATGTCAAAAGATGAGGTTTGCACTGCAGGGTTTCTTCTACATGTAATGGATCGTGGTGCATCGCCACGGCAAAATAGAAGCCACCACACCTTCAGAATGATGATTTTTTTTTTATGTTAAAACAATGTAAAGCAAGGTTTCCACAACCAGTACCATTAGGTACTTTGCACTCTTTTCCACTACGCAGTTACAACTTTCGACTCATGCTTTTCAATCACAGCTGAGTTCGTCATATTTCCTCCTCATTAAAAACGAAACTTATCACCCAGCGCATCCAGCATTACTATTAATTAACGACTCTGTGGCGGCCGGGGGACAAGCGCTTCGCCCCTCAGATGTTACTGAACATCTAGCTGTATAAGTAGATGTGAAGTGTCACCATCACAGTGAACAACAAATGAGATGCAAAAAAAAAAAATCAACGGGATTAGTTGCTAGGGATTCTGACGTTTTAATCCTGACTGGGTGCTGAAAAACTGAATCCAACTTTTTCAGACTCTGGCTTTGAAACTGCATTTTCAATGCAAAATGCTCAGTTGTGACTGCATTAGCAACTTGGCTGCTGAAATGTCTTGTAGCAGAACCCAAACACTACATTGACATGTTAATCATTTAAAAAAAATCTATGTTTGGTTTAGGTGAACTTTAAAGATTTAAAAAGGTGCACTCAACCAACAGTCAGTCAGTCTGCCATGTTAATTACAACAGTCAGTGAATATACTATAGTTGCGAAACTTTGTAATCAATCTTGGGTGGAGTGGAGACCTCTTTTAACAGGAATGCTGCAATACACACCAGGAAACATGGACACAGGTGTTAATATATCATCTAACACCATGTTGTTTATGCCACAATTACAATAACTGTCAGAACTGTTCACATCGGCCTCTGAAATGTAATCCCAAGTCTGTGTTATTAAGAATTCCCAGCAGCGTTCTATGTTTTATATGTTATGTGTTTTATGTGGGAGTGAGAGTAAACGAAATTTCCTTCCCCCTCATGTTCTTTTTACATGTTGTGGCAATGACAATAAAGCATCCTTGAAACCTTGAGCTACAACATACTGCATCTCATTGAGCTACAAGAAATAACAAACCGTTAAAGGTGAAACGGCTGCCAAACCGCTATCGCTTGCCGTTACATTTAAATAAAATCCAGTAGTAACATAAATCTAATCCACTCAGCTCAGTTAAAAGGATTTATACAGCGTTTAGATGCTTAATACAGCAGGGGCGGATATTGTATGATATTTTAATGAAAGCGAACAGTGGGTGTGAGACTCTTTGGATAACAGGAAAACTGGGATATCAGGTTGTTTACTTCACCGTCTGCCACCATGTGAATGGAGCAGAACTAAAAATGTAATTAAGTTGCATTATGTGTACGCTGTGGTTTTTCTCTTCTCTCCACAGCACCTGTCACAGCTACAGTCGACTTTAGAGACATCCTAATAGTGCTGCATGCAAGCTTTCATTCACTTATGCTTTTATCCAAAGCCATTAACAAAACTAGTATTTTTTTTCACATGGTAACACGTGTGACAAGCTGTTTTAACGCTGCACATAAAACATCAGGAGCAGTTTGAGCTGAGCCGGATAATTTGGCTAATTTCCACGTTCTGATGTTGACAGTCAGGACTATAATAAATAATAAAGTCTGCTTCAGAAAGTTAATATTTAATCTTGTCTGACATATGAAAATGTGCACGGCTACGGTCGGAATAGCAAATATCCGTCAAGATAGCAACAGATTTTATGTACCTGGTGACGACCTGGTGAGTTTTTAATAATCATATAATGACTATCTTCCCGTTAGGGACAGGGTGTCATATTTCAGAGCCGGTGTGGAAGCTGAGGTCTTGACCGAAGGAATGCATTACAGAACGCCGCCTCATCCCCATCATCAACTCATCATATGATAAGTGATGCACATTAGACACACACACACACACACACTCTCTCTCTAAGTGCACACTTTGACATCATATTACAATGCACTCAAATGCACATACACACACACAGTATGCATTAGATCCACAAACACAGGCGGTCTAATGTGCCCCCCCCTCTTCTCTCTCTCCTGCCGTGGCTCTCTATCCGTGCACGCAGCAGCACGCACAGCCTCGCCATTGTAATGCAGCCAGCGGAGAGTACGTGAATAATTTAGATGAGAGCGATGCTTCTAGACTGTTCTCTGGCTAACTGACTCCACTCCGACATCAGCACTGTGTCACTGCTGCTGCAATTTATGTGTGTGAATGAGGGAGGGAGGGAGGGGAGGGGAGGGGAGGGGGGGTAGTTGTTCCAAAAGAGAAAAGCTTGTGCATTATGCATGTCGTAGGTACGTGCGCGTTGGAGAGACTGAGATGGGAGGGAAACACAGTTGGCACACACACCTGTGCTGAGTCACGTGGGATCACATGTGTGTTGATGTTTACTTGTGTGTGTGCATGCGTGTTGTGTAGAAGAGCGACAAAGCAGATGACACACGAAATAAAGGATGACACCGGCGTCCTCTCCTCTCAGCCAAGTGTGTGTCTGTGCTGTCAGCACATCACTCCCCTGCACCTCTCACACACACACGCCCCTTCATCACTGTCTCCCTCTCTTGCTCGCTCGCTCACTCACACACTCTTCGTCGTCTCCATGTCCGGCACAATGCTGCCACAATTTGCTATCCGCTGCAGCGCGCGCACACACACACAGTGGCTTTTTACTACTGTACGTCAAGGGCAAGTAGTGAAAGGCAGAGTGAAGGGCGCCTGGCCGGCCGGCCACACTCCACTGCTCTCTGGAAATCTCTCTACAAAAGCTGCACTACTTAAAGGTATAATATGTAGGAATTCCCCCCATCTAGCGGTGCGGTTGCATATCAGAACCTATTCTTGATGTTGCATTCAGGTGAAATGGGGCAGACGTCAGACAACAGACACTGCATGTAACAGGATAAACAAGCCTCTATGAAAACAAAGTGTCCACCAGCATGAGGCTAAACAATAAAATACATTCTGAAAATAAAGGAAGACATTCAAAAATTCAGTTTGTGATTTTCAGTCTGAACAAAAATGAATCATTCAGAAATTTGAATATCGATATCGGTAAATATCTTTTAATGAAAAAAATTCAATCAGAAAATTTTCATATCGGTGCATCCCTAAACAAGCCTCTATGAAAACAAAGTGTCTGCCAGCACAAGGCTAAACAATACAGGCCTGACAATATGTTGTGATTAGGGCTGTATTAAATAAACAGTGGGAAAAAGAAAAGAAAAGAAATAAATAAAACAGTGGCTGCTTTGCGAGTGGGTGCACTGTATGACGGCCGGGTCAGGGACAGGTCACGTGAGCTGTACCTGCAGTGGGACTCGACAAAAACCTGTGGGCCGTGGCGCATGTAGAGAGAGATGGCGCGATGTTCGGAGCCAAACTCGGAGAAAGTGGTCTGGACTTCAACGAACTTTAGAAGATCCATTTGGAAAGTTTTCGGATCCGCGAGCAAGTTCATTTTGTAATGTCCTGGGCATTGTCAAAGATGTTAAAATTTAAATAAATAAAAAAAACCTATACAAGTAGTTATGTCTTGTCTTTGTCATCCTGTTGGCATAATGCGCAAATAGATATTCGAATATGTTCAAATTATGTGTTATTTTTAGAATGAATAAAACGTCATTTTGACAGCCCTACAGTAGTTGTGATGTCGTATTGTTTACCTGACCCACCTGAATGCAACATCAGTGCCTCCGTCCTTCCTCACACTACACAGTGGTGACAGTTTTTTTTTTAAAGTATATTTTTTGGCTTTTCATGACTTTATTAGATAGGACAGTTCAGAGTGACAGGAAATGGGAGGCAGAGAGGGGGGGAATGACACGCAGGACAGGGCCGGGGCTGCCTGCAGCGAGGACTATAGCCTCCACAAATGGCCAGTGGTGACAAATTTAACAGGCGCTACCTGGAAAACTTTCTCCCCGAGCCGACAGCTGCGCTGAGTGTCTGTGGTTACCTACTGTCAACGCTGACACCGAGCGTAAAAAATGGCGATGCAACATGGCAGCCAAGGTTCCGTGCACCCCCCAGTGAAATACGTATTTTTGAAAGCAATATTTGATTTTTGCTAATAAAAAGCCAAATACATACATACTGGGCTTTAAAACAAAGACAGGACAATGATCAGCAGCATCAGTTCAACATTGTGTTTTCACTTCCTGTCTGCCTCTCTCTCTCTCTCTCTCCACACGCCCCGTCCTTTACTAACAATCTGTTTTTTCCTCTTCCCCGAATCTTGTCTCCCACCTCTGAAGCATTTACTCTCCCATCCCATCCCAACCTCAGCCTCTCCTCCGCTTCCACTTCACCCTCACGTCTCCTCTGTTACATCCTCTCTGAAAGTCTGTCTCTAAGTGGATTGATTGGGCTAAAAGTGTAGAGAGAGAGAGAGAGAGAGAGAGAGAGAGAGAGGAGGGGGGGGGTTAGGATGAACAGCGTGAGTGAGACAGAGAAACGGTCATGAACTTTTCATGAATGTAGAAGTATGAAAGGAAGCAAAATGAGAGGGAGAGAGACGAAAGAGAAGGCAGCAGCGACAGACTGCACCTCTCTCCAGGGAAGTCCGCTGCCAAAATCCATCCCTCCTGTCCTTCTATTGCCCTACGTGCCTCGCTGTCTCTCTCATTTCATTTCGCTGGCTCCAACTCCGTCCTGCCCTTTCCCTCGTCCCTTCTGCAGATTAAAGCTGCCAAAAGAAAAGAATATTCTAGCAATAAGAAGAAAACTGCGTTGTGAGAGTCTTGGATGACATTTTCATCACGGCTCTGCAGCCGGCGTGTCCAGTGAGGAGGAACTCCTCCCCAAGACAGATTTACCTGTATGCACTTGTGCAGATCAGTATGTCGGTGTGAGCAGCTCTCCTCCCCACAGGCAAAGACTAGACTTCTAAAAAAAAAAAAGAGACAGAGCCTGGAGATGCTCCAGCTCCATTCACATTTAACCACGGCCTGACAACATCTCCTGTTGCAGAACTCTGTCATGAGTCATGACCCTGGTTCTGTGTGAGCTGCCTCGGCTCGTGTGTCGGACAGGAACAGATCAAAGGGAAATCTCAGCCTTCTTGAGATCATTACAAGAAGAAATCCATATGGCCTCGTCTGCAGGGTGTTGACTTTCATTTTCTCCTGCTGAAAGTTTGGACCACGCTCTCTGAGCAGCGCTGATACAGGGCAGGTCTTACACGACACATCTGACAAATTCTGCCTCATTATTGACTTCAATGCAGCACCTAAACAAACCATGATCTAACACTGGGCTGACAGTCCAGATACTTTGATATATTGTCAATGTCTGTGCATTCTTTATATATTCCTTAGCATCCAACGTGGCTCCAGACAGCTGTCTGAAGAAGAGTCAACATGAAGCCTTGACTCCAGGCTGTTTCATCAACATGAATCATTGTTTCTGAAGCACATCAGAGCTCTGCTTGGATTTTGGTCATGTACTGTACACGCTGTACTCATCTGTACCACAGACACGACTACAGACGGGGGTTTATTATAAATTGGCTTTGCTTCAGCATCATTCATCTGTTATCTGGTCTGTTATGCCACAGTTAACCTGTATTTACAGGCTCTATACATACGTATGTAAGTGAGTGACACTCCACCACACATTTATCCTGCAGCAGTAGAATTAGCTCTACAGTACCACATGGCCTAGTGTACAATGAAAAAGAAAATAAGTGTAAGTGTATTTGATGAACATAATTATATTCAGGATTTTTCCTTTTATAACAAAATCTTAAATTATTTACAACTGAACATTTAACAGCTTTGATCTAAGATGCTACTGAGGGTTAAAGGAGGGGAATGAAAGAAGGGGAAAAAGGAAGGATAAAGGCTATTAGAGACGAACACAGATTATACTCTCCTGACTTTATTGTATCATATCAGTTTAGCTCTGACCTTACAGCCTTAATGTACTCAGTCTATTCAATCTAAATCCAGAAAAAACATCCTTTCGGACTTGGGAGGGTGGGGCTTTTCATAACATATATTTATATTATGCCACCTGATCGAGATCATGTTATTTTAATAGTGTATGTTATTTTGTATTAATCAAGTTGCTATTTTCATGCTGTAAAAGCAAACTAATAGCATTAACTGTGGTGTTGCTGTAAGCAGAGGAGGCTGGTACCACCACCAGTAACATTCATTCTGAGTTGATCTTTGCATTTACTAAAGTTAAGGTCAGAACCTTGTGATATCTTTAAACAGGTTGATTATCAGGTACTAGATAGTTTTGCATCCCATTTTAAATTTTAAAGGGACAACGAGGAGTTTCCGGTAGTGAAGTGATTTGCCAAAAATGTTTTCATTATTCAAAAACTAAGTTGGAGGTTCAAAGATGATCAGGTAACATCGTAGTTCAGACCATAAACGATGCAAAAACTAGCGATCCGGTGGCGTTATTCCCATGACCTGCTGGGCAGCGTCCAGGAAAACTAGGAAATGCTGGGCGAGTCGACCACTAAATAATAATATCAAAATAACTATAAAACGATATATTTATCGAAAATGGACCCATTAACAACAGTGGGTAATGTAGATTCATCCACATGAGACTCCTTCATAACCAAAAGCAAACTCCTCAGCGTCTCTTTAATGTCCTTGAATTTTCTGTATGATCAACCTTGTAACTTGAGAGTACCCTGTATCTTTCTAGAAGGATCATCAGTTTTTGGAGTCACGGCGTAGGCAATGAAAGATACAGCAAAATGTCATCAGCCAATTTCTATTCCCCTGATAACAAGTCTATCCCCTTCATATCAACATGCTGCCGGCTCTATCAGCTCCGCTCCGGGCTTGTGTGGACAGGGAAAAGAGGAGTCGTGAGGCCCAGCAGCCTTGTCTGCTTCCTGGATCTCGGATAAATGAATTTGACAAACTGCCATTCGTTATTATCTTTGCAGCTGGTCATATTGTGATTTAAATGTTTCCATGGTTGAGGGATTAAAAGCTCATTTTGCTTTCATTTTGTATAAGAACGAGCACGTGACTGAGTCTACTACCTTTTCAGCTTCTACTGTAATAGCTGGTTATGTCCTCTTGTGTCTAATGGGCAGGGCTCTCCTGTCTTATCTCATCATGTTTCATGTTTAATTGTTTGTTGCGACAACAATAGTTTTAATACAACAGTAGGATCACTGTTGAAGGTTTTGTATTTGGTTACATTCTGCTTTGAATGAATGAATAAGTGTATAATGCATGAGTACGTAAAGTAAACTTCACGAGTACCAAAGATTTGTG
Source organism: Decapterus maruadsi (assembly GCA_030347415.2). NCBI lineage: Eukaryota > Metazoa > Chordata > Actinopteri > Carangiformes > Carangidae > Decapterus > Decapterus maruadsi. The sequence goes on from CM064898.1 coordinate 19,426,136, forward strand.
GGACACAGATTCTTCAGAACAAACTGATGGTTCTTAAGATGAAGGCTTCTAACATATCTGAACCTATAATATTTCACTCTCCCTCCCATCCTTTCTAAACATTTGCACTCCCTTGTTGATTGAAAATTACATTTGGCAGACTCTACATTAGTGCTCAGGGCTGAGACTTTTTTTCCTTACAAATCCCTCCTTGTAATAATGGCTCTTGTAGAGAACGTGTATTTTTCTCTCCTCTGTGTCTGTGCTCATACTGATTCAGCTGGTTAGGTGTGACTGGAGCAGCTATAATTAGCAATCCTAGCATGTGGGTGGCAAATGAAGTGAGGGAGCGGGGAAAGGAAAATGTGCTGTTGATGCCTGCAGTACACTGTTAAAAACGATGTGTCATTTCAACACAATTGGAGTCGTTTGGGATGTCAGGTTTCTATTACCCTCTGGAACAACAAATTAATCGTTAGCACTTGATGAGTGGGGGAAATAAAACGTATCATCATGTGCTCACGCTGGTTAAAAAAAACACACACATCATTTCTCTATTACAAATCATTTGTTCAGTGGGGAATGCCTGATAAGTTTCAGAGAGTAAGGTCATCTGTTAATAAATGAGATATATCACTGAAAGCAGCAGCTAGCCAATGTATCAGCTTGAACTGATATCATTAATATCAATTACAATACTATAAGTAATAATGGTGACAAATCAATCACAATCATAGACACTTTACAGCATTGTCTAGACTCTAAGGCTGACCATGTGTATCATCAGTATTTTCCAAAAATCAATGTGGTAAAAACAGAAGTCTGTTGAGTCACTATCTGTCCCTCATATCTCATGACAAAAAAAAACAATAGAAAAAGTTGTAGGATTATGAGTTAAATGTGATAAGGATGAGAAAATGCAAATTCATGTCACATGCTAATTTCAAAGAAGGAGCCATTGAACACTGAGACATCGATGCAATCTGCAGCTTTAGTAGAGGCAGGTGGAAAGGAAGCTTGAATTGAACTTAATGAGAGCCTGTGTGACGACCTCCACATGTCCTCACACTGAGTGTCAGCTGTCGTAAAATATCTGCTGTCCAATTAAACCTCTATAGGATAACTTTTATAAAGTTATTTGATTTGCACTTAGATTGAACATACAGTATATAGACTGAGAGCAGGTGCAGACCTGGTTAGTATTTTAGGTTTGAAAATGACGTGGACATGTTCTCCACAGGAAAAGCAGTGTTTCCCACAGCACACTGGCTGTTTCATTCTATGGCTTCTTGTTTTCAGTGACTGTGTTCTTATTTATCTTATGAAACAAATTCTCTCAGTCCCATGATGTTACCAGGCTGCTGTTGTGTACCGTTTTCCATGCTTATTGCAGCCTAGCCCTTTCTAGCCCTTGTCCTTCAAAGCTGTCAACGTTGACTTTTGTGTGTTTGTTTGCTGCAGACGGGCTAAATGATGCAATTTATAAATCGATAAAAGTCGTATTTTGATCAACATTATGTTTCAAATTAATTATTTCACTCATAAAGCGTGTAATAAGCAGGATAATGTAGAGATGGTTGGTTGTTATGAAGAAATAAAACCAGGGTTTATTTCTCCATAACAACCTCTACACTCCACATTAGCTATCCCTTAAAACGTTTGATCAATAAAAATTTTATGTGATCGATAAAATTCTTAATGATCGATCATTGATTAATCATGCCCATCCCTATTACATGGCCTCGTGCACAAATCCAATAGAAAATCACAATTATGTTTTTCTACTTCTGAAGCACTGTATAGCACTCCTGTTAGATACTGTAGATGTGTACTTCAGGATTTTGGGTTGTTTGTTGCTGTTATATTTGTCCTTCTGAGTTTTGCTTTTGACTGTCATTCTCATCTTTGAAGGATAGGCTGACAATGTTTATTCATTCTCTCAAGACTTCCTGACTTCCAGATCCTGCCTGTAGCACAAGGTCATTTCTTCCCTCATGAAGATTTTCATCTTTAAAGAGATAGTTCAACATTTTGGCAAAGTGGCCCATTGTTTTTGAGACAAATGCAGAGACTGCTTCCCAGAAAAACTGCCCCCGACGGTAACCTGCATAAGCAGTTTTGCATGAATTTACCTCGAAAACATAGCGTGGTGAATGTGCAGGTCACAACTTGTCCATGAGAACGTTTGGAGTTGTTGGATTGTGTATTTGATCAGTTTGATGAGGGAAACCAAGAAATCCCATGAGCCTCCGTAGCGTAGCTCTGAGTAGCTCACGGCTCTGCTCCGCCATTCTAAAAATATCTTGCACCGACAATTAAAGGTAACAAACCTACTTAGAGATTATGGTAATGGGCCAATTTGCCAAAATGTTGTACTATCACTTTAAGAGCAGGTCACAATCATGTAAAACATGAATGACAGCAGCTTTAAAGGAGTCATCACCCGGAAATCGCAATTTCTCTTGTTAAAACATGCATATTGGTGTTTGACCTCAGTTGAAACTTGCCTGAAAAGCTGGACTTTGAAAGCGGCGCCGTTTTTTCGCTTCGGCTCTTTTTCCGAACAGGAATAGCACACAATGGTGTGCCTTCCTAAAGCACGAGATTTTGATTCTGCTCCGACGGTGACCTCACCGTGGAGGCTACTTGCCGCTTTCACCACCCAACCCGGCCCCGTCCGCTACCTGGGGGCTGTTTATGTTTTGGAGTCTGCATGCAGGCAAGCCCCCCCCAGCTCTGTCCTTCCTGCGGCGAATCAACGCGTGCCTCATACAGTGCACATCCGGACCAGTCAAAACCTCGCGCGTAATCTCGCGTGATAAAGTCGCGGTAGGAAAAAGGGTCAGAACAAGCTCAATGTTTGATTAAAATTATTAATTTTTTTTCTAATAAGTTTTACGAATTGATCCAAAGCGATCCAAGGGGGGCTGGATACGTAAAAAACCAGGTGATGACTCCTTTAACCTTTAAATGAGAAGTTTTCATGCTACAAAAACAAGTAGCTTTTACAAACACAACATTTCAGTCCAAGTTGCATCAAATAGCCTACATTTGTTCCTTCTTCTCTTCGTCCAGGTCTTTTTTTGATAATAGTTGCTTGGTTTGATGCAACACATTTCCTTGCTAATGGAAAATATGGCAGGACCATTGTCAGGTTAAATTAAACTGAATGGAGATATAGAGTCCTGCTTCATCATGCCTGTGCAAGTGCATACACATGTGAGGTAAAGCGTAAATAAAGTTAAGAAAAATGAGTGTGCATCATGTGCTTGAGAAAGAGAGTCACATAAGGAGAGATGGGAGGATGATGCTGTCCAGTGCTTGACAAGCAAATATAAAACAGGAAGGAGATCAGGGGGGGAAGCTGGGAGAGTAATGGACGCAGAGAACACATGCAGACTGAATTCATTGCATTACATAGCACTGTCTGCACTGTAGGCACAGGGATAGAGACAGGAGAGTGGCAGAATGAAGTGAAAGCCATCATTTAACAGGCTTACTGACTCCACATATTACATGCCTGAGGCTTTAAATTTCAACCAGAGAAGTACCCAACGTCTTCATTAGACTTCTCTATAAGTAAGCTGGACATCACTTCCAGCTAATTAAAGGTTAAATGATTAGTCAAACAACTAATGACTGCCAGAATGAAATGTCTGTTGCAGCTTTTAAGAAATTACAATACGTTTTCAATATTTTCTGACATTCCACACACAAATTCATTAACTTGCAATCATACAAGAGTAGCAGGACACAGCCCTGAAGCTCACATTTTAAAGATGTGACTACGACCCAGGCCTGTAGAGCAAGTACCCAGTGCTGTCTCATCTAACCAGTAAGCGTGACACCAACATATGGCCACCATTACATCTGTCACGAGTCACGACACAGCCAACTTTGCTGCTCAACTCCATGCAGCAGCAGCAATATACCCATTGCTCTCTGTGAATAATCTGTACAGCCAGCCTATAGATGTCACAAGTAAACTCCACTGTTAATTTCCTCCCCTTTGCAGGAAACAGCCACCTCCTTATTTTCCACAACATCACACGCACGTCGTGCTGGAACAGATCACGATCATCACAGCAAAGTTACAACTGACTTGTCAAAATCTGGTTTAGATAAATCATGCTGCTGGCCAAAGTATAGCAGAAGTAGTAGAGGAGGCAGTGAGCTGTTTAGGACAAAAAGGTTATCCTGTGTGTGGTGGGGCAGTAGGGTAGTGTACTGAAAACTCTAGTCCTATTTAAGGCTCGTAATTTATTTTGGCATGAGATACAATTTCCCCATGTTCCCTCTGTCAAGTCTTAAATTACGATGGTTAGGGAGCAGGAGATCTTTTTATTTTATTTTTATTTATTTCCTTGGTGTTTTAAAATGGAAAATATACTGCAGAATAAAAGACACAGCATACTGTTCATGGCGAGTCCCTGTGCACCACATGGTAGAAATAAACAACCACACTGGTTGGGGGTGTTATTCAGTACACAATTCACATGTTTCAGCGTAATTTTGGCAGAAAGGTGGGTGTGTGGCTTAGCTGTGATGTCACCATGTAGTGTATTTCAGCGGTGACAGCTGGCAGATGGTCATACTCTACTACAGACGAAACCATCTCTCCCACGAGTAACACATCATACAGCGTTGCCAGGCATAGCCCATCAATACTGTGGCATCATTTGGAGCTGGACCTTCAGAGTTCCCTCCCCTCTCTGTTTACCTAAACCACAGCCTCGTCTCCATTCATATTGAAGCCAAGGTCCCGCTCGGTGTCCTTGCACCGAAAACACAGCATGAAGGACTTTGGAGCAAAAGACGCGACATCCTCACGTTCACAACAGCATCGAAAGCTTTTGTCAATGAAAGACCAAAAGTCAACATATAGCGGTGGTTGTTTAGTAAAAGACGAACAGCTATGACATTAACACTGAAAGGTGCTTCTTAAGGGGGGCAAAACATGCGCAACTTTACACTAACTGGGTTCTCTTCAGCCGCGCATGAACAACCACGTACGCGTGATGGGAAACTGGGGGGAAAATGATACATGTCCTTCCTTACCTGTTCTCGTCCTGACCCTTCCTCCAAAATGGGCTCTTCTGCGGTGGCCGTCTCCTCCTCCGTCTGCATTTTCCCTCTTGCCACTCCTTCCCTCCTCTGAATCAGGCAGCTCCCACCCCGGTACCGTCCGAAGGCAGGGACCTCCCCGGCGGAGCAGCGAGCTCGGTCACCCCATCCGCCGCAAGTCGGTATCCGATTTCACGATGGCGGGGCCTGCGGCAAATAAGCATCATCTACTCCGGATTTAGCGGTGCTCCCCCCCGGCCTCTTCACGGTCTGTCCACCTGCTACACCGCTCAGCGTTCCTCTTCTACCAGCTCCATCCCCGCTGAAAGCAAAACAAAAAAAATGTGACTAAGCACCAAAGTCAAAGCCCCGTCGCCCTCCCTGCCTGGACCGTTTTCGCTGCCGCTGTTTTGCCTCTCGTGATGCTGGAGCCACGAGCGTGCGTATGTGCACGTGTGCGCGCGTGACCGACAGCGCAGGGAGAACCAACCACGGCCAAGGATTTCACCAGCAGCGGCTCCACGGATGATTAAGATGCTTATTAGGCTTTAGCGCGCAACGCGGCGGATAAACACAAGGAGTCCAAATACGGAAATGACAGCAGCTCTGGGCGCCATTATTTTGCTTTTTTTTTGGCCACAGTTGCACCTTGCGTCGGGTCCCCGTTGACGTCATATACCAACATCCCGTCCCCCATCTATTCACCTGAGCACATGCACAGGCGCGAGACTCCCCTGTAGAGAAACAGCATACACAGTCAGAGGCAAGCATCCAGATCCTGCCAAAAAAATGGCCACTGCTAGTATCAAGATGCTTTAAGAAAATACACACACAACAAGAAATATGTCATGAGAAGGCCTGAAAATCACATACTGCAAGTATTTATGTATATTAATAAAGGTTTTTATTTCAAAGAAAATGTCAAGATCCATTAAAATATTTCATTTTTGTGGAGTAAATAGAGGCATAAGGTACAACTATAAAGACTTGAATAAAGTGGAATGTGAGGAGGTGAGAGGATGGTTTTGTGTTTTCCTCATCGACTACCGGTGCCATTAGGATGTCCTGAAATAAACAAAAATAATCTCAGTAATGCTGATACCCGTTTGACTCAGATGTGAGATTATTGTATATTTTTTGGTTGAAGACAGAAACCTGTTTTTGCTGCAGGACTGGTCCGTGGAGGATTGGGTGATCTGCGTCTCACACTCACTCCCTGGCTCACAGGTAAGCCCTTCTTTTTGTGTGCACTGGCGTTGTCCTTGAGCCAAATGTCATATGACCTCTCAGGAAGGATGGGTGAAATGATTTAAGGATCAATATCACCGTGTGTTTTCTTAAAACAGATGTGACTGAGTCTCTCACTTTTTGAATCAGTGGTAATTTTTCACAATGACATAAAGAAACACAAAGTTCTTCAGTTTCCCTTCTCTGTGGAAAACGTCATTGTGTCTGTCTGTATCTGTAAGTGCTATAACCATATATACAGTTTTTTTTTTTTAAAGAGAGAGAACATGGCTGAAATATGAGCCAGACTATTTTATGATATGCTGAAATGTGATTTCATAAAACACTGGCACACAGATATTTAGTAAGGCCAAGCAGGCTAAACAATAGCTGACTTGATGCTTGGACAAAAATATAATAAAAAGGTTCCTCCAAAGCAAACATGCCTTGAGGTATTCAAAGGATATTAGCAGTGACAGGCAGGTAGAAGATGTCTGTCTCAGTGTGGATGACAATATCCTGAGAGATGGTTTTTTTGGGCTCTGCTTCTCCTGCTTGGGCTGCACACATGGCAAACAGCTGCACCTGCAGTTCAACGTGCAAACCTGCAGCCACCTAGACATGTAGAGCACATGTAGTTTGTTGTCATTACCAATGCAACACCTCAACATTCAAATATTAAGACCCTAACGGGAACTTACAGGCCCTGGGTTGTACATGACCCGGAGGCCTGTAACAGGAGGAAGCTGTTTCACATGGAACCTGGCAGAGAGACGGATCAAAAATATTTTTAAAAAAGTCAAAGTTTTCCTTTTGGACTTGAAGGTAACCCAGATATATGTGATATCTAGAGTTGCCTGTGTATTTAATTATTCACCCATCCTTCTATCCATACCTGCAGGAGTCAACACCCACATTCTTCATCACCACAGTAATGGCCGAAGAGGTGCCCTCCTGCACCGTACCAAAGTCCACGCTGGAAGGGAGGAGCTGGAAACCCCTCACTACAACATTTGGATCAGTCAGAGAAATTGTTCGACACTTCCTCCTAACTGGCTCGTCCACCGACAGGAACTGGGAATAAGGGACACGGACAGAGCGATGAGTAAATAGATGGGTGAAAAGTATTTGTGTAACAGTGATTGTGACTAAAAGCACTTGAACAGTACAGTACACGGTACTTCAGGAAACTATTCTTTTGATAACTGCATGAATGCAGAATTTCAAGGATGGCGGATGATGGAGGATAGATGGAGGAGGGGGCTAAAGCTTGTTCAACAGTAAGAGGTGGCCTATCACCAGCTCTTGATGTCAGATCAGGACACTTTTAAGAAGAAAATATTATTCAGATACAACACACATTTTACAACTAAATCGAATGTTATTGTACTTTATTTGACATATTTTCCCTCTTAACTGGCAGGGTGCACATACAGTAAGTGGTTCCCAAACTGTGTGCCGCGGCACTGTAAAACAAGTCCAAGTGCATTTTTGTGACAACCATAGCCTACTGCAATATAGTATGCAACTAGACAAAAATAATTATTTTAATTTACTATATACTACTTTGAATGCACTCATTCCATAATACAGAGGCAAACTCTTTATCTAAAAACTATTTAAAAAATCCTCAAAGAATCCCACATTTCCATAGTTGTTCCCGCTGCATAAAATCTTCTGTCCTGTTAAATTTGCATTTTCCATCATTTGGATCCGAGACCCATTCAATCCGAGTCCTCAAATCACTATGAAGGAGAGAGAGGAGAGCACAGAGCTCCGTGCGGACCGCATGCTGAAACTGAAATTTAGTGAGCTCACACTCGATCAGTTTTGGTTGGTTTGTGCATCAGAATATCCAACCATCTCCCACCACGCTATCGACCAACTTCTTCATTTCCCCACCACCTACCTGTGTGAGTTGGCGTTCTCCACTCTTGTTTACATGAAGAACAAGACCAGGTCACGGCTCTCTGTTGAGCAGGACTTGCGAGTGGTCCTCTCCTCAGTGCCACCAAGGATTAAAAAAATCTGTGTGCCCCGACAGGCACATGTGTCCCACTGATTTGTTAGTAGGCAGAATATTTACAAAAAAAGCCTGATTCTAAATGTTACAGTTATAATTTGTGGGTCAGATTCAGGACCATGGGCAGTGCAGCTTTCTCATGGACAGTTCTCTGCCACCTGTCTGGTTGAAATGGGTGTGTTTGATGAAGCCCAATTTGATAAAGTTGAAATATTTTTGTGAAGTATTTTCTTAATAAATATGAGTAGAATAGTTGTCTTTGTCACATCTTATTTGGCATTAGTAAATAATTATAAACCTAACAGATAAACAGATGATATTAGTGATAACACGTGTTATAAGGCTATATTGCACAATAGGTGTGCCTTGAAATTTTTATTTGTCCTTTGGTGTGCCTTGGGCACAAAAAGTTTGGGAACCACTGCAGTATATACTGTATAAAATTGGTGACAGTGGTTGTCAGCAATAAGTATGAGTAAAAATGAAGCATTTTTAAAGGGGGTAAAAGTGTAGAGAAGTCCTTGAATTCCATAGTTGTCGCTAAAATCTTCTGTCCTGTTAAATGTGCAATCATTTTAATTTAAATCAAAGGTGATCCATCAAAAAGCATGTGATTTTTGTTTGGGGAGATTTTACATCTTGCAATACATTTTATTTTTCTGAATGCATGTCTAAAGGTTTGGTTACCTGTTGATTTGGTACACTACGGGGTTTGGAGCCGAGGATTGAGGTTGGTAGTCTGACTTTTGTCCTCCTGGGCTTCCCAATCACATCCACCTGGACAGACTTATAAGGCCCAGATGAACCCCTCAGACTGCTTTCACCTGGTATAAACATACACAAGGCCCTGGTCATTCATTCATCCATTCATATGCAATTTCAATTTCTCTATCCACCTATTATACATGGCATCCAACCAGAAAATAAGGTGGAAAGCAGACAGTGAATCATACTGTACATTCTTGGGAATCTTGACCAACACCCTCAAACTTAACAGAAAAGTAGGTTTACCAGTATTGTGTGTCTTTTTACCATGCCTTCAAGAAATGGGACAGGTTTAATGCTCTCTCTAGGCTGATGCTGCTTTAAATAGCATCCAGACCTTGCCCTCAAAATGTTCCAGCAACATTCAGTGTGCTTCCCGATTGATTATCCTGTCCCACAACAATGTGTTTTGCGATATCCTGAGAATAGTCTGGCACTTATTTAGTCAGATCTTTAATTGGGATTCATTTAAACATGAAATAAAATAGAGAGGTGAGCTGCAAACCGGCAGATTGAGGTGTAGGGTTAGTGGGTCTCCTCTCAGGTGTCCTTTTACTTCCTGCTGCATGGCTAAAAGGAAAACACAACAGCAGCAAATGAAAACATAAATCAAACAAGCAACCTAGGGAATAAAAACACAGATCTTGTGTCATTTACTACAATGAAGTGAAACCCAGAATACCGGAAAAGCAAAAAAAAAAGTTACATGATTTCATCATTACCTTGCTGACTGTGAGGGTGTTGGGTTTAAAGGTCGTGGGGCTGTAGTGGCAAACACAAACACAGTACATGTATATAATACACTATGCATGACTGATCAAACTAATTACAACCAGTGCTTTTCATGCACTTGTGGCTTTACATGGAAATGTATGTTTTCAGTTCAGCTGTACAGTTTCCCTTTAAATGATTTATGATTTTTATCTTAGTAGATCTTAGTAAATACAGACTGTATATTAACTTACTATCCTCTTGTGGGGCATCTTGGAAGAAGGCCTCAGCACTGTCTGACCTGGGGATCGGCGGGAGATGTATGGATCGTCTCCTCATGTCTGGAGTTTGGTGCTCGAGCAGATTCTAAAAAAGCAAGACATGATGCTGTGTACACTGTGCATTTCAGGAAGTATAGTTAGTTAAAGTGAGCACACACAGTACCTGGTATAGGGAAATATTTTCTGGGTGGAAGTAAGGAACTATGTTGTTCCTTGTCAGAGCCACTCTACAAGCTTTTTCCTCACACAGCTCCAGTCTGAAGAACACATGCACGCAGAGAAAATTACTCTAGTTCAATTCAATGTATTTCAATGCAATGGTGCTAATTTCTCACTTTTGGCCATTATCCTACTATCCTCCTTTAGTAGTACTGCACTAAATGTTGTAGATATTGTCCCACATAATTCCCTTCAAAGGAGAATCACAGCAGTGTCTCCTCTCAGAATTGAAATTGAGGAGCTAAAAGCCAATTTCACACTTGACACACACCAGTGACTGGCAAAAGTATGAATCCACAGATGCCCCGGAGATGTTCTCATGACTATATCATATAGAATACTTAGTTTGAAATATTATTATGATTTCAGTGCAAAGTGTCCCAGTGAATCTTCATGTGGAAGAAGTTCTCGAGAATCAATTATTTACCTGTATTGTGCAAGTTTTTCAGTCCATTTTGACTCCTTTCCATTAGTGATGCTGGATAGGAGAGCAAGTTTAAAATATATAAAGACAGTCAAAAACTTTAAAGATATCTAGAACCATCACTACAGACAGCTTTATATTATATATATTATCAATTCATGTGTTGCATTTTAATCTCTGCTACCTGTCACTGTAACTGGCCACAGTGGCTGTTTCCTCTGAAACATCTGACCCAACGTGAGCTCCAACACCTCGGTCGTACAGACTGCCTATGTCCACTGTGAACACACAGGGAGGATAGTAGAAGACACAAGTCACACACACTTCTCAACTGAAACTACTAGGAAAATAACTTCAACGACAACTAACCTTGACTTCAATTTTATAATAATTAAATAACTCATCTTTAACATATACTGCTATCATATATTATAGGATGTATGATAATCATTACATATAATTCGGAACGATAGTGTAAACCCAGTCCAAACTATTGCAGTTTTTTAACCATATAACTGTGATAAAAATATGATAATACTGCACAGGTAAAACCACAGAATTTTCAAAAAGAACCTAAAACTGCAAGAGGCAGTCACCCACCTGAAGTCCTTTTGTCAAAGGTGTTACCGGAATCCTCTTCTTCTGCGAAAGACTGAAAATACATCAACTAAAATTTAAGTCTTCAAATCATTATGTCCAGAAATTTCAGTCCCAGTAAAGATAGGTTACAATATTGTTCATGTGGACATTAAGCACATTAAGATATGTACAGTACATTTGCATGTATTTCTGTGTGTGTGTGTGTGTGTGTGTGTGTGTGTGTGTGTGTGTGTGTGTGTGTGTGTGTGTGTGTGTGTGTGTGTGTGTGTGTGTGTGTGTGTGTGTGTGTGTGTGTGTGTGTGTGCTGACCAGGACCAGATATAGCAAATCACTGGAATGGGCACTCTCCTCCTCAGTGCGAGGGTCTTTAACCTTCATCTCCTCTGATCGCTGCTCCCGCTCCATCAAACTCTCTACGTAATCCTACAGTCAACACCACATTACGACATTTGTAGCAAAGTTGTACAAGTACCAAAAGTCAAATTACTTTCAGCTGTCTGGTGTCTTCAGTAATTCAATCAGTCTAAACCAAAAGACACTGGTGCATAAGTATCATTCTAAACTACAGTAGTTATTTTCAAAATCATACATTATCTAAACATTTTACCACAAAAAACTAAACTTAACTATTTCAAAGGAAACCATTACCTCATAGTCATTTTTCCGATAGGTGATTATGGGTTATTTCAAGTTTTACCTTCAGTCGTGTGTCTATAGTATTTTTGAGCGGCCTGGTGAAAGGTCGGTACTGGTACAGTTCCCTCATCTCGAGGACCTTAGGGCAGCTCCTGGCAGGCTGGTGTGATGCTGCAGAACCACTGAACCTCTCTTTCAGAGTCAGACCTACTCCCATGTTGGTACCAAACGGAGGACCTGGGGTCTTTTTCTGAAATAGAGGAAAGCAAGAAAGGAAGTAAGTTTCTGTGTCATGGCGTGTTGCTTGCCTGTGTGTGCATATACATTCAAGCGTGCCAGTACCTCCACACGAGGAAAGTCATGCCAGCTGCGGTTTCTGAGATTTGGAGGGGTAATGTCAGGGTTCTGTTTCCCTAGGATCCACTGGGACCACACACTTGGATGACTCGGCTTTAGGATGGTAATACCAAATTCATCTGGAATAGCACAAGCAGAAACACATCAACAAACTTAATGCATATTATTTCCTGAAGATAGAATCAGACTTTCTATCCCTCTTTCAAGGTTTAATCGAATAGACAAAGAGCACTCAACATCTGTTATTCAACGACTGCCTCTCTGATAAGATCTAACATTTTTAACTAAAACATGTATATAACACAATAAAACTGTACAATGACCTTTGATTTCATTTAATTTGAGGTGAAATAAGGTTGAATAAGACCAAACATTTTATCATTTTGTGTTTTTTCTTTAATTTCTAATATTGATATATTGATATTGAACTGCACCTTGTGTGTCTGGCAGTGGTTCCTTCAGCAGAGCTATGGTACGATCTGAGTATGCATCATAGAGCAGCTCCTCAACGGTTTGAGAGTTCAGCAGTTCAGTACCTGAGCCATCTTCATGTACCAGAAACAACCTACAAGACAAGATATATTTCAAACTTTCTGTAACCATAATAATTATCCATAAAAGTAGTATAATGCTAGTGCTAAAAAACTGCCAGGTCATTTGTTTTTATTTGTGTTTATAACTATGGTAGCTGATTATTCAGAGACTTTTTACTAAGCGAAAAGGCTGAGGTTGTCTGGAAATATCAAGTAAGTTACTGTAAGTGTACTGCACTGTAATGTACAGAAGCCCACCTGGGACAATGTTCCCTGTGTTTTACAAGCCTGGTCACCTCTCTGTCCTCCTCCTCTTCTAGCTCTTCCTCATCCTGCTTGAATGTGCTTGGCGCAGGACTGAAGTTCAGCACTAATACCTGCCCATCCTCCATCACCTGCAACACAGTTTGTTATTGCTTCCTATGGTTGACCTCCTCGTGTAACATCATGACACTGATCCATCCTCTTTTAAAAACGGTAACCAACCTGGAAGTGGTTTCCATCTGGGTCTGTGATGTCACAGGCCACTCTGTCTGTGTGACTGAGGGTGTAGCTTCCCGGGTGATTTGTGGGAGTGCCGCCTTTTGGACTTGGAGTTACAGGTAGATCGGATGAGTACACACACTTGCCGTCACTATGGATCTGAAGAAGCCCCATTTTGGATGGGAACACCTTGGATGCATAGCATAAACACACAACAAATATGTAAACAGGCAACTGTGCTAATGTTAATTCTAATGTTAAATCTGTTAATTTTGGTTGTTTGCTGTTCATATGATTGACACCAGCTGTTACAAACAAGCTAAAAGCATCAAGTCAAGATTTTCTTTTAAAAATACTTTCACACATTTGGAATAAACCACCCACCTCATAGGCTCCGTGGTTGGTCCCAGTGACTACAGTTCCATCGGCCAAAAAGACGTGAGCTTCATGTCGTTCTGGATACATCACCACCGTGGCACAGCCCTCCTTCTCCACCAACACCACCTGCTCTTTGGTTGACGAGCTCTCTTTATCACTTTCACATGCACTCACCGTACCATTCTCAGCCACAAACGCACTCTCCTCCACATTCTTATCCAATGTATTGTCAGCACACTCCATTTCATCGCACACACGCTCATTCGACTTTGTACAAGCATCCTCTCTATCAGGTGCTTCTCCTTGATCGTCCCTGCAACTCTCTTCTCTAATGATGCTGTCTGCGCAGCGTGTAACACACACACATTCAATGTAGCCACATGCACATCCAGCAGTGGCGTTAAGAGTCACACGCTCATGCTGCTCCCCTGAAAAGGTGACAAAGGAGCTCAGGTCAAAAAGGTTTGATTTTAATGAAACTTACAGAAATCCTTTTGACAATTGCTAAGAAATGTATTGCAAAGTGGAAATCAGACCGCCCTCCCTTCCAATTACATTATGGCTCTGTGAAACAATAGATGTAATGATGCTACACTTTGTCTCTCTCTGTACCTTTGATTATTGCATAATGTATTTATTTATTAATTCATTACTATTATTATTTATTCATTTATTTCATTTTTACTTTGCCACCTCGTGGATATTGAATTTTTCCTTGACTTGATCCTGTCTTGTCAGTTTTTAAGTGTAATTTTGTTACAGCTTACCGCTGCTGCTGCTGCTCACCTGTGCTCGGTGGTCTATTTTGGTATAGACTGGTAATCCTGGTTCCATCTGCATGTTCCACAGTCAGAGATCCATCTGGGTTCTGGACAGAAACCACCAGGTCCTCCCGGCTCAGCATCACCTGCCAAAACACATGCCAAGTTAAAAGTATAGAAGTTTTCACAACAGAAGAGAATGTCAACATATTGAATTTTTAAATAGAAACTTTGTTTATTTTCGGTCTTTAACAACAAAATTTCATCATCAAATTAAAAATAAAACCCTTAAAAAATGCCACAATGAAGACTGGTAAACTTAAAACTGCATTCTTACCTGGTGGGTGAATGGGTCTGTAGCCTTTAAGGCCAGAAGAGGAGGGGTGGGTATGTGTTTGTGTGTGGTTCCCACAGTACAGATGCGTCCCCCAGAGGGAGTTGTAGTTACCCAGCACCCTCTCTGGGTCTCAATCTCCTCCTCTGCACTCTGTTCTGTAGAGACACACATAAAAGGATACAAAGACCTAGTGGCACTGTGCTTCATGTGAAAGTGATACTTAATTATCCTCACAGCAGGGGGCGGCATCAAACAGCATTCAATGGTGGACAGCACTGTTTTCGATTTGATAGCACTGCAGTCTGACCTTTCTTGTTGTCCTCGTCGAGGGGGGTGTTTCCCTCCTTAACCTCAGAGTCAGGCACCCACACTGGGCCACTATCCTGGCTGAAACTGACAGAGCCATCAGCAAACAGCACCTACAGAACATACATGAAAGAAGTGATTTGTGTGTAGGGGAATTCGGCCATAGGAGTTCTTTACCATGTTATGCAGGGATCCTTCATCTGACAACTCTGCTTGTACCATCTGTCCTTAATATTGCATACATTAGTTAGTATTTGTTTCATCATATGAGTATGTTTGTGCATGTATGTGTACCTCTGTGGACCCATCTCTCATGCAACGGATCACAGTTCCCCGGCCGGTGACAATGCGGGACAGCTCTTTGGAGAGGGAAGGGTCCTGAAGCTGCCTCAGCTCTCCTCTGTCATAGAGAGGGAAGCTCTGTCTCACCAGGATACCCTGCTCCCCTGGGAACATGTCCGAACACACGAATTATGTGGTAAATATTTGAGAATGGATGTGTGGTCTAAGGCAATATAATAATTCTGGAGTATCAGGCTGAAATATCAAAGAGGACACATTCCTTCAACAGCAATGTCTTTATGTTTCCAACTAGAGTGATTTGTAGATCTCAAAGTAGCAAAATCCTTTTTACTGCCGATTTGTATGAGCAGACAAATTTAGGCATGAGAAATATTCAGACTTATTATAGCAGAATAATCCTCTTAACATTTATCACATCATTTTCATGTGCTCAGAAAATTCTGTAAAAATGTCAAAAATGTAGAAATGAGTGTGATGTAACAATGTAGACAGAGTTATGTTATTGAGTTCTGTGATATTCCTGGGACCCAGTTTAATGACTCTTTCAGTTGAATGATGCATGGACACATACACAAATCTATCTATGTGTGTCTATATACTCTACATTGCCAAGTCACTGACCTTGATCCTCTCTCAAAAACTGCAGCAGTAGGCCGTTAGGAACAGACAGGTTCAGACTGTTGAAAGGATTTGATGGCAATGCTGGCTGGCCTTCACACACCTTAGACTACAAACAAAATATGATGGTTTATTCAATTTTATATTGTAGTATGGTAATATTGCTGTACTCGGTGTGTAAATGTGTGTGTATGTAAGAGTAGATCAGATGAGTGCTTTTAACCTGGGACTCTTGAGGATGGTTCTGGCTGGATGGAGTGTGTGTTGTAGAGGGAAATGAATCTGTGTCTGCTCCCTTAGTGTGCTGTGTGGATGAGGAGCGAGGGATCTGGGGGGTGGAGGCCTCTGTGAGAACCCCTTCAGGTCCCTGGGGACTCACTATAACATCATCAATCAGAATCACTGTTAAATTAACAATCTTATTATATATCAGTGCTGCACAGTGAAGTAGATTCAACTTTGTTCACTCCACAGATAGGTAAAGTAATTTCTTGGAACACTGATATTAGCATATCGATTACAGAATTAAGAAAAAGTCATTATAATCCATTCAAATGTTTTATATGTACCTGTATATTCTCCTGAAGGACCATAGAAACTGTATGAGAGGTGAATTCCATTGTTTAGAACTGCTGACAGCGAGCCCTGCTTCACTCTTTTTATCTCCACAGGCTCTGACACTGGGAAGGATACACACACATATACATAGTTATTAAGGCCCTAAAATTGCAAACCACAAATATTAACATCTGTGTTATGTCCCACATCTTTACCTTGTAAATCGTCCTTTTTGTCACTGCTTTCTTTGCTGTTAGGCTGAGAGGGGGGGTTTGCATGATCAATAACTTGGTTTATGTGTGTGTAGAACTGATGCCCATCCTTCTTCACAGCAATTTTCATTAGGTTGGAACCTGGATTGAAAACAGCACAGAAGCTACTGTATGTGTGTGTCTGTGTGCAAAATCACCAACAACACCTGTTGACACCACTAGGTGTCAGCAAGGACAAAACGTCCACATTCATTTCCACTCTTATGTACAACCACGTGGCTGCAGAAGGGAAATTATCATCATTATATGGTTCATCATGATTGGACAATAACTTGATTTTGTTTCCTCGTAAGCATGTTTTCAAATTCTGATCTTTCTCTACAACCCCAACTTTGTGTCTGTACCTCCAACATAGCTGATATTCTCCACGGTGATGTGTCCTCCGTCTGTGGGGAAAAGATACTGAAGATGCCCTGACAAGTGGATCAACTTCCCATCCATGTTGTACCCTGTGAAACTCTGCACATCAAACATACCTCAAGTGTCATAAACATACTGTATATCATCATCTACTTTCTATATGCTGCTGGTTATTTTCTGATGAAAACAGTATGATTTCCTGTGTGTTCCCTCACATTGAAGTCCTCTGTCTGATGCAGGTCTTTGTTTTCCTCCACAGCAGGTATTGAGTCTCCGGGAGTCTTGGCTGAGTTGCCTCCTGTCTCTGCTCTGCTCTTCTTTCCACCAGACAAGGTTTTACTTTCCTTGCCATCTGTTGGTTTTGCTTCCTTTTGCTGCTTGCCTTTTGGTGTATTGCCTTTATTTGATTTCTTGGATACCTCCTCTTCTGCCTTTAGCTGCTCCTGCTCCAACTTCCAGGCCTGTAACATCATGGTCAAAGTAATATAATCTGTAGTGTGAAGTAGTGATTAAGCTTGGGAGACTTGGGGACAGATCAGTCTAGCCTTGTTCTATTTTTAGTAGATAATAAATAATCCAAACGTGTATTTAGAGAGAAAGTAAGGACTCTTGAGCTAGTCTGCATAAATTAGACTCATGTAACGTCTGATTTGAATTAGGTCACTGGGAGCACTCATCAAAGCTTAGTTCTTTATATTTCAAGTGGTCAGCAATTACTTAAAATACAAAGACTGTTTGGTTTGGTCCTAAAACACAATCACAGCTTCCTCATGAAGAACGTTCATGCATTAGTTGGCACTAACTTTAAGGGAGTCTTTTCTGATGACTGGCCCCAAAGTGTCCCCCTCCGATGCAGAATCTGCAGCTTTTTCATCTAAATCAGAAAGAAAACAAAAATTGTATTTGTATGGTGTTCAGTACAGTCTCATTGCCAGAGTCTTGTATTGTAAACTACAGTACCGTTAGGAGACTTATTGCAACTGAGCTTTCTGAGTTGCATTGCCTCTCTCTTTAATTCCTCCTCTCTTGTCCAATCCACAATGGTATCTGCAACATGCTCCAGATACTTCCTAACAAAACAAGTTTAAAAGTCAATGTAACATTCCATGTATGCATTCTTTCACTCCCTATTAGGGCTACTGATAAAAAAGACTCTGCTTATTGTTCTGCAGTCTCACAAAAACAAACCCAGTATTATTGATGTCCAGTGGGACCAACATCCCTGACAATGGGAACTTGCATTCTGACCTGAACTTGACATCAGTGTGAAGGGCTACATCCCAGGACTCCTTGCTCTGGCGATTGGGACTCCTGGGATTGTGGCAAAAAATATAAAGGATGTTGTTATGGCTTCCTCTGAAAGTGTCCAAGCAGCAGTATTCTTCTGAGGCGGACTGGAGTACCTATGCATAAAACATGATAGAAAAAGTATTAAATCAATTACAAATAAAACCGAATTAGGACGTTTTAATCTAACTCCGAATTTTTTTTTTTCCTTAATTCATGAGATGAACATGCTGCTGCTGCGTCTAACCTCAAGTCTCCATTGTTAAAAGCCCCTCCAGCAGTGTTTAAACTGAAGTAAGTGCCGTATATCTAATTTTTGACACAAAAAATTTGTTGCTGAATAATTCATTGTTTAATTGTATGTCTGTTTACGGCTGTTGTAACCTGCCCATTGCATTTGCACTTTAGCCCTCATAGTGTTTAATTCATTCTATTTTTGCAGCAGGTCCTTTTAATCTTCCCATGATATGTTACATGTTATTTGGTGTTGTCTATTTTTGTATGTGTTTGAATGAATGTGTGGATCTTCCTGGCTGCAAACCAATTTTCCCTGTTTGGGACAAATAAAGACACTTTGACTTTGAATTATCTGATTTACAACATAAATAGAGTAGGTAACACACATGGTGGGTAGAACAACTGTGTTTTCATGCTGACAAAGACAAGGGAGGGAAGCTGACCTGTGGGAAGACAGAAGCGTTGTGGTGTTCAGCATAATGCCAGTCATACAGAGATCTCAGCCTACACTTCTGAATGTCAGCTAGGGCCAGATGTGTCTGCACTCTCCCACTGAAGTGCTGGGGGAAAATGACATGCAGTATTACTTGGGAAGCAAGTCAGAACAAACCCACTGTTAAAAATGTAATAACAAGATGTAAACAATACCTCTGTGTTCCCAGGGTCCTCAGTGAGGAATGTTGGACCTACATTAGAAATGGATAGTGCGGCAATAAAGTTGAATAGTGGGACAAAGATGCTCCAGTAACCAGATTCTTATCTCAGTTGTACCATTAAATGTACTTTATGCTCATCACAAGTACATAGATTCACCACTAAAAGCTAACAGACCTTTATTGCGCAAGTTATGAAGCTGCTGTTTGGCAAAGGATAGTGGGTCATCCCAGGCAATCACTGTGCGTGTCTGCTGCGGTGCTGTCTCAGGTGTCCCCTGTGGTCCTGCAGCGTTTAATAATACTCCGTTTTGGTCTAGCCCGGTCAGTGGCATTGTCTCAAACACACTCTGATGAAACAGACGCTCCACCTCAGGCCATGACACCACACCTGTCGGATATTACAATATTATATCCTCATTTGCATGATGTCTGTCAAATCAAGAGCTGAAGTCTGACCTCTTCATGTACATGTTCATCCATAATTAGTTGGATTAATCTAATCAAAAAACACTAGAAAATTGTATCCAATTACCACAAAACTCAGATACAAATCAGTTTCCAACAGCAGTATGGAGTTGGTGCATCTCACAGTGTCTGACCTTGACCATCTGTGCAGTAGTGTTGCAGCTGTTGTTTAAGTGCCATCCAGCAGGGGTTGCTCTTTCTCGGCTGAGCTACAGAACGGATCAGCTTCGACACTGGAGACAGTTTCATCATGGACAGCTCCACGTCTGCAGGATTAAAACCCTGAACAGCCTGAAAGTCAAATAATACACACACAAACACACAGTATATACACACTTTTTAGTATAAAGATAAAAACAAGAGCGGAAAAAGGATTACGTTGTCTATACGTTGTTTGTCATTCTATGTCACACTATTGTAAACAAAAACAAAAATCCACTCACACTGATGTCCCTCAGCCGCAGAGCCCTTTCATCGTGGTGTCTTATGACCAAAGGATGCTCTGACCTTTTCTCCTCTGCTCCAAACATTTCTACGAGCCTCTAACATGGATGACAAGAGAATAAAATTGAGACATTTGAGACAAAATGTGCATTTGAAAAATGTAGAATTTCAGGGGGTATCCTTAATAAGTTGAATGTTTTTCTCACACACCATAAGATAAAACTGTGTGTCGTGTTTTAACGTGTGTTTTTGTGGTAATGAGAAAAAACACAAAAACTGCAAATGAAAGAAACATTGTCTTCACACGCTTCCTGTCTGCTTCCCCCTCCCTCAGCCACACACTCACATGTCAGCCTCCCTCTATGGGTGTACTGCGACACCAACTCCACTCACACGGTGGAGTAACCGGTGGGGGTTAGCTCTCTCTCTCTCTTTCTAGCCGTCAAACCTGCGCTAAGCCCTCCCCACTGAAATACGAGCCCCCTCTTTCTTCTCAATGTACACCACTCTAAAACGAGTGTGCTGCATTGGCCGGGAATCGAACCCGGGCCTCCCGCGTGGCAGGCGAGAATTCTACCACTGAACCACCAATGCTTGCATATGCGTTATCATGAGATGTGAATTTTTGTGATTTTCGGAGAAACCACCATCTTGTGACTGCTGATACACAGAGTGTGTAGTTGCTCTACCTTCTTGTCTTCCTCATTCTGCACTACAGTTAGCAAGCTGTTCAACATGTGGCTTCTCTCCTCTTTTCTGTGCACCGGCGGCAGGAAGCTCTGCAGCATGTAGCTGACCAGCTGACAGTCTAACCAGGGACCATCACCAGCTGTGGGCTTCTCGTCTGCATGGGGCTGTTCAGACACAGATTCCTGTGTGGAAGTAACCACCTAGAAACAAAAATACAAAGATAGAGCACAGACCGTTTCAGGACAGTAACAGGCTGCAACAGAGGAGAGGATAAGAGCACTGACCTCTCATGCAAGCTATGAGGGAACAATTTAGAGTCGTCTAAATCTCGCTCTGGCCACACACTTCATTTTCACTGACGGCAGACACATACAGTACACGTGCAAAAACAGACCTGCTCCAGCATACAGTGCAAGATAAGGGGCACTGAGCAAGCTTCAGGTGGGATCAGGTTCAGTAGGTTTCTATAGTAGCGCATGTCTACATCTGTAGAGAGAGGAGGGGAATCTGTCTCTGTCCACAAAGAAGAGAAGATAAAAAAGAAACAAGGTTAGATTGTTTGTCCTACTCTGAGTTTTTTATTCAAACACACTCACAAACAGGTTTTACCTTGTTCTGGTGGGGTCTCCCCCCGCACTGACTTCTTCTTGGAGTGTGGAGTCGCAGGGGGAGGGGTCACCACAACCTGGCAAGAAGGATACATATAGTAAGAAGACACAGAGTAAAAGGTTTTGATTTATACACAACACAATTTACATCCAGCCAACGGGTCTCACCATATACTGGAGATAGTTATGTATTCAATAATATTCAATATTTCATCAAACAATCACTCTAACGGCCATGGTAGACAAAGTATCTATGTCCACATGTATTCAGCTGGTGCTATTGCAGTCAACTAGGTGACGTGATAAGTAGCCCAGAGACAGTTTGTGAAAACAGCTGTATTTCAGTACTGCTTTCAGACCTGCATATTTTCATTTCCCACGTGTAGCAGAGTGGCGCAGCGGAAGCGTGCTGGGCCCATAACCCAGAGGTCGATGGATCGAAACCATCCTCTGCTACTTTTAGCTTTTCATTCAGAATCCAAATATAACTGAGTTGAACAGTGTTGCTTAAACAAAACAGGATATTTGAACGTATCAACTTACTGTAGCACTTAACAGGAAGTTATCATTTAATAGTCTTGTCTGTCATGTATGCATGTGTACGGTTACCTCTGTGGACTGAGAATCCACTCGAACAACAGTAGGTACACTGATGAGTTTGATGTGGTCTAAGTAGTGCTGGTGCTGCCTGCGCCAATCCATACAGTCATAAATAAGACTGGAAACTCCCTCAAAAATCTGGCTTCCCAACTGCAGCTGGACACACAGTAAAACCACACACAGAGGTCAGTCAGAGGGGTAGCAACCATAATGTGACAGAATGAAAGCTTAAAGGCATAGTTCAGTTTTTTTGAAGAGGGGTTATATGAGGAACAAATGGCCATTAAGTATAATATCGGCAGTAGAAAGGTCTCTGCTCTCCCCCAGTGAGAAACACCGGCGCGTTGCACTGCACCGAGACACAGACAGTACACTGTTGTGAACGAGGGACAGTTAATCAGTGTATTTTCACCACCTACGAGAAGTCCTATCCCAAAATAATACACCAGTTCAAGAGTATGATAAAAAGTAAAAATTTACAATGCACAAGTTTGTTTATCTGGAACTAACCAACTCACTCCTCCACACAGGTAGGCTCCGCGACGCACTGTATCACTCCACCTATCAGCTGTTTGGATCAGCGGTGCAGCGCGCTGGTGTTTCTCAGTGAGGGCGAGCACAGACTTTTCTATTGCAGATTTTAGGCTACTTAATGGCCATCTCTACCTCATACAACCCCACTTCAAAAAAGCTGAACAATCACTTTAAGAGCTTCAGATTTAGGGAATAGGGAATAAGACAAAATATACCAACTGCAGAAAAAAAAGATGAAAACAAATCTCGGAAACAAATATCTCACCACAGCCTCAGGATCCTGTGGACTGACAGAAGTTAAGAGATCGGGGACAGTGTAGCTGATCTGAGCCACATTGTGGAGCTTGGACTCCTGTGGCATGTTATCCAAAGCTGGGCTCAGAGTCGACCAGAACAGATCCAACCTCCTGGCCTGTGCAGCTTGCATAGGACTGGCTGAGCCTGTGATTTGATTTAATTTATACCCCAAATATTACACAATGCCACCTGAACCAATAATACATGTTAAAAGTATGAGATTTTTACTCTAAAGATAAACTGATTGATCAGTTATGAAAAAAAGTGAATGTGCACTAGGCCTTAAAGTTAGAGGGTGCAAAAAAAAAGGTAGGTAAAGGTAAATTACCATCCAAAGCTGGAGATGATCTCTGGCTCAGCTTATTGCCCTCACCAGTTTGTCTGTGCTCTGAACACAATTTGATGACATTAGCTACATGTACACCTATGGCATCCAGGGCCACAATCAGATGAGGCTGGTAGAAGCCCGAAATCAGGATGTAGTGTTGAGGACCATCGTCTGGCTCATCATCTGTGCCCACACACAAAGAAACACAAAAGGATATTGCAGGTATATCAATCAATGTCTACATACACATTATGATTCCATACACGTACTGCAGAAGCAAGTGGTATCCAAAGACCTTTTGTATATATTTTCTCATAACATAAACACTGCTGTAATTATTACATAGCCAACAGTGGGTCTTTGTTTTATCAGCACAGTTGTTTTTTTTTTACCAATGAAGTTCGGTGGCTCAACATCATCCCTGCGCTTGAGTTTGGTCTTTTCCTTGGAAAATCCCTCTGGAGAGGGTGGACTCTTTCCCTTTTTGTCAGAAGCCTTGTCCTTGCCTTTGTCCTTGCCTGCTGGGACGGGACCAGCTTTTGCCTTCTCTTCCTCAGCCTAAAACAAAGGTGGACAAAAATGACAGAGGACTGCACAGAAACATATGAGTCAAAGTTTTTTGGCAACAAATTCCTCCAAGCAAGTTGAAGACTGTTACTAAATTAATTAATTAACACAGAGAATCATACATAAGAAACACTCACGTTTTCATCCTCCCTCCTCTGCTGATCACTGGCTTTGATTTGAAGCAGCTGGAATTTCAGTATTTTTGCCATCAGGTCACATGGGATCTCCTCTCCCGCATCCAGCAACACCTTAGCAGGCTCCATAACCTACACATACAAAAAATATGAAACACAACCACAAAGAGCAATGCCACTACAGAAATGCAAACATGCACACATTCAGTACGCCCTCGATGTCTTTTCAAACACTAACTCATATCATATTAAAAACTAAAGGGATTAATTCCTATAGACATCTCAATCCTACCTCATAGAAAGTGGGGACATCATCAGGCTTTTTTGCTTTGGGATTCCCTAGGTCATGGATCTGTGGTACAGGAGAAGATGTTAATCAGTTATTCATGTTATTAGCCTACCTTTGAAATCAAATTTAAAATACCTTTGTAAGGGTGCTGTCCCAGTTCAGCAAACTGAAGAGTTTGCGTTGTGGTTGTTGCACGGCCAAAGCCAGAGCCTGAATCAGCTCCTCATCCTCTTTACTTTTCCCAACCACTAAAGACACACAGGCCTGCCATGAGTCCTGGAGATGACACGACAACATGATTTAACACGAGTAGCTAAGCTAATACACGCACACCACCCAACTCAGGTTGGTGACTCAGGTTACATGGTTTTACTTCTATTTCCCTGACAGTTGACCGACAGGTGGATTACACGCTGACAAAACGCTCGGGTCCTCGTAAACCACACGGCTAATGATAGAAAAAATACTCAATACTCATCACTAATCATATTACTCACAGAAACAATGTTATAATGCTGCAGCGTCCAGAGTTAGCTACAAGACAAAGTAAAGTTTTGCTACAGAGAAGCGCTCAAAAAGAACACCAACATACCTACGTATCCGGTTTGACACCTCACCTTCAAAATAAAAGCCCAAACGTAAACGTTGCTGGTTTTATGCAGGTTTTACGCTGTAGTTTCTGTCGGTGTGGTAAAAATGTCACAGGAGAAGTGTAACGCAACTATCCACAGATCGTTTTAGTATAACCCAAGATGCATTAAAGAATAGTTTGGAAGATAGCATCATCCAAATTTTTAAAATCCAACCCAAAACCCACGTAATTTTAACACTGTGGCTAACAAAAGCACCAACGTAAAGTTAGAGTGTTGCTACTGGCTATATTATAAGAACTTTACAAACTTCTATTAAAGTTAGCGTCTGTGTGTTAATCTATTTTTAACACAAAAATAAAGTTAAGCGGAAATAATAGCAAACCTCCTCAAACGGCTCTTTGCTGAGACCAGCCTCCCAGTTCTTGTTGGCAGCTGCGGCTCCAGCAGCGTTAGGCTTCTTAGCTGAGCCCTTTTTGGCGGCTTTAGGTGGCATTTCTACTCAACAACCTTTAACGTTATCAATTAATAAGAACACAGCCAATTTAAAGAGACTCAGCTATTGTTATAAATGTAACATATCTACCAAAGACTCAAAATGAATCCTAACTGCCTGCCAGCGTCGCCTGGAGCTTGTGTTGCCCCTGGCAACTGCAAGAACACAAATGACTCTTCCTGTAAAATTTCAAAATAAAAGCAGAACAGAGCGCACATTTAGCTTTCTATGTGTTTGACAAAACCAAAGAGAAAGAGCAAGGAACAGTTATCTGCTTTAAAACTATCTGTTCAAAAATATTACATGAGTGGCTGATTAATTCTCTTAGTTTTGATAGCAATCACTTTTTATAAGTGGCTTTCATTCAAATGTTGTCATTCCTTTTCTCCACCAGATGGCAGTAGGATCTTCTGGGCTGTGCGACTCCAAACATGGTGAGTCATTAATTCCAAATCTTTAGTGTTCCAGACAATTTTTCACACTGCTGCACTCTTAAATAAATTGTATATTTTCTGTCAACACAATGTCGCCACTCCACAAGGGAGTAATTCAAAAGTTGGAATAGGAATAAACCAAAGCGTCCAGCATACACAGATTTACAAATGTAATGGCAGCAGTTATGAGCAATAACTTATCTGGGTTATGTCACGTAATAAGGCCACATACGTGCATCTGAGATTATGAAAGACTTGACTACTGTCCCACCTGCTATGACCCAAAGCATCCGAGGAACAGATATCTGGAACACAGACAGTTTTGGTGTTGTGCCCTCTGTTTAATGACTGGTGAAACCATTTTCCATCAGATGAGCCAAGTACAAAGAAAAGGGTTAAATTAGAGCAGTACAAATAAGAAGAGTCTCATTCTTATTCGATACATCAAATAGAACTAGGGTAGAATAGAGTTTTATTTTTAGCCCAGGTTTTATTTAAAGAAAGAGTGTTATTAATCAGGTGAATGCTGAAGTGGAATGAATATAAAGATGCTGTATCAGATTAATGATAATGAAGAGAGAAAGGGCTCACAGCCAGCCCCCACCATTCAATACTGATCATTTATCTTTTTTCATTAGACGTGCAATTACATCATTTTATTTAATACACCACTGTCTTTAACTGTTTCAAGTAGCCTATTATAGTAGAATAAGGCAAGAAAGCCAAAATCCTTTTTTGTAAACATACAGCATGCCTTTTCCTTTTGTTCCTTGTTTATATTCAATGTTTACATTGAAAAACAAGGTTTTGAAAAACCAAAGACCTCCACAGGATTGCTATATTTTGTTAGTTGTTTTCATGTTTGAATTTTATTACATTATACACCAAAGCATTACGTGTATTACATTATGTGTTTCTGTACAATCCAGCTAGAATTTCAAGACAAATGGATGAGAGCAGAGATTGGCACTGACCTAGAGGTCAAACTGGCTGCTTTTTGTCATGTTTATATACACCTACTGCATCCTCTATACAACACATTCCTTTCCCCAAAATAGAAGCTTATTTGGTCTGTGCAGGTCTGTGAAATCTCAACAAAGTAAATTTTATGTTACAGTAAGAAAAATGAATTAAAAAACTGTACTAGTCATTACAGTATGCAAATTGGACCACAGTAACAAAGGAATGATTCTTGCTCTACTCATCAGTGCTTATATAACGAATCTCATACAACACATCTCCATCGAGATGATGGTTTGGCACTGATATCAGGTCAATACCATCATAGCAGTATTTTTAATGCAAGGGGAGCATTGTCATGAAGGTGATTTCACCCGGACAATGACCTACTTCCACCATAAAAGGTCAAAAGCGAGACAACACCCACTTGTCAGATGCCAGAGAAATCTTTGCTTGATGCCAGCATTAGTTGTGGAGGAGTTGTCAGGTCCAAACCTTCCAGGACAGTGTCTACCAAGGTCACACACCCACCAGACAAACACTGAAATAACACTTCATCCACACTGCTGCAAATAGCATAGCAACATCTCAAAATACCCATATATTTTTTTAGAATTATACTGCACTTAAAAATGTGCATCATGTGCCTGTTAGGGCTATTTCATTTCATTCAGCGGTAGTTTGTGGTTTATTCCATCTTCATCCACTTGCCTCACATGCCTGCCTGCGTTCATGTAATCTGATCAGAGCAAGAGGTTCTTAACATTGCATGTAAAACCAAAACTGGAAGTCAAAACATACTAAAGTGGGAAAGAATGCAAGACACTGTGTTCTGGCCAAGGCAATACCTGTACTTTCCATTCTGTTACGCTCTGTACCTTGAGGTATCTGTGACCACATGCAGCAAACAGTTTGAAATCATGTGCTTACAAATGACTTAACACTGTATTTAGATGATGGGATGGTCTTTTAAATACCAAGCCGTTCAGCAGCTCATCATTTAAAGCTCTGAAGTGTCTCTATGAACACACAAGAGATGATTATGCAACAATCGTTAACAGTTTTTGATTACTGCTCACTGCAGGCCTCTCTTTGTATTGCAGTTGCATCACACAGGTGGATCTGGTTTGCTGGTTGTGCATGGCTGAGAGGATGTGCTAGCAGGATGTACATTACATTCCACACATTTGTTGCCTGATATTGTGTCAGTAAGAGAAAGCACTAAGCTCGGTGCTAATACAGTCATGGCTGCTGCCATATGAGGCTGCAGATTTATTAACCATGTTCATAGTGTATGTTGTGTGTATGATCACGTTCTAAAAAGATATCTAAACTTTTATCTGATGCAGTATCCTAAAACTAGTCTTTGCTCTGTGTTGTTGGATGAATGATAACTTCAGTCATTTACTGTGTTTTGTCAGATTGCGTTCAGTGTTCAGGAAAGCAGCACAGCTTGGCAAGGCTAAGTGGATTTACATGTTACCAGCTCCAATGGCAGCAAGAGGCCAGCGTATGAAAGATTTGAATTTCAATACGCTGAAGCCATGTGATGCAACGTCAGTAAAGAGCAAACAGCAAGCTCATGTTTACCAACCCAACCATTTAATGAGTCCCACTTTCCCTGGATGGAAATCTCCTTCTCTGGTGTTGTAGGGACAGTGTTTTGATTTATGGGGGATGTGGGGGCTCACAATCAACAAACATACCTGCCAGAATAGAAAATTAGGTCACACTGACTTGAAATAAACACTGTCTCCCCAGGTAATCATTTGGCCCCTTTTTTTGCTCCTGGTGTGAAGTGATCATAACAGTCTCACTGGACAGCTGGCATAGTAACAGAATGTCAGATAGCAGTCCCTGCTTTCAACTTAGTACCAAAACAAGGATCTATTTCACTATACCTTATGCAAGAGATGGACTAGATAAACATAAACATTACAAGTTGCAACATTGCAAGTTGGATATGTCTTGTAAATTAACATCAAGAGAATGTGATAATGCAGAGATAGAATATTACGTATATACAATTTGTGTTGTTTATGTAGATTTGACACAAGAACTCAGGAGAGATAAACAAATCTAGATAACTAAACAAACCCAGTCCCATTGTGAGATGCATACACAGGCCAAGTTCGTCAGATTTCCCTTTTCCCAGAAAGAGGTTGTTCTGCGGGTCAGAAGAAAACATGAATTCAAGGCCAGATCATCTCTTGGGAACAAACAGGCTTATAGTGACTCGGATGCCCCATGGAGAAGGCGAGGCAACTCAAGAGCTGGTAAACATCTGTCAGCTGTCGAGGCCACAGTATGTGCTGTTAGGATCCGTCTGATCAATGTGATTGACTCTGCAGGTGTGGCTCTTTCCACAACATGGCACTGTCACTGAGACCATTGCATCGTTCCCGAGGTCATGTTGACTCTGAGGATCTTAAATACCACCCATAGATTCATGGGCTTCCATGAATGAGTTGCCAAGCCAGGAGAGAGTAGATCAGTCACTCTTTTGGTTGCCACGGTGTGAGACAGCCGTCAGTACTTTTCCATGAGGCTTCAGTCTATATTAATTATGTTGTCCTGCCCCTTGGGAGGAGCATTTGCTTTCTCTGCCTTTCTTTGGACATATACCACAAACCAATTATGTAATACAAAATTACACTTTTGAGAAGGATTCTCATGAGGTGTAGCTAGTGGAACAGATGACATTGGAAATTTGGGCACAATAATCAAGTGCTGGTTTTTAAAGGAACAGTTCAACATCCTGTTAAATTTGGATTTCTTGTCAAGATTTCCTGGTGACCTGGTGACAACACCTCAAGGGGTCACTGCAAGAGGAAAGAAACTGTTTGTATACTACCCCCTCCTTTAAACTGCAACTTAACTACTAGGTTAACTGCTTCCCTTGTTTTCAATCATTATGCGAAGCTGAGCAAATCTTCTTCTATAGTCCCTTGCTAGATAATCTCAGTGCCATTGCAACTTGAAAAGTAGTTTTTCTTTGCAAATGCATGTCAACGTATGTAAGACTTCTTTTAAAATACATCTCTTAAGGGCTATAGAAGTTTAGATAAAAACTAGACACATTTGATATACTGTAGACACATCCTTTATGTTTGATTCACAACACATGTACAACATTAAATGTGGTACAGAGTTCAACATTTGTTTCATATAACAAAGTTTTTGATATTCAATTAAATGAATGCAACAGTGCAAACTTGTACTGCTGACCCACTTACGCGCAGCAAGGCAAAGGGATCAGGCGAGGCCGCGTACTTGTGACACTGGGTAAATGATCACTGGTGCTTTGTCCCTTCACAATGACAGTGACGCATCTTGCACAAGATCATGTGCTACTGTCATTAATCTCTTGTAACCATGTCAGCTCGTTCACTTGTTTGTGCAAGAATGACGGCCTGTGTAATTGGAAAAACTTTGTGCAAACATTAAGTCGTTCAGGGCAGTGTGAGTGGCCCATTTACTCCTCTAGCCTCTAACTGTGCATTTACAAACACAAGAGCTTGGACTGCTGCGAAAAAGTCTTGAGCACAAATGCCATTACTACAAATATCCCACACAAGTGTCAAAGTCCTTGATGCAACAGACTCTCATTTGTATGCCTCACAAACAGGAGGCCCTTAAAATCACTATGGAGACACCTCCATTAAGGGGAGTGAGAGAAATGTCGCACAAACTCTGCAGGTTCAAACAAGCAGCTGATGTGCTGACATAAACAGTTAGAGCAGTGTGCATGCACAGGCTGCTGTGTGCTGTGTATAATCACAGAAAGGAAATGACCTGTAGCTGCAACTGGAGTCAAAAGTGTGCTTTTCAAAATTAAAGTCTTCGCTAGAATACAACTAAAAATGTTTAATTACTGGAGTTTGATAGTTTCTATGAATTCTGAAGATTAACCAGCATGATGCACATTAACTTATTCAGCAATACTGGTGGCTGTCATGATGTCCAGGCTTACTCATGCATAATAAACATCAAATTCTTGAGATTTTGTTCCTTTTGTCCTCTTTAAAAGCCTGTATTGTCCCACTGCTGCCTTCCCACTCCAGACGGCTTGGCTCCAGAAAATGTACAGTAATGATCTGTGGGTGCTGAATAATTATTCAGACTCAATAGCATAAACAGAAGTCTAAAAACGTTAAAACTATGGTTTCAATCTTTTATTGTCTAGCAGAGACAAAACCTTTCCTCCAACAAGAAGTTTACTGTAAATGGCATTTTAAAAAAGTTTGAAAAAAAATTGAATTAATAAAAAGAATTTCTTTGCACAGCCCAGTTAAATCACATTAAAAAAAACAAAAAAAAACAATAAGTGTTAACATTTTGGTGAACCATCCTTTTAATAAGGCATTGAAAAGGTGTGTCTGGGAAAGGGGTATAAAAAATAAAAATGCAATAAAACGCTCAACACTAAGTATACACATAGGTCTAGCTGTGATCTGAGTGAGAAAGTACTTTTCTATGACATTTAAGGCATCCACATTCCCTTAGTGTGACTCCACACCAAGACAGCAGCATCCTCACAAAAGTCTTCAGTCTTAAAAAACATCTGTAGCCCTGGATACAGCATGGTACAACTAGCTACATATGGCCCCCAAAGACTATGTCACTGTCTCCTATTTAAGCCTAGGTGTGTTTACAGCGGCAGAATACATTCAATGCATCTGGAAACATGCAGATGCATCAACAAAGTGGCTAGTGTCTTCAACAAAAGTGTACCCACAGTATGTCCCTCTCAATCATGTTGATGTGAACATAGTTTTACATTCATCTGCAAAATGTACAATTTAAAATCATGTTTGTATTAAACTGACTTATTAGAAAGAAAAAAAAACAGTTCATGATATTACAATTTTGTTGATAAAAATGCACTTTTAGAAACACTGAAGTGAAACCCAGAACTACCAGGCTCACTTATGCACAACCTGTTGAGTGTAAATCCCAAATTGCAACTGGATTGACTGGCTACCAATAACTGAGATGACAAACCATATTGTACAAAACACCGTAGAAAATATATGACACTACTGGAGTGTCATTTACATTTGGGCAGAAGTGCGTTTACCCACAGGAAACCCAGTATCCCTCTAACCCCACCCATAGTTCAGCACTCCTCTACCACGGTGCCAGCCGAGGAGGAGTACAGTTTTTTCTTGACAAGCCGGAAACCTGGACTCAGTTTAAGTACGTGCCTGAAAGCTGGGGCAAAGCAGGTTCCCATAAAGAAGAAGTCCCTCAGGCTGGGCCAGGCAGTGCCGTCCTGCTTGAAAACAAGAGTCAACTCGAATGTGGGCACCACGGTGGCATCATAGATGATGCGCTCCAGCCGCTTGCAGCCCTTGTCCAGCTCCAGGTGGACATACAGGACGCAGCCACGCAGGCCACAAGGCTCACAAGACGCCAGCCTCAGGACCTCACGAGCTATTCTCCGCGTTAGCTTCTCTGGGACCAGCACAGAGGAGCAGTGCAGTGTCGTTTTTTTGGCTCGAGACAGGCAGTTTTCAAACATCTTGGCCAGCTGTTGACAGGTTCTGTCCTCGGCCACATCTGCATTCCTCTGAGGCTCAGCCAAGCAGTATTCCCAGAAATCCAGTTCTGAGGAAAAAATAAATAGTTCATTTTAGGAACCAAGTCCAGCTCAAGCCATTTTAAGATTTCAGCATGCACACAAAATGTAATGCATTTGTCAGTTTTGACTACAAATGCATTGTGATGGAATCAGTCTGAATCTTCATTCTTTCTGCTTTTTGTAGGCTATATGACAACACGTGTACGGTGTACATTTTAGGACATCCTCAGGATCAGGCTTCAGTGTCAGACCTCAGATGAAAAGGTATATGT
This sequence comes from Decapterus maruadsi, assembly GCA_030347415.2. NCBI lineage: Eukaryota > Metazoa > Chordata > Actinopteri > Carangiformes > Carangidae > Decapterus > Decapterus maruadsi. The sequence continues at coordinate 19,458,803 of CM064898.1, forward strand.
TCTCAGGAAAACCTCTGTCATACTCGCACCAAACTTCATCAAGTCTTCATCATTAAGCCTTCGGAGTTAGACGGAACGGCATCACACGTAACACTGTCATCTATAAGCTCTCAGAATCAGCCTGAACTACGTCGCATTTTAAGGCGTCATCTATTAAGCTCTCAGAATCAGCCTGAACTACGTCGCATTTTAAGGCGTCATCTATTAAGCTCTCAGAATCAGCCTGAACTACGTCGCATTTTAAGGCGTCATCTATTAAGCTCTCAGAATCAGCCTGAACTATGTCGCATTTTAAGGCGTCATCTATTAAGCTCTCAGAATCAGCCTGAACTACGTCGCATTTTAAGGCGTCATCTATTAAGCTCTCAGAATCAGCCTGAACTACGTCGCATTTTAAGGCGTCATCTATTAAGCTCTCAGAATCAGCCTGAACTATGTCGCATTTTAAGGCGTCATCTATTAAGCTCTCAGAATCAGCCTGAACTACGTCGCATTTTAAGGCGTCATCTATTAAGCTCTCAGAATCAGCCTGAACGGCATCATGAAAAAATATGTCACAGTGGACGGTATCAAGACAACAACTGATTCGTCAGCAACAACGCTGAAGTTCGCTTCCAACACACACACACACACACACACACGGGCGCCGATTTATGTTTTTGCCCGTGGGTACGCACACGTGTCGGGGGCGTAATGGTCGCGCATAATCTTCGCCGGTGAAGCACTTTGTCCATTTATGGATAAATTAGTGGAAATTAGTTAGTAGCCTACATTAAAGGGCAACTTCGGTTTTTTTCAACCTGGGCCCTGTTTTCATATGTTTTTTCCGTATATGTGAGTGATGGATAACACTTTTATTGAGGTGGCTCCAGTATTGAGCCGGGCAGGCAGCCTGCAGCCCAGCTAACGCTCTTACATGGGGCAAGTGGCTCCCGTCAAAGTTCGCCGTAAACGAGCATTTTTTTCCAAACTGACAGGCTTAGATAGTTACATTGAGTGTCCGACAACACACTAGAGAGGAGAAATTAACGTAATCAGGGTTTTTTCTGGTCAAAATTTGGGTTGAGGCGGCCGCGGGGATACGTATCTCTCCCTCCGGTCAAACGCCCCGTCCTAATCCACTGCAAAGTAGGTGCCGCCAGCTATAATAGTGAAACAACCGCGCTATTACAGCCGATTTTAGGATAAAACTCTGAACATGACGTAGACATGGAGATCTAGCCGGGTTAAAATAGCCACCCATATTTGCCTACAGGAGAGCCCGGCTCGCTACAGTAGCAGCCCTCCGTCTCCGTCTCCTCTTCCTCTCCACGCTCTGTGCCGGTGGGGTAAACAGCGCTGCTGAGCTTCCATACTGTACAGAGTTTCAATCAAGATTCCAGCGCGGCGGCTGACAATTTCAGCGAGGCCGTGCCGACCACAGGGTCTGGTATGTTGTCAGACACTCATTGTAACTATCTGAGCCTGTCAGCTTGAAAAAGAAAAAAAGCCCGTTTACGGCGAACTTTGACGGGAGCCACTTGCCCCATGTAAGAGCGTTAGCTGGGCTGCAGGCTGCCTGCCCGGCTCAATACTGGAGCCACCTCAATAAAAGTGTTATCCATCACTCACATACAGAAAAAACATATGAAAATAGGGCCCAGGTTGAAAAAAACCGAAGTTGCCCTTTAATGTAGGCTACTAACTAATTTCCACTAATTTATCCATAAATGGACAAAGTGCTTCACCGGCGAAGATTACGCGCGACCATTACGCCCCCGACACGTGTGCGTACCCACGGGCAAAAACATAAATCGGCGCCCGTGTGTGTGTGTGTGTGTGTGTGTGTGTGTGTGTTGGAAGCGAACTTCAGCGTCGTTGCTGACGAATCAGTTGTTGTCTTGATACCGTCCACTGTGACATATTTTTTCATGATGCCGTTCAGGCTGATTCTGAGAGCTTAATAGATGACGCCTTAAAATGCGACGTAGTTCAGGCTGATTCTGAGAGCTCAATAGATGACGCCTTAAAATGCGACGTAGTTCAGGCTGATTCTGAGAGCTCAATAGATGACGCCTTAAAATGCGACGTAGTTCAGGCTGATTCTGAGAGCTCAATAGATGACGCCTTAAAATGCGACGTAGTTCAGGCTGATTCTGAGAGCTCAATAGATGACGCCTTAAAATGCGACGTAGTTCAGGCTGATTCTGAGAGCTCAATAGATGACGCCTTAAAATGCGACGTAGTTCAGGCTGATTCTGAGAGCTCAATAGATGACGCCTTAAAATGCGACGTAGTTCAGGCTGATTCTGAGAGCTCAATAGATGACGCCTTAAAATGCGACGTAGTTCAGGCTGATTCTGAGAGCTCAATAGATGACGCCTTAAAATGCGACGTAGTTCAGGCTGATTCTGAGAGCTCAATAGATGACGCCTTAAAATGCGACGTAGTTCAGGCTGATTCTGAGAGCTCAATAGATGACGCCTTAAAATGCGACGTAGTTCAGGCTGATTCTGAGAGCTTAATAGATGACGCCTTAAAATGCGACGTAGTTCAGGCTGATTCTGAGAGCTTAATAGATGACACCTTAAAATGCGACGTAGTTCAGGCTGATTCTGAGAGCTTATAGATGACAGTGTTACGTGTGATGCCGTTCCGTCTAACTCCGAAGGCTTAGTGATGAAGACTTGATGAAGTTTGGTGCGAGTATGACAGAGGTTTTCCTGAGAACATATACCTTTTCATCTGAGGTCTGACACTGAAGCCTGATCCTGAGGATGTCCTAAAATGTACACCGTACACGTGTCAAAGCTCTCACGACCAAAAGCTTCATACAGAATGAGATGGCATCACAGTGCAATGCTGCGGCTCCGGCTGGAGACAGAAGCTGGTAGATGTGCTATTGTACGCATGTAGCTGCTGTGCAGACCGGCTAGAGGGATGACTTCATCCTCTGTTGACTTCCCTCTGCCCCCCTCCCCTCCACTGCTGCAGCCATGCACCACAGTCTATGGGATGAACAAGCACCGGTACCCACAAACTAACGGGTTAGCTACACAAACACAAAGGAGGGAGAGAAAAAAACAAGCAAACATAAAAAAAAAAAGCCAGTGAGCGTACCTTTCTCAATGCAAGCCTGGTCATATCTTCTGTCGACCAAATCCGTAATACAGTCGGTGCTTTTTGTCTTTAATGTGCTTGTGGCAACCATGGTGACGGGCTTGTCCTCTCCGGGCTCCTGTGGTTTTAGCACAGCTCCCTGAAAAAACCACGAAGCAGCGTCAGAGCTAAATGAGACACAGGTGGCTAATTAAGTGTCAACACGCAGCCATTAGCCACTAACCACCCCCCATAAAACAATACCCAACATAGCTGCTCAATTCTAGCGGAAAGGCCTTTAAATTACTTACCTTAAATATTATTTAGTGCAAAAAAGAAGAAAATTTATAGTTTAGACAGTTTAATAAATAAAGTCCCACGCGCACCGCTTCTTCACTCACGCACCAACAACCACACAGACACACACAAACACACACTGCGCCGGGCAAACTTCTGAGCAGTATTTATACCTTCCTTCCTCACTCAGCTGACCGGAGGGTTTGACCAATCACAGTGCAGCTCTCGACGTGGCCTCAGCTCCTCCTTTTATTGGCTGCCAAGTGGTTTTTAAATTAAATGATTGACCAACACATGCAGAGAATATTTCTGTTGCTACGTGGGCGGGGGAGAAAATGCACAGTGGGAGAAGGGGAGGGCTGTGAAGTTAATCCAGTTTTATTCACCTAGATGTCTTATTTCCACATCATGGTTTACCCACATGTTGAACAATAATAATAGCCTAATAATATTAATAAATTAATCTTTGTTGAGATGATGTGTGCTTTTACTGCCATGTATACTAGGTTATATTATAGTAGCCTAGTTATAGGTATTTATTAGTCACAAACACAAACCTCAAAAACTCATGTTTCAGCCATAGACTGAAAAAAAGGTTTCAGCCTTACTGATGAAACTCGGGAAACAAGCTGAAGGTAATATTCCACACACATTTGATTCAATGCATAACCTGAAATGTGAAATGCTGTTTTTGTTTTTCCGTTTTAGACAAGAGATTGTTAAAAGGGACAATCCACATCTTTTAAACTGAGGGACAGGCAGTGGTTTCAGCCAAACTAACACATCCAAACATGGCACTGGTCTTGAAATAAGAAGCAGAAACAAATGCAGATTGCTTTGGAACCTAGTACACGCCAATCCAGGGCACTGCAGAGAGATGGAAATTCAAGGATGAAATTTATCTGATCAGAGTGGTTTTCACCTCCCACAGGGATGCAATTAAGTTCAAAATAAGCAAAGCATTTCCCTCACGGAAGTCTAAAACAAATAAAACCATACTCCTGCTGCCAGTTCCCATCTTATCTGGAGGTCTTTCACATGGAGGAAGCCCTTTATCCACGTTCGCTCAGCCAAAACATCTCATCTTACTGAATGTGCATGTGTGTAGCTACATTTGGCAGGTAAAAAACATCAGGCACAGTTGTTCAGCTCATCAGCAGTTTATCCCTCATCATGCACTGTCTCGACAGAAATCTCTTGCCAGTAACTGGAGCTGCCCCTCTTACCTCCAGCAGCTCTGCTGGCTAAAGACTAGAGTAATGGAATCCAATGGGCGAGAGAGCACAAGAGAGTGCGAGAGAGAGAGCTCTGCTCCAGTCACATGGAGAGAACTAGATATGCCTCAGAAAAAAAGTCACATGCTTTAACTTGTGTTACTGCCTTTGTGGATGGAGGCTCTTTGATTCCTGCCAGAAAAACTGTGAAAAATATGACACATTTTATCATGCAAATGTAATCTGAGCTGCATCTATGTGTCAAGAAATGTATTTTGTGAGGAAATAAATTATCTAGCAACTTTTAAATGAATTACACTACAACTCCTTTTTTGCAAAGTATGCCAACATATAGTCAAGTGACCAAAGTGATACAACCTGTAGGCACAGTTACAGTAGCTACAGTAAAAAGAGGTTTCTGTTCTTTGCAGTTGACACTGTCAGTACTTTCGTCATGACCTAAATGTCATTTCTTTCATTTGACCTAAATGTACCGTATGATTTATAAACAAGGTCAGTACAGTTGCTGAGAAAGCTGTCTTTCAGACCCATCAGCCTACATTTTACACTGTATCGTAAAAACTTAACAAGCAGGAAATAGTAGAGTAGAGTATTTTAAATTAGATTTGCTGTGTGCAGGCAGACAAAGCACAGTTGAAAATGAAAGCAAAAGAAATGTGAACATTTTAATGAAAAAGTTCAGCCTTATATTAAAAATGCATTTTGTGCAAAATGCACATTTTAACTGGCCTATCGTAGACACAGCACTTGAGGTCTGTCCTGTTGAGTCTGACTCTTATCTGCAGATTCTGTCACCTGTCATACATTGCAGCTATGTGGGTTAACTGTGCAGACTGGGTCAAATGTGGTGCACTGACCGGCTCAATGTCCAGTGGATGCATGGAATCATGCAGGGCAATAAGAGCTACATTACTCCATCCACCTTTGGCAGAAAGACTGCAGTACAGTCATAAAAATGAAAATCATCGGGAAAGCAATCCTGCAAGTGAGGCACACACTCTCTGAACACATGCATGAAATGATACCACAGCCAAAACCTCAGGAGACGGACTGTGTTTTACAGCAACTGTCAGCTCTCACCAAGATCAGTGCACTCGTTTCAGTGCTTATAATGTTTCCAATGCCTTGATATTACATTCTGCCTCCATCAACATTTTTCATGCTGTAGCACCTTCTGTCTGTGGCTTCTATCACACTACTTGATAAATACTTGCAATCTCAGTAGGTCTTCACTTGTTGAATGAAACTTAACTCGTTTTCTTTTTCCACGACCTTCAAAGACAAAAGCGAGCAGACACTGGGCCTGTAATGAGTAGCAACTCTGCATGTGACCTTCATTCCCTGTTGGTAAGGCGAGATGACCAAAATCTGCTTGTGAATTTGTTCCATGTGCCAACCCCCGTTTCCCTGAATGAAGCAAAAGATGTTGTGTTTCAAGTTACTAATCCATTGCAGTTCAGATGAACCTTCTGTTATCCCCCTCAACACGCCCGGTATGTCGGGCTGCTGGGCTGCTGTCGTTCTCTGATCAGCCAAACTGCTGCGTGTTGCACCCGGTGCCCTCCCCCATGAAATTTAACAACAGGAGCCTTTTTGCTGAGTTGCATTTCTCACACAAGATAGCTGCACGTGGAGGAGTATTGCTGGCCTTGCACACAGCTGAGAGGTCTTTAAAGAAAGAAATATGGTCCCTCGAGTAAAAAAAGACGTGAATGTGTGTCTGTGTAAGCGTGCCAATATCATAATATATACACATTTCTGACTCTACATACACATGGCTTTTAATGCATTTGGAATATAGCTGGAATAATTTCATTGTAAGATTCCTACATGTCATTACAGTAGATATGAAATGAGCAGGGACTTCTATTTCAATGCATTAATACCAGAACTCAACATATCATCAAAAATCAGCCAAAACAGGGAATGCACCAAATAAACAAATTGGAAGCTTTCATTTGGTCTGAATACTGTGTTTGGATGCAATTTTAAAGTCAAGTCCTTCCAGTGCAGATTTAGAGATTTAATATATGAAAATGACCTCCATCAGTTTTCTGAAGCACACTGTAGTTTTCAGCCAGGTCATGCTCCATGTCTTATAGCAATAAAAAGAAGCATAGCATTTGCACTGAATTGTCACTGTCAGACTCAGATTGTGAAATTTCATAAACATTAAGAAGAGAAGAGTAGATTTTGTCCGATACCACTGAAGCTGAAGGACACAGACTGGCATGACATCCTGAATGTAATGCGACCAATGCCACAGCTGGTACGCCATTATGGTTGTGTGTGATGGGCCCTCTGCCAATCTGCTCACTGTCTCTTTGATGGACGTGCGCCCACAGTCAAAGCTGTTACCCAGTGTCAGCTTACAAAGGACACAGATAGAGCCAGTGCTAATATCACTGATTCAACATGGAGGCCGTGTTCACAAAATGGCAAAAGTCACTCAGATTTATTCTCTGAAGTTGGATTAATGGCACGGAAAGGTTGAACTCTCTCTGGTTATGACCTCACCCTGCCTGAGCACTGTGTTTTGTAGATCAAACTGTTACACAGTGGGATATTTTACACTGGTTTTCTATATCTCACTCCTCGATTAACAACCTCATGAAACCTTAAACACCAGCTTACCAACTGGCAGTAAGACCATGACTGGCTCTTTGTTTTGTGTTGGCTGTTTGCTCCCTCTAGTGGTGAGTCACTGAACTGACACCGTTGGTGGTGACCTGTTCCATATTGGAATAATATTGCAATGTGATAAATATGGTAAACCTTTATTTACAACAGACAAACAAACAAACAAAACCCCCAAACATGGGCAGGTTTGGATTTCGGTTGAATTACTGCAGTCAATAAGCAACCATGTAATGTATACAGAACATAGAGAGGCTGAAAAATGAAAATGTCATTAAGGGCTTTATCTTGTAAGGGAAAGATTTGTATTTCAATAATATCAATCCAAACAAATAGATATGTTTGATATAGTATAATTAGATGAATCAAAGCTGCATTTTCTTGTGATTTATTGAGGAAATTGAACAAATTCCAGCCATAAAGCATTTCCAGTGTCTTTACATACAAACATCTGTATCTACCTTAGTCATTGTGCTAAAATGTTACATTAAATAAAATACAAGCACTGTTTTTTCACGTCAAAATTGCTGATGAATGAACAGTATTGTTATGAAAAGGGAAGACAGTGATTGTAAATGCTCCCAGTGGAAAAGCCTATTGGAGTATTCTTTTAAAAGAAATACTTAACTGAGATATAAAAGTGAAGTGCATCCCAAAAGAATCTGTTTTCATACAGTACTTTTGGTAACACTGACAGGCACATATGCAGGCACGCACAATCAATGATAAAACACAACAAAAACATCATAATCTACAAAATAGTTTTAAAAAGGATGATTATAAAATGTAAAATGATTTATTACATCTGATGGATCTGCGATCAGTGCATTGTAAAGAAAATGTGCTTTACATTTTGGCAAGAACGAGCTATGCAGCTGTATTTGTGTCAACAGTATACCGAAAATTGAGATTATGCTAGAAATACATAGTTATCTGCAGTTTTAAATCCTCACAGGTTGAGAATAAGTTCACTTACTCTGAGATTTATGATCACAGTCCTAAAACCGCATTCAGCATACAGAATCATACATGAAAACCACTGCTCGATACAAATGTTTCACAAAATTCACTCAAGGAATCAGAAATCTAAACAGTTCCCCCACAAGACCAGGGCGTGTGCGCGACAGTTGTGAGTCATCCACTGGCTGAACTCGATGTTTCTGCCCCTTTTTATCTTGCAGCAGCTGAAACACACAAAACAACACAGGCAACTGATGAAGCCCCAACAGAAGAAGTGACATGTTACAAATGTGTCCAACTTGAAAAATGATCGCAACAATACTCTAATTTAACCGTGAAGGGAAATAGTGTTCAGCAGACAGCTGCACTGCACCGGCCTCGCAGCACAGGACAGGATGTCACCACGCTTAGTAAGGCACCACTTCTCAGTACAAAAAAATGTCATTGTCATGCAAACCAGATTCCTTAAAACAGCTTAAATAAACATTAAACCATTAATTTACAAAAGAGGAGTGATAGGATTTTTATTTTGCCATTTCATTTGAATTCATGACCTCAGTAAATGCATGTTTTGCTGGTGAGGTTTCAGACTGTTATTTTACTTACATGTGGGTAGCAGGATCGCAGACCCATAAGAATTTATAAAGCTACAAACCAAAGAAATCCAGTAGTCTGCAACAACATAAACACTTTCTTCCTTAGCAAAATTCCTACAGCATGACTCCATTTCCCCATGAAGCTCTTAGCCAAGTCATCCAGACCTGATTGTGTTAGGGGAGGAAGGCCGCGGCGGAACATTCAGTGCCCATATGTGTTGTTTTTTTGCATGGGTGGGGTGAAGGGGCACAGAGTCTGTGTACAAACTCCATATGACATGAGCACCTGTGGATGTGCACATGCATTCACCCCACCAAATAACATGCACACGCCCCCAGCGTCTGGCCCACACTGACATTTGCTGGTCACACAATAGCTCCTGTCCAAAATAATCTGTGTTTATGTTGGGAAGTCACTATCTTTCAAGCCCGGCTGCTTGTTTGAGGGCGGGGGCGCAAAATCACAGGAAACACCTTCTGTTGCCCAGCAAAAGCCCCCAAAGCTCTTACAGTACAATGCAATATTAAAAGGCTGCGACTTCCCAGGAATCACAGCTTAACCGCGTCTGGAGAAACAGCTTTACCAAGCGCTGCAAGAATGCACAAACAGAAGGAACCTGGAAGGAACGCTTGCAGGAAATAGATGGAAGGCCGCTCACCATTTTCCTCTGCGCCTGATGACTTCACACCGAGGAGCATGACACCATCTTTGGTGCTTTCAGGTCTGCTCTGGAAAGATGCACTGTGGAGAGACAGGGAGACAGAGGGACGTGTGCTTTGCTTGTTCACAACTCACAACTTTAAAGTACAGCATGTACGAAGTTTAAACTTACTTCTCAGTTCCAGTTTCAATGGTCTCTATAGAATAAAGACAAGACAAAGCATTAGTAAACACAAACTACCCATTTATTCATCAAATGTGTTTATTTTCTTTAAAATGATTATGCCTTGGGTATCCAGTGCAGTAAATTGACAGTAAATAGACGCTTTACATGTACCTGTGCAATCGTTGACCCTCTTGCTTTTGAATTTGAGGTAGGTGGCGACAGCAGCAGCTGCAAGCAGCGTGACAGGCAGCAGAATCCACCACAGCTTATTTCCTGGGGGTAAAACAGAGGGAGATTCTCATCAACATCTGTCCATTTAGACTTTATCTAGCAAAAGCAGTTATAAAAATTGCAATATATAACAAAATATATGTAAGAGGGTGTTGGTTCAACACTTCAACAAGTTGGGGATCAAACAATGACCTTATGATTCTGACTTGCTGTGACCTGGACACGTCAAGAGCGCAGTTCAACACATTACCTGGTTTGGGTTCTGCTGGCTTGTCACTCCCAGTCTGAGACCCTTTCAAAACAATGAGTTTCTGATTAGTTTCCTGTCCTTCAACATCCAACAGGATGATTGAAAATGATTTATGATCATTCACCAGATATGGCTTTCTATGCAGAAAAATCATCATGTAGCACGACAGTTCAGTATAACTCACCAGCACCATTCTCCTGCTGTGGAGGGCTTTGCTTGTTACCTGAAAAAAAATATCACAGATTTATCAAAACAAACTGTATTATGGATATATGTTATAATGCTTGGACATAAAAAGAGCAAACATAATGTATAAAATGATGTGCTGTAGCCTACCTGTGTCAGAAGTAGCTTTGACTGCTGAAAATGAGATCAGTATAATTTAATAACACTGTTAAAATACTGACCCTTAGCCTTAAAAACACTCTCTGAAAAGACTGATTTTCAAACAGTGACATGCCATCACCAGTAAAAGATTTTCAAAAAATTAAAAGCAAGTCTAACTTGGATTGGCGTTGACAGGCCCAGGGATCGTGGAAGAAGTAGTGTTCACTGCTGGAATTGGAAAAAAGAGAAAAGAATAAGACATCAAAGAGTTTGATATCATGAGTGAAACCAAGTCAAGCGAGTTATCCCCCCTGTTTCCCTTCTCTGTGTTAAGATAAGATTAGATATAACAGGTTGTTTCCTAAAAGATGAAAATACTGCATTCATACAGTAGATGTACCTGTTGAGTTATTTAATGGCCGGGTCCCTCGTGGATCAGTTGTATCATCTGTTTCAAACAGAATGGCATCAGGCATATCAGAGCAAGCAGGCTTCAGGTGTTTCAGAACAAACAAGTCTCAAGTCTTATAATTACTTTGATACAAGACTCAATTTGTGTGGTTTGGTGTAAATATAAAATTAAAGTCTCATGTTCTTAGATAAAAACGTTAAAGTTGTGTCCTCAACTAGCTCTTCAGTATTGGCCTTCTCTTCCTACTCTAATAAATTGAAAGAAATGCTAACTTTTTTTTGGCTGGGTGTCTGAAGAAGAAGGAGTGCCTGGTGGTGGAGCTTGAGTTGATTCTGAAAAACAAGAAGAAATGAAAGAGTTTGGAATCATTAGTCAGTTCAAGTCTATTTCCCCGTACTTTCAGTGTTACATTAAGTACACAGTGCGAAGCTGAAAAGAGATTTTAAAGTGTTAATCATGATGTAGAGGTTTATGTCACATATATCACAGCACTCTTGATTCTATCTCAGCCAGGCTTCAGGTTTTTCTGAAAAAAAGTTTTATCTATTGTTCTTTGGGGAATGTTCTGATTAATCAAGAACTATCAGTGAGATATTGATCCACTCTTCTTACTATATCAGGAAATATGGAGAAAAAGGAGTACCATAAAAAAAAGTATAAACCAGTGAATAAAAAACATTGGAATGTAATGACAAATAACCAAATATTAAAGAATACTTATGACCTGTGAACCAGCCACAGGTGATGGAAAGGTGTGCAACTGTCAACAGGCTGCAGTGTGCAGTGATATGAAGGGAGAGAAAAAAGCGATTGTAAGGTCTGACTTTTTTGTGGTCAACAGTTTTGTGGTGGAAATGTAATGCTCTTTTGAACACATTGTTTTGAGAAGCAAAACTCTTTATTTTTGTCACCCCAGCCAACTAGCTGGAACTACCTTAACACCAAAACCAGGCCGAACTCACAGGAAGCAGTAGGGGGAAAGTCACTGTTGATGCACGACACATGGGATGTCATACAAAATATGGTTTATTCATCTTCATCGTTTCACTTTTGCATATTATTCTTTGTTATTTTCTTTTAGATCTCCTCATTCATTGGGAGTGCTGATAGACATTTTCTACAAGCTCTTCTCATAAATAGCCCATTAATCAGCTGGTGAAGATAGAGCTTCAGCAGACATAGAAATATATCTGTGTAAAACATTTCCGCTGACAGATTCTATTTTTTCTTCAAAGTTGTATGTTTGCATCATTTTTTTTTTTTTTGGCACAGCCTTAAAGGCCAGTGGCTGAGACAAAGGAATGCCCTCATTCCAAGTGTCAGACTGGGGAAAAGAAGTCAAGTCAGTGATGGAGGTGGTGGAGGAGTGTTGAGGTGGATATCCTCTGCTTGAAACACTGCAGCAGTGTGAAGCTGCATCCTGTCCTGTCCCAGACACACTATTGTTGTCCTCTGACCTGTGAAGCCAAGCTTCCTGTCTTCACTGTTGTCAGCTGCGATCCTACTCAAGATATTTCACACCAGAGCAGTCACTGGCTGAGGTCTACATCTGAGCTGTTTCACAAGTAGATTCTTGAATGCTTACGTCATGTGAAACAGGTCTGAGCCTGGACTCTTGTATTTTAGAGCAAATATCAAGCCACTGAAGTTAAGTAAGTTTCAAATTTCAATGGGAACAGTACATATTAATGGACATTGACATGTAAATATGTGGGATTATAGCCAAGTGGCTGATTTCCATCCCCAGTCCCAAGTTGAGTCCAGAACCAATGTAAGCCCCAAGTCCTTCATGTCATTCAAGATGAGCCCAGGTCAGAAGAACCACCAAGCCGAGTAGATCCTGAAATGAATTTGAGTCAAGTCTCAAATTGAGTCAGGTTTTTAAGACAAACCTCAGTTACTTTGGTCCACTTGTTAAGTTGAGTAAAAGTTCAAGTTGTGTCTGGATTTCAGTGGTAGAATCCAATAACAAATAGTGAGTGGTTTGAACATGCAATGATTCTTTATATTATCTGTTGGCCATACTTAGCTTTATTGTTCTGTCTATGCTATAGAACAGTGTAAGGATCATAGTGTAGTTTGGAGCATTAAGGGAAAAGGAGGCTTTGCCCATTGGCTTTATGAATGATATAGGTGTTAGTATAATGGGTGGGGCTAGGAGGGGCTTGTTTTCATTGATTGGCATCAGAGTTCTACAAATGGACATTGTGCTTAATTTTTGTTAAAACAGCTGAACTGCATGGAGCCAAACTGAGACCGTCTTCAGAATACCGTAGACACTTTCTCATAAGCAAGAAACATCAGTGGTATTGATCTTCTCATCTGACTCTGTGTTAGAGAGCAAATGTTTCCTGTGGTGTGAAATATTTCTGTAGTGCACATACCTGCAGAGTTATTATTTGATGAAGGTGAAGCTGGTCCACCTTGTGTTGATGCTGGTGGAGCTGCCTGATGTGATGGAGTTGTTGCACTATTTGGTGGAGCTGCTGGAGTTGCTTCATTTGCTGGAGCTGCTGAAGCTGTTGAAGGTGATCCACTTGGTGGAACTGGTGGAGCTGAGGGAGGTGCTTCACTTGGTGAAACTGGTGGAGCTGAGGGAGGTGCTCCACCTGGTGGAACTGGTGAAGCTGCTTGACTTGGTAAAACTGGTGAAGGTGGTGCTTGAGTTGATTCATCCGAAGTTGTACTTGGTGAAACTAAACAAAAACACAACATTTATGCACAATGAAGCTGTAAATATTTTCATTCACACAGTGTTGTTAGATTCTTTAGTGAATACTTATCAATTGCTAAGAGCTAGTGGACTAATTTCAGTCCCTGTGTGAGCAGTAGACAGGGTGAGGGTGTTTCCTCCAGATGTTTATGGCTAAACGCTGGAAGTAGATTTGTTGCCAGTTGGGACGTTTCAGTCTCAGGACAATACTCTGTTGTCTCTGTGAGAGAGGGGGCAGCTTGGTTCCCACTGGCTATCTGCTGTTAGATCACCTATCTATCCAGTGCAGAACAGTTATAGTTCTTTGGGTTCCGCACAAGAAAAAAAACAAACAAATCAAGAGCCACCCTCGTCTTCCCTCTTTTCAACAGAGAGCCTCATTTGTCACTTTGGTGATTTTTCATTCCTGCGTGTGAGATTTGTTCTTTATGTCTAAGTTTGTTAAAGAAATGTTTTCCTTCCTTCAAATGCATATGGCAGAATAATACACCACTTGCAGTCAAACCTCTTCTAACTTGTTAATATAATAAAAGAGGAGGACAATTGATGGCATGAACACACAGGGCTTATCTCAGCCTGGATGAACGGAAACACAATCTCAGAGTGGATGTCTCCGAGGTCATGTTCAAAGTGAGAGTGTCTTTTGAACAACACTGTTATCTTTATCTTTGCACATACCAAAACAGATTTAAATTGCATGAGAAAAAACCCCATAAATAAGGCATCTGAACAATTACTGCTGCACAATTATTATTTTTTTTACATTTACTCATGATAATGCCACCAGTCAATTTGACAAAATACACTGTATGTGAAAATGTTTGGACCTTAAACAAATATCAGATTCAGTTCTCTTTTATTCAGCAGTGACTGAGGCCATTAAGCAAGCCATCCTAGTACTGATGATGCTCAGAAAGAAGACTGAAATAAATAAAAGGAGTTGAAAACCTCTGAGGGCCCTCAGCTCTCATGACCAAAAGTAAGAGAATGGGTTCACCTACCTAGTGTGAAGGCGAGCAGGAGCAGGAGAAGATCTCTGTTGGTCTTCATGATGATTCTGTGGCTGTGAACCCGTCTGACTTCACCCTCAGACTTTGGCTGTGTGGCGAATGGAAAAGGTGTCCGGGCTCCGCCGCTGATGCTTATTTTGGCACTTCCTTTAGATAAAGAAGGGGAGGAAATACACTGGCTTCCTTTCCTGACGTAAAGTGGGTGGGTTAGGGCTGGTTGGGAGCCCAGCACAAGGCAGCCAGTGGGTGCAAGCCTGAGTCCATTTAAGAGTGATTACAGTTTTGAATAATGTGTTTGAATGCATCGTCCACTCCCTTTACTTATTTTTTCCTGCTCTGACAGTTGACCAGTTGGGAGGAGGCTGGAACTCAGCGGAGACGGTGCAAAAACAGCTCACATGATCATCTGAGATAGAGGATGTCAATCAACAACAGGTTATTGAATTCGGACATGAAAACATAAACAACATGTAACGTGATTAAGTATGTGACAGGAAATTGACAGACTCAGAAGACTCATCCAATGAAAAACAGGAACCACTTACTTGCACACACGGACACTGTCATGCATTTCATTTGTACCATCACATGCATCTATCATCAGCATAAGAAAAACAAAGGAAGAGAAAATATATAATTACAAAATGGCAGTTTGTGTTATTAAGTAATGATCGGAACAGATGACAAGGAGCCAAATCTTGACAGCCCCTGGGAGCTGCTCAAATACCAGCCATGACGTCTCACTATTCTTCATTGTTTACGGAGCAGTTCCTCCAGAGTGCCGGGAGATGACCTTAGGCAGATCACACTGCTGCTCACTACTGTGTGAGCCTCAGTCTCATTTCCACTCATGAGTCAAGTGGACAGTCTGACTCTTGAGTTTATCAAAACAAACATGTTTTTATATAAGAGGTTCAAGTTGAGGTGTAGAATAGATAATGAGCACTGGTTGCTCACTGCTGGTTTGCCCCTGACATCGCACTCACTTGGTCTTTGGTTTATCTCACAAAATCTGGCTCTTGTTGTTTTTTGTTGGTCTCAAAAAAAAGAAGGAAAGAAAGAAAACAGGATGTCAGAGTTAAATTCCGTTCATTTTAGCACGGTGCTTGATTTCAGTTGACGAGGACCAAAGAAAGACACGCAAGAAAACAGGGACAAGAAAATAGGCTGCTTTAGAGCGGCTTTATGTTCATTTGAGAGCACAAGCAGATTAGATCTCTTAAAACCAGAAACAAGTGGGTGTTAATAGGTGACATCTAATCCCTCTTATGACTTTCTGGTTGCTTGAGTTGAAATAAGACACAACACAATTCAAAAACGCAGTGACACATCTACATTTTTGTCACAGAGTCAAGAGGAAGCCTGCAGTTCCTCGGCTCTGATGTGCACAGGTAAACTTGAGCAATCTTGGCTTTGTCGTCCAAGCTTAATCAAAGAAGTCACGCAGGTTTATGAGGAGGAAACACCTTTTGTTGTGAAACTCCCAAGGAGCAATTTCCCATCTACTTACTGGGCAGTCAACACAAAGTCCTGGAGGTTTGTGTGTAGTAGAGCTGATTAATCTCCAGACACTGTGTCAATGTTCGAATGTTTTTTTAGATTCATAGAGAGTATGTATTAGTGTTCAAAAAATCCCTTTTCAGTGCATCCTCTCCACTCTTGGACTGCAAGGTGTGAGTAACACACTGGGACTCCATTGTCTCTATTCTTAGTGTCTTTTTTGTTTCCTTGCAGGTATGAATTATGGGTAACAGTTTCCTGAAATGTTGTTGGAAAAAACACAGGCCATCACGTAGCTGGACAATACAGCCTCAGCGTCTTGTGCAGAAAACACCCAAGGGAGTGTGTGTAGTATGTATTCGATTTTATTGTACATGGTTGCATATTCACTGGCCGCCGGACAATTGCAGGAGAGCCCGAGTCTCACACACACACACGCACGCGCACACACACGCACACACATACAGGAGAAACAGGTACATTTCAAGTTGAAATTCATGCACATTTTTATTGAACAGTTATATAAAATACTTTTCATAGTTGCAAGTGCATGCCTCATCTGCCAACAGTTTTGAAGTTAAATTACAAAAGCAAGGCTTCATGTCGTGTAGTGAATTACTTGGGCACTTAAGCAGTTCTTAAAAAAGATCGAAGTATTTTTTTTTTGTTTCATCTTAAAGTATTGAGCAGTATCAAACCTGTAACTGATATACAAAGCAGAGTTCCAAATAATAATAGTAATCATAATCAAATTACACTTTCTGTGGCACATTTACAAAACAGAACAAAACTGATTTACCTGTTATATGACACAAACAGCTAATCATGCATTTTTGAGTTCCACATGTAACCACACACCTCACAAGAATTGTCAAACATGCTTAATTGGACTGTGTGCACTTACAAGCGCAGGTTAAAAATATGATTTCTCATCCATTTTAGATAATTAAATGCTTCAATTACAAAAAGAAGTTGAAGGCATAGAGCATCATGGTGTTAATTGAAAGTATGCAGGTATACGTTTCCAGTATATGTTCACTAAAGCGCAATATATTTCAAAACAGGCCTCCACAGCCAAGGTATTCAGATTTTCTAGTTCCTTTGTTTGATTTTTATAAAACATGCATAGGCAGACACTTTAAGTTTATTGTATTCTTTTTTTTCCTTTTTTTTTTTACACAATATAGGTTCTCTATTTTTACTTTGTTCGCAATACTTAAAAAGAGAAAAAATTAACACTCAGTTCCAGCAAGCCACAATAAATCTGCCCCCCCCCCCTCCCTTCCAAAAGAGACAAAAAATAAACATATTTGCAAATGATAGATAGGTAAATGTAAATTCCAGTTATGAAACTCAAGAAAATAGGTATTCATTACCGAGTTATTTAGCCATTATACAGAAAAATCAGGTCAAAGCACACACCAAAAGAACCTGAGGTAAGCATAATATGTACAAAACCATAAAACGTTCCATTATTTGGCATTTCGACAACATTGCAACATTCTTTTTAAGACTGCCTAATTAATTTCAGAGCTATTTCATAAGAGTAGCAAAAAAAAGTTATCAATAAATAGTCCTTATTTAGTTTGTACACCCTTATATGTTAAAAACATTATCTCATGTTCTGTCCTTTTTAGTGCTGTATTTTTGTAAACGTACAATAGTTAGTAAGAAGTTAGACGACTTTCCATTTCGGTGTAAATGAGCAAGGGTCTTTCAAGAAAAAAAAGAAAATAAATCACCTTTAGGATCTATCTATCCCTCTCTCTGTCTCTGTCACTCTCTGTCTCTCTGACATACTGTGGTGTGGTGTAGCATCAAGCGCAGTAAAGGCCTGACTGCTCAGAAATGTGAACCGACAATAACTTAGCAGATTTGACTATGAACTAATATTTAGAAGGCATATCCAAAGACTAGCAAGTGAGATGTCCCCCCAGTGTGAGCCATAGATGCCTCCCACCCTTCACACTCCAACAACACTCCCCCTCCTTTCAACTCCTTCACCCTTTGCCCCTTTTCTGCGGTGGCGGGCCGAGATGAGGCAGGGGGCGGGGCGGCCCCGTCGGCCAAGGTGACGCCTGCTGCTGCCGCTTCACTGGATGTTGCTGCCGCTGCTGGTGCTTCCCTTGGCGTCCGTGCCGTTGGTCTCCGAGGACAGGGCCTTGTTGAGGGAGTTGAGGCTGGCGTCGGAGGGCAAGGCGTCTCGCCGCGGCGGCATCCTCTCGTTGATGCGGTCCAGACCCTTCGCCTCTTCGAAGCTAGTGATCTTGTGCTGAGGTGAGAAGCCCTTGATGGCTGTTGAGATGTAAGAGAAGGGGGATAAAGGAGGAGAGATGAGGGAGGGGCAGATTAGACGGTTCTAAGAATGGGGTCACACTTGCTCCCAGTCACGCACACATCACCAGATTATCTTTGGTTTGATCTCAGGTCATGGTTTTGCAACAGAAACTTACTTTACTGAGAAAATGACAACATAGAGACTGCACCTGAGGAGCCGTTTCAACTGCAGGTCATCCATGAAAAATGAGTAAGTGTAGGACTGTTAATACTAATGAGAGGTGCATGATGCTGATCCCTACACACCTTGACTTGAACAAATGGTTTGACACTTTGTGAACTACACTTATTTCCTTCCTTGGATAGTTTGATGACATGATCTGTTCCACTCTGCTCTCAGGTCAATACAAGGCCACAGGCAGCAGCTGCTTAGCTTGGTGTAGCATCACTATTGTAAAGATGGAGACACAGCAGCCTGGCTACTGTACTGTATGTCTGAGGGTAATATAAAAAACCTGTCAACATCTTTGTTATGATCAGAGGATGTTCACAGTCCTGTTGCTCCTAGAGCTCCAGAGTGCACTGGTTTTTAGTTCTAAAAAGCTCACCTGAGTCCATTATGTTTGTCATTCTATCATCTCATTCATCAATCACATTAAATAATATGTTTATATTTTATTTATATATATGTTTACGTTACGTCACCTTACACTGTCAGCTCTGCTCAGTGGACCAGAGTACATCACTTGTTACGGTGTTTGAGTTCCATTTTACAGTGGATGCAACTAGAAATGGTCCCACACCTTTGACATGTTCTGTCTTTTCTTGGCTTTGCTTCATCTCACCTATGTCAGTAATTAAGATCCATGTGGAACAGGAACATGTTGACCATATTCCATAATATGAGAGGAACGATGCTTTGTTCATGGAAAATTTCCTCAATCATTTTTTGTGATCAAATTACTCAACTATATCTTCTCATCCATCTCCACTGCAAATAACATGGGACTTTTAAATGAGTGGTTTCTTGTTGGCAGGACACAATAACAAGGATTTCTACTATTTAGTGGATGTAAACTAAGCAGTTACTGACTCTGGATTTCCATTGAACAGATATATATTAGAGTGGTACTGATCTTTCCACTGTTTGCAAGGAAGTGAATAAGTTGCCTTTCTAAAATATCAAACTATTTCTTTGAACTGTGTGTATGATGTGACGTGAAGCTGTGCTACTCCTTCAGCGGTTTGTACAAAGTGTTTGCATGTGTTGTGTTTTAATCAACAGCAGCATGTACAGTAGTACAACATATTTACATAGTAAACATATTGAGTGTTTCGTGGTTTATCAACAGATGAACAATCAATATAAAGGATGTAACTCATTTTTATGAAATGACAACACATCAACACCATTTATTGGGATTTCAAAATAATGTAACTGGACAGACATAAGGATTAAATAATCCTTCTAGATCTAAAGAGGGAACTCCTGGCATCAGGGTCAACAGGTTTTCACTGTGCCATCAATCCAGCTGTGATAACTATGTGTCAGAAGACGTCTAGAATACAGGGCCATCTCATGGCCGTCTTGTACTGTTACTTTGTAGCTCTTGAACAGTGCGTGTCCTCTACGGCTGATGTTAAAGAATATCTTTACTGAGGCACATCCCAGAACACCTGAGGACCCCAAACATCCATATCACCCCATCACGTCACGGTTTAGAATGACAAGAGGGGGAAGAAGGAGAATGATCAAAGAGACAAAAAAAAGAACAAGGGGAGAAAATAAAAAACACTAGAGTGGAGCCCACTAAGACATTCACTTCCACAAAATAGAACCACGTTGAGACTGAGCTCACGTACAAAGACACTACAGAGGTACTTGGGGTGCTAACCACTTGTTTAGTCTGCTTGGAGCATGCAGCAATTAAGGGTTGACTGGAAAGTTATGAGGGGTGGAGGTGACAATGTGCTTCAGACTGGAGTTAAAGAACAACAGGATCGAATTACACTGAAGAGCACAGTGGGATTAGAGGGAGGGGGGGGTTGATGCATTAAAATACCACTGAAATGAATAAAATCAGGCTGATTTGCTTTAACAGCGTCTCATTTATCGACTTGTGACTGTTTTATTCAATTCAATGGGCTACTTTTCTTTTCGTATTTAAGTATAAAATCAAACTAACATTCAGCTTGATCACGTTTCATTTCAGCCAATTCTTTACTTGTAACTTCCACCTTTCATAAAGGCTGGGGGTCTGGATGGTAATAAAAACTATGATTGGAAAGAAGATGGCCCTTTACTAGAAATGGTGGAGGGGGGCATCGTTTTAGGGGGACAAATTGGGGGAACGTGGAGAGGGGCATGATGGGTAGCGTAGTTGTGTTGCTGCATAGCACAGGTCAGACACAGGTTATTAGCAGCTCACAGGAAAGAACACGACACAGCAGGGCCACAGAGGATCCACATGGAGAGAGAAGCAGAGAAGTGTCTCGACACTACAATGGACTGTCCTCTATGGGGCTAAAGAGGAAGTACTGGACAATTTTAATGTAAATAGCAGCTAGCAAACTACTATTTAGCTCGCAGTTGAGGTTGTTCTTGCGCCAAAGGCGAAGTGAATGAAAAACTGATTTTTGACTTCAATTTGGATTTCCCAGCCTCCTGTGGAGCGTTGGTCTCTACCAATTCAGATCCAGCTCGAAGCAAAACTCTATACTTGTTGTATTCAGAGAACTGCAACAACAAAACACAACTGCTTCAGTTGTTTCAAAGGGGAAATACCATTAGAAGCTTTCATAGCAAGACTTCAGAGGATTGTGTGAGGGTAGAGCAGGAGGTACACTATCTTGGAAGGTACAGGAGATTAAGCACAGCAAAATTATTACGTTGAGTGATTTAAGTGCAGGACTTTGTTTGTGCAAGGGGCTGCCTTCCTCTGGAGAACTCCATGCAGCTTTTGATAAGCAAGCAAGTGTAAGCTACTGTACAGTAATATATAATACTACTATTAAGATATTCTACACAAATCAGCTCATTCCTCCAGTTTCTAAACTGTAAAATGTTGTCTAGACAAGATCAACCACTCACTGTCTGAATTCTAGATACAGCCATAAAAAACCTGATGAATATGTCAGCCATCTATTTCTAAACATATTTTTGTATTTCTGTAACAATCTTTTGTTACTTATGGCCTCAGCTAATGATATATACAATGATATAAACACTACGAGAGACTAAATCTATTGGATACAGTACAGTGGGCCAACCCACATCTCTATCCTGATGCAAAACCTGCGCAATCAGTCAAGTTTACAGCGATGAACTCAAAGGCAACACAGCGTGTTGTGTTTACCGGTGAGGTAAGGTATGCAGCGTTTCAAGGAAATGCTACAAAACACATTCATAACAACTATCATGTATTTGGTTGTGTTAGCAAAGAAAAACTTATAGTGTAGCGTTTGCTTTGCACTCACTCAAAATCACAGTGTGCTCTGTGATTATGAAGTCTGTGCTATGAAATCCATTCCCCTTTAAAACATGTGTGACCACAGGATTTCCTAATTACTTACTTCCTTTTCTCAGTTAATACTATGCCACATTTTGTTAGCCCAAACACCCAACACACTCTATTCAAGCACCAGCGAGATGGATGAAAACCCAGCGGAGCCCCCTGTCTATTGCCATGAAAAGCAACAGAAGAGGGCAGCCAGACCCATTTACCTTCGTCAGCCTCAATAGCTTCAATAGTAGCTGAAGAGAAGAAGAGGGGGGTTGCAAAACGAATGAGAGAAGTGAGCAGGAGTTCATTTTTTTCCCAGGAACAAGTCAATGAGCAGCAAAGACAGCCAATGCCGACAACAAAGGTTAATGTCATCTCCACATTTTATGACAAAGGACACATGGGTGTTAGCAAAGAGGAAGGAGGAGGAGAGGGATGAGCCTTAGCTTTTTGATGAGTTCCAGGTCTGTAAAAGGAAGGCGACACATGTTTGTGGCAGCGAATGGCCTCATGGTGAGGACTGCATCGTTCAGATACTCAGAGGTTTGACAAGTTCAGACAAATGACTCGATGTAGTGACAGAAAAAAAATGAATACGGCAGGGACGGACACTGATAGCAAACACAACACCATAAAGCTGGGGATATATTAGTACTTCACTTCTGAGAGCAGAGATGGAGTTTAGAGTAGGACAAATGGAAAACAGGGATAAGGTCTAAGTGCACGCGTGATTGTTGGATTTATGGCTGTGGCTTCATTATTCATGTAGAATCAAAGCACCGCGGACATACAAAGCAGTGTTATTGTTGTGTTGTGTGGAGCATGAAGCGACATCTGGAACTATAAGATTAGCAGCTTTTGATATGAAAATATCAAAAGTGCCGGCTTAGTTTTTGTGAAGTGTGAAGGGGGGGAGGGCGGGGGAGCTTTGGTATTCAAACCACTTACCAATGTCTTACAGTCATCCTCGAGATTATAAATCAACATACAATACAACTGTGTAAAATGACAAGGTGACAGCAAAGTGACGGCTATACAACACTGACGACTATGAAACACAGTGCCACGAGGATGAGGAAAGATGACCATATTAAAAAAGAAAAAGAAAAAAAGGCACGAGGGCAATACAGAAACTTTACAGGATGGCTGATGGAGTCAACATTACAGTAGAAGCACACTGGCGTCTACGTCAAGGAGGGGAGCAATGTGATTCTACTAATGTTGCAACAGGAATCTCTGAACATCACTCTGCCTCCACTGGGGTTCTCTTTATGTCAGCTGCTTCCAGACGGCTTAAAGGCAAATACTCCTCACATCCATATACACAGATATTGAGTCTTAGGACTGCTACTGTCATGCAGGTCATTAGCAGACACACTTATCCAGAGATGCTGGTGAATATAGTGATTCCAACAACTAGATGCTCCTGTCCTACTGGATATCTTAATATTTGAAGCTTCTTTCTTTATTATTTAAGGTTTAGATTTAAAAGATTCACAGAACCCCTGTGTGTTCAGCCTAAACCAGTGGGGCAGTAATAGAAAGGAGCTCCCTAACTGAGATGTGATGCCAGATTTAGACCAGATGTTATTACACTCTAATGTGGTAAGAGATGGGCAAAGTTCAGACTATCTGCCCCTTGTGTAATTAACCAATGCTGTTACATGACTTGTGAAACGACATAAAATAAAATAAAAATCACTGCTAAAACTTAACAATTATTCTCTACTGAAGTGAAGTGACGTGTGTTTATCAGAAATACAAAGTTGAATACATGAATAACAAAAAAAAACCACTTGCTCAATTCCATTAACTGACTTCATGTGCTTATTACAGTGTAATAGAGAATAGTCTGCTAACTTTATGCATGCAGGAGTACACCCCAGTGGACGACATTGAGTAAAATACTACATTTTATCTTTTATCATCATCATCATCATCATCATGCAGTCGTTACTTGTGGCCATAGTTGTCACTGTTCAACAATCATTACTCAGACTTGCTCGACTGCAGAAAGGTAAAAGAGAAGTGTTTTTCTGTGAGAAACCTGGAGCTGTATGTGATAGTACTGTGTACAGTGCAACACTGAGTATTCAGGAACGTGCTAGCTGATGTTTAGCGAGAACCTACGAGAGGAGAGAGAAGTTACTCAGATTTCTGCTTCATCATGTGAATGAAAAGGCAGACAGCAGCTATTCCCCTTTCATTCACAGTTGGTTGTGTCAATTCCAATTCATCCTTTGAATCGCGGAGAATCCGGTGTCTGTCCTGACAGAGCACGGCTCCGACCCACTAGCGCTCAATTTTTTTGTACAATAGCCTGGCTGTTTCTGTCAGGAGGCCAACTAAATTTGAAGTGTTTGAAAAGGCTTTTTTCCAGAAAGCCTTTAACTTCCTGGCTGCAGCTGCTTGTTAAACTCATTTAGGGAGAGTTTGGAATTCAACATGACAGGGTGAACTGAACTCTAAACTTGTCTTACAGAAAGAAAAGAAAAAAAAAATAGCAACAGAATACTTGCACAACCGATTATACCTGCAGTTTCTAGGGAGAAAAGAGAAAGAAAAAGATACAGGTAATATTTGAGATAAAAACCAGTGGAATACAGAAAGAGACGGGGACGGGAAGACAGCGTATTAATGCGAGACATCAAGAGGGAGACACATTTGAGAAGACAAAGGGTAAAGAAAATCTGCTGAATGTATTTGGCATTAGGGGCTGCTAGAAAATAGAACGTGATATATTTTAAAGCCAGTTATCCAGGATAAATTGCTACTTTTAACTAGTTCATGGAAAACTGCATTAGGCAGCTGTTATTACTGTACTTAGATGTACTTAACTTAACATGCAGTATTGAAAAGATACTGCCAGAAACATTTATCTACACTTACAGTATTACTCTGAGGCAGATATTTGAAATTCCAGGAGCATCGCTGAGGGGAAAGTGAAGAAGTTTGCACAGTACTGAACGCCCTGCACCCTGAGCTAGTGCTTCATCCAGGGCACTGCTGTGTAAGGGGGATTTGCGTGTGTGCGAGAATCCCTTCTGGGGGTCATAGCGCGGCTTCTTGGGGTACTTGGTGACAGTCTTACCATTCTGCAGCTTTTCTTTGCCACCGGACAACACTCCGCTTGGTAGCATGCCTGTGGGGGTCAGTCCCTTCAGCGTCAGCACGCTCTCACTCTCCTCTCTGAAACACAAGATAACTCAGATCAAACCCTTCCAAGGTCAATGGCAACAGAAATGAAGCTCCCTTTCTTTATTATCCACATAATCATACTGTAGGTAATCAAGGTTTGCACACACAAAGTTGGAAACAGACATCAACATAAAAGTTGTTATGATGAATGTCATTGCTTTATCGTGCATCAAGCAGACGCAGAGACACATTAACATCATTCTGAGTTGGGTTTCTGACGATCAGTCGGACAAAACAACCCTCTTTTATCTCTTTTTTTCAACTATTGAGAGAAACATCTTGCTCATTAACTGCTAAATCCTCCACTGTGTTCATAAGACAGTAACTTTTCCAAAGTGCTCAGCCTGCTCAGCAACGGCAGGCTGAGCACTTTGGATCTCTTTGCCAAAGCCAGCTGCCTGTTGTGGCTATTAAAGCTGCAGGTTGTAAAACCAACACAATGGCTTTAAAGGCGCTAAAACACTCAGAGAGCCAAGACCCCTATGTGGTTGCCCCCTTTCACATCATATAGTGTAATAACCCTTTGCAAATATGAAATGGATGGATTAGTACAGCATTTAAAGGGGAACTATGCAAGTCAGCTGTTTTAGTAATGTTCCTCTTGTCCATGTGCATTTGTTTACAATGAAGCCGGCAAAAAATCAATACATGGAGCAGTGGATAACATTATATAAGATATACCATGTTGTGTGCATTTGTGTAGCCAAGGTGCGCAGAGACAAGAGCTGGGACACCGGGGCAGCGACAGAGTAACTACACTGATGTAGGTTTGTTTTCAGCCATGAGGTGCCAGGTGGAAGGCATGTAGTTAACTATCACAACTATCACAATTAGCCCGGAGCTTTTTAATTAAGTTAAAAATGTAGTTACAGGAGAAATCCTGCTCAGTTCCTCTTCAAGCGTCAGTTTTACCTTTTGCATTGCAGTCAGGATACAGTAACAACGGTAAAACATACAGGAGCATTCTTTAAGCTAACATACCTGAGCACAGAGAATACTCTGGCCATCTTTCCAATGGCGCGGATCTTGTTGCGGATGACCTCCTTTCTGGCAGAAGCGGTGGCACCTGAAATAGTGATAGAGTGTGACTCCTGTACAAAACCACATCCTATGGAGGTGCACTCTAAACAGCACTGCCTGTAGTGTATGTGTGTGTATTTGTTTTAAATTCCAAGTGCTTTTATTCTTTAAGTACCATACAGTTTAGTAAATGTGCTTAGACAGAACATGTTTGTTGCGCTATTAGAGCATCAGAAGACCACGATGCAAACACAATATGGTTATTGAAGCCTGAGGTTCAGATTATCAAAGTAGTTCAACTCCATCCACAGCATCACAACACCTGAGTGCTTCTCAGCAGTCTGCATCCATGCTGCATGTATCATACCAGCACTAGTAGCTTTCAGCGCTCGTCCCTTTAAATCCAACACACTACTCTCCCCAGACAGCACTTAAAAATCTGATATATCATTGTAAATGGCCACAGTGGCTTGTCCAAACATGTCTTTTCAGCAGGTTCGATGTGCACACACACACTATATGAATTTTCCTGTGCTGTGTTTTGGTTGCAGAGACTCAAACGGGATTTTTCCTGAACTGGAAAACAAAACTTTGTTTAAAGAGACCCTTTTGCAGAATAGCAGTTTAAAAGGCCCCAGGGAGCCAGTGTGGAAAATGTATGAGCATGAAGAATGGCAATGAAGTTGGTGTGTGGTGAAAGGCTGGGTAAAGGAAAGAGCTGATGTCTTGTTTAAGACTTTTCCTCTCATCCTCAGTTAAAAAAAATAAAAGTTACTATTATTTGTGGCCCAAAGGACTGATCCCCTGTAGTAATAGCACTGGTAGTACTTTTTTTTTGATGTGTACATCAAATACATTGCTTTGGCTAAATGAGAATGACCTCTCTGAAGCTGTTTTTTGTCGATGTGCCAATAGAAAAAAACACATTTCAATTAAGAGCAGTAAGACTCAGAGGTGTTAGAGGGTGCTTTAAACAGTGACGTTAGTTGACAGACTGAAATTCAGAGAGCAAGCACTAAACAGAAGTCTATCTACCGCGGCACACACTGGGATGGCTAGTGTTTGTACCTTTTTTGGGGGCATATATTAGCTGTCCTTCTCAAGAAAACACCCCCAGAAGAGAAGAGGAGAGAAAGGACAGAGAGATCAGTGGATGGCTGTAAAATGAAAGAGGAGGCGGCGGAGGGGTGGCGCACAGTGAAAGGAGAGGCGACAAAGCACACGTGTAAAGAAAAAGCGATGCCTTGAAACACAAAACTCTGAAAAACATAGAAAAGAGAGAAATTAGATGAGGTAAACCAAAGTTGTGACATCACAGCATGAGTGAGAGAGAGAGGAGGAGAGGAGAATGCAAAAGAAATGAGAGAAAAAAGAAGTGAGGTTTGAAATACGACTGGAAACCATGGATACAATGGCAGATATAGAGCAGGGCAACAAGATGATTGTCAGAGAGGCCGTAGAAAAGGAGATCATGAGTGAGAAAGACAAATGAAAGAACAATCCAAATGTCAAAATAGTGAAATTAAAAAAAATATTATGAAAGTGGAGATAGAAAAAGAAATGAGCTCAGGAGACAGGGTGAAAGTGAAGGTGAGGAAATGTGAAGATAAAGTGGATCGATTAAAAGCAATGAGTGGATGAGAAGGTGGAATGTATGAAATGTTAAGGGACGGCTTATTATTTGAACGGCTGCGTATCGTGGGACGCCATGTTCCTTCAATAATTAATTAAAAATGACGGATTGTCGAGTAGAAATTCTTTTTACAACTTTTGTGGAGGATTGAAATACTAACTGAGTAACAGGCCTCTCCCTGCAGGAGCCTGATGGGCAGAGTCTGGTGGGCAGGGGGAGGGGAGGGGGGGGTCACCTCACCTGGTCTGGCTGCAGTGGCAGTCAGCCAGAGCCTCTCTCTGCCCTGGCCTCCATCCTGTTTGGTTTTGTTGTGTTTTGATTGTCTTGAGATTAATTTCCTTTTCAGTTATACAAAAATGAAACTTATTTCTGCACGGTCTTCCCTCTTTTGTTCAGCCTCGTAGTTATGACAACAAACAGCATGAATTTGTAACTCAAAAATTAACTACAAATCTACTTTTTTCAAATCCACATGAACTTTTCAACAATTTTCAATCTGCAGGACCATTTAAATATGGCACAAAGTTTTAACATGTGCCAGAAATCTGTCGACATCCTGACACTCCACCCTTGGGTGCTGTTTACAGAGTCAAACTGTGTGCATCAGTAAACACAAAGAGAGAGAGGAGGGGGAGGAGGAGGAGGAGAGGCGGGCAGTGAGATCATTTCCTGTTTGGCAGAGTGGGGTGTGGCAGGCAGAGGAAAAACTGGCCATCTCATTGTAGATAAACCACTTGGGATCAAACAGACGAGTCCAACTTGCCAACATTATATAAAGATAAAAAGCGTGATAACTGTATCTAGCTGTGCTGTTTGGACTCCTGGGGACTTGCAGCACAGAGTCAGCTAGGGAAAACAAAACAACACATTTAATAAGTGTTGTTGGGAATTTCAACACTTGACCCCTAACTCAAGCTGGTTTCAGATGTTTAGAGTTTCTGTGGTTTTGGTTGTTCAAGACTGTATAAAATTAAAAATCTAACCCGAATGTTTTTTAAAAATTGGGCAGAGCAGCCCTGGTATGTGTAAACACAAGGAATAAAAAAACTCTTGATTTTGAGAGTGTGTGAGTGTGTGTCCCTGGGACTCCTATTAGCAGAGGTCTCCCTCTAGTGGACATGGTGAGGACTGATGCGTCGGGTGTTGTGCTGTCTCACCATCCAGCTCCTCGTCAGTCGTCAGCTCATCGTTGGAGCAGATGCTCAGTACGTTCACCAGCATCTCAGTCACTGTGACAGAATAAGAAAAGGACACACAACGATTGGCAATTATTTCTGGACCGCTTTGTGAGTAACCTTGAGTGTGCAGAGGGTTGTTCTGCCGCGAGTCATGTGGCACTGCTTACTGTAGGCAGTTGACCCGCGTGACCCCCCCACACGCCCTGTGAGAAGTGACCTTGCAACACAGATGGTCACGGCTTTGTGTGGGAGGGTCACACCCAAAACGGGCTGTCTCACTTCTTTGGTAACTTAGCATGTGTTGTATCTCTGACTATACCACACTGAGTAACGGCGCTATACTCAAGGTTTTTCCATTGCTGACTCAGGAAACTCAACGTTCAAACAACAGCATGTACTTGTCTTCCACTTCTAGTGTTTGTTACTGTTCTAAGGAAGCATATTGAATTCGCTTTTTTGATTAATTCATTTTTTTGTTGGTTTTTGGAATACTTTTTTCTGTTTTTTGGGTGAAGTTTTTTTTTCCCCAAAATCCCGCGAGAAGCTCCCACCTGCAACTAACGTTTAACCACTCGGTCAAGCCTCCACTTCATCACCGATCTATTAGATCTTAGATCCATGAGATACATCCATGGATATGCTCCACAAAAAATACAGTTGAGCTATCACCGGAATTGTAGATTTTCAAAGGAAAACCCCACAAATTTTTCTCATTTTCACTGTGTTCCTAGTAAATTCAGATTTATATTGAAAGGATTCGGAAACTAACTGTTATTACAGCACACCGCCTCAGAGAGTGTCACTCAGAAAATATTAGAGAGGTCTGATGTGGCACCTTTATCGTTACTTGCAGGTGGGAGCTTCTCACAGGATTTTGAAATCTCAATAGCTAAGTCAGAAAAAAAATTACCCCGAAAAACAGGAGGGAAAAAATTTGTCAGGAAAACAGACGAAAATTATTTAAAAAAAAAAAAATTGTACTGTTGTATGTGTGTTTTCATGAGCACCTTTCTCGCCGACAAAGGGCAGGGACCAGGTGAAGACGTCCATGAAGTTGGGCAGCCAGTAAGGGTGAGGTGAACAGTTGAACTGTCGGATGTTCATCACGTTGTTCTCGTACTTCAGCACTGCCGCTGTGAAGGGACAGAACAGACGAGGGAGGTGGTTGTTAAACATGACAGATCAAATAAAACTGGTTTGGTGCTGGTCCTCGAGCACATTAAGATGAATTATGGTCACAGATGGTCTTTTAAACAACTTAAGATTATATAGTGTGTCTGTCAACATGTGCAGAGAATGCCTGCCAATGAAAATATGCTTGCAGTTTTTATGCTTGAGGTACTGGTGACAATAAAATGAAATGCAGCTATTATGATATCTCAATTTTCTTCTTATATAGTCTCAGACAGGAGGCGGCGGTCTGAAATGAGGAACCAAGTCCTTACTTCACTAGACCAAGGAAAAGCACCAGATCAAATTGAGGTCTAAGTCCATTACCAGCCTGCTTCCTGTTCCCAACCACCACTTAGAAATATTGTATGCACTCAGCAGCTGGGAGACACTAAGGCAAATATTGTATGCACCCTTTTGTCAGTCTGATGTGTCATTAGCCTGAGGAGAGTTGCCCACAAAGTACCAGAGACGTTCTAGTACTCAGCCTATAGAAACAAGACTTAGAGACAAAGAGACAAACAGTGAGAAAACTGAGATACTACTTGTAATTAATTCTCAGGAGTCCTAAGGGAGACGTGTTGCTGAAAGCTTTTCTCCTTTAATATTTATATTATCAAATTTAATTAATAAAAGGCTGGGTGTTCAGTAAGTAGTTTGAAAGGTTTCTGGGTGTTTCTGTTCCTCACTTTTTCTGGTTTATGATTCATTAGCTGCAAATGCTGTGCAAAGCTGTGACTAAACAAAACCACCAGTTGCTACAGAGTGGCTGCAACACCTTCATCACACTGAAGGCCCAAGACTGAAGCCTCAAATGCTGTCACTGTCAGGGAGGGAGTGGTATATACACTTCATTTCTGGCCGAGAAGTGAAAATTAAGGGAAGGAAAATGCACAGGCATCACAATGAAGGTAGAAAAAAAAATCAATCCCTTGTTTTCACCCCTCTGGAACATTTCCTCTGCGTATTGATTACGGCCTCCAGTGAATCATGCCTGTCATTTACAGGATTGGATACATGACTAACATCACAGAAACACATGGCTCAGCATTTGAGCTCTTTCAGCTTGAGCTCTTTTCATTAGTTAACAGAAAAGCATCAATTTCTGGTGAGCAGGGGTGAGGGTGGGTGGGGTGGGGTGGGCAGAGACAGGAAGCTGAGGTAGTGACGAACAAAGCCTACAACAGAAATAACACTTATATGATGATCAGTATAAGTACTGACAATATATTATCACCTTCCAGGGAATGTGACATAAATGCAATCATCTAAATGTTTCCTCTAATGAAGGATATTTTCCAAGGCTGAATATCAAATATGCTTTGCATTAATTAAGTAATTTATGAGAACCTTGAAATTTGAAATATTTGAATTGACAGTTTGAAATGTTGTGCTTCTTTGTTTGTTTCTTACCCAGGCTTATATGAGAGTACTGCTACCACTTCTAATGTATAAAGCTAGCCATCTACTAGCATGTTTAGCTTAGCAGGAAGACTGGGTACAGGCAACTCTTAAATCCTATAAATTATGAGATGCTGCTATGTGGGTTTATGACACAGCCTGATTAGTTCACTGTGTCCATTGTTGTGCTAAACTAAACAAAGATAGTTCAACATTTGGCAAATTGGCCCGTTGCCATAATCGCTATAGTTTTAGCATTAGGTTCATTCCTTTATTTGTCGGTGCAAGCTATTTTTAGAACAGCGGAGCAGAGCCGTGAGCTGCTCAGAGCTACGCTACGGAGGCTAATGGGATTTCTTGGTTTCCCTCATCAAACTCATCAAATACACAATCCAACAACTCCACAACGCTCTGGTGGACAAGTTGTGACCTGCACATTCACCACGCTATGAGATAATAACGGAATGTTACAAGACAGAGTTGTTTTCAAGGTAAATTCATGTAAAACTACTGATTAGCGTTCCCGTCGGGGGCAGTTTTTCGGCAAACAGTTTCTGCATTTGCCTCGAAAAAAACTCCATTCTAAAAATAGCTTGCACCGACAATTAAAGGTAATGAATCTGCTTCCAAAACTATAGGGATTATATGGCAATGGGCCAATTTGCCAAAATGCTGAACTATCCCTTTAAGCTTAATTAAGCTCTGCTAACCATCGGCTAACTTTTGCTACATATTCATTGAAAAGATCAGAGGTTGATATCAGTCTTTTCATCAAGTGAAATAGTCAAAATGGATTGGTCGACTTCATTTTTAACTAAATGGACTCCACCAGAATCACCAGAGAGAGGCTACACTCACACAACATTTAAAACAGAACATCTTTAAATGATTCAAGCAGCTATATTAATCATGGAAAAACAGAGACTGGTTGTGTTTAAGCTGCTGTTCACAGCGAGGTTGAAAAAGAAGAGCGGTTCAATGATAAAAGCAACAAAGCATCCATCTAACAGCAGATGACTCTATAAAAGCAGCTGGGACGGCAGTCGACTGTCCTTATGTAGAGACTCGCAGCCGCACCGGGATTAAACAAGTACAGGAAATCAGTTTCATATAAAGCCTTATCATAATCACATGGCCGCTGTGCACTGCTGACATGGACATCGTATCCCCAGCAGTGACCACAGCACGCCCTGTGGGACCTCGCCCATGATTAACGCACAGTGTGAACGTGGGTGTTGAGGAAAACATGAGAGCCGCCAAACACAAATATATCCATGCTGTATATAGAGGCCCCCCGATCTCTCGTTGCCTCTCTCTCCTACTCTCTTGTCTGCTGCCCCAGATCTGCATGAAAGCGGACACCGTGGCTGGGTCATCATGGGGGACTTTCCTGCCTCCTCCCCTCTTAGGGTCCGGAATAGCAAGTCATCAAACCTGGCATCCCAAGCAGCTCTAACCCTCGGTTGCAACACAAAGCGGGTCAGAAAATATCCCGCTATGTTAGGGTTTGCCTCAGTGTGTGCGTACGTGTGTCTGTGTATGTGTTTGTGTGTGTGGCCAGCCAGGCATGGTAGTGCATTCAGCGCAGTAACTATGCGATCCAACCGGTCCCTTAAGTATTGCAAAACATTACATTCCACTGTCATCACCTCTCACCCATCCCAGGCTGCACAAATGAACACGCACACTTCCTCCAACACAAACGGCTACATCTCCTGCAGGGGAACATCCACACACTGTATAATTAATGTGGCATTATTATCAATATCTGCAGCACACTTACTAACCCAGTCCAATAAGAAAATCATTGTATTGGGCTGACACACTGCACCCAGACAGGGCTGTGGGTGTGTGTGTGTGTGTGTGTGTGTCGGTGTGCATGAAAGCAATTGTACGCGTGGGCAGCCATTGCATAAACATCACATACTGCATAAACACCGTGGAGGCACTTGATTGAATGCAGCCATGAACACCCGGAGGGAAAAAGGCAGAGCGGGGGAAAAGGTCAGCCCCCCTGCTGTTGCTCCTTCAAATCAGATTCCCTTTAAAGGAACAGAGACACCCAACGCCCCCCCCGACCCCCCCTGTGCAAACACAACAAACATGCTGAGCGCTGGGTGCGAGCAGGTCAAGGGGCTCTTTGTTTTTCAGGCCAGATGAGTCGGCAGATGACGGTGACACGGGCCGAAAAATGGCCTTCCTTCCTTCCCCCATGATCAGAGCGCTCGTTACTTCAAATGCACAATTACATGCAAAGTTTCTCATGCAGCATCATCATCATCATCAGCAGCAGCAGCAGCAGCAGCAGCAGCAGCAGCAGCAGCAGCAGCAGCAGCAGCAGCAGCAGCAGCAGCAGCACTCTGCTCTGCTGGCGACCAGCTGCTTCAACGCTGCGTGACAGCCACTAGATGTCTCTGCTGCTCTGATGGTGATTCACCAAGGGGTAGCTGAGGCCAAGTCCTGCTGCCACGGTAACACAGATATTGCAAGGCGACGCCCGCTCATTCATTATTCATGAGGGAGTGCCTTGAGCCGGTTTCCCCGGTAACAAGGACAGTTAATTCTGCATTGAGATCAGGGGGAGATTCCCACCGTCCTGCCTCCACTCTTAACGCTGACTGCATATCTGTCTCTGAGGTCTGCTGTGTGAACTTCCACTGGGTTCCCATTCCACACCAGATGTTCAGAGATCCCCAGACCATAATATTCACTACTGGGAAACTACAACTCAATCCTGTCTACTGTGTCCACATGAGTTGAGAGCCAAGTCCTTCTCTGATTGCAGAGCAGTTTATTGTAGAAGACCTGGTGATTTGATGTGAAACCTGAAAGCAACACGTTGATCTAATACACTTTCATCTGCACCGACACCGAGGCAGCGTGGCGACCTGAAGCTGCCACTTCACTGAGCGTGGATCAGTTCCACAAAAGCCAGTATGATACTGTGAAATGTCATCACTTCGCCAACATCATTTCATGCAACACTGGACGTGTGCTTGAAATGGCAAAGCATTTACTGCTGGTATATGAGGATGAAGCGCTTTTAATACCTGCACTCATTGTCACAATGTGCAATATCAGCTACTGCGAGTGTGAGTGGGGGATTCACTGCATATGGGTGGGGGGTGGGTCTTAACTATTGAGATTTTTGACCTTTTTACCTACAGTAATCAGGAGATACCTTGTCATTTATTGGTCTACTAACTGGTTTTGATTACATACATATTTCACAGCCAATCACAGTCTCAGTCCACCTGCTTTCTTATATTACATTCGCTTGGTGCTGAAATAAAATCATACTCAAGTTTAATCACATCTATTGGTCTTGCAGCATAGATGGTGAAGCTTCTGATCTCAAAACATTTTCATTATGACATTTGTTACTGCATTTTAAATGATTGTAGGCTATAAATAGCTAATGGATCTCTTCTCTGGTTAGTTTTTTATATTGAAAATGAAAGAAAAAAATCAATTGATGGCTCTTACTACTATAGCTAGCTTTCGGGTGCATGTCATAGTCTTCCTCAATTGTAATGGCTATATCTCAATATACAGTGCTATTCAAAAACATTCTATACTACTATAATATACTCAAATGAAGTGATTCTAATCAATTAACAGAATTGGAATCAGAACTTATAAAACCATTCACCAGTGATCCATCACTGATAATATACTAGACTCTGCTTGTTCATTTTTCTTTTTGAGGAGCAGCATGAAAAGTTTTGCAACATGGCCATGTTTACAGGAACTGAAGGGAAGCCCAGTAACGACCGGAGTGATAACAGATGGGTGGGCATCTGTAGCCAGGGATACTCTTCTCGCTGGCACTCGTGACGAGGGGGAAAAATGAATTCCCTGCTGCGCTGGCGTCATCACTGCCCTCGCTTCCATCCTGCTATTTATTCCAGTGGCAGGGCCAGGAGCCAATCATGCCACTCTATTTCCCTTCTCTTCAAATCACCAATCTCCACTATCTTGCAACCTGCACATGACCACCGGCATGAAACAGTCAACAACAAAAAAAAAAAAAAAAAAAGGAGAGAGGGAAAATGTGATCTCTGCTCAGTTTGACCTGTGAGTGAACCTGAGTGATATCCTGGCCTTTTCTCTTGGCAGCAGCACATTTAAGTTTCCATTTAATCCATGCCTGTTTCTACCTCAGCACGAAGCAGTAGTTTGGTTATATAAGGTGTAGCAGGTGTGCAGTGGATCTAAACCAGCCAACCCTTCACTGTCTTGGGGGTGAAGTAAAAGATCAGCGTCGACAGCTTTTGGCAGCATCACTGTCATTTAGCTTTTATTCTATCTAAGCACCACAACCATTAGGATTCAGTTGCTGGCTTTCTGGCCCGGTCAATAATGATGCAGCAGAAAACATTCCATTAATACGAAACCGCAAGCAATCTCTGAAGTGTCCAACTGCCAACTCCGCCATCTCCTCTCCACTGCAGTCACCTCAGGATTCAAGCAGTGAACGCTCCAGCAGTGCAAACTGCTAAATCACTGCTGCTGTGTTTTCATTTCCCTGCCAGCTCACAAATGTCTGTGCTGCTTTTCTGATTTCAGTTAGGAGGGAGGAGGGAGGGGAGGATACAGGGGTCAGGGCTGTGATGGACAGATGGTCAGTGCCTGACACTGCAAAACAGACACTTTGACTTGAAAGAAAAAGGAAGGGGATAAACGGCGCCTTGAAGCTGAACTTTGTCTTTATAGAACCACGTCACCGTCATCATTCACGTGCTGATTATCCTGAGTCAGCTCCATGTTCAATTTACGTCCAGTAGAGGAGGTTTTCCTCGCTTGTTTGTGTTGCCTCGTATATATCCTCCGCCCCCTCCTATCTGACAGGAGGTGCACTTCTGGCTACTTTTTCCCCCCACGTGGAGAGGTCTCATTGGTTAATCTGGCCAACTCCCAGCACTAGATTGATGGGACCTGCTCATGCTTCCTCCCTCCCCTTTGAGATTTATGTGCCCACTCGATTGGCCATCAATCACGGGACATGCACAGTGGGCTCCGAGCTCCGGCAAGAAGCTAAGAGCAGAGCAATTCATTACAGAGGCTTTGCTGCTACCAGTGAACCCCACCCACATGACTGATTAGAAGAGCATCAACAGGACTAACAGGGCTGTATTGGTTAGCTGTGCCTGCCCCACTGGAACTGTGTGTAACATGTGTGTGTTTTTTTGGGGGGGGTTGGGGATTTTAATACAAAATCTCAGGCTAGACTTTTATCTTGCAGGATGTTTATTTGCTTGGGAGCTGCTCGCTTTCCTTTTATATTCGTATTTTAAGCCAATAATCCTGCCACTTAAAGACAGATATGGCCAAAGAGAAAAGTGGGTTTCATTTTCAAGCAGACAGTGAATGATGACAGAAATAAGACGGCGTGTAGCGTACGATCCTCCAAGGTGAGATGCATCTGTGTGCCTAAATGAAGTCAGCTCTAAAAACAAACACACAGTAACCTCTTTTCTTTCTTTCCGATAACTGCTCTTGCTTCGGGAGGCATTTTATCTACTGAGGGTCAGCAAGTTGCAGCTGAGACGACGCTGCAGACAAAACCCTCTCTGATACTCCGACTGCTCTGTATTCAGCTCAAGGGGCGCAAATGACCTGCCAAGCAATGGGATGCCAAAAAGAAATAACATCTAACATACATCTGACATCACTTTGCTTGTTTGTTTGTAGTCTGTACTGTGCCGTGTTGTGTTGTGTTG
Source organism: Decapterus maruadsi (assembly GCA_030347415.2). Lineage (NCBI taxonomy): Eukaryota > Metazoa > Chordata > Actinopteri > Carangiformes > Carangidae > Decapterus > Decapterus maruadsi. The sequence continues at coordinate 19,495,979 of CM064898.1, forward strand.
ACTGTGAACTCTTCGAAGATTAGCTGGCACGGAACAAATGGGGTCCTAATAATAAACAACGTACCAGACAGCGACACCGTCTTGCTGTTTCTTGACGATTGCGGGGAAGGCACTGAGGCAGCTCATGGGAGAAAGAGTAAACAAATGCGACCTAATCTCTGATCAAAGAAAAACACACCTGCAAGTGGGCCAAAACAAAACAAAAAAAAAGGACATCCCTCGTTGCGTAACGCCCTCACCCCCGGCAGCGCTGCAGCATAAAGCTCTGGTGTGGCATTTCATCACGAGAGAAATTGCAAAACAGTGTGCACCGGCACCATCGCTCTTTCCTTCCCATTTCCATTTCCTGTGGTTTGCCCAACACCGCCCCCATCCAAACATGCCCCCACAGCCAAGGCAGATACTGTCTGTTCTCCTGGGGAAAGTGCTGACTCACAGCACAAAGGCGAGCCTATCTTGTTGCGTGGGCATCGTAGTGCAGCATAGGCCGCCACCGAGTGCCAAGTGAGCCGGCACGGGACCACTTCATCTCACACCAGCTCTGACCTGACTCGAGTCCCCGAGCTTGTACGGTCTTATGATCAAAATGCATTATGGATAAGGAATAGAACACTTCTCCATTGGGATACTGGTAAAAGTATGACAAATATAATGATGCTACTGTGACTTTCTTTTTGATGCACTTAAGATGAAACATGAAAACTCAAATGCAGCCCAAACCTTTTCAGTTCTTAGGACTGCCACTAAATAGCAGGGATCAGTAGAAAATAAATATCTGTTAAATATGTCAAACAATAGTTAGAATTGTAAAATTTCAAAATTGACTTATTGTCATTGCCATCATTGTTGTTTAGGGTTACTTACAGCTAGGCAACGGAATGGCATGAAGCTATTATAGTAACATTGTGGACATTGATACTCACAATTAATAAAATGTAAAGGTGTTGTTAGTACTACTGATCCCATTCAGAATCAACACTAGTAATCTCTGAAATATAAACGTCTACCTTAGCATTTCCCAAAAAACTTCAACTTTATGGAATTAGTTTAAGCATTTCCACCCCTTAGCCAAAGACTGACATGTTTTGATCAGAGAAATGTCTTCAATAGAATGAAGCCATTCATAAAGTTATGAATTGTCTTGATTTCCCGATGCTGTGATTAGATTTTGTACAGATCTGAGAGATGATTTTTCAGCCCATAGTCTGTAAATGTGATGTTGCCCAGTGGAAAACAGTGAATATGACACAGTGGTATTCAGACTACAAGCCACTGAAAATTGCAAATGATACATTCCTCCTTACCTTTGTTGTTGTAGACATCTAAATAGTTGGGTGCTGAGAAGATGGTGATAAGGGACGGGAAGCCAGTAGTCTGACTCTTTCTGTACATGCGATATCTGGTAAAACATCCAAATGGGAGGTAAACATTAGTAAACATTACAACATTACAGCAATGGATTACACATTGGCTTTCAACCCTGGGGATATGATTAGCCACAACAGTGTTTATCTTTGTGTTGGTGTGTGTAAGATGATGCATCAGTAATGCCCCAGGGGAGCAGATCCCTGTGCTGCAAGCAAAAGGTGTCCTTAAGCAGTCCTCACACTGAACAATCTCAGCTTTCAAACCTGTCTACACTCTGTTTCTCTAATCTCAGTGTGTGGCGTTTGGTGGTTTTCATAGTTGAAATGGAGTAAGTAATTGCTGCACCATATTTTTCAGCACAGATTCAAAAAAGGCACCAATTACACAAAAAAAAACCATCAAATGAAACTGAACAACATGGTTACTTTTGTGGTCTGAGGCACCTTGGGGCTGCACCCTCATCTGAGACACGGCAAGGTGTCCCATGTGACTGTGCTGTGGGAGTGCAATGGTAAACAACTGTGTTGCTGAACCTCCCACTGCCTTCACCTCGCTTAGAGGGAGATCAGCCTGACACATCCACCCACCTGCCTGTTTGAAAAACCAAACTTTTCAAAGAGGCTTTCCAGTGCCTTTATTGCAAATCCAAGTTATACTGGTACTATACCTCCTTTTGTGCCCAAATTCAACATGACTAAAAGAAAACACAGACCAAAAATAATAATTCTTGAGTATTTGGCAAGATCTGCATCATACCATCATACCACATCTGACCAACTCGCTCCTCCTGCTGGATCCATTTTCTACTTCTTGGATTAACACGGCTTTTCCTGAGGTTCAGACTGCACCGAATCTGCTCTGCAGACAGGCTCAAACAACCCCCCCCCACCTCCCCTTCGGGCACCCGGGGAAGCTTTTCATTTAATACCCTGGTCTGAATTACTCTGCTGTGTGACAGTGTGATGGGAGAAGATGAAATGCCACACACGCAACACTCACCCAGCATCCTGCGCTTCATGGGCCCGGATGATAGATAATAAGTTATTGTGTTGTAGAAAGTCACAGACTGCAGGGTAGCTGTTGAATAAAGAGACAAACATTTGGTTTACTCATATGTAAAGAAAAAGCCCTGAAAGATCAAGAAAAGCAATCAATAGAAATAACTAAATAAGTCAGAGGCATTATTGATTGTGCTCAGAGAAACAGTGGATATCCAACACTGAGCTCAAGCTAAATTTGTTTTTAAACCAACCGTGGCTCATAAAGAGGTATATTGCCTCCAAAGGTTGGAGTAAATGAAGGCTTTCATAACAATTTTTTACTTCCACTCGTATTTTAAAAGCCGGCACTTTAATTTCTAAAAATCCCACATTTTTCTGAGCAAAGGTATGATGACTCATAATCTAAATAATATGCTTAACTTTTAAACAAGCTTTCATACTGTAAGAGGAGTGATGTGTGATCCCTCTCAAATGGAGCGTTTTATTTTAGAATGAACCTCAAAAAATGTCAAGTATGACCGATGATTCATAGCAGACAGTTTTCTTTATGAAAAAAAAAGAAGGGATTCCTTGGGAGTGTGTGTTCACTCTGATCTATTCAGTCTGTGAGCAGAGAGACTGAAAACCTCTACAACCAGTGTTCAAGCCACAGTACATGTTGCAGAGTTTTCCATTCTACAACCTTTCATGCCCCCGCATCGGCTTCCACTCCAAATTTCCTTTGTTCAAAATAAAAAGAGCAAAAAGTAACAGCCTTTCAAGTAAAATACCTTAATCTTTAAAATAAAACAGCATACCCTCATTAAATTGAGACTTACTTGGAACAAACATGATTAAAACCCCCAGTGGATGTCAGGATTTATGAATTGTGGGATGCTGTGTAATGAACAAAGTGAGTGACAGCTCACGATGAATGAGTGACATCTTTGCATTACATCTGAAACACTTAGTGGATGTGGGAGGATTTCTTCAACAATAACAGGGGCCACATCAGAGTGGGGTTTTAAAAATTCTGGGACATCTCACAGCCTCTCGTGTGACAGACAGTGGATAAATCAATTGGGGACGATGTATTTTTGTTGTCATTCTACTCAGGGATGTTAAACACAATCTGCCATCAGGACCGCACTAAAAAGTCCCACTGGCCCGGAAAAAAACATTCATAGAAAATCTTTTATTCCCGCTGCGATCATCACCCTGAAAAAATCACAATGGGCACTATACCCTGACCTGTTTAACAGTGCTCTTGTCAGTTGTAGTTTTTTTAACTGCGTGTGTATGCGTGTGTTCCCAAACTAAGTCTTAATCATGCACTGCTGAGCCCTGTCAAAGGAAAAGTTCAGTTGAAACAGCAAGAATCAAATTGCATAAACAACCTCAAAATACCAAAACCACTGTGGTTCAATGAAGAAATATGATGATGATTTTGCACTGTGAGTTCTGTAATCCTAGCTTAACGCCCCTGCAAAAATCAGAGAACAACAATCAACAACGCCCACACGTTGCAATCAAAACTAAACTATATATCTTGGCTTCCAACCTTTCAACTGAAGTACCAAGATATTTTTTTTTCTGCAGCTGTTGCACAAGAAAAACAGTTTTTTGTTCAATTGCTCCTCAGGCATGATCACTGTACTGGGCTGCAGACTTCTGCTCAGGTTCCACACAGAGTTGCCTGTTATAGAAGCTATATTGTGTCTCTTAATGTACAGTCCTCTGGGACAGACTTGTAATAAAGGGTCATATAAATAAATTAACTTGTCTTTTGTGTGCATGCTTCCCAGATACCACGCTTTGAGCACATGTAAATCATTTTAAATTGAAACTGTGGAAAAAAAATCCATCATGGGAGACTGAAGATTCATTAACAATCACGGCGCATGTTGACATGAGAACACATGCATCCCTGACAATCACAACAAACATCTGCTGGGGGTGTGTGTGTATGTGTGTGTGACAAGGAGGGAGCTGCTGCCAAAAGGGAATTAAAAATGCATTGATTTTTTGGGGGGAGGAAGAGAAGAAATTAGGAATAAATGTTTTATTTCTCACTTGGTTTCCTGCAGCAGATGCAGATACGGGCCATATGGAGCCGCTCGGCCGACAGGAGACAGTTTGGCCTACTTTTTGGTTTTCTGTTTTTCTGTTTGCATTTTGAGTTTAGCGCATCTCCCATCTGTCCAACAACAGGGCACAGATGTTAATGAGCTCTACGGACAACATGAAGAGTTGTCCAGGAAATGACTTCATCATGTGCAGACGAAGTGGACCGTGGCATGTTCACCACAGTAAAACTGAGGCCTTAAAGCTGACTGACTATCAGTAGCTTGAATTAACACCAGTGGTATATGAAAAAAAACAAAACAAATCACTCCATGGCCTGATTTATCTGTGCTGCTTTGTAGAGGCTAAAATGGAAGCAACCATATTAGAAACATGTGTAATTTTATGCCTGAGTTGTGTTTGTAAAAGTGTTACGAGCGTGCCTACAGCGCAAGGGGAAAATATTGGTTGCTGCAAGACAGAGGCAACAAAGAAGCTGATGGTGCTCGGGGAGGGGTGTTGAGGAATGGCGCTCTCTCAGTCTGGCTTTAACTGTCTCATAAATCCTGAATGCCAGTGTGATGCCAATTAGCGACCATCTGACTGATGAAAACAAGACTCCAGAGGAATTTTGACCAATTGGCAGAAGGTTAACCAGGATGCTGGTACAACACAAACATGTGACAGTCAAATCATGTCGTTTGAGGTAAAAAGGCCACATACTTAACATTTCTGTCGGGGCTCTTGTCAGTAGTGACAACACGCGCGGGAGAACGGTCTCTTAAAACGAAAAAACCGCTGTGGTTCTGAAGTGCAACGGCTCGACGAAAATAACAAAAGATGAAAAGACGATCAGGCGAAGTATGTCCTCACAAATCCACCACAACGGCAGCGCGGGGAGTTCATTTCTAAGCACGGACATTAAAATACCATTTGGTCTGCAGTTATGAAACACCTGCTATAACAAAAAAGAAAAAAAAAAAAGAGAAAATGCATATCAGGAGCCTAAGGATATGTCTGACTACTTCTGCTGGCTCGCCCCAGGCACGCCGGGGCCAAGTAAGCATCGCTCAGGCCATAATGAGCGGAGGGAGCGCCGAACACATTTAGAGACAGGACTGTGCCTTGTGGTAATGTGCCAGTTCATTACATTCCGTGACAGTGCGGGCTGCCTGCTCCGAGCATTTCCTCTGTTTGTTCAGTTACTCAGCTCCATTGAAGGTAATGTGGGTTACATAAATACTGGCGACAGTCTGAGGAGGAGTCTTCGGGACTCTTCTAATGCACACCATGTTCTAACAACTGTTGGTCTCCTCCTCGCAGTTGAGAAATCACAGGGGTAAGAAAATAAAGAGATGAGAGATGGAAATTTGGCAGGCAGGTTTCTTGATTTATCATCTCTTTGACAAGATCACGGTCATTTTTTTCCCCCCTTTTTTGTTTTACGACATTTGTTGATGATTTCCTGTCTTTATGCTCAAATAGTCCGTCTTGGAAAATGTTCATTGTATTGAAAATCACTTTAGTAATAAGCTTTCCACTGATAGTACGGCCAAAACTAATCAGTGGATGATTTATTTTTCCTAAAAGTTATCAAAGCACCAAGCTGAACCTGTCACAAAGGCAGCAGTGAATAACATCTACTGAGATACATCTACGTGTTGTTACCTTGAACCCTTTTTTTTTGCAATTTCCCAAAGTAAAAAAAAAGACGTTACAGAAATGAAAAATAACCATTCATCATCGTTGAATCATCAAAGATTTCCTTGATTGGAGGAGCCAAAATAGTCACCTGTAGAAGTAGGAACAGCCTCGCACTGTGTTGTGTGTGAAATGCTCTTGGCTCTTCTCGTTCCCAAAGTCCTCCAGGGGGTCGGACCACAACAGGTCACACATTGGTCCGTATGCTGGAGGCTCTTTGAATCTGTCTAGCTGTGGAGGAGAAATTGTGAACACTCCTGTCAGCCTGTTGGACTGGAAAAATAGCATCGTATACAAGAGCAGGGAAATTACACAGAGGGTCAGGCTGGCTACTGTTACCGTGACAATTAAATGGTGACTAACGTTCACTGAGGTGATATTAAATTCTATTCAAAGAAGAAATGAATGGAATATTTAGATTTACAGTATAGATGACAAGCCAAAGACAGCACTCATCTTTCACTACCTGGCTTTTTATTTTGCAAAGACATGAAAAAAACTTGATGGCAGCCATTCTTTTTGGAGCGATGAACATAAATGACTCTGCTTTCAGCCAAGGATAGCTCTTTCTCGAACAAAAGCTTGTGGATTACTGGATGGGTTGCATGATGGACACTTCAATAGAGCAAATTCTATTATGCATGCCCTCTGATTGCAGCCATAAAATCCATTTGGAATTATTGAATTAGTGTGAAAGCAGAATCTGCCCCTTCAACATTTTTTAATCAGTGGGAGGACCAGACCGGTGCTCACAATCCCACATGTCCAAGTCCTGAGCAGCGCTGGAGACGGATCTGGGAGAGTCACTTCGTACATTACAGGCAAGGTTGTTGTTTTTCTAAGCACATCATGCTAAAATGAAAATAATTTTTTTCCCCTCATTAACTTTGAATGAATGCAGAAAATACATGAGGAGGACAGGAAGCTCCAATTTTCAACAAATGATGTGTATTTTTAAAGCCATTAACAGCCACCTGGTGTTGAACACACGCACGCACACACTCGCGCACACGCAGTAGCTTTATGAAATTAAAGAGAAAATGGTCTGAAATCACACATACTTTCCTGATGTCGTCAAGATTTGTGATTTCTGGAGACAGTCCTCCGTGTACACACAGGAACTGCTGGTTCATAAGTGCAGCCAGGGGAAGGCAGTCGAAGGCGTCCATACATGCGTCATACACCCTCTCTGAATACTTAATTCTACCTGTCATGGGGGGAAACAGGGCAGGGAAAAGAGAGCATGCCAAGTCAAACAACACCGCTCTCATACATTGGGGCAGTGTGCTAGCCTGGGACGGAAAGGCTTTTCAAAGTGCCAAGAAACTTCCCAAACACATTTTAAAAAAAGCACAATTTCACAGCGCCTTTGTTTTTTTTTTCCGACTCTGTCTGAGTCCAACAGAAATAGTTCTGACATGTGTAAATATTAAGAGGGGTAAAAAAAAAATCAGACTGAATCCTGCACCAGGCCAGAGGGCACTTTTAAGTGAGCGTTTGAGGTCAGTGGCTGAGTTGGACGTATAATAAACAGCTTTTTAGGAAGAATAACTCAATTCTCCTCCTCCACTCTCTACAGAGCCTCACAGACTTCCACTCAGCTTAGAGCAAAGGTAAAGTGAAAAGAGCATTACTTACATTCCTGCTTAAATGTGAAATACTCTGTTAAATGTCTACATTCATGATTCCCACGCAGCAAAAACAGTGTTTTGGGGTACAGGATCTTTAAGGCCCACAAGTACAGCACACACTGGAACAAAGGAGAGACAAAAAAGCAGAGAACAGTTAGTTTGTCATCTTTAAATAACCGCAGAGATGAAACAGCAAGTCGGACTGTGTCAACTTCAAAGTGTGGCATAATACAAAAAGTTTTGCTTGTAATGAAACATTGATGCGGTACGTTCTGTGACACGTTTAAAGCTGGAAGAGATGAAAACCTTCACATGAGCAATCTGACAACAGTTATACTCATTCCATTAAAATATGTTTTATTGATAAGGCATCATGTCTCAGCTGTTGTCATGGCTGGAGATAGACACGGGATCTAACTGAATTTAGTCCTATATTAGACTCATACATTGTGTTTCATATTAAAAATGTGTTCTATAGAGTACATACCCCTGAGCTACCATGACATTTGCTATCCAGGCTACATGTGAAGTAATTACAAAAACCTATTACCACTCCAATATCTGCAGCCCCGATTTGATCTACGCTCAAAGAAAGCTATTAATAAGCACTGCTTCAGTTGGGCACATGGTGTGTGTCACACTTGATTAGGCCCTCATGAGGACAAAAGCAAATACACAGACTCACTTCAATACTGAAATACCCTCTGTCAACGTAGTCCCCCAGGAAAAGGTAGCGTGTGGATGCTGGTGATCCTCCTACTTCAAACAGCTTCATCAGGTCAAAGAACTGTCCATGGATGTCTCCGCACACTGGAAACCAGGCAGAGAGAGGAACAAAAGCACATCAGCTATTTTTACTGCTGAGAAACAACACATGAAAGCCTCCAGAATGTGGCAAGCAGCTTTTTTTTTTGTTCATTTCCATATTTTTCCACCAGATGCCAAGAACTATCCCAGTTAATGTGGGGATATTAAGACAATAGAGGATGTCATGGTAACATGTGCCCTGGAAAAACCTACAACCATTCTTAATTAGGAAGACATTATAGCTGACAGTTTACAGTATAATCCTTAATTAGTTAGGATTAGTTTATTAAATAATGTGAAGTTTAATTGTATAAAGTGTGCCTTTGTGAGTGGAGGAAGGCATTGTGATGGACCACTGTTGCCTGTCAGCTCCAGAGCCCACGCCTACTGCAGGAAATCATGCAAACAAAAGTGCAGAAAAGAATATAAAAACAAAGCTGGCGTGTGCCATATAGGAGAAATAGTCGGTGCAGTAAAACCCATTCTGCACCAGTGGGTCCTTGCTTTTCTACGGCAGGCGCACATGTCAGAAGTTGAAATAAAGTCAATTTAGATGTCATGAACGACGCTGCTGCTCAAGTGCTGCTGCCATCGTCCTCCCACCACAAATTAGAATTCTTCAGTGAACATGCTTTTATATATTTCTAATATGAAAGTGGAGATGAATCACAAAAACTGGCCTCGACGTGCTTTTTCATGCCTTGCTTTTCCACCACATCCTCCTTTCGGCCTGTTTATAACCTTGAGGAGTTTCAACTAGTAAGACTTAATTTGACCCCCTCTCCTTGCCAAACACACTAAAAGTTCATTGGCTGAAACCACTGGAAAGCTTTCAGTAGTATCCATCTGTAAACATGTGCTGTTAAGTTAACCCTAATTACAAATCTGGCTTGTCATAGCAATTACAAACAGATAATCACTATGAACATGCGCGCCTCATCCAAATAGGACTGTCAGTATGTTTCTCCTCTTGGATTTTCGGGAATCACACCAGATTCAGAACATGTGTCTCCTCTGTATCAGTTTACTTATTACTTGACTTGTCATACTATCAACTCCATACAGCTACTAACAACACAGCAGGCGGCCGCTAATGAAATAGTGTCAGGGGAGTGTCGGGGGCCGAACACATCTCCACCAGAAATCAGTAACCGCAAATCACTCCACCTGGATTGGTTTCTATGTGACCCTTTACATTATTATTCCCTGGGGAGACAAGAGGAGCAGAGGCCACAGGAGATTTGTTGCTAAGCAGCCATTGACCGACAGGGTGATGTGAGGTCGTTTGATTGAAATGCCTTTGGTCAATATTGTAACTATTCTAAAGGTCGGTTCAAGGGGTCGCTTACACCTGAACCGGTCTAACCTAAATCTGCTTTCTCTAAATTATGCAATAATGGTGTTTCTTCCAATTTCCTGATGTCTCTGTTCCATGGTCATTAGTTTATGGGCTAATAGAAGACTAGACCGTCTCTGATGTGAAAAGAGAGGCTGATGCTATTTGCCATTCTGCCAGAAACTGGCCTTTAATAAGCGCCTGACAGAGGCAGTAGTTAAGAACACCACCCGCCGTATGGTGCTTATTAAACAGTGCATTGCAACAATTTGCACCATCCTGTGAAAAAAAAAAGAAAAACTAAACAGAGCAGTCCAGGGGCCACCGTGTGTTCTCTATGGGTGTAAATAGCCCAATAGCTACTGTGTGACTATTTTCACCCAGGTGCAAATAGACTCTCTGTAAAGTAAGAATGCTGGTCATCAGGTTGAGTCCTAAAATAAATGACTGGGAGCTCAGGAATCATCCAACTCATAAATAACAACCAAATTTTAACTTCACATCTGTTCTTTAAGAGGCTATCTGAAGCTAGAGCTGAAAAGAATAGCCAGATGTTGTGCTCTAATGACTGCAGCGTAATGTCAAACATAGCTGTGAAAGTTCTGTGATATAATTAGTGGGTCTTAGTGGGTTTGTATCAGTCCGACATCTTCAGTCTGCACATGTAGAGCACGCACGCTGATAATCCTGGTTTTGCAGGATTTTTGGTTGAGATATGAGAGCAGAATTTGGAGAGAAACTCTGGGAGATCACAGGATATTTAACTTCACTGATCCAGCTCAGTCAACAACAGGTTAACACCACTGTGCGGGTTAGATAAAACTCTGCGCTGGGATGGATTAAAAAGGGTTTGAAGAGTAGATTTTCTTCGTTTTATTAATTTTCAGCACTACTGAGGTTGCAGCATCCTGTTCCATTTTATCAGGCCAGTAATGCTGTGAGGCTTGTTAGCCTGCTGGCTTGAATAAGCCCGAATTAGTTTTAACTGCTTTTGCAATTCTTTTGAATAGATTGCTATCTAATTTGAGGAGGAAAGACTTTCTTTTCGCGAAGGAGGTTTGTCGCTTTATGAACTGTATCTAGCAGCAAGAATTACAATAAGAGCCTGTGAAAAAAGTCTTTCAGAGATACCCAATTAGTGGGAGCTCGAGGACAGCGTTGGAGAGCAATTATCTCAAGTTACGAGCCTCGTGAGACAGCTCTAAGAATCAGCTCTCCTTGACTGTATCGTAAACCTCAGTTTTACCATTTGTCTTTTATTAAACCCACACTGTGTAACGCTTTAAATCCACAGTAGGGGCCGACTTCAAAAGGCAGCCTTTTTATTTCTGTCCGATTTCTAAAGATGCTTACTCCCTGTTGCAATCAAGCCAAGTCTACTACAAACATGAAGCTCTGGCCTATTTTAAATTGGTTGTACGACTCCTGGATAATACATTTAATGGAACAAAAATGGCTCAATCAGTGCTCAAATGGAAGTTAAATTCTAGCTACTGCTTTTTTACGTCTTTATTTAATGGCACAGTCATTAACTGGATCTGGAGTTCTATTCACTAAGTTGTATTGTGCATATTATTTATTCATCCTGACCATGTGTTTACATCATCATCATGTTCTTCAAAAACAAATCTGTGCTTTTTTATACATACAGAGACACACTTTATTATTTAGGATTTTTTCTTTCCTTAAAAAAAGGTATTTCATAATATGTGTACCTTTTGACTTTAAGATGGAATAAAAATGTGAACTTCAGTTTGAAAATGATGAATGATGCAACTCTGAGCCATTTATCTTGCTTTAGCCAGAAGGGTCCGTGATGCTACAGCTGGTTATTGCTATGGAAACATCCCAATGGCATCCAATCCTTGCAACAATGGCAGCTTATATCACTGAAGAGGAAAACAGAAACAACTGTACGCTGCTGCTGACCTGATAAAAGACCTCTACCAACATCACCAGTGGCAACAATGAAACACATACACGGATGCAACATACAACCCTGTCCTCTGTTTAAACAGCATTAACATCACACTGGGCTGTTTAGGACGATGCGCTCAGAAGGTGGCGACCACCAAGAGAGAATTGTCATTAAAAATGATTGTGTATGACACTAAAATGTAGCGGCTGAATTAAAAACACAATGAGCTCTGAAACTCTGCCTTCACAGGGAAACAAAATGTTCATGTTTTCAGAAGTCAGCGCTGCAGGTGGGAGTCCAGGGAAGGAGTAAAAGGCTGCAATTTCACCTGAAGCACACGTCAAACACACTGTGTGTGGGAGGACTGCACCTCCAGCTGACCTTTTGGAAAGCTGTCACTTTCTGCTGCAGAAAACAGCAGGGTGACATGGCGATGGTGAGAGTTCAATCACTGGCCAAAAAGACCCGATGGGATGATCGCCGTGAATCGGAGCGGTCGCTTCATTGGTGGAAAGCGAGCGCAGGTAGTCGATGCAAATCAAACAGAAATGCTACGACGGTACACTCCTCCTCCGGCTCAGAGCTCTGCTTTATCACGGCAAACACACAATCTGCTCCGGTACACCTACAGACGCGCTTCGCCTCCCTCCCTCTTGTCACACAACACACAGAACAGGGCGAGAACCAAAGCCCACATAAGAAGAGCAGGTGGGAGTACATTATCTGGAGTGAGAAACAATTCGTTCTGGCCATCTCCTGCTTGTGTGCTAAAGTGATCTCCCTGAGTAGCAGCATATCAGCGGGCAACAGCTATTGAGTGGGCGGTGGGCATTACACAACCTGGCTTCAGAACCTACACAGGCCACTCCAAAGGCCGGGCTCATTGAGCGAAGAGAAAGCCACGCTGAGGCAGACTGTGCCAGATCATGTTTTGATTGAGACTGGATGATGATAACAATACCCCAGGTTTTATGATGGCACTCTCTGAGAGCCAACATCCTGGAGGTGGAGGTGGAGCCTGCAGTCTGCTGTGAGCATCAATCCGTACGCTGCTGTCAACACAAAATGGTACAACATCTGATGCAGAGTTCGAATTAGGGTTTAGTGGCTTAGACAGCTGGTGTAAACTCTTTACAAGTCGTATTTTTGCAGCAGATACAAATTGATATGCTGATTTTTTTTTACTAAAAGTTAAGAAAATATGCACAAAAGAAATAAAATATTTAAAAAACAAGTTATATGGAAGAAGAAAATGTGCACAAACTGCTTCATCATGGCACCACAATCTGAAAACATCTGGTACATACACACATTGTGTACAGGAAAGTTGTGCAATGTCTCTCAGTACTGGTTGGATGAGCAGTGAGCCTCTGCACCTCACTGCTGTCAGAGATAGAGAATTGCCTAATTACACGACACACACTTGTGAAAAGGACCATTTATATTGGTTTTGTAGAAGAGCTGCATCTGGCATTTCTCTGGTATAATGTTATCAATTTACCAGGCAATATATAGACATCTAACTGGCATCTGCAATAAGTTAGAATCGATGTGGCCCGGTTTATCAGTCTCACTTTAATCATCCTCAATGCTGAGCTCTATCTGGAGCTTGGCACATGAAATATTGAAATGCTTTAATCTGCCATGTGGACCATTCCTGTATTTATTTATTTCTATCTTTATTATGACTTTTATTATTACCAGTATTAATAGCTTCTTCTCTTGTACTGGTAATAATAGCTATGCGTATGTATGCTCCCTGCCTGCTCTTACTTGCACCAAAAATCTAATTTCCCTCGTGGATTAATAAAGTTGTATTGACTGAGCGAATGATTGATGACATACGATTATGTATCTTATTGTAAGTGTGTTACATTAAGAGCCTTTTGGAAAGGTTTAAAGCAGTTCTGCAGAGAAAGCAGCCCATAATAGTGCTATCATCATTATTGTCTTACCATGACCTTTTTAAAGTTGCGGAACAGGAATTCCACAACCAAGGTCTGCACATTTACCCACCATGTATACATGATGATTGTGACAATCATATCGGTAACACTTTACTTGACGCCTATCTAAGACATTAGAACCATACTTATGAGTTATAATGTAGTTAACTATCATTAAAAACACTCATTAATTATCATAAGGCTTTATAACAATAAGCATAAGACATCATAGAGCATATTATGACTTATAAGGGCTTCGTATTATAATAGAGTTATAATGCTCTATGATGTGTTATGCTCATTGTTATAAAGTCTTGTAATTATGAGTGTTTATAACATGTTTATAAGCCAATTATAACACATTCTAACTATACTTAAAATGCATTATTGATGTGGGCATTGTCAGCCAGTTACTAACAATTATAACGTATTATAATACCTGACCTTATAAGTCATGATAAAATGCTTTAAAGTGGGTTGTGATTATTGTTATAAAGCATTATGATCATTTATGAGTGTTTATAACTATAATTATACAGTACTATAACTGCAGGGACTACAGATGGAAATTAGCCTAGAGCTAAATCTGGTGTATTTACATTTATAATGTTCATTAATATGCAAAGTCCCGTCACAAATAAACAATAAATGAAATGAAAATGAATGAAATGAATTATACCTCATTATAAGTATGGTTATGATGCGTTATAGCGATAGGCGTCAAGTAAAGTGTTACCATAATACCATAATACCAAATACTATGAAGAGGGCAAACACATCTCAGCTGCCTTTGATCTTTCAGATTCAGGTGTGCAGCTCTCTCAACATTGCATGAAAAAAAAATCCCATTTGTTGTGTTTTAATATGTTCAAGCTCCGGCAGGGTCGAGCACCTGCAACACAAGAAAGTGCACCGAGCTGGTTGTTGCCTGGCGATGTGGCTGTAGAAGCTCTGCTGATGGGTGACTTGTGCGAAGGCCATGGGAGCAGCTTGTACTCAGTGGCCTAAGCCAGCTCCGTTCGTCATACACACCCCTCCCTCCATGAAAAACCCCACCTGCCATCTGGCCCAACTAGGAAGTGACTATGTGAGTGTGAGCAGCGCAGAGAGGGGGAGAGATAGCTGACATGTCACGGTGCTTTGCATCTATGATAAATATTTACATACTAATTTGCTGACCATGTGTCATGCTGGAATGGGAGGTGTGCTAACAGAGAGAGAGAAAGAAACAGTCCCTGAGCGTGACACAGAAAGATAAAAACATGGCAGACAGAGGGAAGAGGAGCACAGAGAGAAACAAAGAAATGTTTATAAGGAACAATGTGTGAGTTTGGGAGCGTGCTCAAGAGGGAGACACAGCAGGATCACGAGCACGCGCAACAGAGAAGCCCTTGTTGAGAAGGACTCTGGAGTGGGAGAGGGGTTGAGACCGGGGTGTTGCGTGGGAGGGGAAAGAGAAGCGCTTCGTTGGCGCGCTCGTGTACACAAAGTGCACACGCGCAAACACAATGGCAGCTCTCCTCAGGATCCTCCACTCGCACGGAGGCTGGAAAGGCATGTTGTTCCCTCGCCACAAGGGCTTCTCGCAATCTGACTGGAACTCCGACCGACGCGGAAGGTCAAAGCCAGAGCATGTTTACACACAAGAAACAAAAGTGATCAGATTAAAGCAGGAAATCGAGCAATGTTTTTACATGTCCTCCGACAGTCTCCGACGCATTTCACTGGTCGATAATCTGATCTTTCTCACGCCATACGCCGCATTTTTGAACCACGATGGTCAGATTTGAATGTTTTGAAGTTATTATCTGAAAATTAAACACTGTCACTTTAAGAGATGTTTTTTTTTGTTTTTGGTCAGAGTACAGGCACAGGGAGGACAAGCTTTGAAAGATCACAGCTTTCCCTTCTGCGCATATGTGTTTAATTTTTACAAATGGCCCACTGTCTCACCATGGAAATTAACTTATTTAGTGGTTTTTGGTTTAAACTGAAGAATCAATACAATTCTGCAGAGTGAATTAGGATTTAGGTCGGGTGCACAGCTCAGTTGTCCTTTCATCTCTCTATTTTAAGTAGACAGTGATACTCTGTCACGTACATGAATCACTCCGAAGCCTTTAAGGAAGCTGGTTGTGTGTGTGCATGGCTAAATAAACAGAAATTCAGCTGTTTATTAGGTTCCTTGTAATCCTTTGCTTATGTGCCTGCAGACTCAAGAGGCAGAAGCATCAGGCTTGTGATTGCATCTTTTGTTAAGACTCACTCTCCTCAGCAGCTCGATAGGATATTGTCTCATCATAATGGACTCAGTGAAGGTTGCAGACCCGCACTTTTGTTTAAAAATGGGCCATGCATTCATGAATTTAAGCAAGAGCGATGCCTGCCAAATATGAGAATGAACCTCTCTGTCCGACTATATTTCGGGAATGGTCTTGTATTGGGAAATGATGAGGTTGCCATAGACGCTTTGAGTGGTCCTTTGCCTCTGATTACAGCAACATCAAAGAAGCCTCATCAGAAAGTCTAATGGAGGAACAGGGTACTTGACCAGGAAGAAAGACAACAATAGATGGACGAGGTCTGTGCATATGTATCAGCTAGCCTCCTACTCCAGTATGTTCCCTCCCAGAGCTGAATGAGCTCAACTTCAGCTGCAGGGCATTTCTCAGATAAAATAACTCAAATGAAACTACTATCTAGTTAGTATCTGCAAATAAATGATGAATGTGTCATAGCTCTGATACGAAGAGGGAAATGCATCTCATTACCATTTTTCAAGGTTGTAAGCAGGTGATTGTGAATTCACTTCTATTCTGCCGAATATCCTGCTTTAGAAAGTAAGAGAGTGCAACTAAGCTTGTTAGTTTTGCCAAATTGGATGAACTAAACTTGTGTGTATCCTAAAATAAAATACACACTGCTATGGCTAGCTACATGGCCCACGTGTGGCCTGAAGGCGCAATGACTCACTCGATTAAGAAAATGAAGTTTTGATAGTGCAGTAAGCATGCAGTCCTCTCTGAGGAGAGCGCACGGCATGTCTCTGTTGTAACGCACCTACAGTATCTGTGAGTTGTCTTCATATACAGACCCATAAAACCTGCAGAAAGGGTTCATACCAGGTCTTGTATACTGTTAAAGGGCATTTCCAGTCGTAATCAGTGTTTACCTCAGATATCAGGTCACCTATGATCAGTTCAATTTATACCATCCATGCAGCGTGTGGACATTTAGAGAATATATTGTTTTTTCAATGTTCATTAATGGGTTCTGGACTAATTTTAAAATTGTTCTGTGGTTGCAAGTAACATCCTTTTGACCATCATTTATATTCTTTAATTCACTTTACAATTAAATTAAAGCAAAATTCAGACTTATCGTGGCTTCTGCTTTGTTCCTTTCCAGGTCAGAGAACACAACAGTAGAGTACTCATAGAGTAGATATCTATGAGGGACTCTGAGGCGTTTGTTCTCTGACCCGGAAAGGAACAATGTGGAAGCCGCGGTACGTCCGAGTTTTGATGAATGAACATTTAAAAAAGGATAGATTCTTGAACAAAAACTAATATAAACATCCACATGCTGCAGCTGAGTATGGACGGTATGAAATGAAAACATTGATTACAACTGGAAATGCCCTTTAATTCATCTTATAATGACTGTCTTTAGAAGTGCACAGTAACAAACAAGGTACATGAGCACAGATGCAAAGCAACCAATCAATACAGATGTTTGAGTGCAAATAAAATGATCAATAATCCAGATGGTGTGACCTCTCATGGGAAAACACCTGTTTGTTGGTGGTGACTTCCAGCTACGTGTGACTGAAACGCAACGTGCCGTATTGGAGCCCTGACCTGTCACAGGAGCCTCGATGTCCAGCAGGTTCTTCTCTGCACGCAGGATGGCGGCGCCCTCTCCTATGAGCCTCAGAGCCACCGCTTCCTCCACGCGTCCCTCCTTGGTTAGGTGAGCTTTCAGCACGTCCACTTTGGGCTTCCCGTCGCTGTCAAACACCTCTTTAGCCGTCAGCCGGTGACTGGGGGGGAACGGGACAGCTGCAAGGTTTAAAAAAAGAAAAGACGAGAAAAAATGAGACGATTCATCATGGCTGATTTACTCTCATATATATATTTACAGTGCTTTAATATACTTCTCACTGGCAGAGGGCTTATGAGAATACACAGTTAATTCCACATCACTGAGCAAACGGCATTTAAGCTGTTTGATTACCAGGTACTTTGTACCTTTCAGGGGATCGACCCCAGCAGGAGAGGGAGTTAGTGTTCACTCCCATGCTTCCCGCCCTCCCTCTGAGACAATTTACCAGATTCCTGCTATGATCTGTGAGTCATTCAATTTTCAATATTTATAACAGACCCACACAGTTTCTAGTTTGCTTGGCAACATTCATAGCAAAAGAGATTACACTTTGAAAAACGACAAGAGTAACCGAGATATCTGTTGTTTTATTAACATAAAAAGCCTTTCATAGGAGGACAAAGTCTAAATAACATGAGAATATTATCTTGCAGGGTTTAATGTGTAACCATCTCTATATTCAAACATGCTCTCTTTTATGTGCGTGATTAGAAGAAGTCATAGACGTAATCTTGAGCCTGACTTCATTTTTATTTGTTTGTAGGTCACAGTTATTTGAAAGAGTAACATTGTGATTATTTCCAGGCATCATGGAAATTATAGTAACCAAAGCCACAAGACATCTCTGTTAGGGTCCATTTGCAATAATTAATGGTTTATAACAGATTTTCACAGCATTTCCACATGCTCAAGTCATTTGGACACAAGTGATGCGTTCAAAAGCCTGCGTCCTGTTTGCTCGCATTTTAATTTAAAACAGTAAACTTTCCAATCAAGCGTAACAATCAGATGTTGCACATGTGCCATGTAAAGAGCTCAGTGGGTCTTCAGACGCACGATTAAAAGGCGTCTTCTTGTAAGCAAAGAGCAGAATGGCCCCACAGTGGAGGCAACAACTCTTCAGAATGGACCTCACGTTACCAGCCATCAGCAGCTGACGTCAAGAGCATAAAAGGGACTTTATGTTTTTGAATTCATTAATGGTATTTTTAATGGCCTCCAAAAGCCAAGCGTGTTAATATTTCGTTTTTACAACTCCCCAATGAGCGTATCACTTACTGACAGAAAAGGTACAAAAAGGTCAGAACTAAACCGCTTCCCGAGGACCTTTCCATTCAACAGCTTCACGGACTTTAAAGAATAAGACACGCTCTTAATTAACACAACAGGCGGGGGAGACTAATGTACTAAGCCAGCGGCAAATAGTGTGGAGTTGAGGTGTGCGCGTCTGTGCGTCCACATCCATCTTCCCCAAAGGTGACATCAGTGGTAATTAGACCTGAACTTTATCTGTGTCACACTGTGCTTAGTGACAGACGATATTTGGGATCTCGACTGCAGTAGTTAAAGCTTTCTAACAGGTGTACAATGAAACTGCAGATTTACTCTCTGACGTGTAGCCTGGATATGGTCAATGCCACTGACTTTAATTATCTAAAACCACCAAGGTTCAAGAGGCCAGCAATAAAACCAGCAGTGACTTACACATTACTCTGCAATAGTACTAAAAAAGCAGTGCTCAGTCCACTTAGACAAATCTCTCAGATAAAACAGAGCCTGAGTATTTGTGATATCTGAAAGTCAACATTATAACACTGGCAGGCTATATGGAAACTAGCTACTAACTACTCTAGCTTGCTGTTAATTATTTGCTCCCTAACTGCTGTTTTAATGCTCTGTGTGGCATAACACAAGTATTGTGCTGTATAGTCATATGATGGATATAATTCTGTAGCTGTATCTGTAGACTTAAGGTCATAAAGTTAAACACAACACAAGTTTTTTCTGAGGAAAAGAAATAGTTAACGTGCTGAGAAGCATTTTCTGCAACAATAAAAAAAAAAGCCAGCGTCTTCATTCAGGTATCTGGGGCATTCAGAAATCCCCATCCGAGATAGAATTACCCAAGGCCCCAGGTTGGCCTCCTCGCAGCACCTGCTGTGCAACTCTAGCCTAAGGCCAGGGCCTTGGGGCTTGGGCGACGTATGACACATACAGTGTGAACACTCATGTGAACTATTATGAGTATGTTTGGGGACATTTTCCACCTGAACAGACTAGAGTCTGTGCTTATAACATGACAGCTGGGTCAAGAACAGGGTCTGCCACACGACTGTGTCCCAAATGCTCCAGATGGTTAAAGAGCACCTCGACGTAACCACTAAATATCAGAGCTATGGATTTCAGCTGGCTGTGTCGTATCTGTCAGATAAGGTTAGAGGATAATGTTCTACCTTTTTTTTTTCTTGAGGCCACATTGTGAGTCAATTAAGCCCCACTGCAACAACAGCCAAACTCAAGACAACCAGCCGCAGCTATGCGCTTTCAATCGAACTTCATGAGGCTAAACCACGTTATTTACTTTCTTTACAAAAACATATTCTGTTTGTGTGGTTGGACAGCTGGCAGCAGGCCCAACCCATTGATGATAAATGATCTTCAGAGGCTGAAACCACTGAGTTTCATGAGGGAGATTCATGGGAAAATCCCATATCTAATGTTTTAATGGACTTTTGATGATGCTTCTGTTGTCAGGCCCTTCCTGAAATACAACCTCTTATTATCCAGAGACAACAGGAACACAATGTAAACCTTTAAGATGAATTCATACAGTAATGACTGTGCAGATTGGCCGTTCCCACCGCCAGTTGGTATTTTCAAGGGGTAACTATGAGCCAACTTGAGCCACATCTGCTCCCACTAAAGTGACAAAACATAACACATCCTTCAATTCAAAACACAAAAGAATAACATTATTCTTTAGTAGAAATAACCTGCGTGGAAGCTGTGGTTGTTGGCGCTCTGGCAACCTCTCAACACATCATCTTTCCATTTCCTCCAGCCATGACAATGGAAACACTGTGAACTTTCCCCTTGTGGAATTTCTAATAGCCCCCTAATTAACAAGAGTAACACCCATCTCTGCCAAAACATTACATGGCACATTGTAATGGTAGGTTCTACTCTCTAAAGAAGAAGGCGTTACTCAAAAATGAAGGGGGGGTACAACGAGGATTAACAACCGAGTCGAGGAGGAAAAATCGTCTAACTTCTCTTGTGTTCAATAATTTGAACAGGGAAATAAATGGTGGTGTCAAATATTGGATTAAATAATGGGTCACATGCTGCTCAGGCACTGCATTAATTAATTCAACTATGAGGAAGTGAGAGTCAAAGTCTGACAAACAATGTGACGGAACCCTTTTCCTCCCAAACAACAATATCAGAGCGCTCCCCACACAGCAACTGTTGGTCGTTACACACAACCATCTATCCATCCTTTCATGCTGAGCTTATAGAGCTGTGGGAGCAGAGACTGACCCCAGGCAATCTGCCTACAACTGGAGTATGACTCAAAAATGGTCTCCATTAGCCGGTCGCTTTTGCCTTCATTAATTTTACCATTCCCTCCCTCCCCCCTCCCGACTGTTATGTAACTGGGAAATTGCACAGCAGCCTCGAATTCAGCATGAGAGAGGACTGAGGAGAGAATCAGAGAGGGTCACAGAGAATGAAAAAAAAAACTTGGAGTCTGATTTAACTTTGTAATTTGTTTCAGATTAGCATTGTAATTTCCAAGCTACAAATTAAAGCCATCCATTAGCCATTAGGTTTCAAGACTAATAGACCGCTAAACCTCTAGATGTCTGGAGGACATGTGGAATCCGCTTTAAGGTTTTATTTATACTATCCTGCGCTGGTCAGTGAGGTTTGCAGCAACATGTAATGATTTTCTTCGAAAGTGGATTAACACAGACTTAAATCTTGAACTCACAAAAGCTTTTAGTGCATCAACCGTGGCAGCCACCTTACCTCGCGCGGCAATCGTGAATGGAATAATTTCACTAGATTATAGGAGACATGGAGGTGCAGTGCATCTGAAACTGCTGAGAGGCAGTGGGGGGAAGAGAGAGAGAAAAAAACAAGAAGAAGAAAAAAAAAGCGGGCAGCTTGAAATGTTCAGGTTGGTGTAGCTCAGAGCTAATGCGATCTCTCTGAGGAATGAGACAGCGGGAGGTGTGCAGTCATATGGTGCTGGACAGATCAGCTTAATTGGAGAAAGTGAGACAGACTGTTGCGGAGCTCACCGAGCAGCCCCCTCCCACTCCCACCCCCCCTGCCCCCCCTGGCTTCATTTAGTAAAGAACACAGAGTGCGACCATGAGTCTGGCTTGAACTGGAGGTTCAGATGTCTACAATTCCTGTACATCAGTTTCTCCCCCCGGCCTCGTCAGCTGTCTGACCCTGACGCAGAAAACTCAACAGTCACTGTGATTCCTAGAATTACTAGAGATGCACCAATCCAGTTTTTTTCCAATCCAATCCCATACTACTGTTGAATGAATGAACTGTATACCTTGCTATGTGAGTGAAGGCATCAGGCTTGACATAAACATCTAGCCTTATTAAAGTCCCAGTGTGTCATTTATTTGGCTTTTTATTAGCAAAAATCAAATACAAATATACAAATGAAAGCTTTCTTGTACCTTAGAATGAGTTGTTACAAGTCGTTACAAATATACAAGGGGGGGTGCACCGAACTGAGGCTGCCATGTTGAATAGCCATTTTTTACGTTCAGTGGGAGTGTGACCGTAGGTAACCATGGAAACTCTCATAAAACTGTCACCACTGTGTAGTGTGAGGAAGGACGGAGGCACTGATGTTGCATTCAGGTGCAGTCAGACAGACGGCCGTTGGCAAACCAACCGGATGTCATTTTACTCGACGAGAGAAAGACGGTAAAACGTGGGTCAGGTAAACAATACGACATCACCATAACAACACACTGTCGCACCTGTATTGTTTTGCCGCGTGCTGGCGGACCACTTGTTTATATAGAGGCTTGTTTATCCTGTTACATGCAGTGTCTGTTGTCTGTCTGACGTCTGCCCCATTTCATGTGAATGCAACATCAAGAATATGTTCCGATATGCAACCGCACCGCGAGATGGGGGGAATTCCTACATAAGGTAACAAATTAACACAGATATAAATGTACTTAATATTATTAAGTGTACATTAGCAGCAACATAAATAAATAACACTAGATTACTGTAACTGTATTGCTGTGTATGATATTAGTAAAAAAGAAATGACTGGATCGGAATGCTGGATCCAGCTAATTAGTCAATATCGGAGCCGATATCCGATCTGGGTATCGGATCGGTGCATTTCTACTATAGAGCAGAGCAAATTTTCAACCATGCTCTGCCACTGTGTGTAATCAGAAATGGTTTTTGTTACAGTTCTACAACAATATGCTCGAATGGCACCTGAACAGCACTACTACTGGAAGCCATGGTGCCATTTTCTTTTGATCAACCGCACAGTAATTGCAAACACCGACTCTGGTTGTCAGGAAGAGTGAGCGATCTGCTATCGAGTGGCTCCGTTTGAAAAATATTAAGCTGGCATTGTCCGAGCCGGGTTGGGACTGTGGCCAGTGAGTGAGTGGGCAACGGTAAAACAAATTAATTCCATCAGAGGCCTACAGATAGAGCAGACCGCCTGGCAGGGAAAGCAACTACCTCAGATAAATTCTTCAAATCTGAGGAGGAAGGGGGGGGCAGGGAACCTAAGTCTTGCAACGCACAGCATCTTTCCATCAGACGCCGAATTGACAATTGTGAGAAATTGCTGATGGAGCATGATGCAGCGGGGGGAGCCCCTCGCCGCCGAGCGTGGGCAAGACTCTGGTTGTCACTGCCCATGTCAACCCCCCCACCTCCGCCCCTCTTCCACCAAGACAAGCCACCGCTCCAGCAATTTTCCTCCCTTAAGACTCAGCATGACCAGTGGAAATCTCAGCATGACCAATAGGGAGCTGAGGCAGAACAAAGAATCCAGAACTATGTGCGAGTGCAACAAAGGTCACTTCATACAAAGCATAGAATACCAGAAGTAATCAGACTGCGTGGTCGGACGGTGTTATATGCAAAGGCAGAGCGGTTTCTGATCGAGAGGAGCGATACTGATCTATAACTCTGCTTCCACAGCAGTGGCTTGCTCCCCCCTCCATGCATTGGGCTTTTTAAATGGCGGCGTGTGCTCTCTGGGGAAAGGCGAGCGCTGCAGTGAGCTGGATCTCAGTTTAATGAATCAAGTGGAAACTCACTATCTGATCAACAGTGAGACGGTACAACTAAGGTGGAGTGGTGTGCAGCAGTATTTGTTTGCAATACACAACACCCAGAGAGAGAGAAAGAGAGAGAGTCGACCCACTAGCACATGATGTATGATATTGTGCACCACCACATGCATAATATGTGATATAATCTGCTATTGACGGTGCAGAAATGAAAAGAAAAATTCAATCACACTCAGACTTTTTTCCCTGTTGGAAGCCTTTTAGTGATGGAGCAGCCGCTGCGTGCGGTGTATGCACAGAGGACGGCTGCCAAGTGTTGAATAGGGCGCACAACTGGCTCTCCAGCGATAGCCGGTTAATTAAATAACTTAACGACATTGAATTAGTGCGGAACACGTTTATGCGTCGGCCGTCCGGGATGAGCGGCGTGCACGAGCGTGTGTAGGCGGTTATATAGGAAACAAAAGGACATACTGTGCATCACAAGGCACCTGAACTTCAAATGTCATCTGTTAGCAGCTTCATTAATACACTACTACAGAGTCCATTCGGAAGCTGATTACCTGACATGCATAATGCAAAAGATTGAGATCATATGGCTATCTTTGCTGACAATAGAGAGGTGCGGCAGCTGAACCATATAACGCATCATATCGGGAGGTGATAAATTATTTGCAATACAATCTACACCGGCGTCTTTATGTCAGGTCTGAAACTGGCATCTCATTTCTCTACCACTCCATCTTCAGCAAAACCTATAGAACACTGTCAATCAATAATTCAGCCAGAGCTGCACTGCTCCTTACTGTTCATATACAATTAAAACTATATGAAATCAGTTTGAAGAATGACGCCCATATAGTTCACAGTGCAAATTGAGTGAACAACATTTAAGGTTTACAGCTGCAATTTTAATTTTCAGAGATGATTCACAAGCAAAGGGATAATAAAACAGTGAGAAACGGTGGGTTGATCTCACAAGTAAACATTCTACTTTTTAATAAGAGAGTATACTGAGAACACAGGAGGTCTAAATGAGCTATAAAGACTTCTTACTCAGGCCTTTAGGACGAGTCAGAAAAGAAATATTGTTTAAATTATTGTACATAGAGGCTGATAGGGGAGATTTGATCAGATGGGCCTTTAAATGAACCTGAACTATCCTCCTCTGTAGCTGTTTCTAGAACATGCAGATTTTCTTTTTGCAACACCAAATATTTCACTGTTGGATAATACGACAAAAGCAGATACTGTATCAACAGGCTGGACTGTCAGTCGCATTTGCAACGTGACCAAGTAAAGCTGAGGGGAAACCACTCTGGTTTTCCAATATTATGTCATAGGAAGATGCATTAAAATGGAAGTCAACCTACAGAACATAAGAGGGTTGCCATCTGGCAGCTGTGGACAGGGATCCAACAGGCCTGCAGGCTTTAAGGGCTAACGGTGAAAAGGTCATTTCAAAATTGGCATGAACCTCTTTACCATGCATTAGTAGGGATAGAAGGAGCCGGCCCCTGAACGAAACGCTTAGCAGAGCGTAGCTTTGAAGCTCAGTGCTTTTGAGTCTGCCAATTATACTTGTGCGCAGTGTGGGAATGGAGTGGGTACCTCTGTGGTTGAGGCAGGAAGGAGAGCAGAGCCAACAACACTCACCTTCTCGGTGACACGCAGACTGAGAGAGAAAGAGAAAAGGTTGGAGAAAAAAAAAAAGAAGAGAAAGAGCTTTGGCTGAATCAGAGGGAATAAAATGCAAACAGGGACTGAACAAGCTGTCAATAAAGCCTCTAGGTGGGCGGTGGGGTGGGGGAGATGGGGGGGCAGTATCAAAGACAGATATTCTGCTACCAAGACATGTAGTCCTACAGAGCCCAGCAGGTCTTAAAGGTAACACATCTAATCATGTGTGCACACAAATGATCAGTCGTTCCCTTGGATAACATGTACTCCTCTACGACTTAATTTGCTGCCTGTAATTAATAATTCATGCCCTAAAATTACTAAATTGTGCCTTCAAATTACTCAATTAACTCCCTAGAATGAGTAGCGAGACAGTTCAATATATTGTAGCAGCAGGAACAGCAGTTACATGTTGTTGTGGTTAGTCAAGATAGGGAAAAAAAAAAGCACCAAGACGGTATTTATTTCTATGAGCTGTCAATGGCCTCAAACTACTGATATTACTACATCAGTAACGCTGTGGTTAAATCAATCAGTCTGTGTGTCTGTGTTTGCTCAACACTGCTTCCACTGTACAATAAGGTGTCAGCTCGGTCAGATCTGGCAACATGGAGAGCAAATCGTCAGAAAAATAAAATAATAATCTGAGTAGAGTATTCTTTAATTTTATATCCAGGTTTGACAAAACACTGATATCGCTGACCGGTGATTTATTTTGCTCAACACATGTTTTTTGCTCTGCTGACTCATGTTCACCAGTTGTAAATTTGTAGCTCGTGTATTTTTTTCCCTGACCCTCTCTGCACTATAAAACAAAGACTAAAATATCTAAGTAATTCTAATATTTCAGACGTTTTCAAAAAGCTTTATTCCTAATAATTAGACAGAACAAGTACAAATTGCAAGCTTTGAAAACATTTCCATTACTTTAGTCTATAGCCTGCCCTGCAGTGAATTTCATAATTCATTGTGGTCTAATAACCATAACTTTGATTTAATGCTACTGCTGGACTATTACTGTACTTAAAAGAGTTGCTGACCATCATCATCATCATCATCTGCTGCAGAGATATTCTTTTACATTCCATCGACAAACAGGAGAGATATTGGATTAAAGTGAGTAAAAGGGGTTGCCAGGGAAACAGTGCTGTGGAGTCTCAGTCTAAATCTCTCATCCATCAAAATATTGGCTTAAAAAATGAGTCGCCAGCAGCATGTCACGTTCCGCGCCAAGCAGAGGCCTTATCATGTATGTTCCGCTGTCACATGCCGAAAAACTAAATGCATTAGCAGAATGTGGTGAAACACAAACAACAGGAGGGCGATGGCGCATCCGACAGCTGTTCACCGCAGCAACATGTATGGCTGTCTGCGCACGGGATCCCATCAACGACAGCTATCTGGGGATCCTCATTATTAGGACAGACAGGTTGTACACTAAACATGGCAACAATGCACCCAAAGACCTGGATTCATCCTGCCATCATGGCTGTCAGGGTTATCAAAGTCCATCAAGCTGTGACAGAAAATAGCCCATAGCAGTGTTTGAGAGACTGAGTGACAAGCAAACGCTAATCCTGCTGTTGGCTCAACACATTTTTGATGAGAAGTGTAGAAAGAGTTGGCGAGCAGCAGGTGATCAAAATGCACCGCTGCGCAGAAACGACTCCGACTCCCTGATTAATTAGTGGAAGGTTATGGCTGGAGCGTAGGTGGCTGTCGTGTGGGTGAGCGGATGGATGGATGAATGTATGTATATGCATGTAAGGATGGCTGGATGGGAGTGGGCGGCGGATGATGTGGTCGGCAGCAGTTTTTCTAGGGGATGTCCCTGCGCTGGTTCTCTGGTGGTGGTGGTTGGGGCGTGTGGTGAGCCATCAATGTAGCAGCCGATCAATGACACACAGAGAGGCCGCCAGGGACCTGGAACATGGCTGCAAATGACTACAGGGATTTCGAGTGGGGGTGGGGGGAGGTGCATGAGTCAGGGGCAGTCAATGAAATAAAAATGCATCAGAACGAAAAAAAACAGCTGTCAATCCGTCAAGAACTGGCTCACAGTCCACTAATAGGATGTCCCTGCAGATTTACCATCCTCATACAAGTATAGGAAATTATAGACCATAAGGCACACAGCAATACGACCCTACTGTCTAAAAACATACATCTACAGAGGGTCAGTGTTGTAGCACTGCACATTACAAATCTACACAACCAAACATCAGGGGATGGAACTGAAAATAGAAATGAACCAATCTTACAATCCAGATATATTTCAGTGTCAATTCTGACCTCACCGAGCAGATGTGCTGTTGGCCATCATGTGATTAATCAATACTGCGTACACTTCCTTTATCAATCTCATTATAAAATCCAGTTTCATCTATAAAAAAACACATTTGCTCTGTCACAACGGACCGCTGACTCAGTTTTTAGTGCCACAGCCATCCCCGGCTTCATGTTACCTTACATAATAATGACCTCAGCCAGAGGTCCACAGATTTTTAGATCTGGCAAAAAAGCAAGCACTGGTATCAACTGGAGCTGAGTTGCTGACGTCACCGTTGGGAGAGAAACTGTTGTGTTTTTTGCCGTTTTAATAATTTCTGGAAAGGTCTACACAGGTTACACATAAAAGACAAACCCTGGAAGACAAACTAACATGCTGTAAATCCAAATGATTGCAAATAGGATGTGATAGATGGTTGCTTTATAGAACAAAAGCGCAAGGAAACAAAAGCTACAAGTGTGACTTTGACTTGCTATGACGTCTGCTCCTTGGCTCAAGGTGTTTTTCCAATGAAACGCCTGAACTCACACTTTGTATACTCCATGCTCTTTTTTAAAGCACAGCTAAAAGAGATGACAGACAAGTCAGAGGAACCTGAAGTGTAATATAAGAGTAAACTCAAGGTGCCAACACTGGAGTCAGTCCGACAAGTCAGTTCCAGCAACACAGGAGCTATGATGAACGGCTGGACCGACTAGAGTTAAAGTGAACAATTACAGTACCATTACAGTTTTGGGCAGCGCTGCCTATAAGGTGTTAACGACTAACGGGGCGGCGCAAGAAAAACATCGCGGCCTCGATGTAAAACACCTCACAGATTTCCAGGTTTGCGGAGACGTTAACACTCTCTGGCATTTCCTCTGAAAGCCACTCTTGACAGGCCCTGAAGAAGACATTCCCTGCTAGCTTTGCTGTGCCGAGGCCTGCCCCCCCCACCCCACTCCCTCCTTCTCCACAATGCCGTGACACAGGATTAGCTTTCATTAGAGAAGGCGCTGTAATCAGCTTTAGAGCATAGCAGAGACGGAACAATAGAGGAGGCTGAAAGGATCTGGAAGACAGGGTGCTACGGGTGCACGCTCGGCTGTATGCAGGCTACTCCCACAAATGGAACCTGTGGCACATAACATCCAGACCGGCTTCAAAGGCGCATTTACCTGCATAGTTGTCTGTACTACACCTTTAAGACTGCAATCAGGACAAATACAGTAGAAACACAACATGCTATTCTCTTCAAACTCAAGTGTTTTCCGAGCAAGATCACCTGCTGACACCTCTGCAAAGACCAGCAGAGCCCAGAGGCCACATGCGTAAGTGCAGAGCATATATGTTCAAGGTCGACTGGCTGTCGGCTTTATTCTACGTCCTGTCATCAAATGCAACATGACGTGACGCTAAATATTTAACCGGTTTGGCAGGGAGCTGAGGAAGAAATTGGTGGGGTGTGTTTGGATTCCAATCTGGGCAGAAACCTGGCCCTGCACGTGCACAGGACCACCTTTGTGCGAGTCCTCCACCGCTCTCCATCATGCTGTCAACTGGCGCATGCATCGGGAAAAAAAAGGACTGACAACAACACAGGTCTATCGAGAAACATATGTCCCCACTAACCCTGGAGAGCTCGGCCAGCGCCCGGGCAGCCACTTTACAAAGCGCTCTTGTTGGTGGCTCTCGCTCCGTGAGTGTTGCGGTGACATGCAGATGATGGCGGCTGGACATGGGACAGGTCGGCTGTGTGCGGTTGGGCTCAGGGTGCAGTGGTCGCAAAAACCAGAGGTTTGACTTTGACTAATTTGAACACGCGAAACCCAATACTATAATGATACCGTGACAGGCAAGTAAAAATATAACACAGCATACTTCAACAATTATAATGGACAGCTTCATTGCAACATTTGCAGAAGTGCTCTTAAATACTGGTTGCTCGCACAATGTCAGGTCTGTAAGCAAATCAGTTCTAAATTTTGCACCAGAGATGTTTTTTAAATGTCAAGGGACACACACTGCTTTTTTTCTTTTTATTTAAAGTATTTCAATTCAATTCAACTCTCTAGAGCAGTGTTTTTCAACCTTGGGGTCGGGACCCCATGTTGGGTCGCCTGAAATTCAAACGGGGTCGCCTGAAATGTCTAGTAATTGATTAAAAAGAAATTACTAATAAAAATATGTTTTTAAATTATCATTCTTTTTAAAATTATGATTAAAAATACTACACACAATCTTAAACAACTATATTATACTTTCACTTTCTCAAATATAAATTGAGTTCAAATAAAATGCAGCATATAAAAATATCTGAGCTGGCACATCTTGATTGACAGTGTCGCCAGAGATTTGTGATGTCAAAATGGGGCGGCGAGCCAAAAAAGGTTGGGAACCACTGCTCTAGAGAGAACAATTAAATAACGCCACATATAATATCTAGTACATGATGTTATCATAGTTGTTGAGGGAAATCCCACAATCTAATTGGATGCAATTTTATCCAATATGTTACAATATGGTACTGTATATAAATCAATAGAAAAATGTTGTTACGTTCCAGAAACTCGGACTGACTTCAGTGTTTTCTGTACTCATTCACAGCTTGCCTCTGAGATAATATGCCTCAACAGGCGTGATCGCACCTCCCAAGGAGGGCTCGTTGGCAGCTGAGATGTTGGCATTTCTAGAATGCAATTACTAGACGCATACAGAGGGGACGAGGCCAGTCTGTATTTGCACCCACACTTGGTAAACGGAGCATACCGGACCCGAAGGCTGACCCAAATCAAACACCGCCTGAACTGTAGATAACATTCTTCATCATTAATTAACCTCCACATCCCCTCCTTGTAATCCTCCTTGTGAGAAGGTTACCTGCGCGACTGGAGCGTGAATGCCGCGCGGCCAGTATCGCAATCATCTGTGGGCTGGGGTAAACCCTCCCAACCTTACAAGAATAGCATCATCACATATGTGAAATGACATTCCTCCATGCCGTGTCAAAAGGACAACGCGGGGTCAGAAATGGCAAAGCAAAATTTAATATGTGTTCTACATAAATACACAGAGCTAAAATAGCTCTCCCCTCCAAAAAAGTACCAAAGGATTCTGATTGAAGTGTAACAAGACAGATCTAATATTGTAACAAGCATCTATCTGGTATCAAGTGTTTGTGTCCAAGAGATCCATGGTTGAGTTTTCATTTCTGGCAGACTGACTGTGATTTTTCAGAGGACAGGTGGTGAGGCAATGGGATGGCGCAGCCAGACACCTCCTCCTCCCTCTTGCCAAGACAACAAGGCCCCTAAGAGTCCCCTTCCTTTGCCATGGCTTTCTTTCCCCCTTTGCCCACGCCCACCTCTCAGGCCCATCTTTGTATCTAGGCCACGACTGCGCGGGTGTGGTGGGTTCTCCTGCCAGCAGGGGTACCTGACTGCCAAGAAACAAAAGCAAAAAAACATGGCACAGGCTAGGAAAGGAGGGAGGGCAAGAAAAGAATTACTTCTCTATAGACCAAAGGAATTCTGAGTCAGCAAGGGATATAACTCCACACCAACCACACACACACACATCTTGTCTCGCCATTCCCAGCCCCCCTGAAGGAGCTCCATATATCAGGAGAAGCTGTGACGGAGCCCCTGAAGTAGCTGCTATTATGCAACCCTTCTGGGCTAAAAGTGACTGTAAAGTAAATCATCCTTCTCTGCTGCCAGCCTGACCTCCATATTGCAGAGAAAGCACTTTCAAAATTCAGTAGCAGAGTATTATGCTGAAGGCACCATCTGTGCAGGCTTTACTAGCCGCCGTAAGATTAAAAGCAGTTAAAGCGTCACAATTCAAAAGCCATCTCCGCAGTCACCGGCCAGTCAAAAGGGAGGGGGGGGGGCAGCCTGGGGCTACGGCCACGCCGACATGTTGAAGCTTTGAAAACGCATCACTCTTGCTACGTTTACGACTGGTGGGTCCACGCTGCAGAGTTTTTGAGCTGGAACTTCAGTGTGGCTCCCAGCAGGTGATGCTTTCAGAGCAGTCATGTGATCTGTGTTCGTGCGGATGCAGATTATTTGTAACACAGAGCTAAAATGTCTTATTGTAGAATGAGCCAGGGCCTCCAGATGATGGTAGGTGCTGCTGGCTAGTGTGGGTCAAGCTGCAGCAGGCTGCCTAGGTCATGCCCCTGACCTCCATGTGCCAACAGGCCGGCTCCAGGGGTCATGTGTCCTTGAGGACCAGGTCAGTGAGTAAAGTCAAGAAGTCAGGAAGAGAAACTTGACAGCTTGACTGCCTGAAGGGAGTGTTGATGCTTCTCCTGCACATCCTCAGCTGTATATAGTTTGTTTTTGTTTTTTTTTACATTTAAAGACCAGATACAGTGGGTCAGCGTTTTTTTCTCCACATTTTCTACTTTGGGAAACTTTCAAAGACATTTCCACTCGGTAAACTCGCCTGCAGAGCATTCCTGCAACGTAAAGCTTCAGTAATTACAAAGCTCATATACACAAGACTGAGGAAAGTTTAAAAATGAACCACTTCCTTGTTCTGAAGGCAAACAAAGACACACAAATATCAAAGACTGCCATATACCCTGGCAGTGGTTACAAAGAGCATTGAGGTTAGCTGGCTGTCAAACACACATTATATTTACTTACAGCAGCAGTGCTGCACAGCCTAATACTGTGGAACTGCATAGCTCTGCACTGTATACACCATCTGTTATGCTGAAAAGAAGTCCCTGCCCTCTTAACTGCCAGCTACAAAACAGACAGTGCTCAACAAATGTGTAATGCAGCTTATAGCCATTGTCTGACCACGTTCCTGCCATGCAGCCTTTGAGAAAATAATCATGGATTTTTGTCTGGTGGAGGAAGAGACTAAATTGCTGCCCGAGCGCTGGCTTAAAATCACTTGGAGATACACTATCTGCCGGCTGACCGGCTGATTTGTACCTCGATTTGGCCGTCCCCAAGGCTTGCCACATTCCTCCAGGGGGATCGGATTACGGTCTATACAGGGAGATGGGCCTGAGGCATTATGGGTGTTTTGGTCTTACAACACGGGCCTGACACAGTTGAGCAGCAGCGTGAGCGAGTGAATGCGCGAAAAGGGAATGAAAAGAGGGGACTGAATGAATGGCAGATGGCGGCCTAGTGGAGGCATTGTAGTCGTGGTTGAAAGCAAGGATGGCAGAAGAACCACAGCGAGGAGAAGGACAAGTAATATGCTGTTGGATGGTGGTGGCTGGAATACATGACAAAGAGACAGAAAAGAGTTGAGCCGGTGAAAAAAAAATACATAATCGGTCTCGTACAGTGTGTCTCACATTTTTACAGCCCAGAAAAGCCTGACGTAACTGTCAAGCTTTGCTAGGGAAGCTGTCATAGACATTGTACTCTTTAGTATTCTTGAGACTGTGTGTCACAGACGTGGACATCACAGCAGTAACTGTGCACTTCTGTGTCGCTCAACAGCCGCGCCGGTTTCTGGGAGGGCTGAGGCACTATTAAAGGCTCGCATGATATAGCAGAGCAGCGAAACAAGCTGCCAAAGATCATGACAGCTAGTGAGCGCGTGTGTTTGTGTGTGTGTAGGGCAGGGGTGTGACAACAGCATTAATTACTAACAATGGATCACGTCTCAGGCTGTGGGGTTCACACAGAGTCGAGATTATCTTGTTGAAACAACACGTCTCCGGCAGGTTTTTTTTTTGTGTGTGTGTGTGTGATTCAGCTTTCAGTGAGTTTAACACACACTAAAACTAAAACTAAGACCAGGGACGGGAGGCTCCTGCCACTTTTCCTCCGTTTGACATTCTTTAGAGTCATCACCGCACAAATATGAAAACATGCGCAAAAGCATGTACGGACATGCACGGTAATGACAGCTGACTGGTGCGCGGAGGAACAGGATCTGTCTGCATGCAATCAATAAAGCAAAACACAACCCATTCATAAGCAGCAGGCCCCACTTGACAGCAAAAAGATACAGTAGTTCATGAGCCCTCCCTCCACTCCTAATGGTCCGATGGGGAGCGGCGCGGCATTAAAGCTTCAATGATTGGTCATGGTAATGTATGGCTCCCTGGCGGTGTTTGGACAGGCACAAAATCAATCTGACCAATGGGACACACTAACCTCTCCACAATCTGGCTAACGCAGGCACACTGTGAGCCCAGACTGACCAGATATCAGCTTGCACTATGATCGCGTTCGTCGAGGCCTGGCAGCGGCCGAGGCCAGCTCTAAGTCGGCTTTAGCTCCAGTGGCCGGGGATGAGGTGGGTGGGGGGTGTGGGTCCACGACTGTCTGTTCTACATTGTGTTGCTGCTGTGTTGTGGACATACTCTGGTGTAAATTAAATCTAATCTTAAACAAGATAAATTGACCTTGAAATTACTTAGTAGAATATTCCCACTGAAAATGAAAAAAAAATTGCTGAGAGCCAGAAGCAAGTAATGAAATTTCACCTAATGGTCCTTTTCGGGGCGACCCTGGGGTCCGATTCAACCGACAACAACAGCAAGGGCAGGGTAACAAACACACGCGCACGAACACTCCACCTCCACAGTATGCCGTCCCCCTACCTCCCCACTTACACACAAGCATCTCACTCACGACTCTGGCTGTGGTCAGCCTCTGCACAGTGTGTTTTGAGTGAGTGGGCCAGGCAGCGGTCCTCCTCCCTCTCCACTCCACGTGGGCGCCAGTGACTGAGTGGCCTGCCATCATTAGCTCTGGGGCAAACTTAACCCCTCTTTGTCTGCGTGTCTCGTGGGACATCTTTAGAGATCCATGAGCAGGTTTTTTATCTGCCGGCCAAAATAAAACAGCTTGATGGCAAAAAAAAATACTAAACATAGACCATTTATAAGCTTGATAACTTTCCATTATTCATTTTTTTGTGATGTTTTGGCATCAAAAAGTCTGAAAAACAAATAATAAATAATAATGAGAAACATGTCAGCCATCATCAGGATGTCCTGTCACACAAATGCCAATCGGACAAAACACCATCCTGTCAGGTCAATTATAGAACAAGCTGGCATCCAATGACACTTTTTTTTCCCCCGACAGTGGACAGAGATAAGCAGACACCAAATTCACCAGCACATGGAATAAGAGGGTTAATTTTCAGCCAGGTGGTCTATAATTAACGCGTGCGAATGAGTGTAAATAAACCTTGGGGCCTGGCCTCACCTCCAGCTGTATTTGTATAGCTGGAGTTTCTCTCTGGTCCACACTGGGTACTTCAGCTAGTTAGCTAACAACACCTGAAAGAAAGGAAAAGTCCCCCAGGGGTTGTGATTTCACGCTGCAGACTCAACAGTAAATGAACAGAGGGAAAAACACCACGGTATATAACGTGCTTATTTACCCATCTGTAATTAGGGCTTTCTCTCCATTAAGCAAATTTTTGTTCATTTGCTTAATGGAGCTGAGAGAGAAAAAAAAACTTCCCTTGCTTTAAAAAAAGCTCCATGCAAAACTTGAGCCCTTGCACCACGGAGACCAAAAATTAATTTGTGTTTATTCCAAATGTCCTAAATCACTGTACCCGACACAGCCATAATAAAAAAGTAAAAGCGGCCACTGTTACTCAAGGCTTCCATAATGTTTCTCCATAACACTTGATTAAAAGTATTGATTGGTCTGTTAATTAAAAGAAACTGTGTACGCGACACAATCTCTCCGTTTCTTTTTCTTCTGATGAAGTCTGTGCTGCAGTGGATTCATTCCCCCAGCAGGCAGCCCAAATTATGAAATGGTAAATAAAAATGCGAGGGAGTCGGGGTAAGTACCACACCGCACTTCACGGCGCGGCAAACAATTGGTACACATGACATTCAACACGAGTCCCACACATCCTTCACTTCAAGAGTCCCCTGGTTCCTGCTGAACGGTGCTGGGGGAAAAAAAAGCCCTGAAAAATGTCAAACTGCAATTTTGAGGCCTTGAAGCCCCAATCGCTGGCACAAGAACCGGTGGGCAAAGCTTCAGCGAATGCACAGCTCTGACGCCATGTTGGCCGATGCCGTCCCCGGTGCCCATGCTCCAGCGATCGGCCAAACCAAACTCCCTCCAAAATAAAACTGCAGTGGAATGCAGCGCTACACCCTCAATACAAATCTGAGAAATCTTGTTCTGCTCCTGATGTGCTTTGTCAAACACCCTAAGGAGGAGGGAGCAGGAGGGGGGGGGGGGATTCATTATAAGAGATGCAATGGTTCCTAGAGTCACTGTCTGACATGTTCCTAGAGTCACTGTCCCTGTTTTCCCATTCCCAATTCTTACTGTTTTTTTTATGTAAGGTTGCCCCTTGGTACAGGGCCGTTGCTAGGAATTCTGGGGCCCCTGAAACAATACTAAAGTGGGCCCCTGACTTTTCCACTTTTTTTTCCTAGACTGCGTACAGTACGTATTATCATTTTTTATTTAGCCTACTTTATTTTGATGCTAATGCAGCATCACCATGAGTATTATAAGCAGAATAATTCAGTCATACAAAGATTAGACTCCTGGGGTTTTTTGTGGGCCCTATACTGGTCGCTGGGCCCCTAGAGTTATCATCACCTTTCTCCCCTATACAACGACCCTGCTTGGTATGAAAAGTGCTATATAAATAAAGCTGCCTTGCCTAATATACAAAGTCTGGATGAGGATATCACAACAAACTCCCTCAGCTGATATGTAATGTGTAATCTCACATGAGTTGCACAGGTTGTATACTGCTTGCATTTCTAGCGTGTTCCCTGACACACACATGCCCTGCTGGAAATGACATTAGCATATTCATCAGTTCTTCATAGGAACAACCTGCATTTGCATCAGCTTCAGCGTGTGTGTGTGTAGGTGTCAACAAGTACCGATGCCTACATGATAGCAGAGAGGAGGCAATCTCGACTAGACTGTTACCGTGAGATATTGCGCTCTCTTCCCATGTCACCCCCCTCCCATATACATGCACTGAGTGGATGAGCCAACACAAGAGTTACAGCACCACCTCCCCCTCCATCGCTCTGACTTTTCTCTGCTCACTAATCTACCATTTACAGGCAGCCCGCAGATGGCTTTACTCCTTTCACCCATATTTAAGTACAAACGACCGCCTGGCACAACACGGGAGTGTGCGTCTGTGTTTGCATCTGTCACACAGCGGCGTGCAGAGGCTTGTCCCACTTCACCCAAGACAAGTCTCCCCGTTTAGCATGCAGGTATGTTGTTCGCCACAAGGAACCTCTACTCTCTAATAAAAAAGAGGCGAGTAGGACAGGGCGTGAGGGAAACCGAGGCCAAAACACAGCTCATTCACACAGAGGAGGCTTGTCCTCCAGAAACATGTTACTGTGGAGATCTTTTATTCTGGGGCACAAAACATTATTCAGCGTTGCTAAAATAGGTTCTCATTTGGCACGCCGTGGTTCGAGGTGGCTGTGCGCACATACCTGTGGGCTGGGGTTAAATAAATATTCAGGCAATTGGAAATCAAAATGTAAACAGTTCTTCTGTGAACGACAAAAGGAGGGTAAGGATTTACTCGATGCATTCAGGCATTGATTGGACATTATTCAGATTCAACTGCATCAAGCTGCAAAAAGAAAAAGAAGAACTGTCGTGACTTCAGCAATGTCACATATGAAATTAATCACCACTATCTCACAAACAGCGTGGGTCTGTGACAACATCAGCCTAATTAATGAAACTGAGCTATCAGCTGGCACATCTGGTATTTATAAGCTCTTGTTTCCTTGTCACCTTTGCCTCCTCCCAGTGATGGGTTTTCAAGTGCCGCTTGGGAAAGTAGTCAACAAGGCTCTGTCGTCATTTGGAGTAACTGAAATCTGATGTGAGAATAAAAGCTAGTTGCTATAACCAGAGATTCTTAAAATAAAGAAATTCAAATAAATCTGTTCTCGGGTCAACATTTGCCTGGGTGTCACCGCTCTAATTAACATTACTGCCAGGGTATTTTATAAGCAAGCACTGCACAATCCACAGAAAGATCCCTGCACCTTTCTACAGCCTGAGAATTTATGGGACAGGAAATTCACTCAGTAAACTTTTTGAGAGAGTACTTCCACTGGTCAACTCGTGAGGCTGCAGCTCGTTCTGCTGACCACACACTTGGAACTATCACTGCAAGCGCTAAAACCATTATGTCTTTTTACAAGATTTATTTGCATGGACGCACGCCCGCCGCGCACCGTAGTCCAAACTGCTGCATGCAGTGAAATAATACGGCCTATCTGAAGTGGTATAGTCCGTCTAAAAAACCCTAGCTTTCATGCCCACATGCTCATCCACAGCCCCCCCACCCCAGCAGCCACTTTCATTTGCTTTCACTCACCAACCTGCTCACTCCCACACACACCGCCTCCCCTGACAAGCATGAATAAGTTGATATCAGTGCTGTCGCTGTCGTGCTAATGTTACTATTACTGCATGATTAGTCCTGTTGAGACTGAGGTGTGAGGTGAGCATGCTTTCTTCATGCAGGTATACATAGTTCGGTTAATTCATTTTTTATTTTTCTACATGTGAAAGTTGTGTTTCAGCACAACAATGGAGGAAAGATGTATAAAGATGTATAAAATAAAATCTTTTTAACCCTGTTTGTTTTACTATGAACAGATTCACCATTTCAGCTCAGAGTCTCCGAATCAGACTGTCATTTATAAAGTGAAATCATGCAGAAGCGACGAGAAAAAACCCACAGACACAAATCACGCCTCACGCAAATATTAATCTGAGTTGTTAATTGAATTGCATCTGTGGTAAGCCGGTGATTCGAAGCCTTTGACGAAGCATTTGCTCTCAATTTTTTGCTGAGCAGCGTTAAGCAGCAGCCCTGGCCCATGACAGATAGTTTTCCATCTCTGAATTCTATAGGAATTAATCGATTAAAGACGACCCGAGTTGTAGCAAATGTGCACAAGTGTGTGTACGCTCTCAATCTCCCCCGACAGAGAAGCATTTCTTCACTGCTGGTCCATGCTCTGCCCTCTGAAAGCTGAGGGTAAGAAAGCACATTTACTACTCCACTGGCCTCCAACCCAGCAACCCAGTTGGTCCCGGTTCACTAGGTGAGCCTCTCCTCCCCCATCGCTCTGCGTACTGGGTGCCCACTGTGTAGTTACATGTGTTGTAGACACCGTATTGATTGATTTGTGACTGTGCGGGCGACCAGCTCCAGAGAGCGATCTAATGACAGACGACTCTCGTCTCTGCTCCAAATGGCTTTTGTTAGCCTGTGTAGCTCTGAAAAGGACCGTGAGTTGGTGTCTGCCAGCCATGAAATGAGAACTACAGAGGGTTTGTTTATACACGGGCTGATTTTTTTTTACCAAATAAAATCTCACAACATTATGATCTCTGGCTCATGGATGCCACTGTGGGCAGAGGCAATCAAGAGTGGAATTTTTCTCTCTGTTTGGTCCTCGGTGAAATTGTAGTTTGGTGGTTGAAGAGGAAAATGTGGCGCATGTGTGGCGCATGTAAGGCACCTACTGAGGAGCCGTTATAATACCAAGCCACAGCAGAACTACACTATTGGCTCAAATGCATTGACGCCGTGTTTAAAGGTCCTGCAACCCCCCCCACCAACTGTACTCATAGGCTTAGCAACAGTATAAAAAAAATGCCAAGGAAGGTAAACAGTTCTCCTCCTCCTGTTGCTTTATCAAGACCCAACATCCATTTGTTCACATGAATTAGCAAGAGCAGCAGCTAATGCATGGAGTCAGATTACAACCTCTGAGCAGAGCCGTCTTTATCCCCCTATATGGAGCTTAATCTGTCCAAATCCGCCGCTTTGCTGTGCCCTAAATCCACAACAGAGCCTAATTCCTCTTTAATCTAATGAGCGGTAAAGGTGCATATACTCAGGTTGAGAATAACACAGGCTGTGTATCTGAGCATCACATCATAACACAGATAGCTCAGACCGTTGTTAGCATAAACTGTCCAAAAAAAAAAAAAGTCACAGCAGGCTATAGGCCAGCAGGCTTTTCTGTCACTCATCGTTTGAGCTTGTACATGACATTTCTAGGTCGACCTAGTGGACTAATGTTATCCTCCTCCCCCCTCCCAACCGAGATTCACCTTCACCTGTAGCTTAACTACATATCTGAAACAAGGGCCATATTTATTTTTACCAAAACAATGATCAAAAGTGGTTTTGCTCTGTGCCTCACTTTTCCAAATGCAGACGGGAAAAGGCTTCAACCAGGAATGGATCAAATTCTGAGTCAACTCTTACAAAGATCAATTCTATCCATTAGAGGTAAAACTCCCTCATAGCCTGAATAAATAGCTTTGTTCAGTATTTTTATATCTTCAAAAAGAAAAGGGAGGGGAAAAAAGTTACATTTTTGGGGGCAGCTGGCCAATGTATCGCCACCACCCAAGAATACTGTAACCTCAAAATGCATGAAGACAGCTTGACGTCATCCAGTGGGATGGAGCTTCGTCTCCCACAGAGCAGCAAACCTACGTCACTACTCGCTCTTGATTAAAAATTGAAGAAGAAATTACTAGTATGTGCCGAAAACAAACCCAGGTTGAAATTATTGACAATGTGATTCCTGCAGTTTTACTGACACTGAGGGACTTCTGACTTATGGCAGACTATTTCAACTTCACAAATTACAGATCCTGCAGGCTGGGAAAAGCAAATGGCCTCTCCAGTTATTATAAACCACTTGACTTTCCCACAACAATCTTATTCCCAAGCTAATGACAAGGCTTATGCATGCTAATGAGGAACAGCCACATGTAAAAAAAAAAATCCTGACCCATGGTAATTTTATATCTGTGTCACACTATGTTTACACCTGATAAGACAGACAGACACACCACAATGTGACACATGTCGGCTTATGAACATGAAGCAGAACCATATGCAGGTGATCACACGTAAGGCGAAGATCAAGTATGTGGCATTACTTAATGTTCTGTTCTATAAATGACTCGGCTATCCAGCTGGGATCAGTGGCTGGCATTGCGCCGCTGTCACCACCACCATGTCTCCAACCCACGCATGTCTGAGCATTGGGGCCTCTCCTCAAAAGTCAAATGTCAGATGTTATCCATCCCCACTCATAGAGAAGCACCCAGTGCACCATCGGGGGGTGAGGAGGCCCGGCTTCTCACATGGTGACGGAAAAACACCATTACTGAGCCCGTTTTGCCTTCGGAGAGCAGC
Organism: Decapterus maruadsi; assembly: GCA_030347415.2. Classification (NCBI taxonomy): domain Eukaryota; kingdom Metazoa; phylum Chordata; class Actinopteri; order Carangiformes; family Carangidae; genus Decapterus; species Decapterus maruadsi. The sequence continues at coordinate 19,537,075 of CM064898.1, forward strand.
GGTTGTCATGAGTGCAGCATGACAACCATGTTACCAACAGTTTATTTTATATTTAACTGAGCACAGCGCTGGTATTAACTGTCGCACAGAGGAAGGTTCTGTTTCCACACAGTTAGTTAGTTTATTGGCAAACATTATATTATAAAGTTTGTATCGTCAGCAGATATCCAATAAATGCAATGTAACAGTGACTAAGCTACTCAATTATTATTATGATAAAATAAAATGAATAAGCAACTAGCTATTCACTATGTAGCAATTAAAATACAAGCTACATTCTACTGAGGTTCTTTGATGGTGGTTCCCTTCAACAACCTAAAACAACAGTTGCTGGATAACCAAAGTTCAGCATGCTTAAAAGCAGGGCACTAACGCATTCAATCTATGGAATTATTTTAAAATCTTTTGTATCATGTGTGCTATTTTTCCCATTGACCATATAGGACAGGGTGCACCTTTCTCAAATGTATTGCACTCGACCTGGTCTTTCTGTATTGTATTGTCTATGTGTTGTCGAGCTAAATCTAGTGCAACCATCTCTTCATTTTCTGCAAATGATTAATGTCATTGCACACTGCCCTTTAATAAACTAAACAAACTAAACTAAACTAAATTTCTTTTTCTTTCTCTTTCTTTTCTCTTAAATATTTCACAGACCAAGAAATTAATTCACAGGCTCGTGGAAATAAAGAAAATAGCAAAGTGCCACGGCTAAATGGCTAGTAATTGTAGCAAAAACTCATGACCTCAACTCTAAACAAAATAATCAGGATTATTATGAGTCACGACATAATCCTTATTTAACTACTTCTTAACCAGGTAAACTGTTGAAAACTTGCAATACTGAATGACATCCACATCAAACAACCAACTGCAACATACAGGTGATGGGGGGTCACTCCGTTTAACGGTTATATACTGGGAACTACCCGTGCGTTTCAGCTCATTTATGACGTGACAAAATGACGCAACTTCTCCTGCCTCAGCAGATTAAACTCTTATGAGTGATTACTATGGGGCAGTGGCTTGCAGCAGCATTATGATAATGCATTTTGAAAACAGGTGGATGCAAAGTGCTTATGATAAGTTGGCCTGACACCTTGTAGCAGGGCAAACTAGGCAGCTGAAAACAAATTACTTCACACATATAGCCAGCAGTTATTTTGGCGATGTGCTTTGTACACACACCCGGCGTCTGTGTTGCCATAATACTGATGCATTACCAAAACACTGACTCCCCAAACTTGATGAATGAATAATGAGTTAAATAACTTTGTTGATGTCAGCATCAGGTTTAAGAGCAAGACGAGCCCCCCCACCCCCAGAAACTGGCCTCTCAGGTTCCCTGGCATCCCGGCTAAAGACCAATCAATACATTTTAACCTGATTAAGACCATGGCAGGCCCTCACCCAGCAGAGAGCAGGGAGGGACTGAGGTACAGTATTGAGACATGCAATGCGGTGGCATCTGCTCAGTGAAAAACAGTCATGTGCCAAACGGAAAAAGTAGCTTCAGATCTTCGTAACATGACCAACCGAGTCTGATATTGTGAAATCTCTTTAAAAAAAAACATACTTGTCATATCTATTTTTCATTACCCTTCAAGTTGGTGGAGACTGTAGGGGGATGATCTCTTGAAATATTCATTACCAAAGCACCCAAGACATGCTGGGACTCTCTTTGAACACTCAACCCCATTTTTCTGAGCAAAATGCAGCCATATAGCCACAACACAACTGGTTCGGCTCTGTACTTTCTGCAGGGGGAAGAAACTGCGAGAAATCATTTGGTTTAAACATTTTTCCATTTCAAAGAGCACAAGCTGAGCCTAAGGAAGCAATGAAGTGGAACTATATTTGTGACACAGCTTGGTGAGGCAGAGATCAGGCTTGCCTATAATATAGAGCATAGTCAGTGATTCCAGTCATGGTCTTTTAAACACTGCAGCGTTGCCTTTCCTGCTCCCTAAACAAAATCCTAATGTTTAATGGTCAACGATGATCTAATCATTTCAACCGTTTGAACCCAAGCAACTAAGCCTGAATAAAAATTACTCAACAATTCCCTCCTGTGCTCATTGCATTGCACACACTGTGACTGCTGCACATGCCTGTTGTGATGTAGTGGAGCTGGAGAATAATAATGGTTGCAAACTAGTGCTGGATCGAAATCTCCCCCCCAGTCCAAATAAACACATTCTGTCATCCTTCTTCTGAGGAAAAGGCTGTGTGCATTTGTCATCCAGCATGTGAAATCTCACTCAAGTGCTCATATTCAAAAAAAAAAAAAAAAGACAGAGAGAGAAAGATAGAGAGACACAGGCTTCACACTGCAGCCTGAGTGGAGAACTGCCTTTGTAAGTCAACATAAGATGTCAACTGGCATGAAACTGGGCAGGCTACACTGCCCCTATTCCGTGTTCGTGGGTAGGTCGACTCGATTATGATCTTTATTGCATTCTTATGGTAGACTGCAAAGGTGGAATGTCAGACCTGTAAACACAGACGGCACTGAGAACCTGCCCATAAAGAGCACACGATCAACACCCTCAAATGTGACATTAGAAAACATAAGCGACATCAAGTAGTATTATGCAATGCTGAGAAGAAGAAGAAAAAATAGAAGCCTTAGGAAAACTATGCTTGGTGATGCATGCAAAATGAGGGAAAATCGCCCTTGGGTTGAATGCAACGGTTGTGCAATATCTGCATGCATACAGTAAAGCTGTGCGCTGTGTATATGAATTGAAATGACCATGCATCTGTCACACTGCTGGGTGTATTCGTAGCTAAGGGATAAGAGTGTGTACAGACGAACGGCTATATCATTGCCTCCCAGGCGGAATGTGACACATTTCGAGCTAAATTCTTGCTCTGGTCCACAAACTGAGAGTTACCCTCACTTCCTAGTTTACTGCTGCTGTCATAGCTCGGCTAACACCCTTCTTCCTCCATAGCCAGCAAACACATTTCGACTACATTTGCCGCTGCCACCGCCGCCGCCGCCGCCGCTGCTGCTGCTGTGGCTTTGCTGCTACGACAGTGAATTCTTCAAGTCTGCTCCTGCTGCTCAGAGGGAGAGCTGTGGTAGCGTGTCGTTTTGGTGTGCCGTGGAAAATAAACACTTACATTTCACCACCCTGTCCGTCGTAGATAACTTCGGTTCATCATTCGGCTTGTTTTCGGACATTTCCAGTGTGATATAATATTGAGATATAGCAGAAATGAGACTGAAAACGCTCCCTGCGTTGCTCTTGCCGAACAACTCTTGAGTCTATCCGAGAAAATAGACCGCAGTGATCTCACTCGGTCCTATCAGCGGCCAAAAATACTTGCAACAGGGTTACAATTTCACTGCTGGTGCTGTATGAGCTGCTCTGTCTGATTTACTGTTACTCTGTATCAAGTTGTGTGAGCGCAGTCCGCAGTCAAACATGCTAACCCCCAGGACCCGCCCCCCAAATCACACCGGAGGTTCCTATTGGCTGAGAGCTGCAGGCTACCACTCTGACTGCACATTCACTTTTATCAAAGGGCTGTTGCTGTGTCAGTCAGGCCTTGTGTGAATAACTGTATGAATTACTTGTAATAAAACTTAAATTAAACTTGTGACTTTTTAAACGCACATAATAGAAATAAATAAACATATATGAAACTACTAAAGCTTTCGACTTAAATATGTTCAGAAATATGAATAATTTATTTCCAAGATGAAAATAAATTATGAATTGAACTCAAAGAAGGATAAAACTATATTTGGATCCTGGGATTACAGTGACACTGTGGAAGCCCTTTATCTAAAAGAGAAATAATAATAACAGCAACAAAGATTAAAAAGAAACAAAAAAAGCAAAACATTAAAATTTTACAATTAGCTACAGAATATAAATATTTTCATGGAAATTCTTAATTAGTCAGAACTAAATTGAAAATCTAAATAAAATAATTTTAGATAAAAGTCAGTTTCGATTATGAGACCAAATCAGAATTATTAGATTAATTAATGAATTATGATGGTCCAAATGATGAAACATCAAAAAAACTACAAAATTCAAAGTTGTCCAATAATCAAAACTACCAGTTAATGTGTCCTCATTTTTGATTTGACAAGATTATGTTTATTTTAACCATGACTAAACTCTCTGGTTATTTGACCCCCCATAAATCAGAGCCAGAATAATCTGATCTGCATTATTCAAATTTTCTCCCACTTCACAGTGACAGTAACAGTAACAGTAAAGAGATATCTCAAATTCAGACTGAAGGGCAAGTTTCCATGACATTTGTTTTGGGTGTCTCCGGTTCTCTCAGGACGAATCTATAGTTTTAGTGACCCCTGAACCTGACCTCATTTTGCATTTTCAAAGAGCTCTCCTCTAGCGCCACCCACGGGCCAGCATTGCACATGTGATATTACAGCTATATTTCCTTCAATTTCCAGAGACAATTCATGCTCCCATGGAGATAAACCATTTTGATTTCAATGTCCTATCAGTGCCCTTTACTCCAGCACCACCCTCAGGACAAGAGTTGTACTTTCAGTCTTTTTTGTTTATCACCATTATCAGTGTTTCATTTAAGGTCATGGTTAACCTGCCGCTATTTGTCTCCATGTCACCTATGGAAAAGTAACTGTGTTAATAGCTTTGTTGTCTGGGGTTGGTCTGTTTACATGAACTCACCACAGGTCCACTGGAGGATCTCATGTCCTGTCTTTGTAGTTAGATCAGAGCCGTCATATAGAAAGTGTGAGTGCGTGAAAGTGTGTGGCTCTGCGTGCATGGGAACAGCCTGATCTGTCACTGGTGAGTCACCAGGTACACAGCACTGATAATTTGCATGAAGGAGACCTCAGCTTTCACCCACTCGTTTTCTCTACAGTTGTGCGTTTCGGTTACCCCTCTATCGCTGAAAGGAAATTAATGAATAAATGGTGGCAAACTGCTATCAGTGAGACACTAGTGTGGTGTGAGTCACTTGTTGACAGGTGGAGGCAGCTAATGAAGCCCCCAGTTTTGCATTTCTGTCTCTCTCTCTGTGTATGTGTGTGGTATAGGTCAGAACATCTCATAGCTTTCTCATCTCTGGCTGTATTGGAGACATTTACACCACATCATTAGTTTCTGGCTCCAGCCACGGGTTCCAGTGCTCTGCTTCACCCTGGCTGCTGCAGACTTAATTGAACTCTGGTCAAATGTGTGGCTCAAATTTTTCACTTTCCGTTCACCTGCTGCCTGCTTGACGTAGACCTTTGTGTTTGTTATTTGCTGGTTGGTATTGTCTACTTATTTGCTTATACATACACCTATTGTGTTTTTTCTTCATTATAAGAGTGACAATCGGTAGATAATTCAGTTTAGACTACGTCCACTGCAGCTTTAGTAGATATTAGTCCATAAAAATGGATTACAAAATACAGGAACACTCAAAAAGTAAAAAAAAAATCAAGCTAGGAACCACACTGTGACCTTGATGTGCCACTCTCTTTGCTGAATAAACATTATCTCAACATCAGCTCTTTATAACTCCATGTTTTATGATGACATGTTTATAACTATCTAGAAGAGTTCATTTGCAAAAGCAGATAAGTGCCATTTTGAAAAAAATGAGCTGATGCTTTGTATTTATTCCTTGCATAGTGTTGTTTTAAATAAAACTTTATTTCTTTGAGATATATCTGTTTTGTTACATCTAAAAGTCACTCAACTTTGGTTTGACTGATATCACCTTATGTAAAAGAAAAATTAAAAATGAAGATTCTGGAATTTTTCAAAAACGGAGTTATCTGCTTTTGCAAATGCCACATTGAAGTCTTGTCTTTTTGAATACTGACTAGCTCATATTCAATCTTGTTCCTTGTCACCAAACAGGCTTTCTGTTCCATTAAAAAAAGAGGTCTGATTTCTTTATTCATTTTGGTGAAGCAGGAAACGCCCTCTTATCTGTACACCTACAGACAAAAGCAGTGCTGTTTTCCATGTCACTGTGAGGTACGACCTGCAGACAAACAGCACTGTAGCCATGAGCCACACAGGTAAGCTGTCTGTTTTAATTATTCAGCAATTCATTCCTACATACATTTTTACTTGGACTGTGAAAGTGATTAATTGTTTTAATATACGGGTGTTGATTATTCATGATTGCTTTGCAATGCTCAGAGCAATATTTTGTGGTTAATATGGGGGGAATATATCTTGGTACTATATTTAAATGTCAAGGTTTCATTTGATTATTTCATGTTTTGCTTGTTTCTGTATTAATGTATTTATAGTGTTTTTGTAATGTATTTAAAGATAAAGCACCATCAGTCATTTCTCTACATACAGTACTTTGCACTTTAATGTGCTGCACTGACAGTGACACTATAACCATTTTTCCACTGTGTGGGTCGGTTGCAGAAAAGTCTATAAACTTTTTATGATGAATATGAGTTATGCAGCCCAAATATGTTTAAACGAAATAGAGGGAATGTGAGGTTTTTCCACACAAAACTAAAAACTGCAAAAAAGAACATGTGCATGTTTTGTACATATTTGAACAGAATATGTATTTTCCTTTCAAGCTGAGGAGCTACTGATCATCTATGAGACTGAGGCGGAGCAATGGGCAACTTACCTGAAGTCGGTCTTCACTGGTCCCATCTCACAGGCCGGGATCTGCTGCTTTGACATCGCCGCAGTGTCCAGCCGGCGAGGCGACTTCCTCAGACTGGCCCAGTATAAGTGCAAGCTCCTGATCCTTTCCAAAGGCATACTGGAAGGACTTTGCCAGATGTGGCGCTTCTTCCTGGCCCGCGTGTTGAGTCCCGCAGCTCATGTAGTGGTGCTGCTGTGTGGCGTGGACAGTCTGACCCCGCTTCTGGAGCTCGTGCCCCTCAATGGTGATGAATGCCTGCAGATCTCAAGTGAACAGGATGCTCATGAGTACCTGTCAGCAGTGATTGATATTGTGAAAAAAGGTATGAAAATTGCTAAAGTAAATCCCATTATGTATTATCTTGCCTCTAATTACATTTAAATTCAAACTCTATTTTTCACTAGAGGCCTCCTAAGACGTGCATGAAAAGCCATGGAGGTCTCCAACCTTATTTCAGGAACCAGTGAGGCATGAAATATCATCCTTGCTGCTCTAACATTTGATTTTGTCCATTACACAAATGAAACATATAGGCAGAAACAGTCTACAACAACACAATATCTATTATAAGAAAAGAAAACATATCCATGAATATGAAATTGTGAATTTAGAACCAAGCTTGTGTCAATCAACATCAGAGGAGTTGGATGACAGCGACTGACTGACTGATATGTAAGCTTTGAATCAGTCTCCGCCTATTTAAGTCAACTGACAAGTCCTCTAATAGATGAGGAATAAAAACAGACCGATATTTAGACACAGTGTGTGTCCAAGGCTTGAAAACCCAGAACACAATCATCCTCTTCAACAAGCCCTCGCTTCAGGGAAACATTTCACATGGCCTTGCTGTTCCTCTGCCATAAATGTGAGGGGGAAGAATGCTCATTATCTGTGTGAACGCCCAAGCAGCAGCTTGGAAACCTGTTTACCGACTATTTTCGCAAGAATTGTGTGTGCTGAAGAATGACATCCAATATTTTTTAGCAGCAGCTGCAGAGAGATCTTTGGTAGCGCTGTGTATCTCTGGCATGTCCTCATCTGCCCCCTCCAATTATCACCTGCCTCCTTCCCTGTTTTTCCTAATTGCACTATTTGTATAAAATCATAAAGCAGCAGAGGGGGCTTGTACTAAAACAGGTGTGTGTGTGCAGGAGGAACATCTGATGCAAATAGCCAGTCTTTCCTCTTTAGCCACCTCTGATTACTGATCGTGAGCCATGCAAATTCAAGTGCACTCTGCATCACTTCATTGCACTGATACAGTGAAGTGTTTCAGGCCTGGATCCCACGGACAGTTATATTTTAACCCAGAAGTGCTTTCACTGTTCAAACATAATGATGATGTTTGTTTGTTAGCACATACAGCAGACATGCACGTAGGTGTTTGATGGGTTTCAGTGTACAGCACAGAAAAAGAACGTACATTTTAAAACCGGTTTCTCTGACAGAACTGCCATGAAAATGAAATAAACCCTGAGCTACTGTTAAAATAAAGGAAGCTCATACATTTGCATTTCTATTTGAATCACCCCAAAAGCAACTGAAAGTTTTAAATTGAAGTACTTCAACCCCATTGGGTGTACAAGGTTCATTAATAAAACAAATTCATGTCACGCTACAGGACTGAGGCTACTGAAGCACAGCTATATTTTGAGCTAAAACATTGTTTACCTTTGTCAACAGGTTACTTTAGTGTCACATTTGCCAATTAGCAGTGCAGAGTGATGAGAGCTGTAAGTATTTACTCATGAGCCATTGAGTTTTGATCTGATAAAAGCACTACACGAGATAAAAAGTGAAGTGATACACTTTGTCCTGAGAGGGGATTGAATGGCTGTACCAATTTTTTTTATAGCAATTTCAAAAGAAGTTATTTAAAAATATAAATGATGAGCTCAAGATGGAATAAGGGATTAGGCTTCACTGTCTGGGGACCTTGAATGCCTGTAGAAAATGTCAAGTCAATACAACTCATGGTTTATAAGGGACCAGTATTGCTGTGCCGTGCTGCACGACTGAAAATGCACCATGTTAGCTTATGTGATCTGAAGCCTTTTTGAAGACTTTACTTGTGCATAATTCAGTATATTAAATGTCTCATCTTTTATAGGCGGGTCAGCTGCAGCGGCAAATGTCAACCCCTTGACACGTAAACTATCAGGATCAGAGCAAACGGCGGAACAAATGCAGTCGACTGGAGCTCACAGTGTCAGATGTAGAGCCGTAGTTGTTCCTTCCAGAGTTCCCTGTGGGGTGAGACACTCATCTAGTCAGTCAGTAGTAAGCCATTTCATTTTTCCACAAACCAGCGCTAACACTGGCTACACTGCTGTTCACTGTACTGTCTTTGGCAGACATCTATGGAAGTGTTCATTCTTTTGAAAAATGAGACTGCTGGCAGCGACGCTGAGGTCGAGTTTACCGCTGAAAATCAGATGCTGAGATTGAAGCCTGTCCAGTGGAACGACCAGATTTTGTGTGTCAAAGCACCAGGTGAGCAAATATGACAACAAAGGTTGAACATATGAGTAAGGAAACATAAATACAGAAAATGTGACCAATCTGTTTCTGTTCTACTGCAGATTTTCCAGCAGGGAATGTAAGAGTGACCGTGTATAATAATGGAGTGCCACTGAGCAAGGCACAGTTGCAGTACTACAGCAGCATGGAGGAAGTCTCCTGCCTTCTGTCCAGGGTAGCAGACCCTGTAGATTTCATGTGTCAGGTACAACTTGCCTTTATACCACTAAATATCTTAGTTTTATAACATTGCAATGGCAAATTGCTGGATTAGCTCCTTTTTTGACCTTAAACCCTTCACTGAATTGTATAACACTGATCAATTGAAGTAATGGTAGCTTTTTTAGATTTTCAGTTTAGATTTTTACTGCATGTAAGTTTTCTCTCTCTGTTTCTTGCCTTGAGCAGTTTGTCGATATTGTTGTGTGACCAGAGATTTGACCACATTTGCATTTACAAGACCAGAGGTTCATCATACAGAGTAGTACTGTACATCTGCAGGGCAGACTGGAGGCTACAGCGAGCCTCTACTATGAAGGAACAAGACAGACCAGGCTAGCTGGTTAGCATGCAGAAAGACAAGAATTAACATTTGCATTTTGCTTTCAACCCCTGGAGACAAGCGTTGGTGAAAGAAGCAGTGAGGTTTGATGCTAAATGGTTCCTCTCCACTGATAAACATCTTTCAATGCTAATTAGCTATGTTGCAAAAGAAAAACTTCAAATTAAATCAGCTCCTTTAAACTCTTCAAACACTGCGCTCTGCTGACAAAGTCATAAAGGTCATTTTAAAGTTAACTGATTAACTGATGGGAATTAAGCTGTGAAATGCAATGAAAGTGAACATAACATTACAGTGTATTCTTTTGTCAGAGTACAACACGCGCAAACTTTACACACTTGTGAAAATATATTCAAATAACTCCAGTCAATCATGAGCAATATAGTAAATATGTTTGAATGCTGCTGTTCTACTCACTGGCTCCTCAGAAAAAGTAACTTTCAAAGTGTTATGCTATGAAGTGACTCATTGTTATGTAACTCACTTACAGAAATTAGTCAATCGCCGCCCCAGAGCACTGCTTATAATTGATCCACTTCAAGCCATTAGAAAGACACAGAAAGATAAAAGATGAATTAAATCAACAATTTCTGCTGATGTTTATGTGTGCTGTGCTTTCCGGTCTGAAATTGAGGAGACGGCAGATTCAGCCTTCTTTCCGTCATGAACACTTAATTTGATTAGGTCTCTTTTGCTGAAGAGGCAAAGTTGAACAAAGCCAAAAGAAGAATTTACTAAGAGAATTTCAAACTAAAAAGTCCTGGACTGGCGAGGCAGGACTCTGACGTGTGTGTGGTTGTATTCAAACCGACGTTTTTATTGTGCCTCTATAGACTTCACCACATGATCCACAATACTCCCACTGTTTGGAGGAGCTGCTTTTGTTTTTTCATCAAATTCAAATTTCAGATAGTGATCTGCTTGTGTTGGCAGTGAAAAAAGGGCTTTGTTTTTTTTTCTCCTCGTCTTTGTGGTCTTGTCTTGTCTCTACAACTTAATTCAACTCATGGTCTGCCTTTGGTTGCAGGCTCTTCAGGTGCCCTCTGTGGACAAGCTGGATGAGAAGCTGTCCTCCATGCTGCTGGAGGGAATGCCCACCGGGGGCTTCAGGCCACTGCAGTGCGAGAGCACACCTGAAAGAGGTAGGACTGCTTACTCTAGACTTTACACTGGGAAACATCTGCTGACTTGTCATAATGAGGGCAAAACCAAACCTGGTGCAACTTTCTTTATTTCATTTAGACTTTCAAAGAAAGACAAGTCTCCCGTCTCAAACTATTTGCTAACTTAATATTAACGACGAGTAAGTTGTACTTGACATGAAATCTTTAAAAAATAATTCACTGCGGTATGAATGGATGCCAAGTATCCACAGAAACACAGGTGATGATTAATGGAAATATTGCCTTGTTTTAAGCACACGCCATTAGCAACGTTTATGCTAATGCATCATTACAACAGAAAGTGCATTTCATTCATTCCGTCTCACCATATGTTTATGCAACAACATGAACTGAGCATGGCTGGAATGCATTGCTGTTCAGTGACGTACATTATCTGCCATGAAAAAAAAGAATGCTTTCCATTATATCTTGTCTCATTATGGGGCAGATTGAGAGCTTCATCAGCGACCGAGATTGATCCTTAACTCTGGTAAAAAGGGCACAGGGAAATGTTTCCATGACAAACAAGTCAATAAGTGCCTGCAAGCTGTCTTTCTTCGACTTTGTGTTAAATTGCTTACACACCGCATTGGGTGACCTTCATGTTATCACCTGTAACATAAGTGGTGCAATCTTTGCTGTCAAGGAATATTACACGTAGGCTGTGACTGTGCATCTGCTTTTCAGGTCTCATTGGACTTTGTTTGCCATGACAGTTTCTGAAAATCCCTCTCCTTTGTCTAATCTAATGTTCACATCAGAGATCCACCATGCTGCTGTACCATCCCTTCTCCACTTTGCTGCCCAGTACGGATTCAAGAGTGTGTCCAGCCTGCTCCTGCAGTGTCCAGGTGCTGAGCGAGCACTGCACACAGCCAATCGGTACGGCCAGACTCCCATGGAAATTGCCAAGAGTCATGGCCACACACAGCTGCACATCTTATTGAGGGAAACACTGGTAAATACTTTCTCCTCAGCTCTTTGTAAGTCTCACCCCATCTACAGTGTTTCTTCTCTTTTATGTTCAGTCTTCCTTTTGATCATTTTTACTTCTTCCTCCAATTGCAACTCACCCTGGTATCAAGCCAGATAATATTGTTTTAGCATTATTGAACCTCCATACAATGAAGACATTTCTCCAAATACCAATATCTGTTGACAGCACTTCATGTGCAGTGATTTGTGATCTAATTAAAACCACCCAGTGACATTATCGGTCTATATAGAGCTGGCTGTAATGTCAACTAAATGGAATTCTATAGTTTTCAGCTTCTTGCTGACAGCTTAGGAAAACAACATTATTCACCTCGGGTCTTGAGATTTCACAGGCAGGGATGTGGTGCAGCACTCAGAAATGCTCCCACTAACACCAATAAAGCACCGGGACTAGGAGTGAGTGGTGCTTTATCAATAATGAACAGAATGGAGGGGGTAGAAAGCAAGGAGAGTGACCTGGGTGTCAGGGGTAACTTCACTCTTCTCTGAACCACCATCTTTACATCCAGCCCCTGGCTCAGTCTGTGGATGGATGATCACTCTGCCTCCTCTCTCCCTGAATATGTCTGGCCTGTGAGGTTCCTAATGGAACACCCCCACAGACCAGAAAGGCTGTGTTTATTCATGCATGCATAATGACTCACAGTGCAGGTCGTCTGCATACATTCAGACAATTAATGCAGCTACTAATGTTGAGATCTCCTTGCGTAACGGCCCCATTTTCTAATGTTAATGCAGAGAGTCTCTTCCTGCTCAACCTCCCATTTCACAAGGCTGATACAGTAACACAAAAGCAGCATGTTTGCCAATCGCTTGCTAATGAGTGGCAATCCAAATTTAATAGATCCTATGCATGCATGCACATCCCTTTATCTGATAAACCTGGAGGACACTCGCATCATCATGTTCTTTTCCGATGCTAATTTCATTAGGCAGTGAGGATCGTATCATAAAAAAACATGATATTCCAAGTGGTATAGCTGTAATGACAGGTTGAAAATATTTCAACATTACTGCTCTGCTCTGGTCAATATACTTTATATAACTATATATATTGGGAGAAAAAGAGAGTGAGAAGCATACACCCTATATGTGATGCAATAGGCTTTATGCACAGCTCCACTACTTCCTGAAATAAGACAGCTCCTTTATTTCCTGTTTTACATTATTGGACCAATTGATTAATCAGTTGGTCCAATAATGTAAAACAGGAAATAAAGGAGCTGTGCATAAAGCCCATTATGTTACACAGAGATGATACTGTGTAAGCGTTTCTTCTATCTCACCAGTATTTATAAATATATCTGAGCCCAGTCTTCTCATCTAACTTTCATAATCATTTTTTGCGTAAACAATCGTAATCTGCAAATGAATCATTAACACAAGGTGGTGAAATGTTAAATAGAAGTGCAAAATAGTATATAGTATAATACAGTAGGTAACTTAAAACTGCACTTAAGTGCAAAAAACTTGAGTACATTTAATTTGTTATTTTTGCAACACTGGACCAATTCAGACTGCTGTTGAATTTTTCAAATATAAATCTTTCAGCACAAACAAAAGCCCCTTCAGCTCCACAGTGATCAGGTGAAGGCAGAGAATTCATATTGATAAAATAAAGCCTGGAGGAGTAAAACCAAAACAAACATCAAGTATCTAAGTCATTTCACTTTCTATTACAATTTTTGGAAATTGGGTAAACAGTTCCTTTAAAGGTGCAATCAGCTATTGAATTTCTCTTATCAGTTTGTAACAGACAGAAGCATAAGGCCCATTCATTTATATGAAAATCTGTGCTCATGTTGCTCATCTCCCCTTATAATACTGACAACTCTGAACTTTCACTGATGCTTCAGATCAACCTATAGAGAATTCTCTCTCCAGGGAAATTTAGACACTCCAACAGCTGTTGCAAATGTATTTATCCTCCTAGCAACACTGCTAATTGAGAGTGACTGCAGATGGAGCGAGGTTTGATTGCTCTAGTGAGTCGTGGTGCTCTCTGTGAACCTTCGCAGAGTCGTCTGAGCTGACAGGGAGCAGTGGAGTCAAACAGAGGTCTCGCCACGGGGACTTCACCGTGCCTATAGATGTAACATAACAGACAGATTCGACATGCACAAACAATTGGCATTTGTTTGCAGCGTTCATGAAGGGGTAATTAAAATCTATCCTGACAGCTGAAATCTATATCCATATTGTGCTTGTGTGCAAGAGGAAATGTGTACACGAGTCATCATTACAGGGCGCGGTTTTTGCTCTTGTCCCCTTTTTTTTTTTTTGCATGACAGTTTCATTAACTCATCTGCAGCGTTTCCCCCACCTCCAATTAATCAACCCATGATGCATCAGTGATTTGGGCGTCAGTAGCAGCACTGTCAATAAATCCTAGATGGATCGGTCCCTTGCTTCATACACAGGCTGAATCACTCAGAGAGCCTGCGTCAGATCCACCATTCTGCCCTGGCACCACACTTCTTTGTTAATTAGCTGTGAACCGCTCCAGAGGGGAAAGCTGAATTATTCAGGAAGAGCATAACTAGAATACAAATATAGAAAATACTCCGCTGTTATCTACGATGTTTATGTCTGCAGACTGCAATATTGTGCTTGCTCACAGTAATTACCAACACAAACACACATTGTCCTTATTTAATATTTTAATACTGGGTCACAAATTTGGCTGAGTGTCATTTGGCATTTAGATGGACTGGGCGCTCCTGCTAAGATGCTCTCAGATGTAGAGCGATAAATACAAATTAGCTCGCGACTCTAAGGCCCATCAGAGACTACAAAGAGCTATTTATGTGTTGCGTGTCGTGTTTTGTGTACGTGTACAATGCTCTCGTATCCAAATGCATGAGGAGCCAGCCTCGGTGACCCCCTGATCCTGTTTTGCAAGTTGTGTTTGTTTGGTTAGTAACAGTAGGCTGCCATTGCTTTCAGCCTCCAGACATTTGTATATCATTTGAATTGTATGAACTGAAAACGTAACAGTAGATTGTGAGCTGCTTGTACAGTGTGCAGCAGAACTAATGAACATTTTTGCATTTAACTGACCATGTAGACTCATGGTGGCCATCAGCTGAGGACATGTTTCACTTATTTCCAGGGAAATATCTAAACAACTAGCTGCTGGTTGGTTCTCCACTTTTCCTCCATCATGAGGTTGAGATTTTGGGGTCGGATTTGGGGTGAGCGCAAATGTTAGCGTGCTACCATGCTAAATAATCAGTGAACATGTCAGACATTGTACAGTACATGCCAAACATCAGCATGTCAGCATTTCCATTGTGGGCACTTAGTAGTCGCGGTGCTAATACTAAGCAGACCGAGGTTTCCTACTGCCCTGAAGCTGGTTGCTTTGGATTAAAGCATCTGCTACATGAGTAAATATAAATGTACAGGCTCACTGACCGTGCCTACAGCCTGCTATAACACATGTTTGGTGTTAAAAGATAACACTCTGCTGTGTAAATATAGTTTGAAGTGTGAAACGTTGCCTTTCCTGCTGAGCTGACCACGTCTTATTTTCCCATCTCAAAAAACAAGTTGGACAGATTTTAACTGCATGACACTTAAGTGATGGGTTCGTGTTACACTCTGCAATCCACCATGTACTCTGAAACCACTGGTTGGTACTAAGAGCCGAGACTAGCCAGCCAGTGAATTGATCATCTCAGCTGCTGAGAACAGATTTACACTCCTTATCCCAGACTAGAATCACTGGAGATTTGTTCTCCCTCTCACAAAAATCATGCCTGCTGGTTTTGTCTGAAGCCCTGCTGCTTGGACTGCAGCGGTGAGGCTGAAATTTTTCTGGAATGCCTGGGGCTCCTGTAGTTTCAGACATCTGTAAAATGATTTAGCATTGCGGTTTGTAAATAAATACCCCTTCCCTATCCAGAAATTACCTCTGGAAATACCACACTGGGTTGAAGCACAGCATCTGACAATTATAATTCCATGTTCAAGCTGCGGCAGTGTTTAACCCATCCCTTCTACCTGTTGGGCCTACTATGAACCTCTGCTGTTAAGTAATGCATTCATAGAAGCCAGTAAGTAATTTACAGTACTAGAAAGAGTGTAATATTGTAATTTGGTCATGAGTGGCTGTGTTGCTTAGAAACTGCACACAGTGCGTGGCAGGTTATATGGAGGATGTTTTGATGGAAGTGAGCTCTGCCTCATATATTCTGCGCAGGTTTATGATATTGACTGGGGTTTTGCTTATTGAATTCATCCTCTTAACTGACACTGCAGTCTAATGTAATCCCAAAGCATTAGCATTGGTATTGTGAAAGACTCTCCTGTTGCTATAGTGGATGCAAAATGTACAATACAGCTCAGCAGTAAGTTCATGAAGAAAAAGACACTTAAATAGTGTTTATTATATTTCTTTTTTCCTTTTTCCTAGTGTTTCTCTGTCAAAATCATCAATTATTTTAAAATCGATGACACAAGTCTTTAAATCTCCAGCAGCAGTAGATATATGGCAGCAAATTAATATCTGTATTTCATTCTAATCATAGATGCAGTCGAAATATCAAGCCAAGGGTCTTGAATTGCTCACCAAATGATATGTTTGGACTGAAAGGGGAAGATTGTCTGATTTCATAATTACCCTGATCATACCCCTGTCTGTCCCTCAGCATGCTATTAGCAAATAGGCCGACTCGGCAGCAGCTTTGCTGTCAGTGGGGAAACTGTTTTTTTGTTTTGTTTTTTTAGCCAACAGGCAGGGTTACAGTTCACCTCTCTAATTCCTGTTATAGCCCTGACATTGCTTTTCCACAACTGAAGTCCTAACACATGTGGTGAGAAATCTCATCTAATGATGTGGAGTTTGTCGTATCTAACATGAGAACACTGGATATCAAAAGCTTCTGTTTGGCCTGAAGTGTGAAGGAGCTCAGAGAGAATGGTTTGTAGATCGTCCCCTCCACTTCTAGTGGATTTCATGTTTATGCTTTGGAGAGAGGACGCCGGTCAGAAAATGAGCCGACAATGAAGTCGGAGTAAATTGGAGAGATCCACATTCTCACTAAAACAACAGGCTTACATTGCATCAAGATTTGTGAAATTCATGAATACTAAAATAAAAATCCACTCTCTCTAGCACAGACTCTAACTAGACAATGTTTCCTCAAATTCTAAATTGCCTATATTAAGCTGCTTGTTTGTGATTTGGATGAGGCCTGAAACACATCTCCTCTTGCTCTGTTGTTGCAGAATATTTTCAACTCCGGTGGGGACAATGGTGACGCCAGCGTGTACGAAGTGATGTGCACTGCAGGTGAGTGAAGGACTGATGTGGAAGTGGAAGGAGGACAAAAGAAAGCCGGATGAATAATGGAATTGTTTTTTTTTCTCCCCCAGCATATCATTAAGCTGGATTGCTTGTTCATTTCCTACTGCTGAATATTTTCCCTATGCTGATGGGCACACCCTGTAGTGTTGCTTCCGATTAGCTGCGAAATAACAGCATGCAGAACTTCATCATGACATTCAAGCAGTAAACACTTTGTGCATTAGGGAACCCTTCCACCACAGACGTGCAGCAAGAGCAACAAGGGGAGGATGAAGGGGAGGAGGTGGAGGATCTCTACGCTCCACTGGGGGCCAATGATGAATATGACACCATCCTGAACTCAACAAAGGCCGTGTGCATCGCCAATCGCCCGCCGGCACCCACACCTCGGCCTGAGAGCACCCAGGTGAAGGAGGACAAAACCCCGTATATCGCTCAAGGTAACTTTTCTGACCCCCCGCACCCCATTTTCTGTCAAATTACAGATAATAAAAACAACACAGAGCTATGCACAGTATGTGAAGGGGAGTTTGGGACATGATGTGGGAGGGAGGAAGTGCCTGGAATGTGCTTTGCTGTTGTCAGTGGAGTATTGGTGAATAGAGAGGGGGGTTAGTTTTTTTTTTTTTGTGATGCAGTTTGTTTTGATTCCATAAACCACAAGAACATAGTCGCTCCCCACTGCAAAACAAACAAAAGCGAGGACAGAGAAGGAGCCATTTGCCTGCGTCAAGAGCCGACAGTCCCTAACTGTTCAATTTCAGCGGCGTGAATATTTCATGAAGATGAAACACCCAAAAGTGACTCGTATTATTAAGGCTTATGAATCATTAAAACGGCTCTGACTTCTCGTTTTCATCTCGCAAATACAAACATGAACACATGCATCCACAATTAATTGTTATTCCCACTGACAACATTACACCCATCTCTCACTAACATCACTTGTGCATTCAAAACACACACGCAAAAAAAAAGATTCTAATTGCACAACAGCCCCATTATGCAGCTTTTTATTGAGCTTGTTTGTATCCAGTGAGCCAACTCTCTTCCCAATGGGACTTACAAAGCAAAAAAGAAATTGAGTGCACCACTGAACTCCCTGCATCCCAACCATCCCCTCAGTAACACAGAGGGAACTACTGGGCTACCATCTGCAACCAATCTTGGCCAGACCAAGGCCAAGTCAGCCAAAATAAGTCATTACACATGTTTTCCATCGTCCTTGTCCCCAGAGTGCACAAGAGAAAGGAGAGGGATTTTGAGGTTTCCATCTATTGAGACAGTGGAGCCTCAAACCACACAAGGATCACATTTTGCTCCTCACTCCCACTGCCGCAGTGAAAGATGTGAGAGGAGAGATGAGGCTTGGTGGAGGATTAGGAGAGGAGCCAGTTATTGGAGAACACTGCACAAGTGGAAATAATGAGGAGTTTTCTTTTGTTAGCGGCAACATCCTCAGCTCAATGAGTCTGAAATAGTGAAATGTGAATGAAATTCAGCCGTACAGGGAGGAATTACTACACGGGGGAACAATGCACACACTCTAAGGCAAGGTAAAGCAATAGCTACGGCCACGTGACCCATCCAGTCCGCTCGCAATTTGGTCCCAAATTGAGCCATGAAGGCGAGCTTGTGTCATGAGAGAGAGCAGAAGAGAGAACGCTGTGTTTGAACGTGAAGTGGAAAAGAGAGATGCTGTCATGGAGGAAGTAGTCAAAGGCAGGATTATCTAGCAGGGTGTGGATGCTGAATTTTAATCCATCGCTGGTCACACGGCCGCAGCTCCACTGCCTCTGACAGCTGAAGAGAGTAGCCTTTCATTCTGAACACTCACTACTAAACCAAAAGCGTCATTCAGAGAGTCTAATTCAATCCAGAGCTGAATCAGTTGCGAGTCTTTCTCCAAGAGGAACCTGTTTTATTTTGTTTTTTTTAGCCCTGGAGTCTCACATTTAAAACCCTGCTGTTTCACACACATTCAAATTCCCTTATAATATTCATCTATGCTGTATCAGTAATAGTAGGTTTTTATCTACACTAAGCTTTGCACATTACAACCATTGAGGTTAACGCCTTAACATTTAGAGCATGGCTCCATCTTGTGGAAGAAGACCTGAAGTGCAGGAGCACAGACTATAATGAGACGCCTGTCACGTCAACTGTAATTTCTTTTATTGAACATGAGGTAATATTCTTTGTTGCATCATTATAAATAATAGTTCCTGTGTTTGCAGTGTTCCAGAAGAAGAAGACACCACAGGGCGAGGCCGATCTCTATTCGCTGCCTACCAAACAAGGTACGAGTGAGTGACACGGGCTAATATCCTGACATTTAGTCCCCGAAGTGGAAGAAGCTTAGAGAACTCATAACCCTGCCTTGTAAACACAAGTCTTTCAAATAACTCCATAACTCCAGGCTGTCTGCGCTACATCTGCAGTCTGTGAGAGTCACATCAGCGCTGGTATTTTTTGCTTCAAGCAGATCCAAGTGGAATTAAAATATAGTCCATTTAAATACATGTGTAGTTTGCAGGTGTGCTCTTTTTTCATCAGCTCCCAACAGCGCTTTACCTGAACGTGAGGCGCATGTAATTATAGTGTTTGCACAGCAGTCTCGAAATCCACACTGACATTACCTTATTGACGTCACGCAAGGTATTTCAGACTTGTGTTTTTCCGCCATTTAGAGATATTTTGGGCTTTTATACCTTAATAAACAAAAGCCTCTGGATTGGGTTGCAATGAGGAAGCAGGTGGGAAGTAGAGAGTGGTGTGACCCATAAGAAAAGGTCCTAGATGGAAATGTAGTCAACACCGTAATCGCTTCCTCACTAAGTTCTCATCTGAATATTAAAGCAGAGAAGTTTTAATCTGGTTGAGTCTGGTTTTATTATACTCTCATCAGGACTGGAGCATGTGAAGGCTGTAGTTAATAGCACTTGTCTTTCCTCTGCTCCTCTGAACAGGAACAGCTTTATCACTCTGAGATCTGATGATGAGGAATTTACCGAGCTGATGATTTTTGCTGACTGATTCAGTGTTGAAATTACCTGCTGGAGGACATCAGTTAATGCTGTTAATTTTGTTACGCCTTGTTAAATCAATTAAGATCCTAGTGATCACAATGGGGAGCTGAGCCATTAAACCACACGTACAATAATAATAATAATAATTTAAAAATTAGCTATGAAAAAGACAAGGTGGAACATTGAAACGCAGCAGGGTGCAGAGAGAAGATATGAGAGAAGGAGCAGCCACACTGAGCACCTACAGAGATACAAAGCCATTTGTCTGCTGGGCTGTACTGTTGGTGACACTGAGTGGCAGGTCCATAGATCATCAGAGTCACCCAGTAAATGACTTACCATCCTCATGACTCACCGGCATTACAGATGTGATGTGAAAGAACATTACCAGCCCAACCTCCTCTGTGAATGCCATCTGGAATGGCTTTATACTCTGTCTTTTATAATCTCCATCTTACAGTTTAATTTGTGATATTGTACATGAAATCCAGCTCGTTAACTTGTTGCATAATGTTTGCTGATTTTTTTTTTTTTTTTTTTTGCTGCCTGGTTGTAAAAGCGTGAGATTCCCCTGATTGTTCAAAGCGGCAGATGTTTTCAGAGAGCTGTTGGTCTTTTGCAGCGCGTGGGCGAGAAGACAGCATCTCTTCCACCTATGACACCTTTGCGCCGAACCAGATAGACGGGCTTCAGCAGCTCATTGAGCTCCAGCAGAGGGTGAAGGCAGGTTCACTCACTGTGGATGAAGCCCTGGAGCGTTTCAGTGACTGGCAGCGGGTTCAGAAGGGCATGGATGCCATCCAGCAAGTAGGACTATCACACACTGTGATCACACTCACACTAGACTTGGAATAGATGAACACGCAGGACCAAACCCTCATAAAACTATTACCATCTGTTGCTCCTGCTTATGCCAACCTCCAAAAACAACTCCACAATGGAGAACAACCGCACAATTAGGGTGTGGTGTAAAAGGGCAGAAGAAAATTACTCTTCATTAATAACCCCCCCCCCCATTTTGTTGAGCCCCACAGAGAGGAGAGACAGTGATGAAGGGACACTTACCACTGTTTGTCTTGCCTTGTCTGCAAATCAGGCCAGTGGCACACATCACATCACACTCACAGTGAGGGGAAATGTGGTTGAAGGTGTGGAACTACAAGCCAGAGACATAAAATAATATATTAATATTGGGCCAAAAACAGTTAAACTCTTTGATTTGTATTCATGTATTAGCACATGAGAGAAAAACATATAAAACAGAACGATGAAAGAGTAGAACAACAGTAGAGCTCATGCTTCTTGGCAATAGACCGTTTCAGACCATTAACCAGGATTTACTTGGATTAATTGATTTATTTTAGGCAGTTAAGGTTTACTTACCTGATCCTAGTTGTAGTGGGGGTGATGAGGGACAGGTGTGCAGGCTGTTGATCATGAAGTGACGAGGAGAGCTGAGGACACCTGCTGGACAGGACGGGAATGACAAGAGCTGTTAGAAATACACAGGCCTGGCAAATGCCTGGACAAGTATAAATCCTGGATGTATAGTAATACAGTACTATAGTAATACAGTAGTATTTTGTAACAGAAAAAACATTTTTGACATTTATCAGTGGGGGAATCACAAATGAATGATGCCTGTGTTTCATTTGGCTGCTTTAGTTTCAGGGTCCTGGTGCTGACTCAGTGTTATTATACTGAGATAGGCTACTTGAATGGAACTAAACTATAAGTCATACTGTCACACCTTTGCATTTCCTTCCTACAAGGACCATGAAATGACAGATTTTGTGAAACAGTGGTATATCTTACTTTGTCCTATCATAAGTTGTCCTATATAAAAGTACAAATCCAACAATGTACTCCATCAATAGACAGAGCCAGAGCTTGATGAAAGTGAAAAATATTATCTGCAAAAAACACTTAAAATATCAAACAAAAACGTGTTCACTGTGTAAAAATGAAATACTCACGTGATTGATATTAGCAGAATTTGCTGGTTAAGCTGGTTAAGGCAGAGCTGGTCTGAACCACTTTACATATATCCAGAACGACACTAGCAGGGGGTCAGCCCGACTACAAAAGCTCACAATAAGTTCTGCTACATAAATTGGCATTGTTGTTTTTGCAAACCGTTCTTTTATTGCAGTTTTGGGAATTATTTGAGCATTTTATTTGTCTTAATGAAAAAGTGAATGGACAATAAAAAACAAACTATAAGCTGATGTCAGACAAAAGTAATGGAATAAAACACAACATTATCTTCTATGTAGTGGAATAGAAGTTTACAGTTGTATAAACTGGAGCTCAATATTGCAGTGTCCTATTTATTGACTAAATATATATCAATGAAACTACCTCCCCTCATTTATTCTGCTCTGGTTGTTTTATGTATTAAAACATTGTTTGCAGATGGTTCATTTTCCACCAGACCTCCATGAAGACACCAATAGATTTATGACCCCACTGCACAGCCTCTGTTTAATTGTTTTCTCAGCATGTGCAAACCTTAAACACATCATTTATGGAGATCTCCGGGGTAAATAAATGGATGCTCGTATGTCGGTCGAATATTAAAGCACTGATGTGTGTCTCTGCAGGAGAAGTTGAGTCAGCTGAGAGCCAGCATCATCAACAACAGAGAGGACGACGACAGTGTCTATGGTAAATACTCCCCCGCCCTGGAGATGTGGGCTAAGCTTTGCTGTCATCACAGAGAGGCTCCACAGAGCTCTGCTTTCCTGGAACTTTAACCTAAAAATAAATAATATGCAGCGCAGTAAAAGTTAAACAGAAACAAGCAGCTACCTTACAAATGACTGTATTAAACTGAATACTGTAAATGGCTTAGAAAGTCTTCTCTCTCCCCAGATAAAATCAACATCGTTCATCACACGCCAAGTGAGTCTTTAAAAACTCATCTCAGTGTGCACAGAGAAAACCTGTGCTTGCATGCCTTTGTAGTCTCCGCAGTCCCGGTTGCAGTGGTGGGGAATTAATCCTCAGGGAAGTGTTATTTAATCAAATCCCTGGCGCCTTGTTTTGATGAGTTGAGCTTCACTTGCACTAAATGGGAGTCTTTTATTTTCTCTTACTATACAATTCTGTGTTCGCCTGTGCATATTAGATAATTTCCCTCCAGGTGTTGCTGTGAATGAAAGACGGAGAGGAAGCCAGCCGGTGGAGAACGATTTTTACAGCAAGCCGCTCAAAGGACAGCACGTAAGTTTACTTCACTCGCTGAAGGAAAGCTTGGAAGAAGTTAGCATGAATGACTCCATCTGAAGTTCACATGATAGTGTAAATAACTGGAGTTGGAATGAACATACGCACACTGGAGTTACAGTACAGCCTGACAACACCAGTGACAAATATCTCTGTGGATTATTTTTGCAGTCAAATTTCTTTTGGAGACCTGACAAACGGTGAAGGTAAGACTGACAGCATCTGATGAATGTGAAGTTTTCTTCTGTGAATCTCCACTTTTCATTTTTTACATTTAAACTCATCAGTTGTGTCACATTTCCTATATTTACAGGCTCCATCGCTCCCACTAAGATCCGGTTCATCCAGCGATTATACTTGTATTATATTTATAAATAAAGGTTTTTAAATTGTTTTGTATTCTAAGGTATAAACAAAAAGACAGACTTTGAATATTATGCTTCCTTCTTTTTCACCTCTGACCTTATCATTTAAATGATTATGGAAGTAAATTCTGCTTTAGGGTGAGAATCTGATAAAGTACAAACTGTCTAACTTCAACTATGTATCAGTATCATGTTCATTAAAAATTTTCTTGACAATAAATACTGTTCATTTTGAGAAACGAATGAAGGTTATTTCTTTTTTTTTGTACTGAACCTAACTTGTCATATTAATTCATACATTATATTGTTGATGAAACCTTCCCATATGCATCACACTATGTTTCTAATAGGAGACAAGGTTGTTCCAGGGAAAATCTTGGCCTCACAACTCCTTCCCATCCTTGCCTGTAGAGGGCGACGCACTTCTAAATATGTGCATGGCACTTAACTGAGTCAACCAGAGACATCTGGGAAGCACAGGAGCACCTGCTGACCTCCTGATGGCTGGGAAGAAAGCTATGAGAAAACATGTATCCATACATGTTCATGAATGTGAATGGAGAGACAGAAACACACATGCAGCAGGTGAGAGCATCAATGAAGAGCTCCACACTGTGCCCAGTTATAAACAGGAAACGTGTCTAATCGAGGTTTGCGTCGGCCAAGACATGTCAAAATGAATCTTTAAAGAAAGCACAATGGAAACTGATAAAATATTACAACTCAACGCAGCGGGATGAATAGAGAACGTCCACAGCAGGGTGCTGTAATAGCATGTGTGAGTAAAATTAAAGGTCAGGGGCTTTTATTTTCCTGGGAAACTTATTCTGTTCAGCTGCCAGAGAGCAGGCTTCTCTGTGTGAAAGACAGCTTTACAATAATTCATTGGCTGGAGCTTTAAGAGGCCTTTTTTTTAAAAAATTCACATCCGTTGAATTTGTGAATAATAAACATTTACTGTATGGGCTTGTTAAAAATCAGAATTTGCTGTGATTTACAAAACTATTCAGGCAACTGGCACAAATGCACACACTCCTTTCTCACACACACAGATACCAGTTTGTTGGTAGAGCCCAGCCTGTGCCTGAATGAATGAATAAGAGCTGCATGGGGAATTCAGTGAATGCATGGGTAAATCCAAGCTCAGTCTTGAAACCCAGGCAGAGGCTGAGCTGTGTGCCAACAAAGCAGCTGGGTACACGCCGGGCACATTTTTCTGTTCAATCATGCTCTTTGTGAATAATATGTATTAATGCCGTCCCTACTTAGACCTGCCAGTTAGCCTTTGGAGATGATCCGGCTTCAGGACCCCATGGCATTTGAGGCATATGGTTGCCTGTCACCTGCTGAGTATATTTCAGTCCGCACGTCAGGCATGGCCACCGAGATAGGCCTCGATTCATCACGTATGCAAATATCTGAGTGCCGTCACAAGAAATGATCCCCCTGTCATGGAGAGGCAGATAGAGAACTTCAGTCACAGGCGTCGCCCACACCAAACATGCTTATATATGTGGGCAGCACTACATCAAAGACCAGGGATCAAACATTCACTGTTTTTCAAAACCCCATGCTGTGTATCCTCTATGAGAAAAAAACCCACAAGGAAAAATGATATATGAAGGGCCGGAATCATCCAAACTCTAGGAGTGACATCCCTGGGTCAACCAAACGGACACTTCATGATCTGTAGTTTTTTTTTTTTTTTCAGTTCTCTATCAAACAGAAAGAAACATAGAAAATACAACACAATACTTTTCATCTTTACATTTTCTATTCAACATTTACTGCGTATTTGTTTTACAAAATAGTTTTACCAATGTTTTTTTTTATTTTTTAAATAATTTAACAAATGCTATGTTACATTAAACGTTTATTGTACTACTAAACTTAGACTTATGTAAAATGTTGAACTCTTAAAGGTGTATAGAAATGACTGTTTGTCCTGTTTGTCGCACTGAGTTGCCGCACGAGTTTACCCGAGTAAGGAAAATGAATTTGATTGGTCGTTATCCTAGATTTAATCAAAAATAGAATTTTGCACAATGTTTGGCCTACATCGTCTGATAGATGAGTTATTACACTAATTTTATGACCCAGAGTGGGTTCAAATTAAATTTTCCTTTCTGTACAGCTTTAAGTGAAGTATTATTTGACACCTTGAACAAACTGTAACCTAGAACCAATGTGGAAACTCAGTTTGTCATGACATAAATCAACTTTTGATCTGAGTTTCGCTTGAATCATATAAACTTCTTTAAAGAAGCTGCAACAGCCCCACTACCGTGGTTTGGATTAACAGCCTCTCACTTACCAACGCAGATGAAACGCTGTGAGTTCAGCATCAAACTTCATTCCTTTACTCACAATGATCTGTCTCCAGCAGCGGAAAGCAATGCCAATGTCAACTCTTGTCACTGTCCAAGTTAGCATGCTAACCAGCTAGCCCCCAGACTGTCTCCACTCACTGTAGCCTCCAATCCAAGACATAGTGCACAGAGGGCTTATTATAAGCTCTTGTTTGTTAACACAACAATAGCCAAAGCTCTTGTCAAGCAATAATCACTGCCACCTGCTCCTGAAAAGACATTTTTTTTTACAAAAAGCTCCTTCATAGCAGCATGAATTGATTCTATTTTGGCCACTAGAGGCCAGTGAAACAAGCTGCTATGGAGCATAGGGGCAAATGGTTACCAAACTGTACATCCAGATGTCATGAAGCATCTCTAAATTCAAAGTTGTTTATCTGCCCACTTGATGAATGAAGTAATCGTAGATTGCAGGCACAGATTTTGTCAGAAAAGGCAGTGAGAGGTGAGAGGTCAGAGCTTAAAGTTGGGGTCAGAAAACTAAAAGGAATCAGAAAGAAAAGCTTCATATCGCTAAGAAATTAATTGTGTGGTCAGTTTTTGACAAACTTAATACAAGAAAAGTTTGCCTTCAGCAGTCAGTTAGTCTTAAATTCACTATTATGGTGCATGCAGTATATTGAAAATTGTATGAAAATCTGGACAAACTTTCCAATTGGATTTGCTCTTCCTCTCTCTTCCAGCATCAGGCTTGGTCAGATGGTGGAGAGACAGGATTATACAGTCAATGCATCAATAATATTGTTATGACACAGCTCTTAACTGCTGATGGCCTCGACCAATTGAAACATGAAAAGCCGAGCCGTGGCCTCAGTCATCTGCTGAATCCTCCCTGCATCCCAGCGACACCGCTGGTTCCACACTGCTGCAGAAACACTCATGAGAGTACAAACAGTGGGATAACTTATCAGGGATAACTACTCTGCTGAAGGGGCATGCATAAACACAACCATTCAGAACTTCTCCATTATACACCTTGGTATGTACGCAACACACACAGGGAGGCAAAAGTACACATACACACCTCCTCCCCTCCTTGCTCAGTCCTCTCTCCGGCCCCAGGATTAGGGCAGAGGATTGTGCACAGCTGCTCCCCAACATCCCTGATAAAAATCAGGCAATTTCACAGTCAGTGGCATTCTTTCATCCCCTAATCCACACCCCACATACAGTATAGATGAACCTCACTGCGATGAGAACAAGCTGTTCTGAGCTGAACCCCCCCAGTCAATGTGGACACCTTCGATTGACTATAGAGACACTGACTGTCCAAACTCTGTCTAGTCCAGTGCTGCATATTGACCTTCACTTCTTCATTAGCAACCAATTACATCTGTCCAACCAACAGCCCTCAGTCTCAGGAGCACCACTCACAGCTATTAAAGAAGAAAAGTAAGGAGGGGGAAAAAAAGGTTTCTTTAGATTTGGTTGTTTTTTTCTTCTAAATGTCAGTGAAAGGAAATTTTTAATACTATTCCCAATTGTTGCAGATTCAAATTACCTTAAATAACTTTAAGTGGATAAAGAGCTAATTTCTGAGTGCACTTACATAAACAGTGGACTGCTAGCAACAGTCTTGTCAGGAGCAGACATAAATTACATGGATGCTATTTAATGCATTTCTTTTTTCATTGCAGGCCATTATTCTTTATAGTTTTCCCCTTCCCAAGTCATTCACTCTACCCATTTTGTCTGACCCCAACCCCCATTTGCAGAGCGATTCTTTACCGAAGTTCAAACAGGGGACAAAAAGGTACTTCACAGCAAAAAAGAGAAGGGGGGAGAAAAAAAAAGTATGAATCAAAAGGCAAGGAAATGGAATTCACTGTACAAACGTCGAGGGAATTTCAATGTCCGCTGAGGCACAGTAGAGCTCTGTTCAGTCCTCGCAGGCTGTGGGGTGAAAAGAGCAGCAGCCACAGCAGGGTACATCTATTCTGACAAGTCCTCACACACACTGAAAAGCCCGAGCAAGGTTTGTTTGTTTAAGAGGCAATAGAGCCAGCTGAAGGATGCTGAAGCTCTAACGCGATAACAGGATAATTTTATGGTTTTGCTTTTGGATGATTTGACGGCAAATAAATAAAATGGAATGTTTCCTGTTGCCTGTTTAAGCATTAACACTTCAGGAAACTTCATTATGGCTTTTTGATTTAAAAAACACTCAGTTGTGTCAAAACAAACACGTATTAAACTGAAACTTTTTTTAAGGCCTCAAATTTCACAGGAAATAAAAGTGATTTTCAGGAACTTAAAGCAGAAGTAAGTGATATATTTGTGTTAATATAAGTCTTAAATAGTTATATCTTCCGACAGCAATCACTTACATAGAGTGTTTGGACCAAAACACGGGTCTGTCAGTCACTCTGCTCTGCTCTGAGCCGAGGAGAAAACATTTATCGTATCCTACAGTTTTTATCCAATGAGGAGAGAGAACGGCATGCAGGGCTGTGTGTGCAGCCAAGGAACGCCGTGAATGTGGCGACGTAGGGACGAGGACTGTTATGGTGCGTTCAAGGAAACTCGTATTTTTCCGACCGTGAAGTGGTACCAGTTCGATCTGGTACGAGTTCACCGGTCGGAAGTTACGAGTGGCTGTTATAGTGACTTTCACCGGTAAAACAGGTCGGAGAAACACGAGTGGGTTGCCTGGAACGCTACAAAGTCGTAAGTTGTGACTTGAAGCTGTAATTTACGATTTCAAAAGCCTGCCTGGAACGCAGCATTAGCGAAAACGACCGGACCACTTACTTCTGCTTTAAGATGTGAATGAGTAAAGCATTCTGAAGAGACTAGAGCAGGCATGTCAAACATACGGCCCGCGGGCCGGATCCGGCCCGCCGGATGATTTCATCCGGCCCGGTATAAATTTCTGAGTATGTCAAAAAAAAACAACCCAAAAAAGCAAGTCTCTAGCTCATTTCTATCAAAAGTTAGGATTTTTTAAAAAGAAATACGCCAAAGCCCAAATACTCCCTCCAGCTGCTAGAGGGCAGCCCAGTGGACGAACTTAAATCCAAACTTGCAGTCTGATTTGAGCACATTAGCGCGATTTAGCGCATATGTATATGTCATTATGCGACCTGTCCGTGTGTGTGTGTGAGAGAGAGAGAGAGGGAGAGAGAGTCGCGGCCGGTAGGCCTACAGACTTTCTTAATGATAAACGCTGGATGCGCTGGTTGTTAAGTTTAGTTTTTACTGAGGAGGAACTATGAAGAACTGTGCAGTAACCTCATCATGAAGGTGTGTGGGGGCTGTTATTTTGCCGTGGCGGTGCGGAAACCCTGATGTTGTTTTGTGAATGGACTGCAGTGCAAACACGGGAGCAGACGGGGTGAAAGTGCGCTACGTCACACTTAATTCGCATCCAGCTGTTTCCATCTCATTCGAATCAACCAAAACCCGGCCATAGCGAGCGTATTTCAGATTGTGCTAATCAGTGTATTTTAATTTGAATCACGGCGTTTCCATCATCATTTTACGATGCGATACATCTTGATGCGCATCTAAACAGCTGATGGAAACGCACCTATTGATGCACTCGTGAAGGAAAAAAGATGCCAGGTTTCAGGAGCCAGCAGCAGCACTGCAGGAGTGCAGTGAGGGAGGGAGAAGGGGGAAAAGGGTGGATTTTGTTTGCACACATGAATAGACCACAAATTGAAAATAAGATGAATATGGTTTCATATTAAAATACAATTTTGAAGTTGTATATAATTCTCAGCCCCTGTAGGTCCAGCCTACAAAGTTGTTTGTTTGCACTGCTGTAACTTTTGCCTCAATAGGTCCAGCCTTATTGGTCTGTTTTGTTTTGTTTTGTTTTTTGATAAATGTGCAAAAGTATGTCAATTAAGGCAAAAATAATTTCTTCATAGCTCCCACTTTGTTTAGTGTGGTGAGTTGATTCAGTGGTTTAAAACTGTTTACTCAGCTGTATTTAATAAACCAATCATATTATTTTGATCAATTCAATTGTTTGTGAATAAATGTGTTGTTAGAATAGATCCCTTGTGATCCGTAATCATAACATGTAGGTTACAAATGTAGGCTTGATGATAAAGCATAGTACTGAAAAACAAAGCTAAAGATTTGGAGTCGACATTTTGCCATTATTTCACTGGTCCGGCCCACATGAGATCAGAAGGTCTTGATCCGGCCCCAGACCCAAACTCAGTTTGACATGCCTGGACTAGAGCAACTCTGTCCACATCCTGGGAGTATGATATTAAGGCGTGAGTAAACCGCTGCTTTCTGTTGATGAATGACTTGAGAGCACAGAGTTGCCATCTTCCCCCTTCTTTTAATTCTGATTTATTCTGAGAGTTTGGAGGTTTCTCTCAAAGAGGGCAGCACCCTGCCAATTTTTCCCACACAAACTCCTTTTTGCACACATTACTTTGAAATGGGTGATGGATATAGATAATATTAAGAATGTGATTTTTTTTCTTTATCTCTTTAGGTTAAATTCTAGTTTCCCTTCAACTCCTCCACAAAGGTCAGAGGTCAATGTTGGATTCACAACTGCACCCATGGGAGTAGTAGAAAACTGGTCCGACTAAGCTTAATACCAGGGCTTAAAAATCACTATTATATTTTTATTGCTACTGATTATCAAAAATGCAGCTGACTGGTTTTACACAATGAATAGTATTACAAAAGAAACATTTCCCACCATACATATGGTATGGATTTATTGCATAAAACACAACTAAGAATTAATTAACCATCATTTGTTTTCTACTTTTGAGGGGCCTTCAGTAATTTACTGCAGACTGTGTGACCTGTGTCCTTGTGCTGTTTTCACACTTTTCACAGCAGAGGAGTGTAAGAAACTGTTGACAGCTGCTGCATCAATTCATTGTGTCTTTAATTTGTCTATATGGCAACACTGGTTTCCACTGGATGTGCAATTCTTTGGCAGAGCCTGCCAAGAACCCATGCCTATGGGCCCAGGGCACCAGAGAGGCCTCACAAATATAGTTTCTTTTTTTTTTTACATCATTATTTCGTCCACTGTTTTAGACATTTGTTGGGGTTTGTTGACAGTAAGAATATTAAATATCACCAGAACCATTATTAAATTTGTGTATATCCCATTACACTCTCTAAACTACCTGTAAGCCAAACAAATGATAATACAGTTGCTTCCAAAAAAGCTCCAGGGTTGTTCATTTTGTATGTGGAGAAGCACGCACTGGTGGGAAGTGATCATTCTGTCCTGTTGAGCTCCACTGAAGACGATGAACAGGCCTATTGTTCCTCTATATTTGCTCAGACCACGAGCAAACAAATTATGTGCAGCCACAATGTAAATGCTGCGCTGTCAGGTATTATCACTACATGTGCCCAGAGATCAAACTGATACTAGAACTATGTCTCTACATGATAATTTGAACAACAAAGACGACAGTGAAAGCAAAAGTGGTGCCACAGGTGTTGTTTATTCATTCACGTTGGGTCTTGAACGCCAGAGACAGCTGCAGTGCTTTCAGATCACCTTCCATCTATTGCCTCTTTAATGATGGAGAAACAGCAGCTCCGTCCTGATTGATGTTGTGGACGGCCAGCAGCACCAGGACTGATCCGCTCACCTCTCCCCGGAGCACGCCTCAGCCTGGCATCTGCTAAAGGGCACAGGTACACCGTCCTGTGCCCTTGTCCCGCCCCCGCCTATTTGATCGGGGGCCAAGAGTGACCCCGCGGAGCTTGCCAAGGACCCCTGTCTGTGGGCCCCAGGCACCAGACTCAGGGGCCCACACTGACTCCTCTGCTTTTTGAGGCTTTGGGAAGATTAATAGGCCTCCTCTGTAGAGCGCCTTTGTGAGGCAGCGCCCAGGCGTGTTCAAGCTGTTGGGTTTGCAGGAGACGAAAGGAGCAGCGGCTAATTCCTCTGCAGGTCAGTTTGTCTGTAGCTACTCTGCATTTTCAATGACTCGGAAAGGTCACATCCGCACTGGATAAGCCAGCGCAGGAGTCCCACAGACAGCACCGACATAGGAAATACATCCTGAGATCAGAACGGTTAACATTTCAGCTTTGTTTGACGGAGATAAGTAGAAATAAGGATTCCGCATCAGGAAATGGCAGGAATAAAAATTCATCTTTATCGATGCTGCAGTTATGACCGGCAGCTCCTTTCTGCACATATTAACCCAGTGGATGATCCTGCAACCGCAGCTGAGCAATCAAGCGCACATCCACACAATGCTGTTTACCAGCAGTTTAGTTTGGATTATGGATTAATGGTCAAATGAATGACAACAAACATGCAAATGTACATATCATATTTGCACAGCCGTTTTCAGCAGGGGGTGCTAATCATACGCAAATACATGGGTCACCATGGCGAGTTGTGAGCATCAGTGCGGCTTTGTCTGTCTCACACAAACTCTGCCCCGCAGACTTCAGTCAGGGAGCTTTTTCTCCTCACATATTTATTCCCTCAAACACACACACCTGCTTCAAATACCAAAACCCACGCCAAGAATTTTCTTGAATGTACATCAAACTTTTAGTTTAAAAAAACATTTTCTCCTGTTGTTAAATTCAAAGTTTCTGGATTTTATGCAAAGGCTTTTGGCCTGAAACCATTTTAATGATTTTTCTTCTCACTTGGTTGCAGGTGAGGGCCTTTGATTCTCGTCATGTCACACCTCCAATAGTGCAGCCACCAATAACAGCCTCTCTCACCCTCTTCCTCTCCCTCACCCACATGCACATACGCACACATACACACACACACACACACACACACTTCTGGCTGCTCCAGGTGCCAGGGTGTGAAGGGATCAGCCAATCCTAGCACTCGTCTGAAGCTGGATGGTGGCCATCATGTTATTAAAAGCTACGGGTGAGCTTTGCTGCTCGCCTCTCCTCTGCACTCCAAACACTTTATGAAAAAATACCTCATGAAACAAAAACAGCGTTGGGTAGTGGGTATGCTTCCCATAGGGGAAGAAGAAATTTGAGTTTTCTGTTAGTTGTTTAATAAACCAATGCACTGAATCATTCTTACCATGAATGAGCTGATAAGCAATCAATTTATGGGTCATCAGTAAATGATTGATGTCTCCATCACACTGCTCTCTGTGTCCAATGCTAATCTTCAGTGATATTATTTCCATAAACATCATTATCAGATTGAGGCGTACGTATCTCCTCACTCAGGACTACTGGGAGAGCTGAAGTGCCTTTGATGAGATGAGATCACATTTTAGAGGGGGCTGCCTGCTCTCTGCCTGTAGCCAAAAACAGCCTAATTGTGTTTTGTCCCATATGTGAATTATTATTAACGACGATTCATTTACTACACTTCCTTTGCCAATTTCCTAAATTAAAAAAATACCATGTTGAGATTTACAGCGCGCCCCCCCATTTTCAGCACCGGCTTCCAGCATCACCATGGCAACTTCCAATCAGCAAGGATGCTAGAGCCTGCCGGCCGTGTGTTTGGCGCGAGGCTCTGAGAGGCGCAGGTGGAGCACATATGGAACAATGGCCTAGTGAAAAAAAAAAAAGAAACACCCTTCCCGCCTGTATGTGCCAGCAGTGCCCATTTTAATCCCACCGTTACCTTCTAGTGCTCTCTGATGGAGACGTTCTGCTGCAATCACAGCCTAAGACTGCTGCTGGGCCCTTGCCAGACTTCACTTGACAAAGCCAGACCCAGTGTGCTTTTGTAAAACAATGTCTCCAAGAGTCGTGGATGCACCATCTCTTGATCATTCAGTGTAATTGTTCCTCGCTGTTCCTCACTGAAACAACGCTGACCTTGGCTGATCTTGATGAAGAGATGCTTCTCCTCCAGATTTTGGTGCCATGAAGCTTGGTCATGTTTTTTTTTTGGAAGCTAATCTGCACCGTAATACATGTTTTACTATATGTTGGTACATTTATGGCCATATATACATTGAGGCTGGTTGCTAATGACTTTTGTGCCTCATATGGCCAGTAATTGGGGTAGTAATGTTATGGAAATCACTAGCATGTGCAGTAAATAAATCAATCATCCAAGGGGCCTTATCTATCACTGCACATTTAAGCAGTCAGCTCCTATGTAGGTTAATTAAAGCACAATGGCCGAGGAGAGGACCTGGCACCCGTCCTGCTTATGTTTAAGCCTTCTCTAGGCCCGCTGGGCTGGAGCTTGCTACAGCCAGATGAAATTTGCCCATTTTATCCACCCCCATCCCCAGCTGAATACATAAATCATCTGTAAGGGTCTCAGCTTCGACCCTAAATTCCATGAACAATGACGTTTGTCCACAAATACCACACATAATTGCTGGATACTCTTCAAAGCAGAAATCGTGTTTCTTCGCACTTATCTAGGGGCATATAGCGCAGATTTTTGTGAGTCACTTCATCTGGTTTTGGAACAAATCAATTAAGATGTTGTGCAACATCCAGCATGGTTATTGGGTAAAGTGTGCCACCACTGATTTGCTTTTATGTTTGGTCTGAGCTGAGAGATAAGAGTGAATGGCATCTGTGTGTAGGGGGAGGTTGGTTGAGTAACAGACATGTCAAAGTTCAAACAAAGGTATATTTTAAATCAAAACTCAAACTCTTTTTTCAGCAGTAGATCCTTAGGGGGATTTATACGTATTTACTCAACCCAGGTAATGCTTCATTACTTCAACATTTTTGAGCTTTAGTGAGTGATTGATATGATTTTCACTGATGCTGTGAGAGGTGGTGCTCAGTGCAGGGCCTTATAGAAACATAAAAGGGGGGAGGGGGATAATAAACATCCTTTTTACAGTAGTAACCTGCTAGTTAGACACTTATTTGGCAGCTTTCCCTACATGTAGCTGGTATGCTGCATATAATCTTGTTTATTTTTTTTATGTGTTAAATAGAGAGGATGTGGAGACTTTGAAGTTATTTAAAGGAATCTTTAATGGAGCTGACGGGAGGAATGAAAACAATGTCAATAATGCCTTTTGCCATTCTCTGATTAGTGATTTTATAATATTAAATGTCTGGTCCTGCGAGTGTTATTGTAGCCTGTAGCGAACAGGCCTAAGCTCAGTCCCACATTTTATTACCACGTCCCTGACCAACTGGATCAACACATTAATTATGATTATGATGTGATATCTGCTCTCAGTTTATGCACACTGTAAGACAGTCGAATACTGCGTGTTGTTTCCACGAACACACAATTAGAAAAAGGCTTCATGTCAACAACAATCTCCTCTCTCACCCTGGGAGGATCAGAGCAGAGACACCAGGCTGATACAACTCCTCGTGGCCCTCGGCTGTCACTGATAACAACTGTATCTCATTATCCTCCTTGTGGGGGCCACAAAGGTAGCGGCGACCGTAAACACCATCCTCCTATCCTTCCACAATGGGCTGTTCGCCGACAAAAGGCACTCTCGAAAGCTTGAACCCAAGCCAACAGCTCTATTCATGTTGCCATGAACGGCAGATGTCTCGGTGAGCCTATGGAAGGTTAGAGATCTATGTCGCTCGTGCAGACAACTGCAACATAAGTTGGCGTCTTGAGGCATCTGCGGAGTGAGGAGCAGAGGCATTTATTTTATTTTTTTTGGTATCGATATCGTGGGTTTTTCAGTTTGTTTAATTAGTGGTGCTCTCTTGGGTAGGAGTATGAAAAGAAAAAATTTTGTGAAAAAGAAAAACTTTATTGTTGTTATTTCTGCACAAACATCATCATCTGCTCTTCCTCCTACAGTTTCATCCTTTTTTAACCCCACTGAAGCTTTTTGGGTGGCAGGTTCCCAAACATGACTGTAACAAAATTGAGTCGACAGTGTTTCAGTATAATCTGATATTTCATAGAGTGTATTGCTAATTAACCAATTACGAAGTAGCTACAGACCATGTTGCCATGGGAGCTCACCAGCTGTGATGCCAGTCAACATGTTGACGTCCTGACCCACGAGTCCTCACAAGTCATTACTATATTATTGCACAGTACTCAGTAGTCATTACTACATTATTAAATGAGCACTCAGCAGTCATAAGTTGGACCACACCCATCACAGCCAGCCTTCACTGAGACCGTCTCAGCTACACCTGACTTGGCCTTCTGCGTAGTGATGCTACCATGGTGACAAATCTGTCCACAGAGACAGGAAGACAGACAAACCACATTTCCCCACATCCACACAGCACACAGACTCATTTTGAAAACAATACCAGCCGCGCTGTCACAGCTGCTGATCAAGAGACCAGCTGATAATGGAAATAATCATTCCATTAAATCTGAGTGTGATTCTGTATCCATTCATTTTGTTAACTTGCTTATTTGTGTTCAGGGTCACGGGGGGTTGAATGCATTCTGGGTGACGGACAGGGAAACAGTTTCTCCAGTCTGTTGCAGGGAAACATACTGTGTATTCATCCAAACAAAAAAAATGTGGAGTTTCCGGTTCACCTGAGCCGTGTGTGTTTTGACTGTTCAGAGCACCTGAAGGAAGCAGCACACACAGAGAACAAGCCAAACTACACGCTACGATGGTTCTTGAATCAGTAACCAGCTGAGAAATGAACTAAAACCAGGATTATCTACAGGCCATATCAGAAGCTAAACTGCAACAACAGCAGCAGCATGGCTGTTTGGTGATGTGAGTGACAGTGGTTTCATCCTCTACGCTGTTTATGACCACAGTAATAACTGCAGAAAAACAAATGCAACTTATGAATCTCAGAAAACAATAGCATGATGATCAGCACAGTTACACATCTCCGTCAACAGCCTGAGCCATTATTAAAAAGCGGACAAATCAATCACTACTGAGTGTGGTACCCCTGCTTTCATTAGGAAATCATATAGATTAAATGTTAATCATAGCTAACTCTATACCAGTGGGCTTCTGCCAAGATGACAGATGGACCATTAATGAGAATAATGAGGGAATCTTAGTCTATACACGGATATGGAGATGCAACAACAAGAATAACACCACACTTGGCTTTCAAAAAACTGTTATTTAGACTGAAATAGAGGAAGATAATCAGTATGCGCATGCAGGATTGCTGCTTTCCCCAAAGTCAAAGAGTATGTGTTAAAAATGTGTGAGATCACTACAATGTGGATGCACACGTGTTTTAAGATGTTTTCATAGTGGGCGCTGCCACAGGAGACTGAGAGAAATTGGTGGTAACACCTGTCACACACATTCAGCATCAGATATTAGCATCCGTCTCTTTAACTGGTCTGTGAACGATGAATAATTACTCTTGTTTAAAAACCTGCCTATTAGCACTAACCAGGTTATATTGGACATCTGTCTCAGAAAGCTGACTGATATAATTGGCTGCCATCATATCGTGCTTCACTATAGTGAAGAACACCGGCGTGACAGGCGTCGAGGAGTGATGCTGCTGTTCACTCTGGCTTGGTGACGTAGCTCCCACATGTCATTTTCACCAGCGAGTCAAATTAAATTGTACGAGATGAAAGTTGCAGAGAAAAAAAAACAAAAAAACAGAACACATATGTCCATGCGTGGCGCTCAGTGGCATGTTATTGGCACTGTGTTTTCATCAGGTCTGATAACATATGTTTCGAACTCAGGAGGCTTTGGGCAGGAGGGAATTGTGTGGCGTTTGAAGTCAACTGCCGCATTAAGCAGAGAAGCAGCACAGTAGTGTGGAGATGCTCTCTTGTTCAAAGGGATGGAAGGAACCGCTCCGGGGAGCGTCCAACATCAAGAGCTGACCCCGGCACTGTTTCCCGCTACCTTCTGCCATGCGTCCCGCCGCCGTATGCTGTGATTCCCAAAGACCGGCAGGCCTGTGCCATCTGGCCTCACTTCGGATTCCCCGGACACATATTGGGAATCCAAACTATGCCACCTCCCCGTCTCTCCCTTCCCTCTGCGCTCTCTCCCTCTAGGTCGTCTCTGCGCCTCCACTTCATCCCTGCTTGAGTGTTGGCTCAAGTGGAAGGGGTCTGCTCTCCAAGTGATCCCAGTTGCCCTTTTCCTCTTTAATCCCCTTCTGATGGGATCCAGTAGGAGCCCTTTAAATTCAGAGGGAAACGGTCGATAGTTTTTAAGATGAAGGAAAAATCCCCTGAGGGACATCCACCTAGTTCAGTCTGTCTCTGTCGTAGGGTGCTCGGTATGTTACATTGCCTTCAGGCTGCTTCCTCCTGAACTGCTGCTCTGCCTCAGTCAAAAAGGCAAAATTCATGCACTTTAACACCTCACATGAGGAAGCGTATGCTCGATATTAACAAGCCAAACAACTTTTCCATTTTCACAGGACTGACTGTGGTGTAAACGTGTTTATAGACACAC
Source organism: Decapterus maruadsi (assembly GCA_030347415.2). Classification (NCBI taxonomy): domain Eukaryota; kingdom Metazoa; phylum Chordata; class Actinopteri; order Carangiformes; family Carangidae; genus Decapterus; species Decapterus maruadsi. The sequence continues at coordinate 19,575,532 of CM064898.1, forward strand.
ACAAAGGAAGAGGAGGCTCCAGGAAGAGAGCAGTGGTGGGCTGTACAGTATGTTCTGTAGCACTGCCACAGATTTCACACTCTTTTTGTGTGTCTCTTTCTCTTCCTCTCCTCTGGGCGTCGCCTCAGTGGGGAATTCGATTCCCTAATAACTGGGGAATCAAAGTTGGACAGCACCACTGCTGAGAGTCATAAAGGAAGCAGTGGAGTGGCTGGCCATTCATTCATCCAGGGCCTTTACAACATATACCAGATGGACGCTGCACGTCACCGGGTGACATCTCAAGACAGCCGCGGCCGCCTGCCTGCCCAGCTTGGAAAAGATGAAAGTTATGAGGGAGACGGGAGGCAGGTTGCGTCAAACAGAGACAGATCTGATCAACAACTGCACAGAGATGAAATCAAAGTGGTTGAAGCATGTGGCGTGAGGCATCTGGTATTCTAGCAAACAGAAGCTAGCGTAGCTGCCAACGCTTTCGGGGGAGAGTTCCCTCCCCCGCTCAGCGGCCTCAAGCCAGTGGAAATGTTACTGGCTTGTGTTTTATATCCACAAGAGGTGTGTTGTTTGGCCGTGTTATACTAATGTTATTTTTTTTGGAGGGGAAAGGAATTTTCACAGGTAGCACAGAGACAAGACAGTCGTGTAACAAAGGTCCTGGGCAGAATTCAAACCAGGACGTCATGTTTACATGGTGCACACATTTTAGACCACAATGCTGCCAGGACGCCCTCTACGCTAAGTTACCAACACACCAAGTCTAAATAGTAGATTATTTATTCAAGGTAAATCGGTAGCAAAGGTGACATTAGGAGTCTGGGTTTGTCGGAATGAAGCCAGCACATCTGCTCAAATCCTGGGCTGTTTTCTCATCAGCAGAGAGAGCCAAGATCTGATAACAGAATATTCCAAATGCTCCCTTGGTTTGTTTTATATCAGCAAATCTCACATTTTCATTTGAGATACAGGATTGTTACAGAAAGCAAATTATGGTACCTCTGTAATTCAAAGCAGAGTTGATGTAATGCGGGTTTATGTGCTGTGTAACAACATTATAAATGGTGTATCTATGCACATCTGTACGTCAGGTGTAAAGAACCTGTCAAGCCCTCCTGGCATTGATTTTACATTTCATACTACTTCCTGCAAAGAGTGCTGTGAGCATCTGATCCTCTAATCTCAGAATGCCAGCTTTCACTCAATGTCATCTGCCAATGAGCTGCAACCAGGCGCCCATCCTGCCTCTGGCACCAGAACTGCACCCATCCAGCTCGTGTGCTCTAATACCCACCGTTGCTAGGCTACAACGAGAGGAATCAAATTTAGGTGGCTTCCACAGCTGCGCTGTACTGTTGTGCACCGAGGGATATACATGGCAGCGTTCCCAGTATGCACCTGGATGGAATGAAACAGGAAGAAGTGGAGAAGTCTAATCTACTAGGCACAGTAGTGGCTGTCTGTCCTGCGTCTGTCCCGAAAGTATGTCCGGAAACAAGAGGAAATCACATTTCACATTATGGATTCTCTGATTTTTTTAAGAAGCTGCGCACTATTGACCAGGTTGATGTGAGTTATGAGTTTTACTGACAGCAGGAAAGTTAGCAGGGGGACTTAAAAGTAAAAATTACAGAGAGAATCAAGGTTCTGTCTGGGAGCTGTGAGCTTCTGGTCCTAATGTAAGCACTTTCAAAGATGGTGCCACAAGGTTTCATAAAGGAGCCATGTATTAAACAAAAACATATGCTTTTTTTCAGTAAAAGATGGAAGAATCTTGTGATAATCTAAAAACAGCCACATTTTCTCCAGTCAAAACACTATTTTCAAGCTTTCACTTATCGTGCTTTACAAATGCTGTGATCTCATCCTCTTTTAATCACTTCATTGCATCACTGAACTCTCTTTGCTCAGATCTGTGAAACAAGAGTTTTGAACATTTGGCTGCAAACAGTGTCTCCAACATGCCAAAACCCATAAAGGGCTTCTCCACAGCTGACTTCCTGCATCTTAGTTACAATGTAATCAGTGGGCCACGCTGCTCAGACATTGTTAATTTCACAGGGTTCACGCAACTATAACAACATCTTAACAATCATGTTTCTAAAGAGTTGTGTGCCAAAGGCTGAATTATTAGATCTGGGAGAACATGCCAGGCTGACATTAACAAGACACTTAAAGCAGGCCTTCGCTGGGAGAAGTGAAACCTCTTTGTGGACTGTGGTGTTACACATTGCATTTCTCTACAGCTCAAAAAGGTGCACTAAAAGAAACACCTATGAGGATCTGTTTTCTTGACAAAAGTTAGGCCAGTTACAGTTAGTTTAGTTTAGAATAAGGCCTGGAAACAAAGGGCACAACAACAATTTCACATGGGTTATTATGCTGCTTATGTCTCGGCCACTTCCTCACATGACATGCTCACACTTTGGTTTCAGTCTCAGAATACTTGATTAATCCCAAAGGGCAATGCAGTTCCACAGTTTCAAACAAAGAGCAACCAAGACATAACATGTTACTTAATGACACTATCATGCACTTGTATTTTGTTACCATTGAACAGAAGCAGACCGTGTCCCTCACACATTTGACAGACATGTGATAGCGTCATATCAGAGCGATCAGTTTTCTAATCTCCTACAGAGGAAGAAAAAAGAAAAAAAAAACACCCAACAGCACTTCTAACAAAATGATATGTAAATGAAAACCTTGTGGCTAATAGATAACACTGGACATGCATCTAAATACAGGAGGTTCAAGATAATTTAATTGAGGGCTAATGTACCAACTCTGTCCACATACCACAAACTAATTTCCATTGAATTCCTTGTAAAAGCCAACATCCCTCAACTTGCTTGTTTGACTCAGAGAAAGACTGGAAGTGACTGCAATCAGCGAGAGTGTACTCAATTTATTCGTTTACTCTGCCTGGGCATATATGGACATGATTGGTAATCCTTTCACGTGTGACTTCAAAGCCGGACTTAACCAGTGGGTGGAGAGCAATCGTTTAACGCAGCCTGTCAATGCAGGCTAATAAATGCACAAATACACTTTCATTTGAAAAAGATCCAAGTTTCTGGACTTTAGGATCCACCCACTCTTGAATAGATGTACACCTCCTGTGCTGCATTTACTGCACCCACCCACCCACACCCACACACAGACACGCAAATATCATCTTGTAGTACTGTACCAAACAAAAGTACAATAATTATCTTTGCCATTATTTTCAGGATCCAATAGAAGCGCCATAACTAAACAATATTTTGTCCCAAAAGTGCTAAATGCATCCTTCCCCTCCTCTGGCCCCTCTTTGCCACTGTGAGCCAGAAACAGATGCTGCTGCCACCATGTTGCCAGCACTCCCAATGGCAGAGAAGATGACAGGAGCTGCCAAAAACTCAGTCTCCTTCAGTAGAAGAGGCTCAAGTGATGTTCAAGTGCATCCTCTCAAGGAACTGCCTCATGTGTTAAATGAATGGAATATTAATGTGCACATATATGAAATAATTCTTCTACAATTTGGCACCATCATCAAATAAAGTCCTACTCTAAAAAGAATCGGAGTTCTAAGTGCATCCTCTCCTCCTCTTTGCTCCAACTTACTTTTAGACTGAAGCTGAGGTGTCGTGACCGAGGAGGAGGAAGTACCAGATTTTTCAGACCTTTCCTCTCATCTGCACCCGTAAGTAGGAGTGGGTTCTTTTTTAGCCTTTTTAAAGTGATGGGTGAAATGGGCAGGTGAAGGAGAGCAGGCAGAGGAGGCAGTGGGCCGATGCTTGTTCTGTTCAAATTGTTATGGAATCAGTTCCTTGAAAGGACTTGAATTTAATAATGTGCACAATTTGTTCCGTGTACATTAATACAAACAGCGTGGACATAGAAAAATAGAAAAAACATGTAATCTAACTGCCTGAGGAGAACTTATTAGGTAGTAACTAATAGGTTTTACTATTAATGTTATTTAATTACATCCATCTATGTTACTTCAGACATATGTACTGTATATTAGTAGGAAATCACTTATTACTAGAAAAAAAACCCACACTAATAGAAAGCTGATATTTATATTTAAAAGAAAAAATCCTAACTCTGCTTTAATATACATCGTCTGATGATTTTTTTTTAATAGAATTTGCTCCTAATACTTTTCTGTTGTTGTTGCTTTTACTAAAGTGTAATTGTTAATATAGGATTTCATTTTAATTCAAATTGAGTGTTTCAATACCTCAGTATCTCTGCTGCACTGTGATATTGATACCGCTTCCATCTCTCTGATGAGTGACGTGAGGAGGCACCACACACACACACACACAACACAATACAATAAAGTCTAGTGTACTTAGGCCAATATCATGTCTTCCACTAAGATTTTTTATCATGAGTCAAGAAACAGTGAGATTGACATCGGGTGCAGATGGCCAATAGAAATTTTGATTTAATTAATATTTCTGGCGTTATTGCATTATTGCGGAGGAAATCATAACAAAATAGATCCGAATCAGGCTAATAGCTGAAAATAGGATTAATAGAAGAACATCAAACCAGGCTGGATGTTGTTTAGAGTGTGGAGAAGTCTTTTACACACAACACACACCGACTGCTGTTGAAAGGCTTATGAAATCAAATAGCTATATATTGCCTGTGGGAACTGGCATATCCTAAGACCTACAAGCTTCTTGTTCTCACACACACACACACACACACACACGCACACACTCTGTCTCACGCCCCATGTGAACACTCATCTTTAACGAGGGGAGAGCTGAAACCATGCGTGATTGTTTTAGAGAGGCTGCCCTAAAGGCACGTTATCACTCAATGTGGGACTGCTTCTCCCAGTCATACATCCTCTCTTGTTGATTGTGCAGTGCAGCAACAAAGGCATCATTAGTGGGGCTTTGGTCCCCACCAGGCCCGGGCTAATTATGAATGGGGGGCCCGGTAATAATTCAAGGGCCCATCGGTGCAGCTTGAAACTGAAGAGAGAACTTCACAGATTCAGTGGTAGCGCATTCGGCCCATCTGCCTGCATTTCCCAGCCACCTGCCTGAAGATCTGACCCACGTCAGCCACGAGGATGGAGCACCATTACACACAAGAGAGAGGCACAGGAAACATATGGGATTTATACGTCGCTTTAATGAATGATTTGCAGTGGTCATTAAAAGCTTTGGACAATTACCTGGTTAGAGCCCGATGGCCTGCCTGGTAAACTGTCTCACTGTGCTTCATTTTGCCTTTTTTTCCCTCAGGATCTATGGTTGAATTATCTCCCCCACATGCTGACGCAGGAAAAAATAGTGTGCACTGTTCATTTAGTAGCTTTTCACATGCACACACAAACATGCAGCCATATGTGCAGTGAAAATTATACATTTGGGGAAAATAAAACAGACAGGAGAAAAGCAGAAGAGCTTTTTTTTTCTGTTGTAAGTGAAAATGTTGCTGCTGTTTTTGTATCGTTCCGGTTACTGTAATAATTGTGTAATTGCTGTGGATCCATAGGGAAGTGATCATTGTTTCTGCCAGAAGAGGGCAGTATCCATTTTCTTAATCACATCTCAAGTGATTTCCCCCTTGGCCAAAGCAAGCACAAACATTGCTCCAATTCCAAACCCACAAAAGGGGGAATTTGAAAGTAAACAAATGAGCCCGATGGGATGATCAGCATTCTCAGATTCGCAGCATAAACTCTTTTCCCATGGAGCTGTCTCATAATTTCAACACAAGCCTCAGATTTATCTCTCGGTGGTTGATTCATTTGGTGACGTTGAAGATCTGATTTAGAACGTCTCTAGGATTTGACAACTTATAAAAAAAATAAATAAAAAAAAACAATCAAAAGAGTGGATGGGGACAGATTAAAATGCATCTTGTGAAGTGGCTGCAGGGCTGCGAGGAGCCACAGTCACTCACATTATTTATAGATGATGAAGTGTATATTGTATCATTTTACTACTTGAAGTAAGTTCAACTAATTTGAAATGTGAGCCATTTGGTCAAACTGAAGCCATAAAGTATTCATGAAATCCTGATGTGAGGTGTAGCATAAAGTGGGGTGGCTAGAATGCAAATCAAGGATATGGGTTTTCCTTCCAGATGCTGATGAATAACATGGTCAAGCAAACAGTATGTTCAGCGACTGTAGCTCTGCTTGTATGGAACCTGATAAAAATCTAAATGTCATTTTTATGAAGTTATCGTCCTCTGAATCTCCCGAAATTAAAAACAGTGCCATGGAGTTTTGATTATGAGCCATGATGGAAAGCCATCCAGCTCACTTTTAGCAGTATGCCTCAAATCAGATGTGACTATGTTAAGTATTACCAGTCTGCTCAGGTCAGTCATTAATATGCAAGCTCTAATTTGGGCCTCCTCGTGTATTGGTCCTTTCTGAATGGAGCAGCTAATTTGAAAATAATCTAGAGTGGCATATAGCTTTTGTCGGCGATGACATCACTGTGTGGATTATTCACGCAGCTTGCAAAGAAAGTTTCCCAACGATGGGTTCACCACCATTTCTAAGTGCTGCCTTGGGGCAACGAGTCCTCTCTCTTTTGTTTTTTCCCCCCTTTTCTTTCTTTTTTTTTTCCCCAGGGTGCTTTCATGAACCACATGGTCCGGGATGCTCTGTAACAGCATAAACACAACGTGATATTGTTGTAAAAATTTAATACCTGAACACACACTCCGTCAGGATGTCATGTTCTCCGCAGCACTGGCAGCCACTCAGAAGAGCTGGTCATATTTGTGGCTTCTAATGCAGCGCTGCGGTGAGGATTTTCCTCCCGTCTCAGTTCCAGAAGCAGTAAGGGACTGATTGTGGAGAAAAAGGGGAGCTGAACACTGAGTCACAAAAAAACATGGGGCTGGTTTTGATCTGGATTCAATGGCCTGGAATAACTGGCCCCCGAAGAGCTCTTGTGTCAAATGGTATCTGTGACAGGGAACAGAAAAGGGGGATAAACATGCTGCATTTAACATGTGGACATAACACCTCCCCTTCACACCATCTGGAGGAAAACAACCTCATCTACAGCTACTAAAGAAGATCTTGTTTTAGCTGTATTTAATAAACCTCGACTTGAAACTGATTTCGAGGCGACTACAGCTGCTGACACGGCTCCGGAAAAGGATGATTTTCTGTAGGAATTTTTGCAGAAGCTGCCGACGCTACAATAGGAGCATCAAAATGTTCCCGTTTAACAACAGACATACTATCATACTCGCGGTAAAGACGCATCGACAAGTTGGCTGACTTCTCTCTCCCTTTGAATCGTCCTCTGCTTTGTAATGTGAGGGTGTTTGGAGGCAGGTCAAAAGGCCCTTTCAACCCAAGGCCTCACCTACTTCCTAATGAATTCCCAGGGTCCATCAACCTGCAGGCGCTCCCATACAAGCTAACCAATGATTACACCTTGAGGGGGAGAGGGGTGGGCGGAGGAGGAGGAGGAGGAGGAGGAGGAGGAGAGGCTGGTGAGATAGAGCATCCCCAGTACACACACAGACACACACACACACACACACGCACACAACCTTACAGACAACCACCACCACTACCATCACCCCCCAGATTGGAGGCAGGTGCAGCAGCAAATCAAGCCTCATTAGCTGCACCTTCTGCTAGCGTATACCGTGGACAGATGGAAGCTCGCCCTCACATGTTACCTCACATCAGATGGCAGTTGGAAGAGGGTGGCTAGGGGGTAACAGGGAGGTACACTCGCCCCCTTCTGCCGGCACTACTTCCTCCCAGTTACAAGATGCCCCTAAGCGCAGACCTAGCACCAGAATGCTCCTTAACCTTAATCCTGCAGGCAACTACCAGTTTCCAGAGAATATCTGACATCAGATCAGTTGTAACTTATTCCCCGTCAGGCCTGGACCTGGTTAGAGAGGTGCATTCCTGGCCCAAGGAGAAATCGTGGACCAACAGAGGCCCCTGTGGCTTTGTTTCTGCCGAATACATGTAAAAAGAGCTGGGAGCGTGTATGCATTAGCATGCTCTAGCATATGATATGCTAAGACACACCATGGGGCCACCAGGTAAGTGACAGAGCCCCACCTGCAGGGTATCATATCACCCCCTTGTCCTCATGGCTCTGACATTAGATCCTGAGCAGCTAATTGAGGCAACAGTGCAATTCATTGGTGTTGGGCCCAGTGTCAGCACCTTCTTCAAGGTAATAGCAGATTTATTCCCATCCCACTGGGGATGTGGGCAAAACGTGTCAAGGGGAGGCCATGTGCAAATTGAGGCTGTCTGTGTGATAAGAAATATTGCACATGTGCTTTTCAGCACAGGGGAAAGCTGTCAGAGCTGGACGGGTTTAGGGTGCTGGACTTTCCTGTCGGGGCCCCTCAAGGTGTTGTGGGTCTAATTCAGAAACATGTGTAAAGAAAGATGCCCACACGATGACAGACGGCAACCTCCACCTGATTTCCTCAAAAAAAAAAAAAAAATCTAGCGAAAGAGTTCCCATAAAGAAAAAGTAATGTGAGAGCTGAGGGGGAAGACGTCACAGGGCTGCACACGTCGAAAAGTGCAATGCATTAATACCACAGGTAACTTTTTAAGTGCTTTATCCAGATAATGAGGTCAGGCACATTTTTATGACTTAGATAAGTGGTGTTTTGGCAGCTCATTATGTACTATGAATCAAAAATATGTATTCTCGTATTTAAAATGTGGGTCTGAATGACTGAATTTACGTTGTGGTTTGAAGGGGTGGTGATAGGGAAATTCTTGAAAGGGTGTTGGTGGTGTTGCAGGAAGAATAAGGGCAGTGGTACAATGGGTACTTTGTCTAGACTTGGTAGCTAGCAGAGGGAGGGGTCACTGCGGTGGGAATGGAGCTACGGCATTAATGGATTGAACTTAAGTAGATGGCTTGGAAGTACATGCAATCCTCAGGTTTTGGGGTTTTTGAGCATGAAAAACACAGCTGGATATTTATTCCTCAGGATCCAGAGAATCTAGTGAGGCAGGATTTTATGTTTAAACTGCTACATGTCCAGAAGGATAAACTATCTTAAAGCTGCTCCGCTCAACATTTTGTGTAAACAATGGCTCAAATTAGTGTGTGTAATATAAAAGGACCACTCATCACAAAACTCTGCAGTTCCCCTCGGCTATGCAGAGCGTTGTAGTGTCTTTCAGATCATTGTTTTGGTTTTATGTCCTGCAAATGTTCGCATTCACTCTCCCCCCTCTTTTTTATGGATGTAGTGTTAAGCAAAAAAAAAAAAAAGACCCACTGTATACAAGCCCAGCTCTAAGTTAACAATTAGCTTGTAAATAAAGAGGAGTATTCAGAGTCAAAAGCTGAGCTGCATGGAAAATGAATATTGGACAATAATCATCCAGTGGGAAAAGACATGGCTCAAAATGAATGAGTGCTAATTGCAGACGTGTTTGCCAAATCAGCTTTATAAAGTGAAAATACGGTGATAATATTTCAGTGTTATGTTTACAGCTCATTATGGTGCAGCTAAATATCAGTGAGTATATGATTATTATGTGTGATGAAAGGAATGTCAGGAAATATCCTAGTATATTTCCTTCAGAATATATAATAGTTTTATTTGTGTAGCACTTTTCGATACAAATAACAAAAGCGCTTCACATGAGTCAAATAAAAAAGCATCATGCCAGGAATAAACCGCTCCAAGCTGTATCTTGCAGTAAAATTCTCAAGGTCATGTCAGGTTAGCTCTGCGTGGTGCACACCTCCAGTATGCCTGCAAGCCACGTTGTTGGACTGGTCTTAACACGCCCTCCTTCATCTTTAACCAACAGCGATGTTAGCTAGGAGGAAGCAAAGTAAATCTTTCCACTGCCGAAATTCTGAATTCCCTTCTATAAATTGAAGCCTTTTCTAAAGACAATGTCAAGATCTCTGCGAACATTTCTGCTTGTGATGTCAAGTCCTTGTGTAAATGAGCTGCATCTGCCTTGACATTTTTAACAACATTAATTTCAATCAAGCTGCTGAGGAGGTACTTCTGTTTGGCTGGGAGCTAATGAAGAAAACAGAAACACATATGGGACTTTTTTTTTTTTCCCTTTCCTCGTCTCATCCTTCGATCTGCACCCAGATCCATATGCCATATGGGAAAGTGTGGATGAGAAGACCCGAGAGCTCGGTGCACGTTCAGTCTCTCTCCAAATGCAGCTGAAAGAATCAAAAAGTCTCCCTCTCTTGTCTTGTTCACTCCCCTGGGCACATGAAAGTGAAGGTTACACTTGCAACCCTTTTAATGGCCGTCCTTTTTTTTGAGGGGTTTTTGTTTCATTTGGAGGATATCTTCATTGTTAATCCATCGCCTGTTGCCAGGTTTGAACACGAGATGCCATATGTTGTATCCTGTCTCGCTGCCTCACTTCTAAACCAAGGATTTCAGTTTTGTCATTTTTGATATGCTTCACAACCAGACAGTCTGTTTCAGGTGGGCTGCTGGTCTTTGTAAATGTAACACTTATACATTTGAAAACGAAAATGCAGCACTAAGAACTACTGGGGGAAAACGTGTATGACTGAAGCTTGAGGAGATATTGCCTTAATCTTGAAGGTAAAAGCCTTAAGAAATGTTAAAAACAAGAGCCCTCGCACAGTATCAATCTTACCTCAAACATACAGACATTTCTAAGTAGAAGTCGGACACGGTTTCGAGCTTCAGAGGAGAGTTCTCGCTCAATCACGGCGATGTGCTTCAGCCAAGAAGAAGTCTGGAAGCCATTAACAGAAAGTATAGCAGTGCTTCAGCAGAAAGTACAGTAAATGTTAAGCAGGTGAGGGATTCGAAAGCTGTAATGATGTGAATTTTTCTCATCAATCTTCCACAAAGATTTTTTGTAAAGTCTGCAACTTTATTCTAAAGCTTGGCACCATTTTAAACTCCTTTTTAATCGCACACACTGGAAAATATCTGTTGACACTCTTTAAATGTGAACAGCAGCGTGCTGCGGGAATGATGATCCTCGCCGGGTATGTTTAGGGGGCTTACATGAGGCAGATGTTTATGGATACCATACTTAAGATACCAACACAGCACAGACTGCATTATATAAATAAAGAGGCCTTCCCCCAACATAAACAATTATTCCAGCCAGTATTTTCACAGGTGGGAGTGCAATATTACTGTGCCAGAGTCTATACATTGCACCATTCATCACATAATTAGATTTCCATGAAGTAGATTGCCTCCTTATTGGCTGTCACTTCGACTCTATGCTGTCAATGAGAGAAGCCCCTCCTGTGGTCGGCTCCATCAGCCCATCTTTACTTTTCATACCTGCCAACACAGCCATAAAGAAATTACCCTAATCATCACGGTAATTAACATCAATAATTATTGACAGTGCCACAGACGGGAGGGAACGACGGACAAAAGAGCCGGGCTCTTTGTTGAGCGTTTTGATGGCAGTCTCTCCAGGAAGAAGCGTCAGTTCCGCTCTTCAAAAGTCCAATGGACGTGCCGTACAGAGCGAGGTATAGCAGGCAGGTTGACATCATATACTCACTAATGTGGAGTGCCAACCAGCAACAGCAGGTGACCCCCACCCCCGTCGTCCTCCCCCAATACATGCGCACACACGCACGCACACACAAACACTCCCAACACTGCCACCCCCCTGCATCTCCTCTCTGTTTGCCAGGAGTGCACCTGCAGCTTATTATCCAAGCCTTTAGCTTTATAATGTAGCGCAGGTGCTAAAGTGCCACAGCACCATTGTAGCACACGCGCACGCACACACACACACACACACACAAGTCAACAAACATAACAGGCACCAAAATGGGCATACACACTTACAGATGTGCAATGATTAATTAATACTATGGTAGGTAAATCTGAAACATTGTTCCCTCCTGGTGTTGGGAAACACAGGGAGCACATATGGGAAGAGTCAGATTAAAGAGGAGAACAACTCAGTAGACTTTACACCTATATACTGTATATAGAGCCAGAACTCTCTTATAGATATAGGCTATTCATTTTTATGTAAATGCAGATGTGGATATATTATGTATGGATTCATTTACAGCGACAGTTTAAACAGAACAGCTCTGTATATTTTTAGAATCATTACTGGCACATCTGGTTTTTCGCAAAGTGCTTAAAGAATCACTAATGGTTTCACTATTTCACGATTTCCTCTGGGAAATTAACTGTTTTGACACTGACTTTTGAGTGACACACAAAATAGTCCACCATGAGAGGTAGATGAGATTTGAGCCCAATGTTCTATGTTTGAAATGTGATCACACATTTCAGTAGAAAATATCCCAAAACCAGATTGATATTTTCTGATCCCTCTGTCCCGGCCTTTCTGCACCTCTGTTGACCAATGAGGTGTCTCCTTTCACTCCTGTATGTGTTTGTGCGCACCGGTGGTTAACTGCTGATTACGTGTGGTTTAATATGACATATGCTGATACATATGGTGTGATGTGACACTCACCTGTTGTGGTGAAGTCCTGGCTCGCTCGCAGACAGGCAGACGTGGAAACGGAGAACGGGAAGCCCGTGTTTGAAGTCAAGAGGAGATTTCAGCAACTTGCAGCCTGTTGTGGAGAGGAGCAGCACCTGAGCAGCGTTTACTCTAACGAGGTCAGGTGTTCCACAGTGAGGGAAACACATCAAAGACCCGACGCATCATCTGCTCACATTATCAAGAAAACAACAAGCACACAGCAGTGGAAAACAAGGGATTAAGCCAAAACAGCTTTCCATTCTCACTCTTTTGTGTGTGTGAGGTTGTGATGTGATGATAAAATGTGGCAAAAAATATGGAAATGATTTGCTCTCCTACACAAAGAGGTCAGAGAGCAGACTTGTGTTCAGAGCTGCAGGCCTGGAGCCAGCAGGGAAGCGTTGTGTTGCTCAAGGACACCTCAGCAGCGTGGATATGCTTGGTTACATTATTCTTAATAACAGCTAGCCTCAAAAAATATATAAATATATTGGTTTTCGGGGGGAATTTTTTCAATCCAGGCCTGGTGCAGCCTGCAGCACATGCACACAATGGTGCTAAACTAACAAAGACGGTAACTCGAGTCCTCGTGTGACAGATAAATTCACTTTACTGCGACGTCTTGATGCCGGCCGACGTGTCTGACGTCTTTTCATTTCTGGCACGTAGAGTTTCTCGATTTTATATATGCTGAAGGAAATAGGAACGTACAGTGATTTAGAAAAAAAACCACAGGAAGCTACAGACGGGCTGAGACACTGACCACAGGCAGCCCGATCCAGACTCAGGGACAGACCTTGTGGTGACATCTGCTTTTACTCAGGGAGAGCATTCAGCACTTAATAAAGCATGTAATCACACTGTTGTAACTTTGGAGCAGACAAAGCAATGCAGGTGCACAGCGAACGCTTCACACACTGACTTTTTCCCTTTCCTCGGACATGTCTGTTTCTGCTTATCGGATTTTAGTTTATCAGCTATTTTACATTAAGACACAAATGAAGACAAACAACTACTTACAGCCTTTATGATAGATTACAGGTTTTTACAGCACGAGAAAAGAAGGCCATTAAGAGGGAAAACACTACAGAAGAGGTGTTAGGTCTCTTCGCCTACGTACACCTGCATGCAATTTTCCTCATGTAAGTGGACAGGAAAGAGGAGGGAGTTGTAGTTCTTTACCCCGGTGTAATTTAGGAGGGTAAAAGTTGCACGTCATAACCAACAATAGGAGGTTTTGTGGGCGTCATGACAGCTGGGTTGCAGTTCTTTATTGTTATCGCCTGACAGGATATGCTGATGAGGCGGACACACCACGCCACATTGCTGAAATATCTTTGCCATCCAAGGTTAAGAGAAAAAAAAACAAAAAAAATCTCCCAGGTTGTCTTTCAGGTTTTGCACAGACTGAATCTGAACTGCAGCAGCTTTGCAGTGCACAGAGCCGAGCTGAACTGAAACTCACTTTGAGTGTGTTCCCTGCATCTCTTCTCATATTTCAGCTAAACTGCCTCCTTGCCAGGGCCAAGGAATGCATCAGGCACCATAAATCAGGGGCTTGATAGGAACTTGGCGGCCGGACAGCAGTGCAGAGAGCTGTGTTATGTAGCTACAGTACAGTAAAGATGTTTTAAGGTGAACATTACCATCTTGGTGGAAGAGAAAAACGAGGGGGAGGATACTTTGATTCAGGGGAGTTTTGTCCAAATGACAGAGCAATGAAAGCCCTTCTCACCTCCTTCAGCCCTTTGCATTCCTTTACTTGTGAATCACTATGATCACCGGGAGGAATACAGGCCTCAAACCCCAGTCTGGCGCTGCCTTTACATTTATTCTATCCTGTACACTTCTGACTCAGGCAGCAGGTCATTTATGGTGAAAAGTGTGTGACGGTGGGTTTCGCTCGAGCTCCGCATTGTGCCTCTTTCTCGTCACGGCGAGGGAGAGAGAGAGAGAGGGAAAGAGTTCATGTAAAGGAGGCAGCCGGCGCTGTGTGTGCCAGGTTTGTTTGTCACATCTCCGCCTGTCTGCGCCTTATGCAAATGGGCAGGGGGCTGGGAGGGACGGCTCCATGGGAAACTGCTGGTGCTAATCCAGCATGTTGAACAGGGGAGGAGAGGAGTACTTTTCAATAAAGCACCCCCACCCCTCTGTCAAGTCATACACTCACAAACACACACACACACGCACACACGTACACATGCGCACACACATGAACAGCGCGTTCTCATCCTATGTGCAGTGCATGCTGCTGAACAAACATCACAGAGAAAACACAAAGACACACATGAGTTCTCTCTCTCTCTCTCTTTCTCTCTCCCTCTCTCCCACACACACACTGAACACCTGTTTCTTTTCTGCGCATCCAAACAGACATGCTTTAATATGTGAACAAATCCCACGATCTTAAGACCCACTCTCTATCCGCTGGGTGTAATACCACGGTGCTTTCAATGAGATAACAACAACCCTCAGTGTGATGGGCCTGTACTACCACCTCAAGATAGACTAATAACACGCTCCTACCACAGTCCATGACTTAGACTATGAAATTTATGCAAATTTGTGTGGGAATACACAGAGCTGAGAGTACTATTTAAGACTAGTGTGTTTTCAGACAGGCCTCTTTTATTCCCCAAGCTCTCTTCAACAACATTTTTGCAAACAGACGCAGGCTGTTGTCTGAGAACTCTGTCCCTTCGCGAGCGCTGAAATTTCTTAGAAAAATCTCCAAATACAGCTTAGGAAAGCACCCAACTGTCTTCTAACTGTGATTAACTGGTTGGAGAAACAGTTAGAGATTTGAGGAAACATGCTTTTTCACTTTCTCCATCAAGAGTTCAGTGAGAAAATTGAGGTCACCGTCACGTCTGCGCGCTACATATGAAGCTCCAGTCAGCAGCCGGGCTTAGAATTAAGACTGGAAACAAGGGGAAGCATTTTTGTATGGATGAAACAAACGTGTTGATTAAAGATCAACACAGGTTGTGACACAACCTGTTCTCCTTGCTTTGCTCACTGATTTGTAAAGCTTCTTATTTAACAGGCAGATGTGAGAATCATTTGTTCCATGTTGTCAAAGAAGTTTCACTGACACATCTTCCTCTGTGGGTTTGTTTTCCAGGAGAGAAACCTGACAGATTGCATCTATTCAAGTAGGGTTTATGTTTAGTTTCCTTTTTTTGTATTGAAATCATGAGCTCTACCCGGTCTGCACCCAACACCAACAATATAAATCTTTTCCTAAATCATAAACCAATGAAAAAACTGCACAAACTCTGCCTTGATCACTTCCTGCTAGATAAAATGCATTATGCCCAGACTTTGATGCCAAAAGACGAAAGGATCAGATTAATTAATGACCTGATTCCAGCAGCATACAAGATGAATATTACATTCCTCCCATAAAACTTGGGGATGTGACAGAGTTCTTTGTGCTGGCATTGGCCCGTGTCCAACAGCCCAGTCCGGCCTCTGCACTCACAGGTTTGTGTGAGAGTACTCACTGTGCTTTCCCCCCGTCTCTCTCTCTTCTCTCCAGTACACATGCAGTCAGACGCACGTCAGAGAACCACAAGGCGCCGTTACCTCTCCTGGATCCATACGGGTACAAGAAGAAGGAAAAAAAAACCCAGGACAAACACAAAGGCAATCAACAAATCCCCTTTGCTTGAGCCCTGCGAAACATAATAGGGCCAAATCATCATCTATTTAGCTTCGTCAAATCACTGACAGCAGGCCTTGATAAAAGAGAGTGGAAAATATGTAGGGTACAAGACGCTGCCAAGACCCTCACCGACTGGAGCCCCCTATTGAAGCCAGATGTTGACTCAACTGGCCAATTTTGATAAATGGCATAATGATTACCATTATAGATCGGGTAATTTTATATCAGCGTGCCACATTGTTGGTCCTCTTTAATGATAGCCAAATGAACTCTGGTTTGTGCCTGGGGCCAGGTGGGGTTTCCTGCGTGTGCAGCATGCATGCAGTGCCTCCATCGCCGCCCCCCCCCTGCTGGGCACAGGGCACCTGGCCTTTGCGGGCGCCACTGGGAGCGCCCGTTGTTGTCATCAAGTGTCCTGCCGAGCCCTGAGCCCATCGCACAGACCCATAATGAGACTTAATTGGTACTTTGGCCTGACTTTTGCCGCCTTCGATGTCCTCAATCCCATTA
Organism: Decapterus maruadsi; assembly: GCA_030347415.2. Classification (NCBI taxonomy): domain Eukaryota; kingdom Metazoa; phylum Chordata; class Actinopteri; order Carangiformes; family Carangidae; genus Decapterus; species Decapterus maruadsi. The sequence goes on from CM064898.1 coordinate 19,592,184, forward strand.
GAAAGGCTTACTAGATCAGAGCGTCATGTACTTGACACAGTGACCCAGATGGATGTTACCTCGCATGACCCGCCGAAGTCCCAACAGACTGATTCCGCTCCGCTCCAAACACTGTAGTCTGTCTCCCATTCCTCCGAGATTGGGGTATTACAGTAGATTAGCTGGAGTAATACCACGATGGAGCACGGGTATGTGGGGGGTGATGGTTCCAGGATATGAAAACTAATGTTTGCTTTCAGGGAAGACTGTCACAGACACACTACTGAGAATCAACAAAATCCAATTAGTGTTAATACTTAAAGTCAAATAGTCGTCTTCCCTCTGATCTGACACTGTCCTTATTCCACCCTGATTCTAAAATTGTTTTCCTCTTTTGGCCTGATTCTCATGACTGAGGTGATGCAGCTGAAAAAAGCTGCTGAGCCACAGCAGCAGTGTTTCCCCCTACTCCAACCCATGCATTCCACTTTAATGTAAATTAATTATATCAGATGATACTATAGCCCAATGTCTGTCAAATCAATTGCATGATGCTCCATTTGCACGGCTTCATGTGCTGGAGGTTTCCTTCCACTGTTATATATCACACCAAGGGTCACCGAGGTGATGACACCATTCTCCTGTAATAAATCTCACAAGGTGAAGCTAAAGGAGCCTTGAAAACACTCAAACATGTGACCCTTCACAAGAAAACACACACAAACACACAACTTTTCCTCTGTCACTGAGGCAGGTCCATGTTTATATCTAGGTGTCATTGCTCTCATGTAAAGAATCCACACAAGAAAGAGACAAAACATGAAAGTGCTTTTTGTAGCATAGCTCATTTTATTGTTTAAACAGTTTTGCATAGGAAATATATCCACTTCCAGTAATTGACTGCAGTAAAAACAGCTGCTAGCAGTATAGGCTGGATATAACAGTAACAATCACAAAAAGTTGAGCCTTTATTTACACTGATTTTAATCTTGTGGCAATTTTAGCCCCTGCACCAAATGTAACCAGCTTGAAGGCATCGCCTAATGCTTGGCGTTTCTAAAATCAATAAAGAAGGGATATCAAGGCCTTCGCTATACAGTTCACAATGGACACCTGTGACTCCTAAACTGTAAATGAAAAGATAAAAAAAAACAAAAAAAAAACAAAAAACAAAAAAAAGTTTCCAAAAGTCCTCTAAAACGTACATTCAGATACATACATACACCTTTGCACACACTTGCAGTGTAACTACGATCACTACTGGAGACTGTTTACATATTGTTTTGTTGGTGTTGTTGTTGTTGTTCGTTACATAGTAATTCCAACATGGTTCATAAAGTAGAAACGTGTGCGCAGAGGGAAGTAAAAGTGCCACAAGACCCAAAACAAAACGAAAAGAAAATCAGCCCTGCAGAGAAAAACTGGTGACTCGTTTTTTTTTGTTGTTTTTTTTTTAAGAAAAGACATTATTTCATCCTTTCACTGCGCGTAATGTAGCACTGACCCCCCCCTCCCCGCCCTGCCCTCCTCCCCCTCCTCCCCCCCAGGTAAAAGAAAAGAAAAAGAAAAGATGAACCTCAAAGCGTTCCTCTCAGATTCTGAACAAGCTTGATGTGGGCATTGTGTGCTGACAGAATTAAAGAATTAATAAATCACAAAAAAAAGAAGCTCCAAAAACATCAAAGAAGTGATAAAGAGCAGATTTCCAGATGAGTTGCCACATTCTGTTCTGAGTGATGCTGTTTTTTTTTTTTCTTTTTTTATTCCATCACATATGAAAGTAAGTCTATCACATTTTACAATTATATACAACAGACACTTGGACAGCTTGAACAGGCACTGCATTGCTATCTTTTTGTCTTCTTTTGGTGAATGTTACATCCTGTAAAAATGCTGGTTTTCATGTTTCATAACAACCTGATGCCAAGTGACTAGCAGCTAGCCAAAAGTATGGAAGGTGTGTATTGCTCATGAAGGATGAAAATGAAAGTTCTGAATGTTTCGATGAAGTCTGTATGTTTATGTTTACACCCTCTCAGTCCCTACACCACGTGTGACATTCAGTTCGAGAGGAAGATCACACGTATTGCATGAGTGCCACGGCTCCTCCTTGCATAATGTCGTCCTGTTTCTCAGCGATCGCGGCGATCGGCGACGTTAATACTTTTCTAAAAATAAGGTTGTAGTGAGTGCGCCTTTAAACGAGGCTCTTGAAGCTGCTGATGGGTGGAATACTGATTCAAACTTCATAAAGTTTCAAGAGCTTCTTCGACAGGCTACATTCACACCCTGCGTAGCAATAGAAACACGTAACCATGCTCAAATACACTACCTATCAGCTGGAAGGTACAGTACCCTACTCTGAAACACCTGCAACCTCATGTTTGTTTGTTTGTTTGTTTGTTTGTAGTGTGAACCGAGGGTTTCCTACAACACATCAGGCATGTGGAAAGTGCAAAATGAGTGATGCCGTGATGCCTTACGGATCTTTTTTATAAGAGATTAAGTCCCAAGAAGAACAAAGTAGACGGCTCAACGTCGGCCAGTCGAATCAGAAGTATGGCGAGATGTAGCACCAATCGTCTTGCAACATTTCCTCTGAAAAGAAACAAATAAAAAAGGAAAAGGGAAAAAAAAAAGGAAACGATCTGATAGATCCAATGAGGACGTTTTGTCACTGCAGATTTTACCCTGCTTCTCTCTTAAGGTCAGGTGCAATCTGGGGCCTTTTCTACTGGTTAAGTGACATCACCTCCCAGCTGCTACAAGAAACACACTCACACCACCATCTTGTTGGACAAGAATTCACACCCATTTCCATAGAACAAAAAAAAAAAGAACAAAAAAAAAAAAAGAACAATCACATCACACTCGCTATGGCCACACTAATGAAAGAACAACAATTCAAATATTCATGAAGTGTTTCCCAAATGTAAATACCTATGCACTAACCAAGTTCAAAAATAATAATATTAATAATTAAAAAAAAGCCTTCATTGTTGTTGTTTTTATATTTATGGATCTGTATAGAACATCTCCCCCCTTTACAGACAGGAACACAACAACCGATGAAAACACTTTAGATTCTACTGATCGGGAAAACCTGGAGAGTTCTAACTCAAATCCAGCCTCCGAAACAAACAAACAAAACCCAAATTAAATTTGTTTTTCCTAAAATGGAATTGACTCATTTTCCCCAGAATTGAAGATTTACAAATAAGGGCTTCAGAGAAGAACTCTCGACAAAGTTTACAGTGTACAAACTCCTGTCCTATGGCAGGCTTTTTTTTTCCGATAGAAAGACCCTCATCTTCTCTCAATGTGTAGTGTCAGAGGCACTCGATTCACACACACACGCACACACACACATGCATGCACACGAACACTCAAGCTGCCAAAGCAGAGTTCAACCCCACAGACTACTGCTATCGACGCAATCAGGATATTTACCTTTATGTACAGTCTCCTATTCAAATAAACACCAACAGCACAGTGACCCTGACACATGTTTTTATCTCTCTCTGTCTCTCTCTCTCTCTCACGCACACACGCATTCACACACACACACACTCTCAAACACACTTGGGGACAATGCACTTCAGTGGGGTTTCCAATGGCCAAAGGCTGCAAAGCACTTGTAGTTTTTTCTTTTAAGAGAAAAAAAAACAGAAAATAAAGAATAAAAATAAAAACAACAACAAAAAAAGACAGAACAGTGCACATAAGACGGGGTGACTTTTTCATTTTTTTTTTTCCTGCATAAGAAATTTGGGTGAAAACGGAGAGATTGAGCTTGACTTGAGGATTATTTTTCAAAACAAAAATGTTTGTTTTTTTATTTCGTTCTGCTTCTTAGCCCTCTGCTTGAGTCGGAGAGAGAGAGAGAGAGAGAGCTCCCGTCAGTACCGTCTCTCCGTGGGGATTCTTTTCTTTCACGATTGTGGGCGAAAGAGTGCAAAAAGGTGTCGCTGTCAGAGGCGCCGCTCTCTCCGTGAGAAAAGTCATTTTGTTTCTTTATACATTACAAATGATAAGATAATGATTGATATAAATAATGCCCTGTAATACGCCTGAGAGGTTTCCTTTGTGACGAGGGTCAAAACACTGTATGGGGAAGAAGACGATTGCCTATGTGCTATTTAAGTGCTCTATTTTTTTTTCTTCTAGTGGATTCTATTTAAGCCTCTACTGGACCGTTGGACAGGAAGTAAGAAAACACCATGCTTCTGTGGTCTAATATACTTCTCTATGGGGCTCTCTGCTGAAGTAGCTCAGGAATTGACATATGTGCATATCATATATACATTTATACAAATCTACTACTTATAAAATACTTTCTAAAGGCTTGCTTGAGCCTGTCTGGAACTGATTTGGACAGGTCTCACGAGCATTAGTCGGTGTGTGATTGTTGCGCAGGTCACAGGCCACTTCACTGATGTGTTTAAGGCATCTACTTGGGAATTGCATTCGGTGACGTCAACAATAGTACGGCGTAGGTTTTTTTTTTCTTTTCGACAAAAGCGCGCGACGGTATCCGTCCTCGAGGGATCTACGACAGGGTTGGGAGTCTACGCAAAAAAAGTGATTTCTTAGAATGATTGTCATACTCAAGTCAAGCCGTCTCTCCTGTGAAAAATGAGCTCCTTCAAGGTTCACATGCTAGCACCCCAAGTGGAAAGTTGAAAGTAAGAGTCACAGTAGACCAATCAGTGACTTTGCAGCCATAAAAAGACCAAGGGTGCATCTTTTTTTTATAAGTACTTCTAGAAAAATACCGCCCCTCCCCCTAAAACTCCCAAATTTAAAATACACTGGAACATGTCTCACCGTCATTCGGTAGGCCTATAAGCTAAAGAAAAAAAAAAAAAAAGACCTTGTCATACACTGCATAGAAAGCAGTCCCCACTTTGGTCAATAAAAAAGGAAAACACCCACAACAACAACAACATCATCAACAACAACAACGACAAACAACGATATCAACAAAATAAATGCATTACAATATTGTCTATCTCCAAACTAGCCTCTAATATTTGACGCATCTATAAGCACTACCTACATAGGCAAAACTTGGTATTGCATAATTTTCATAATTCTGAATTTCACCCTCCACAATAGTAACTGGAAGATGAACAAAATGAGCACTGAAAAAAATAAGGAAAAACAAAAAGATGACAGGTTATTTGAAAAACCACCAAAATACTGAGAAAAAAAAAAATGCTGGTTGATTACAAACTTTTAAACGGCAACTATACACAGCCTTGATATGCAATGTAACTGTGAGATAGAGTAGTACATGAAGTTAAAAATCAACAATTTCATTCAGAGTACAAAACAATTCTTATTCATAAAAATGTTAATTTTTTTCTATAATGATAAATGCAGCAAAAACAAGTGTAGTGATGTCTCTATATTCAAAGGCAAGGCACGTAATGTGGACTATATGTCATCGTGCAAATTAAGAGTACTGGAGAGATTTTCCTTGTATAAATACGTCTGGACTGGAGAGGCAATGGCTGTCAACATGCCATGCACAATTCTAGATTTCAGGGATCTGCCACCACCTGGATTCGTAATTTCAGTTTTCAACCTCTTCCACTGCAGAGTTAACCTTGCACAAACTGTAGCTTTACACATAAGCTTGCTGTACATTTGCATGAATTGTACATTTCATGAATTAACACTTTGCATTCCATTTTTTTTTTCTGTAAACATAAGCTTTAGAAGCTGATGGCCAAATACATATGCTCTTGATCTTATCGTGAACATCTCTTTAAAAAAATGAAATGCCATTTTTTTGAACACACTATGTGCGTCTCATTCCTTTACTTATGTTAGCTTTTTTTTTTTTTCCCCAAAATAAATAAAAAAAAAACTCCCCATAATGATGGGAAGGGCTCAAAAGAAGTGCTGGTTTCGCTCAGCGCTGCACAGGTAGCTTAGTGCTTGCCTTCAAATGCCTTTCGCGCTTGATGTTTTTCTCGTGAGGAGACGGATATGCGACTGAAATCAAATTCAAATGCTTTCTTAAACATTTTACCCATAAAACCATTTAATATTTATCCCCCTTCCTTTAGAGTCTTAGGGCTGACAGACTGATAGCTTCCCTTCAAAAATTCAATTGCACTTGCCTCTATCGAGATTTTCTTTTTCTCCGTCTTTTACTTTTCTTTTTTTTTTAATCCTTTTGTAAAGGAGTTGCAAATTCTTTTAATGAGGGGTCCAATCTCAAGCCAAACTTTTAGTGTTTTTTGAAACCGCATTAAGAGTTCTCAACTCTTACCGTAAGTGTTTACATTAATTCTTGAAGTAAGTAGCAGTAAAGAATAAACAAAGTCAACACATTTTCTGAACAAAGAGTCATATCACAGTAAACTGAAATCAAACGGAAGAAGAAACACTCTGAATTCACAATTTGTTTTGTTCCTATGGTGTACACAGTGAATCGTTTGACATGGGAAACCTCTTTTCAAGAGGTCTGAGTCGGAGAGCTTAGAGTCTCAGAGCCTTCCACCAGGCAGAGGTTGTTGATGCACGGACCTCTTCACTTGTGTGTGTACGTGTGTGTGTGTGTCTGTGTACAAGGTGTGTGTGTGTGAGTGTGTGTAGATCAAGATTTTACATCTTCCCCCGACATGGAAAAGTAGTAGGAATTTCCACTAAGAGACTAGAGTGTCATGCAATAAAACATTAAGGCATCTATACATCACAGTATCTGAATGGATTGAAAAGTTCTGCAAACACAACAACTGACTGGTGGTGGTGGATGTGTGGGCTGGGCTGCTTCTTTTTTTCTTTTTCTTTTTTTTTCCTTTCCTTTATGAACCAACCCTCGTCTTCACTTCACGGTCGGCCAGGGTCCATCATGGTGTGGAGGGACGGGAGCGGGTGAGGGAGGATGTGGAAGGGTCCAGATCTGGGTTTGGGAGGAGAGAGCTGGGTGAAAGAAGGAGGGGGAGGAAGAGGAGGAAGAGGAGGAGGAAGAGGAGGGAGGGGGGGGAAAGAGTGTGCAGCTCTTGCTGCTTTTGCTGGTTTCATCCATGGCTGCGGAGACACCTGTAGTGCTGGCTCTGCACCGCCACCCACCCATTCACCCTTGGGGGTCATCCGGGCCTCTGCGTGTTCAGTTCCCTGTTTCCGTGGGGACCAGGGGCTCACCAATGATGTTTATGCTGTAGTTCTGGTGGACATTTGTTGGCAGAATCGGAGTCCCGTTCGGCACTTGGAATGGAACTAAGCTCGCCCAGGTACCAGGACTGCGGGGAGACACACGCACAGAGAAAAAAGAAGAAGACACAGAGACGTGGAGATTAGTCACATGCCATTAACTTGTTTGTGCAGCATGAAATAAAAATTAGATTCTTTCTTTCAATTATCCTAAACACTGAACACTAATGACCAGCATCACTGATCTGCTGACAGTCATCAAGGTTCAAGGTCTTATTTTTGTTTTGTTCAGACAAAGGAGGGTAAACAAAAAGAAAAACAGCAGCAGTAGCTCATTAATCTAAGCTGAGACGATTCCACTTGATTCCCAGTGAAGGACATCATGTGAGCGGGCCGTGACGCAGGCCCTCCTCTCTGCATTGATGGTGGTATAGAAAGAGCACGAGGGGGAGAGTGAGCGGTGGTGGAGGGTGGGTTGTGGGGGAAAAAAGTGGTGGTTGTGGTGGTGGGGGTGGCGGTGGAGGGGGGGGGGGTCTCTACACAAAGCTGTCCCATCCCTATTCATCTCACGCTAATGGCAAAACAACACAGTGATTGTTCCTGGGGAGCAACGGTGCTAACTGAAAACGCGAGCGGGAACAAACAGCATGTTGTTCCCGAGGGGTGCTGCGCTACGTAGATGTCAGATAATTAGCCCCCCCCCCTCCTCTCCTCTCCCTGGCTACCCCCCCCTCCTCCTCCTCCTCCTCCTTCCCTCCCCACAGGCCCCCAGCATGCACTCATCTAAACACCCTGCCACCTCTCACATCACCCCCGCTAAGTATGAGAATACCTGTGTCGTGCACTTGCTACCCTCGATTTCAACCATTTACAAAACACTTTTTTAGCACCGTACTTATCGTGACGGTGAGGACGGCGGCGGCTAAAAAAACCTGGAGACAGAGGGAGGAGAGAGGGATGAGCGTGGGACACGGCGAGGGTGAGGGTGAGGGTGAACGCGGGACCCGAAATGCTGAGGGAGCATGAAGGAGGACGAGGAGGAGAGGAGCAGAGGTGGAGCGCAGACTCCGCTCTTTGTGAAGCCTCGCGATTAGACAACAATGTCTGCTCCTGTGAAAAGCAACTCATCAACCAGTCTGAATTTTATACAAATCACCAGTCACTGCTCTTTTACCTAAAAACAATGGAAGTGCAAATTCAATTCACCTCGTGGCCTAAAAGCGCCAGACTCTTTGAGACGGAGTGAATGAAAGGAGAGGCAGAGAGGAGAAGATGTGCTCCAAATAAAAACAAACATCATTCAAGTTTCACGTTTCAGTGTGCGAAGAGTTAAAAACAACCCCAAGGCTAAGCCTCTCTATCCGTCCTCATGCTATCCTCTCTCTCTCTCTCTCTCCTGCTTTCTTCCCTCCCTCCTTCTCTCTTTCACCCTGCCAAAAATCATCGGACAGGAAACGGGGGATTAAGTTTTTCCTACCTTGCTGAACAAAGAGCGCACAGAGCGGCCAAGGCGCTGCAGCTTTCTCTTTTCCCCCCGTTTCACTTTCTTTCTCTCTCCGCTCCCTCCCTCCCTCGCTCCCTCCTTCCTTCCATCGGCCCCGTGTTTGTCTTTCCTTATGAAACTTCTCTCAGGTAATGGCTTACATTAGGGAGGGGGACCACACAGCTACAAAAGCCGACTTGAGGGCCTTTGTGCGCACTAAACCAGCAGATCGCTTTTAATCTTGTTAAAATCGATGGATGTCAGAACGTATCTGCATCCTATAACCTTAAAGCTGCGCTTGGCTGGAGTTTTATGTAAGGAATACTTCTCTGATCAGGCTAAATCACTAAATGTATGTCTGTGTGTGTGTATGTGTGTGTGTGTTGGGGGCTGAAACCTTCCCATCCCTGCTGAATAGGACTTGCAGATTAGTTCGACTTAAAACACAAACTCTATCTGAGTGAGGGCCCCCGCTCAAGGAAAGCCAGACCCACCAGAGATCCAGCTTTAGTATTTATACTATTCATATTTCAGGTAAACATGCGCAGGGCCTTGCTGGGAATGCCGTATTACAGGAATTCTGGGTATTGTTGTTCCAAATCTGTCAAACACTTTCCAACTGTTACGATTGGAAGCTGTCAAAACGCTACGGCAGCTTCCTCTCCGTCCGAGTGTTTTGCTTTACGCTCTTTGCAGCTCTCATAACTCTGACCTCCCGTCACTGTATTTCCTTAGGTAACCTTCAAGATGGCCTCCCCCCCTTTACCCTGTCCAGCTCCCAAACCTCACTAATTCTACTCCCTGCAAGCACAGCCCGGGCATACAGCGTGCTTCGTTTAAGGATTAGCTCCCTAAATTAGATTATCTAATGGCATCTTAATGGATTGCTGACCCATTTCCTGCACAATGGCAACATGCGAGTCTGGCAGCGTTTTAATTTGGGGCTAGTACTGAAGAGGCATAGTGGAGCGCTCCGTTTTAAAGGGCAAGCAAAGATAAAAGAGAAATCCGACTGATTTCATCTGTATGTTGAGCGGGTTTTGTGTGTATAATCCATCAAAGAGGAAAAAATATAATACAATTACCATCCCATCCTTGTAACAAAATAAACTAAATCATTTGGGGTCAATTTTATCTGCACTCATTACTGTAGGCTCACATGGAGAGGAGTGCAGGAGTTGCTGCTGCTGCTGCTGCTGCTGCTGTAGTGCAATAAGAGACTTGGAGCTGCTGCAGGGGACATTTTTCTCTGCTACCTCCACTGGCCTATTAGGAGGCCTGTTGAAGGGGCTTCTGCTGTGTGCATGTGTGTTTGTAAAAAAAAAAAAAAAAAAAGTCTGTAACTTCAGCGAGCGCAAAATGAGCTGTACACACACACAAGCACGCACACACTTCCAGGGAAAAGGGGAAAAGGGAGACGTAACAGGAAAAGGCTTAGCTCAGCTTGCTCCACGGTGAAATGGTTCAGGTTTTTCCCCCCTGAGAGGGCGGGGGGTACAGTATGGAGGCAGGGGGGAGGGGGGAGATGAAGGGAGGGAGGGAGGGGGGGGCTTTCTGTAACTTTAAGTTAAGGAGAATAAAGCATGACTTCAGCACAAAATCAAACAAAGCGGAGCCTGTTCAGACGGTGGACAGTAGACGGCTTTTCCTCTGACCTGACGTGACTTTGATTCAACACGATTTGACTTCATTTGTTCTAATTACCTCCGGTGAACTTTGTGTTTTGAAGTGAGAATATTGTGTGTGTGGTTTTTTTTTGTTGCATGTGAATCCACGAGGACAGCTGCGTTTGAAAAGCAGAACACTGAAATCCTAACTTTTTTTTGCAGCTTTCAAGATAAGAAACTTTCTGAAAACAAGGCTTTAGTTGAGTTTAGTTTAGTTTATGGTGGATTTAAATAACAAAATTATAGCTCAATGATCTTGTGAGGGTGCAGCAACTTTTTTAAAGACTCCAAATTACTGAGAGAAGTGGGAAAAAGAGATGATGTATCAAAAAGGAGGGAAAGTAAAGCACAAGAGACACAATGGGATGTGTGTTACTTTTTAAGATTCCAAAAAGGTGAACTACCAACAAACTACCCCACTACAGGAACAAGAGTCATCTTCTGAGCATTTACGTCTATATCTGTGTCAAATATAGGAATTTCTGACATGTGAAACAATCAAATCAAACATTTTACTTGGCATTATCAATTCATGGAGTGTGTGTGTGTGTGTAGTGTGAGAGAGACAGAGAGACGGCATGATGAAAGAATGAAAAGGTTACCTTTGCCAAGTAATCCCCAAAGTGTCGTCAGTGGCACTGGGGCCATAATGCCTGCCGTTTTGAGTCACGCTCCAGTCACACTTCCTCAGCTGTCAATTGAAACCTAGCAGTCAGATCACTGGGCCAAGACAACTTCCACTTCAGATTACACTACAACTCAACACTGTATACACACATGCATGCAGAAGAGCCTAGAGCAAAAAGCAGCAAAGATAAAAAATAAAATAATAAAAGACTCCGGGAAGTGAGTCCTAGCTGTTACTGTGACAATATGAAAATAGAGAATGGAATCAGTGAATTATCAGTTAGCTGAGGCTAAAACAGGCACAAAGAAAAAAACATGCAATCACAGTTAATGGTTAACAGCTAACCTGGAAGTAAGAAGGAGTTAGTTAGAAAATGTGAGTGGCGTCATATTTGTAGTTTCATCTGTGAGCGGTTACAGCGTGTGGAGCTGGTTAGCCGGTGAAGCCATGCAGTCCACTGGATGCATGCAGCCTGATCAGCACTGCTCCACTCTGAGTGCACTTCCAGAGTCAGGACGGACTACGCATGCCCTCCAGCATGCAGACTTTTTTTCATTAGCTAACTGTTTTTATTGATTAGGGTGGGGGAGGGAGGGAGGGGGGGGGGGTCAAAATTACAATGAAGTTAAATAGCACACGCACGCACGCACACACGCACGCACATACGCACACACATGCACGTGCACAACCCTTTCCCCCCCAGCTCTAAACACATGCCAACCTTACATACAGATTACAAATTACTGCAACAAAAAAGCCACACACAAACGGTGTCTCCTTTGCATGCATTATGCGAGCGCACGTGTCGGCAATCCAGCTGAGAGCTATCTCTGCCAATACCAACCTAACCTTGCCCTGTGGTCAACACATTCATTTAGTAATGCATCAGGATAAAACTGCACTGTTAGCACTCTGCGTGCAGTGGCAGACGTTTTGCTGAGGCTCTTAAGAGGGATTTAATCAGATATACGCATACGCTGAATATTCAAAGCCATTTGTAGCGGTCAAGAAATGTGTTCTTTTTTTATTTTTTTTTGCTCCGAGCACCTGGATGAACACATCAAGAGATGATGATGGTTTTCCTACTTAAGCCGTATTTAAATTCAGTGATGTGTTTTTGTTATGCTCCTTGAATTTCCCTGGAACAAATGTGAAGTGGTGGCGGGAAACGAAACAAATTTTTCTGAGGAACCGCTAGCGAATCAACGTGGAAGGCTTGGCAGTGATGTAATAACCTCCCATTATGTTACCATTTAATATATTAGTTCTAATTGATGAATTACTTGGAGTAGCTGCTGTAGAAAATTGAATAAGAAGCCATGCATCTCAGCTCCTTCCAGTTGCGTTTTTCTCTGTATTTATGGAAGGTTGGGAGACTAACCCACCCCCCCCACGCCTCCACCCCCCCCTACTGCCACTCCCGCACTCTCCAGCCTGACAAAAGCTTGGAGAGAATGTGCGGGTTGGGCCAGACGCTCTGTGCCACCGCTCCTCGAGGGGCTCGCCATCTGTCCGCTGGCACCGGCACATCAGAGTGGCACCGGCAGCGGGGAAAAGAGGGGGACGGAGCCGGGGAACGTTAGCAAACAGATGCGGGCAGATTGTGGATTAGGATCCTTCCTTAGATAATACCAAATGACATCTGATCATGGATCTTTCCCAGTGGAATGCTAGATGGTGGCATTCCCTCGAGGGGTTAACCAAGGCGAGAGATGAATGGAGGGTTTTCACACATTCGCTGCCTGGGAATCGTAGAGCAGGTGTGGGAGCGTGTGGTGGTGTTGTTTTGTTTTGTGTTTTTCATTTCTGAAGCCTAGTGTGTGTGTGTGTGTGTGTGTGTGTGTGTGCCCAAGGACTTCTATTCTAGTGGTGCCACAGCTTAAAATAGGCTCTGCTCTGAAAAGAGGCTGGTTTTAAACTTTATTATAAGTTATCAGGTGACTATTAAGTTATTTTACAGTAATGAAACAATATAGCGATCATTATTATCCTTCATAGTTTGGATTTAACGCAGTAAAAACAGTCTCACTGAGCGTCTAACGGACGCACTCTGTTATTAAAACAATAAATCCAGCGTTGGAGTTTTCCAAAAAAACGTAATAGCTTTCACAATCTTCTGTTTTCCCTCTGAAATCAAAGGTGGCTCTGACAGCAGCAGAGGCAGATGCAGAGCAAGCCATGGCCTTATCCATCACGCAGACAGACAGACAAAGAGCAGCGTACCTCCGTGGTCCGGGCCCCCAGCGCTAACCACGTTTTTAAAAGCCTCCTGCATCGGAGAATCTGCTCTCCACGCATGTGCGCGACACGTTTCCCTTCCCCTGCCCCGGCCGGGCGACAAACGGCTGCAACTAAACAACTAGAAGTGTCTGCGAAGCCTCGTGGATCCCCACATAATAAACATCCCATCGCCAGATGAGGACAATGACAGAGTATTCAGTGAAAGTGTTTAGTCCTGAGGGACTTGGCTCAGTGTCGGTCCCGCTCGGCGAGGCCAGATCCCAGGCCGTTAAATCATACCACAGAAAACAAAAACAACCGTGACAAGCAGAAGTATGATGAATCAATGTAGAGACTGTTTAGAGTTCCTTAAGCTGACAAGAACATTTATTCATCTGGATATAGCATGTAATAACCTTCTGGAGAGGTGTCACTGTTGTGCTTACAAATCTTTCTTTTTTTATTCCACATTTAACGCCGCCGTCTGTTTGATAAAAGTCTCTCCAAACTGAGTCCAAAGATATCTGTTCTAAAATAATTTATGTTTTGTCGTGCAGCGGGATCAGAAAAATATGTCTTAGGGTAATTCAATTTGGGGTAATTACAATTTAGCAAATAAAAATAACAGTAAATTGTTTTTATTATATTATCATACTGTGTTTCTTCTTCTGAGGATATTTATATATCTGGCTGATTTACACTTCAAAATCTGGAACAAAGAGTCCTTATAGCCTCTGGGGGCCAAGCTTTGGACAAAATTCAGCGGGTCATGCAGCTCCGCTCAGACTGCTGCTGCCTTGTGTAGTCACTTTGTGCCCCACTGAAAGAAGTAGCAGGGCTACTAGAAAATGTGGAAGACAAACTGTGCAACATCAGCCAAGTGAATCCTCCCTCTCCTCCTCCTTCTCCTCCTGAGTGGAATAAAAGCATCCCACGACTGCTGACAAACATTTACTCTTTTTTTTTTCACCAAGAGGGGGAAAAATGAAAGGCAGAGAGAGAGAAAAGGAAAGACAGAAAGAGGAGTGAGGAAACAGAGGCCAGCTTTGTCATTTTTACTAAACATAAAAAATAAAAAAAAAGGCGAGCCGAGGAGAAACCCAACCATCATTATGTAGCCGCGTGCAGATGCATTCAATTAGCTGTGGTTGGAAAAGCCTTGGCCTCAGACCAGCGCTTTCAATAAGATGGGGTGGGGGAGAGCACTCTCTCCCGTCCGACAACACCGCAACACTCCCAACCTCGCAGGCGCACACAAACACACCCACGCACGCTACACACAGACACACACAGGGTCACCACATCTGTCCTACGACCACTGCTGGAGCAACCGCGTGACGCCAATGCTAAATATTCGGCTTGTGTGGCGTAAATGAGGGAGTGCACTGATTACATGTGGTATTTGTGTGTGTGTGTGTGTATGTGTGTGTGCACCCGTGTGTGAGTGTTTCTAAAGTAATGTGCAAGGGAAATACAGTTGAGCACATTACACTCTCAAAGACACCCACATGTCCCATCCATCTTCTGAGTAGTGGCCACACAATGACAGTGAGTTTCCTGACACCTTCACTTCTCCCTCAAACTGACCTCAGGTCAACAGACGCCTCGCTTTGCTCTGGACTGTGGGATTTAACCTCACACACACACTCACAGTAATATCTTACATTTTTAACAAAGCTAAAAACTCCAGAGAAAGTGCGTGTTTTCAGTTACATCATTTATCTGTATCTTATGTATTACTGGCATTTGGTTAATTCTACACTGCTCACAAAGAACAGATGAGAATCTACATATATACATATTTATAGCGCGAGGAGATTAAAAGTAAAAACTAAATCAGAGGTGTTAGTAAAACTAAAACTTTAACAGCAGCATCAGGAGAACAGCATGAGCAGCACGATTTGATTATCGGTAAGACTTGCTATCTATAGATGTGTTAAGCCTCAGTCCTTTTGAGGTCTGAAAAAAAAACTTGATATGTTGGTAATTCTTCATGCCAACAGTGAGTGCAATGCTTGACCTCAGCGTAGCAGAGCTCAGATCTGATCTAAAAGCGTTCATGTCTAACATGACAGTTTAATGCTTCCTACAAATCAAATTCAGAGTGTGACTGGCTGTTGCAAAGGGCAGGGGCTTCACATCTGATGTGTGGGGAGATGGGAGGGTGACACACACGAAAAAAAAAAAAAAGAAAGGATAAGAGGAGCAAGTGAGCTGAGGGCTGGAGGGGGGGGGGTCTCACCTGTTGCTGGTGGAGGAAGGTAGGATCTCTTGGGCTCAGGCCTACAAAACGATTAGCCGTCGGGGTGCCAGGGGCTGAGTAGCCTGGGTAACACACCATCACAAAAACAAAAAGTCACGCTTGATTTACAATTAGCATTTCAGGAATTTACATGCAGCTGTTGTTCTTATCCACACCGACTTAAATTGACTACAGATATAAAGTCATTTATCAACAGCACTAACAATCTCGAGAGCGATACATGGAGTCCCACAAGGTGCCACACTGGGCCCACTCACATTTTTCAGCCATTTGGAAACTGCTGTACATACAATGGCTTTTTTTTTATGTATGATTTAAAAACATTTTTCATTCTTGTGTCAGATTGTAAATGAGAGTAACTTGACTATAGTTGAAACTCTTGACCTTCAGTGGCCTTACAGCAGTGATGCAGATGTGCACTCAAAGTGCTGATGGGTAGGGTTACAGAATACGCTGAAGACCACCCAACTACACACATCACTGGTGAAAACATAAGTGCAACAGGCTTGACACTTTCGCACAGTGAGGGCACTGAAATACTGCTTTTTAGCTCTGTATTAAATTACTCTTTAAACATGACTTTCCTTGCTATCATTGCATGTTCAGAAGCCCGGTGCCCTGACATGAAACACCGAGCTGTCATGGAAGTTGGACACAGAAAAATGTGCAGAGGGAACAACTCAAAAAAACATCAAATTCGAGTCTTCAGCTGAAACTGTTAAATTGTTGTAGCACTGAAGGGTGCTTGGTGTTTGGGAGTGGTGGCGATTGGAAGTGGGTGTTGGCAGAGCGCAGCGAGCAGGACTCACCTTCTGTGGATGTGGTGATGGGCTTGGTGTCGGGCATGGAGAGCGAGACGGGTCGCACAGCGCTGTGGTGTGGGGAGGGAGCCAGGACTGGGGTGAAGTGGCCTGGAACCTTTCCTACCACCTGACCACTGCTGTTAGGCTGCAGGTGGGAGCAACACACAGAGTATTTAATTTCAGACAATAATTCATCTTTGCCCAGATTTAATGGATGTTGATGACAAACACGTGTGGAGTGGTTTACTTCATTCCTGGAGTTTATCAGCTTTTGTTTTGATTTGTTTGGTAAGATGAGAACAATGGCTGTAGTGCAGGGGGCTGTTAGTGAAAACACAATCCAAACTATCTGCCGGAAAATATGTAAATGTTCATTTTAATGGTCCTCCTTGACAAATATTGATATCTGCGCTTGGAAAAATAACATAACAGGAGGGTAATTTAAGGTACAATCTTTGCTTTCCTGAAGGTCGCATTTGTTTTGTCTCCAACAAACCTCTAACCTCAAGAGGGGACGGGCAAACTGTGTCCAGTGACTCAGCTTTACAAGCTCTTGTAAATGTGTAAATGTGCAGTTGAGCAGATCTCAATAAACCGATACAAGCACCTAACAAACCACACTTTTTTAAAATGGTTAGCACTAAACAAATTGAATGTCCAATCACACCCTAACGTCCCCCCCTGTCCAATCCCACCCATCATCCACCCTCCCGCCCCCTTTAACTGCTCTGTTTGCCCTCAAAAGCCCACTCACTCTTACACTTAATGCTCCGCCCGAAGAAAAGATTTTAGTACTTGCAGTCGCTGTGTTGTCACAGTTATTACTAAAAACTCTGGGGGGCAGGAGCAACAATAGATCCTCAGTCACTGACGATGGATTTCCTACATGATTTTAAACAATGATTTTAATGGCACTCATAAATGAAATTTAAGAGGACGCGGGTGTGAAAAGACGGAGAGAGCTGCGGAGTGACCTGGTACAATGGTGTGAATGTGTGAGTATAGAGAGTGCGGCGGAGAGACTATATATACGGGGGAAGAAATAAAGGAAGCTAGTGGGAGCTACTCTTTCAGACGGCTGGAGACTGTCTGGGGCGTTCATTCCAGGGCCGCCCCAAGTTCAAAACTCAAACAGGCCTTTTTGGAAAAGAATTGTGTCCACAGGGTTCCCTCCGATGTGAATAGAATGTTTAATTAGAGTGTAATATAATCTGCGTTAAAGCAAGCATAAAAACATTCTGGCACTCGTCCATGGGATTATAAGCGCTGTGTTATTTGCTGAGCCCCCACCCCATCCCTCCACCATCCCTCTTCCCCCAGCTGGTCTTCCAGCACTCTCTCTTCCCGACCGGACCCCAGCTCGCAAGCCCACCGCCACGGCTCCCCCCTCCCTCCCTCCCTCTCTCCCCGCCGCCTCTCTCCTTTCTCCAGCACCCCAGCAGAGGGCCAGTTAATTCTGCACAAGAGCCGGGCCCCGGCAACGCCAAATATTTACAACCTTTATCATTCCCCGCGGTTTTTCTCTAGAGTAACAGCCCCCCCCCCTCCTCCTCCTCTCCCTCCCTCCCCCTCTCTAACCTGCTCCCTGCTCTGGAGATGGAGCCGTCTACGAGGCCTTTGTTTACAGTGAGAACAGCGGGGATATAAAACTCACATAAATATCACACGGCTCTCTCATCTATAGAGACGCCTGCTTTCTCTCTGCAACACACTGGCCGCTCTGTGTACCCACAACGTGGAAAAGCCTCTCTACGCTTTTTTGATTTACTTCGGCGTCTCGATACAGTTTTGTACGTCACATGTGACTGCAGTTGTAATAGTTTGCTCGACTATTTTATGGAGTCGTGCAGTCAACACAAATACAGTATAACCTTTAACATGAGCTTGCAGAAAATATGTTACAGTGTCACGTGAAGTGAAGAAGAAGTTCAGTCTTTGAAATGTGTGAGTGGTGATTTAACTTTATATAAATTGCTCCAATAAATCAACTCTAGTGACTACTGGAATTACAAATACATCGACTGACCAATATTATATGTCCACATAAAGGGCAGGCAGGGCAGTGCAGTGCTTAAACAAGGGGTGTGAACATTTACGGGGCCCCTGAAGGGCCCAAAGTGTCTAATATCTGGTTTGTAATACTGTCTAAATGTAGTTTTATTATCACTGTCATTGAAATTATCTTCTAACAAAGAGAATGAGCAGGTTTAAGACAAAATAATAAAAAACAAACAGGAAACAACAGGATGATGTGGCTCTACTCGCGAATGCACCGACGAGGCAGTAATGAAATAATGGTGAATGCATGCTATAATTTATCTTATCTTTAATCTTCTGAGGTCAGATAGGAGCTGAGCCGAACAAGATAACAGAGAACAACCCGAGGCCATGAGAGTCGTGCCAAACCAGCCCCAGACTTCTGGCCTACGAACCAACCAGCTTCTTCAAAGACAGAAAGAGAGAAGAAGAAGAGAAAAAAAAGAATGAGACCGACCTGGCTGCTCTGTGGGCTGGACGGGTCGTATGACGGCACGTAGCTCTTGAGGGGATCAGCAGGGTTGAGGTGGGGCGGGTAGCGGATGGTGGTGTGCGAGAAGTAGGGCGACGGCGCCGGGGGCAAGATGGCCGAGGCCGAGAACTGCAGGGGCGAGTGTGGAGGGGGGCTCCTCGTCGATATAACTGCAAAAGAGAGACGCACAGAAGAGTTGAGAGGACGGACAGAGACTGAGCGTGTGAGAGATGAAGCCATCACCATCGATCTACGGGGGCTAAATTAAGTATCGACATGGATTTTCCAACTGTGTTCATGCGGAGGGAGTCGATTAGAGCCTCGGATCCGCCAACATGGTGGTTAAGGTTAAACTCACCACTGTGTCCTACACCAGTTAGGCCTGGGTGGTGAGGCTGAGGGAAAGTGCTGAGTCGTGGTGAGGAGTCCTGCGGAGAGGTGGGGCTGAACAGCGGCTTCTCTGGCTTCTTCATGGTGGGAGAGGACATGTCTGCTAGTAGAGACACACACACATACATATTGATGAATATCACACAGTCACAAAGTCGAAACCTGCCTCAATAAATATTCATTATGCACAAGTCTTTGATTTTTTTTTATTTTATTTTTTTTCCCAGGTATATTTGCACAAGGGAAGACGGGAGAATTTGACCCAACTTCTTGCATCAACAGATTGATACAGTGAAATAAAATGACATAACTTATGCAAAAAACAAGCAAACCCAAAAACAAATGTTGCAAGGTTGCTTTTTTTTCCTTTTCTTTTAATGGTTTGTTGCTGAAAATGAATCACAGCGTTTCCCTGTAGCTTCTGCTGCTGCTTCCATCTCTCATGAATGAAAGGACTTGAGAGCCAAAAAATGAATTATAGTTGAAATTAAACAGAATTTGATCTGCACTGGATTAGTATTATCAGGAGACCTATTTCTTTTACAAACTCTGCCCGAAAATGAAAAATGTACTTTGTAAATTACAAACATTGCAAAGGTTCAGAATCACATATAATCTCTGGAATCATTACAAATCGCTGGGAGATGTAAGTCCTGTGGAAAAAAATGTGGCTTTTGTCATGTGCGAGCACACAATTAAATCCAGCCAACTGACACACAGTTGGACCGCGCGGTGTACAGTTGGTCACTCAAAGAGGATTTGAGAATTTCAAGACGCTCACGTAATCTTAAATAGAATATTACACTGTGACATCTGCTCGCCTCGGCCTTACACGCTGTCGGACAAGCTGCTGTAATTCCCCATGAATAATCTTGAAGGCTCAGCGGCAGACATGGAAATTTGTTTAGGAAATTTGTGCAGTTTTACAAACTAAAAGTGTGTACACAAAACTCGTACAAGTTGCTCATTATTGCCGCTCTACACTTCCATGAGCAGCGCTCCGCTGTCACGGCTGCGCAGGTTTCAATTTTCCATGGCAGGACACAGTGTCTGAAGGGAACGTGATAACAAATAGATGTGAGGGGCAACAGCCTATGTCTGCCCCCTGCTTCTTCTATGAGCATTCATCAAGTGCTTTTCTGGTCTGCCACAGATTTTTGAGGTGTATAGCTTTCAACCCCATCCATCTCTTTGCCTCGGAAAAAAAAAAAGCCATGTAAGCCCTTTTTGTCGAGGCGTTCCTATAGTATAAACCATCCTTCCTTGTGTTTTTTCCCACAACGGGGATGGATCCACCCGAGCGACGGGAAGAATCACTCATTTCCAGAGCGGAGAGCGACAAAGGTGGCTGGAATTCAGGGGGATTTCCCACTCTGAGGTTGCAAGAGGATACAGGCTTAAGCGCTTTCATTTCTGTGTCAGAGGAGCGAAAATACCTTTGAGGAGATTGATATAGCTGCTTAATGTTTCCATGTAAAAGAGGGGAATATTTTCTGTGACGGAGGTATTCGGCTTTCCCTCTCTTTCTGCTAATTAAATCCTTAGAGGATCAACTGGACTGCCTCAGGGAAATTAAACCGGACAATTAATTACCAGAAATTAAACACTTTAAATTGTTTAAATTAAAGGTCAAAGTATTGTTGCGCTGAAATCAGATGTCTTTTGTTATCTGATTTATTTTGACCTGAATGGGTGAAACTGTACCAGGACATAAAAAGCCCACAAAGAGAAAACAGTATTTAAAGTGTACAGTACTTTCCCAGAGCAAAGTATAAGAGAAAAACTATGTCTTCCACTACATGGTGAGGTTTTGTCGAATGACAACCATGTGCGAGAAATGACCGCCTGGCACTTGGGAGGCCTCATATGGGTTTAATATCACCCCACTTCTCATTTATTCTCTCCTGACAGAATAATGGCTGTCTTTGGAGAGTTTCCTACCCACTGCTTTCCCTTTCTCCTCGCCCCAAGTGTCTAAGTTTACGCAGAGCAATAGTCAGGCCTTGTGCAATGGGACACGCTGAAATTTCATGTACCCACATTGGGCTGTGGTTAAATCCCACGAGTGCCATGTCTCTTGTGTATCATCTGGTGTTTTCCTGCCTCAGCCTTTCTACTTATTATATTAGAATAAAAAAAATGCAACAAAAGAAGGAGCGCAGATGTCAGACAACAGCTAAAAACCACACTACAGCCAGCTGAGGGAGAAGCTGGGATGTTTCCAATCCCAAATCATTCGACAGTCAGATGAAACCTTCTCCTATCACCTCCCGTCAGATCAATCCTCAGACAGTTTTGCGTGCGGCAGAGTGTGGAAAGAAGTCCGGGAGAAAGTGAGAATGATACCGGAAACGCGGGACAGTGAGGCCTTAATTAGAAGTGCAATGGGCTCTGCTCTGCACCAGGAGACAGCGTAATGAGACATGCAAGCTGTCCCGTGAGGATCTCGCTCCCCCCTCCCTCGGTGCACACGCAAAAGGCAGCAGGCTCGCTCCTCCTGATTGGTGCATCTTTATCTTGTCTTTACTCCAGATCCAATAAAGCCGATGTATGAGCTTGTTAGGCGAGCTTTGTTTTTTAATTCCTGTCTGAGAAGTCCCACGCAATAAGGCGTAAGATCATTAAATTTCTACCAAAAGGGAATTTCTCTTAAGCTCAGCCAAGACATATATAGCCCCATTTCCTGATGGGAGATCAACTGACACATTTGCCCTGCAGGTTGAAGAGCTCTCCATCTGGAGTTTCTCTATAATAGCCACTCTCAAGGTGTTTCAGGTGTCTGTATGTGAGGAAAAACGGCACAGCTGACACTTTGAAAATTCAAAACTTCAAAACTGAACGCTTTTGCGACAGTAAAACTAACACCATGATGTTTACCGCTAATGCAAATAACCAATGACCTTTTAGTGAGGCTTTTTAAGCTAGAACAGTTTGTTCTCACCGAGGACACTCTGCATTGTTTGCCTTGTTTAAGCAACAGGTGTGAGAGGACGTAAGTTTACACTCAGAGGGAGATTCAAATGGGTTGAAACATTTATATGACTGGGGGAAGCCTGGGGCTATCTCTGTCATGGTATGTATTTTAAGAGAGTTCAACAGGTTCATGAGCAGATAAAACCAGATGCAGCTCGTACGCGGCGAAACAGGCGGAGACGCTGACGTTCAGTAGCTCATGACACGCCTGAGAGTTAAAGAGAGTTCAGCTGCTGTGAAAGAACAATGCGAGGTGTTTGCTTTGATCACAGATATTTGCATGTGATGAGAACGGAGGATCTGCTATCCCGCATTCGGGTTTGTCAACACGCTCTCCTGCGACGTTGAGCCGCGTTACTGACAGAGTGCATCCATGCCTGACAAACCGCCCCGAGGTAAATAAGGGTGGTCATGTAAAAAGAAAAAAAAAAGAAAAGAAAAGAAAAAAAACAGGAAAATCACCTCCGTCTCGGTCGTGCCAGTTTGCCCGACTGCTCGCCGGTGAGCTGGGTGACGAGTAGAAGTCGGGTCCCGTCGGGCTGGTGTCCATGTTCTCCTCCATATTCACGGTTTTGGGCCTTTTGCTGCAAACATGGAGAAGTTTAACGGTTTCACACATTTGTCATTATCAGGACTGTCAAGATTGCAGAAGATAGAGGATGTGCTATCTCTGACAGTTGAAGTGTATGTTCAACTGATCATTAACATGATTGGTGCCACTCTCATTTATCTGCTGAATGTGAAGCGCTGGGATACGTTTGTTTAGCTTAGCATAACGGCTGGAGGCACACACAGACAGCTTGTCTTCATTTAGCCAACTGTAAAAACTGTTTTTTTCATATAATTGACTTTTGACCTCAAGAAGTTAATCATTTTTACCTTTAGACAGTCATTCTGCTCAGCTTAACCAATCACTTTCTAGTACAATCATAAAGATTATCACTATCACATCATATCAAACTATTCCTGTGTGGTTATTTCAGTTCATTATATGCATATAAAAGATATCATGAAGGTGCACAGGGCTTGACTAAACCTCACTGAACTAAAAAGAAAAACATCAGGAGCTTTTCCTCAAACTCGGTCCAAAGCAGTTTTTGTAGCTGCTGTAGCTTCCACTGACCTGCCAGGAGGGGAGGACAGGGAGCGATGCAGCCCCACGCTGGAGTTCAGGTCGTGGTAGTAGGGTTGGCTGGGCATGTCAGCCATGGAGAAGTTTACTGCTGCACCGTGGGTGATGGGCACTGTGGAGGACAAAGGGGGGAAAAAAACAAAAGAGAAGACAGTTCACGCCGCAGTCACCGCAAAAAGAAGGAGTTCAATGTCAGCGGCTGAGTGCTGCCTTCCCCCCCTAACCTTGCATCTGGAGACGCGCTATTAATTGCACAATAGCTTGACTGACTATTATTGATGCTTTGTGTTTAGAGGCGCTGTGTATCAAATTAAGTGCTCCCTGTTCACAGGTTAACTGTCTGACCACTGCAGGCGTTTCTGCTGAGCTCTCGTTAACAAATCACCTCCTTTCATATGCTGCAGGGGAAACACCGCTACGTTATTATCACATATTAATAAGACCAATTTAGTTCATTGGTGGCACTGGGAAGACAAAACCAATTTACATTATTATTAAACACAAATTATTAAATACAACTACTGTATCAAGTCATTTGTTGCTAAATAGAATGATTAGTGAAGCATTAAAAGTCCGATGGGCTCAGTAAAGTGAGTGAAATTTATGTTTCACTTCTCCTCAGTCCAACACAACACTCAGCAGTTTCCTCACTCGCTGATTAACAGTGGAAAAGGTGCTGTTTTTCTCGCTGCGGTCAAGGTGAGGGATATTGTTTCAAGGGAGGACGGGGGCCAGTGTTTACAGAACAAAAGAAGTTCACCACCCATCCTCCTCACTCTCTCTCTCTCTCGCTGCAGTGTGTGGCCCGCGAGGCAGCCTGCAGCTCGAGCGGTTGGTTGGTTTGGAGTCGATGAGAGGATGGAGTGTGTGGCGCCGTCTGTTGTGGTCTGAGGTTCACCACTGGCACGATCCCTCCGCCAGCCTCCGCCCTGGCAGCCCACTGTAGCCCTGGCAGCGGCCCCTACCCGCCGCTACCCATACCGAGCTGTCTGTGGAGGAATGCATCCGGCCCGAGGACGCTGAATACAAGACCATTGTTTTGCTTTTTCATTCATGGCTGAGCATACCCCCCAACCATCTCTCTCACTGCTGGTCTCTCTCTTCTTGGCACGGCACAATATTTGTGATGCCACTTGGCCGGCCTGCCAATCATCTCATTTAATAATCTGGGCTTTGACTTTTAGGCTCAAAAACGCAGTGAATGAATGAAACAATGATTGTGCAGAAATCACAGCACAGTGCCCGCTCCACCGGATCACCTTGTTCTCCCCTGTACAAGCAGATAAGAGAAAAGAGAATGCCCTCACATATTCAGATCAACAGTTTCATTTGCCTGTGCATGCCCACGTTTTTCTGTTGACAAAATATTTTTACGCTGGGAGCCGGGGCTCCTGTTGCATTAATGAGCGTCCTCGTCGAAATGCTGCATTGCAAGTCAGCCTTGAACTCCACAGCTCCCTTTGATGGACTTCAAAGAATGTCTCAAGAGCCTGGAGAGTTGGGAGAGAAGCGCGATGACGGATGAGCGGCTGCTTAGATATCTTCCCAGGGAGTGACCGGCTGACTGAGTGACAATTCCTGTGCGTCCGTCGACCTTTTTAAAATTCCAGCTCGACTTCAGTCGGCTTTAGTGAAACCCGGGCTCGGTCACATGAGAGCAAACACGCCGGCGCAGCGGCCATCTGGTCAGGGGGCAAATTAAACACTAAACAAAAACACAGCCTTTCAAAAAAAAAAAAAAAAAAGGATGTTCAGTCTCTGAGCAGTGAAACGAGCAGGTTCTGCCTTTCAGAGCGGAGCGGTTAAGACGACTCTGTGCTCAACTGTTTGATACAGTCATGAACGGGAAACCAAGGTCAGCATTAAATAATATTTGTGCTTTCCCATCAATTATACATGTCAACAGCTGTTTATTAGGAGCAGCACAATAAACCTGCAGACAAGCATTGAGCTTTCAATTCCTAGCACTGATTTGAGTTCATTATTCTGTCACATGAAATGACTTTAATTTTCTTATTTTGTCTGACAAACGGTTAAAAAAAAGGTTTTTCAATATAAGATGGATAAGCCAGAAAATCCTCCTACTGGACAAGGTGCAACCAGAGCACTGTCATCTTTGCGAATAAAACAATGAATTGATTATCAGCTGCTGATCAATTTTGCATCATTCAACTTAATTATTATTCTCATAATCAAGTGATTCTTACAATTAGAAAAAGAAGCATTTCCTGCAGAAAATGCATGTGAATGCTGAAAGCAGCTGAACGTTATTGCTGAAGCAATGCTGAATGAGCTGAAGCAATGATTGAAACAATGTTGAATTAGCTGAAGAAACTGCTATACTACATACATACAAACCATATTATGAATTAATTAACTGATTCTAACAAGAAAAAGCAAGCATTTCCTGCAGAAAATGCGTGTGAATGCTGAACGTAGCTGAAGGCTATTGCTGATGCAATGCTGAAATTATTACTACATACTACATACATACTATTATGAATGAATTAACTGATTCTTACAATTACAAATCATCCTGAGTGTAACAACAGGAGCAGGGCTGCCTGGTGCATGCAGCAACTCACAGACAAGCAAAGCCCACAGGTATGTGTCTTTTAAACACAGGTTGTCGGGGGTGACTGGAGTTTTTAAGCACCACAGGCCACAGTGTTCCCGAGCGACCACCACCTCCACTAAGAGGCAGTACAGGGAGGCTGTGTGTCACGCAGCGGAGGGCCCTAAGCTACCAGAGAGAAGAGGACTGCAGTCTGCAGCCCCTGGAAGAACAACCGTCAACAGCTTCACAGAGACATGTCCATACAGATACACGCAGGTTCACACAGATGGCTGAGCAGTCGAGTATTCTCTTATTGCAAAGCAGACTGGCCAAACTGGATTTACCGCACTACAGTTGTGTGGTGGATGTCAGTAATTAGACAGGTTGGGATACGTCAAATAAGTTATGAGAATTTTTTGTGACATTTAAACGAGACGACAGACAGCGAACGTCACACTGAACGGCTCAAGAAACTTGCAGCAGCAGAGGCAGAACCTGTTGGGATCTGATTTTACTACAAATCATCAAAGGTTTTACAGTGTTTTATTTACAGATTTGACTGGTGATTCTACACGTGCACTTTATGACCAATTAAAGTGCAGCTATGGCTCTCTCCCCAGTAATTTAGACAGAAGCTTGGTCTTGTTAGCCCAAAATAACTGCGCGGGGACGTTGCCAAGATGGCTGCCGAGTGGTGGGACTGGCCTTAAGGACTTTGGTTGCACCTGTTAGATTAGGAAACTTACACCTTCAACAGTCTTCCGAGGACATGGACTTTGGTTTCCCAGTGTTATTCCCAGCCGAGCTCCGCCCCGCCTCGGGCTAAGCTCGGGGGATAATGAGTGATAACTGACAGAATAACTGAATGTGTGAAAACATGCACTTACTTCTGGACACTCGCACCAGTTCTGCAACACTGAAGACTCCTGATTTGATGAAGCTGTCTTCCAAGTAGACTGTAGAAACAGGGACATAGAGATAATTATACAGAGTTCACAATCATGTGGTTGATCATTAGTTTAATACATTTCAAAATGCACAATTAGTGTGTAGAGGATAATTACAATACAATTAGAGTTGTATGTTGTGTTTTTCTTGAGTGCTAAATGAACAATAACACTGAAATAATTGCCACTGAATAATCTCAAGAAAATTGATACAACATGAGCAGATTGTTTTTGTTAATATTTCCATTTCTAAATGTGTTTGTGCTGAGAAAAGAGGTAAAAGAGGTGAAAAAAAAGTTAAAATCCACAGTCCTCTTTCAGACTGACACAAACTCCCCATGGCTTGTTTTCAGGTGCTCCTCTATTCTGGATTTTATTCATTCTAACTCTCATCATTTCCCAACACAAGATGCACCGCAAAAACTTGTATCGATCTTCTCTTTAGGGTTTCCTTTTCTGCTGACTCTCTTGTTACAGTGTTTTAAAACCAATGCCAATGCCACATTCTGTGAGAGTGACACAACAGGTGTGTGAGGACGTGACATGCAGATTGTGTCACACTTCAACTCCTGACCCACAGTTGCTGCCTACTTGATCAAATACACATGTAAAACTTAATGACCGACAATATTGACACAGTAATACCAGGTCTGCGCTGCATACTTAAACTGAATTCTTTTACGGCACCGACTGGATCCCTTTGATCCCTTTCGTTTATGTCTTCTACATAATAAATGTTCAAACATGTCTTGTTATTCTGTTTCAGTTTCAATATCTAATAACGAGGCGGGGGCGGGGCTTGTGTGGTATCGTTGTGCCAAAGGGGTGAACGTAACGCTACGTTAACATGTCTTCAAGGCATACAGTGAGGTTCAATTTTTACAGGCTTCATGCCAATAGGACACGATGCGTTATATGCAAATAGGACAGTACTCTGAGTACTCTGCCAAGACTATTAACAGGACGCATGTCATGAGAACTTCCATGAATAAACTCAGAGCAGAGAGTTTCTCCATGTTGGACCTCGAGTACAGACTGGATCTCCCTGCCAGACTCAGTGGCACTGGGACTGAAAGGTACTGCAGTCTGGCATTTATCCTCTTTATTTTGATATATATCGGTTTCATATTAATGGACAGCTTCAATCTGCACTAAACAGGCCCGTTCTTTACGCCGTTAAACTGCTTTGAGTGGAAACACGCCAAGGTGATGAAACATGAGACTAAAGAGTTGCAACCGACTTAAAACAAACAATAAACTTAAGCTGAACCACATTGTGACGAACAGGTTTATATTTTTTATGTTATGAGACTGCTGTGAGTGTGTAAAACTGTCTGGAAAAGGAGCTGGAAAATAAAAGTAAACTTGTTCTGTTAAAATGGACGAGTATTGGACTATCCAGCCCCTATGCGCACCATACGGTATCAGGGGGAGACGGATCCACCTCAACGAGACGTTGACGTTGCAGCTTTGATATGAAAGATTATTTTGAAAATGTGACACTGCCGGCGTCGCTCCCTCCAGTGTAAATAAACTGTTTTCAGACTGACTTGGAATCGTGAACTGCTTTGGAACCGAGATGTGGTTGTTTCAGCACAGCCAGATTTTTTTTTTCTCCTTCTCCTATTTTGAGAGTCCTATTTTTAGACTCAACAAAACAATGGTTAAAATGTATGTTTCTCGCGGTGCCGAAGCATCGGGTGCATTCTGTGCGACCTGCCTAGGACTCGGCAGCACTAATCAAAGACTGTCAGTCAAATAAAAACAGCTAGACGAGTTATTGACACCCAAATGACTCCAGCTCGGCTTTGAAGCGGTGCCAGGGACACTCGGGCCGTGCCAGAGAGATAGGCAGCTTGACTGGCACCTACAACGTCTAATGCCTCCAGTGAGCCAACGGCTTTGGAGGGGGAACTGTGCCACTGCCGAAGGCCTCCCAGGCCTGAGTCATTGGCTCGCTCGCATGTTTTCCTTGGCACTCGTATCTGCAGAACCTGCTCTTGAGGTAGAAAACTAATTATACTTCTCAAACTATTTTCATACCAACATTGTGATGACACAGTGTAGGTCAGTCCAGGGGAACAACAGCGCTGTCAGAGAATATTCTCCTCAGCTCAGCTCTGCTGGCTCACTTTGATGCACTCCACCACCAGCCAATCTGCTCCAACACTTTCACTTTGGATCTTGAGTGTTGTGTGTGTTTTTTTTACACCGTGTTCAACGTTGCCACTGGGATGATGACAATTCAAATTTAATGATCCAATCAAATTTTATTCCACCTCAGCCCAGCTAAGTTAGTAACTGTGCCCTCAGCTTGTGGGCATCCCAGTCTAGTTGAATAATAACATTTTGTGTCATTTGTGTTGATGTCTCTTTGTACGGGCTTTAACAAATTGGAGTGTTAAAGGGGTAGTTCACCCAAAATTCAAATTTCACTTATTATCTACTCACCCTCATGTCGACTAAGAGCTGTAAGAATTTTCAGAGTCCTCCGTTCCTTCTCTGAGTTACGGGGGGTCCGCGCAGCAGTATTTGTCCATATAATGGTTGTGAATGGACACCAACTTTCTTTGTCCAAAAAGACACACCAAAAAACATCCAAATACCTCCATACTGCTCGTCTGTCATGTCCCTGTTGTATTGAAGCCCTGACATGAGAAATTGTTCCAAAAAGTCTATATTTTAAGCTTGTTTGTAGCGGAAGCTCCCGGTGTCTCAGTTCACTACTCGCGTGATTTGCACTGACCGCCGGAACAATTTCTCATGTCGGGGCTTCAATACAAGAGGGACATTACAGGAGGTTACTGGAGGTATTTGGATGTTTTTTGGTGTGTCTTTTTGGACCAAGAAAAGTGGTATCCATTCACAACCATTATATGGACAAATACTGCTGTGCGGACGTCCCTGTAACTCAGAGAAGGCATGGAGGATAATGAGTGAAATTTGAATTTTGGGTGACCTATCCCTTTAACATAGGCTAGACGTAGCGTGTCTTTGTTGTTCCAAAAGAACAGTTTTGACGTACTTTGACGGTGGAGCGTGCGGTTCACGACGAGGCTGGCGCTGGGTTTCTCTAACCATGAATTCAAAGCAGACCAGCGCTCATTCAAATGAAGTAAGTTACTGTATGTAGTACACAGGTTGGTGTACAGTGTGCGAGCTGCAGGGGAACAATAGAGCAGTGACAGGAGGGAGGAGGGAGGACCGCTGGTGCTTGTGCATACCTGGAAGAGGGTTCTTGCCTGGCTCATTGTTACTGGGACTTCCTGACTGCTGCGAGTCTGCAAACACACAGAGAGGAGGAGGGGACGTTAGTATATAGCACAGCAACATACCTTCCCAACTAAAGCACCTTTTTTTTTTTTTTTCCTTGTCAGCATTGATTATTTCCAGCAAAGGCAAACATCCTGCAACTTTAAATAAAAAAAACGGCAGATCCGAGCGTTGACTTCATTTATTATTAGCCTTTTGTTTTCTCACTGCTCGTCTTGAAGTAAAGGAATGAGAACCTCCTGTCGGCTCATACAAGACGTTCAGGACTCCATTCCTGGGTGCCTATTAATGTTTTTTTCCTTATCTACCAGTCAGGGGGGGGGGCATACCTACTGTACATTACACAAGACAGTTTTGTTTCAACAGCATTATCATTAATGGGAGGGCAAACTGAAAAAAGAGGCTCTGTGTCTGACACAGGATAGCTTAAAAGTTTTTACCAGAAGACCTCTGGGTAATTTTTCAAAAGGGGCTAAGGGAGTGTTGGAGGGGGGGTGGATAGAGAATGTGTATAGTCCTGCTGTGCAAGGTACGAGCACAGAACAAAATGTGGTGCGAGGACAGGAGGGGCGGGAAAACACAAGGAAACATGAGTGGAATTTTTTCCACCGGCTCCGGTGCACAGGCTGTGGTATGAGACGGCCCGGACTGACGTCTTTTACCTCAAAGCCTCTCTGGGAGGGGGGAATCTATCATTCCCTCAGCAAGCTCCTGCTCCGGTCCATCACCGGCAGCCATGACGCTTTTTATCTCTTTACACCACACAACGCAAAGTTGTGAAACACCCCAAATTAAGTAAATCATTAACCCGCTGTCGGATTTTGATCCGTACAAAGAGCGATTGGTGTTTTTTTTTTTTTTTTTAATAAAAACAAATGACTCATCCCCTAATGCAGCGAGGCCTCGCACCCATGCACGGACTGGCACTGGACTGATGCCTCAGCAGTGAATGGCAGCGTCTGAGCAGGACCCCCTGTAATGACTCCAACTGGCCCGAGCCCACGCAGACCCCCCAGCAGAGAGAGAGAGAGAGCTGAATGAGAACCAGCAGGGAGATTATCATCTACGCCTTTAACACCAGAGAGCCGAGACAAGAAGCTCCAAACAGTGAACTCAGATACCCTCGCCTTGCAACAACACCCCTTTTCCTGCCACGGCTCTCATGAGCTGCGTTACAGAGAGAAGGAAAGAGAGAGAGAAGGGGGGGGGGAGAGAAAGAGAGAGAGAGAAGAAAAAAAGTTGAAAGATTTATCCTTTTCTTGTTCTCTCTCTATGTCTCTCTCCCTCTCACTCTTGTTCCCCCTCTCCTAAATTTGACTATTAAACAGCACTGCAAAAACAGAATGTTCTTGGCTGAAGCTCAACAATGACAAAGTAGGGAGGGAACAGGACCATACGTTAAGGAGAAAAAAAATCCCCCTCTTTTCTGAGTGCTTAGCCCTAAAAACGGAGCAGAAACCTACAAGTTACGGTCTGGTCATATATCTCAGCTCGGCTTCCGAAGAGTAGAATCCTGAGCCTGACTCGTGGGATAGTCCTACGGGTTTTCGGGGGGATCTCTGTTCGATCTCGGAACAGTTTGAACATGTTTATTTTTGTCTGTTTCTCCGTCTACAAATTGCCCATCTCAATTTCCCAGAGCCAAACGTCATGTCTTCAAATTGCTTGTTTTGTCTGATTTGCCGCCCGAAGAGCGAAAGACATTCTCTTTACGATGATATAAAACAGAGAGGGAGAGTTAGGGTTCTTCCAATTGGAACGAGGACGACCACTGGCATCTGTCCTCGCTAAATCACTTAAAATGCTAATCAATTACCAAAATTGAAGATTAAGTTTCTGTTAATCATTTCAATACAAACATCTGTATTGCATTGCAAAGTTGTGCACTCTCGAACATGTTCACGTCATTGTCTGGCCTCCGAGAAATACTTTCCTTCGCCTTGCACCAATAAGCAGTGGGTCCCTTCAGTTGCCCCCGACGCACGCACACACGCACACACGGACGCATATGCATACACACATTCTGTAAAGCAGCTTTTGTGGGTGAGCAGAGGCTTGTGTGGATTTGGCACAGCACATGTCCATAAAGTGATTGCAGGGAGCTCAGTGGCCTTGTCTCCCTGTCTTCTCCCGCCCCCATGCCATTTTCAGAGTCATCCATCAGTCTAGTTGTGACTGCCAACTCCACGTTCGCTCCCCGAGAACTGCTGAGAGCGAAAGAAACGAGCAACGGAGGGGGCGGGGGGGTTGGGGAGGGTGGATGGGGTCGGGGCAGGGAGGCGCAGGAGAACGGCAGAGGAGGTGGACGCTGAGGAGGAGGTGGAGGTGGGAGCGGTGCGCCGGTACGTTCACACCGGATCAGAGGTTTTTTTTCTTTTCCTTTTTTATTCTTCCTCTCCTTCTTCCTTCTTCTACGTCGGTGCGAGGGCTGAACAGGCAACCATGACAAAAAGAGCAGATGGTCGTGGCAATTAGAGATCCCAGGAAGCATCTTCCAGCATGAGGCCCCACTGCAGCACCAGGAGAGACCACCTGGATGACTCAAGGTGGGATGCGAGCATATGGCGCATCTGCTGGGCCTGCACCAGACCTGGAAACACCTCCCCTATTGCATTACATTTTACCTTTGACCCGAGAAGGGCTGCTTCATGCTTCATCCAGGGTGATTTCATTATTTGGCAAAGGGCTTGCACATTTGTCTGGCTCTGTGTTCTTTTTAAAATCCATTTCAGCCTTTTTTTTTTAATCTACTCTGTTGTCTAACACCGCAGGTATTCAAATAAAGCATTATTCCTTAAGTAGGAAAAAGCTCATTCTGGATTATAGAAAGTCAGATTCATAAAAAGGCATTGGAATAAAGTGGCTGAAATGAAGTAAAGCAGTGCGACTAGAGTCCTGGTATCTGTATCTAAAAAGGTGTCCTGTGCAGAAGCCTGGTCAATCTGATAGTCTTCAAATAAACACTACATGTAACCTGTAAATAAACAGTTGTGGTGGAGGAGGCCGGGCTTTGCCCTGGAAGCTTGGCAGGGCTTGATCACAGAGCCAGACACCACAGACACACACTCGCTCCTGCACACACACATAAACACGCACGTACACACACACGGCCCTTTTCCAAAAACAACATTTCTTGGCACCCTCCGTCCCTGCCACTTGTTTAAATAAACAAACTGGTTCATGAAGGAAGCGAGACAACAGTACCACGTATGAATCACATTATCTGCTGTTACTCAGCAAAAAAAAAAGAAAAAAATAAGACGTAAAAGAGGAGGAGAAAAAAAGGAACAGAGGGGGCTTGTGGGTATTTTGGATGTGTCCACGAGTTCTTACACCTTCGTGTCCGGTGGGATACTTATCATACCACTGTAACGATTAGGGCAATTAGGGGTAATGGCAACAGAAATCTGGCTCGGGAAGAAAGTTTCTCAGTGCTTGTGAGGCGTCTCCACGCCCATGTGTGTTGCTCGCCTGGATTTTATAATCACTTAAACACTCACACACACTCTCCCTAACCCACCCACTCATTTTTTTGGCATGATACCCATTCTGTTCCCACTAAATAGCCGAACACGCATGCACATACACAGTGTGGATTAAATTAGCCACACAGTTTGGGGAAACTTTCTTTTTCTTTTTTTTTTTTTTGTTGTTTTTTTTTTTCTTCTTTCTCGACGGCGGCGGTGCACACGTTCCTCGGGCCGCAAACACTTGCAGACGCGTACAGATATCCTTCCACAAAAAAACAGTGCGCACGCGCGCCACCACGCACACCCTGCAGATGCATACCGCTGTCGACATTTCAGGAGGAGAAGCCTGTCTGGCAGCCATTTTATGCCGAGCGGGGTTCTGTGCACATGTATAGCACTCTGGCTGCCAGAGGCATGGGTCCCGAGCCAAGACGCATTTCAGCAGCCTGGGGAGGCGAGGGGAGGGGGAGGGGGGGAGAGGTGGAGAGGGCTGGACTCCCAGAGAAGTAGGGAAACAGAGAGAGAGAGAGGGAGAGAAGGAGGAGAGGGGCAGAAAATATCGACCTAATTACGGAGCAGCTCCGATGCGTAATGTTTCGACAATACAGCTGCTCCTGAGTAAATATTTGATGTGGCCGAGCAGACTTTCTGCTCAGTGTCCTCCTGCTTTTCTTTCCTGTTCCGCTGCAGGAGACGCTGCTCTGTCCTTCGTTGGAAGCGCACAGTCCAAATATGACTCTGTGTGTGTGTGTGTGTGCAGCACAGGGTCATGCAAGTCTTGACAGTCTGCATAAATGACTGTACATGTGCCGGTATGTGTGCGTGTGTTTGTGTATGTATACGTGTGTGCGTGTGTACTCTGTCCCGTGTCCTCCTCTGCTCCTGGTTTCTATCATTCACAGCTTTGCCGATGACCTCACAGCGCTCGGGCCGGCTTCCAGCAGCCGGCAGAACCTGCTCTCTTCTCCAAATCTCTTGTCTTTCTTCTCCTCCCCGCTATCTGTCCATCGCTGTCCCCGCGCCTGCAACAGTATCCGTCCTCCATTGTATCTTTTCATACCCGCCTGTGTGTATATCTACTATTCAGCGTGTATCTGTGACGATATCGTCTTATCCGGTGAAAAGTGCACACTATCTTTCTTGGAATTTAATGATTTTTTTTTTCTCCCCCCATAATCTTTTTTTTTTCTAACACTTTTTTCTTTCTTTTAATGTTTCCATCTGTGTTGGCGCTCTCTCCCCCCTTTGCTGCCTTTTTTTTTTTAATGCCCCCTCTCTTCTCTCTCTCTTTTTACCTCTTTGTCTCTCTATCTCTCTCTTCTCTCCCTCCCTCACGCTTTGTTGTCTAAACAAAGTGGCCTTTATCAGGATGAGCCGCAACCCAAACAAGCCAAACAAAAGATATGGGCGAGGAAATCTGCCCGCAGAAGAGGGAGGATCTTATCGTGCCAGCCATTGTGTGCCAGCCTGCCAACTGGCGATGCCCCCCACCGCCGACCCCTCCCTGCACTCGCACACACACACCAAATGCTGGCATCTCAGCCCCCCCCCTCCTCACCCGCCCGCCCGCCCACCCGGTCTCATGCATGGCAGCCTGCAAAGGGCTGGCACCTGACCTGGCCGAAAGGAGAGTGATGTTGACGCCAAGGGGTGAAGGGAAGACAAACACGGCAGCCAAACGACGGACGCCATCTTGGGGCTGCATTGTCTCGGGGAAGCTTTGACGATGGCGGTGAAAGAGAAAAAAAAACATGAACGCACACTTTCGCTTAACTGTTTTCTCTGCGTTTTCTCGGCCGGGTGTTGAACTCGAGCACTTTTTTTTTTTCTGCGGTGTTTTATTGTTGGGTTGATAATGAGTGATACCTCTGCACGGACAGACATGGATAGGACTAGTGTCCCCCCTTTGACAAAGTATGGCTGTGTTCCACCACTGGTGCCCATACACTGTGTGACACTGTAATGATTATCTCATAATTGGAACAAGGCAAGTATTTCTTATTGGCTTAAAGGAGCACCTGGTAATCCGGATAGCTACCCTATCAAATGACTGCCACTGACGGTGGGGGGGTGGTGGTGGAGGGGGGAATGCAGGTACAGTAGGATGAGTTACACACACAAACACACACAGACACACACACACACAGCAGAAAGGGAGAAAAGCAGGGAGAAAGTGAGAGGGGCAAAGTTGAAACGTCTGTGAGAACAATGACATTTTGCTTCTTTTCTCCAAGACAGACACCACAGACTTGTTCAATAGAGCAGGAGGGGACACACACACACACACACACAGACTACACACACACACACAGACTACACACACACACTCGCATGCACACACAGTAGGACTGTCAGGGTTTTGAGACTTATGGAATCAAGTGGGATCCCAGCCCAGACAAGAACAATGACAAGCCATACAGTGTGTGTGTGTGCGTGAGAGTGTGTGTGTGCGCGCGGTTGACTGTGTGTGACCCAGCTCACTTGTATCTCCCTGCCGCCGCCTCGGTGTGTACGGGCGTGCGTGCGCTGTGTGTGTTTGTTTCTAATCAGTGCATACTAATGCCGGTGAAGAGCGGGCCCTCTTTCTCTCCGCCGAGTCTCTGTGCCTTCTCCTCCGTAAACTCTCACGGCAGTGAAAAGAGGAGAGCATTTTAACCGAGCCGGGAGGACAACAGGCTCCTCATTGAGGTCACCAAACAGTGTGGACGGGGAGGGAGCGCATTCAGCGGCGAGTGGGCCTCGAACAAGGGACTGAATGGCCTGACGGATCATTAGCCACACCGGCCCGGGAGAGGAGAAGGAAGAACCTGGCCGGCACAAAGGGATACACAGCCACAAAACCAAAGATGCAGATGAGGGTTAAGCCATCTAAATTCAACTTCCCCACCTTTTAATTTGTGAAATAAAGTTTACCCACCTCGACACGGACGCACGCATCACACGCATATATGCGGCGTACGAACGTGCTACACGCGCACACATGCATGGATTCTGACACGATCAAGAGAGGACACACACACGGCGTCCCGCGGTGAGCTGATCTGTGCCGTACATGTGCGGTGCAGCCAGCGACCGAGGCGCAGACAAACTGCACGACACGACACAGTGGCTCATCTGTCCCATGAAAAATGACCAGGCCGGGCCTCCAATCAGCACACTGCGTCCCACTTAATGTTTCCACCTCCTCCCACTCTCTGTTTGTCCTTTTCTCACAATGTGGCCCTTTTTTTTTTATTACACTCCTTCTTTCTTCGCCTTTTACTGTATCCCCTCTTTTCATCTTTTCCTCTCAGATTGCTGGCCAAATTTTCCTTTATGGCTCCTGGCACCGTCGACCGCACTAAGTGCCACGACGCAGTTTATCTATACGATCAAAATAAATTCTGCTAATATAACCGAGTGGATTGAAGGGAAATCATTTTTGATAATCTTGTTAATCGTTTAAGAAATGTAAATGTAATTTCTGTGAAATGCTTGCTAGATTTAGTGAAAATGTGTAAGTTTCTCATTTGTAAACAGCATCTTGTTGGTTATGAGCTTTTGGGAAGTGAAAACGAGCCACGTGAAGGCTTCGCTGTGTTCTGGGAAACTGCTCCGACTTCTTTATGACATTTTATGGCCAAAACCAATAACTTATCAATGGGAAAACTGCATCAACAGATTGACGGATAATGAAAGTAATTCTTAGACGAAGCCCTTGAATTGTTTACAGTTATAAAAAAAAGAAGAAAAAAAAAGAAACCACATGGATTAGCTCGCTTGTCCAAAAGTGTGGGCTCATCATTCACAAGTTTAATCAGCGTCAAGTCTGGCCTGTGAGAAAAAAAAAAAGAAACAGTGCATCTGCGTGGAAACAATGGGCCCATCAATGGCCAACCTCGGCATCTTTCTGGTATGCACCAAACAAACAATTAGCTTTGTTGTGGCGTAATTGACTGGCAGGACCGGGTGGCATTTACATTCGCCCGCTGTTGCCACCCTGCCATTCGGCGGGACGGGGTAAGAAAGAATAGGTCCATATGAGGGTGGAAGGTTGGCCACATCTCCCTGGTACCAAGACACTGTGGGGCTTTTTTTTTCTCTCCCTCTCTCTCTCGACGGTGGCAAACTTCCAAGCAGGAGCGTTTTTTTTTGTTTTTTTTTAATGCATGGCCGTGGAGGAAGGAGGGAAGGGAGGGTGGAGTGAGGACGAGACTATAGATTTCATTATGCATGCGTGTTTTCTCATTCATTGTAGTGGTGGGAAGGGGAGAGGGAGAGGGTAAGGGGTTTGTGGTGGGAGGGGGGCGGGGGAAACCAATGACATTCCGTCGTTGTAGTCCTCCTCCTGCACACACACACACACACACACACACAAGGAGCAGTCTGGGAGCGAGCCGCTATAGGCTAATGAGGTGACACTCACCGTCTGGAGACTAGCCAAAACAGTCCATTAACTCCTAGCCAGTAGTTAAGAGGAGAAGAAGGAGAAAGGTGGTGGTGGGGGGGCAGGGGGGGGTGGAGAGGAGAAAAGAGGAGGCGGATGAGGGAGGCAGGGGGGGTAGGGGGTGAGGTGGGCGGCTAGCCGATGGGTTGGTGGGTGGAGCATGCAAGGGGGAGTAAAAAAGTAAAAAAAAAAAAAAGAAGAGAGTCTGAAGTCTTTCAGGATGTGAGGGTGGGGGGTATTTCTGCAGTTTTGTAGTTGTGAATGAACCAGCGGGGTGGCTGGTATGGGGGGGGGCGCTGTGCACGAGCGTTCACCGTCGGCGATTATGCTCTGTGGAGGCAGCTCTTGAGGAAAAAGTAAGACTGTGTGAGTGTGTGTGTGTGATGGAGTAGAGGTGGTGGGGTGGGCGGTAGATGCCATGAAAGAGAGAGGACAAGGGAGATAGATCCAAAACCCCCCAGTCAGGCAGACAGACCTTTGACAGAGGAGCTCTGTGATTCGCCTCTTTCATCTTCAGAACCCCCCCATCCAGTCGGATAATTATGAGACAAATGCAGCGGACCCCTGCTGCTTGAGTGGCAATGGGCATGGGAGGCCAGAAACACAGAGAGAGGGTTCAAACCTGCACGTCTCGACTGGTCCAGAGGGAGGGGAGGGGAGGGGGGGGACAGAGGGGAATGAGAGATGGTGGGGGTGTTTAGGGGTCTGGGAAATTCCCCACTCTCCCAAGAGAGACAAGTTGGCCCACAGATCATAGTTCAGGGACAGCCTGGTTGTGATACTAGCGAGGCTTAACTGCTGTTAGCCACCAATTTCCTTTCAGCTTCCACACATTGAAGAAAACACTTTTGGTTTTCAAACAAACTTTTCTGGAAATCATCTGAAATAAACTCCCAGATTTTTTTTTTTTTTTTTTTTGTGGGACTTGCAGCTGGCGGAGTGCGCGTCTGAACCAGTTCACAACATGTTGTTTTATTAATGTATTTGATGGTGCTCTGGTCTGCACTGATAAGGGAGCACAGTTACCTACATCTTTATCTCACACCAGCCACGCTCACACCCTGAAGCAAACAGCCGTGCGCCACTCAATTGTATCCAACTCCAAAATTCCAGGAGAAAATCAATTTGTAAATCTGCAAAGAAAAAGAAAACCGGCTTTGAATCGTGAAGTGATTTATGTGAAAATGATTTAAAATTTTGAAATAAGAGGAAAAACAGGCTAAAAAAAAAAAAAGGAAAGAAAAGAAAAGAATAAACTCTTATTGACGCCAGGCAGGACTTTCCGGTTTGAGTATTTTCAGATGAAAATCATTTTCTTGTCTTATTAAAGTTCCAGAGACGAGGCCGCTTCATTTTTCGACTGTGTAATATTGTGTCTGTGAGTCGCCTGCCAGTGATGTGTCAGTGATTGTCAGCGCTTACGACGCTGTCAGGCCTCAGCCAAGAGGAGTTCCCACTGGCTGAGAGCAGCAGGCCGAGCCAGGGCGACTGGGTGCTCCCTCACAGGGCAAAATGGCTCTCCTCCAGCTGGGCGAGAGGCCACTGAGGATCCCTGCCACCCATTGCCACTGTTTGCACTCCCTGAGCTCTGCCAAGCGAGCAGTGGTTAAAAAAAAAAAAAAGAAAAAGAAAAAGAAAGAAAACACACACACAAACACACACGCACGCACACACCTTAAACTGGGGACGTGGAAGGAATTATCCGATCATAGAATGCCACCACATCTAAGACCAGATCTTGGCCCAAAACAGACAAAGAAAACAAAGTGTGCACTCATTCAGACGATTTTGCTGGCACTGCTCCCCTGGAACAGGACATAGGGTGGAGAAAGAGAGAGGAGGGGGGGGGGGGGATCAACCACAGAGTTTAATGTGTCATTACAAGCATAAAAACAGACTACTGACATTGCCAACAGATGTCGAGCCAGTTTATTTTTGCCATTACAACTGCAGTAGGGAATAAAGCAGCAGGTGCAAAAGAACACAGTCTTGTAGCTTTCTTCTTTACTATCCTGGCTACTGTGCTTTCTGCTGCTGCTGCTGCTGCTGCTGCTGCTGCTGCTGCATCATCATTTCTGCTGATCTGTTACTCCAGACATGCATCATGAGGTTACGGCTGGATACAACACTTCAATCCCATCCCTATCCAAATCTGGACAAAGCAGAGAAGTGACGCCTGTTAACTGCCATTGAATGTTCACTATGTGAAACTCAGGTGCCCAGTCCAGTGTGTTATTTACATATTACCTGCATGTGTCCCACATGGAGACAGCCTTCCTTCTAATAACGAAGAAACACACTTCTCCGAGCTCGCGACGTCCAATCGTGCAGTAATGAAGGAAAGATGTTTTAACTCTTTAAGGTGTAGGTTGTTCAGACGGAGGAGAGGGGAGCTTGTTGGTGGTTTAAAAGCCGGCTGCCTGCCGCATGGCCAGTAAAAAAAAACAACCCTCCTTTCCTGTTAATGAGCCTGGAGACGGAGGCCCCCAGTCGGAGCTGGCCCGAATCAAAGCATCCGTGGGGATCAAGGCTCGGGGCCAAGAGGGTTTCTTGAGGGAGCGGGCTTCGGGTGTCTCTACTGGCACAAGCCCAGCGAGAGGAGCCTTTTTAGGGCAACCGGGGAAATTATGGGAGTAATTTCACCAAAAACCACGAATCTTATAAAGGCAAGTGTTGGTGGTTCTTGTAGAAATGGCCGCTGCGCCAGGTAAGTGCTCATTTGGTGAGCCACAGGAAGATGCAGAGCAGCAGTTTTTTTTTTTAAATAATAAAATAAAAAACCCAGCATCATAAAACAGGTTCTCACATAAGTCAAGAGGAAGTGACAGCGGCTGTGCCCGCCACAAGGTCAGAGCGTTGGCAGACGTCCAGAGACGATGGAGCTCCTTCGCTCCTCGTGGACCCTCCAACCGTCTGGAGATCTGCGGCGAAGGTGCAAAAAGCATCTTTTGCTCTTTTGTGGTTGTTGCTCCCAGATGCGCAATTTAAACGCAAACATCCACGGGATCCAGTCAACAGCCCCGTCGCCCGCCACAATAAAGTGCCATATAATCATGACAAAACATCTTGGTCTTACAGGAGATCAAAATGCAAATCTAATCTCTCAGGGTTACCAGAGTATTCCCTGTGCCACGCCACAAGCGTAGGATTTATAAATCATACTTAAGTGCATGCTAAGCGAGATATTCAC
Organism: Decapterus maruadsi; assembly: GCA_030347415.2. Classification (NCBI taxonomy): domain Eukaryota; kingdom Metazoa; phylum Chordata; class Actinopteri; order Carangiformes; family Carangidae; genus Decapterus; species Decapterus maruadsi. The sequence continues at coordinate 19,633,261 of CM064898.1, forward strand.
AGCCACAGAGAGAGAGAGAACTCTATTCCACATTCCTGGCAGAAAAACAGAGAGCAAATCTGTTCTGTGCTACTAAGGCCTGCTGAGGCAGCCCCCTCTGCCACTGCAGCAATAACAACATGTGGTTTGGCTGCACAGCACCAGTTTACAGTGGGAAGAGGAGAGGCGCGAAATTAATTTCAGATTCTGTTGTTTGAGAGTCATAAACAATGTTAGAGCGGAGCATGGCATCCAGAGAGGCAGCGCCAGTGTTTGGTCACATGTTTGAAGACATTACATCAGTGGCTTCTCGGCGTTTGGAGGGTATTTATATAAATATATATTAAAGAGAGGCATTACGGATCACATTTACTTGGCACAGTGTGGCCACATTGAACTCACTGTACGTGGAGCAGGAATGTGCGCATGCTGTGTCCTCAGGCGCGGCAGGCCTGGTCCCCCTTTGCTATTTAGAGCCAGACTTTGGAAGGGTTTTCATAGGAAATGGCTTGTGCTCGGTCTCACCTGGCAGGTTTTTCTGTTTGTTTGCCGCCGCCGCCGCCGAACGCTGCGGTTTGGCGTCGACACGCTCGCTCTGATACAGTTAAGAAGGGAAGGCTTTTCTGTTAAAGCGAGTTTAAGTCGGGCTGTCCTCGGAGCTCTTGCTTCAGCCTTTCCCACGAGGCTCTCCCGACTATAATCTCTTGAAATATTTGCACAGATGACGGCAGCACTCGGCTGTTTTGACATGGAGCGGCATGAGCGAGATACTCGCAGTCACTTTTTCCATCGCTTTTTAGTTCAGGAACAGGAATTCCCCCTTTTCCCGCTTTTTCCCTGTAACCGGCTCGCGACGCCTCCCACCAGCCCGTATAACTCCCAGCACTCCTTCCTCCACTTCCTCAGCCTGCTAGGATTTGTCCAGTCAGGGCCACGCCACAGGGGCCTTTACACCCGCCTCACAGCCAGCTCCCACAGCCCTCGCTTTCCACTCGTTGGAGCATGTTGTTTTCACTTTATCCGAGATGCCAAAAGTTCGTTCGCCGGGATCAGGGGGTGGGTGGGAGGGCAAATAGGGTTAGAGTAAATGCTGCAGGGGAGGAGGGTGGTGGTGGTAGGAGGGGGGGCCTTGGTTCAGCTCAGGAAGGAGAGCACGGCGATGTTCATGTTTAATATCTGTGGCTGGGGTCGTGTCGGCGCTGCCAGGCTATAGAGGAGGTGGGTTATGTTTGTGTTTGACAGGGACTTGATTTTCACAATCACAGCGCACACATGCTCGCACACGCACACATTTTCCATTTTTACCTCTCTTAAACTCTTAGCGGCGTCCCCTCGGGCTGTTCGATGTGAACAGAAACATTACACTGTTGTCTTACGCTGCGGTGATGTTTGCCTCCAAGTGCATTTCCATTGTCTGACGTCCTCCCACCTCCTCATACCCTGTCCTTTATATTAATGTCTCTCTCTCTGCGCTCCCTTCTTCATGCTGGTGACTTCCTTAATAACCGACCATAAAGGACACTTAGAGTGCTGCGTATATTCTATATCATGAGCGTACCCATTAGCCTGTCAGTTTAATTCTGCAGCATGTGATCACTTTATATATAGAAATAGAATTCTGGTTCTGCAAAGTGAAAAACTGCACGTCGTTCCAACTGGGAATACTTGAGAATTTCGGTCGCTTCACTTTGCACTGAAGTTAGTGTGAAATCTGTCCAAAGGCCATAAAAACATAATCTCCTCATACTAGCCACACTGTTGCATCATGGGAACTGGAAAGAATATCAAAGGGCCACCGCTGGAGCAAACTCTATAATCCCCCTCCTGGCAAGCATCTACATACATACATCTCTCCTTGCTTTAGTTTTTTTTTTTCTCCCCCCCCTCCTGTGTGTATGTGCATGTACTAAAAGCATATCTCTTTACTGACACTGACAGCAACAACAGGCTTGTTGCAGTCACAGCTCTAGCAAGGTTGGCAGCCCTGCAGAAACACTTCCCATTTGCGGTGCGGGGCTTAGTCCAAGCCACTTGAACTTGGCAGAGCTCACCTGGAACAGCCTACCCGTAGGACTGCCACAGACTCCCGCCCCCCCACCCCCACCCCCTCTCAGCCAAGGCAGGAGGCCTCACTGTAAACTACAACAGCTGAGGTCGGCCACACCTCCAGAAAACTGGCTACAACCGACTTCCGAGTATTTATCAAGGAAGAAGGAGGTGATAAGTTTTCATCAGCCTTTTCCTGTTGCGCTGGAACTGCTTGTTTTCAGCAAAAGCATGTTTTTAATTAGTTGATACAAACACTTAAATGCTCAGACATTCCCTCCAAATATAACCACGATTGTAGGAGAACTTGTTTCTGACTGGAACAAAGTTGATTAAATGTCCTGAACAGCACAGAAGCTACAGTACCTTCCACAAAGGACAGAGCTGTTCAAACAAGGTGACTTTTCTTTTTTTTTTTTATCAATTGAGAGAGAATTACACAGATCATATGACACCATATGGAATTCTTTTTACACATAATGTATTTCCTTTGCAGGCGCTGTGAAAGGCGAGGCCTACAGGGAGTCCTCTTTAGGAGGAGGGGAGGAGAGAGAGAGGAAAAAAAAAAAAAAAACGCTGTATGTATGGTGAGGAGGGAGGGGGGTGGGGGGTCGGGGGGTTTAGTGGGGCGGTCCAAGCACGCTCAGCGAAAATATGCCTCATGCACTCGTTGAACTTGGGGCCTGCGCGGGCTTCTCTCAAGGTTACAGGAGAGGCCTGTGCGCAGAGAGAGGAGCAGGAGAAAGAAAGCATGCAGCCAGCGCTCCACACGCAACCGCTGCTTTTCAGAAACGCCTCATTGTCGGTTCCCTTCATAAGCGCTCCGAGGTGTAAAAAATTAAAAACTTGTGACACTTTATGATGGTTTCTTTTTTTATCTAGTTAGCGGTATCTCAACCACAGCCGAGTGTCTTGCAAAGCAGAGTGTCTGTTGCTCAGATAACAGAAGCAGCGAGCGATCGCCTTTGACACCAGGTTTCCTTCCCTCCTCGGGGCCTGCCGGGACCCGGGCCGTGTATCCGCTGCCGCACCCCTGAGCCCTCGACCACACAAAGGTAGGAAGCGGCCGCCAAGGCAGGGCGCATTGTGACGAGGTCCACTAAATTACCTCTTGTTTCATCCAACCGCTGTTTACGCACGTTTCGCCAGAGGAAACCATAAAGACAACAAGGCTCAGTAAAAAAGAGGCCGTGCTGGACAGAAGGGAGCGCCGAGCTATTAGCTAATTGAACGACATGGATAGCTGGGAGTTTTGACGCGCGAAATAGACTGACACATTCACGACGCCGTCGCGCAATGTAATCAAACGTAATGCAGTGTAATACCGCTGCAATAAACAGGACTGAGCCGGAGAGATGATGATTCGCCCTTCATTTCTACTGATGCACAGCGTCACATGTACATCGTGTAATTTTCTTAATCTCCATGACACAGCTCACAACATTGGATCCACTAAGAGTAAACAACACAACCCCCAGAGTAGACGCTCTTACACTGCCCCACTATACAGGATTATACAGGTGTTATTATAATGTGTATGGTATAATGAGTTCATGAATGTCAGCCACAATGCACAGTAATTATACCCTATATATGTGGGTTATATGTGATGGCATAGAGCATTAAGCTCTGTAAAATCAACATGTCAGAGCAGGGGTCAAAGGGCAATAGGTAGTAAACGTTGAGCTGAATGAATTGGTCACTTTGCCTTTCCTCAAGAATTAGCAGGCCATTAGCACCTCGTAAAAAGGGCCACTTCTCTGTTTTACAACAGATTGGACCCCGCTTCCATACAAACAGCCAAGCAAAGTGATTCAATCACGTTCGAGTATGAAAAACACGGCTCTGGCGTAAATAAAAGCAAAACAGCCACAGTGGAATTATGTCTACATAGCCTACATCAATGGGCAGATATTACTTTGATATAAGCTTATTAAAAGGGACCAAAAAAAAACGCTTCTTCACAGTCAATCCCGGATCATTTTCCAAAAAAAAAAAATCAAATTAGCATAAGATGAAGTGGGTCATTCTCATGTCTTGATTAAAGTAGGCCTCGGCTTTGCCCATGTGGCCGAGCCGCAGACTGCAAGTCGGGGCTGGGCGCGCCGAAGGCCTTATCGAAGCCGCTTTCGTAAACAAGGGGAGGAGGGGAAGAAATAGCCCCGACCAACATAATAAGGGAGCTTCAAAGCAGCCATAGAGGAGAATCAGTAGGAGTATTAGAAGCCACTTGGGGTTGTCAACGTGATGGCTTAGATGTCACTGGAGAACATCTTCACGGACGTAAAGCGGGCAAACAAATTAAGAGGGATGAGCTCGCACTTGGTGGATTAGTTTTTAGATTTATGGAGGCAACACGGAGTCAACGCGGAGCAGGGGAAGAAAACAAGTCAGTCAAAGCCGGGGAGACGTCCGCACTGTCGGCGACTGAAGCACCTTTGCATATTTGTTTAGTAGTTTTTACTAAAGTTTCAGCACGTAACATTTGTTTTAGTGGTTTGATTGTGTTACTGTGATATAAAGAGCATCTGAGGTTCGCTGGAAACCGGCTCGACTCGACGGAGCGCTTCTCATCGACGATTTCGACCTCATTTCCCCTTAGTTAACCCTGACAACTGTAGCACAGTCTGTTCGGTAAACACAACTGCACGGGAATGACTGTGTGTGTGTGTGTGTTGTGTGTCCTGATAGCAGGTTATGTGTGCTGAGCAGTAGCCCTGCGGCAGGCAATTGCTCATCAGCACTTCATAAAACAAGGGTGCGGTGCAGGTGCTATGCAGCGGGAACCTATGGAGTGAACTTCAACTGAGGTTGCGGTGCAGGTTTTGAGTCAGGAGCAATTAAGGAATGCTTCAACCAAATGGCTGAAGGCGGGAGGGGAAGGGAGGGGGGGTTTCGTTCTTCGTTCTTCACTGACACAAGACGAGAACAACCCTCAAAATGCTTTGAGTGTTTCAACAGATGAATTTCGGCGCTGGCTTTCGGGGACAAAGTCCTGAGCTGCCAGCAACCCAAATGTGAGACGATGGGAAATGCACATGGAAGGGTATTTTTAGGCCGGCGCAATTTTCCTTGTGACACATTTACTGCAAAGGACCTGGAGAGTGATAACATGCACAAACCACAGCGTGCCGAGGAGAGTGACAGCGATACTCGGGAGCCACGGGAGAGACAGGCCAATTAATGCCAAGAAGTCCTCAGAGTACAGCCCCCTGTATAATCCCACAACCTACTTTATGGGGGGAGAGCTCCCCTCTTTCGCTGATGTGTAGATCATTAATCACATTTCATATCAAAACGCCTATATCCCTCGCCGCAAAATATTCGCTCCCAAAACTCAAGAGCTATGTGTGTCAAACGCTCCTCTGCAGGGCGAAGCTGCTCAAACTCTCCATGACCGGTTATCAAGAGAGACGACGGGGCCGGTTAAAGTGCGCAAGATGTTTATTTTTGACAAAACACCCAAATCAAGAGAGTCGAAGCTGAAGTACCTTCGATCCCGGCGTTCCTCTGCTCCCATGTGAAAAGACTGAAAATACACTTCTGAAAAGAGCTTGCCAACATCATTGAAAGAAAAGAGTTAAGATGGTTTAAACTTCAATTTAACCAATTCCACTTAAAAGCCGCACTCTCAGAATTCTCGCTCAGCACACAGAACTGGCACTTGAGACATGAAAGGGCAGCTGTGACGTTTGGTTTACATTATATCTTAGTGGTTTCCACATTGTGGCCAGGGGATAAGCATCAGGAGAGGTTTATCTCTGTCACAGCGCTCTATGGAATATGTAAACACTATGTGTAATCAGCGCTGCAGTGAAATGGAGTGCCGGGGGGGAGGGGGGGGTATGGGAAAGTGAAGTGCTTTAGGAATAAGCCGCCATCTTACTCCTTGAGCTAAAGGAAAGATAAGACATTGGGAGCAAAGCTGCAGGACCAATGACTGTACGCTGTTGTTTTTGCGTTTTGTTTTTTACAGTGTTCTTTTACTTCAGAGGAAAAACTGTTAGAAACTTAGGTGTTAACTTTCCCTCTGCTGAAGACCTTCCCTCTCCTCCGTCCTCATCTCCTGGCTTAACTCTTGTCAGAGTGTCTTTGTCCCCGTCACCCACCCCCGCGAGGCAGCGCTGCTCCTTTTTCTGTGGAAGACGGGCGCTCGTTTTAGACGAGGAGCCTCTCTCCCGTCTAGAGCCCAAGTTTTTAATATGGTGTCCAATCCAAGTGATTAAGCATTGCGGAGCACAAACAATGCTTTCCCTTAAATCTCTGTGAACCCTCTTTCACTGGAGCGAATGAAAGAGCACTCTGTCTGCAGCAGCAGATGACAGACGCGCGCTTGAAGATAAGTCTTCTCCATGAGCCCTTATCCTACCAACACCCGCCGTTCGGCCGAATAAAGAAATAAATAAAACGGTTACAAAACTCCCAAATACAACAGAATGGGATCCCACCTTTTTTAAAAAAAGGGGCATCAATGGGGGAAGTGAAGGGTGCAATTTGCCAGCAAATGTTCCCCTTTGGAGCCAAAGTACCCCGAGATGATACCTAAAACCCAGCTGAGGATGGAGGACAAACACAGTCACGCGTCCAAAAGCACAGCGCGGCGAAGGAAAACCTGTCAACACAACGTCCAACAGTTAATCACAGATCAATGTCAGCCCACTGAAGGACAGTGTGTTTCACAAGGAAAGGAAATTCTTCACAAAAAAAGGAAAAAGTTGGTGAAATTTCCCGCAAATCGCTCACGTCTTGCACATAAATTACCACCAATCAGAATGCAAGATGTACGCTGCATGTAACACAATACCCCCAACTAATGCATTAGATGCACGCGGTTCCTTAACGGCAGGATTTAAGAAAGAAGCTGGAGCTAACTAACACTGAGAGGATACTGTTCGTGTTGCACCTTTCTAAAAAAAACGCCAGAGTAGTGTTGCAGCATACAATGACACGGCGGCTGGACAAATGTCTCATCATTAATATAAGATGAACATGAGACAGCATCACCTTGATACATGTTTTCACCTCCTGTAACGCAGCCTCACGTCTGCCAGTTCTCTGACTGGGGAGAAAAAGAAGCATTCCCCAGGAAAATGCCTCGGTGAGGAGACTAATTCATATGGAATATTCAGCCTTCACGGTTGCGTACATTGTCTTCCAAAATTACAAAAACATTGCAGCCTCCTCACAGCTGTATTAGCAGGGATCTATTAGCCCACGAGAGGCATTCAATAACCACACACACATGCGGACACATTTACAAAGTTGAAACAGAGAGAGAAGCAGACAAGCGTCATCACTCAGAGGTCATGAGAGGGAGGAGCTGGCGCTATGACAACAAGACATCAGCCGTCTGCAGCCTGCTGCCGTCAACAAGTCAGCATGAGCACTACCATCTGACTGGGCTTTCCTTACACTGCCCCCATGCACTCAGCCAAAACTAGCTATTGCTGCTGCTGTTACTGGCTCCTGCTTTCAATTTCACTAGAATGGGCCAAGTAATGGCTTCAGCGTTTTGTGGTCTGCCGACACATATGGTCCATGTAGCGATCCGGTCCTGCCCCCCCCCTCCACCTAAACCCCCACCCCACCCTACCCCTCCGCCCCTTCCATCGATGGTTTTTGGGACATGTGGGCAGAGGGAGGCAGACATACAGCCCCCGGGGGCTGGCCACAGTTATGGGGGAGGCATGTATGGGCCTTGTTATGACTGCCATGAGAATTGGGCTCCATCAGGTCACCGCAGCAACCGGAGAGCAGAACCAAACCGAACAGAAGCTTCAGGTCTTTTTGGAAATAAAACATGTAGGAGGTGCTGTTCAAGCTCCTGCAGTTACAGAAGTCCTACTTTTTTTTCTTTTTTTTTTACACCCACTGGTTGCGGAGTGAGATTTTAGCAGGTATGACCATATGAGGAATTCAACCCACTAATAATGAGGCTTGCCTCCATTAAAACCCAAAAAGCCCCCAAGAAATAATGTTTACAGAGAAACCCATGAGAATGACCACATTAACCTTCTCTTTATCGCTTACGTCACCACTAATGCGGCTGCTGGTGGTGGCTGCTGTCGGCCCTATCTGGCTGCATGACCTAGATTAAAGGTTATTTGCTCAAGTCGCAGAGGCAGCTCCTTTGGCTCGCCCTTGTTGGGTTTCCTTATCTGGTTTTGTCTGGACAAATCTTGGGACACAAAGCACCCATTTTGTGCTCCTCTCTGGAGATCCTGTTACAGCGTTCCAGACACGACGCAGTAAACCAGCAGTGCCTCTGGGAGCACCGGCGTTTTTGGCGGGGGGTGGCGCGATTAGCCGCTTCCTCGACTGTAAGCATATGATACATGTGCGCTCCCCTTACATCTCCGAGCGCGCCTTTTGTGCCGTTACGGGGGTAAAATGATCAGCGGTGGGGTCAGATTATGTCATACTGGGAGAATTCATACGGAGCAAACTCCCATCCCCTGTTACCAACCAAAGAAAATATACAAGCGGATCCAACGGTGCTTCAGGATTCCCCAAAGTCCATGTTCTGATTGCTTTTAATAATTGCAATATTGCACAAGCACCTCCAGCCTGTTAGTACTTGAGATATAGCAGGTAATTTTCCTGTCAGCTTCCTGGACAGTTCCAGACAGAATGACACGTTAGAAAAATAACGCTGGATCAGAAAGCTGACAGGGGTGATTGTTGGGTTTAAGAAAACAATAACTCCCTCGACGACACTATAAGCAGAACATTAGCAAGTTGTTGTTTGTCAGTGATCCTGCCGGAAACAACTAAGCCTCTTCACACCTAGCGCCGCACATGCCCGCCGAGCACGTGCAAGATGCCTCCAGGTTGATCCAGTGGCCTTATTCCTCCCGCTGCTCCAGAAGGACAAAGTACAACTAGAAGAGTGAGCGAGGGAGGCAGAGGGAGAGAGAGAAAAACGAGGGAGTGAGAGAAAAGAGTAGTGTTCGCTGACCTCATTCTGACAACAAGCCCGGGAAGAGCCTTTCCCTGGAACCGTTTCGCAATACCGCTGTTGTTTATACAGGTGGTGGGTGAGTCGAGCGAGATATGCAGAGAGCATGCATTTTGCAACACCTCATTATGAATACTAAACACATGCAGCATGTCAAATCACACAGACGCACACATACACAAGCTTTATCCAACCCCCCCTTCCCCTTTGTCCGAAGTGTGGCTTGAGTTTTGATTTTTTTTTTTCGCCGTGACATTTGCAAGGCGATGCATCATTTTTCGTAGCGCCGTGGCCCATTCATCGCTCTCTGTTTGAATTTCAAAGTCAAGTTCCTTTACGCAATCCAAGAGCTGTCAAACACTACTATCCTCGGGTATCGCCCCGGTGAGTGCTCGCCTCCTGGAACGGAGGCCTCTGGTTGGCTCGCATGTTTGGCTGCGGGGCCGTCTCCTGCAACAACATCCACTTGGCCAGAGTTCAGGCCTGTGGAAGGCTACAATAGCCCAAAGGTGGCTGCCCAGACCATTGTTTATGCAACAGCACACCACTGCCAGGTTAAAGGGAAAAGAGCAAGACAGTGGATAAATATGGAAGGCCCCCGCCTGAAACAACCCTTATGCTTTCTCGTAATCTTTCCTGCACAAACACAGACAACCAGGAGAGCTTTTCAACATTGATTTTATCGTCGCATTTTAAGTTTCTGGGCATGTTGCTGTCTAAGAATACTGCTATTCCTAGATATTATACTGTACACATTGACAGATGATTTAAATTGTGTTTGCTCTGTAAAATAAAAAAAAATGGGACTATGGCACCTTAACCAAAGCCATTTAACAAAGATGAGATTAAATAGATTTTACGCTGTTATTTTTCTAACTATTGAATCCACGCATGAGTTAATGTAGCGCCTATGTTATTTCCCACTAACCAGCGAGGTGAACCAAATCCATTATATTTTAGAGAGAGATGTGGAAAAAAAAAAAAAAAAGGATCCACACAACAGCTGTTTGGTAAACATACCAAAGTAATTGTTCCAAATGCCTTACTTTAACACAGATTAAATGCAATTAGAGGCTGTTTATCTAACCACAACAAGTCTCTCTGCCAAACGAGAAACCTCTGTCATTGTTTCTAGCAGTTCTGCTCAGAGGGATTACAGCTGGGAATAAGATGCCTTTTTTTTCCCCAATCGTAGCTTCCTTATGTACAGGAAGGAACTTTTGTACACAAACAAAGCCTATGCTCGTTGCATAGGAAGACTATAAGGGTGGAAAAAAAAACAGTTGGTTGGCTAAGGCAAGGGTCTTCTGAGGTGAATATGAGGAATTTAGGTCAGTGCAGCCGAGACGTTTAACCAGCTCAAGCCGCTGCAGCCTGGGTGGAAATAGCATGGGAGGCCAGGGAGAGGGAAACCAGTGCGTCACAGCTCCCGGCCCGATTCCAGGCTCCCCCCCGACGCAAACAAGAGCCATGACTTCCCTAATGATCCCAGATCATGTACGCCTCGCACACGTTCCGCCAATAGGGAGCGCTTCCTCCTCACCTTTGACCTTAAAGTGGGTGTTGCCTACCTTTTTGGCTGCGCATGAAGTCGAGAACGTGCATGCGTGGTGTTCATGTCGTGGAATGAGGAGTTGCCAAAAAAAAAAGTAATCTGTGAGCTTTAAATGTGCAATTGTGGGAAAACTTTAATCCAAGTATATACAAACTCTCACCGCAACAGGCCTCGAATCTTGGAGAAATCCTTTTTAAGACCTGACAAATCTCTTAATATGTTTAATATTTGACAAGTCTTGATAATCTGACACACTCTTTGCTTTCATTTTCAGTTGCCCTGTCACACACAACTGCACCGTGATTCAGGAGTCCGACGCCGCACACACTCTCGCACGCACGCACACATTGTAAACAGTCTTTATTGAGACGTGAGTGCTTGTATAAACATAGACAAGCCCTATTGAGGGTCCAGGGCTGGGTCGAACAATAAGAGGGGGAAAGTTGCTGGACGTTCCTCACAGACGGTGTGTACAAAATCCAATTATCAGAGCCACGGCATTAACATTCCAGCAGTCTGGCAGGTGACGGCTCCGTCTTTTCAGCCCCCCCCTCCCTCCTCTTCCCCTCCTCTCCCCCTCCCCTACACCACCAGCATGGGATAGAGTCGCCCGGCAGCACCTCGACAATACACACACACACATGAAGCCCTCTTCAGCACCCCACCTTCCCCTCCTTCTCCTAAGATCCCCCAAGTATTGAGACATATATAGAGGGAAGAAGGCAAAGAGCGGGGAGGCAGTGTGGGGAGGGGGGGGGGTCCACCAGCGACACTGGTCTTTTCTTCAGGAGATCAGCGCGACTGGCCTAGCAGGCAGTATCAGTCAATGGGGCATTCTTCTCCTTTCTGTCTCTGGGTGAGAACATGTTGATCGCTGATAACATTGCTTTGATTGCCATAATGGGGAAACCACTTTTTGTTTTGAGCGTTCGCCTCTAAACAGTGTGCGCTTTGTCAGCCCTGGGTGATGTTCGTGGCATACAAGATGCCGATTAAATAAAGGTTTAACGGTAAAACAAAAACAATGTTGTTGTTCTTGGCTACAGGGCCAGTTGATAATGGATTAAAATAAATTCTGCGCCCACGGGCCCCTCTGTGACAAAAAAGCAATTCAACTAACCCAGAGACCAGAACACTGCACACTTCATTTTAACCATGCATCCACTTAAAAACTGACAATACTAAAATAAAATGCTTACAAAATGCAGACTTCATAGTCTGTGTGCTTCAATTAGACTCCCTAACTCCTGGAATTAGCATATATACCTTCCTCCAGCAGGCGTGCATCATTAAGAGTTGGTCTGTTCTTTGCCGTACATACAGCGCGCGGGGTCGTTATCACCACGGGATGTGGTGTATGTGATATGCAACGCCTCTGCCTGGTGTCCATCTCCGTACCCTTGTCAGGTCCTATATATAAATACGTACATCTGGCCCCCATTCTGTTCTTTCCATCATGTCATCCTGCTTACATGCTGCAGGAGGAGGCTGTGAGAGATAACATACAGTGCGGGACATCACAGTACAGTAGGGCTGGAACAAATTATAGTTTCCATTATGGATTTATTATTTTGTGACTGATTATTCTCTTAAAACAATAAAAATGTCAGAAAACGGCAAAAAATGCCATAAATCCAAAACGTCCCACAGCTCAGGGAGACGTTTCCACATTACTTCCACCAAAACATATTCAATTCATAAAGATATAAAAACAGGGAAAAAAAGCAAAAAATCTGCTCATATCTGGGAGATGAGAACGACATGTGTTTAAATGCTGCTTTGACAATTATCATAACTGAGATCGAGTCTCCAACCAACCGCATCATCGCTGTAGTGCAGCCTGGACAGGAATAAAGTTAAGAATAGAGCGCATGTTTGGTCCCCGCTGGAATGTGTGTGTGTATTTTCATTTCTGGGTAATGGAGCGAATAGAATGGTTTTATGATATGTGATCTGTAAACAATGAATATTAAATGAATTTACGACAACCTGACTTTTTATTATCTCCCTATAATGAATCTTGACACACCTTTTTACTCTATTTTTGGTTTCACCTCATCCCTCTTTCATAGCAAAGAACGAGTTTATACTTTGTCCCGAAACAAAACTCCTTTTTTTTGTGTTGCCCCCCCCCCCCCTCCTCCCCCTTTGTGTTTCACTGTCTTCCTCTGCGGTGTGAGATGTGAGTCAAGTGTCTTGTGGCTTTCTCCACCCTCACCAGAAGGCCTGCGAGCAGTTAATTATTCTTGGATGGTGGATGAAAAAACTGACTTCTTTCTTTTTTCTTTTTTTTTTTTTCATTAGCTCAGCAGCAGTTTTTCATTCATAATAGTTGGCACTGGTTTCGCACTGCCTGCCAGAGATCACACCCCAACCATTTTCATTTTCCTTCATCCATTTGTTTCATTCATGTCATAGATTTGGCAGGGGCCCGCGCCGTTTTCCTGATGGCCGTCGACCCTTCAACACCCTCCTTTTGAGTCTCCAACTCCTGTTTGTGGCTTTGTTTTTGCACCAGAGTGAAGAATATGTGGAAACAACAATTCACACTGGTTTGCATCCAAGTGACGTCTTGAATTTTTTTTTTTTCATCCGCGGTATTATTGATTGAAATGTAAAACGGTACTATGTAAAGTACTGCTGACATACTCTTGGACAAACACCGAAATCTTTCCTGGGAAAAGTAGTTGGATATTGTTGGTGTATCGGAGTAGCAGTGTTGGGATAATTCCAAAGTTCAAAAAGAAAACCATTAAGTAAAGAGTGTGGGTTAACATTCCCCTGCCTTCCTATGGTATATTATCCTATATGACTGTGCGGAGGAAGTAAATGCACTCTCCCCCACGCTTTAAGTGCATTCAGCTATCTGAGGCCCCAAGAAACAGCAGTTTATCATCATACAACTACTGCAAATATGCACACTGACAGGAAAGCTAGATCGCACATGCACGCATACATCCAAAACGCACGGCTCCCACCCACCCGTTCAGCACCCACTTTAGCAAAAATCTATCGGCTGCAGCTGGGTGCGTGCATGTGTGTGCGTTTTAATGCATTCACGCAAGGCGAATACACGTGAGTTCGTATGTGCATGTGAGTCAAAACACTGCAATGTACTGCGCAAGCTCTCCGGGCTGCAACATAATCCCAGGCAACTCCAAAGTGACAAATAAAACCCAAGCTCTATGATGTCCGGGGGACCAGGATTCCCAACATGGAAACAAACAAGGTGGCTACCGTGTCTCCAGCCCGAGCGGGCCTGGTGCTGTTCACCAGCTCCCATCTGAATGGAGTTACAGGCTGGCTAGCAGGAGCACAGAGGAGAAGAGTCTCCTGGGGCAGTTGGCTCAGCAAGCAGGACCAGAGGATGGCTGCACCATGGATTAGGGCCCCACAGTGGTCCATTGTTAATTGGGCGCCATGTGTGAAAGCTACAGAGAGATTAGTTTGTACAGCTGCTGCCATTTGTCATAACTGCCCTTAACAAGACACACATGGCAACCCAAGTTACAGCCAGAGGTTTTACAGAAAAAGGGGAGAAAAAATGTCTTGCGAGCGTCTAATAGTTTGCGAAACAGACCTGCATAAGCAGATAAAGATGTTCCTGGGAAACACCAAGCAGACTCAGCTGAGCTCCCATAAGAGATGATGAGTTGGAGCATTACTCATTTAGCCATCTGTAGGTCAACAGGGGTCATTATCATAACTGCTTAAAAGGCTATGTTAAGCCTGTAGAAATCCCAGACCACAGGTTGCAAACAACCCTGTGAAAACAATGAGGGAAGATCAGCTATTACATCATGGCCCTAATGGACAAAGTTCAAATTAGACGGGATCTGTGTTTTATTAGGCTGGAACAGACACTGCAGAGACAACATGAAGGCTAGTTAAGGCCGATGACCTCTCGTTGGCTAGGTTTCCGTCAGATTATGGGCTACGCCATGAGCCTTTTGGAGGGATGGTGGAGTGGAGTTATTTTTTTGGTAAGAATCCACAGTGTAATTGCGGGTTGTAGGTCTGCGCACATGTTGGAGGCCTAATTACAATCCTGACTTGGTAAATCCGGAACAAGCTTTTAAAGCGCACTCACTTTCAGTTTTTCTGCCCGAGAGACGCGAGAGCACTGTTATTGAGGAGCTGTGGTTCATGGAATCTAAATGTAGTCCCGCAGCTAAATGAGCTGAAGTGCAGGTGAGCAATAATCTGGTGTGAGTTTGTGTGGAAAGAAACAGTTTATGGCTTTCTGCGAGCCTACGTATTTGGGCGCATGAGCGTAAACACGTGTCCCCACGTGTGCATTTTTGTGTTAGCGTATAAAAAAACTTTGGAAAAGCTTTTCTGAAAGTCAGTGCAGCTCAACTACCAGCTGCAGCCTTGTGCCAGTGCTGAGAGTGGGCCAATTTGAGAAGAATTCGAGCTATCTGGAGCCAGATCATATAGGCTTTCAGAACACTCCATGGTAACCAGCCCTGTTCTTCCCCAGTAAAAATAATGGGCTTCATTAACCGTCCTTGTTAGTGCTGCAGCGGGCTTTAATCACAGAGCCCAGACAGCAGTGGACGAACTTGCAAAGTAGTTGCACAGTGGCCAAAACGGTTTCATAATTACCAAACCCACAGTTTCCTGCTAATTCAAAATGACTCAAATATTAAAATTCGCACCAAATGAAACTTTTTTGCAAAAAGGTGCGACAAACAAGAAGTGATGGGACTGTTACATTTTATCGTTCAGCTTTGGAATCGAATCTTCCTTCCCAGAAAAACCTTTGTTTTGGAATTTCTGATTTACTTTGCCTTTTGTGCACCATGTGTTCAAGGCACGGCTAAATTCAACTCTCAAACATTTATGTGGGAATCGCTTTCAGAAGACGCTGCATTGCTCACTTTTTCCCCCCTTATCCGCCGCGTCACTTTCGCTGCGTTAATGTAAAGAGACAGCGCAAAAAAAACTGTCACAATGGAGGAAGTCATTCTGTAGAAAATCTCTAACATCTGCCGACTTGGTGGTCCACAGATATGAGATTTTCATGCCGATCCAATCAACAAGGTGTCCATATTTTCTCTCCTCCTGCCGCTCCCTCTGCATGGCTCACTTTAATCACACACAGCCCCACTGCTCAAATATGCTGCCTTTCATAAAAGACGGCATGTTTATGTAAGTGCTAAAAATGTAAATCACTTTCCCAGTCGTCTTTTTCTATTGTTCTGTAACTTTTCTTACCGTGGTTGTATTCTTTATTGCATACTATTTGGCGTCTTTTGCTGATCGGGACTCGGTTTTTCTAAATTCGGGAGCTTTTAGAGAAGTGAACCTGACATATGTGAGGGAGGAGTGGAAGCTCTTTGGCTGGCTTTGACAACTCAATGGGGAGCTGATGAATCCGTCCCAAGCAGGCCATTCCCAAGCCCCAGACGCCATATCCCCACTTTGACCCACGCACTGACATTAGAAAGAAATCCTCCAGGGATTCACCCCCACCCACCCTCCCACCCCCAAACAGCAACGTGCCCACCCAAAAGTACATTTTGCACAGCGCTGCGATGGCAGCCCTTTCTTTTTCTGTCTCGCTCAGGTCTTGTCGAGCCGTCACAGTGATGGGACGTACTGTACCGCCAGACAAAGGAAGAGACAACCATCACTCTGGGCCACTGATCGGCCCTGTCTGGACTGAAAAGACTTTGATGGGGCAAAGCAGGGTGGGGGGCGCTGCACAGAGAAGTTAGTGTCTCCTGGGCAACCACTCTGATTGTCTATCCCTGCCCGAAGTTCCCCATCACACCCCACCTACTACCCCTTCTCATTTTTTTCTCCCCTTCATTGGTTCTTAACAAGCCTCCTTCCTGGGTAAAGGGGACTGGCTTTTACATGAAAGTCTCAGTCTGGTACTTGAGGGTGCTTTTCTCCTGGCTGACTTAGGGAAAGAAAGAAAAAAAACACAAGGTCAAAAAAGCTCTTCACGTGAATTCTCTATTTAAAAAAAACTCTGATTCTCCCCTCATCCTTCTTCCCACAGCAGACCCTCATGTCCAACGTGACCAGTCTAGCAAGCAGATGGGACAACTGGAAGTTTGTCTGGCGGTTACGCTCGTCCGATGGCAAAGAAGAAGAGGGCAGACACCGGACGGGGAGAGAGACTCAGGCAGCGGGGAGAGCCGGCTTTGTAAGGCAGGACAGTGAGGTACAGTGTAGCGCCTGGGCTAGGGGGTGAATGTACCCCATTTGTCTTCATTTGGGAGGAACGGCAGACAGAGTGGGGGTGGGGAATCTATCCGGGGAGGTGGGAGGTGCCGGTCCTCCAGTCAAGTGGCCTCGGGGGGATTTGAAATGCATTTGGGGTCCTCCCCGAAAGCCTGGGAAAGTGTGGAGAAGCTGAGATCTTAACCATAGACTAATGACACAAACTGCGCTCCTCCACCGAGTGTAGTCACAGACGCAAAAGTGAGTCTCCTGCTGAAATACACAAGAAAAGGCTTTTCAGCACAATGGCCGAGCCTCAGAATGCCAAAGAAAAGGCCTTGTCTGGTTTTTTGACGGATGCAACAGTGCAAACTGTGACACAAGCAAATTAAACACACTGTAGCACAGCAAAAGAGAGTTGTAAATTTTGTTGAGAAAGAAGGCATCCACATTTCTCAGTGCCCTCTGCTCCGAGTTGCCTTGTTTCCATGGAGATTTATGTACACATGGCACACAAAAGAGGGCTAAGGAGGTAACACGGCCTGTTTAAGCCTTGAGGTATTTGCTCGAGCAAAACCCCGCTGCTAATAACACAAGCTCCACACTGAGCCAGGCAACCTGGCTGCACTGCACCCAGGTTAGTGTTTGAGAAAGAGCAGAAGAGAAGAGAGGGAGGCGGAGGAGAGTCAGACGGAGACCCACAAACAACCAAAAAGATCCCGGGGAGGGAGTGAAGACATCATGACAGAAAGAAAGTAAGCGAAAGAGAGAAAGCGAGAACGAGAGAAAGCAAAAAAAAAGAGGGAAAGAAAGCAAGAAGTAAGCAAGAAAGAAAGAGCACTGCGAAACATAAATAGCTCCTGGGTTAAGAGAAAAAGGATCGGGAAGACATTTAGTGGGAAGCGGAAATCAATAAGGCAAGCGGTGAAGCTGAGAGGGAGTTCTAAGTGGATTAGATTGAGAGAATGTGTTCGATAGGTTATGGCTCTGAGAGAGAGGTAGCCAGACACCGCAGGCTGTATTGCATACTAATAAGGGAGCCAGAATGGAAGCTAAGCACGGGGTTGTGCAGTTCACTCTGAAGAGTTTTTATCTATATGGCTCTGGAGTCATCGGTTAAGGTCTTTCCCAGAATCTGTATTTTTAAAATCCTGCTGGATTTTTTTTGTCTAGATGTGCACTGTTGAAATTCACATCCAAAAATAAAATTCAACTCAACTCAAAGAGAGAAAACTTCCCCTCAAACTTTTTTTTGCCAGTTTCATCATACTGAGCAAACTTCACATTAAAGCTGAAAATTTTGACTTGGCCTAAAAAAAAAAAAAAGGAAAGAAAGGAAAAAAAGAGGACAAACAGTAGTGTCCTTAATGCTGTCTGCTTACAACAAGTTTTGTCTCACACTTCTGGCACAAACCCAGACACCCTTTCTCTGGCCAAGCGCCTGGGCCTGGGACAGCTGTCATGGTCGGAGTCTCGGGCTTGAGGGAAAGCCAGGGAGTGAGAAAAGAAAAGAGACCGGGAGAGAGAAGGAGTGAGTGAGAGAGAGAGAGAGAGAGTCATTTGGCCTGGGCTGCGTGCCGCAGGGGTGATTCCTGATGGCAGAGGAGGATAAGGGGATGCAGGGAGGGAGGGATAGATGTTGTGCTTAGTCACAGACCTCCACTGTGACCCAGAAGGTCAGGCCTCCGCACTGGCCGCCTGACCAAAGCCTCCGAGGCAGCTGGGCGGAAAACAAGATGCAAACAGCCGCCCCACGCGGCGCGGCGAGGAGGAGGCAGCGGCCGGTCTCGAAGATAGGGACCGGCCAGACTACGCAGCCTGAGAAATTGGAGAGGGTGGTTGGGTGGGTGGGGGGGGGGGGGGGGTGAAGAGGTGTGGGGTGGGGGAGTCACTGGTGCCTACTCCTCCCCACTTAGGCCAGTGAACCAAGGGACCACCAGCCAAACCAGGAGTGGCGGGGGAGTGGAGAGAAACAGTTGCCAAGAGACCTCCGGTGATACTGCGACCGCCGCGGTTTGACCCTGATTGTGGAGGTCAACGAGGGGGGCTTACGAGCTGCCGCCTCCTCCCCTGACCACCACCACCACAACCACCAACAACAACCCCCACCCCCCACCTCCAACCCCAGGGCAAAAAAAGTCTTCCTCCTCCACGTGCCCTGGGCGCGTTTTTTTCACTGATCTGATTTGCTCAATTAAACTTCAGAGGACACCCTGCCACATCCCTTTGCAAAAAAGGTCGCGACCCCGGTGGCGGGAGGGGGCAGAGGTTAAGTCTGCCGCTCGTAAAACAAGGTCTCCATTAACATGGCAGCGTGTATACAGAGGTAATCCATCCATTTCCACAAACTATCATGACGATGTGAGCAGGAGGGCGGAAAAAAAAAGAAGTTACTAAGTTATTGGGTGGGGGTGGGGGCCGGGGGGGGGGCGTCAAGGTAATGATGTTTTATGGCTGTGTTAACTTTCAGCACCAGAGTAATGGGAAAGCTGCTTGACCTTGACTTCTTTAGTCTCCATCGGCCTACCTCAGCAGTCCCTTTCTGTCACTGCTTATGAGGTAATCCACTTCCCTTTCTAAATGCTGCCAACTCTTGACACTCATTCTGATTCTCTTTTAACATTCCCACTTAATTCCTCTTGTTGAATTCATTCATAATTTATATCATTTTGGGAAATAAACAGCCGAGAATTTACATGACATTTTCCGACAAATTCTTCATTATATTATCCGTGTGTTCCTTAATCACACGTGTCCGTTTCATTATTTTATTTCCATGTTTGTATTAATTGCATGCATGCGTAATGAGAACGGGACGTTTGAATATTCCAGAGGGCCGAGAACTTTCGGCGGAAACAATACAGTAACTGCATTCCTGCATTTGTTGAGGAAGCGGTGATGAGCAGCTTAAACCAAATACAAACGAGGCCTGCAGTACTGGAGCATGTCCGAACACGACGATTGTCTGACACGCTTTGTTACAACTATTCCATCAATCTGTCAAACTGGATATGCAAAAATGAACGCCAGGCGGGAGAGGCGACGATTCAAAGGAGCAAAATAAAAAATAAAAAGAATTGCACTTCTTGTTTTTATCAGTTAAAGATAAAGCGGCGCACCGAAGTACAACAGCAGTGTGTGTGTGTGTGTGAGAAGCCAGGGCCCTGTATTGAACACTGCCAGTTGGCACAATGGATGCCACAACCCCCACTCCCAGCCCCCAGCCTACTTCCCAGCGGGCATTCATCTGGGCATGCACATGGGTGCTACAGCTCTGCCTGGCTAAATGCGTCTGTGCCCCAGAACAAGGGGGCTGAGTGCCCTCTCTAAATTCACCCAGCACACTCGCTGCCAACCCGACGACCTTTCTCAGGCAGCGACCCGCCAGAACCACAAACAAATACGCTCGGAACTTTTCGATTTTTGCCACGAAAAATAAGAGGGAAGAAAGACAGGGGAAAAAAAAGAAAAGAAAACACAGTCGAGTAAATTAACGGCAACAACAAATTCGACGTTTGTTCCAGAGAGCAGGGAGGGACGACCCTCGGAGCTCGGTCCGCAAAAAAAAAACAAAAAAAAAAACGATTTTTTTCCAGCAGTTCGCACAAATCACCAGATTCTGGTTGAGACGGAGCCGTTTGCTAGTTTCTTTGTGTTGTGATTGTATGTTTGTTTGTTTCGTGCAGTTGCAGCGGAACAAAGGCAGCAGCTTCCATTCTGCCACTGTCAAAAAACTTTCCAACGTGCCCACTGCATTGCGGATGCCAACCAACGAATCAAAGGCATGCTGCAAAGCAGACAAAGAGGGTTTGATGCCAACCTCCAAACCTCTAACAACCATTACTGGTGATTTGCCTGCCTCCCTGGCACAGTGCAAAACAAAATGGCGCCATGCCGCACGCTACCACAATATGGCTGCATTGTCTGGAGATGGGCACTGCTTGGTAACTTGGAGAAAAGAGAAAGACGCTGTAGCTTGCAAAAAGACGAAAAAGGAAAAAAAAAAAAAAGCATCGCCGTCTCTGTGATCCCGCTAGAAGAATGCTATTTTGTATTTGCCAAAAGTTTGGACGAGAAAAATTTTGAAGACGGCGGCGAATAATCGCTGTGATCTGCAAAGCGTTGTGAATCAGACTGAATTTACCCCCCCGACGACAGAGAACAGTACGATACGGAGTCCGTTTGAAAACATTAAAATGAATCTTCTTGCCAGTAAACTGCTCTCCCCTCCGAGACAAACAGCTGAGACACGTCTCCCCTAAAAGAAAAGCTGTGAAAGTGAAGTGAAATGTCCGTCCGTGACACAACACAACACAACATGGCGCTAGCTTCACATTTAAATGGTGAATATTAGAAAAAAAAAAGAAAAAAAAAGCACCAAAGGAGCTTTCTCTCAAGTTGGTGCTGAACAGTTAAAAATGCAGCAGATGCAAACTAGAGGAGCGGTGGCATCCTACAAAAGACACAAAAGAGGGTCTGATGCCAACCCCGGTGCCAGTGGCAACCATTATTGTCTCTGTGCTGTGCCTTCTGCTTTCCCTGGCACTTATCAAACACAAAATGGCGCTCAAGGTTTGATGATAATGAGCTAGCTATACCACCATTTCTCCCTCAATAGCACAAGCCTTGGTGGTTATTCTGTGCTGCTGCAATAGATTTAACAGAGGGGGATTTCAACAGGGAATACTATAGGGGGGGATTCCTATGGTGAGTGCACATAAAGGGAGGAAGTTCAAACCTATGAGAGACATGAGAGATTGAAATTTAATTATGTGCTGTAAGAGAACTGGTCTGCTGCAGACAGAAAATGTATCTGGGAGGAGGTGATGAAGGTGCCTTTAATTCTGATAAAAAATCAGTAGATGTGATATTTAAATAAGAATGAAAAAACACATAATTTGGGAATTTAAACCTTCCATCTAAATAATGTTTTCTGCAGGACTTGTTTAGCGTCTGTCTTTAATTAGAGGATGGAACATCACATTCAAATAGTCGAATAGGTGAAAATTCCCACTTTCTTTTCTCTAGTTTTACACTTTGGAAAGAAAAAGAATTCCCTGTGTTGAATTTTTTTGGCTAAAATCATCAGCAACGTTTCAGTAAATGCCATGATTTTATGAGTGAGTGTGCAGGATACTCTAGTTTTCGGCGTACAGCAATGCACATCGATACAGAAATTAGAAGAGCTGATTTCTGAAAGGGAAAAATGTTTTAACACACAGCCAATCATGAAATGTTCATATCAAAAAAAAAAAAAAACCCTACTCCAGTAACAATTTTTTGTTTAACCTCTTATTTCACACTGTGCTGGAAAAAAAAGGCACGATTGAGTTTTCACAAAGGCTTTCATCTGGAAGAAACCAGCTTTTCAGGAATGAAGAAAAGACACAGATCCCCATTTCAGCACAAACACGCTCACACATTATAACCATTATGTTTATATATAAATATATATTTGAAAACTAATAAGTGAAATTTTTTTGCAAATACAAGGAAGGGCCAAATTTCACTCACACTTTTCAGTGTTTAGCTGTGATCTCACTTCTATCAATACGTGTTTTTAATCTCAGTTGAAAACAGAATTTATGCAATTTTTGATAACAAACTAATCTAAAAATGACATAATGTTATATTATATAATAGAAACTATAAGGATGAAGACCATATTTTTTTAACATCATATGGCCACCCTTAGATTTTAAAATATACTGTCAATATAAACCTACATTGAAATGACGAAGGCTTTACAAAACCCAAAGTAAATAGGCTCATTATTAGATTTATGCTTTATTTTAATTTAACCAGTCTAATCTGCAACTTTCCACTTACTCTCCAGGTGCACAGTGTGTGTGCAGTAGCACAAGCGTGTGTTGGCTGTGTGTGTACGAGATAATACACACACACAGTCCATTATGGTAACTGAATAATTAGTGAACATGAGTCGGAGCTGCTACTGGAGAACAGCAGAGCAAACACACATTAAAAGCATGTTGTACATTTCGTATTGATTACAGATTGTCTTTGTGCTTATTAATGAGCCATATTTGAAGCATGTAAAAATGTATGCTGCACACACACACACACACACACACACACACACACACACACACACACACACACACACACACACACACAGCACCCACTACGATGTTTCCTCTATTTGTTTTTCTTGCAAATGTGCTGGTGCTTTCGGTCGATCTGCGCAAAAAAGGGGGGGCTGCCAAAAAGTAACACATGTGACCCTCGACCCCGGCCACGCCATCATTCACACATGCGCGTTAGCTCACGCACAAAGTGAAACAAACACACACAGTGTGAGCTTGAACCTACCTTGGTCCTGGACATAGTATGCTAGAAACAAGTCCAGCTCCTTGACCGACACTGTTATGTGGTGTGGCTGGACACAAAGTGCTGGGTTGGTGCAATGTGGAGACTTGACGAGGCGCTCGCCATCTGTACTTTCCAGAGGGATGCCTTTGAAGAGGATGACCATCACCAGGTCCAGACGCCAAACTTTGTCGGCCTGCCGCAAACAGTCAATCCGGCGGATCTTGCCCTTCTGGTCCGGGTTGGACAGCACGCAGCACGGGTGCTTCTTGCCCGTCACGCTGAGGACAAAGTCCTCCCGGTACTCCTGCCGAATGTCCTTACGCAGCTTGGCCAGCAGCCTGGATGCCCATTTCTGCTTGACCTCGGCCTTCTCGCTCAGAAGCTCGTCCTTCACCGCGCGCTCCTCGTCCTTGGACATCCGCTTCTCGTGCTTCTTGAAGTACTTGCGTTTTCTGGCCTGGAGGTTGAACCACGTGTAGGCGATGGCACGGACGTGAGGGAGAAGTGCCTCGATGAAGGGATGAAATTCATCCTGGAGCGTCCAAATTGGGGAAGGAGGAGAAGGGGGGGGCGACAAGAGAAAGAGAAGGAGAGAGAAAAAGATGTCGTCAGAAACTAATGCGAAACATGAAAAAGAAATATGGGTTTAGTCAGCTGCTAATCTGAAGCAGGAGGGGAGTCAGACCACAAACTAACAATTCCTCATAATCAGTCACATCACATCTTAGTGGCAGGAAAAAAAAGCTTCTCCTCATATCGCAACTGTGTTTTTTTTTTACCATTATCTGGATGTAGTGCAGGTATGACAAGGAAATTCCACTGTTTACATGGACTGCCAGCACTACAATAGCAGCAAGCCCGCTGACTGATAGCACTCGTGTCTCCGCTCTCTCTTCTCCAGCATGCTCTGAGCGGGACTCCCGACTCGAGCTGCTGCTGCTGCTGCTGCTGCTGCTGCTACATGGAGCATGCGCCTCTTCCACTTGCACATCTCTTATCAAAACTATTTCACACTCGGAACGTGAACTTATCCCACGTTCACCTCGGATGGAGCGGCCTGGTGGGCCCACAGCAGTGGAGCGAGTTCTCCAGAACAGAGCATCCACACAAGGCTGAGCGTAGAGAACCAACGAACTCGGGGGAATGACACTTGCTCTGCTTCATTCCAAGACCCTGAGGTCAGACAGTGATAATAAAATATCCTCCTGACTCCTTTTTAAAAAAAATCTTCCATCGTCACTTCCAATTTGAAAAAAAAACAACTTGTTTTTATGTTCGTTTCCCAGACATAACAATGTGATACCAGTGGAAATATTCAGTTATTCCCTCTTGGAGGTTTCAGTGTATTTTCCCAGTGAGAGTGTGAAACTTTACCTCATATCATCTTTAATTCTAAACTTTAAAAAAAAGGGTCTAAAATAAAACTTCTGTTCACGTTTGTAAGAATTTGTCTTTAGCTGAATAAAAAAAAAAAAAGAAGGAAGAAGAAACACCTCAAAATATGTGCACAGCAGCTCGCTGGCCTACGGGCTTTCACACCAATAACACTGCAGTAATTCTAAAGCAAATTATCATAATCACTCAATACAATTCCTCTGTAGGTGCAGGAATGTAGAGGATGGTGCAAATGATTTAAGAGTCGTCAGAAATTACAGCAGCTGCGAGAGATGTGGAAACATTAACTTATCTTTGTTTAAGGTCATTAAAATGTCAAATTTAATAAGTTAGAAGCAGTGTCTTTTTTTTCCTTTTTTTTTTTTGGAGCAGGCTTCTGAAGAGTTAAACCACATATTGTTCTTTTTTATAAGCAGCCAGTCAGGCAGGCCATAGGGAAACCACAGAAATCGACTCCCTATCTGTGAGTGTGGTGCTGCTGGTGCTCCTCTGAGAAGCCACATTTCTGCTCTGCACTTTAGGGCCAATAAAACCCTGCTCCAAGTACACTGATGTCATATTATAATCTTTTAACACGCAGCGTGAATTAACATTTCATTCCTGACAGATTTCACTTTTGATATGTTTTATATTTACAGTGGGTACTTACTACGGATGCTGTACATATTCACCGTCTGTTTAAAAGAGGTTTTTAAAAAAAATAATAATTCTCAACTCCTTTTAATGTCACCTCCTCGCTATAAAGTTTCCAATTAAACTGACAAAAGTTAGTAGTAAATGTGATCTGCAGCGACTTGCTTCCGAAATCCTTTTCACTCCTGGTTTCCTGTTCAAAAACACTTTAAATATTCTGTTAATTTTTTTTTTTTTCAACCAGTCTGAAGCCAAACGCTTTAAAGATAAATGACTTGGCCAGGGCCTATGCAGTGCACTTCAGCTGGGGCCATAAAAGCACAATCCTCTTAAGTACAAACTAAACCACATCTCAGTCAATCACTTACTTATGCCAAGTAAAATATAAACAGTAAAACTGAGTCAGCCAAAACAGTCAGCTACTCTGTCCAAGGCTGAATCAACCTTATCATGCGTTTGATCTTCCTACAGTGAAAGTGGCTTTATCTCCTTCCACCTTCACTTCCCTAAAATATAGGGGTTTTCACTCCAAATAAAAAATATACACGTGCAAAAAAAATACAAACACAGCTCATGCGAGGCCGGGAAGTGCATGTGAGGTTATTAGAGGACACAAATAACCTAATTAAACCTGAGAGATACCTACACTTCTTAAACAGGACTATCAAGAACGCCAAGTTTTGGATTGCTGTCTTTACGCACAACTTTACGCACAAAAAGAGCGCAGATAGACTGACGCACACTTACTTTTTAGGTATCTATAGGACTTTTTTTTTTTTTTCATTTGGACTTTCGGTGGAATCTAAGATTTCGAAAGTAAAAAATCACCACAATTATTAAACAAAAGTGCGCAATGAGGATAAACAAAGTAAAATTCGGTTCGTTTTAGCGCTATATTTTCACTAACAAGACAAAAAAAAAAGACATTATCAGTAAGAGTTATGAAAGTGTTCCACACGCAGAGATGAAAACTGTGCAATCCTGGCGCACGCACACACAAGTTTCTAATATCATTATAAATCTGCAAGTCGCGGCAATTAAATGAACATTTAAAAAAAAAAAAGACACAAATACCTGAGTGAGACAAATTGGAGAGTACATGACGAGACGGCTACACAGAGAGTGAGTGTACTTGGACTGATTCCTCTGATCACTTTATCGCGCCATTCCTGGACCGATGTGCACCATGCAAGACTGTGGAGCTGCTATCCGCGTCAAACAAAAAAAGATTATCCAATAACATCCATGGATTTTTTTTTTTAAGAATGCGATCCAAGATTGTCGTCTCCGCAGATAAAACGAGATTTTCTGCAGAAGGCTGTTTGTTTTTGTTTTTTTTGAAAGTTGACGTGCACAGAGAGCACTCCGCTGATTGTACTCTCGTAGAAAGCCGGTGCAAAACGGGGCTCGCTGCTGCTGCGTCCTCCTCTCTACTACAAGGGCTCTGTGCGCGTCTCGGTGCACTGATATCTGCTTCATAAAAGCATTGTGGGGAGCTTCAGAGGGCGCCGAGTGTGTGATGTTCACCCCTGCTTTAACCAAACTTGATATGAAATCGACCGGTGCACCTTCGGTCCTGCGCAATTCCAGCA
Source organism: Decapterus maruadsi (assembly GCA_030347415.2). Taxonomy (NCBI): domain Eukaryota; kingdom Metazoa; phylum Chordata; class Actinopteri; order Carangiformes; family Carangidae; genus Decapterus; species Decapterus maruadsi. The sequence goes on from CM064898.1 coordinate 19,659,926, forward strand.
AATCAGACCCAACTTTTTTTTTTTTTTTTCACCCACGTAATTACACAGTCACACTCCTCCTCCTCCTCCACCTCCTCCTCCTCTTCCTCCAAACGCACACACACAACCCCTATCTATCTACCACCCAGCACCTTCTTCTCCTCCTCGTCTATCTTAAAACACAGCGTACAATTCATTTCGCCCTCCTCGTTGCAGCAGAATTATTACAAGAGCCTCGGGGACTTTGGACCACAGCCTCGGTCACAGAGACGCGGAAAAGAGGAAAAAAAAAATCTCCCTCCGCGGATCTGGCACCCTTCACCCCGAGCTCCCTGTCAACAACACGCGCTTTACTCCTTTTTCCAGTTTAGATTATTCAACGGGGTGTCTGTGGTTCACAGTAAAAACAAACAGCGGCTCTTATTTTACTTTACTTTTGCCACATAATGACAGGAGAAACATCATCAGCTCTTTTTTTCTGCCTTAGGATTTTATATAGCCATATAGATATAGGTCCTATGTATAAAAAAGTTCCTCTGATCAGATAAATAGCACCTGAGATAGAAGATAAGGCACATTTTATACAAATATTAGGTATTTTATTCTCATTAATTTCATTGTTTACTTAAGGATTGGTTTTAAGATATCTATATTGAAACTTTGGCACGTTGCAAATAGTTTTTAATTGTTTTTAAATCCATTTTTCTCCCATTAACCCTGCTCTGCCTGCACCTGCAGGAGCTGTAAAACCCTCATGACTCAGTTATGTGTGATGTTGTAACATTGCTGCTTTAATGCTAAAAAGGACTGGAGGTTAAACATTGTTACTCTGTGGCTGCAATATGTGTGTGTGTGAGTGTGTGTGTGCGTGTGTCCCACAGAGCTGTCAACAGTCCACATAGAGTTCATTTGCCAAATTAAGGGGAATGGGATGTTAACATAGGCTGCTGGAGAATCTGTGCCAAGTTTAGTAGCCTACAATTTTGGCCCGACCGTGCCAATGTTGTGGTCCGTGTTAAGTTAACCCACTTCTCCACATTTCTCAATCGTCGCGAGGACAGGACAGAATATCACAAAAAAAGAAAAAAAAATGTATCACAAAACCCGTTATCACAACATTTGAAAACAATAATATCCATGTTCACGTACCATTGCACTGTACTGCATGGATTAATAGGGAATCCTGGAGCCTGGTTGAAACACACAAGCCGGTAGCTTCACATTTCTCACGTTCAACTTTGTGCTTTGGAGGGTTTTCTCTTGCAGTGCTCGCAAAAAAAAAAGAAAAAAAGTCAACACCGGAAGACAATTCTTGGCAGATAGCGGTGAAAAGAAGTTTGGAGCACCTCGCGTTTTTTTTCTCTTTTTTTTCTTGTCTTCCTTCCTCTTCGAGTCTTACTTTTTTGGATCGTTTTTTGGGGTTGTTCAGTGAAGTTGAACGTGATCCAGAAGAGGCTGAGTTTTCGGCACTGGGTTGGTCTCCGCCTTCACTTTCACTGTCTGACTAACTGCCGCCCCCCCGGTTCTCAGCGCTCGGCGCCAAGCCGGACACACTTCCAGTGACACCACTTCCGGTTGGGCTTTTCGACGTAAAAGCCCGCAGACATGTTCAAAGAAAGAAGTAATTCTGTCTAATAGACAGAAGAAAAAGCTACATCTACTGCTAGATATTTATGTTATTATGGATTGAAAGCCATGGTTTAAAAATGAGATGTATTAAGAGTTACAATTTTAATTGACTAAATAAATCTATGGTAGACATTTAGACAGTCTCTTTTTTATAGTAAAGTGTAACTGTTGTTTTAACTTTACAAGAACGTGATCCCTTAGATGAAGGCAAGTTTAATCGGTTTGATACCCATCAAACAATAAGATGATTTTTCATTGCACATTGTTTAGCTACCTTTAAGTTTTGGTTTTGTAATGTCATGTCATAGCATGTCTGCTATACCCATGCTATTTAATGTTTTCCGCTCAAATTACTTGAATAACTTGTGGTGTCACTAAAATAGGCCTACATTATTTTCTAACCCACGTGCATTGGGCCTCTTATTTTGAATGTCCCCAACCACGTTTTCCGGGTATTATCTGCCTGTTTCTCCGTAGCTTGACGCAGCTCAGTTTTGTAATGGTGTTTGCATTCTTGCCTCTCATTGGTTAGCAGCAGTGGCCCCGGGACTCTCTACCCTGGGCCCCTCATTTCCGCTCCTCTGACGTGCTGTTTGGGGTTTGACAGAGCTGGACAGTCAATGCTGAATAGCGATGCAGCCGCTGGCTGATGGTGGAAATCACCACATTGCAGTAATTACGGCTCATACACAGTAAGAGAGAATTATTATTATTATTATTATTATTATTATTATTATTATTATTATTATTATTATTATTATTATTATTATTATTATTATCATTATCATTATTATTATTATTATTATTATTATTACTATTATTATTATTATTATTAGACTACTTACTGTGGTAGTCATAAGTTGCTACCATTGTCTGATATTCTTCACATGTGACAGTAACATGCATTTTCATGTGGCTGTAATACATAAGTTATTTTTCAAGTAGGCTAGGCTAATTACTGTGATTCCTAAACACCAAGTCTCTAAGTTATCTCAGTATCATGCTGCTTATTTTATTTACTCTTAGCGTCCTAGAGTATCATATAACTGTCATTATGTAATTCAGTCAAATATTAGCTATGAAAACACTGATATGGCTCCTACTTCAGTACATACCAGTTTTTAAGTGCTCATTAAGTAATACCCATAACATTAGTCTAACAGCAATAACAGTATTAGCAGCAATTGTGAGCAGCGTTGTAATAGTAACAGCCCTAATGGCAGTGCTGTGGAAGGCAATAGTAGTAATGGTTCAATATTGCCAGAAGAGTTGACTGATAGAATATTTTAAAAGGGTAACCTTGCGCTGAATAATCATTCACTGGGTGTCCATTACTGCGTGCCAGCATAGCTACAACAGAAAATGTGATCATTGAATGGGTTGTCTACAACAGATTTTCCTTCTCTTTTATCATCATGATCATAATATGACTACACTACACCCAATTTCTAAATGTGGCATGGCTGTTGTGTAGTCCTGTCATGTCCAAATGATTATAAAGAGCTAATCAATGATCATTTCAAGGATAAGTTCAGTCTGATGCTGTTGCTGTGCCAAGTCTTTGAGTGACAGCCTTGAGGCAAAGCCATTTGGTGGCATAAAGCAAATCCTGTCCTTTTGACTATAACATTTTAAAAACATTCATACCTTGATGAAATAGAAATTTAAACTACACTCAATACATCCACACTCAGTTTATATCATCATTTTTACTCTCAGATTTACCACATTGTATTTTATATAAGTGTTAATGGGTCATGGCCATGAAAGACTTGTCTGCTATCACACACAATAACTCCATAGTTTCTGTGCTTCTATTTATCCAACATTAAATCGTTCCAGTCTAATGATGCTGATGGCATGAGCCCCCACAGATTCATCCCTCTGAATGAGGATCTGCTGCCCCCATGTGGCTTTAGACAGGACTGCTCGTTGCTTGATAGGGACCCACTGGAGAATTCAACCTGGGGTCCTGTAGCTACATGTTACAGTAGATATGTTTCAGCAGTGTACAGGCAACAACTTATACACACACCTGGAGTGGAATCATAAAGTTTACGTCCTTTTCCTTTACTTGTCAAACATTTGCACAACCCTGTGAAGGTTTGTATTAACATAGCCATAACTGGCAGAAGAAAGTGCTGTCTCATTACCAAATTATCAACACTGACAGATACAACAGCAGAGGCTGCTGGTATCATGTTGGGAAAATAAATTATTTGTAGTAAGGGCACAGCTGGTCCTCAAGTGTCCCAATAAGACATGGCAGTGGGACAGTGAGCCAGCAGTCAACATCTTTGATTCCATTAGGTGGCAATAGACCTGAGTGAATGAACTCTAATGTAGCACCATTCATTAGTTTGGCACTTAAAGGGATAGTTCAACATTTTGACAAAATTCGCCTATTGCCATAATCCCTATAGGAGTAGGCTCATTACCTTAGTGGTGCATATTGTTTTGAGATCAGCGGGGCAGAGACCTGTCACTCATCAAATACACAATCCAACAACTCCAAAATGCTCTCCTGGAGAAGTTGTGACCTGCACATTCACGACGCTATGAAATAATAATGTAACATTACGAGACAAAGTTGTTTTCGAGGCAAATGCATAGCCGGACTACATTCCAGACAAGGCTGTGTGGAGTGATTTCAAAAGCACAAATAGTTCTGAGAATTTGCTTTATGTGTCGTAATATTATATTATCTCATAGCATGGCGAATGTGCAGGTCACAACTTCTCCACAAGAGCATTTTGGAGTTGTTGTGGATTGTGTATTTGACGAGTGTGATGAGGGACAGGGGACCTATACCATTCACCTCCATTCTGTTCTCTGAGCAGCTCACGTCTCTGCTCCACCGATCTCAAAACAACATGCACAGATAATTAAAGGTAATGAACCTACTCCCAGGACTACAGGGATTATGGTAAAAGGTGAATGTATCCCTTTAAGATTGCTCAGAGAATAATCTGATCATTCTCTAAATGTTTACATCTTTAATGATAGCACAACTACAAGGTTGCTGCTAGTATTAGCTCAGTGTTTCCCTTATGATCACATATGATGTGAGCTGGACGTCCTTCTCCTTTAAGGTTAGATTGATTATCACTCTATAGGCGCTTCAGTCTGTGTGATGCAATTTCCTATCATTGCACCATTTCCTATGGGCTTTCCATAATGGCTGTGAGCAACTTTTCATCAGACGACAGCGGATCAGTTAGTCCCTGCCTAAATCCCTCTAATCTAACCTTTAAGATGAACTTCTAATTAACTGCTGTTTCTGGTCATGAAGTGCCTCACATCGTGTTCTGTCCCCTGCTCACTGAAATTGCTCTTAAAATCCCCACTGAATTCTTGGAAGCATTGAGGCTCCGTCTTTATTTGAACCCACCGATATGAGAATCTGAGCTGACTCTGTTCTGTTCTGTCCTTCATTTAAAACAGCAACAGCTAAACGCACCAAAGTCCCCACATTTAATACATGCAAGCTAATTAATACCACTGGAATAACATTCACGCATGGCTGCCATGTACACACTGGCATCAGACATGAATGAAGCCAGGATAAAATCAAGCAGCAGGAGCATGACCTGGAAAGAAAGAGTCATTTCTTTCAGCTCATATGCATGGAGACGGACGGACAGACCTTGGCTCTAAACCCTGGAGATGGAGCACAATAAAAGCGCGCCTGTAGTCTGACATGTAAATAAATATTCAGAGAGAAATGTCAGGCTGTGTTGCCTCTTCAGCATGGGAAAGGCGCGGGCTGGACAAGGGCTCTTTGTTCCACACTATCAAATCAACACTGCAGAGGGTGCACAGAGAGGTGCACTTGAGGAATGCTCTTACACTTAAGGCAGGCTGAATACTTTAGTTATTCTCTCTTACCATATATTTTATTTTTTAAGCTTATTTTCAGTACTCATCAACTTTAAAATATTTGATTTTCTGCAGTTATACAGTATTGAATTATAACTGGATTAAATGATCAAAGCTACAAGTTAACCTCTGGCCTTCAGAATCACAGTCCTTTAGAAATGAATATACCATGATTTCCAAAAATATATATATAATTCAAAACAAATAGCTTTTGATGAGCTAATTAGTGATGTAGTCAAAATCTTTCACTGTAGAACATTTTCTACATTATTTCTAAGGCAACTGTGGTGAGACATGTCCTGGGCACAGACACAAAAGAAAATCCCAAAAGCAATAAAAACTGATGGCACCTCAGGTAAATTCAATTTTGAGAGGGCTTGAGCTTAATCAGACAGGGTCACAGTTTCAGACAGTCACAATTTCCAAAATAATATCAAATGTCTGCAATTGTGGCACTAGATTTATATTTTTTGTTATTACGAGAAAAAAAAGTCAGCCTTTTCAAAGCAGACTTTTTGTCCAATGGTGATGTTGACAACAAATGAAAAGATGACAAAAGAGCTTCACTTACCATCCACCACGTCCTGGCTGACATGTCATAACAAAGCTGCCATTTAATGGACCTCTCTGTGAGTTTCCCAGCCATCACTGTGCTCCCGGCTCTCATCGGATGCAGCCCGGTTGGAAGATAAGACACCTAATCAAAGGGCATCAGTGGAGGCATGCTGTGTCACATGAAGGCCGGTCCTTTACAACACTGCATTATGGGAAAAAAAAAAAAATCAGCAACAGCTTGACCAGGGACTTGAACCTGACTGTGGTAATTACAAGAGCCATGACCCTGCAACCCTCACCATCCCCCTCCTACTCTAACCTCCTCCCCTCGCTCTCTCCCCCCTCCCTCCCTCTTTTACACTTGTTCTACAAAGTGCTGGAAGTTACAGTTAATGCGAAGATTCATCACAACAACATGGAAATACGGTTTTGTGTCAAGCATGCAGTAATTATCGTAATCTTAGATCTCGTTTTTGTTTTGACGGACTGTAGAGAATCAGGATTTTCTGCTGAGATGTGATTATGTGAAAACAAGCACACTCATCTTTTTTAATTTTGAACTGGCTGAGAACAGGAGCATCATTCTTGTGTAATATTGAGTCAGAGACAAGATAATTGTGGGACAGTGCTGACGTTTGGCCTGGGTCCATCTCTCGGTTTCAGCCTCATCAGCTCTGTTTTTGTGTGAGTAATAAAACTAGCTGGTGCTGCAGAGCCGGGGCGGTTCAGTATCACACTGAACTAAAGGTCACCAGGAGCCTCTTGTCTTCTGCATATTAAAATGCACTGTAACTTGCGGGGGGGTTTTGTTCAAGGGTCACTGAAAATGATTGTTCTAATTCGCTCACTCTGTTACCTTTCAGCCAGCGAGGGAAGATCAAGTAGTCATCCAGAGAACTGTTGCATTAAATGTGCCCTCAGTGTCAGGGCTCCGGTGGAAGATCAGCCTGTATTTTGATCCATGAATGAAGACGTTTGGCGTGTCCATGTAAATGTTATCTGAATGCCAGCTCAAAAGACCTTTTCTCCCCCTGCCACATTCCAATCCTCCTCACTGAGGCCGCTCGGTGGCAGCTGGATTTCCCCACAGGGACAGTGGGTGGACTTAGCAGCAGTTACTTAGCATTAGTTACAAGAAGAAGAAGAGAAAAAAAACAGTGGAAAATGAAGACAAGGGCTTCGTTTGATTACGCTGCAGCTCAGAAGTCACAAGCACTTGGGGTTAAATCTACACAAAATTGAAAATTGAAATGAAAAGCGAGAGCAGGATGCAGCAGCAGGACTAAGTGAGCACCTGTCGAGTAAAAACAACACGCTGTAGCCCATGTTAGTCCTGCAGCTGATTGCGCCGTATAGCTGCTTTTTAATGAGTACCTGTTCAGCGCTGACCTTTCAGCACACCTGACATTAATAAAGCACTAATTAGGAGCCTAATCAGGCGACGGCTAATTGAATTGGTTCTTAAACAGAGAAAACAATAAAGCACTCCACACTCATCATGGAAGCCAAATGTCAGAACAAGGGAAATGGATCTGACGGAGGGAACATATGGAAGGTCTACATGAGCACTGTGGTTCATATTGTCAGAGGGAATAATACACAACAATATGGAGGAAGTACATGTATTATAATCAGCATCTAAACATGGGAGCAGTTTACCCTGTGATGCTTCTACATGTTATTCTGAAACTTTATTTTTGAAAAAATAAAATAAAATAGTGTGTGTTCTTTTTCACCCATATGAACTCAAATGCAAACCTTTGTTATATACATACTACATACTACAAATAAGGACATAGTAAAGTGCTTTGATTAAATACAGTGGATTGCAATATACTGTTTTACACAAACAGCAGTGGGCTATGTGAGACCTCTAATGATGAGAAATGAAAACAAATCCCAGAATTTGATCACTTGAGTGAATAAAAAGGAATAGTTTGAAAAATAAAATGAACTAAAATAAAATAAAACATTTCTGACACACAGCCTTGAGCTGGTGTCAAACATGTGCTCCACGACTTTGGAGAAAGGCAAATGTTGGAGGCCGAGCTCATACACCAGAGCCGCATGCACCTTATTGATTTTGAGGGTAAAATCGATACATATCATCGTCTTGATTGGATTAACTGTTTCAAGTTCAATTTTTAATTGGATTTCTACTTTCTACTATGAGAGCTTATTTGAAAATCAATAGGCCAATCAATACCTCCATGTTCAGAAAGTTCAGCTGTGGAGCAGGAAATGGAGGAGAGTAGCTGACACCTGCCACTGGTAACTCACTCACATGACGATCACTGACCTGATAAATCTAATCATGTATTTGAAACAATATAGTAAATAATGTTGTTTTTTTAAATTAATCAAATCTTTAGTGGAAATTTAGAAAGAAATCTAAATGTTTAAGATCTAAAAAGAGCTTCAAGGTTTAATGTGCCTTTTATGAAATTCCCAAATGTAGAGAATCACCAACCACAACAGCCCAAGTTTTTGTCAGGATGGATCCTTTCCTCCAAAAAGAGGGCATCAAAGCAAAGTCTAGCTAATCATGGCGATGATCCTACTCATCAAAGCATATAGGAAATATGGCCCATATGGATAGAAATCTAAAAATGATCATGCTACTCATAATTAGTGAGCCGATGATGAATTGTATTTTCCATAGCGTAGACTTAATCCTTGTCTAGGCTTGGCAAAATGGCAGCAGAACACGCCAAGCCACTAACTCCAATCCTAGACAGGTAAACAGCCTTGTTCTTGAGAGATAACTGTTCCGAGCATAGTTTATGTTTATGAAGCATGTGGCTAATTATTTCTTTTGTTCAGCCAGATGTCATAGACTGTAAAACTAGCAGGTGGTCACTTATTTAATTAGTCCAGTTGACCAACCAATTGCCAGAGATTAGGAGCACATTGCAACCCAGGCTGCTGCAGGCTGCTATTATCTAGACTGGACTCCTTAAATTTTTATCATCCCGAAGCGCAAACCAACAAATTAAATTTCACCCCAGGCACATTACACCATACTGGGGTTTGAACAGTTTTTATTACAAATACTAATGTGGGTATTAAATCTATTGTATTTGCAGAATCTTTTCTCTTCAGGGTGATGAAGACACTGGCTGGGACACAGCAGCAGAGACTGATATTAAAATGGGTTAATTGAAGGACATAGCCATGTGTTAATAAGCATATTTATCTCTGTTTGCTGAAATTGTCTGTACAGTACGTCCTTAAATGAAATCCTGCAAAATACGAAGCACTACAACAGGATCATATTTTAAGAATGATCATTGTGGTATAAAACAATTAAAAGTATAACTTTTATAGCTATTTGACACAAGAAGGCATTTCCTATCTGTGATATTACGGTAATACTTTTTTTTTAATTATTCTAATGTAGGTAATATAAAGACAAATTGAATGAACCTATTAACCCTTAACCAGTGGGGTATCCTTTCATAATGACAGCTGTCATCCAGTTACTAGCATTGTGTTGTGACACCATCATTTACCACTGAAACATAAGTGTGACATAACAAATAAGTAAACTTGACCTCATCTCAAGTGGACTGGGACAACGCTGTTGTGACAGATCAAGATTTTGGCTGGTGAAGCCCAAGTCACTCGGGGGTTGCCGAGGGCAATGCAGTGCCATTGTGTACGTGTGTGTGTGTGTTCAGAAAATGTTAAAAACATGTAACCATTTTAGACAACACATATAGATTGTGTTCACGGATCGTGCACACGTTACACACGCCTCACTGAGACTTAAGAACTTTTCAGGACAATGACCATTTGGTGTGAGACAAGTGAAGCAGCCGTAGGCTCTTATTGTGTGCAGTGTAATTGCACTGAGAGAAACAAACAGCGAGCAAAGCGTTCATGCAGACCGACTTTGATGTTACCCAGTCAGACATTTACTGAAAATTGGCTGGAAATGAGAAAAAATGTTTTTTTAATTTTAATATTGTTTTATCGATTTTTCCAAAACTGTTTGATGTTATCACTTGTCAACAGCTAATTTTGACTTATCATCAGGGCCAGAATAATAATAACACAAATAACATTAATACATGAACCAGACTAATAATATCACATAGGATGCAGAACCAGCATGTGTGCTTTTGATAAACAAGTTCATTCATGCTGATAAGACTTCACCTAACTTGTTGGGGAGGATTCATAGCTGAACAGTGAGTCGGAGCATAAGTATGTGGTTTGTTTGCTGTCATTACATGTATGGAAGCTGAGAACGATCAAACTTGCAGTTATATTTTCAAAGCAGGATGAAGTTAATTGTCAGGTTACTTTGAGCTTGTTTTCTCTTCCTTCATTTATCCTACATTAATTGATCTAAAAAAAAACCTGGAGTTACCTGATACTCAATCTGTTAACATGTGAAACAAAGGGTTGTTTGGTCATATCACTTAAGTGTCAGATGAATGTGGTGAACAAATCTACACATTTATGCCTTCATTTAGTTATAAATCTTCCCATGTCAGTCGTGGCAGTGATGGAGAAGTCTGAATTGATGTGTGATCAAATGAGCCAGACTCTCATTATAATCATCCAGTGACTTTATATCGAGACATGAAGAGACAAATCAACCAGTGATCTTGAGATAACACTTTAAATTTAATTGATTGTAGAATAGTCATTCTGTAACTTTTACTCATTGAGCCTGTTACAAGTGTCAACATACTATGGAGATAAAAACAATTAGGAAGAGATAAGAAGAAACAGCCTTTTGTTCTCTTGTGATATCAGGATGATTAGGCTATACCTCAGGATGTGAGAGCTGAAAAGGCTGGTGCTCCTGCTATCCTTGAGCTGACTGGAGAAAGCTAGATAATGCAAAGTTTTACATTCTTTTATACTCATATTTAAATGTTTTAACTTGTCTGATAACTTTTACAGGTCTATGGTGTGGTGGTGACAAGACTGAAGGTCTCCACCACAGGATAATAGAAGCTTCTCCTGCACCTGCAGTCAGTATTTAAGTTGCTAAACAGCAATTTGAAAAAGGAGAAACAAGCTCAGACTTATTCAGAATCTAATTTATTAGAATATGAATACCTGTGATATTATATGATATGTTCTATAATCACAATTAATACACTTTTCTGAGATAATTAACAGATTATTCCACAGGACCTTCTACACTTAAAGAAATGAATGTTATATGGTGTATTCATTTAATTCACAAAACTTGGCTGTTCCAGCGTTTGAGGTAAACAAAAATAAAGCTCGATAACACATTCCAAAAAACAGCAAATGAACATTGTGGAACAAAAGAGCACGGGTCCAAACAGAGAGCCCTGGGGGACGCCAGATAGCGGCTATGGAGGGAAGTGAGTGGCCACAGCTTTTCTGAAATCTTCACACCTCCGGTCTCCGGCGGCTCTCGATTCAACACCGGAATTGGAGCCTTTCGGTTCGCCCGTCACTAACAACTACACACAGCAGCTACAGTAGTATTCAGCTTGGTTGAGGCTACGAAAGGATTAGTGGTTAGAAAGTCAAGAGTGAATCCCAGCGATCCAATTTTATATACGTTACAATACATATCAGATATTCACTAACAATAAAGATGGCTTTACTGACACACAACGCTTATTGCTTTCAAAAATGATATAAAAACAAACAGTATGAGATTCATCAGTACCCCCTTCTTTTCACACACATAGACCCACCCTTTATCAAACCACAAAAAATAAAATACAAACATCCAAGAACCTGAATCTGAGTTATAAAAAACCACTGAGCAAAGTTATCAACACACACTCATGCAAATGTAAAAAAAACAATAAAATCTGATTAGAGTAATGAATAAAACAAAGGATACACGACAAATATAAGAACTTCAAGTGAAGACTTGCTTCCAATATCGATGCAGTAAAGCAGGCCGTGTGCTAATGTGAAAAATCAGTGCATAAGATCGAACCACTACCTTCGGTCGTTTGATAAAACATGCATTGACTGAATGCTTTGCTGACTATTGCAACATTTCCCCCCTGGTCTTTGGCTTGTATGGAGAACGACATGACTAGGATGTACCGTGAGAGTAAAAAACAAGACCTGGACAGGCACTTGGAGCTATTTTGGAAAAACTAACATTTCCAGCACATTGCAAGCTTTGATTACATACAGGCTGAAGGATTGCCAAGCATTATAGTTGATGACAACCACACTATGCTAACGTCATTATGCACTGAATCATCTTCTCCTGTTAAAGAATTCAATAAAATCTCTCATCAGTACCATAGAGTTATAGCAGAATCACCATAAATACATTTTGATTGCTGTGTCAAGTGGTAACTAACCTCCATGTGTTAGGGTTTCTTTTTCATACACGTTTCAATACCTAGCCTAACTATGTCAGCTGCAGCACTAACATGAGAAGTAGAAACCACAAATGATTTTGTCAGCAGGATAAAATGAAAGATTTGTTCATCTGTGGCTTTGTAAGTGCTATGGTTGATACAGCAGGTTCAAGATCAGTCCAGTGTAAAGGAATAGGTCACATACCCATTGAGTTACATGAGAGAATTGATACCTTTCTCTTGTCTGTTTGGTTAATGAGGAGCTAGTCTCGCTCGCCAGACCCTCCTCCAGAAAAGAAGGAGCTCCAGCCAGCAGCTAGTTAGCTTAGCTTAGCTTAGCTTTATGATTGGAAGTAATAGGAAAGAGCTATTTCTCTGTTGAAAACTATTAGCTTTTCAACAGATCACTCCTATTAATTTAGGCTATATAGCTTGTTATTTTGTTTTTTGTTTTTTTAAATCTGTACAAAAACTAGTAGTATGTATGTATGGATATCAAGGGAACTGCCATCTTTCTGTCATTCCTAATGCTAAGCTAATCAGCTGCAGGCTGACAGGCATGTAATGTGAGGTATCAATCCTCTCAGCTAACTCTCAAGAAACAGAGTGAACCAACATCCCAAAATGTTAAACGACTCAGCTGAGAGGTTTAAGTGATCTTTGAAGGCAGTATATGACATAGAACCCCTTCAACAACGACAGGTCAGGACATTAATAGACTGTAATGCTTGTTATACACAGAATAACTTGATTATACAACGACACAAACAGCCTACGATTAATAGCATCAACTTCTAGATTTGGATCGTTGCACCGTGGCATCGCGATGTGTTCACTGTCTGCTGTTACTGCACATTATCTTCATAACCGGCTGCTCATCATTCTTCAAGTTATCACCTTTGTTCTGTGGCCATGCTTCATTAATACATCACTTTGTGGATAAAATGATCACAGAGCAGAGCAAGGAAACATTCATCAATCATCAATTGATCACCATTTAAAGATAACTATTCACAAAGGAATTTGCCAACTGGAAGATCCACCAACCAGAACACATAAAGCAAAAGCACTGCCCATGCATGACAAATTAAAAAACGGCAACGGCTAAAAGAAACAAGGCACAAACTTTATACAAAAAATTGCCTCTCTAGCAGACACACTGGAGTTACCCTAGTTCTGTCTGTAGTTGATTAAAGGTCAGTAGTGAAGGCTCTTTTGATTAAAGTAACCTGAGAGGGGTCCCTTCTGCCAGCTGCTTTCAGGTGAAGACTTCCATCCTTCTGATGCACTTAGCCATTGAAAGTGGTTCCCAAATGCTGAAAGTAGCAGTCACAGTGAGTAAAAAAGCAACATTTCTCCATCACTCCCAAAGGTGTATCTTGACCCTGTTTACTGCCAGTCTGGGTCTTGTAGAGAAAGGCAAAAGAAAACAAAAACTAAATAAATAAAACATTAAAAAAAAAAAAAATGCTTCCAGTATCCACTCACAAACCAAGACTGCTGCCCAGTTCCCAGAGCACAGAAGAGGACGGTGAAGGCGAGCAGATGGATTCTTTAAGTGTGTGTACAGTGTTTCATGGTGGCAGCCCCGACCATCTGTGCAGGCAGGAGGTAGTGTGGCTACCGACCTACACGTGGGTGCGGTAGACGTGGCCGGACTGGAGCGGCTGCCTGCTCCGGAGCGGGATGAGCCACAGGAGTTTCCAACGCGTGCCGCAAACTTCAGCTAGCGCCCACTGCCAGGATTTCTTCAAGCCATATCTGCAGAGATGAGGGAAAAGAACAGATAATCCTCATCCTGATCATTTTAAAAGGGACAAATCATAATTTTTCATAATACAATCATTTGTTTTCTAGCCATGCTAAGGGGAGTTAGCTTGGAGTGGTGGGGACACACTGGTAGCACACTCACATTTCATTTGAGAACTGAGCCATTTTCTCAATGGTGGTCGTATCCTGCACAGGGGGAAAAAGCAAAGGTCAATGCAATGGATCATTTCACAAAACAAAAAGCCCCAGGGCCTTGATTAAAGTGTCACATGATCAACCATTACATTTCAGTGTTTCTCTGTATTAATGATCTGAGGTGCTTGTAGTGCCTGTATGTACAGTATGTGTCTGTGTATATATGTGGGTGCATAATATATGTTTCTATATATGTATAAATGTAGATAGGTGCGTATATATTTGTAAATCCATTACTTTAAAGGGATAGTTCAACATTTTGGCAAATTGGGCCATTGCCATAATCCCTATAGTCAGAGCAGTAGGTTCGTTATCTTTAATTGTCAGTGCAAGCTATTTTTAGAATGGCGGAGCAGAGCCACAAGCTGCTCAGAGCTACGCTACGGAGGCTAATGTGATTTCTTGGTTTCCCTCATCAAACTCATCAAATACACAGTCCAAAACTCCAAAACGCTTTCGTGGACAAGTTGTGACCTGCACATTCACCACGCTATGAGATAATAATGGAAATTTACGAAACGGAGCCATTTTCAAGGTAAATACAGAGTCTGCTTGCTGAAAAACTGTCCCTGAAAACAACTTTTGCTGTCTCTAAAACAACTCTGTCTGGTAATGTTCCATTATTATCTCATAGCGTGGTGAATGTGCAGGTCACAACTTGTCCATCAGTGCATTTTGGAGTTTTTGTATTGTGTATTTGATGAGTTTGATGAGGGAAACCAAGAAATCCCATTAGCCTCTGTAGCGTAGCTCTAAGCAGCTCACGGCTCTGCTCCGCCGTTCTAAAAATAGCTTACACCAGCAAATAAAGGTAACGAACCTACTGCTATGACTAGCAATGGGCCAATTTGCCAAAATGTTAAACTATCCCTTTAACATATTTTATTCTATTTTTTTCTTCTTCTTTTGTTTTGATACATACATTACCCATACCTAAAGGATTAGACTACATACAGCTTCTTTCTGCCTCCTTTCATTCATTATTTTTTGTAATAAATTGTTTTTATTTTCTCACACATTACACCTGTGACAGAATTAATGATGACTTTAGCTCCTGATAAAACCATCTCATTATATCCTCAAAGACATTATGGATACAGTCTTCATATATCACAGGTTGATGTAATGTAATGCTCTCTGACGGGATGTCCAAACACACTCGCATGCACACTCACACACACAAACACACACAGTCTCCAGACTTTCTCTCAGTTCCTTCTATTGATCCCCGCATTACCGGCATTGAATGTTTTATTTTTACGTCTAAAGCTTAGTGTGCTGCTGCTGCTGCCTCCTCCTTTGTACTCGAACAGACAGAGCTCGCTTTGCAAAGCACAAAGATATTGTAAATAATGACCGTCGTGTTTATGTTTCAGAAGAGTTCAGTTGGAAATGTTTGAGAGGACATAACTGCATTAGCATTGTTGGAGTAGAAAAGGGCATTTGGAACAGGATAATAGTCCTCTGGTCATCATGAAGTACTCACAGACAGGATGCCCGTCATCTGGGTATAGAACAAGCTAGTCATGCCACCGAACATGACCACACCCATGAGCGCTGAGATTCGCAGCAGCGCCAGTTCATGACGCGTCGTAAACTTCTCCTGTCAGCGGAAAAACAGAATGACAGCCCCCTCGTGTTAAACGATGCTATCTGAGTCATATATTAACTTGGAGCTGATTCCTCTGAGATATGATAAAGAATTTTATTGTGTTGTCAGAGCTGACACGTGAGCCTTTAAATAACTAATTACAGTGAATATTTATAGTTCATTCTGCTACACACATTTTCATGTCAGCTGTGGGTATCTTTTGCTTGTATTGCAGTGGAGCGTACCTGGTCTAGTTCTGTCAGTGGCTGGAAGTAATAGTATTGGCAGAAGTCCAACACCAGGGTGAACAAACTTAGGACCTGAGTGTAGAAACATAGCTGCAGGAAGAGCCAGTGGTTGTCTTCTCCCACACAGTTATTGATCCTAGAAGCAGACAGGGTTGCAAATTACCTTGTGTTTTTTTTTGTGAATGTCTATATATATGATATGATATGATATGATGTCACATGATCTGTTCTCAGGGTCCAGAAAGACAGCGTTTTGGGCAAATACTCAACATCTTTTGTGAGGAAAATAATCAATTTCCTCAAAACCAAAATAAATGGTACGAGGTATCTGCTGTTCACCACACACATGGTGTACACATGAGTCAAAAAAAGGCAACTGAATTTCTCATGCCGGTAACACTTTATTTTTTAACGCATTATAACCATACTTATAATGAGTTATAATGCAGTTAAAGCAACAATAATCATAACACACTATAAAGCATTTTATCATGCCTTATAAGGTCAGGTATTATAAAACATTATAATTGTTAGTAACTCGCTGACAATGCCCACATCGATAATGCATTATAAATATAGTTATAATGTGTTATAATTGGCTTATAAACATGTATAACTCTCATTATAAACACTAAACAATTATCATAAGGCTTTATAACAATAAGCATAACACATCATAGAGCATTATAATACTTGACCTTATAAGCCATTATAAAATTCTCTATAAGGCGTTATGCTAATTGTTATAAAGTCTTATGATCATTTATGAGTATTTATAATGATAGTGATACACGTTTATAAGCCAATTATAACACATTATACCTATATTTATAATGCATTATTGATTATTGAGTGTCAGTGAGTTACTAACATTTAATACCTGACCTTATAAGGCATGATAAAATACTTTATAGTGTGTTATGATTATTGCTATAAAGCATTATGATCATTTATAAGTGTTTCTAACAATAGTTAAACACTGCTATAACTGCATTAACTCATTATAAGTGTGGTTATAATGTGTTGTAGACATAGGCGTCAAGTAAAGTGTTACCCTAGTGTCATATCATTAGCCACTACACCATATCAATGACAATGAATAAGCTTGCTATCAGCACTATTAGGTATATTTTATATATAACACTGATGCCAATTAGTTGTAAAACTGTGATATGTATCAGTATAGAGTTCAATCTCACCAAGGGCAGTGGTGGTCCATCCTGCGTACACAGTGGCCACAGCGACTGCAGTGGTGGGACCTTTTAGGTCTCATTAAGTTGCACTTGTTGCACAGCTCCCAGTGCTCTCGCTCTGTCACATAAGGATAAACAGGTCAGGATCATACAATGATAACATACAATTTCAATAAACAGATGTAGCTATTTTAAACTTTTGACTTAAGATTTGGAGTATGATCGACAAATTGGAACAATATCAGGTGAGCTTTTCAGTTTCCGCACCAGAGTGAGGTATGTGGGGGTCCACAGGAAGACGACCAGGATCAGCTGTGGAAGCTCTGACGAGGGCCGATATGCAGAGAGCTGATGCTATGTAATAACCTGAGGAAATACACAAGGATGAATTTACATTTGCATTTTGGTTTCTGGTTTCTCTACAGAAATTCTCATGACTTTCTCTGTATCTTCAGACACAGAGTAGACACCTCCTTTCCTAATCTCTCAACGAGGAGCTGATCCAGTTGAAACAAGGACACTCACAAACAACTGTGGCCCAGGGGATGTGTCCTTCATTGTAGTGTGGAAGGAGAACCAGCTTAGGAATGAAGAATGTGTTGTAGAGCCAGATCCCAAACACCATGCTGATGCACAGCCAACCCATAGGGTCCACCACGAAGTGCAGTCGAAGTTTCATGGCTGCAGGGGCTGCACAAACACACACACATGCAAATATCTAGTGAATGTTATAAATAGGTGGTCTAGCACTAATTAGCATGCTGCACATTTTGTAAGGGCTGTTATCATACGTTAACATAGCTCATAAATCAGATTGTGGTTACCATATTTGAAATGATTTGTTATCCACAATGCAGTGACACTTACAGGAACAGATTTACTGAACATAAGCAAAGCAGAGTGATATGAATGAAATGACACACTCTTATCTGACATGTGCGGAAGAGGAAATATTGGGTCATGATTTCTGGTGATTTGCATGAGATTACCCATCAACACAGGCCTATGTGTTATGAAGCAGCTTTAAATGAGAATAACCTTAATTATCACTACAAACCTTACATGTATTACAACGTGAGCACTATCTGTTTATCTCAGCACATACAGGACCCATATCACTGTCAGTATATGCACTAGAAACCTGGTTATTCCACTGCCTCGCCTGCTCCATCATTCATACTACTGATAACAGTGACAGGCGTGACGGGCTTGGCTCTAGTCTGTAGCCTGGCTGTGTTGTTAGCTAACCTCGGTGGGCTTTACCCCAAATTTCAATCACCCCGCACCGCCGTATACAGATAAAATAATACAGGGTACGCAGCGTCAGTCGCGGTTTCATCATTTGGAAAATGAAAATGTACCTACTTTCTGGGAGCCGTCCAATTCAGCGCACGTATCAGTGAAGCTACTTCCTCATCCGAGCCTCCTGTGGGCTGGACAGGACCACTGTTTTGTTACCTGCAATGAAAAAAACACATTTCCGGTTCACTTACGATAGCAAATAAAACACTCTAAAACGGGACGATAGCCTAGCAAAACATAAATAAATATGATAATAATATATTTTTTTAAAGGGGCGTATTCGACACATTGAGCATGTATAGAATATACATTAGAGAATTTATTTCGCTCAATTGGCATGGTATTAAGATTATATGAAAATTTAATGTCCACATAGAAACTGGTTTGTTTGTTTGTTTGTTATAACAACGCGACAACTCCAAATATCCTTTACAATAGGCTATAATTAAAACAAACAAACATAGACTGTAGGTTGGACCGTGTTGTCATTCGTTGATCACTGTACTTGTCTTCTTCTTCTTTCTTTTTTTAAAATAACAAATTTAGGGCTTTTATTTTTTTTTCAGTCATCAATCAGTTTCCTGCTGTGGTCCGGCTGTTAGTGTGAGCTTGACGCAGCAGCCGGGGCAGGTGGGCGGTGGACGCGGTAGACGCGCTTGGAGCGCAGTAACAAGAGTGCGGCGCCGACCATGGAGAACGATCTCCTGCCGCCTTGTGGTGAACCGATGTAAATACATTATGTTGGCAGTGTTTTGTTCCCGTCAGTGATTTTTTAAAATACATTAGTTTTATAATTAGAATACACATTCTCAAACATAATACGTATGACTGGCCATATTTAATTTCAAAGAAATTCACGACTTTATTATTTTGAAGAGCGAGGGAAGAGGGATGGGTCAACGATCAGAGTGACGTATTTCTACTTCCGCTAGCACTAGCGGCTGGCGTTTGTTGACAGCAACGCCGCTCGGCATTAACACCATCGTTGTACTTTCGTTGTGTTATCGGGGACAATGGCATCGTCTAACTCATACAAACTCAGGTGCTCCATCCCTGGCCACGAAATGGACGTGAGGGGACTAGCAACCGCTGCTTTTCCAGAGGGGGCTTTCGTGTCTGTGTCCAGAGACCGAACCGGAAGGGTCTGGGTACCAAACTCAAGGTAGCTAACGTTAGCTTGCTACTGACTCACTGATTGTTTTGGTTGGCTAAGATTTGTGCGAGTTTATGAACAGCCGTGTGCTTGGGAAGTGTATTCTGGTCGAGAACTGTAGCCTAGCAATAACAGCGCCCGTTGAAGTTATGTACAATTTCTAAATTCACTATGGCATTGGTAGCTAAGTTAGCCAATTAGCGCCTAGCTAACGTGTACTGAAATTAGCTTTGTCATTCATTCTGCCCTAAGTCAGTTTACACAGTCAGCGCAGGTAGTGCCAAAGTTCAGCACGTTCACAAAGGGTTTCCCTTTTCCCCTGGCCGTCAGTTCACTCAGTCTTGTTGCAATGAACACCTAAAAAGCTGCGCTGTGCTTGTTCCGACAACTTTGCTGACTTGAGATGTCTCTGCTCTGTCCCTCCCTCTTGACAGCCCGGACAAAGGCTTCACAGAGATGCACTGCATGTCTGGCCACTCAAATTTTGTATCCTGTGTGTGCATCATCGCGCCCAGTGAAACATACCCCCGAGGACTTATTGCCAGCGGTGGGAATGATAATAACATTTGTGTTTTCACACTGGACCAACCACAACCTCTATTCACTCTCAAGGGCCACAAAAACACAGGTGAGTGTATTATGTATTATTAGTTTATAAACATACCTCTAAGCAGCTTCTTGGCTCCACGTTTCACATCAAGCATGTTAGCAGTTTGCGTCAGCTTCTCTAACCTTTTATCTTCTCAGTTTGCACTCTGTCATCTGGGAAGTTTGGGACACTTTTGAGTGGCTCCTGGGACACTACAGCTAAAGTCTGGCTCCATGAAAAGTGCATGATGACCTTGCAGGTATGTTGATGTATCTATAACCCTAAATCATACTCTATTATCGATCTATTCTTTCCCGAAGAGGTGGTTGGCTAAATGAACTTTCTTTAACTCGGACTTAAAACTGACATATGAAACTTGCACAGTAATTGATGTTGATACATGATCTTAACAGTGCATAATATTGTCTGCTTGTTCATTTTTTCGCAGGGCCACTCTGCAGCAGTGTGGGCGGTGGTCATATTACCTGAACAAGGCCTTATGCTGTCTGGATCAGCAGATAAGACCATAAAGCTTTGGAAAGCTGGCCGATGTGAGAAAACGTATACGGGTGAGTGTTTGCATATGTTAATGAGTCAATATATTTTTCCGGTTTCTGTGTACATCCAAAATTGTGACTGGCTCTCGACAGGTAGAACTACTTAAATTGAGTAACTATTATCACTCTTTTGTAATAACTGGACATTTTGGACTGACTGGTTTGTCACCTTTTGTTTTTGTTTTTTTCTCTTTACTTTTAGGCCATGAAGACTGTGTAAGGGGACTAGCTGTGATCAGCGACACTGAGTTCTTCTCCTGCAGCAATGACGCCAGTATTAGACGGTGGCTGGTGGCAGGCGAATGTGTACAGGTTTACTACAGCCACACCAACTACATCTATAGCTTAGCTGTCTTCTCCAATGGCCAAGGTGTGTACAAAATAAGAGACTTGTGATATGTGATCCTACTGCTCCCACGTAACTCATCCTGACCACATACCAATGTTTTTTTTTCCATTAGATTTTGTAAGCACAGGAGAAGACAGGACTTTGAGGATATGGAGGCAGGGAGAGTGCTCTCAGACCATCCGCCTGCCTGCCCAGTCTGTCTGGTGCTGCTGTATTCTACCTAATGGGGATATAGCTGTTGGGGCCAGGTAATAAAAATGCATTTGGCATGCTCAGCCCATAATCCTTTCATTGCTCATATCTGTTCTCCATTTGTGGCAGCTTCAATATTCACACCTTTTTCTGCTGCCACTGACCGATATTTATGCTGCAGTACACAGCATGATGCAGATTCTCAGGTGATCATTGGAAACAGTAAATAGTCCTGTGACTAACTCAGATGTTGGCTCTCTGTCCACAGCGATGGCATCATCCGTGTTTTTACGGAAGTTGAGGACCGGATGGCCAGTGCGGAAGACCTACAGGCCTTCGAAGATGAGCTCTCCAATGCTACTATTGATCCTAAGACGGGCGACCTTGGAGACATCAAAATGGAGGATCTTCCTGGAAGGGAACACCTTGACGAGCCTGGTGAGAATATAGTTGTTTTCTGTTTTATAATAAAGAAAGCGTACCATCCCTGTATTACAACGGCCTGCTTTGCTTACTTCCTCCAGGAAACCGCGATGGACAGACACGGCTGATTAAAGAGGGACAGAAGGTGGAGGCATATCAGTGGAGTGTCAGTGACGGTCGCTGGGTAAAAATCGGAGACGTGGTTGGAGGCTCAAATCAGCAGACTTCCAAGAGCGTGATGTACGAGGGAAAGGTAAGACCACAAGCTTAGTGAAGAGGAAAAGAACACAGCACAAAGAATGCAGCCATAAAGAGCCTTGGAAGCAGGAAGGACCTCAATTCTGAAAAAATCTCCATGTAAGTCAATAAGAGAATTTTTTTTTTTTCAGTGAGAGACTGTGGCCGCAGTCTAATTAATTGCATTTCATGCCAAGAAATCAGCACTTTGTTGTAAAACTATTGTAAAATAAAATTCAGAAAATCCATAACCAGAAAGACTACAGGTCACGTAGGTCAAATCTTTGATCGGGGGCAGCCCTAAAATTCTGACTCCATTCTCTTGCATGGAGTTTTTTTCTGAATTGAGGTCCCATGGTGAGCTTCTCTTCCACTTCAGCTCTCTATTGATGATTCCTGACCCTGCCCCTTTAGGAATACGACTACGTCTTCACCATCGACGTGAACGAGGGGGGACCATCCATGAAGCTGCCTTACAACGTGTCGGAGGACCCGTGGCTGACGGCACACAACTTCTTGCAGAAGAACGACCTCAGCCCCATGTTCCTGGACCAGGTTGCCAATTTTATCATAGAGAACACCAAAGGTCATGTGGTGGGACCAGCCCAACCATCTGGCGGTGATCCATTCACCGGTGAGGCCAAGAGATAGTCACCCAGGCTTGTGTCATGTACTTAATCTATATTTTCATTTCAGTATTCAAATGTTTTTGGACACTATCCATAAGTTTCTGTGTCCTCATCTGAACAGGAGGAGCTCGGTATATCCCCGGCGGTTCTGATGATCGGTCAGCCATGGGAGCTGATCCCTTCACAGGTACGAGATCTTTACTAATTACTTTACTATTTTTACTGTAGCAGAGGTTTTTCTTTTTTTTAAATAATAGCTGTGTTTTTTACTGTACAGGCTCTGGCCGCTACATCCCAGGGTCTGGTCCGAACCCGAGCGCTCCCGTAGGTGTTGCAGATCCCTTCACAGGTGAGTGATTTGATGAGGAACCAAAGAGTTTTGGATAACACTCTAGAACAAGTGAGACAATGAGATGATGAGGCTTGTGTCTTGAATTTTGACCAGGGATGACATTGTGTCATGTTTCTCATCCTAACTGATAAAACAAGACATGAGCGGTCGACCCAGTAGAAACATTTACCTATCCCATGCCATCTGCATTTTTCATTTGTCTCCTATCAGCAGTTGTGATTTGTTTTCACTCCTTTTAATATTGAATATTAGACCCTGTGCATCATATTCTTGTCTCCCTGGCAGGTGGAGGCGCCTATTCCTCAGCAGCTCTCAGACAGACGGCAACCAACATCTACTTCCCTAAGACTGATGGTGTAACTTTTGAACAAGCCAATGCCACACAGATCATCTGTAAGCATTTTTATGGACTGATAACAATGTGCAACTTCAATCTACAAAAGCAGCCAGTCTGAATTTCCACAATATCCATATATTGACCAGATTGCTACTCGAGACATAGAAACTCAAAGTCAGTGGTTTAGAAATGGAAGGTCTTAGTTGTGGAACTGGTCACACATTTGTCCATCACATCTGATCCCATGAAGCAGATTCACTTAAAAAAAGAAGAAGTTTTCTACCCCTCAGAGGCTTAAGTTGTGTTGATGAGGATATTGTACACACTTTTTTACTTGGTTCTTTCAAATGTACTGCCTGTGTCACGATAAGTGATTTGTTCTTTCCTCACCAGCCAAGCTGAAGGAGCTTAATGGAGGCGCCCCTCAGGAGCACAAGCTTTCTGAGGAAATTCTGGAAAGTCTCGAAAGGCTGCTGGTGTCTGTCTCTGGGCCAAACTCCTCTGAACCTCCTCCAAACCTCCAACAGATCAATCTACTCTGGAAGGCCTCTCACTGGCCTGAAGGTAAAAGATTTTTTAACCCAAATCATGATAACATTTTCCTTTTACATTGTTTTTGGTTTCCTTTAAAGTTGTGAACAATGTGTATTGTAAAGTACTGTGGACTAACTGTACCTTCCTTTCCTTTTCCTTGGATGGTAGACATAGTGTTTCCTGTCCTGGACATCATGAGGCTGGCGGTGCGCCACCCGCAGGTTAATGAGAGCCTCTGTGGAGACGCAGAGGGAGTCCAGCTGTGTAACCACCTGCTGAGCCTGATGAGGCCTGAGGGGCGCCCTGCCAATCAGATGTTGGCTCTGCGGACTCTGTGTAACTGCTTTACTGGCAGGCACGGCCGAGCCCTCCTCATGGCACAGCGTGAAACGGTGCTGTCGCGTGCTGCTGACCTGGCCACAGTGTGCAATAAGAACATCCACATTGCCCTGGCCACTCTGGTGCTTAACTACGCAGGCTGCCTACACAGCCAACCCGATCTGGAAGCCAAGGCCCAATGCCTCTCCGTGGCCAGCAGAGCTCTGGAGACGGTGCAAGACAGGGAGGCCGTGTTCAGGCTGCTGGTGGCCTTGGGAACCACTGTGGCCTCAGACCAAACAGCCCAGGACCTGGCTCGCTCTTTGGGGGTCAACTCTCAGATTTCCAAATACACGACAGTGTCTGATCCGCCTAAGGTCGGAGAGTGTTGCCAGTTGGTTTTAAAAGAACTACAATGATGCAAATGATTAGAACAAAGGGCACTTCTTTCTTATTATCACTCTGTTCTGCTTAATCAGTTGTGGTGGAGACTCAAATAATTGTATGCTCTGCAATAAAAAAAGAATAAATAAAATCTGTGTAGTTTGTGTTTTTATTAGCCTCTCCTTTCCAAAGCATCCTTGAGTGAATGCTGTTACAATGATGCATACATGTGAATGAAACAAGAACTGCACAGTACATAAAGATACAGTCTAACCACTAACTTTTTAAAATACTGTATATACCAACTTCTTATGCAGTCTATTTATTATTTCTATTTTATTTGCTGTAACAAGGTCCTTGCAAAAAAAAAAATGCTGACTGGTGATATTCAGTTTAATATATAAAGCAGCAAATATATAAAACAATCACTGATGGTAATAGCAGGTTATCTAATGATGGTAGTAGGGGGGCCCTGTATCTTTTCTTTAGCTCAGGCCTTGCTAGGTCTCTTCTGATTGGGCCGCTCGGCTCGGGACATTCCGCTCAGCGGAAGCATATAAAGCGGAAGTACTTATTATAACATCCGGGTGACTTGGAAGAAATTGGCGGTTTGTTTTTGTCGGGGCTGTAACAGAGCTTCTCTGGCTGTAATACATCCATGGGCTGTAGTGGTTTCCTTTTCACAGTAGGAAAGACCGGTCAAATTTACTTTAACACATGATCGCTCGGACGTAACTACAACTGGACCTGGACCGATAAGACTTGTTGCTGCTCCATGGCAGGACTTAATTTGAGACGGGGTTGCTAAATGTGTGCTGACAAACTAGGAGCAGGATCGAGAGCTAAGTCGGCTAACGCTAACAGTAAACTTTGTGGCTCGCTAGCCTATCTGGCTTTTTGACCAGTTACCACAGGGTACTCGTACAACTGCTCCTCATCTCGGAACAATGGCGAATTCGGTGTTATTGCAGAAAACCAAAGGGAAGTATTTGTGGTTTTCTCTTCTCGGACTGGGTTTTCAACCAGAAGCAGAAGTTTCGTCTTTCACCAGCAAAACCAACGTAAATCCTAAACACATCAACCTGGGACCGTGAGTCTGTTTCCACTGTTTACATGAATAACTACAGGGCGTGTGCAGTGAGCTGTTGGTTCCACTTAAAATTGCATTGAACTTTTATTCACAATATTACTCCTAAACTTGGTGTTGTGTATCTGTTGACAGGAGTATGTTTGATAGACCAAACAAAGATGCCTTCTACATAGTGATACATTTCCTGTTGTTCAAACTTAACCCAACACGATATCATGAAGCGTACAGGTAACCTTTGACACTTTCAATCTATTACTACACCCAGTAATAAACTCATATAAATAAAAGTACAGTCATAAAGATGAACTGTTTGTTTTTGTGTTAGATATTGCTGGCCTATTTTAAACCACAAAGTAGATGCTGAGTTCCGCAAAGTGACCTGTGCCTGGCTGCGGGAAATCATGGTAAGAATGACTCTTTGTCTGTCTCCGTCTGTTCATAGTGCATTTCACTTTGTCCTCTCAAAACTGGTCCAACATTTCTTTCTTTGGATGTTTCATAATTCGTTTGGGCTCTCATTTCATCCTCGTCAGCCGCCCAGCTATGAGAGCTATGTCCCCGATCTGAATCTTGTGGGATTCTTTAGTTGCACATCATCTCTCTCTCTCTCCACACATTTCCTGCCTGCCTCTTGACTGTTAACCATAAATTCAAGAGTAAAAACAACTCTCACGCTACCAATATATTTACACCTGTAAATACATCTTTTGCAGTTATACTGTACACCTAATTGACACTCATGTGGCTTTAACTGTGTACAGGATGAAACTGCAAATGCAGGATCCAAGGTGGTTGCCTCCTTGTTTCTCTCCCCCGGAGGCCCTAAGTTTACCAGCTTGATGCTTAATTTGGCCTGCCATGTCATGCTGCAGGAAATGAAGACATTCACTACAGGTATGTCTAGAGAAGGGATCTGTTGTTCACCGCCAGTAGGGATTATTCACAGCAGCGGTCAGACTGTCTGTCAGCGGAATCAGCTGAATTTGTCCTGAAGTTTGGATGCGAAAGCTGAGCAATGACTTTTAAATACTGCCATTTCCAGATGACAGCTGGGTGCCTGAGGCTGCAGCGACACCCGCCTCTATGGATGTGGAGGTGAAGAGACTCAACCTGATCATTAAAAGGTTTTTGAAAACCGCAGTGGATGAAGATAATTTTCTCCAGGAGTACCGGAGACAAGCACAGTAAGTCCTAGGCAGGCTGGCTGGACGGAGCTAGTTGATGCCCATGCAGAGACACAACAAATGATGATAGTACATTTTAAAGGGAACACTTCAATGAGTGCAAATGTTTCTGACACCCCTTGTTATGCTAAGTTTATACATTTTAACTTAACGCTACATTGTCCTGTACTTATTAGTGTTAACTTTCAGACATTGCATGTAATTGGCTGTTTGTTGTAGGCCCCACCTGTTTGTGTGCACTAATTGGTACACCCAGGGTTAACGAGGCCAGCTGGTGCTTGCAATCAGTGTGATTAAAACCATGTGTGCAGGCAAAGACAATATGTTGCAGGTTTGGTTTTAGAGCAGTAGTATGTATGCTGTGGAGGAGTTTATCACTTTTGCACAGAGAAGTTAAATAAAGTTGTTTTCCATGCTTTATCCAGGCTTGAGGCAAAGTCTGTGAAGGATATCAGAGAAGAACAGAGCAAGTGTGATGAGCTACTCAAGTATGTATGATATTTTTTTTCCCATCTTGCTTTTCTAACTTATGTTCCTATGCAGAGTTAAATTGTTAATTTACTATCCCGTTTAGGCGTCACAGCACTGATTCTGCACAGACAGGCCCTCTTCCAGCTGAGGAGATTGAAAAGGTACTTAATCTGTTTGCAAGAAGATACTAACCAACTTACTATAAATCATACGGTGTAATTTGTGCTCTCTGTGCTGATCACATGCTTCCTGCTGTTTCAAACTGGTTCGTATTATTGCCAGAGGTATGATGGGACTTACATTTAGAATGAAGATTAAATTGAGAAAGCTGCTCTTCTGATTTGAGAGATAGAATTACAGCAGTGCTTTATCGTTCAAAGGTACGCTCCTTGTGGTCAGCCGTTGGTGAAATGTTGTCGACTACCAAAGAGGAGCAGACGTCAGTGGAAAGTGTGTTGACAGGGAATGTAGACCAATACATTCTGGATGGGACAGACCGAGTCCTCAAAATCCCCAAGTGTCTGCTGGAGAGAATTGAACAGCTCCCACATCAGGTGAGAGCAAAGATTTGAATATAACCCTGATTCTGTGTTATTCAGGGCACTCAAGAAGTATGTATCCATAAATTACACTGAGTCTTCACACTTGGCTGTATTTGTGTACGAATGCCCTGCAGTTGAGCTCGGGGAATGTGTATGAGGCCGGCCAGATGAACCTCCTGTGTGTGATTGAGCTGGCAAAGCACGCGCTGCAGATCCTCAGGGACGAGCGCCTCCGGGTGTCTCATGCTCCCAAGCTTCAGCTCGATCCGCAGCACCTGCAGGTGAAATGTCAGCAGATGGCCCATACGCTGCAGGAACTCCAACTCATCAGGTATACATGACCCTACACTCTTTTGATAGACGAGCTAAAAAAAAAAGTTGTCTTTTTTCTTGGTGCAGGGTTCAGTTTTTTTTCATGGTTTGGAAACTGGTTGAGAATTTGGGATATCTGCTGGTTGGACGATGAGTATCCTTACCTACTTTTTTTTTTTTTTCTCTCTCTTTCTAGACAGAAGATTTCCAAGGAGGAAATTCCTCAGGTCACAATTGCTATCAGAGAGTTGGAAGCAGAGTGGGATCAGAAGTGGCTGGATACCCTCAAAGTCACACCTCTTGTCTCTTTCCTGAATGCAGACCCTGTGAGTGGTCCTTGGAACTCATTGCTTTAGGCTGTCGGGGATCATAAGCCTCACCACAATACGTTGTTGCTACGATGCAGCAAAGCTTGAATTGTTTTTCTCATAATTTTAGGCTCTTGGGTTCCTCTCACCAATGGCTCCACTGTCATTTGAGCCTGCAGTTGAAAGGAGACAGAGTAACATCTTCTCACAGTTTCCTGCAAAACTTATTGGTAAGTAGAATCACGTTTTGATAGCGAGTGCAAAAAAGAAGTTATTTATTTGATACTGTACTGACACAGTTGTATGTAATTTTTCAGAGGAGACGCCAGAAGAGAGTCCTGATGCCCAGGAAGGCATCAACATAACATTTTCTAACCTGGAAAGGTAATCCATAATATCAAATGTTGTCCATCTATTATAGGATGGGTAGTAAGGGAAGTGTGAGCGGTATGAAAACATTTAGTGTAATTGAGGTGGTGTTTTTAGTGTGTGCATACACCTTGTGCTGGGAGGCAGATACCTGGACAGTCCTGAGCAGTGCTCTGTCCGTCACTACTCCTCCCTACAGCATCCATGCTCTCTGATGACCGAGGTGAATTGAGGGAAATCGCCACGGACAGATACGGAGCAGACACTCCATTTCTGAAGTTGTCTTTTAATTATACAGAAGTTGTGTACACAATGACCTTAAATACAGATTGTAAAGCAGAGAGGAAGTCACATATACCAGCATTCGGCCATGTGGCTTATTTAACAGATTGTGAAAAACCTGAGGTAAAGCACAAAAAACATACCGGTACATGTAATCTAATAGAAATAATTCAGCTTCTGTCTCTTTCAAACAGCTCTTGTCCTGCAGCTGAGAGGCCTGAAAGTCCCGTTGTCACTGCTGAGGCGTCACTGCGAGTGAATAGCTCTCTGGACAATCTTTTTGAGACCCTTCTGACCCCTCCTCTCAGGTCTCCACCTGTGGCCACCCCTCAGGCTAGTGTTCATTTTAAGCAAGCCTCTGTTTTGTGTCACTCTTGTTTCTTTGATTCACATTTGAATTTGTGAGCACCAGATCTTCAGATTTAACCATAATGAACAAACTGTGCTCATGTTTAGGCCAGTTTGACGAAGGCGGCCCGTGTTCACCCGAAGGTGGCTCCCATGAGGACCAAGACTCAGATAGTCGACATGGAATGTGATAACCTTGCAGATCAGGTATTGACTCGGTTTCATAGAAATATCAAAGGCTGTGATTCAGGAAGCATTTTTGATTATTTAATCAACATTTATTATGTTTTTTAATTGGTACTTCTGGAACAATAAAGAATCAAAGATTTATTTGCACAAGAATGAACAAAATAAATAAGGTAGGTGAAGTAGAATCCCACTGTGGGCTTACACTTCACCTATAAAACATAATTGTACAAAAAACAAAACGAAAACATTAATATAACTTGAATAGCATTACAAACAAATACAAAATAGAATTTAATAAAGTAAACAATTCATTTTAACTGACAAGTATTCTGACTGAAGTGTCTGATGTGTCAGTTTGCAGATGCTGTAACTACAACCGGTCCTACAGAAGGCAGGCTCAAAGGTGTGGACCTGGAGGGTCTTCTCAGCACCATTCATGGAGACCCCTTTTCTACTCGAAAACAACTCCCGCGTACACCTGAAAGCCTCAGTAAGTCATGTCACATCTGTACATGTGGAACATTTTGTATGAACACATAAAGTGGGTCGAGGGATGTGTCTCTCTCTTTATTTACATGACTTTTGTTTCCTCTCTAAGTTATGGATGTGAAAAGCTCATGGCGGAAGGCAATGGAGGAGGACAAAGCTGAGAAAATCAGACAGAAGGGCAAACCGCAGTCCAGTCTGCTGTGGGACACCTTCAACACTGATGCCCAGGACAGCCCCAGTGGCACAGGCAGCAGTGCGGTCCAGTTCAGTCTTGACCATGAAACTCTCCCTGAGCTGCCGAGCTGTGACAGTCTGCTTAGCCTGGATGATGAAGCGGTTGGCATAGAGAGTGAGGAGGAGGAACTCCTCATCCCCTCTCTGAGGACTGAAGCAAAGCATTCACCACTAACCATGGCTCGTCATCACGGTCTAGTCCAGCAGGCGTGCCACGGCAGTTCCTTCACTGAAAGCAGGAAGCAGACACCCCAGCACCTTGTGTCAGGTCACACGGTTCCTGGTTTGGACAGAGACTGGCTCATGGAGCCTGCACCAGTGGAGGCCTCAGACAAGGTCTTCTCACTGGATCTAGATTCACTGGAGACGCCCTCACCCCCAAAGAGACAGGAGTACAGCCTCCCAACACTGATCACATTTTCCCCAGTAGATGACATGAAGTGTTAATTGCTCAAATCAAAACCACTTTCCAGCTTTTATGGTCTTAAACAGTCTGCCTTGAGTTTAAAAGAAATGTAATGTTACTGATACTAATTAGGTGTACATAGCTGTGAAATAACATTATCACATACTAATGTAGTGTGACTTTATTGGTTTTAATTTAAATTGTAACATGAACTGCTTTTAATAAAAGTGTAAAACATGTTTTTCATTATTTTTGTCAGCTTGACAGTGTGATGACATGATTAAAATAAAAGATTCCTCTGTTCACCTTGTACACCTGGGCAGCAGTGGCTCAGGAGGTAGAGCTACTTTGATGTCATGTCTTGCTCTTTTCCATCTATTGTGCCTGAAATTAATCTGTTGTTGCTGTGATCACCATCACCCACAAACATACACGCACTTGAAGTTAAAGGATTACCATAAAATGATGTAAAACTGAAATGTTTTTATTGGTGGACCAAAGGATGCAGCATTCCAGGAATCCATGTAAATTACATACAATCAATAGTAACTTATTTGACAGTGAGGTGTCAAAAGACTAATATTTTACATCTCTATACAGTGTAGTATATTTACTTTAAATAAAAATGTCCCATGGACACAGTTATAATCCTGGTTAGCTTTAAAACATTTTGATGCACATTTTTTTTTTTACGTAAATATTTTTCTTAGAAGTATTCACAATACCAACAGAACACTATGTAAAATGAAAAGTTACACGCTAAATCATAATATTCATAACAGTACATTTATTTCTGCATTTTACATGAACAATTACACTTTTCATTACAAGTGTGAAAAGGTTGGACTTGCATTCACTCCATTATGCCATAATGTTATACATGTGCTATATAATTATTTCAATGTTTTTAACAATTAATATTGTTTCTTCATTTATCTTGTCTTGAACTTTCTGGAGCGCTCCTCGCGCTAGACTGGTGGCTGGAGAGAGTGGAGGGTGGAGGGTTATTTCTTTCCTGACAGGACTTTCATACTGTCTGTTGAGCGTAGTGAGTACAGTGCTGACTGGTTCAGTGGACGCCTTTGGTGCTACAAGAAATATGAACATACATATTGTTAGTCTCAGCTCATCACAGCTTTATGTGACTGTTGTTACTTAGTGTCACTGAGAGGATTACCTACATGAGGCCACTGAGACAAAGCTGACCACTCTTCTCCAGCTGGTCCTGGGGTCCTCCATCCTTCTGTCTGGGTCTGGGAGTCCAGTGTTGGACTCAGGTCTTCCACATTCTTACTTCATGGGGGTTGATGTAGAGTTCTACTTGCTTCACCTGTACCAACAAAAAGAAAGAATACAAAAAACAGGTTATAAAGATTAAATGACTTCTTACATATTACCATAGCTGGTGGTGAAGCAGTGGTTCTTAGCATTGGGTAGTCGTCTTTGCCTGGAACTTGACTGCAGGGATCTCCATCTCATTCAGCCAACTAGACCTGAGGAAATTAGCTTCAAAATACAAAGAAAGTAAAACAAATAGTTAAATATGTGAAATTAACATTTTTTTGTTGATGGTATTAATACAAAAATCTTACCTCTGGTACAAATTTCAAATTAATTTCATTTATATAGCACCTTAAAAGCAAACAGGTGGTTATACAATTTTACTCTATTCCATTACTGAGGTTGTGGTGGTGGAGTTGAGGCCTGAGGTTGTGGTGGTGAAGTCGGACCTGAGGTTGATGGAGTTGGATCCTGAAGGATTTTCTCAGTGTCCCATCCAGGCCTTTTCTTACTTACCCTGCTACCATCATTAGGAACAAGAGAAAACTCCTGTTGGTAGCCATGCTAAGGTTGTGGTGGTGGAGTTGAGGACTGAGGTTGTGGTGGTGGAGTTGAGGACTGAGGTTGTGGTGGTGAAGTCCAGCCTGAGGTTGATGGAGTTGGCTCCTGAAGGATTTCCTCAGTGTCCCATCTGGGTCTTCTTACTTACCTGCTAACATCATTAAGAACAAGAGAAAACTCTTGTTGGTAGCCATGCTAAGGTTGTGGTGGTGGAGCTTAGGCCTGATGTTGTGATGGTAAAGCTGAGGCCTGAGGTTGATGGAGTTGGCTCCTGAAGGATTTCCTCAGTGTCCCATCTGGGCCTCTTCTTACTTACCTGCTAACATCATTAGGAACAAGAGAAAACTCTTGCTGGTAGCCATGCCAACTTCAAGCATCATTCCAAAGGGACATCATCACTAGTCGGAGTCGGTAGCATCAAACCAGGAGGGCAGGTCAGCACGACTAAGCCAGGGTCCTGTGGTTGTGGTGGGGCTGGTGCCGGAGGTTGAAGGAGTGGGCTCCTGGGGGCTTCCCTCGAAGTCCAGTCTGGGCCTCTTCCCACCCAGCAGCTCGCTGTCGCTCTCCTCCCTGCTTCTTCTGGTGGAACCATGGCCTGAGGTGGAGGGAACAGGGTCTTCAGAGCTGCTGGGACCAGCAGGAGGAAGAACTCCGGGCAGCTCCTCAGGAAGCCGTGGGTGTGGAGCAGGAGAAAACCTTCGTCGCCAGCCGCGCCAGAAGTCCTCTGGGGGGAATACCTGGTCCAGAGGGGAGCGATGGCCGTCGTCGTCATCTTCGTCTTCCTCCGACTCCGACAGGCTGCCATAGCCAGAATCTTCGCTGGACCAGTCTTCCTCCAGATCCGAATCTTCATCCTCCTCTTCAAAGTCCATATCTTCGTCCTCCTCCACATCCTCCTCTTCGCCTGAAGAAAGGACGATGGGGACATCCTCCTCTTCGTCTGAAGAAAGGACGATGGGGACATCCTCCTCTTCGTCTGAAGAAAGGACGATGACTTCCTCCTCTTCGGGGCGTTGGATGGCTGGCTGAAAGGGGTCACCTGAGGGGAGAAATTTAAAGCAACTAAAGACTTGTACTCACAGCTTAAAACTGTACCATAATATCAATATCAATATACAATAATAGATGATTGGCCCAAACCATATTATATTATATAATACATTATTATAAATTGGAACAGTGATGTTGGATTTTAGCACAGCTTTTGATCTTGTCGACCACAAAATGCTAATTATTAAACTATAATGGTTATAAATTCTCAGATATTAACTGGATGCAAAGCTACCTGTTCAACAGACAGCAATGTGTCACATCTACAGGAACTTTTTAAAGTTGTAAAACATTGAATTGTGGCATTCCTCTCTCTTGGCCCTTTTTGTAAATGATATTTATATATTAAAACAACAACAACAAACAGACAAAAAACCCTGAGACCTGAGCAGCATACTTCAAAAGCTGAAATTGAATATTTCAAAAACCAAATGTCTTGTTATTTGCTTAAATTACTCAGAGAAAAGAACACAAACGATTTCCTTGCTTGGAGCTATTATTGAACCATTGAGACCAGATTACAGATAAAAGACTTTCTTGGGGTACTCACATTAATAACATAGCAAAAATGAGTATGCATTTCAATCATTAGAAGAAGTGCCCACTTTCTAACTAGCACAACTACTAAGCAAGTAATAAAAGCCCGCTGTAACATCTTGACTATTGCCAAGCAGTCTGGTCAAATGCAACCAAACTACAACTAAATCAAATCCAACTAACTCCAAATAGAGATGCAACACTTGATCTGCATTGCTCATTTAGGACAGCACAGTGTCAAAAAAAATGCACAATGAGTTGTCATGGATGACAGTTGGGAGACTAGCTTGTAGCCTTGTTCTGTTTTTGCAAAACATTTATAGGCCCTCATCACCTAATGTAGTTGGAATGTATTTGCTTATCTACTCAAAGATTCATCCTCAAATTCATAACACTTTTAAGTACATATTCATGAGTGTAAACTTCTTTTTATTATAATTATTGGACATTATAATAACCCTATGGATGGAAATTAGCCTAGAGCTAAATCTGGTGTATTTACATTTAGTGTCCTGTTACAAATAAACAAATTAATGAAAAAGGAAAAATAATTTAAAGCCCAATAGCCCAATCAAGACAAATGGATCAGGTCCTATTCCAAAACACAGCCACACCTCCAGCTATCCTCGCTTGTACTATTTTTATGCTGAGGTCTGTGGATTCTAGCACCATAAAAGTCCTTATGTAATATTATTATATATATCAAATTGAGCATATGAACTTTGATAAAATAATAATATTGAAATTGTGGACCCCAGGAAGAATAGTGCCTGCTGAGGCTGTGGCTAATGGGGATCTATAATAAACAACTAACCTGGACTATGGGGTGGAGCAACACATGTTATTATTTTGTATCACATTTTGAACACAAAGAGCTCCTGCAAGATCCTGCAATATTCAGACACTTCTTTAGTTTACCTCACTCTGTTGGTTAACTATGATGAATATTCAAACATTAGGTAACACATTTGCAAAATCTGAAGTGAGAATTCAAGCTTCCATCAAAACAAACAGATGCCTGACTGGCCAGAGGGAGGCCTGCGCCTGGTGACAACATTCTGACACTCAAAGTTCCATTGTTGCTATGGTGCATTAAAAAAAAAGCTCATTTGGCATTTTATAAATTTTTATCATTACTTTTGCCTTTTTAACCTTTTAAACTTGGAAAAAATATATATCCCAAATCTAAATAACAAATGTTTCAAACTAAAATACAATTATTCATTTATTCCACAGTTCTCCCGCCTCTTAACACATTCTAGTCACAAAGCATCCACAGAGAAATCGTTCGTTGAAGGTGAAAACTGCGTTTTTCCACCATGTCAACTGTGCACCTTTAAATCTAAAATGTTTGCTTTACTTTCCCACTGAGAGAGCTTTCAATGGTTTCAGATAGTTTAAATATTACATTTGCAAATAAGAAAACATGACTTTGTCTTACCTGGGCGCTGGACGTCCATCTCTCCGGTGACTCCAGTCAGGGGGTGTCCCACGGCGAACAGCGGGCGGCTGACGGTCATGTCCTCTCCTTGGGTCCTTTGGTCCAAAAGGTTTCCAAAAAATCCAAGGTCCAAGTAGGTTGTCCTCCAATGGATCCGATGTCCAAGTAGTTGTCCTCCGGGGTCCAAGACTCCGATGTCCAAGTTGTCCTCCAAGAAATCCGGTGTCCAAGTGGTTGTCTTCCAGCAATGAGTATCTTTCAAGGTTTCGCTTAGCTTTCCAGTGGTCAGCTTCGCAGAGGGTTTTTGCAGCAGGTCAGCTCAATCAGCGTCCAGGTGCAAAAGGAACGTTATGATTGACGTGCAGAGTTTATATAGCATCGGTTGCGTCATCGTTCTGTTTCCATGACATTTACTGTGCGTGAGATTTTTCTTACGTTTCTTCACATATGTTTTTTCCTCGTCAGATGCCATTATTTGCTAATGCTGCAAGTTTATTCTAAGTGACTGAAAGAGTCAATATTAAAATAAATTATTAATAAATAATAAATAATTATTATTTTAGGAAAAAGTTTATTATTATAATAAACTTTTTCCTGTATAACTTGCTCTTCACGGTGTGTGTGAAAAGGTCCCGTAAACAAACTACTGCTGAATGTCCGTTATCTGTTGTGTATTGCCCCCCTCTCCATACTGACAATGAACTTTTCTTCCAATAAACAATTCTCAGGCTTTCTGCTGTTTTATTCTCTTCCATGAAGGTTTTCTCACACCTGTTGCTGTTTTTGTGTGTGTTATTTCTAGTAACTGTAGGGGGCGTTAGACACTGAGCAAATGCACTGAAAGAGAAACAAGTGCGTCAAGGCAGCAGTGAAACTTCAAAGAGGAGGGGAAGTCAAGACGTTGCACCTTCACAATAAAAAAAGGCCAAAACAATATTATAGCCTAACTTCTGAAATTAGTTTGTTTTCAGTATCAGTATATCCTTTGGTCTTCTTAATTATGCCACACCCTGCCAAGCTAACTCGGTGATGAAGGCCTACACAATATTCAGACAGAACTATTTAGAAATACAGGTTGTATTATGAATTAATTTAAAGTGAAGAGTGAGGCATCACCAACTTCTATCTCAGGTGTTGTGGTTTTATCCATTATTTTTTGCATCATGGATGTAAAATTGCATGATGACCTTTTGACCTTTAAGACAAGAAAGCAGTATCAAACAATTTACTCCCAAAAGGCACCTACTGAATATTGTATGTAACTTTTACATTTTAATAGTGCATTATGGAAGATAAATTATAATGTAGAATATGATATGTGTAATAGTTGTGTTACAATGTAACAATGATATGGAAAAGTATGCAAACACTTTAAAAGAGTAAATAAAAACTTTTATTTTGAAAAGAACTTCCGGAAGCCGGTGGTTTCCTGTGTGCTAGCTTCACGGAGCTCCCCGGGGCCAGCAGCCTGTGTGAGCTGCGGTGGCCTCTCCTCTTCTCTGGGCGGTTCCACTCTGAAAGAGACGTTTAGCAGGAAAGCTCAGCAACAAAACTCTCCGCTCAGACACAAACATGGCGCCTGCCTCCGCCGACAACTTCAGATGAGAGTGTGGCGAAGAAGTGTCCAGCGAACTTTCTGAGGACTATTTCGGAGTGGCTTTAGTTTTTTTTTTCTCGCGTGCCGTCCCGGTTTAACCTGTCTTCGGTTTGCACAAATAAACAAACAAACCAAAAAAAACACGGAATATATCAAGCGGGTAAAAGCAGCAAGTTGCCTACATGTCAACATTGTCTCTCGCTGCAGTGTAAACAGCTGGTAAGTGCCCATATTCGACTAAGCTGAGTTTGCTGTAAGAGTGAATAATTGTAACAGTTAGTTGGTCTGTTTGGATATCAGTAGCTGTGTACAAGTAAGGTCACCGGCTGAAAACAAGAACGAAAAGAAAAGAAAAGAAAAGCCTTTTCCTGGTGTTGGGCTGCTGCGGAGCTGCTTCTGCACTTTCCACCGCGGAAAGAGACACACAGCCACGTATGAGTGCACAGGCTGCCCGCGGGAGGGCATTTTCTATTGTTATGTCCGCGACGAGGTGTATTTCCTGCATCAAAGTTGACCGACTTATGGGGTCGGATGCAACAGTTGGGAAACATAACACCCTCCCCTCCTCCTCTTTCCCTCCTTCTCTCCTCTCTCCTCCACGGGCCCTCCGTGACGCCAGATAATCAGCCTGTGCTCTCCTGGAGCCAGTCTAACCTTGCAGGTGTCTGTCTGTCTGTCTGTCTGGTCCCAGCCCCACTCACTAAAGTGAATTTCCTGCATGGAATAAAAAAATAGTTGGATAAAACTAACTCCAGCAGGGGAGGAGGAGGAGGAGGGGGTGGGGGGCAGCTGAATAGACTCATGATAAGGAACTGTTAACCTTACTTCCTTTTGGACATGTGGCTTTGCTTTCATCCAGGAACTTTCTTTCTGAGTATATGCCCTGTCTGCGTTTTCTGTGACCCTAAGCCTAGGACACAGGAGTTGTGTAAGATGCTTCTGTTGGTTTTGTGGCTGTGTGTAAGAGGGGGGGAGCAGTGGATGCCACTGGATGCAATGCCAAGGTGCTCACATATCTATGCCTCAGCACTTGACTGTTTGCCAGCCTGCAGGAGACTGTAAAGCCCCGAGGGCAGCGGAGTGGTGATTCACGGCGGTCCGTGTGAGGTTCCTGTTATGACAGCCGTGGCTCAAGTCCCAGCAGAAACCGAGGATGGCACTTCCTGTGGTATTGCACCAGAGGGATATTCTCATTTAAGTGTTTTTAACACCAAAAGATTGTGGCAGCGGGGAAAATCGTGAGATGGTAACAGAATAATTGAGGTTTGGTGGAGGGAGAGAAGTGAACTGCATCGGCACTGAGCCGCTGACACGTGGAAACATGGCAGGGAAAATCTCTTCCTTGACCTTGGCTCAGCCTGACAGCCACTGGAAAAGGGGAGTGGAGCGAATGTTGCCTCCTACTAACTAACGGCTGCAGGCAGAAGCTATAAAAAGTGGGTCATGGCTTGTGTACATTGAACTTGCACTTTGTCACTGCTTCTGCTGCTGCTCAGCCAAAGGCTCCGTCAGGTGACCGAGCAAATGAAGCAGATTGGCCAGGGCGGGGAGCTGCAACAGGCTGGAGAAGGACTGAGCAGCAGAAGTCAAATAGGATTTCTGAGGAGTTTCTCTGGCTCAGTGTCTGCAGTCTCTGCTTTGATGCATTAGTTCAGTTCTTTTTTTAGTGTAGTTTTTATCTCCCATTCCTCAAATAACATTACAACTGCGTATAATCCAGCTTCAACACTTCATATGCTGGAAGTGGCTCCCATTTATTTCAGGACCTCCACTGGGACTGACATTTCAGCTCCTCTCTGAGCTTAAAGACCCACTGAGTCTTCACCTCTTTTCACCACTCTCACATTGACTGATACTTTAAAGAGGAACTAGGCAAGTCCAGTTGCTTTTCCTCGGTTTTGCTAACCCTCCTCCTGGCCATGTGCATTTATTTTCAACGAAGCTTGCGAGAAATCGATCAATAGAGCAGATGATAACATTATAGGCTATATCATGTACGATGTTACAAGGTGTATATATAGTTACATCTGTCATAAAGAAGAGATTACGGGGCATGTTTGTGTTGTGATGCCGCAGAGATGGGAGCTGAGACACCGGGTCGGAGGCTCTGATCTTACAAGGTTGGTTTCTGCCAAGAGACGCTAGGTGGAAGGCAGAGAGCCTCCATTCTCCCTGGAACTAGTTACAATTCATTTATTTAACCATCTCAATTACTCAAGTGTTTAAAGGTATAGGAATTACTCCCATCTAGCGTTGTGGTCGTATATCGCAAGCAAGATTTCATATTTTTCATGCTGCATTCACGTGAAATCACCACAGATGGCCAACAGCCGCTGCATGTAACGGTATAAACAAGCCTCTATGTAAACAAGTGTTCCATCAGCACGAGGCAAAACAATACACGTGACATCTGGTTTGTTACCGACGGCCGTCTGCCCGACTGCACCTGAATGCAGCATCAGCGTAACGCTCCATTCCTCCTCACTGCGTTACCGCGGTGACTTTTCACAGACGCCACCTGGACCTGAGCCGACAGCTCCGGTGTCTCCGCTGAGTTTCCGTGGTTTCCTACCGTCACGCTGCCACTGAAGGTAAAAACACGGAGACACGACATGGCAGCCAGCAGCGAGCTTACCCGCTCCATGAAGATATGAATGATATGAACGGCTCATTCAGAGCTGAAAGGAACACTGCTGTTTATTACTGGTTAATGAAAAACATACTTTTGAACAAAACAATCGATTTCCGTGAATAGATAACAGGTACACAATGTCCCTTTAATTAAGGTACAAATGTAGCACAGAATCCTGCATAGTTCCTCTTTAACTTTCTCATGAAGGAAGTCTTCATCCATGAGTGTGGGTAGTGAGGTCACTGTCAGCAACACAATAGCATCCCCAGCGCCGGTGGGCCGACAATTGTCCGCCTCAAGGACACATCAACAACCCTGATCCGTGTTCTCGGCCTTGCTTGTTACTGCTGTGTATGTTTTTCACGTTGTTTTCCACTTAAACAGCCAGAAATAATTGTGGATTGGATGCAGAGGCCCCCTGACAGTACAAGTCCTTGAGCCCGCTGATCCAGCACGTCCAAACACCTCAGTGCATTTTGCATAACTGCCTTCATGTCTGAACATACATTAACTCCAGAGAGCCGCCGGTAGTCAGAGAGCAACAACACGGGTTTTGTATAGCGCAGCCAAAAATCCCTCTCAGGTGACCTCTGTCCTTCCTCTGACTCTTGCCCTCTGGCGTGTGATGTGTGATGTGTGATGTGTGATGTGCCAGCAGCGTCTGGGTCGTCCTCCCCGGGTCTGGGCCGGTCTGAGCCCAGCTAGTTAGTAAGAGGGGGGGGGGCAACGAGTTTGCCCTCTCTCCCTTCTCCTCAGAGTGGAAAGAATGCCGTGTGTCTGCCGGGCTGTCACGCTCCAGGAGGGAGGCAGTCTTGTGACGTTGCTGGGCCTGGTCTGGCCCGGCCTGGCCGCTCTGAGCTGCTTTCTCGTCCTCCGTCTCCCCGGCTTGTTTTTAATTGAAGACAGTTGTATTTTTCTCGGCAGCTCGGCTCGCGCCGTCCTTGTGTGACCTTCTGGTCGTGTCGTAAGGAGGCATGGCCTACCTGTTGGTGTGGGCTCATTGTTGTTGTTTCTGACACAGCTTTGAGCGTGTCACTTTCTCTAGGAAACATCCGCCTCTTTCATCAGGTAGTCAGGTCTTTGTAGCGTGCAACGACAGAGAAGAATCAGTAGAAATGTTCACCTTTTGGTTATTTGTATGTGCTACTTCCCCTGTGATGGTAGTCAGTGGTCACTGCTGCTCACTTTGATGTTATCTTGACAAAACATTAAACCAGGATCCAGTTAGATTGCTGCTGGATTAGCAGAGATGAAAGAGATAAAGTGCTGGAGGGTGAGCAGACAGTGTGAGTGAGCCTTCACTAGATGTGCTGACAGTTTTGATAATTATGTAACCTGTTGAAATATCACACGTTTACAGGTTTCAGCTTTTCAAAGTGCAAAAAAAGGAACAGTTTTTATGTTTTACCTGGCAGAAAAGTGAATACTAAAGGTCTCAAGTTGTTCTGACTCTGGGCACCACTCTGACACCACACCATTTGATAATAAACTTTATATTTTTAGGCTGAATAAAAAGCCCGTTTTCACTGCAATCAATTTCTTTCTTGTCTAAGTAGTCCAGACGGAAAGTTGTGTGCCTGTTTTAGAGCAGCAAATAAGAATTGGTTTCAGTTAAATAGTGTAACATTAGCTGCTGATTGGACCATATGTTACAGTTTGAGTGAGTCTTCACTGGATGTTTAGATCATTTTAAAACATGTAAGCCTGACAAAATAGATCAAAAAGCAAATTTATGACCAAAAAAAGTAATCTATTTGTTTGACAGAAGGCTCAACCCGGACCTTGGTACAGTATTCATCGATGATGGCTACCATTTGTCGTATTCCAGGAAGTGTTTTGATGGCTATCGTCAGCAGCACCTAAATGAAAACGGGTGTTTTGTGTCTGTATAGAAACTGCTCCCAGGGTTAAACAAACATGACTAAGGAACAGAGTTCACCGTTGGTCATTTTGCTTTGCTGAAGCCTTGTAGAGCGACAAGAAATGTTGTTAGCATATAGATGTGATAGTGCCTGACTATCCCTCAGGCTTATCTGGAGCCTAAAGGCAGATAGACTGTGAATGCTCCACCTCTCGCTCAACAGCAAATATTGAACAGTTAAATATGTTTCCTGCCTCTGTCAGGTGCATTGAGGTTGTTTTTTTGACGTTTTCTTCCTATTCTCTGTGATGAAAAGTGCAGGTTAGTGTGGTTTAAGGCTGGTAGTCTCATCAAGACTCGCTGTTAAGATTAATTAGCATGTGAGGTATTCACAGAACACAGTTTAACAGCCGACCACGTGCACACGCGCTCCAGCTTTC
This sequence comes from Decapterus maruadsi, assembly GCA_030347415.2. Lineage (NCBI taxonomy): Eukaryota > Metazoa > Chordata > Actinopteri > Carangiformes > Carangidae > Decapterus > Decapterus maruadsi. The sequence goes on from CM064898.1 coordinate 19,702,268, forward strand.
CCCCATATGAATTTAATCAGACGGCAGCTCAACTGACTTTTCATTTGAGTTCATCTCCCCTGAAAAACTGCGCTCTGCCTCAAAGGGAATGCAGAGCGCTGTTTTTTCTGTGGTCGTCGCCTTGTAAAACGGTGGTTTCGTCACCTCGTTGGCACCTTGCGCTCAGCCTGGCCTCCAGCAACCAGCGGCACACTGTGATGACAGGTAGTTACAGAGGGCCACTTTGCTCTTCACATCCTCTCCCGAAGCCCGGAGCTACAGAGTGGCACTTGAAGCTGCCGCGCAGCGTGGCTCAGCGGTTGCCACTGGAGCTGAAAGGGTCGTCTTTTGGAGACCATTACGCTTGAAATGCGATTGCCTGTTCCTTTGGCAATTTTTACTCAGACCGTTTTTTTTTGTGTCCGTGGGCATTGCCAGACTTTCAGGACTGATTTTAAGTGCACTCCAGCTCTGTTACATGGAGATGGATGGAAGGTAGTGGTGTAGAAGCTCACATACATCAGCCTTTATACTGTTTGTAATTAAATGGATAGTTCAACATTTTGGCAAATTCGCCTATTGCCATAATCCCTATAGTCATAGCAGTAGGTTCATTACCTTTAATTATCGATGCATGTTGTTTTGAGATGAGCGGGGCAGAGATGTGAGCTGCTCAGCAAACACAATGGAGGTGAATGGTACAGGTCCCCTGTCCCTAATCAAACTCATCAAATACACAATCCACAACGCTCTCATGGACAAGTTGTGACCTGCACATTCAACATGCTATAAAATAATAAAGTAACATCATGAGACAGAGTCGGCTGCTGGCCGAGTGATTTCAAAAGTGCAAGTAGTTCCGAATATTTACCTCATGTGTCGTAATGTTACATAATCATACGTTATTATCTCATAGTGTGGTGAATGTAGGTCACAACTTGTCCACGATAGTGTTTTGGAGTTGTTGGATTGTGTATTTGATGAGTGTGATGACCTGTACTGTTCACCTCCAATGTGTTTGCTGAGCAGCTCACGTCTCTGCCCCGCTGATCTCAGAACAACATGCAACGATAATTAAAGGTAATGAACCTATTCCTATGACTACAGGGATTATGGCAATAGACGACTTTGCCAAAATTTTGAACTATCCCTTTAACAGTCAGATCGCTTTATCTGGGCACATACTTTTTATCCTCTATTCGGTGTATCCATAGTACATTACGTGACAGATGTGTCTGTCGGGCTCAGCTGCTGTTTTCGGCAAAGCAGCAAGTGGATCTACATGGCAGGATTCCTCCTGAAGTAACCAAGACAGATACGGCACTGTCTGTTGTCCAGCATCACACACAAACACACACACACACACACACACACTTGTCTTGTGCATGCGCTCACATGCAGGCAGGCTCTTTCACCCCTGGGGAACGAGCCTCCAGGCTCTTTTGTGTGAAAGGGATGAGATCATGGGGCAGACCGTGGGGGGATGGAGTAAGGGGTTTACACACACTATACTTAAATAGAGAAATCTCTCTTTCTGTGTCCGTCCATGTCTCTGTCCCTGCAGCTATAGGAGCTTTGCTTAAATTGGATTTGGCACCGTGGGTGTTACGAGGCTTGATAGGTGAATGCTATTCACAGCACACAAGTGCTGAAAATGAATAAACATCAGGTTTGGTCCACATGAATGTGAGCAGTAGGACCTCCCTGGTTTTATTTGTGGCAGTGAGGAGTGTCCCCCTGCCCTCAGGGACTCCTGGGCTGCACACACAACCTTTGGCACGTTTGCAAGCAAGTCGAAACCAGTGCCACCACCGAGGAACAAGACTTTCTAGCAGAGGGAAACCTGAGGCCTTGAGGAATGGCTCAGTTAGGAGTAAAAGCGATCACTGATTTAATTTTCGTCTCCATGAGCTCACAAGTTGTTGTTTTTTACATCTGACACAAGAAATCTAATCGCCCAGGTCTGCAAGTGTTAATCACGTTACTGTCCTGTCTGAGATGTGAATATGTTCCTCTGTACTATGAACCTTTCAAAATGAATACACCATTGTACTTGAAGCAGTGACTCACTGCATCTTGTTGTGTTGTTGCATCACACCTTCCAAAACAGACGTGTCCGTCAAGAATAACAGAGCAGCTCGACAGTTTACAGCATTACAGGCCCGCGTTTGAATCCCTCTCTCGCACCTGCCAAACTAAATCTGCTTCATTAGGGATGACACAGAAGATGCTGTTGTCACTTCTGAAGCATCTGGATTCTCAACGTCTGTTTTAGTTCAGAAAAAAGAAGTTGGGCATCAGAGGTTAGGGGTGATGATAGACAGTGAGATCTTGATTTGAATGATGTGACTGAATGATTGACGCTGTCAGTTTGCCTCATCATTGAAAAGAAATGTAATACAGTTAAAAAGTGATCACTTATTATAAGATTTAAATCATATCAATTGGCATCAAATAGTCTAGGTGAAGGTCTGAGCCAGAGTTGTGCACTGTGGATCAAATTCTCTGCCAATAATCCCACAAATAAGTATTTGTTCTCCTGTTAATCCGACCAATTAAATGCTTCACGGATCAATTTATTTCATTGCAATGGTGTAAAAATCAAGTATAACCATTAAACATCTTTGTCTCTGTCCATTAACTGAAAAATTGCAGTGAAAATACAAGAATGATGATTAAATGATTCTTGATCTGGGGATTTAAAGTAATGGGAATGTCTCTTCCAGATGCAGTGGATGCAGAGTCACCTGATCAAACAGCCCATAAACCCAGAATCAGCATTTTTTCACATCTGACTAGTTTGACTCATCATGCTTTTGTGGCTTGAGAAATGACCAGTTTCTGCAGAATTGGATTAAATATTACAATATAAAGGGGTTTCCATTGGTTGATTATCTCAGCACACCAAACCGAACTAGTGATGAGTTCCCAAATTTCCCACACAAATATAAGAAAACTGGAAGTGTGCTGGAGGCTCACTTCACACCAAGGCCTAAGCTTTCGGATTTCATAGCTACAAGGAAGCCTCGAAGCCAGTTTCACTGTGTATATGTGTATGCGTGTGTGTCCACTACAACCTCGTAACATTTCTGTGTCACGGTCTGCAGTGACCTGACTCTCGGAGCGCAACCCAGACAAAGAGCGTGACACTCGATCATCGGGGCCCAGGAGCGACAGAGGAACAGGTTTTCACATGGGAAGGGAGGGGCAGAGCACAGCACAACCTTTAGAGGCAGGGGCTCAGGTTACAACACAGGGCTTCTGTGATGCACCTTTGAAAGAAGGGGAGGTTATTTCTATGTTTATTTTGGGTGTCGTATTCCTTTGATTGGTGCAGTTGGCGCCCAGCTAAAGGATGGATGATGTTTTGCTGTGTGGTATGGTGTCATGTAGGTAGGGAGAGGTCGTGATGGGAAAGCGGAACCAAAGTGTGGCCACCGTTGCACCGCGGTGTCCAAAGGTGGGGGACTCCTCCCTCTTCCCTCAGACTGAACTTTGGAGAAGAAATGGCGGTCCGCTCCTTCACTTGCTCACCTTGATAATTCTGTTTTCCAGGATCCAGGTCCAGTGAAGGGCGGTGAACTCCAGCCAAAAATCATTTGTTATCACGGTTACATTATTATCTTTTGAAACCCGTAACAAACTGTGGGGGCTCGTCCGGGATCTCTCCTCATCACAACCATCGGAGGAGCAGGTCCAGAGATACTAGAACCACGTGACCAAGACGACCAGACGCTGCTGCATGCCAGGAGTCAACCCGTGGGTGTCCAAGGAGGGAGACCAAGGAGAAAAGGGATCTTCACCTCGCTTAGGAGCCGCACTGCTGATCCTGAGGCCAACGCACGCTAGTCACCTGTGAGCCACGTCTAGCCCTGGGGCCAGCGCACGCTACTTACCAGAGGGCTACAACGCTGATCCTGTGGTCATCGCACGCCAGAACCATGGGATCTCACCTGTGATCGGGAGGTCAACACGCACACACACCCACACTATTCACCAAGTCACCACCTTACTGATTTACTGAACTAATAAACTTAAAGGTGACATCAAGACCACACACCATGTCAACAGTTCGCAAAGAATTAGCATGGAACATCAAAAAGAGACTATTCAGACTCTCGGGCAACGAAATCTATCAGGTTGCAAAAGACATTGCAGCCGGTAGTGAAGATGAAAAAGAGCTGAATGTGGAGAATGAAGAAGGCTGCATCGAGTACATCGTCTCCTACCTGCACTCTGACACCTTGCTAGCACTTGAGGATGAAGGTTTGAGTCAGTTGTTGGTTTTGAATGATGTGATATGTAAACTAATGAATGTTGATGTTTCTGCTAACTTTCCAGTTGGTGCATTGAGTGATGGTGATACACAGGTTACACCTAGCCACAGTCCATCCACTACGATCCCAAACTCTGCACCACAACCTCATTCTCACACTAACAGCACAGTCATGCAATCACAGCCTCATTCGCACACTCATACAACAATACAGTCGGTAGAAGAACTGAGACAAGTGTATGAAGAGCTGGGTGAGAAACTGCGACAATGTGAACCAACAGCGACCCCACCAACCACAACTTACCCCCTCCAAGTCCAAGGTGAGTCAGAGTCACACCGTATGCCACCGATGATGTCAGAGAGACCAGTAGTGTTGAAGGATCTCACCTACCTGCAACGCAGAGACTTCAAAGTACATGGTGGTCAGGTTGGAGATCAAAACTCTGATTTAAACTACAACAACATCAGCAAGCAAATCGATGAGGGAGTGAGAGAGGGCTTCGCAGAGGCAGAGGTGGTCAGAGGAGTGTTGAGGATCATCAAACCAGGGGCCTTTAAGGATATGCTGGTAAATAAAGACTCGATTACAGTATCGGAACTTAAAGGGTTCCTCAGGTCCCACCTTGGTGAGAAAGCAACGACTGAGATGTTCCAGGAATTAATGTGCGCCAGACAATCAGACCAAGAATCACCTCAGCAGTTTCTGTACCGCATGATTGGGCTGAAGCAAAAACTCCTTTTTCAGTCCCGACAGACTAGCACAGACATCTCATATGACCCTAAGACCATCCAAGAAGTCTTCCTCCACACAGTCTACCAGGGGTTGGGAACAAAACATACTGACCTCCGGCAGAGACTGAGACCTTTAGTTTCAAACAGCCTGGTCACAGACGAGGAAATCCTCAGCCAGGTCATGAAAATAATAAGTGACGAGAATGAGCACCAGCGCAGACTTGGCCAATCCTCCAGACAAAAGACAACACAAGCACACAGTGCCAAGGTTGAGACAGGAGACTGTGACAATAACGACAAGTCAAGGGATAAAGTAACAGACAATACGAATACTCAGACAATCCAGCAGCTAAGTGCCCAGGTGGAAACCCTCACACACATGGTGGCTTCTTTGATGGATCAATGTACAACAAATGCTCACGTGTCTTATCCTCTGTCCAGGCCAGCTCATATCCAGTCACACCCTCCTCCTCAGCCACCCTCCAGCAGACCTGCCCAACAACAGCTGAGACAACCCGCAGCCCAGATGAGAGGGAGAACAGCTCGCTGTCCAAAATGTACTGAGCAGAACCTGCAGGAGTGCAACCACTGCTTCGTGTGTGGAGAAGCAGGACACAGAGCAGTGGGATGTTTGAACCGCGTCAAGGTGCAGGGAAACGGACCTCGGTCTCTGTGGAGGGACACTCAGAGACCAGTGACCCGCTTCAGTCCCAAACAGTAAGCCCCTCCCCCAAACAAACAACAAGACACGTCAAGCAAAACAAACAACAACAGCCACACACACTTACCTGCCAGAGTAACACCACCTACAAAGCACCCCTGGTTGGAAAGAAAAGTCTGCTGAAATGTTTGATTGGCGGTTACCCAGCAACAGTCCTGTTTGATTCAGGTTCACAAGTGAGCATAATCGACCAACAATGGACTGACACTCACATTCCTAATTATCCAGTGAGACCTCTCTCTGAGCTCTTAGAGGAAGAACTGGGCGTCTACGCAGTCACCGGCCACGTCGTTCCGTACAGTGGATGGGTGGAGCTCACTGTTAATCTCGCAGGGAATGATGACCCCAATCTCACCATACAGGCCCCGTTCCTAGTCAGCCAGCTGCCACTGCCTCAGCCACTCGTAGGAGCTAATGTATTGGAAGAGATCATCAGGAGGAAGGAGTCTTCCGGTGATGCAGTTGCCACGGTGATCAGCCTTCTCCGCAGTGCATTTGGAATAGAGGAAGAACAGGTGGAGGCCATTGTGAACTTCATCCAGGTGCCCCCTAGGACATACTGTGATCCAGTCACTATAAGAGTAGGCAAAGACCACGCCCTCATTCCTCCTGGTCGAACAGTTCATGTGTGGTGTAGGCTACCCCCAAACTTTGATGTGTCTGACCCCCTTGTCTTGTATGAACCTGCTGAAGAAAGCGCAGCCTTAGGACAGTTGAGTGTGGGAGAAGGTCTCCTGGAAGTCAACAACACCCGACGCCCTTACGTTAAAGTGCCCATCTCCAATCACTCAAAACATGAAGTCACCCTGCCAAGGAGAACTGCCCTGGGAACCATCCAACATGTCGTCAAGGTCCTCGAGACTGATGCGCCAGAGTCACATCAGGCTGATTTTACATCACGAAAGGTGACAACAGTTGAGGTTAGTGGCATCACTTCTCCACCTGAGCCCTGGCTTCCTCCTGTTGATGTCAGTCACCTGAGCCCTGAAGAGCAGCAGGCGGTGAAGGAAGTGCTCTATGAGGAATGTGGCGCATTCTCCCGCAATGGCGACGACATAGGATGCATCCCCTCCCTACAGATGGAGATCAGGACTAAAGATGACATTCCAGTTCAGAGGGCCTACGCATCCATCCCAAAACCACTCTACAGGGAAGTAAAGGAGTACATCCAGGAATTGTTGGTTAAAGGTTGGATCGTGAAGTCCCAGTCACCGTATGCCGCTCCTGTCATCTGTGTGAGAAAGAAAGACGGATCGTTACGCCTGTGTGTTGACTACCGGCTCCTCAACAATAAAACCGTGCCAGACCGTCACCCTCTTCCTAGGATCCAGGATCTCACCGACTCCCTGGGAGGATACACCTGGTTTTCGATCCTCGATCAGGGGAAAGCTTACCACCAAGGCTTTATTGCTGAAGGATCAAGGCACCTGACTGCATTCATAACGCCGTGGGGACTCTACGAGTGGGTACGAATACCCTTTGGATTGTCGAACGCGCCAGCTGCTTTTCAAAGGAGCATGGAAGGGATGCTGGATACGCTGAGAGACGAGTGCTGCATCCCCTACCTCGACGACGTGTTGTGTTTTTCCAGGTCCTTTGATGAGCATGTGCAGGTTCTACGCCGAGTCCTCCAGGCCCTGCAACGCCACGGGGTAAAGCTGAAGCCAGAGAAATGCGAACTCTTCCGTAAAGAGGTCCGATATGTCGGCCGGTTGGTGTCAGCAGATGGGGTGAAGATGGATCCCAAAGATCTTGAAGCAGTGCGGGCGCTGAAACACAAGACACCACAGACAGTGGGAGACGTCAGGCAGCTGCTTGGGTTTTTGAGCTACTATCGAACATATGTGCAGGACTTCTCACGTATAGCCAAACCCCTGTACGACCTGCTCCAGTCGAAGCCTGACGCCTCTCAGCCCAAGGCGCCACGAGGAAAACAGAAGGGCCACCAGCCGTCCTCCCGAGCCCCAGTAGAGTGGACTGTACAACACCAACAGATCCTTGAACAGCTTGTGGACCGGCTGACCCAGCCCCCAGTGCTGGCGTATCCCGATTTCAACATCCCCTTCACACTCCACACAGATGCCTCTCAAAAAGGCCTCGGTGCGGTTCTTTACCAGAACCAGGATGGGAAGATGAGGGTGATTGGATACGGATCACGCACACTAACACCAGCGGAACAAAACTATCACCTACACAGCGGAAAGCTTGAATTCCTCGCATTGAAGTGGGCGGTATGTGATAAGTTCCGGGACTACCTGTTCTACGCACCACACTTCACAGTCTTAACAGACAATAATCCTCTCACATATATCCTGAGTACTGCCAAGCTCAACGCCGTGGGTCATCGGTGGGTGGGACAGCTGGCCGATTTCCACTTCGACATCAAATACCGGCCAGGCAAAGCCAACATCGATGCCGACACCTTATCACGCTTGCCCTTGGACATTAACGCTTTCATGGCTGAGTGTTCAGAGGAGTTATCGGAGGAGGCAGTTTGTGCTGTATGGGAAGGAAGCCGGAGAGCACAACAAGGGGATGTGGCCTGGGTGGCAGCCCTCAACTTCACATCTCAAAGCCAACCTCACGTCGAGCCTCTGCAGGAAATCAGTCATGACGAGCTGGTAAGGGAACAAAGAAAAGACCCTGCTATTGGAAAAGTTATTGAGTTGAAGGAAAATGGCACACCACTAACAGAGGATGATAGAGGGAGAGTTGACACACACACAAGGAGACTGTTAAGAGAATGGAGCAGACTGCACATAGAGGACGGACTTCTCTACAGGAAGAGTGCAGGTCGACAGCAGCTGGTCCTGCCCGCCGCCTACAAACAAACAGCATTGACCCAGCTACACAACAACATGAGTCACGTCGGTGTTGAGAAAGTTCTGAGCCTAGCGAGGGAGCGATTCTACTGGCCTTTCATGAAAAGTGAGATAGAAGAATATGTGACCAGAAAGTGCTCCTGCATTAAACAGAAGAAGCCAACCACACATGAAAGAGCACCAATGGGAAGTATTACATCAAACTCGCCCCTCGAGCTAGTGTGCATCGATTTCCTCCACCTAGAGACCTGTAGAGGTGGGTACGAGTATATCCTGGTAGTGGTTGACCACTTCACCAGGTTCGCGCAAGCCTACCCAACCAGGAACAAGGCTGGTAAGACGGCTGCTGACCGGCTTTTCAACGACTTCATCCCCAGATTTGGATACCCGGCCAAACTCCATCATGACCAGGGTCGAGAGTTTGAGAATGAACTCTTCAGATCTCTCAGACAGTTAGCTGGTGTCGCCCACTCAAGAACCTCGCCGTACCACCCCCAGGGTAATCCGGTAGAAAGACTCAATCGTACCCTGTTACAGATGCTCCGGACTCTGGGAGAGAAAGAGAAGGAGAATTGGAAGGACCACCTGCCGCATGTCCTCCATGCATACAATTGTACGAAGCACGAGGGCACAGGTTTCTCCCCGTACTATTTGCTGTATGGCCGACATCCTCGCCTTCCTGTTGACATCCTCTTCGGCCTCACAACAGAGGAGAGAACCGAGACCAATGGAGCAAGAGGATATGCTGAGAAATGGGCTGGAAAAATGATCGAGGCATATCGAATAGCAAACGCAAACAGCCGACAGTCCAGCTCAAAAGGAAAGACACAATATGATAAAAAGAGCAGAGGAGTGGTTCTCCAGCCTGGGGACAGGGTTCTCGTACGCAATCTCAGTGAGCGAGGGGGCCCTGGAAAGCTCAGACCGTACTGGGAGCAGCTGATCTACATCGTGAGAGAACAGGTTGGAGATAACCCGGTCTACAAAGTGAGTCCAGAGGCGGGAGGCCGACCCGTTCGTACTCTGCACAGGAACCTCCTGTTACAAGTCAACGACCTACCTGTAGAGCCACTTCAGAGTCCGACCACCACCGCCACAGCTGGGTCACAAAACAGAACTAAGAGAACCACACACACCCCAAAACCCACACGTGAGACACAGATCCCAGATATAAGTGACTCGGAGGAAGAGGAAGGTGCGCCTCGTTACTGGTTGCGAATACCTGTGGAGAAACCGAGAGTTGAGAGTCACTTACCTGATCCATATGTTGCAAAACAACCTTACCTGCAAAAGAGATCTGAACAGGATGAGACCTACCTGGCGGAGACCGCTCACGCAGAACCTGAACAGGAAACAGAGAGTGTCAGAGGTGAGGAGCAGGAGGCCTCCAGTGAGGAAGAACATGATATGGAGCCGCCTCCACCTACAACCGTTCAGGAGGAGCCGCACACAGTCCATCAGGAGGACAATGTTCCCACGCCACCACCTGAACCACAGATCCCTCTGAGACAGTCCACAAGAGAAAGACGGCCAGGCTATGTCTTCACTTACCCATCCTTGGGCCGACCAGCCTATCAGCCACGTCCCACCGTGAGTGCAGTAGGAATTCAGCCAGTACAGTGTTCTCACCAGTGTCTCTGTCCACCATACTTCCATCCCTTCCAACCCCCATCCATCGCCCCATACCCATACCTACCTGTCATGTATCCAACCCACTGTGGATGAAAGACCATGAAAGACATTCTCTATTCACCTGAAAAGACTTTGAACACTACATACATCATACAATTCAGACTTACCTGAAACACGCACACTATACATTTGACACTTAAGGAATACACACACTGAGGGTTTGAATGTGTTTTATTGAAGAAAGAAAAAAAAAGAGAAGATGTTTGTATGTTCAGAGTGAAATCCTTTCAAGTATCTTGTGTCAGGAGCCACTTTTATTTGTTGGGGAGTGTGTGATGCACCTTTGAAAGAAGGGGAGGTTATTTCTATGTTTATTTTGGGTGTCGTATTCCTTTGATTGGTGCAGTTGGCGCCCAGCTAAAGGATGGATGATGTTTTGCTGTGTGGTATGGTGTCATGTAGGTAGGGAGAGGTCGTGATGGGAAAGCGGAACCAAAGTGTGGCCACCGTTGCACCGCGGTGTCCAAAGGTGGGGGACTCCTCCCTCTTCCCTCAGACTGAACTTTGGAGAAGAAATGGCGGTCCGCTCCTTCACTTGCTCACCTTGATAATTCTGTTTTCCAGGATCCAGGTCCAGTGAAGGGCGGTGAACTCCAGCCAAAAATCATTTGTTATCACGGTTACATTATTATCTTTTGAAACCCGTAACACTTCATACAGTGGAAACCCAATGGACTAGTCTGTCTGTCAGTTTGACCCAAGAAAGCTTCACCATGTTTGCCTCCAGTCTGAGTCTGAGAGGTGTTTATCTGCGCAGGACCAGAGGATTTAATGTTACACTCACTTCGGTTTACGGTGGGTTTAAAGCTTTCAATGTAACTCCCTGTCAGCACGGCCGGAGTTTATTGCCACCACCGTGTTTTATTTGCTCACTAGACATGAAAGTGAACAATAAAACAAGTCATTTTCTGTATGGAGAGTCTGGGAGAGTGGACTTTTAATCTGGGGAGTCTGAAAACAAGACCACGCTAAATGTACCCTTCAAGGCCCTGAAGATCAATTTCCTCAGCTAGAATGGCAGCACGTCACAGCTCAGGGTCGGGCGGCGCAGCACTGGCATTGTTTGGGCCCCGGTTGCCATGGCAGCATCAAATGTTTGTCTATCATGGTCTGTCACAAAGAGATATCTCTGTATGGTTGTGGCGGAGGGGGCTGCTGCCACACAATGACCCAGCCAAGGCAGTGTGTCCACACAAGTGTGCCCTTCTCATGATTGCTCATTTCAGCATCACTGATGGTGATTGTGACCCAGTGGAGGAGATCAGGGTTTTTTTGTTTGTTTTTATTACTATGTAATGCTGCATTCACTGACCTTTTTGTCACAGTTTCTTCTCTAGCTACTACAGAGGTGATACAGCATGACATACTCTATCTTTGAGTAACCCTAGCCTAAACCTCCCCACAACAAATAAAGTGTTGTGTTGCCACCGTAACGCCCCATTCTGTAGTGAGAACAGGAAATGACATGTCATCTGTACATCACATTCTGAGCTATTTAAACAGCCTGCAAACAGAAGCACTATTACATTCACTGACATGTGATGCCTGTTTAGCTGTGGTTGGGTTCTCTCATGAAAGCATGAATAAGTGGTTGTGTATCTGTGGAGGGAAGGTCAATTAAAGGGATACGCCAACTTTTTTTTTTACGTGTCTTGCCTCACTCCTGAGTCCATGACAAGCAGATAGATACCATCCTTTCAACTGTGCGTGCAGTAACAAGAGAGAGCCCATATCGCCTGGAATAAGCTTAGCTCAAATGCTGGAAGTGTCAGCAACTCTAAACGGAAACCAGCGGGCCGATCTTAGTCTCAGAGCTGACAAAACTCTCCGGTAAGGCATCTTGAGCGGTCAAATGCAAATTAGCTCAAAGCTATAATCTGGTACAGTGCATCAGATGGCAACATTTATGTTTTAACTGTACATTGTCCCTTTTTAAATAAAATTGAATTGAATTGAAAAAAATGCTGGTAACGGGACGAGATCGGTCAAAACGGAGGGTTCAAGCAAAGCTGGTTTATTTTGGTTCAAGCTAGCTACATCGAGGGTAGATTAGCTTCCTATTTCAAAGTAAAAGCACCTCTGTATGTAAAGGGTAACGGGTGTTTTATTTTGTGAAAGTAACGGGAAGTGCATTGGTCACAACGGCTAGCTTGAGTAGCGCCGAATTCGTCTGAACAAAATTGTAAACAGCTGGTATTTGGACAAATTAACACACTGCTGATCTAAACGGCTACTTTATCACCTATAAATGTTTGAAATGTTGATAAAGTGATATATTTACAGAGTTTAGAGCTGAAATGAAATCAGCTTCTGACTGCTGATTTCAGCTCAGGTAGGAGGCAGGCTAACACTACCCATACACTTCCAGTGTTTGAGCTAAGCTAATTACAGGCGATACGGCTCTATCTCCCTTGTTACTGCACGCACAGTCGAAAGGATGGCGTCTATCTGCTGGTCATGGACTCGGGAGTGAGGCAAGACACGAAAATAAAAAGTTTGCATATCACTTTAATAATAGTAATGGAGCTGTTTTTAATATCAGTTGATATAAGGGAGAAATTCTGAGTGTCACATTCAGGGAGACTGACGTGTGTTTAATGTTCTCTGTGGAGTAGCCTACATGTTGATTCAATGGCTTACAGTCATAGGGCAGCATTCAAAGGCCAATCAGGACCAAACAGATCTGCTGCGTACCCAGAGTGCTGTTTGTTTTTCTCTTTTTTTTCTGCTAACATTTCTTTGTTCCCTGCTGTGGCACTTTGTGGCAATCTGTGCCCGTACTGTCAGGAAGCTCCATGACTCACACATGGATGTTTTTCATAGCAGTGACATTACTGTTTTAGAGCAGATGAAATCTCTAGAGGCTGATGTTTGTTGCTGGTTGCACAGCCGGAGCAGATTCTTGCACAGTGGTGTGAAAAAGATATGTAGCGGTTAATGACAGGGAAGAAAATGTTCTACAGGTGTTCTAAGGAGGGGAGGTGTATTAAAAGTCACTTTCACCTCGATGAAGGACGACCTGCTGAGGTTGAAACCAACATACATGACCACATATAGGTGTAAGTACTAGGCCTAATCTCCTCTTCTTGCTCTCGCTAAGTGTGCCAAAAGGATATTTCCTTTTCTTTACTTCATTAAGAATTTTTTCTATTTTCTAAGTGAGGCGCTGCACTCTCTCTGACATGTGACCTGCTAAGGCTTAAAATTAGGCTTGAGTAATTTAATATTGACTTGGTGAACCAATGACTTTTCATGTTTCCTGTATATCACACAAACAATATGCAGTTACATTAAACATAGTAGAAGCACTTCACTTTAAGCAATAAGTTGTTCTAGGGGGCAATACATTCTTTTTTCTTTTTTTTGCCCTATGTCTTCTTGATATCTTTGGCCTTGGTGACTTTCTGTACTAATCTTTGAAAGCAGCTATAATCAAGATTTCTATGAATGAATGTGTAATGTTGACAGTGGTCCTTCGTCGTAGCCCACAGACAATCATGGCACTACAGAGCTTTATAGCATCATTCATCTCTGCTTTGGTTTGATTTTCTGGTCTGAAACTTTAAGGATTAGGTTCAAAAGCAGTAAAAAAAAAAAAAAAGCCAGTGTGTTATCTGCCAAGCACCAAACGGCACACTGACAAACTTAGCAGCTAAAGAGCCAGACTTTCCCTCAGGAGATGGTGGAGACTAAGAAACTAGGCTAAAAAGAAGAGTGAACACTGGGCTTCACATTTAAAGTGACCAGAAGCGCTCCAGATGATAGCCAGTTAATGTTTGATTGACCTGGAAGCCAATCTCACTGCATTATATAAAGGCCATAATCCCTACAGCAGTAGGTTTATTACCTTTATTTGTCTGTGCAGGCTATTTTTAGAATGGCGGAGCAGAGCCGTGAGCTGCTAAGAGCTATGCTATGGGTTTAATGGGATTTCTTGGTTTCCCTCATCAAAGTCATCAAATAGAGTTGTTGGTTTTCGTATTTGATATGGAAAACCAAGAAATCCCATGAACCTCCGTAGCGTAGCTCAGAGCAGCTCACGGCTCTGCTCCACTGTTCTAAAAACAGCTTGCACCGACAATTAAAGGTAACAAACCTACTCCTAAAACTATAGGGATGGGCCAATTTGCCAAAATGTTGAACTATCCCTTTAATGTAGCTCAGTGTATTGTCAATGCAGCCATGGCTTTAACGTCAGTGGTTCGGCTCATGTGTGTGACTGCAATGTTTGAATGAGAGTGTGAAAACCACACACACAAGGGCCAGCGGCAGGAGCAGCAGGTGCAACTACCCCAATTGTGACACACTGACCCATACCCATGTCCCGTGTGCACCAGCCGTCATGGGGACAATACACAGGTCAGCAGTTTTAAAGTTGAAAGAGACTGTGCAGTACCTCAGATAGATGTAGACTAGACACTCTGTGGAACAAGCACCGTTAAAAAATCACACAAAGACCCTGTTACATAACCGCAACGAGTAAGTTTATTGATTCCCACAGAGGGTGTAGCTCTGTCAAACTCTAGTGACGGTGTCACGGTGTACACCACAACAGTTGTGTGAGGAGTACTGCTTTTGTTTCAGTTATAAACAGACACTCTTTCACCCACGCAACACACAGGAAGATGATCTAGTCACTGCTGAAACCACAAAAGTACATTCACTGGCCAGACTGGTCAGAGCCATGTGTAACGATGCAGCGCATTTATGAAGCAAATATAGACAGAAAAACAGCTTCTTTTTTTGTGCTTTTGAATACGGTTAGGGCCAGTGAGATCAAGTAACCATGGCTACAGTCTAGTAAATCTCTTCAGAGCAATATGTCTCTGTTGTGCATCATCATACAACACAAGCACAGGTCTTTTTTAGCGGGCTGCGTTATTCATTGTGTTGTTTAAAAAACCACATCTGGAATCATTTGGGTCTCGGACCAATTTTATTTACAAGCCCCAATAAAAACTTAAAATTCGGCGACACTCCTCAGAACGAGTGAGTGTCCCGTCCTGGGAAACAAAACAAAGCAGATTCATTGGGGGTGGTCTCGGTTTCAAAAGTAAATGCGTGTACCCATGACTCCCACTCTCTCAGCAGAACACAATGCTGATCCTGTGTGGGATTGATGCACTTTTACTGCTTTTTCTTTCTGTTTGTGGAAAGTTGAGGTCACAAAGCATCTGATTGGACATGACATAAAACCGTATTGTTTTTGCTCGGGGGCTCGCGTTGACTCTTTGCTCTTTTGATTTGAGTGTTTTCCCGACATTGTTTGAAAGGGTAATGAAACATAGCATAGCATTCTGGGCAAACGTCCAGCTCCAATTCTTCCGAGCTACCTGGGCTGCGAGGCCCGGGCTGTGCACTTGAAACAAATCAATTTTGGCATGTTCACATTGGAAAAATGCCAAGTTCAAGATTTAAAAAAAAAATAAGAGTGCTGGAGGAATCTTTGAATCAGATAGGATGTGATATCCTGCTGAGAAATAATGAAACGTTAATTAGATGATTTGTCGCATGCATTATGCCATTGTTGTGCAGAATGCACGGCCTGATAGAAATCAACGTCTCAAAGTCTGGAAAGGTTTTTTTTTGTGTCTGTGTGTGTGCATGTGGAAAATGTGTGGAAAGTGTGTCAGCTGTTAGCTTCGTGCTGCGGCTGAACGATTTCCCTCCCAGCCAGGTCAGCCCGCCTCCTACAGCTCCTTCCACAAGCGCCGAGCCAACGGATGTCCTGCTCCGAGTGGACGCCACCGTGCGCTGCTGCCTCCTGCCCACAGACACACACTGACACTGACACTGACACTACACGACCACGTAGCCTCCACTCTCCTTCATTTCAGAATAACTCAGATACCTGCGCTGCGGCTTCACGGCAACGTGTCAAAGTTGAAACATGCTGCGGTTGCGTGGTTGGAGTTTTTAAAATTCAGAATGGTAATGAAAGAGCTCCAGCGGTCGGTGTTGAGTCCAGAGCTGTCTGTGCTTGTGCCTCGCTGTGGCCTTACAAAGAGGCTTCTTTTTTTTTTCTTTCCTCTCCAGCCACAGCTGACTCATTGCTGGAAAAACTGAACTTCCTATGTCAGTCTTCACAGCTCTGTAAAGTTTTCTCTTTCTTCTCCAACAGCCATGCTCTCTGTGTCAGTTTTGGCCTGGTGAGATAAGACAAGTGCTTTCCTTTAGTATTTTCTTGCAGTACAATATATAGAGTATAAATGATGAGCAGCTGTTTAAAAATTGAACTCTATCGCTATTATTATCACACGCTAAAAAGGGCCTCTTCAATTTCTGTGACATGTCTATAGATATTAGTGATGTTGTGACACATGATCTGCTTTAGTCAGACTGTTCTGTCCTGGATCAGTTTGTGTCTTTGTTATTTTATGCTGTTGCGTTGCAGCTGATTACTGAATCACTGACTTGTAGGGAACTAAATTTGGTGTCATGACTCAAAGTTCTTCAATAAGTAAATGACTGGAGCATATCTAAGGAAGCGGGTGTCATTTTGAAAATATTTTCCATCCCTTCAGCCAAAAGTGCCACCATATTTCAAGTGTTTTACAGACATCGGGTTCCTGCTTGATTTATGCTCCCGGTGACATTTCTGAGCATTCCTCCGGGCTCGGCCGCTCTCCCTTGGCTCTGCTGCAGCCACCGCAGCTTTAACTCTCTCAACGTGTAGGGAGCAGCAGCAGCAGCAGCGGTGATATACAATGACAAGAGTGTTTGTGAATCCCGACAGATCCAGTCCCTTCATTACCCCTTGTGTTTCCTCCCCTTGCCGGTTTGTTTGCCTCGTTGTCGAAGCAGCGGCCTTAAAGGATCCTTTTATTGCCCCCTGGCCATGGTATTATTTAGCATTCTGGGTATGTTTGCATGCGTAGTCCATCCCACTTTGCGAGTGAGACATAAGAGCTTGGCTTTCTCCAAATCTCCAACATGCAGTGTGCTTGTTGGCTTGGTGCTCTGCAGCGACGCGGTACAGGCCGGTTTATTGTTACTGAGCAAATTTACTCGTGGCTTTATGAACATCCCTTCTAATCAATGTCTCTCTCTGCCTCCCAGGTACACCCAGCCATGATCGAGGACAAGGGTCACCGTGTGACCGACTACTTTGTGGTGGCCGGGCTGACAGACAAGTCCACGCCCTTGGAGCAGGATCTGTCCGAGACCAAGTCCAGCGGGCCCAAATCCCCCATCACGGACTTGGCCGTCATCAACAGATCGGCGGGGGAGGCGGTGCCGGAGGGCTTCACATGCATCGACAGCACCTACAGCGGCCAGCAGGCCAACCTGAACCATGGCAGCCTGAAGAGCCCGGAGCTGTTCCTGTGCTACAAGAGGGCTCGGGGGAAGCCCCCCCTCATTGACATCGGGTAAGGCAGAAGTTTGTTCCTGCCGCTGTTTGTAATCTGGATTGTCTTTATGCGTGCGGCGGCGAATGACTCATTCTAATTGGCTTCACCATCAGTTTCTAGGAATGTGCCCCACTGAGAGTCAACACACCCTCCCCACAAAAAAAAGGCAACTTTTGATTAAAGCTCAGCCTGAATCATTCATTACCACATGAAAAGATCTTAAAGTGATAATTTTATATCACTCTTGGTGAACTTTTATGACGATGGCTGTAAAATTCATTCTTACTGTGGGAAAGAATTTCCCCCTGGGGTCAATAAAGTCTTAACTAACCAACTTTATCCAATTCCACATGTTAACTCTGTGTTACTGGGATCACACAGCTCCACAGTGCTAGTGAACATGTCGTCAGTATTTCACATGCACTAAATCACCCTGACGAGGCCCTCATTGTCGCTCTGTCTGCTTTTCTGAGGTAACTTTGAAGTGACTGTCAGTTTGTCACATTCACAGCGACTCTGATAACACGACCCAGCATTCTTTCAGAGGTGGAAGGAAGTAGGTGTGTCGGCTGCTTCGCTCACTCATCCCCCTCCTCCCTCCCCGTTTCGTCATGGAGACCTCCTCCTCAGGGCCACGCCTCTTGGCTCTCGTCCATCGATAGGAATTTTCCTGCTTCCTCCTATTATCTTATTTCAGGTTGCACCATTTTGATTTATTTCATCTGGTCGAGTGAGCTGAAAGGCAACACGGCATCGCTGCCTTGCATCATCTACGCTTCATACATGTGTTGTCTGTGATAAATGAACGAGCAGGAGTGTTTCATCCAGAGCCGTGATTGCTACTACCTGTAGCATTTCACATCAACACACCTCCGTCTTTGTCTGAGGCCTTTTCACATCTCCTGCTAACAAACTGGACTTTCCAGTTGCAACCGTTCACTCTGGAAAACTCCTGCAAAGTCAAGCTTCGGCTTAAATCAGAAATAGTTGTCTCCGCTTTAAAAACGCCAACGCTACACCTCTACTCTGCTGTGTCCTGTGGTGAATTTGCTTCGTTTCATGTCTTGTTAATGCGATTCCCGTGTGCTAACTGCAGAGCTGCATAAAACCCTGCTGAAAGGCTGCAGCAGCTTGGGCCGCTGAGCATAAACAGAAGATCGTATGTCGAGTAATGTTTCCTCTTAAGAGGTTGTGCAATCCTGACATATGGGGCGGAGGAAATAGAAGTAACTCAGCTCCTATTCGAGGATTCACAGTCATTGTCGGGCTCCTATGTGCTTTTGTTTTTATTCGCTGAAGCAACAAATCAGTCAAGTTTAATGAGGCTGAAGGACAGATTACACCAGCTTGTCTTCCTCTCTGTCTGCAAACACAGAAAATATTAAGACTCACTGTAAAATGCATGACTCTTTTATTAATAAATGATATAAAAGGCGTGTTTGTTTTAATAGAAAAGCCATGCATGGATGCTCGGTGCCATTCGTCCAACAGCTAATGGTCAAACTATGACGGCCAGTGAATATTTTTGGCCCTGTTGCAACAGCGGTGTCTTCCTCTGCCATCAGCTGACAGACCCTTAGACCTGCGAGCTGCCTTATTCCACTGAAATAATAAATGAGAAACTAGCAACCTGTAAATCATTCATTCTTCCGTCTGCCTCCTCTCTGCTGTCAGCGCAGCCAGCATTCCCAGCCCCGAGGCTCCACAGCGTCACGACTCACTGTGCCCATTAAGACTCTGTTTTTGTCGCCTAAATGAGAATTTGTTGGCAACTGTACTCCTGGCCTCTTTAGGTTTGTCCTGTGCTCCTTTCAGAGCAAATGGAGTGTTTCAGGACTATTATATCTGCAGTGGCTGGTCCAGACCCCCGCACAAGGTTACAAAACGTGTTTTGGTGTCGTTTTGGTTGAAAAGGGGACGGGGGGGTGGGTCAGCAATCAAAGCTCCTGGACTCCCACATGGCATTGTCCTGATGGAAAGGGAGGACATGGAGCATTCTGCCATTAAAGCCCTGCAGTCATGCAAAAAAGCCCAGCGCAGTGGGGCACTGATTACTTTCCTCAGTGGAACTTTTAATAATGCGATACATCACAGCAGGTGTGATAAGAGAGCGAGTGCTCACTTTACTTTGTGCTTTTAAGTCGGACGTTAAAAGTCTTGACATGCAAGTTTCCCCCCGTCTGGACTCATGAGTGAGTCAGCTGGTAAATATGTCTGAATCAGATCATCCAGTGAAGAGCAGCTTCTCACGAGGCCTCAGAGGGAAAGCAGAGCTCTGAACAGAGTGAGTGGTGCCGACCACACACTGATCCTCCCTGTGAAGCAGGAGAACCAGGGATTATCCCACAGCTCCGCCTCTCGATGGACGGATTGGCAGGAATGAAACGCACACTTTTGCAGTGTGTCTCATGCTTCACTGTTGTCATTTAAAGGGATAGTTCAACATTTTGTAAAATGTGCATATTGCCATAATCCCTCTAGTCATAGCAGTAGGTTCATTACCTTTAATTATCAGTGCATGTTGTTTTAAGATCAGCGGGGCAGAGACGTGAGCTGCTCAGCAAACACAATAGAGGTGAATGGTACAGGTCCCCTGTCCCTCATCACACTCATCAAATACACAATCCAACAACTCCAAAATTCCTTTTTCCTGTTTCACCTGTGATAATCATCATAATTATCTGACATTACCACACATGAAATAATCATGTCACTAAACGTGCACTTTTGAAATCACTCCACCCAGCAGCCGTGTCTGGTTCCGGCTATGCATTTGCCTCGAAAATAACGTCTCGTGATGTTACATGATTATTTCATAGCGTAGTGAATGTGCAGTGATGAGCATTTTGGAGTTGTTGGATTGTGTATTTGATGAGTTTTGAAGGTCAGGGGACCTGTACCATTCACCTCCATTGTGTTCACTGAGCAGCTCACGTCTCTGCCCCGCTGATCTCAAAACAACATGCACCGATAATTAAAGGTAACAAACCTACTGCTATGGCTATAGGGATTATTGCGAATAGGCGAATTTGCCAAAATGTTTAACTATCCCTTTAAACTTGAACATGTTGATGTTCTTGCAGCGACACTGTTGCATCATCACAATGTGAGTTATTTATCTCCTGGCAGCAAACTTTGTTTACCTAATAAAGGCCTGGCCTGACAGCAGAGCTGATTCCAGGACAGCAGCACTGTATCTGAGCCTCTTGATTGTCTCTGAGAGTTTTAATGTGTGGGTGTGATGTCAGCGGTGCCATCTTAATATCTCACTCTGAATTTAGAAACAGAAAACATTGCTATAGACTTCCTCTTCACATCTCTGTTTGTCTCCTCTGTCCCTTTGAACGTTATCTCATCTCCATTCTCGACAGAGGCACAACAAGATATTTAGCTTTCTGTTTTGCCGTGTTCGTCAGGGTTCTGTACGAGGGCAAGGAGCGTCTGATCCAGGGCTGCGAGGTCATCCAGGCCACGCCGTACGGCCGCTGCGCCAACGTCAACAACAGCTCGGCCACCTCACAGCGCATCTTCATCACCTTCCGCCGAGCGCCGCCCGTTCAGCCCCAGAACTCCCTGGCGGTGACGGACATCTGCGTCATCGTCACCAGCAAGGGCGAAATACCACCACACACCTTCTGTAAAGTGGACAAGAACCTCAACTGTGGCATGGTACGTCTGGTTTTTTATTCCCTCGCCGACGCTTCAGCATCATCATTCCTGAGATAACAAATGTGTGACGTCGTCTATGCAACCTTTTTGAACCTTTCAGTGGGGCTCCAGCGTGTTTCTGTGCTACAAGAAATCAGTATCTGCGTCCAACTCCATCAGTTTCAAAGCTGGTGAGTAAAAGTCACTTGATTATATGTCTCATCACATCTTCAGCCGTCATCCGTCATCTGTTCCCTCTGAGCAGGGTTTGTTCTTTGTTTCACTGGCTCCTTTTTATCATAGTTACTTTATGACTTACCTTTTATTCCATCATTATCATTTATCATTCCATATCACTATTAGTGCTTCATTTATCAGCTTTTAGCTCTGCTTCCTTTCAGATTTATCGGCTCTCCTCTAATTATCCTCCCTGATGCCACAGTCACAGATAAGAGCACAAACACCAGTGAATATACCTGTAAACTACTTCATGGCCCTGTATGTAAAACACGCTTTCACGTTAGCCTGATTTTATTGTTGTTGCAAATTTGACATTTATGAAAAAGACACAAGATAAAAGTGAACACACTGGTCTTTAAAGGTCATTGTGTGTGTGTGTATAGGAAATACGCAGTGAGTAGAATAATTAATAGTGTGTGCAGTTTGTAGAGCGGTGTTGCAGAGGCACAGGAAGAGAAATGCATAAGTGATAAAACACTTTGTAAAATTATGAAAAGGCACATCACAATTTGCTGGAATTGGCTCAGACACATGGTATTCGATGACATCACGTGACATTGTTATTGTTATCGATCAGCAACAGGTTGTTGCACCAGAGAAGTAACACAAATAGACTAAAAAACTCCTTTGTACCCATCAAACTGGTATATTCCACAGTGGGTGGGGCTAGATCACCACACAACACTACATCAAGATTCACTTTTTTTTCTGGTCATTTAATTAATAAGTCAATTAGGACAAGGCAACTATTGCAACCTTTGTACATTTTTAACCTTTTTATATGTTATTTGCACTCTTTTGTTTTTTTTGCTGGACCATATTGATATTGATATTTGACATTTGGCATTATTTTCATTTCTTTTTTATTAGATTTGTGTTTGTGTTTTTATTTTCTCTTTTTTGCGTTTTTTTCTTTCCCTTTCATCTTTTAATGTATGGCGCTGCAACTGGAACAAAAATTTCCTGAGGGGATTTCCCCAAGGGATCAAAGTCTTTATCCATCCATCCATCCATCCATCCATCCATCCATCCATCCATCCATCCATATATACATCCATCTATCCATCCATACATCCATAAATTGTTTCTACAATTATGCAGCCTAGTTAAAGGACGCAGTACCTGAATTTCCCTCATGGGCTTGAATAAAGTGTTTTTCTATCCTATGTGATAGGGATGCACCGATATGAAAATTTTGGCATCCATCCATTGTTTTTCTGTTATGGCCGATAATCGACAATTATGCAAGATGATACCAGACTAGTCATAAACTGAATTTTTGAATGTCTTCCTTTATTTTCAGAATGTATTTTACCTGAATTTCCTCGCATTACCTCAACTTTGGGTTGCTTGAATAAAGTGTTTTTCGGACCGATATCCTATTAATGCAGATATATTGTGATTCTACAGTGATATAGAAATATGCTCTAACATTGTAGCTGGAGGTAGTACAGCTGCTGCCATCAGCCTCAACTATGTTTTGGTCTCATCTCAAGCAGGCGCAGCGTCACTGATCAGCCTGTAGATCTTAATAGTCTTCCTCAGCTGACATTTCATCACTGCCGTGTGGCATTTTCACTGCCTGAAGGCTTTCTTAGCAACTTGACCTTTGGAATAATTCATTGTGCAACACACATATAATCAGTGCTCATATAAACGTGTGGACACACACCCATGCAGACGCACACACACACTAGCTTTATCTTCTCTTGCCGGCCTTTTTCCTGTGAAGCGACTGTTTATTCATCTCAGACAA
The DNA here is from genome assembly GCA_030347415.2 of Decapterus maruadsi. Taxonomy (NCBI): domain Eukaryota; kingdom Metazoa; phylum Chordata; class Actinopteri; order Carangiformes; family Carangidae; genus Decapterus; species Decapterus maruadsi. The sequence continues at coordinate 19,725,486 of CM064898.1, forward strand.
CAGCACTTCCTGCCACGCCTGTTGCTTGTGTGTCAGCAGGCTTGTTTGGGTATGTGCAGCATGTTCATGTAAGAATGTCAGTGTCTTGTCAGAACTGCATCTCATCAAACGACTCACACTGAGAAGCAGAACAGCTATTCCTCAAAATGAAACCTCGCCAGTGACTGTGTTTCATCTGAACTGGAACATACTGATGTCCCTTTGCTTACAGTTTCCTTCGACTCAATCCTGTCTTTTCCTTGATACTGTGTCATTGCTACATCAGCATAATGTGAGTTGACATCCACATTCTCCCTTTCTCTCTCCAGGTCTAATCTTTCGTTACCCGGAGGAGGACTACGAGTCGTTCCCTCTGTCCGAGTCTGTCCCTCTGTTTTGTCTGCCTATGGGCGCCAAGATCGAGTGCTGGGCACCAAACACACGCGACCCCCTGCCTGTCTTCTCCACGTTCGTCTTAACCATCTCCTCTGGTGAAAAGGTGAGGCGCGGTCGTCAGAGATAAATTAATTCGGCAGAGAATTAAGATTGCTCCTCGATTTAACTGATTGAAGTCTTGGAAACCAGATTAATCCCAGAGTTTGTCCTCCGGTCGCAGGTGTATGGATCAGCCATCCAGTTCTATGAGCCATATTCAGTGGATTTGCTGAGCGAGAAGCAGAAGATCCAGCTGGGCCTGCTCACCACGGTGGAGAAGAAGATGATCCCCAATCGTCCCGTCAACACCAACAAATGCATCTGTCTGCTCTCGCGCTGGCCCTTCTTCGAGTCCTTCCGCAAGTTCCTGATGTTCCTCTACAAGCTCTCTGTCTCAGGCCCACACCCACTGCCTATTGAAAAGTAAGAGCCTCTTCACCACTGTTGTTTATTTGGCTGCGGTGGATGCGTGGAAATGATCCAGACACCTTCTACACCAGATTTAATTAGTTGTTTGTTTTTTTCTCAACAGGCACATCTCACACTTTATGCACAACGTGTCATTTCCTTCCCCTCAAAGGCCCAGAATCTTGGTCCAGGTGAAAAATCCCCAACCTCCCCTTCCTCATCTCATTTCTTTGAATCACAGATCAGAAATATTGCTTTTGCTTTTGTTTTCATATTTTCCTCACTGTCGACTTTCTCTTTCAGCTCTCGGCACATGACACCCTGATCCTCTCCCAGCCCGTGGCCACACCGCTGCCCCTCAGGTACAGCCTGAGTGCCCGCATCGCTTAACAATTTCTCTACAAATGATAATGTTCTGTTGTTCTGTGCAGACGTGGATTCTTTTCACTTCGACAGTTTTGTTTCCATTCGGGATAAACGTAGCTCTTGTCCTTCACCTCATGTTCTGTATCAGTTGAAGAAAAACACTCGAGGGTAGTTCCAGAAGAAAAAAGAAGAAGCAAAACTCACTCTTTATTTGTTCTCAACCTTGGCCATGATTATTATTGAGTTTTTCAAATTGCATAATTTAAAAACGTGCTCAGGCGTCCACTCTCTTTGACCCACCTTTTGTGGCTCTGAAGGCTGAAAACTGCCCACTCTTTGTTAAAGTGTCCACAAAAACCTAATTCAGCTTAATGTGACCAACTGCTGCCTATGCAACTGCAATATCCAGTTATTAATGAGGATAGCGCACGAAAAATGAAGGTGATTTCAGACATAACGTAACGTTAAAGCTTTCATGATGGTCGCGTTATGTTCTGGAAACGCCTCAAACGATGTGACAACATTTGCACAAACACAAGACAACTAGTGGAAACAGTGGATCAAATAGACTCTTGGCAATCATGAGCAAATAACACTTAATGGGATATTGTCCTAACAGTATTAAAATCTGCTGTGCATCCTTAGAAATGACTGTCAAATTGAATCAGTGCCACACACAGTCTCAGAGGAGATTTTCCACAGGGTTTTTCCTTTTGGGATCTTTATTAGCTGCCATTGTTTCGATGAGTTTTAAGTTACATGTCCCAGTGTTTCTGTCTTGTTCTTGTCTCTTATATAACTAGTCTCGCTCTAGCTACATGCCCTAGTTTTAAAGCCTCAACTCCATCTATTCACACTCTTTCCTCCTATCTTCTTCCCATCCTGAGTTCATTATCTCATCTGTCTCCTCTGTGTTCTCCATCCCTGTCAGTGGGGCGGACTACGGCACCCTCCTGATGAACCTGGGCTCAGAGAACTGCGCCACGCTGTTGCACTTTGTCCTTCTGGAGAATAAGATCCTGCTGCACTCGCTCCGACCCGCTGTGCTCACTGGAGTGGCCGAGGCTGTGGTGGCTGTGAGTAGACCGGCTCCGCCGTCCAAGTTTCACACAGTCGTGCAGAAAGAACTTCAGTGACGTCTATTTGTCGATTTCCATCTGCTTTAAGTTATCAGTTAAATTCAATTTACTTTTAGACCAAGTGTGTAGTTCAGGAGAAGTTTGAAATATTCTAAACATTAAAATACACGCCATGTGAAATTACAAAATTATTTTCAAAATGTACAATGAACCCACAGCCTCTTCACCGTATATGTGATGCGAGCAGCTTTTGGTGCCTTATGTATTTCAGAAAGGATTAGGAGGTAGAGCTGAAATTCATTCCACTCCTCCAGTCAACATACCTGGGGCAAACACTGAACCCAATAATGTGTCCATCCCTAAAATGCTGAAAGGGTAATGTGACCATTACATTGTAAAGCGCCTTGAAATGAAAAATACATACTGAAATTCATACTATAATACTCAAAGTAATAATAAAAATGCTGATAGTGAAATGAAAAAACCAAAAAAAACAAGTGAATATTAATAATAGATAATATTACTAATAATAGTGAACACAAGTTCATTTTTGTTTGGATAAACCAGTTCTTAAACAGAAATAGTAATACCACATATATGAATGGATATGAATCATCTGCATACATAAACATAAACAAGCATAAACTTTAATGTCGAGAAAGCCAAAAACACAGCCTGATCATTACCTGCATACACGCACACACACATACACACACAGTCATCATTTGGATTTCGTCCATTTCTTCAGGCATTTCATCATAAATCACTATCATGCCCTCAGTGAATCATCAACAGCTCATATTTTCCCATGTAGACAAAATATGCTTCTGACATAGTTTTAACATTTTATATATAACACTGACTGATATAAACCTTCAGCTGGGGGCGGTGTTTAGCTATAGCTATAGTCCTCACTGCAGGCAGCCCTGGTTCGAATCCCGTGTCGAGCGGCCCTATCCTGCGTGTCACCCCCCCCTCTACCTCCCATTTCCTGTCAATCTCTCAACTGTCCTGTCAATAAAAGGCAAAAAAGCCTGCTTGGTCAAAGCCACTCAACTTTGGCTCGACTGATATCACCTGGTGTAAATAATAATTAAAAATGTTCAGTTTTTTGTTTTTTGTTTTTTATACTGAGTTATCTGTTTTTGCAAATTTTGCTAATTTTTGCAGATAGATAGATAGATAGATAGATAGATAGATAGATAGATAGATAGATAGATAGATAGATAGATAGATGGCATTGCAACAAAAATAATTCTCCAAAAAATGTGGATATGAATCCTCTGTAACAGTCACCAGATGAGTCATTATCCTGAGAGAATAAGGCAAATGTTGTCCGTTTGGTTACACCAGATTCTACATTGAGTGTAAATATTAGTAATGACACCTTGTCTATCATGATAGTACACAGCTATATCTCACTCTATAATCACAGGTGCTCTATAATCATATCTCAAAGCTAAAACCTGTTGTCATCATTCAATCACACAACATCAACGGTTAGAGTTAATTATAGTTCATAAAACGTAGCTACTGGATCCGCCTGACTTTCTCCCTGTTGCAGATTCTCCAGCTCCATGAACACAAAATTGGTCAATTATGTCTCTACAAATACTCAGGATGTCACAATCCCCCAAAATCCCCTGAGGCATTTGAACTGTCACGTTACATTAACAGTTCAGCTGACAATATCGAAGAAGGTTACGTAACTGAGATTGTTGCCCAAGTGTAATTCTGTAGACGGTCTTTTTAAATTCAGAGCAGTAATCACAACTCATGTACCTCTTGGCACCATGTTGGATGTTTGTTTTTCTGTGTCTCCCTCCACAGGGTGTGATGTAAAACCCCTCACCTCTGTCCGTCTGACTGTAGTAATCCTGCCTCTCCCTCTCGTCTCTCCTCAGATGCTCTTTCCCTTCCAGTGGCAGTGTCCCTACATCCCACTGTGCCCACTCTCTCTAGCGGGCGTCCTCAACGCTCCGTGTCCATTCATAGTGGGTGTGGACTCCCGCTACTTTGACCTTTACGACCCCCCACCAGATGTTGTCTGTGTGGATCTGGACACCAACACTATCTACCTGTATGCTGCGCCTCGTCACTAAAACCCATCTCACCACCTGCCTTGTACAGTGTAAATATATGATTATGCGCCACAGCTGAATAAGTCGGTCGCGTTGTGTGTTGCAGGTCGGATGAGAAGAGACACAACAACTGGAAGAATCTCCCAAAGAAGCCCTGCAAGAGCCTCATCAACTCACTGAGCAACTTGCACCACCAGCTGGCCACTGGTATGAACAGCAGCTCCTGTTTAAAGTGGACAAAATAACAGCTTTATAACATAAACCAAACTATAAACCAACAGCAACATGTACATGTGTGTAATGTAGAGTTAAGTCTTAATCACAGTGAAAAATACCTGGTCATTATAAGCTTGTCAATGCCAGGGCCTTTGTATTAATAATTATAATAAGTCTGCATGATATATTGTTCAGCACCTGTTGTTGTCTATGAAGCCGTGAAACTGAAATGTAGTCAAAGGTCAGACCAGTATAATTATACGACTTAACAGGTCGATAGATCATAGTGGTTTATTAATAACAGTGACCTTTATTTATTTATTTATTTATTTATTTATTTATTTATTTATTTATTTATTTATTTATTTATTCATTACGCACTCTTCAAAATAAGGTTACAAATTATAATCAGGTAAAGTAAGATAAGATCTAAAAGCACAAGGTCTTAAAAGACAATAGAGATAAGTTATGTACTGAAACATTTAGATGCTTATCTATAATGCTTATGCTTGCTTATCACATCTCTTCTCTATGTTAGACATAAAAGTTACGTGGAAAATAAATGTGTGCAAAGACTAAAAGCAACAGAATCAATCAGAAGGAAGAGTAGATTATAGGAAAAAAAGTATTATTTCATTATGTAATCAGTAATATTTCAAACCAACCAACAACTGTTTATGCTTTGTCACTCAAACAACGTAAAAAATACCCTTCATTCCATTTGTGTTTCAGTTTCAGTGCGTCAGTCGGCGCAGGAAGGCTCAGCGGTGGACATGACCCCCATCGAGGCCGACTTCACCTGGCACAAGAAGAAGACGGCCCTGGAGATGGAGATCCAGGAGGCTTTCCTCCGCTTCATGGCCTCCATCCTGAAGGGCTACCGCTCCTACCTCAAACCCATCACGCAGGCGCCGTCTGAAAAGGCCACGGCTGCAGACTCCCTCTACGACCTGCAAGGTGAACCGAGGGGATCGGGAGCTTACTATACATGAAACGCAGTTCTTTTATAAAACAAAAGTTAAAAGGATCACGTGAGAGACCTTCTAGATGAAGAATTGATTCTGTTCATGAGGCAGCTGCTGCTTTAGAAGCTGGGTTTGTTGATGGCTTCCTGTCTTTGTATCTTATGCATAATTTACAGCCTTTATTCACCTAATGTTTAATTTTATTGACATCTCTATTTCAAGGAGGGTCTCAGCTATTACTCATCTTAAGTGTGTTAGAGATCAATCACCTTTCCCATGGGCTGTAATAAGAGATCACTAATGCTTGTTGCCGGGAAACTGGTCTTTTACAAACCAATTTTAGACGCGGCGTGAAGGAAAAGGCTTTTAACAACGTTTATCTGAACACTTTTCAAAAATGGCTGCACATTGATTTGATTGACTGATGTTACGCAGGGATGGTAAACACACAGGAGAATAGTCAGATGCATATTTCTTTTTGTTTGAAGTGAATACAGAAAGACTGGCTTCCATGATAACCACAGACCTGCCTTTTCCTTCCGACAGGGTTTCTCAAAAGCAGAGACAGAGCCCACCAGAAGTTTTACTCCCAGCTCACCAAGACCCAGATCTTCATCCGCTTCATCGAGGAGTGCACCTTCGTTAGCGACAAGGACACCGGTTTGGCCTTTTTTGACGATTGCGTGGAAAAGGTGATTAACCAGACGGCAGCATCGGCCTGGCTTCGCGTATCTACACGTCGACCGCTGGCTTCTTGTTGTTTTGTGTTTCCTCTTCCTCTGGAGGGTTTTCTTTCCATGAACAAGTCTTTTGTTTTATGTTGTTTTATTGGCAAAATAACATGTGTCTGCTGGGAGACTAAGGAAGCCAAAATTTCCTCTGATTCATTCTTTTCCCTTTGCTCCGTTTCCTCTTTTTGCAGCTTTTTCCCTCTGATAAAATCACCGACAAGGGCACCAAGGTAATCGCTTCCACTGTGATCAGATTTCCTCGCGCCTTGCTTCTTTTCTGTTTGTGTCTAACATTAAAGGGTAAATAAATTGACCATTTTTCCCCCTTCGATAAACGCGTCCACCGAGGGGCTCGAACACTTCCTGCTTTTCTTCTACCCTTGAAAATCCTAACTACAATCAAACAAGCATGTTTAACTTCCTAGTTGGAAAAGAATAACGGAGTGCGATATGCTTGTAGATGTTTACTGTCTGCCATCGGAGATAGCGTGTGGCGTTTTCAGTCAGGCTAAAGCTGTGGATGTGATCCTCGCTGCAGGTTGAAGGAGAGTCATCTGAGGACACCAGACTGCTGGAGCTGGATGAGTCTCAAAAGAGTGAGCACACCGTGTTTGTCATGCCCCCCGAACCTCCGGCTGACGACGGATCCGAACCGGCTATCCGATACACGTAAGTGCTTTTTTTTTTTTTTAAACTACAGGTTGTTAAAACTTCAGCAAGAATTGATGTATTTGAATATTTTCCCATCGATTTTTCACCGTCTCTCTCCTCCTCCAGCTATAAAGGCTTCCCCAGATTGCAGATGGATCTGTTTGACCGTCCAAGAGTGTTACGACCAGCACTCAGCAGCAGAGCAGCGGGGGCCAGTTTGTCCAGCAGCCCTGCACTGCTGGCAAAGAGGACAAAGCAGGTGTGTGCATCCTCACACAGTCAGACACTCTGTTCCTGTGTTAATTTTGTCGGCTATCTTTCAATGTATTTTTAGTCTTAGTCTTGTGTCAAATGCCTGTCAATCTTTTTTTAGTCTTTGAAAGCAGATCGACAGTAATGTTAACCAAAATGAATCAATCATTTTAGTCTTTCTCTCACTCATTTCACAAGATTTAAGTCATTATTACCTGATGTAGCAGCTCCACATGTTGCCAAAGAGCCCACCAAATTTTATTTTTTTAAGCAGGTAACTTCACAGATGTGACCCAGATGCAGCTACAACGTCTCAAATAAGGAATAATAATTTTGATCGTCTATTGTTCCATGTGTTTCAGGCAGGAATACATTTATTGAAACACGGGTTAACACATGAAATGATTGATTGGCAGCACGTTTTAGCAGAGAAGCTCTGTTTGTACTCGCCGCATTTAGCACAGACAGCACCAGTGCTCTTCACTCAGACACACACACACCTGGCAGCAGCACAGGAGGAGAAAAAAACTGAGGTGCATCCAGTGAAAGCACTTTCTGGATTGTAATTTAAAAGTGTTAATTTTGTCACTGTCAGTGTTTAAGGGCATTGATTTAGTCTCGTCTTCATCTTTCAAATCAAAACATCGTTGATGAATATATTTCATCTAGTCTCATCTGATGAAATGAACACCACTCTGTTCCTGGTGCTACTCATCCTCCGTCCGCAGCGTCTTTGTTAAAGAAACGCCTCCGTGTTGTGTCTCCTCCATCCAACAGGAGATCAAGTTGGCCTACAAGATGGCAAAGCGTTTCTACTCCAACCCTCCGCTGTGGGCCCGCTGTCTGTTCAGTCACTGCTACAGCATGTGGTTCATCTGCCTGCCGGCGGCCGTGCGGCTGGCCAAGTCCAAGAGCCGCGCCATGCAGCAGGCGTACAACGTCCTCCTGAAGATGAGGACCACTGAGGTGGAGGTGCTGGACGAGGTACGGTCAAAAAACATGTGACATTTTGGGTTATCATGTCTCAAATCTTCATATTTTTACTTTTTGTTAAATTTAATCCACACATTAAGGTTCATGTTTCCATGTCTGTGGCTGTAGGTGTGTTACAGAGTGGTGATGCAGCTCTGTGGTGTGTGGGGTCTTCCTGTCATGGCTGTACGGGTCTTGGTTGAGATGAAGAAAGCCGGAGTACACCCCAACGCCATCACATATGGATATTACAACAAGGTCATATGTCACATGACTTTCTTATATTATAGCATACAATCTAAAGCCACAATAGCAATTAAAAAAAGCTGACCTCCTGTGTCCTCATCTTCCACAGGCCGTCTTAGAGAGCCCGTGGCCAAGCAGAAACCGCAGTGGCCTTTTCATGTGGACCAAGCTTCGCAATGTGCTTCGAGGAGTGGCCCAGTTCAAGCAGGCTCTAGACCGCACCACTTCTGAGAAGGGACTTGCACCCAGCACCACAGGTGGAAATTGAATATCTACCATATGATCAACATTTTCTTTGCATTTCTCCATTTTTCACACCCATTTTCTGTCCTGTAGCTGCATCAATAGGAGGATCAACAGCCTCTGATGCCGACCGCTTGAGTCACGGTAGCGCCGACAGCTCCAACGAGGTCAACGGTGAGGAACGGAACCTGTTTGCACACAGCCACAGCATGGAGGACACAACAGACAACCACTGTAGTACAGGTAAACCACACTGAAATATTTTCACAGCTTTGGACATGGTTGAAATGTTTCATACTGTCACTAACAGTCTCAATAGAGCTCAGTATGATGTAAACACATTCCCATTTTAAGTCATAGTTATCTAAACAAGTCAGTGTGGGGAAAAAGAAAAGACTAATGATTGAAGTTAGACCCAGGCTGTGAGCAATCTCCTTTAATAATATGCTCTTTGAAATCCAGTTCTACCTGAGTGCAGCATGGTAATGGGATTCTGTGCTTCACAGGGCGGCAATCGGATCAAGGCTACGGCTCCAAGGATGAGTTACACCAGGAGCTGACAGAGCATTCAAACACAGCTGTGCTCTCTGCTGAGGAGAGGAATGCTGCTAAAGCACAGCGCAATGGTGAGAGAAGCTTCCTCTTTTCACATGTGCTTTATGTATGTATGCATGTTGATGCTGATGTCTAAAATAAAATTATTAATGATTGGATGTGCAAACAGGTATGAAACCAAAGAGGGCTTATATGAAAACCTCACCCATGTAGACAATAAAAGCGGGAAAAAAAGAAACAATTGAATGAGTAGGAGAGAAGCAATCAACTGAGTGATTATACTGAGTGAATATGGGAAGGAAAAATAAAAAAATACATACATCAATGAATAATGTAAAACAATAAAGATACATGCTGAGCAGACAATAAAGACAATAAATAAACATAGAATAGAATAGAAAATACTTAATTAATCCCTTGGAGGGAAATTCAGATCATCCAGCAGCTAACATAACACTGATATGATATAAAGTGATATAAAGAGTATATAACCTAACAAAAGGTTAACTATAGATGACTTATTATGTTCAATGCTACATAGTTTGGCTGAGAGTCTTTTTAAATGATGTTTAATAGATACATTTCTTCAGATAGTGAGGTAGCTGATTCCAGAGACGGGGGCCGTGATAACATATTGCAAATTGTCCAAGAGCGGATCTAAAGAAGGCAGTGTGGAGATCGGAAGAGTTTTGTGTTGGATAGCTGTGGACTTGGCTGTTAGACACAAATATATGTGTTGACTGCGTTTTAACCCAGGAGGCGACATCGCTGGCTCGGTGGACAGCGCAGTAGCAGTGGCAGAACCCCCCAGTCCTGTCGATGTGATCTCACCTGTCCCCAGTATCGTGAAGCTGTCCACAGGAAGCTTTGATGGTGAAACGGGTGAGGAGGAGGACTTCAGTTTAAAAAAAAATTGCTTCATGATGAATGGATTCTTTTATTTTTCATTTTCACTATTCACCTCTGACTTTCACTGCTGCAACCCAAATTAAACAGGCAATTCTTCTACCTTCTCTCCAGGGACAGGGAAGCTGTTCAGGAGACAAAGCAAGAATGATAGCGTGTCTCTCCCTGATGACGACGCCTCACTAACATCAGGGGATGTGGCCAACCAGACTCAGCAGCAGCGGCAGAAATCCTTCTCCGAGCGCAGCTGCAGCTTCAGCGCTGAGACCCGGGCGGGGATGCTCCTGGAGAAAGGCGTGGACCACATGGCCAGCCAGATGGGCGCAGACGCTCGAATCCTGGCAGCGCTCTCTGCAGGCCAAAGCCCGCCGCCCAGCACTGTGTCCAAAGCACTTTTTAAAGATCTGGAAGAAGAGCCCGAAGACGATCAGGGCTTGATACTTGGGAAGCTGCCGGGGGAGGAGGAGGAGGAGGAGGCGGGAGCAGCAGAAAAAGGGAAGGCGGTTGATAAGGAGGCAGAGGGGAGTGAGGAAAAAACGGAGGAACAAGAGAGGAAGGACGCTGAAGCAAGCGAGGATGATTCCGCAGCGCGAGGGGCCACTCTGGAGAGGGCCGACGTGGAGGCGGGCGCCGACCCGCTTTCCCTCATGGTGTCGGAGAGCGAGGAGTCGGCCTCCGTCAACAGCCAGGAGCCGCCGCGCGCCGCCGTGCCCGCCGTGGTGTCCCGCAATTTGGCCGAGGAGATCGAAATGTACATGAGCCTGCGGAGCCCCCTGGGCGCCAAGTCCTCCAGCATGGAGCTCCAGCAGGCGCCGGCGGATTCCACCGACGCCCCGCAGCCCAAACAGACTCTGGAGCGCAGGTCCAGCCTCCCCGTGGCTCCGGTTAAAACCCCCACCGGCTCGGCGGGCGACACGCCCAAACGCAGCCCCAGCACCGTCACCCGCTCCAAGACGTTCGCCGCAAAGACGAAGACGCCCGCCAGCACCACGGCCAGCCCGGGCCCCAGGTCGTCCTCGCTGACGGCGCTGGTCAAGTCCTCGCAGGGGGGGTCTCTGGGCTCGGTCATAAACTCCATTTCGGGCATCAAGATGGACACGCTGCTGTCAGGACCTAAAATCGATGTGCTGAAGTCCAGCATGAAGCAGGCGGCAAACGTAGCCAGCAAAGTGTGGGGGGCAGTGGCGTCAGCTTACTCCTACTCAGATGATGAGGCGAGTGTCCTTAAAAGATAATTCCACATATTTAAGATATGTTTTGTCAGCTGCTGTTTATTTTTTCCCGACACAGGACTTCATTCTTGGTGTATTTGAGGTGTTTTTATCTTATTCAAACTGAAAACAATTGACTTTCTCCTGCAGGATGAACAAGCTCAGGGCGGCGGCGGCTTCCCAACGCGTCTGGATGAGAACATGTTCGCTACACACGACGTGGATGAGAGTCCCGAAAGAGGCGGCATCCCCGGCTTGGTGGCCAACGGTTTGAACCAGAGCTGCACCAGCCTGGGTAGCAGCAGCGGCAGCAGCGACACGGGCCGAGGGACCCACCAGACACGTAAGCGCCGCATCCGCGCACACTGGAGCGACAGAGACGAGGCTACGAGGCGCTCTCTGACTGAGGAGCGGGATGTCTCGTCCAAGTCTGATTTTTGTTGTCGCTGTCTGTAGATCCAACTCCAGGACGAGGGGGCAGAGGTCCAGACTCTGAGCAAGGCTCCTCGCATCATGCCTCCTCTTCAAGCATCTACCAGAACTGTGCACTAGAGGTCAGACATTGCACACATAACCGATCACTGAGGCACTGTTTGAATTTGTACTCATGACTTGCAGTAGGTCTAACTGTGAGGTTCTGTTTCCCCGCTGACAGGTGCTGATGTCCAGTTGCTCCCAGTGCCGCTCCTGTGAAGCTCTGGTGTACGATGAGGAGATCATGGCAGGGTGGACGGCCGACGACTCCAATCTAAATACCAACTGTCCCTTCTGCCGCACAGCCTTCCTTCCATTGTTGCACGTTGAGTTTCATGACTTACGCACAATGACTGGGTAGGAATATGTCGTCTAGTGTTAAATGCAATATTTGTGTCCTGAATTAATGTTAAAATGTATTACAAAATGCAATCTTATTCTCTCTAGAGAAAATGTTTTTCATAAATACAAGTTAACTTGATTTTTTTTATGTTCTCATTTTCAGGTTCTACATGAACGTCAGTGCCTCAGGAGACAGCATCCACAGCACCAGTACCCAACCCACAGCCAGCAGCTCTGCAGACATCAAGACACCAGACCTCATCTCTTTCCCTGAGGAGGAACCCAGGGGGGAGACTGCAGATAATCGCCCCGGAGCCCATAAAAGGTACATCTTCATGTGAACCACTGGCATGCATTAGTTACACTTGGATTAACCCTGCAGGGATCTGTTCACAAAGTATTCAAAAATTGTAATCACCAGATTCCTCCTGCGGTACCTTTTCCTGACCCCTCTGTTGCCCTTTTTGTGTTTCCAGTCTGATTCCGGAGCCGGTGCAGTCGGACCCTCTGGGTCTACTGGAGCACCACGGAGCGGGGAAGCAGCAGAAATGCAGCGGGACGTCACTGACGCGCAGCAACAGTGTTGGGGGGCCACTGCAGAGCCTGGACTACTCCCAGAGACCCGGACATGGAGTCTCCACAACCAGCCTGCCCTGCAGCCTGCAAGAGGTGTCGGTCAGTGTCGCATCCGAACACAAACAAGCCCTGTTGCTTTTAAGTGGAGCTATGCAGGATTTGTAACTATACTATATGATATATGATATATCATGTTATGTACTGCTCTATTGATTGATTTCTTTTGTAAACAAATGCACATGGTTGAGAGGAGGGTTAGCAAAACAGTGGAAAAGTGACCGGACTTACGTACATACCATAGTTCCTCTGTAATTTATTGCAAAGAAGTGCACTGTCTGTGACACAGTGAATTGAAAGTGTGTGTGATTGTCAGGATGGCATGGGAACCAAAAGGCCGAACCCCAGGCCTGTGTCTGTCCCGTACCTCAGCCCTCTGGTGCTGCGCAAGGAGCTGGAGACTCTGCTGGAGAATGAGGGCGATCAGGTACCCACACTATACAAATATTCAGACACACTACTTTGTCACTATAGGTTTCCACATATGATCTGGACTGATTTGTTTCCCTTTAAATCCAACTTGTCTTTGTCCATCCAGGTGATCTACACCCACAAGTTCCTCAGCCAGCACCCCATCATCTTCTGGAACCTGGTGTGGTATTTCCGTCGCCTTGACCTGCCCACTCACCTGCCTGGTCTCATTCTCACCTCCGAACACTGCAACAATGGAGTTCAGGTTGGAGACTTAATATGTCATCTATCGTCACTGTTTCTTTCTCTTTCTATGACTTCCCTCTCTCTCTTTCACATTTGTTACTACACTATTGGTCATACAGGCCTGAGTGCTTAAACACACCATCTACACAATGTCTTTTCAGTTTAATATGATCTGTCGTAATATAACTGCGAGGTTTATCTTCACAGCTGCCGCTTACATCACTGTCCCAGGACAGTAAGCAGGTCTACGTGCAGCTCCTGTGGGACAACATCAACCTGCACCAGGATCATGGAGATCCCCTCTACCTGCTGTGGAGAACCTTGTGTGAGTATGAACACAGGAACACATGAGGTCAAAGTGTCTACCCAAAGTGTTAGTCATGCCACCTGACTCCCCCTAACAGCATTAACATGATATGGTATTACCGTGTGACATATTTACTAGATCCAAAACTACCACTAGAGGGCAGCAAAGTCAACAATTTAAAGTTCTACACCTGGCGGCTTTAGTGAGCATGGTTCAAGGGAAATAAAGTTGAGTAACGTTATTCATAAATTCAAAATAATGATAATAATAATTTATATCAGTTTATGGATATTTGCAACCATGCAACACATTGCTATGATGTTTTATTCAGCTATTTAGATTTATGATTATTTATTTTTTACAAAGACACAGCAGTCTACACAAAGTCCAAGACTTTTTTCACTGATTCAGTGCATTAACTCATTGAGTGCCAGCCCTGGTCAGTGCCATGTGCCAGCATTTCAGGTTCAAGTTTATATAGTAATATTTCAAGACCCAACGTATGTTTTGTACTATGACTCTGAAAACACCAAATAGCTCAAAGGAAAGAGGAGACTCTCTATTTAACTAAGGAAAAAACATTTGTTTGTACCTTGTTCCATTCTTGATTTATCTAAAGTTGAATAGAGCCTGGTTGCACAAAAAAGACCACTTTTTTTTCTAGAAAGCTGAGAAAAATGCATTTTTGTGAAAGAGAGTCTCTCAAGTAAAACAGTGATTTATCTGTTTTAATTTTGGCTTCAAAAACAAGAAAGACATCTGAAAATTTAATTTCACATGTCTTTTCATTGTACAAAAAAAACATCTAAAATAGGCTACAAGTAGGAGTCCTACTCTGCAGAGTGATGCCTCCTCACCACTCTCTCCTCTAGAAACAGAAACTTTTCTTTCTTTGACCGTACCGATCGCGCTAGTCTTTTTCTTCTTCTTCGTTCTACGCATCCCAGTAGCCCCAAAATTACTCACAATGTCCCCCTTTACCAGCCAAAGGTCATTTGAAGATCAGCAGGCACAAGTTTGCAACAGTGGCTCCAGTCTAATGAGTATGTGTTCATCCAACCCTACAGAAACGGTCCCAAAGACAATGAGGGCCTCTGTTGTAAAACTTATTCTGAACCACACTTAGTTGTAGTCATTTGGCTCTATCCTGTAAAGGTAACCATCCAAACAGTTGGAATAGCCATTTGCTGTTTGTGTGCTTGAGTTCACATCCAACACTACTAATTTGTTGTGAGAGGAATAAAAATGTTCCCTTTAGTGTTTTCCCCAGACCCTTTAAGCAACCCAAAAGAGCAGATTTACCAGCAATCTGAAATTTTCTTTGCCAATGAAATCCTTTTCTTGCCAAAAACCTGATTCTTTTCTTCACCTTCCTCCAAGTCCGTCCACCCAAAGTACAATATAAGAACAAACAACCTGAATAGCAAAATGTTTGGCAGCACAAATCTGACCATAAGACCAGACTGGTCAAAAGCAGTTAACTTGACTGAGGTTTTGGTCCAAATAAAATAACTTGCATTCCAGTTGTATGGCTAGAAGAGGTCAGTACTGAGGCTGTTTATTTAAAGGATGGTTGTGTGTGTCCTTTCCCAGGGGAGAAGAAGGGGACGCTGGCTCCGACAGACCACCAGGAGATTCGTACCCTCCTCAACACCATTGTTCGCAACATTCAGACCAACGACGTCTACGGACCAATCAACCTGTTGATCCGAGAGATAAAACGGCGACCGGAGGGGGTGAAACGGCAAAGGTCAGTTCTTCCTCTTTACTTCACCTTCACCTACATCTGGGTTCAAAATATTCTTTCAATATTTTTACGAGTTTATACTCATCTGTGTCTTCTGTGGTCTTACTGTTTCTCAGAAGTATCTATAGAGAAATACTATTTCTGTCACTGGTGGCCTTGGGACGGGAGAACATCGATGTAGGTGAGTGAAATGCGTGCTGCACCGTACAGCTCCAGAGTCTGAAGGTTGTGAAAAAGACTGAACTGTTCCCAAACTGCATCTTGACCCGAATATCCGCCCCCCTCTCTGTTTTCCTGCAGAGGCCTTCGACAGGGAGTACCGCCTGGCTTACGACGAGCTGAGCGCAGAGCAGCTCAAGTCCTTGCACCGCATCGATCGGCCGCCCACCCCCAGCATCCAGTGGTGCCTTAAATGCTTCGGAGCCCCCGTCATCTGATCTGATGACCCCGATACCTGCGGCGATGAAAGAAAAGTCTGGCTGGTCGCGTGTAACAGGAAGGGGCGGGGAAGGATCGGTTGCGCGGCCCGGGGCGCGAGCGAAACATTTTGTAATCGAACGCCTCCAATCGTCCAAACATGGTACTACTTCCTACCCTCTCCCTTGTTCTGGAAGATGTCCATTGTGTGCTTTTCTTTTTTTTTTACGACCTTGTTAAGCTTTGATAGGTTTTCCTAGCAGCTGCCAACAAGTGGGGCTGTTTCTGTGAACTGCTTGTTGAGTAGCAGTGAATCTTTTGGGATGAGTTCTGATGTGTTTCTCTACAGATGGTGTATAGAATGATAAATCATTGTACAGAATGTATTGACTGCCCCTGTGGTGAAGATATATCTGCTCTGTGTGTGTCTGTGTGTGATCACGTTGCCGGTTCCCAGTCTCGTAGCCTTTTCCTCCGCTTTGTTTAGATCTGTCTTAAGTGTTCCCAGATTAGATCAGCGTGAGTTGTCGAGACCGTGTACAGACCCCGACTGTTCCTCGTGCACTTTCTAGGAGAAAAATTAAACCAACAGGAACTCACAGTCCACCTGTCTTTTGTACATATTTTTTACATGAGGTAAATCTGAAGCCTGAGTAGCAGATTCTTTTTTTTGGGGCGGGTCAACAAGTCTTGATGCCTTGACTGTTTTGTGTGATCCGAGTCTTATTGAATGTTTGGTTGTACATGTACAGGTTCAGAGTGAGAGGCTCTCTGTCTGTGTAAATATCTGCAGCTGACAGACATGTAAATGGGAGAAGACTGTCAACGACAATCACTAATTATAATCACTAAAACTGATTCATAACATTCCACATTCCCTGCACTCAAAACAGGTCTTAAAGAATATTGATCTCCATAATAACACTTGACGACACGTGATTAAAATCTGCTATTTGGAAGGAGAGGGAGAGAGGAAAAAAAAAGAAGTCCATCATTTCTAAGTGAGAAGGTGTGCCACACTACTGATTCCCACTCACATTCTCATCAAAATAAGACACGTTCTCTTGCAGGGAAACAGCAGCTCGGTGCAGTGCCTCTGTCACAGTGATCAGTCCAGCATGTGTTTTTAATATCTGCATTTTTTTAACAGTAGCTCACTGTACTTGTTCAGCTAATATGCCTTATTCTTATAAATTAGACATGTATTTGGGCAGTTCTTTACTCTAGCATAGAAGAAACCAGTAAGGTGTTTTAAATTGGGAATATTATTTGCTGACAAGGTGGCTTTTATGGTTTACATACAGTAGCTTTGAATAATAGTGGTAGCATTTTGGGCTTTATACTGCAAAGGGCTTTCTGTACAGCTGATACTGCGTTGAGAAAGATTGACTTGACATTCCACTAAAAAATGAAACGGGAAGAAAAATAGCCAAGAGTTGGGATGAACTGTTGGGAAACGGTTGGAGATGGTCCTGCTGTAGACTTGGGAGAGTGACGCTGACTTGTACAGATGTTGTAAAATATTCAGTTTGCACTGCAATAGATTCCAACCTGACCTTAACCCGAGGTAAGGATGAGACGAGATAAGACCACCTGAGGAGATTAACAACATACAGTAGGGTTTTTTCCCAACAAAACAAAAAGAAATTCTCAATTATTTATTTTTGTATTATTGACATTCGGATTGCAGATAGTGTTGTAACTTGGCATTTTTATGACTAACAACCCCTCTTTCCCTTTCAAATCTGTCTGAAGGGTCGCCACCTTCTACTGACTTTGTAAATTTGACCTCCTTATGACAGAGGATGTACAGAAGAGACTGTTCTTTAACAATAGATTAAGTGATCTCTTACCGTCCTGTGGAAAGGAATTGAATGTCTACATGTTAAGTGCGCTGCAATAAATGAATTTGTGAAATGATTGAAAAACAAAATGTGTCTGTTGTTTTGTCTCTGATGATGGAGCTTGTCATTTGTTTTAATTTACTTTTTATATTTGGTGAACAACAAATCCTCATAGTCTCCTTTAACTTTATGTTCTACATCTTATTCACCCTGTCTTCCATCTCCTATCTTTTTGTTTTTGCATTTGTTAACAGTGTATATCCATGAGTTTCAAATGTAGTCCTACACCTGCCGTGTTGAGGACCAACACAGGTGTTTCTGATTGGAGTAGGACCACTTAATTAGTTTGAAACACCTGTGGGTCCTCAACATGGCAGGTTGTAGGACTACATTTGAAACTCATGGATAGCATTTACTGAACACATTTGTTGAATTCAAGTAACAGTAAAATGTTTAATAACATTTATTCAATTGTGCAATTAAATGCATACACTTCTAAAACGGAAGGATGTGTTTTTAGGGAGGAAAGGTCAGTGATGTGAAAGTGGACTGTATCCTTCCGCCAGTAGTTCTCGTTGAACCCCCATTGGCCGAGGTTTCAGCAGGTGCACGGATACGTTAATTAAATGTGTGGCCTCAGGTGCGCGTGGCTACTTGGACACAGCAGAGCTCGAGGAGGCGCATGAGGGAAGGAAGAAGAAGACAAGATGCCGGGGAAACGAACGAAAAACGCCGGAAATGCCGAGCAGCAGAGCCGGGAGATGCGACAGAGTAAACTGACTCTGTTCATCCAGCAGTTGGAGAAAGAAGGTTTGAGAGCTCCAGGCGGACTTAATCATGTCAGGGTGGACTTGACCCAGGGAGACCAGACCAATCTCACCTGTCTGTCCTAAACCCCACGTTTGTTTTTACTTGTAGCTCAGGAGCGCATGAGCGACCTGGCAGCTAAGATGGAGACGATGGTGGCCACAGTGGACAAGATCCACAGAGTGGAGATGATGAAGATGCCTCCTTCTCTTCAAAGCACACTCATAAGAGACTTGATAAGTGGTGAGGATACCCGCCCCCCCCATTCTGGATTTTACCTGCCTAAAGTTATTAATTCAGAATAATATTTTTCATTTCTCTTTGACTCACTCATAGAGGAGGAAATCTCAGCAAGTGAGGTGTCAATTGCCATGAAGGTGAGCTCAAACCAAAGATTGACCAAAGATATTTCTTATTTTTAGTCAAAATGTCATTTCTTGTCAAAACAAATCTCATTATAATTAAAATAAGACTAATTACATTTTTTCTTACTTCTTTCAAGCATATTTTCACTTGAAATAAGTTGAAATCTGATAGTGGATCAAGTTTTTCTTTCTTATTACAAGCACAAAAAACTTGCTTTCACTGGCAGATTTTTCTACTTATTTCAAGTGAAAATTTGTTTGAAGTGAAAATTATCTAAAAACAAGTTCATTTTTAGGTGATGATTCTCATTTAAAGTGAAAAGAGTTTAGTTTTGAGTAGAAATGACACATAAGATAAGAAATATGACAAATAGTTTTGGAAAGATTTTGAGTTTTTGCAGAGTACAACAGGTATAATTGTCATATCTTGCAGAATGAGTCCCCTGAGATGCAGCCGCCCCTCAGAAGAACAACCAGAAGAAGACGTGAGTCACTTCATTTGAAACATCCTGCGCAGCATGTAACTGTTTAACGTAATCATCTGTTCTTCTTTATTTTGTAGTCGACTCTACACCAGATCAGTCTACCTCAGTCCAGAGGAAATCATCCAAGACCACAAAGGTAAGGGGATGGAGGAGAGATATGTGCTGTGACACACACAGCAGCAGAATGGGTGCACAATGTTTTAATTTCACTTCTTGAAAGATTCAGCTACTTGAGCATTACCCAGTCTTGGTTCTCTATTAGTGCAGTATCCACAAGTCATGCATCATCACATCATCATGAATGGATGTTTATTCTTTTGTATTTTTAGGGGGGAAATGGGACAAAGAAGACCGTAATCTTAGCTGGTAGTAACAGCACTGGGAATCTCAGGTAACACTGGAGTGTGTTGTGTTTAGTGAGTTGATGTCTACATACATGTCTCGGCCTGCTTTGATATGCTGTTGATTTCCCACAGGGGATCCACAGTCGCTGCCAAAAAAACCCAAAATCGACTGACCAAGACCAACGACCACACTGTACCGACCAAACCAAAACTCAGGTTTAGGTTTTTTTCTGATTTCACCTGTTATCTGTTTATTTGGATACTAAGGAGGGTTTGTTAATAATCAGGACCTGTTCCTATTGTGTTTCCCAGGTCTGTGGTCTCTACTGGTGATCTACACTGCTCGATGGCCAGCTCTGCTGCACACATCACTGTGACCACAGCACACGGCCAGGTAGTTTACTCTAACTGTAGTTTCCCCGCTGTCATGATTGAAGTTCTGTAGCCTTGACATGACTTGATCTCCGTCTCATTTCTGATCTAAAGTGTTAATACTGAGTCACTGCATTGTCATCAGGTTCTACATGTGGTTCTCCTTTCAGACTGTCAGCTTTTCAGAAGAGACCAAGGATGAAATCAACCTGGACTTGCTGGATGACGTGGCGTGGTGTCAGATTCAGAGGCTGACGGTACAACGCTAAATTTTTTAAAAGAAAATGACTTATTAGTATTGGTCAGTTCATTATCAGAAGAAGGGATTTGACATAAAGCCTTTAGAAACATACTATTATTTGAAGCGTACCAGTATAAGGATTGGTAAAGGTTTTCTGACAACTGGATTTTGGACTTTCAGAATTTGATGGAGTATCTGTCCAGGCGAGGTCCCTGCCACTGATGACCGAAGGAGCCTGACCATCACTGTGACTGGGATCTCATTTTAAAAAATATATATGGAATTGTTTGTGCGTGTTTAAGAGTTTACATAATAATAAAGCTTATTAGTGTTATGAGCGACTGTAGAAAGTGTTTGTCTGTAAAATGTCAAGTCAAAGAGCAATAGTTAAAATAATCCAGGATATCTAACCTTTCTTAAATCATTAAATTAATGTTGAAATGACAGTTAGATTTTAACAATCTAATTTTATGTGAATCATAAGCTTTTTATGTGAAGAAAAAGTAAGCAAACACAAATGACTGGTTCCAGCAACGTTTATGTAGAAATGAACACAAAGATTGCATTTTGGACAGATTGGCTTTTAAATATGTTATAAAATTTCTGCACAGAATTGTCAAATCTGACAAGTGAGCTGATTACAGTAAAAATTAAAACTTAAAAAAAGTACAAAATGCGTGCGTTGTGTTGGACACAGAACTACAGCATCATAATGTGTTCAGCATCTTAAACATCAGAAAGTTAAATATTTGATAGTTTAAAAATTAAAATTCAAAGCGTGAGGCTGTGTTGGCGTCACTGCTCCTTCTGGAAGGGTAGTGACTCCATCTCGACCTCCATGGGCTCTTCCCTGTGTAGCTGGGTGGAGGCGGAGCTGGAGGGCGTCGAAGGCGTGCTGGTGGCGGGGGCCGGTGCGCGATTCGTCTCGGGAGCTATTCTGGGATAGAAGGGTCCGACCAGCCAGTTGAGGGGCGTGTTGTTGACCAGGTAGTCCATGACGTTGTCCAGAGAATCCTTCATTTTCCCCAGCTGTGCCTTGCTGTTGGTCAGCATGCTGTCCGGCAGGTCTCCCAGCACCTTGGCCTTGCTGAAGTTGGTGTAGACCTGTGTGGCGGAGCGGCTGAGGGAGAGCGCCTCCTGCTGGATGTTGTTGGGGAGGCCCTGCAGGCTGGAGACCATGACCAGGCATGTGGTTTGGAGCTGCTGGGTGAGGGAACGTGCCAGGGCCAGGGTGCGAGACTCAATCGCCTGAGTGGACATGATTGACAGATTTAAGTAACCTGAGATGACATTTATCTATCAACCCCAAAAAACACAGTATTCACACCACATGTTCAGATCAAACAGACCAGGATCGCCGTCCTTGACACACTTCGGTCTGTTATCTCACAGCGTATTTGTGTTTGCCACCTCCTCACCTCTGCCTCGTGACCGTTCTCCTGGTTTGGCCCGTTGGACTTCCACACTGCCAAAGAGCTCAGCTTGTCGTTCACCATCTGGTTGGCCCCACCAATGTTCCTCCTGCCGTACTCGATCTGGAAAAACAAACGCTTCAAATGAGATTTGGACGGACATTTTCTTCATCATGAGGCGAAGTTGTGTAAATTGCCACTGATGCTGTTAAAGAAAAATAAGACTCACTAAATCAACAGTATTGTTGAGCTCAGAGATGAACTCCATGCTGCGCTGCCTGCCGTCGCGGATTCTGGTCACAGCCCTGGTGTAGGCCCGCTGCCTCAGCTTGGTGGAGAGGGAGCCGAGTCGGACGTAGTAGCTCTGCTCCCTCTTATCAAAGCCTCTCACGGTTTTGGCTTCCAGCTCTGTCACAAGAGAAGAAAACATAACAAAGAGGAAATTAGTTTTTTGTTTTGTTTTTTTGTCAGTGATCATGAGAATCCATTGTGATCGTCTTGTTGGAGCAACACAGTTAAGATACGACTGTAGAGAATCCTGCTGCAGATCTCTATGATGTTGGTGTTCTGCATGTTAAAGTAGCTGGAAGCTTTAAAAACATAAAGAAGTAGCTGTACTACTTCCTGAACATCAGTTTAACATAGCGTTCTTTGTTCATATAACATTGATTATGTATGTTATGTTAGCCTTTGAAATCTAAATTGCTTGTAATTATTAAAAGCGGTTGAACTCTTGCACAAGCCCATTCAGCTTCATTCCCTCCTTGCACCATTGAGTTGACATGTATGCTAAATAATAAAAACCTTAATAATAGTGTGCAAGATTATTTGCCATAAGCTTCTGCAGCTACCACAGCTCATTGGACAACAACTCCTTTTAATGGTGTAGGAAAAAGAAAAACAGCACTGATGCATATTTAGATTCTCAGAGGGACATAATCCAATAAGCCCCGCTGTTCTGGAAACTTTAAATCCATCATTAACACAGTCCAGCTGCCTCTGACCTTTGATACAGCTTGTTAGACATAAACAAGTTTAATCTCTCCACACTCTTGTTTTGTATATTCTTTCTTTAAACATCATTAAAGTGTGTTTTTATTAAACGGCAGCCCAGGGTTCGGTGGCAGTTGCAAGATTTTTAGCGGATGGGAAAGAAATTACGCAATGTAGATTTTTATATTGGAACATTTGAGCTCCAAGACCTTTAATCTGATGTAGATGAATGTGTTTTAATGGCTTAACTACTCACCCAGCTCGTCCTCAGTCAGAGGCAGGTACTGCTCCACCAGGTTCTCGGACGTACTGAGGGCCGTGTCCACTCCACTGCTGACCAGCTGGCCCACTCTGCTCTCCAGCACCGTGCTGACACTCCCGCTGACCACGGCCTTGGTCTTCTCCACCCCATCCTGCACCGCGCCCCGGGTCTTCTCCACCACGCTGGTCAGAGTGCCCGACACCGTGTCCTTGGCGCTGGACACCGTGCCTGTTACGACATCTTTGGCCGAGCTGACCGCATCCTTAGCGTTGGAAACAATCTGGGTGGGTGGGGGAAAGAAACATGGACTAATAAATGGTAATGTCTTCAGAGCGATTGCAACAAAAGATGAGGAGACAGCAGTTTAGAAAGACGGGACACAGGTCACAGCCACACAGGAGATTAGCCAAAAGACTGTGAAAGAGGATGATTGTGCAATTTAACTTGGTCCATACCTGCTCAGAGGGCTGGTGGAGAATCGGCAGGGTTTTCTCAATCTTGTCCAAACCTTTACAGGCCAGGTCATTGGCAATGGCAACTGAAGATAAAGAATAAAGCAGATAATAAAGACAATGGTTTTATAGGAGAATGTACATTGTCAGTATTTGATGTGTCATTAAAGACTGATTATGAGTAATCTGGGTAACTGGGTGAAAGATCATGGTGAGTAAGAGCCATTATCCTTCCCTGAACTTCCTCTTTTAACTCTGCCTGTGTGACTCATACAGTATATCCTTATAGTTTCACTTCTGATCCTTTGGTTTTGTTTTGACAGAGTTCGAGGCCACGTCTACACATGGATGACAGCAACAAGTCCACACTAAACATTTCTTACTCTGAGGCTCCAGTTTGTCCATGATGGGGGAGGCGGTGGTGAGGGCCACGGAGGTGATGGTGCGGACCCCCTGCTCGGCCGCCTCGCACACGGTCCTGATGTAAGGGTGGGTGTCCTTGGTGTTGGTGTACACGGTGGACACCAGGCCGTAGGTGGAGGACACCAGAGGGAGGCTGGTCACCCTCTCTACCACATTCTGTGAAGCAAACACAAATATAACAGTTCAGAATTTAAACTCATAGTTCAACTGAGTTACTCTGTGATTGAATTATCTACTAATTCATGCTTATAAAATGGTAATAAGACAGGAAGTTGGTAGATTATCCTACATTCATGTTTTCTTTAAGAATTGTGTCAGGCAACTGGGAAAGAGCTCAATAACATGTGTAACTTGAAGTAAACAGAGGGCAAAGTCTTTCTAACAGTCTCACCTGATTGGAGATAACGTCAGCTGCTGCCATGTCTGCTGGAAAACAAGTCTGAGGAGAGGACACACAACTTGTAACGTTTCTTTTCCACATAAAAATCAATATCCTATTTACTTCCGTGTTACAGTTGGGTTCTGAGAGATACATAATAATAGCCTAATAATAATAAAAAACTTACAGTTGAATAAAATTCAACTAAACTATCGCTGAAGCTGGGAAAAAAGTAACATGACACAGATACAAGCAGAAACTCACCGAGTGATGTGTCTATCCCAGATGTCAATGAGCTGTCTGATACCACAGCAGGGGCGGCAGCGGCTGTATTTATAGCGGTTAATTATCGCGAGATGTGGTGCCGGCGCTCTGACGTAAGCGAGCCAGTATTGTTTCCTGATTGTTTCTAGGGCAAAGGTAAAAGGAGTAAAAGTTTAGTCGGGGGGGAATTCCTCAGTAACCAGCGGTCACGTGCTCATGCGATGACATGTTACAGCAGTCTGGTTCCTCTGCGTGTCAGAAGCCACAGACTGGTGTCGGCCATTGGAGGAAGACTTTCTACAACGTCTCCAGGAAGCCTGGGTAAATCTGAAAAAAACCATAACACAAGTCTGAAAGTGTGAGTGTGCAAGTACACACAGCTCAAGTCAAACACTAGCAGAGGGGTCCCTACTCGACCCGCTTCATAGCCTGCTATACCAGAAGTAGTGCACACACACATACACACACAGTCCAGTCCTACGTGGTATTTCAATCATAGCTACTGTTATTTTTGCTTACAGCCCTAAAGACCAACCATTGCTCCTGCCCTGGAGAATTACCTGGCCCCAGGTTAGTTGTCTGTAGTTACACCAATGAGAAAGAGCAGATAATGATGCTGGGATCATCTCCCCGGGTCCTATGTTCCCCACTTTGTATGGGACTGGGGAACATAGCACCCTTTTTCCAAAAAAGGGTCCTATGTTCCCCGCTTTTCCCCAAAAGGATCCTATGTTCCCCGCTGTGTCCCGACCGGGTAACATAGTCCTTTTTCTGAAAAAGGGTCCTATGTTCCCCGCTTTTCACCAAAAGGGTCCTATTCCCCGCTGTATCTGGACCGGGTAACATAGGACCCTTTTTTTTTAGAAAAAGTGTCCTATGTTCCCCGTTTTTCCTCAAAAGGGTCCTATGTTCCCCGCTGTGTCTGGACCAGGGAACATAGAACCCTTTTTTAGAAAAAAGGTCCTATGTTTCCCACTTTTCCCCAAAAGGACCCGTGGAACATACAAGTTATACCTGGAAGTGGAGTTGTGAGTGACTTGGCTTTTTTTTGTGCCTATTTTGGAGTGAGAAGTTGAGTTATGATTTTGAGTGAGAAGTGGAATTTCCCCATTTAGGCAATGAAGAAAGGAGTTGGTTAAGTTTAGTAAGAAGACCAGGTAGAGGCTAGACAGGCCAAATACTGTAGATAGAGGCCAGATAAGTAGAGAGAGTCCATCGACCAGCAAAAAGGGAAACATAGGACCAGGGGAACATACAGTAGGTATGCTCCCATGGTGCCTCCAGGTGCTTATGGTATAGTGCTATGAGTTCCCAAACAAAAGTGGACTCACACACACAGACACACATGAGTGCATTTTTTTTTTCCTGGAGGCAATTTCCATCTTTGCAGGGTGGGTGATCCAGGCTCTGCCAGGACCTGTCATCATTATTAGGCTAAGTGAAGCATTATAGCTCAAATGGACAGTAGTAGTTCACATGGTTCCTAAATGGGGGGTTGTTGTCGTTAGATAAGATGATGGAGATGGAGACAGTCCAGCAAACCAGGTCCCACCTGCTTTATTTATTTTTTGCCACAGATAAGGATAAAGCCACGTGGGCCATGTCAGCTCTGTAGCATCCATCCAGACCACGCATAACCTGTTATAGGTTTTAAGCGGAAAACGAGGACAAGTTGAAATAGACTATTATGTACTGTATGTTTTCCAGGATTTTCAGTGAACAACATACAAACATAACATTCATGAATTAAGCGGCTTTGAAGCTCTATGCTACACAGTCATTTAGGCCACTAAGTTTCTATGTAACCGCAAACTACCGCCTCATAAATACAAACCTTAGGGCTTCCACTGGCAGATATAGAGTCTGTGTTAACAGTACATATAATGTGTCTTTAAAATGTCACAGCGTGGGTTTCCAGGCCTTTTTCCCAGCAGACATTGTGATTAGTCACAGTGAGACAAACACGCGTGTAACTAATAACATTATCAATGGCTCCATTCTATTCCAGTAATCAATGATGTGGTTTTGTAGTCTTGTGGTTTTGATCATCCACTGCAGTCGTTACCACACATGAATGTCTGTGGACAGCGTTGAACACAGAGGTCTGCCCGCTTCAGTTTATGTCACTGTTAGCTCAGGAGGAGGAAGCCAGCGTAGTGCTACTTCTGACAAAAGTGATGAGATTTTTAATTTGCTTTTTTTTTTTGTAGAATTAATACATGAACTCTGAACAGAGTAACACCTCCTCTAACTCATTTCTGAACACTTGATTTAATGGCCTTAGTAGTACGGTACGTCAGTGGTTTACCCACAGATCAACAGGTCTGTGTTCGCCAGTAGCTCATCAGAGCCAGATGTGTGGCCCTGTTTCTAATTTGAGACTTTCTCAGTGTTTTTTCTGTCAGCGCTCATTCCTCTTAAGACTTCTTGTATGTGTGTTATTATAAATGGAAATAAAGTGTTAATTCAGTTTCTCTGGAGGCCCGATGAGGAAACATGGGCTTAGTTCAGCTTCTACACTTGGCTTCCACGCTGGGATCCTGGGTTCTGTAGATAAACCCTTTCGGGGGCTCATTTATCAGCCCCCGCAGAACTCAAATAGACCCCATATGAAAATGTTGGCGGCTGTAAACCGCAGGCCTCTTTTAGGTTGTCCAACTTGTTCCGATCTCAAACCGGTCTCTTTCAGCCGAGTGGAACGTCTGCGCTGCGTGTGTTGAAGAGGTGTCGTAGGGGCTTGAGGAGGTGTCGCGTGGTTTGAAGAGGTGTATGTCGGAGATTTTTTCCTGTCCTGTTTTTGTCCGGAATGTTTCCCCCAAATCTTCCCTAAAAACAGATTTTTCCTGCTGAGGATCAAAGAAAGAAGAAACAAATTTGAACTGAGTAGTGAATGACTCACTTGATTTTGTTTATTACTTACCAGACTACAATGAGACAAACTTTTAACAGAAGCCTGTTTGTGTGTTTGTGCAGCTTTTCTGAAGTAGCTTTGGGCTTTTTGCCTTCAACCTGTTGCAGTGAGAGAGACAGAGAGGGGATGACATGCAGCAAAGGGCCTCAGGTTGGATGGTGCCATGTGGTTTTACCTCACTCCAGCAATGACCCTTTATTTGTCTCTTCCATCCCGACCCTTTATGTGTCCGTCACTGCTGTTCTGCTCCCGTCTACTGTGGAAAATGATCCCAAGTCATCGTGACTCACATGTACGTGTTGACTTGTTTTTGTTCGGTCACAGAGGTCGTGTTTTTTTGTTTTCTGTCGCATTGAAATAAGACAGCTGACACATGTATGATGTTGCTGTTTTTGCTTTTTGCATCAGCTCTGAAACCCCCCTCTTCCTCCTCCTCCTCTTCCTCCTTCTCCTCTTCTCACTCCTGAACTCCAGTGAACTGTAGAATGCTGCGACCACATGTTCTGTGATCAGTTAAGAGGAGCACAAACAAACAGGAAGACACTCATATTGAACATGACCTCACTCTCATATTGAAATGGTGATGTCATTTGAGGATCAGTGTATTAACATCTGATGGTGAAAGGGGTGAGGAGGCTAAAACAGCAGATTACAAAACATCTGATCTCCAGTCCACGTATAGAGAGATAAAGGCTGCGTTTACGATTGAGATTAATGTTTAACAAATGACACTCAGAGCTTATCTTTAAATTCAGTTCATACTTACACTTCGATGCGAAGCAGTTATTGTGAAATACCACTTTTGTTTCACTTTCTTCAGTATTTGAGGCTTTTGAATTAGAGTTCAGATTAGATTTGAGGTTTCAGTGTCTCAGTAGTTCCAGAGAAAAGTGACAGATTAGATCAACCAAACACTTCATAAACACTGTTTCTCACACTCATTATAACAGTGAACATCACAAGCATCATTCATAGAGATAATGCCACCGTGACATTGAATTACTGCCCCCTCTGTGATGTGTTGAAGAGTATTATAAAATCACACCAACTGCACCAACTGAAGTAAGCTTTATAATGTCAATCACAGCAGCTCCTCTCTTAAATAGCAGTTTAATGAGCTGAGACTTTCTTTCTAACGTGGAAGTTCCCTAAATTTGAGTTTATCTTAAGCACAGCATGCTTCGTTCATCATGCAGCATCCCAAATCCACCGCCGAGGGCAGAGCAGATGGACTCGTCAGGAAAGTGTAACACAGTAGACACAGTCATACAGTATGTGTGGGCAATGAGATGCTGAATGAAAATGTACAATTAATTTCTAAGGCTGTTTCTCCTGGTTGCATCTTCATGGTGCACACAAAGCTGCCGTTGTTAAGAAGTAATGGTTCTGCTTGTATGATGTACGAAATCACAGCAGCCGTGCTCACTTTAAAGTCTTATGATCATTGATAAAGTTCAGTCTGAGCAATCCATGAAGTTAAAGTTGCGCGAAATCCCGCATTGCTTCATGTGTCGTAATGTTACATGATTATTTCATAGCGTGGTGAATGTGCAGGTCACAACTTGTCCACCAGAGCGTTGTGGAGTTGTTGGATTGGTGCCTTGGATTTGATGAGTGTGATGAGGGACAGGGGACCTGTACCATTCACCTCCATTGTGTTCACTGAGCAGCTCACGTCTCTGCCCCGCTGATCTCAAAACAACATGCACCGATAATTAAAGGTAATGAACCGACTGCTGTGACTATAGGGATTATTGTGAGAGGAGAATTTGCCAAAATGTTGAACTATCCCTTTAAAATGAGGCAAAATTAATAATTCCAGATACAGTACATTGCTATACTGTAGCATGACTGAGTACAGTTGTATTTTCAAGGAAACTTTGGTGGAGAAGAAGCATAAATTGGAAAGAGCCCATCTTATTTTGCGTAATCTACGATTGTCCGAGTGATTTTTATTTGTAGCTGATTCAATTTGAGGAGATTTGATTAGATTTTTCGAGTCAGTCTGCCTGTCCGTCAATCCACGCGCTCCCACGGAGGAATCTGCAAAGGCCTGAGTTTCCAGCTAACAGAAGCCAGAACCCTTCATCCTAAAATACTGCTCATCCGTGGATCCTCAGTGATTCACCCAGCAAGTTTTAAGTTGATCAGTTGTTGAGAAAATGGAAAAAGACAAAGAGATTTCTCCATTTATAGTCTCATTGTGCTGGAAGAGACATTTCTCATTAGTTTTGATTTAGTGAAGAACTATAAAAGTAAGATGTAAGTGACAGTCCACTTTAAAACACACAGTAGGCCTTGTAGAGTCCATATGCACACTCACACGCTGTGACTGATTATCATACTGAACATTGATCCGATCATATTTTATTGCCCACGTCATATTCTCTTAATTGCCCTATTCGGCCTTTGTGTGATTCGATGGCAATCAAAGTGCATCAAGACTTATGACTCATCAGGATGACATCACCAGATCAATAATATTTCTTGGCTCTGGGAGCTCTAATGTCTGGTTCTGAAATGAACGGGCTTAAATGACGTCTGCAGGCTCAGCCTCTTTTAAAACCTGGAAATGTTTATAGTTTATGGAGCATGAAAATGATTCTGTGTGGGTGCATAAAACCATGAGTGTTTTGAAATCCACACTCTCGGTGAAGACATGTTATAAATATGTAGAGTGTGTTCTGGTTACATTCTAATTGCCTTCAGCACGCTGCTGTGTGGGCCGCTTGGAGTTTATCAGACGTCCCAGTTAATGAGATAGATCGTTAAAAATTCACCACAACAGACTCGCGAACGAAGCGAGCAACAACCTGGACCATAAAAAAACAAAAACAAGAATTAAATTATTTTTAACATTCAGACTCAAAGGTACCAAATTTTCAAACACTATTTACTTTGTGGACGGCACAGTTAATTTGGAAGACTGCAGTCTGGTTGAGCTCTGTTTCCATACACCGTGCCATTACCCAGCTTCTGTGAATGCACTCTTCAAAGTGACACAATCAGGCTCATTTGGGTTCAGTGTCCTAACTTGACTTGTTTCAGATCGTGTAGAAATCTGTGGGTCGGATCAGGAGGAGGGAAAGTTCGAGAGGTTGACCTTTTTCAGTGCGACACAGGACGATTTCACAATAGAGGGCAGATTAATTTTTAACGCACATCTTGGACGAGTATGGACGCCAAGTAGCTGTGACACTGGATGTTAAATGGAGGACTGGAACCAGACAGAGGATCTGTCCGGCCGAGCTGTTTGAGCAGTAACTTTCCCCCCCTTCCTTCTCCTCTTTTCACCATTTGCCGGAGTCATTTTTATTTCAACCCAAAGACCTGCTTAAGTGCATGTGACGTTAAGCTCCTGTAAAATAATTCAAACCCATAATTCATATGAATCAAATACAGCGTATTGGATAACGACACGCATGTTGTGACAGTATAACTGTTACCTGATGGCTAAACCAGTCGCCACTGCCTGGCCTGTTGCTGAGATGTTGAGCTGACATGTACACATTTAGACCACTAGATGGCACCAAAGTAGACAAAGTTGTGTATCTGTGCCCGTCTGTTGTCGCTGGTGATGATGCCAGTATGGCTACTTTTCCTACTGTGTACTAATATTGTATTTAAAGGACATATTATGGAAATATCACTTTTTGAAGGCTGTATTTGGGTGTTTGTCTTGCCTTCTGGCCCCCAAAAATGTGAGAATTGACAAAGAAATCTGTAATTTACAGGCTCCCTAGGTTGAAATCTGTGTAGTTTTATGAGCTGTTCCCTCAGTTGTCATACAATCAGATCATTAGTTTTCGAATTTTGCATACTACCACCCCTACTGGTACCAAACGGTGCAGGGCAGGGTGAGCAATCTAGCATCTTGCATCTAGTTTTTATTTGGTCAAAATGTGTGGTTGAAGGGAACAATGACGGCAGACAGAAATTATAATCAGAACATGAATGAGATGAGGGGGTTAACATGTCCGTTGATACAGCATGCAGTATTTTTAGCAGCTCATAGAGGAAGAAGCCGAGATCAAAGTGCTTTTTATTTTTCTCCTCTCATTTGACAGACAGTTGAGATGAAAAGACAGATCAGTCGTGGATGCTCTGCTCTCCTGGTTCCCTCGGGGTCCGCCGGTGTGCAGGTTATAGATTCTGGCCGGACTGGAGAGGAGATCCTCACGTGGCGTCCTGGCCATTGTGCCCCCCCCCTCCAACTCTGAGACAGGTAGGGCCGTGGGCAGCGCGCCAAAACCTCCCGGCTGGGTAACAGATATCTGTGCGGGGCTACTGGGAAAGTGTCACACCTCCGGATCACACACAGTCAGAGGCGCTGTGTGAAGAAAGGAGCGCAGACAGGAAGAGAAAAGAGAGCGGGAGAGTGGCTGTCCTTTCATGCTCTTCAGATGGCGAGGGAAGGAGGTGGAGATGTGGCTTTGGAGCGGAGGGAAGAAAGAGAGTGACATGTCTTTGGTGCAGCGGTATGCTTTGGTTAACTCTACCCTCATACTGTCAGACAGTGGAGCCTTTAGTGACAACTGATAGACGGCTGGACCGTCCACCAAAACTGGAACAGAGCGCTGTGGATTCACTTAATACACCGACTGGGATCATAGAATAACAGAAAACCAAACTCCAGCTCCAGCTCCAGCTTATAATATCTATTAAATTATACATCTGATCAGATGACAGGATGAGAAGAACCTATTATGGTCATAACTATGGCCGTCAGGACCTGGGTCATGCTAACTTTAGACTTTGCCACCTCTGTTTTATGGAAACACAGTGTATGTCAGTAGTTCACAGCCATCAGAGAGCTTCCAAATAAACTCAGCCTTACCTACAGTAAATATAGATATTACAAGAATCTCTTAAGGAGGTTTAACTCTCTTGCCCTTGTATAAAATTAACATCAGAGTACAACCCACAGGAAAACAAATACCCCTAAATTTCCCTTAAGGAGGGTTACTACTAGTTTTAATTATTGCCTAAGGCATTTAAAGGAATAGTTTAACATCTTGGCAAAATGGCCCATTGTTTTTGAGGCAAATGCAGAGACTGCTTTCTGAAAAACTGCCTCTGAAGGCATCACACATCAGCGGTTTTGCATGAATTTACCTCGAAAACAACTTTGTCTTGTAACGTTCCGTTATTATCTCATAGCGTGGTGAATGTGCAGGTCACAACTTGTCCATGACAGCGTTTTGGAGTTGTTGAATTGTGTATTTGATGAGTTTGATGAGGAAAACCAAAAAAATCCCATCAGGCTCTGTAGGGTAGCTGAGCAGCTCACGGCTCTGCTCCGCCGTTTTAAAAAGAGCTTGCACTGACAAATAAGGGGAATGAACCTACTCCTAAAACTATAGAGATTGTGGGCCAATTTGCCAAAATGTTGAACTATCCCTTTAAATCAAATACAAGAAGCCGAGGGTCAACTCTGCTAAATATTAGTTTATCAATAGTTAATATTTGAGTGTTATGCAAAGTCGTGTCACTGATCTGCAGCTCAAAGGCACCATTATCTCTTATCACTGCCTGTGTTGAACCAGGTTAAAGTAAATCTTTTACTTTGCTCCGTTTAGAATTAAACAGCCTTATTAATACATTTCCACAAACAAAATGCCTGGTGTGATGATGATACAGTCACATTATTGTAGGTATTCCGGGAACAACCTGGAACAGGACGTGAGATGAAAAGCGCTGCCATCGTGGAGAAAAGGTCTGGGTGTCATTTTGATCAAGTAGGAGTGAACAAACCATTGGCCGTCTTCTCGTTAGGAGGAATTTACACCAGAATTTCGACATCTGGGGGCCAAAAAACAGCTACAAAACGTTTTCTAGCCCCTGCTGCCAGAATTGCCACTATTATTCTTCCCAGCTTCATCCCAGCCGAGGAGCCGGAGAGGTCGTGCATGCAGAAATGAATTACATCTTAACAAGATGATGGCTGCCCTCTTGAAATAACCATTACTTCAGCCTTTAATAAGTCACGGATCTACACAGACAATATTTGTTTAGCAGGGTATTAACCATAGATTTGTAGCAACAATATAGACAAGAGTCTTGTTAAGCAGGGCTCTGTGCACCTGTCGGATATAATCCTCAAATAATGACTTCGGCTCATTAACTACAACATCCTAGATAACCGTCCACATTTCCCGCTGAGAGGATCTGGTCAGACAATCAGCCAACAACTGTAGAGGGTTAAAAGTGTGAGAAAAGGTCAGCGTGCGATCGGTCTCGCTTTGAAAACGAAATCCTCGGGCGCTCCCGACGGGACCACGCCCTGACCCCCACTTCCACCGTGATGATGATTTTCAATAATGATTTTCTATCGGGGCGGTTCTGGTTCTGGTTTAGTGACCTGTGAGGCACAGATATAATTGCTAAGCCGATCTACCAGCGCATACTTTGAATGGGTCAGATAGGAGGTGAGACAACGACCACAGAAGGCTTTCCCCTCATGTGGCTCCAACACTGTCCCACATGACCCTGCCGTGTTTCGACAATATCCCGTCACAGGCCGTTTTCACAGAGCCGTGCTGGGATTAGCGGGCCGGCTGTTTGTCCTGGCAAAGGGGCAGCAATTCACAGCTATATTTTCTGGGTGCCGATGCTGACAACCAGACCGAGTCCTAGTAATTATGATATAATTGAGAATGATCTAAAACCAAATGTCCGAGCTCTGCTGTCTGAGCCAGTGTTTACAGAAAACAGCTGCTTAAATAGGCACTTA
This sequence comes from Decapterus maruadsi, assembly GCA_030347415.2. Taxonomy (NCBI): domain Eukaryota; kingdom Metazoa; phylum Chordata; class Actinopteri; order Carangiformes; family Carangidae; genus Decapterus; species Decapterus maruadsi. Next base: position 19,759,646 of record CM064898.1, read on the forward strand.
GAAGGAATTAGAATAACATTTTTTATGTCCCAGTGTGTGAGTGTGTCTCTGTCTGTGTGCAAGTGTGCATATATGCGTGGGCTGGCTATTTGGGCACCTACACAGACAATCTCTTTGTTTTGGAAGTGTTCGCTTAAGTCTTTGGGGGTAGACAGGAGCCAAGAACAACGTGGGAAATGGGCCCTTGCTTCATTTCTGCTTTCTCTCCGGTGCTTTTCGTTTGCAGCCTCTCTGTCAGACGGACATTCAGCTGGCCTCCAAAACAGTACCTGAGGCGTGCTGAAGTTTGGAGAAACCGAGGGAACGGTGCCCGGACATGAGAGAGGTCATAATGGGAACCGAGTGGCAGCTGACAGCCGGGCCAAACTGTCTGTCAGTTCCCTCTCTGTCTTTCTTTTTCTTTTCCACACGCACGAGTCGTCAATAGGAGACGTGCACCGCACCAGCGCTCTGCCCAGGTGGTCTCCACGGGCAGCCAGTGCAAGTACAAGATGCTGAAATCCGAAGCGACCACACTGGCAGCGGCAGGATCCACTGTGAGGTCTGCTCCCATGCCGAAGTGTTGCATGAACCCTCGGCGTGAGCCAGCGCTTCTTACCATCTCCGTTCAGCCAATTACTGGTTTTCCTCTAATCCAGGAAACTCAGGACATGACTCATGTGAATTGTGATGCAGTGACACAATATTAAGCACACATGTTTATCAGGATGCTGCGAAAGCCTTACCGAACACCTGACTCATTACTGTGCAATAACAGACCTGCGGAGGTTCAGATACAGGAAGCGAGGGAAGAGAAGCCATATATTTTTGCAAATTTGATTTAAAAGCTTAAACTGACTTTTTGACATCTGTTTTATGAAGAATATTACTTAAATGTCAGCTTAGGATAGCACTTGAGGTAGCCACCATTAGCCCTACTATTGCTAAAACTAAACTAAGGCCACATTTACTCCCTGATCCCCCACTCCCCCCTCCCCCAGCTAATTGAAAAATATTCATTGTGATGAACTGACATCTCTGTAATTCACTTTGTAATTCCACATAACTAAATGAGGCAGTAACTACATCCAGACAGGATGGAGAAAACAAAACCCTGCTAAACTCCTGCCAAAGCTAACTAACAATAGCTTAGCAGATCTCAGCAGCTGCCAGGCCAGCTTTTGACTCTGGCTTTATGCGGCCCTGCTCCCTTTAAATCGCTAATTTAAATGTATTAATGCACATAGCGGACGGACGTGCAAATAGAAAAACAGATCGTTTTAATTCCCGGTTCACGGTAAATAAGGAAAGTTTATTTTCATACTTTAAAACTGAAACTGAAGAAAAATAATCTACCGCAGGGAGTGAAGGTGAAGGTGGAGACAGAGTGAAGAATGTGCTCAGAGACTTATTTGCTCAATTCTTGTGGATGAAACTGATCCCGGGGGATGTTCTATAGCTGCTTGATTGTTTTCCTCTGATTCTTGCTGAGCTGTAATATCCATGGATACTGGATCTCAGGTCAACTTTAGTGAATAGGAAATCCTGGATTTGAGTTCTGTGATGCCTTAATCTTATTGCATAGGACCTGTTGCCAAAGTTTAGGCGAAATTTATGAATATTCAACCACCAGCATATTTGGTTTTAGCTGTAAGCTAGGATTTGTATGTAATTAGATACTTCCCTGAAGAAAAGGGAGGAAAAATTATACCCACGGGTTGTCAGACAAGCTGACCGATCACTGGCAACAGTGTGAAGAGTGTTGTGCCCACTGTCTACATATTTGACTGGTGGTTTGTGGCATGATGCCCTCAAACAGCATGCAGTGGATATGACATGCCTGATGGAACGCAAAGCCTGCAGCTGAAACAGATCTGCGCTGACAGACAGACAGGTTACTGTACCCTTAGCAAGCCTGGCATTCCCAGGACACTGTGGCCCGGCAATGGCGAGAGCTTTCGTTTCCTCTGGAGTCTCAAGCATGAGCAGACACACGTACAAACACACACACGCGCGCGCACACACGTACGGATAGTGTGCCAAATTCCACAGAGCAGTAAAGGCAATCAGGGACAGATGAGAAAGGCAACCATGCGGTGGTAAACAGCGTGCCGTGGGGAGTGGGAGCTATAACAAGGTGCCACAATAGCGCTCGGAGGAGTTAAATGAACTCTCAGGAATACGGTATGCTTTTTCAATTTTTGGCTGAGAATTTGCTGAGGTGATTGTCGGCTCTCAGGTGTCTGTGTGTTAGCAAATAGCCTGGCACAAAGAGTGGAAACTGGGGGACACGGGGGCGGGGGCGGGGGGCGGGGCAAATGATAAGATAGGTCACCCCAACCAGGGTTCAATTCAATCCATTTAACACATAAACGTGTGTGCGTTTCTGTTCATTCAGTTCTAAGCAGCGTGTGTTATTTGGTGTTTGCGTTTGGTGTTTTTTTGGGGCCCCAAACAAAATCTTGTTTTGGGCCACCAAAATCCTAGGACCGGCCCTGGGGACATGGCTAACCTTACCTTACTCTGTCCAAGGGTTAAAAAAACACCCCACAGCACCACCAAGGCTCATGTGTTCAATCAACCAATGATAAATAACGGTTTGACAGGAAATGATGTGCAGGACTGTGTCATGACGAGGCCTCTTGATGTCTTGTTATCACCGTGGAGACGACGTGAAATGACATTTTATCAGTTATTTAGTGAGATGTAGAGATGCTATCATGTTCTCTTGCTACTTCAGCCGTTTCCCTACGTTTCCAGGATTTATGATTAGATAAGCGAACTGTCACCTGGTGGCAGCTCCATATTTAACAACCAGCACACATGAGAGTGGTATCGGTTTTCTCATCTAAAGTCTTGGCAAGTAGGCGCGTATGAGTATTTCCCAAAATGGCAAACTATCTCTTTAATCACAGGAGTGTCAGCCCCGGACATGTTTGCTTTGGGAACTAAATCTGTTGCAGTGGCTGCCTCTTTAATGCAAAAACAAGCTCGCCGGTGTCCCGTGAAGGGCATTTTCTCTAGCTGGTATCTGGCAAATTCCTGCCCTCTCTTTGAACACATGTGACAAGCAGCGCTTTGACTCTCTGGGCCAAATATCACTGATCAAACGCCCCTGTTTGGTGTCAGCTAAGGGGAAACAACAAGCTTACTCATAAGGGGGTCACTGACCTGCTCTGGGTATGTTTAGCTTGAAAACCAACACATGTACTGTACATACTATGGGCCTATTTTGCACTTGTAAAGTCATACTTGTGTGCTCGTGTGTTCCTGCAGAGGCAGAGGGAAGCAGCCGGCTCTGATAGAAAAAAAAAAACAACCTAGAAGTGTAAAGCGGTGTCACGGAGCGCCCGAACATCTAGCCCATCATTGCATTCAAACAAAAGATCTCAGCTAAAAGACTGTCATTAGCCACTGCCTCAACCCCGTATTTGTCTTCCCACACAGAAAAGTCCCTGTAAGATCAGTTGAGCAAACAACTGACAGATGCTATTTAAGCTCGTAGAGTCCCTAAAAATACATTTGTGCCCAGGGCAGTGATTTTGCAACTCCGCTGATGGGAGCTTCGAGCGGGTTTGCGATCCCACTGAACATGTCCATCAATAAGAGCAACAGCATTTGTAACATGAGGACGTGGCTTAGCCATGCACCGCCAGTCACACTGAATGTAAACTATTCATGTCTCAAAGCATTATCTAGCGCTCGCTCCAACTTCGGAGGGTGTCTGCGCTGCTCTCAGGGTGCCAGGAGGGGTGGGGGGGTGGGGGTGGTCAGAGTTCAACAGGAGGCTCCCAGGGCCTTTTCCTCTTTCTGAAGACACTGGACTTTTTCATGATGAGTGGCATGAGCAGCAGGGCTTTGAATGTCAGCCAGGTATTAAGGATGATAATTTAACCCTGAGGGGGAAAGGCAATGAACCCCCCCCCCCATACCCCCACCTCTCCATCTCAGTGTTCAGGTAAAGATTTTTCCACTCCTGGGGAAATAAACATTTACATTCCTGTGTTCGGTGTGTTAATAGAGATTAAGCTGAATCCAAGCCCTGCGTGTCAGGCTGCAACTCAGGTAGCTCATACCATACATACCTGTTCTATTGTGCGCCTCTCAAAGGGCATCTCCGCTCAGCCCTTTGAGCTTGGCTGAGGACGGTTGACATTTTCGAGGAACATTGTTATTACGGTGGCCCTGGACAGCTTCAAAAGCGACAAGCGAGGCCTAATGCCCCACCACTGTGAGCTCAGCTTCAAAGAACGTCACTTTAGTCTCTTGAGTTCGGGGATCAAAAGGAAGAGGAGTTCCTGACGCCATCTATCAATTATGATGCAAAAAATTCCCTCCTCACCGAGAGCGGAAAAATGATCGTTGTGGTCATGTTGAATCAGTAAAACAAAATAAAAGTTTATTCTTAAATATAATCGAATAAAAAAAAAACCTCAAAATAGGTTTACTGTTACAGTTTATGATTACGGTTAATTTACTAGCCTCACAAAATTAAACATATCAGGTCAGGCCAACATTTGACCCTAATTTGAACCAACGTTTAGTGTGTGGGAGGCAGCCATGTCCAAAGATACACTGCAGGCCTTCATTAAACTGCACATAAAAATATGATCCACTTCAAAACAGAGGAAACTGCTATTTTTATTGAAGCCGCCAGGGAATGACATGGGTCTCATCAAGGTAAATCAGAAACAACAGTGGATTTCAATCATATGCCAGCAAAGGCCCCTGACTTTGAGCGTTTCATTCCATCCAGTTGATCTCAGTTCATAAGCAGTCGAGGGCTTGATTCAGATAAAACTCCTCTTGACCTTAAATGGCACATGGCTGGCAGCGCGGCCGCCTAACTTTGAAAGACTAATGCATTTCATACTTGTGACTAAATCTAAAGCTGCGAAAAGCAGGCACAATCCCACTGCGTCCATATGGTGCGTGCGGTATAACTGTAGCCCGTGCACATGATTCTGCATTGTCCACATGATGTAGCAAGCCGGGTAATAGGACCACAATCGGGTCTTTATGCTCAATTCCGTCCATTTATTAGTATGTGTATGTTCGAAGCCCCTTTTTTGAATGTTTTGGCAAAAAACCACAATCTGTACGAATATATAAACACGAGCCAGGCCGCTGAGGTGAACAAGTGTGTGCATGGCTTGTTTACATGTGTCCAGATCAAACCGCTCCATGCAAGGTCCAATCAAAACAACAGAGCTGAATTTGAGCAGGGACAAGTAGCAAAAAAAAAAAAAAGACACAAGCACAAGTAGAAGTCTGGAACAATCATACTGAGTGGGAATAGATTAAAACCAGACATTTTACTGCATGAGAACTACAAACAATCCCACCTCACCTGGCACTGGGTGCAGGTTATTTACTGTGAATAGGAATACTCCTGCTCATATCAGCCAGTGCAGCTTTTTTTTTTCCTTTTTTTTTTTCATTGGGGATGAAAGTATGTCCACCGTCACCCAGAGCCAGGAGAACCACCCAGCATCACTGTGCATGTCTGTGCAGCCTATCAGCGCGTAACGGCCCCGGGAGTGTGTTTCTTTAAGAATGTAAGGTGGGTGAGCCCCTTTTTCCTGACGCACGCCTGGTATGCAAACATAAATTTAGCAGCAACGTGTTTTGCTGTGGTGGAACAAAATATCTGGACTGCGACCGTGAAGTGTCATGTCGTCTCCGGCAGTTCTTGGCTGACTTTTACCTTTTTTTGTTTTTTCTTTTCTCTGTGTGTGCGTGTGTGTAAAGTGGAGCCGGAGCGCAGCGCAGAGGGGGAGAGCGGACCCATTTCTCCCTGAGTGACTGGGCAGACTGGGACTGGGACACACGGACAGATAGAGCGCGGCCGGTCACAGTTGTCTCTCTGCACTTTGATATCACACTGAACTTCTCGGCGCCAGAGATGACAGGGAGCTGCTTCTACACCACCGGACTGGTGCTGCTGGTGTGGGTGAAGGTAAGCTGCCGCGCTTTTTTTCACCCTCTCTTCCAATTAAACACAACGCTGCCAGTCATTCAAGCGGTTTTTTTAATTTATTTATTATTTTATTATTTGGGGAAGCGACGCAGTCATTCCAGCTTGGGACAGTTGGTGAAGTGGACGCGCCGTGAGCGTGTGATTATTCCACGCTGGCGTCTGTCAGTTTGAAACTTTTTTTTTTTCCTCCATTTATCAAGACAGAAACCAGACACCTGTTGCTTTTGATTTCAGCTGTAAAACACTCTGCTTTTGTTTTTTTTATTTTTTTGTTTTTTCCATTAGATCCATTTATAATTCATTACAGCATTGTTCTGATGCTCCACATTTATACAGGAGCCATATCTGGTACCTAAATAGCTCGGCTCAGCAGGAAAACTCGTTTGAAATAGACCTTGATCTGAAGCCATCAAATAGAGGTGTGCAGTAGTTAACTTTGATTGATTATGCTTAAATGAAATGTAATGGGACTAGATGTTCAGTGAGGTCTTCGTCATTATTATCCTCCAGTGATGCTGGAACAAGCCCAAGGCTGTTTCAAAGGATGAGATGAGCAGCAGTGTGCTGTTGTCACAAGTCTGAAGTGATGTTATGTCATAGAAAAGCCCGGGTTGATGGTAATAGACAGTTTGTGAACATACTGGAATGTTTTGACAGTCGGTGAGAATGTGGCATAAAATATTGAAATAATGTCGAGCATCAATTTCACAACAGAGTCAGACTTTATTTTGCCTTTGCTATCACAGACCTGCAACTTGATAGACGGAGTGCGGTTCATCCTTTGGAAAGGTCACGGCTTATCAGTCTTGCACTGAGCAAACTTCTTAAATCAGTGCACTCAGCTCGCACTAATCACCGCTGGAGTGGTTTCTACACGTTATCTTCCTAAAGGCCTGTCATACGCATGCATCAGTCATCCGGGGCCAAGTTGTGCAAAAGCTTGACACATGCTGCCGCGCAACGGCACAGCGAGAGCCCGAGCAGGAGTTTTTAAGTGGAACACAAAGCAGTTGTTTGGCCTGGAGACAGACTTTACGGCTCAAACAGAGGGGCGGGATGCCACTGTCAGCATGTGTAAATGACCACGACAGGTGCTAATAGCACTTCAAGGCGATTTGGGCTTTAGACACCCTGGCTGCCATATAGTCCAGCTGAGCACGTCCACACTGTAATCAGTGAATGTCAGTGACAGATAAGCACTTGAGGCTTTGCAATATTTCCAGGCCACTGTCCAGTGCTTGGCCTGATTATATTACAGTTAAAATATTGGGTAGACAATCATGAAATGGCACATAAATCATTTGTGTATGAGCACAGGCATGGGTGTAAGGCTGCTGCTGAGAGCCTGCAGTAGTGAGTGAGTGGAGACTAGCCCTTAAAATCTGGACAAAGTGACCCCTGTTACATAATATTGAGCTAAATTAGATAAAAATGACATATGTGAACTGAGTCACTTGCATGTTTCAGATGTTTTCATCATGTTAGTGGTACTCAAAGGGGTGTGTGTGTGTGTTTGTGTGTTAGCTCAGTAACAGAAAATCATCTGTGATGAAAGTGCATTATGAATGATTGCTCCCAGCGAAATGAGCTGTTCGGCTCGGTGTCCAGAATGTTTGAGGCGATAGGCTACGCCCTCCGACCGACTCCTGTGATACAAGTGGCGGCGGTTTTAATTATTTTCTTTTTTGCGTCTCTGTCGCACAGCGAGACTGAAAAATGACTCAGTTGGGCTTTTTTGCCTCAAGTGGTCAAGTGATTGCCAGCACATGACAAGATTTCCCATCTGTCCAAGGAGTGACTGTGCAGCATGAGTCAGCACTGGACATTTATCTGTTCACACACACCAGAATGACCCGGAGCTTCGCTTCAGACACCGGGGATCAACAAGTGCCGCCTCCGGGGGTCTCTGCTATGCGCTGGCCTTTTCTTTTCATCCTCGCTCTCAGGTCAAAGTCTCTGCGTTACTATTAGACGAAAGAATGAGACTCTATATCTGTGTGTATGGCTGCTGGAAGTTGTGTGATATGTGTGTGTGGGCCAAATGGCCCGTGGCTCCAACCCTAAATGGAATAGACCTTCCTTTGTGGGTGACATAATGACATACCTCAAGTGATTCTTGGAGGGTCTTGTTGCTCTCGCTCCATTGCCTTGATTTGTGCAGCAAAGTGGAACCTTCCAGAAACATTTTTTTTTCTTCCTTTTCGCTGGAGGAGGATTTGAAGGTGGCTGTGTGCGCAGGAGGCTGTGCCCTTAAAAGACACCCAAGCATCTCTGAGCACCAAGGTCGGTGGTTTTTAATAATGATTTGGCAGCTGCTGGTGCTATGGAGCAAAGCAAATCCTTGTTTTTCTGTTCTCTTGGCACATTTGCCTCTGTGCCTCTCATTGTTTTTTGGCCTTTTGTGCTTCTGTTTTTCGTTAAAGTAAAATACAGTAGTTGTGTGTTAAATATTAGTTTAGTATTTGCCAGTTTGTCAAATTTTATCTTACAAATGGGGATGTATTGGTCCAACTGTTGTCATAGCAGTGTCCTATTTTCCAAATGTAAAATCTATCACAGAATTCAATGTATTATCACTTATGAGCAACAAACAACACAGATTTAAGTGTAAAAGTTTCCCAATGTCATATCAATATTTCTTAAATTCATAATCCTATAACCAAGATGCAAAAGCTAACACAAGCTAACAATGTAGCTCCTTCCTCCTTGTTTGAAACTAAAAAAGGTTCATCCTTATTTCATTCTTTCTTTATAAAGGTTGATTATATAAGAAATATCACATTTTATTTTTCTGTCCAAGGAAAGTTTCAAATGGCCTGACAAACAAAGGGCTGAAAAATACTGACTAATGTCAGCTAATGTTAGCTAAGCTCCTGTTGGCTAACGCTAGCTAGTGTCACGGTTGTGGCTTGCGGTTGCTTTTGCAATCAAAATGTATTAATCAGCACAAACGGGGAGAAATCACTCAGAAATATGAGTGAAAGCATTATGGACATTAACTTACCGCCACACATAAACAGCGTGAAACCAAAAACTCCTATTTAATGTGTTGCAGTGACGTGACGGTCTGCTTTGGCAACAACTGACACTTAAATCTTAAGTAAAAATTATTCTTTTCCCAGCAAAGTTTCAGGTGAATAAATTACGCCGGGTTTCGTAATAGCTGCAAATAAAACACAGTAGGCAAACAGACTTTGACAATGATATCTCTCTTGAAGCTGATGATTATGCTCCTTTTGGGAGTTAGTGGAAAACTACATGTTTTACGGTTTTCAACATTTTGATGGATACGAGTCAGCTGCCAGACTTCCTCACAGTATTTGGCTGCCACTCTCGCTTCACTACATGATTTTCTTCTAATTACTCAGCTGGAATTCAAAAGAAAATTAGCCAAAAAAGCAACAGATTTTGATGTTTATTCAAGGAAATGGTCCCTCTCAGAGTTTGAATGCAGCCAGCAGAGTGTATTGAAGTCCTCAGGATGGGGAGGCTCGGGGGCCTAATGGCAGGATTAAGTGGGGTCACGGCGTGCAAATGGTCCCAAGTGAGCGTCCGTCAACAACAACATCTCTTGTTCCCCGAAACACGCTCCTCTTGCTTGATCGCTTGATCATAAAGACCACAAACTATCCAATTAGCTTTGAGGAGTGCCTTTGTTGTGGACGCGAGTGGAATGGGAAGTGAATTAATTTTGAGAGGGATTGGTCCCACTTGAGGAGCAGAGGAAAAGGCTTCAGAGAACATCTGGCCAGTGATGGATGGATGGAGCAAGTTTTTGGAGTGCGTTAACAAGAGCGAGTGTTTTCAGTTACGCAGCAAAAGCCTTCATACTCATCTCATTGTTCCCATCTGGGCTTAATCTGCCGAGTGAGACTCAGGGTTGCTTAGCGTGGAAGTGCGGAAGTGTGTGCGTATGTGTGCAATGTTACTCACAGTCCAAGGCCAAAATTCACTGGTACTCATGTTTACACAAATTGCAAAGGTACCCAAGAAACGCTTCGCTCTTTTTCGTGCAGTCCCCTTAATGTTCCTGGCGCGGTAGCAATTTTTCCGGTTGCGTCCCGCTCAGGTGCGTCGGGATACAGATCTTCCAGCCCTGGAAGCCTAGAGAGAGAGAGAGCAGGCATTCATCCCTGTAAAGCCAGCCCAAAAGGAAGTAGCTTCACACCATTCTCAGTGGGCCAGCGAAGGAAAAGTCCTGCAGAACAGAACAGAACAAGAGATGGCAGCTTCTATCGAGTGTCGAGTCCCAAAGAAGAAGAAGTTCAGTTTCTGCAGTAACTTAGAATAAACCAACATGGAGGCTCAGAGCTTGCCTTTTTTTTTCTTTTACCTCGTTTGTAAATTTTCGGCACTGCCAGTTCTTTTGGTTCAAAGCAGCCACTGTAACGACAAAAAAAAAACCCTAATCAAAGATTTTGCAAATGTGGCACAAATGGAGAAAGTATAAAATTAGACCTGGCTTCTTTTTCCATGGGATGAGTTTGACTCTGGTTTCATAATTTGTAAAGGACTCTTTCCCCTTTTTTCATTATCCCAGTGAAGGCTTGTTCCTATTGAAGAGGCAGATTGTGACTTTTTTCTTAGCCATATGTCATTTGTGTGACCATCCACTGCTTCATATGATACAAGAGTGGTATTGATCTTCCTCTTGAGCTGTCACCAAAACACTGAATCAATGCATTCCTTCCGTGTGAACTGTCTTAAGATTAGGAAATGATAAGCCCAGGTCTTGTGAAATTCAAAAAAGATGTAAAAGGAGAATTTATCTCTTGCTGTTTTTCCCCCTCTCCAAATTCTTGTGGAACTTGATAGTGTTGTTTGTCTTTCAATCACTTGATGCTGAGTTCTAATAACACGCTGTGACTGACTGCCCAAAGCAGCCTGTGCCAGTAAATGGCATAACTCGCTGGAATCATGTTGCATTGCGTGTGCCAGAGTGTATGCAAGAGGGCATGTTGTTCGGGCTTCGGTATCAAAAAAGCAACGTTTTTTTTTGCGGTTTTATGTGGCTCTCAGGAAACGGAATATGTCTCATTGTGCCACATAAACTGCACAAGTCTTGATTTTTATAAATATCAAACTGTCACGCATTGATAAAGAACTGCCAGCAGATGGCAACATTACAGCAGACGGACCTTTTTGTGTCCAGTCCGGCAGCCGCGGCCCTCTGTGGCTCCCACGCCCATCACAGATACTCGGCTCTATTGTGATCTTGCAGGTGGCTGCCCCTCCGTCCCCTCTCTCCGTTTCCTCTGGAGCCCATTGTGAACGTATTTGTTCCTTCACCGCGCGGTTTATTTGTCATTGCCGTGCTTGAAAGCTGAGCCTCTGGCATCCTGTTCCTCTGATGAAACATCTTGGGCTCCATCTGCAGCGGGCCCACGTCCCCTCCATCAGCGTGATTGAGCGTTGTTGTTTTATCCTGTTGTGTGTTCCTGGACGCCAGCTCAAGCTTCATCTGCTGCAGCCGGGGCCCTCCGCGCATCATCTGGCCTCCACATTTTTTCACACACGGCCAATCCGAAGAGCCGCAAGAAAAACCTCGCAGCCCCAGCGATTCCTGCCTTGGCTTACGTCTGGTTCTGCCGGTTCTGTTCTGTTCTGTTCTGCCCCGGCCTTGACCTCGGATCCGTCCCAGGGTGGGGATTGCAGCAGGAGTGCCGGGGAGTGGTGTTAACGGGAGGGGGTGGGGAGGCAACGCTCACGACCCTCTCGTGACGCCTAATTAGAGGGGAGGGCAGGTAGGAGGTTTGAGTTTTGAAACGGTGCTTGGGAGGATTGTCGGGAGAGAGGAGGAAGCCAGATTGGACAATACAAGAGAGGAAAGAAAGAAGGAAGAGAGGCAAAAAGGTCAAGAATGGTAGAGGAACAGGACAGGATGAAAGGATCTGAGAAATGTGCAAGACGGTAATTACGCTGTAGCCTTCAAACAGAGAGTGGAAAAATGATGTCAGGGTGAGATGGATTGACGTGTTAATACAAAAATTCAAATGTAGGAAGTGAAAAAGGGGGAAAGGAAGGGGGGAAAAAACCACCTTGATCACAGGCAAGGGTTAAAGACAAGGCAGTAAAAGATAACAAAACCATCACAGACTTGGAGAGGCAAGTGCCACGGTAGGGGATAGAAAAGAAGAGGGGGGATATTTATGGAGTGATACTGATGTGGATTTAGGTGAGAGGAAGAGGAGAAAGGACACACACAGACACAGAGTTGTCTGTAGAAATGGAGAGAGGGAGGAGGAAGAGGGGGGGAATATTGATGGAGTGAGAGTCGAAGAGTTGCATGAAGCATGCTCAGAGAGCAAAAGGCCAAGCAGGGCCAATGTAGAACAAAGCCACCGGCATGAAGTTGGAAAGTGAAACATAAATATTCAAGTGGAGCTCGAAAATGGAGATGCAGTGAGTCCAGATCCACTGACTGGTTGACAGGCATGAAAAAGCAAACACAACAGCAGTTATCTTTCTCTCTGACCTCACTCTTTTTTGGAGAGGGGAAGAGGAGGTTGCGTACGAGTGTGAGAAAGGTCACGTGTACAGAGTAAAGAAAGGACGGACGGCTAAATCCAGTGGAAACATGATTGACTGAGGAGCCTCAGTGCCGCTCTCTGACAGGATCTCCACGGCTGGCTGCGGCCAATGTTTGCAAGGCTAATGATGCTTCCTGGGGTTCTCACATCTGCTTCCCCCCGTGGCCACATGTGCTTTGAGTAAACGCTGCACCGCCATGACTAAACACTGGAAACCCCATTACAAATGAGGTGCTATTAGGATTACTATGCATACACCCACAGAAGCTGATTGATGAGCGTGTAATCATGCATGCTCACAGAGTAGGTGTGTGCCGGGTTGTGCGCGAGCCCCCTGTAAATATGCATCCTGCAGTCTCCACGGAGACGGCGTTCACCACCAACAACAACGGCGCAGCGGTGGAAAAAGTCATCAAGAGTCTTAATGAGTAAAACTAGCACTAGCACTGTACAAATACTCTCTTACAAGTAAAAGTTCTACTTTTTTTTTATTTATGAGTGGAATTTATTCAGGAAATCAGTTTAATACATTCACATTTATCAGTGTTTTCATTGTTGGCCACCAAAATCAACCTGGACTGAAATTAACAGCCATAAAAATGTTGTGAGGAAAGACAATAATTTTATTTTCTGGCTTAGGTTTGGATGAGAAGATCAATCCCATGTTAATACCTGTCTGCTTAATATGAAGCCACAGCAAGAAATCAATGCTTAATTTTAGCAATAAGATGGGACAGTGAAAACACCACACACTCACACACTGAAACTGCAAACTGACAGTTTTATACTGTTGCTTCTGTAATAAACGCACCACACACCAGATATAATAATAACTCACCAGAAGCAAATGTGTTTTAGGCACATTATGTTACTTTTTTATGTTTGTGTTAAGCTTACTGGCTACTTGATTGACATATGTAAGACTGGTATTTACTAAATTGTCATATTGTTCCTGGAAGTTATACATATTAAAGGGATAGTTCAATATTTTGGCAAATTGGCCCATTGCCATAATCCCTATAGTCATAGCAGTAGGTTCGTTACCTTTAATTGCCAGTGCAAGCTATTTTTAGAACAGCGGAGCAGAGCCGTGAGCTGCTAAGGGCTATGCGACGGAGGCTCATGGGATTTCTTGGTTTCCCTCATCAAATACACAATCCAACAACTCCAAAATGCTGTCATGGACAAGTTGTGACCTGCACATTCAGCACGCTACGAGATAATAACAGAACATTATCAGACAGAATTGTTTTCGAGCAAAACCACTGATGCGTGTTCCTGTGAGGGGCAGTTTTCCAGCAAGCAGACTCTGTATTTGCCTCAAAAACAACTCCAACTTGTAACATTCCGTTATTATCTCATAGCGTGGTGAATGTGCAGGTCACAACTTGTCCACCAGAGCGTTGTGGAGTTGTTGGATTGTGTATTTGATGAGTTTGATGAGGGAAACCAAGAAATTCCATGAGCCTCCGTAGCGTAGCTCTGAGCAGCTCATGGCTCTGCTCCACCGTTCTAAAAATAGCTTGCACCGACAATTAAAGGTAACGAACCTACTGCTATGACTATAGGGATTATGGCAATGGGTCAATTTGCCAAAATGTTGAACTATCCCTTTAAATGTTAATCCTGTCGTCATGCAGCATCATAATAATATAATTTAATATCTGAGTAGATTAGTACTAAACTGCACTAACCTATGTCAATGTGGAGGATTGTAAATTACTTTATTTTGCTATGTTTTGAAGTGTTAAGAAGATAAAAATGATTAGAATATAATATGATTAGTTGTCGCTGTGACTCCTACTTACTTCCCACCACTGTAAAGGTGTGTTCCAGAGTGTGTTTGTGGTCTTGTGATTTGTGTGTCTGTGGTGCGACGGCGGGAGCCAAAGGTTCCTCCACCTTCCTCATTCCCAGGCTGCTCACAGGGATTACTCAGGCCGCGGTGCCCTCTACGAAATGCACTTAGACGCACTTCACACGCACACACCGGGGGGAGGCGGTGAGAGGGCTCACATGCAGCGCAGCCAGAGGAGAGATTTCTGGAGGCCAGGGTCTCCTCTTTAAGGAAGCCCTTTGAGCTCTTTGTGAGTGTAAAGTATATCTTGAGCGTGTTATATCTAAGAGTGTGGGCGTGAGGTCGTGCATATGTATTTTTGATTAGAACTTTTTCGGCTGGAAACAAAGCGCGAGTCTTCTGACTCTGGGGGTGGGTCTGAACTGAGAGCGAACTTGACTGTGAACTTGAAATGACCTTTATTTAGGTTTTGATGTCTCCAGAAAAAAAGCCTGTACGGTCCTGTTTGTGTGTTGCGCAGTGATTGATGCGTGACCCGGGAAAAATGATTACCATTATGAGGAAAAATGCACCTGTAGGTCACCGTTGTTTCTCGGTCATCGGCCCGGAGGGGGGAGGAGGAGGAGGGGGAGGAGGCCTTTGTCTCACCGTGGTGTTGCATTTGAAGTGCCACTGTGGAATTCTGTCCCAGCATTCCTCCGTGTGGTGACATCATCCCCAGTGGTGTCTCGCTGTGATCTCAGTAGGCGGGGATGAGGAGGAGGGGGTGGGGGGGGGGACGTGTACCATATGCAAAAACGGTCTCGCATGCACCCAGCTTGTTGGAATCTGTCGTCCTCCGGTCCGAATCCTCTCAGCACCCTCTCCCCCCCCACTCCCCTCCCTCTCCTCCTGTCTCCCTGATGACAGGTATGCGGCTTGAAAAGTATTTGGCAACCGTGACCTGGAAAAGTGCACATTTGACATTGAGCATGTCACTCACCCTTCATTTTTCTCCCCCCCCACCACCACTCCTTCACTTCAATGGGACATAATGCTCTCTTAAATAAGGCCTTTTGTGTTATCAGTACAGTTTCTTCTCTCATCTCGCCATGATTTGGCCTCATAGCTGGAATAGTTGGGATTGTGGTCACCAGGTGGCCTGTGAAGCCACCCAGATGATACGACAGATACGTAGCCCGGGCCGCTCCGTATGAAAGATCCTCAACTGTGTGTTCAGATGATTTAAGCTCAATGCTGAGAGACAGACGGACTGACAGACAAACAGAGAGACCTGCAGACAGATGGCGGACTAGGTGAGGGTGAGGCGCAGGGTACTGTAGGTGAAACCCAGCAGAGTCTGTCTTACCCCTGTTGGTACAGTAACTGTTGGACAGGAAGTACATTCATCCTGTATTTCACAGACAATAGGGCTGCCCCCGACCAAAGATTTTCTTGGTCGACCAGTAGTCGTCATTTAGGGACATTAGTCAACTAATCGTCACAGATAATGATAGTTTGAATTTCCGGGCTGGGATAGAATATTAAAGGGGAACTATGTAAGTCTTCCCTTTCACCCTCCTCCCAGCCCATGTGCATTTGTTTTCAACCAAGCCAGCGAGAAATCAATCAATAGAGCGGTGGATGGCGTTATTTCTGATGTTACGACGTGTATATTTGTGTGGTCTTATCTGTCATAAACAAGAGATTATGGGTTGCGGGGCCGCGTTCGTGTCACGCTGCAGCTGAGATGAGAGCTGGGACACCGTGGCGGCAGCAAGGAGAGCCTCCAGTCTCCTCATGACAAGTTACAATTAATTTATTGAACCATCACAATTACTCTGAAGCTGTTTAATTAAGGTAAAAATTAAGCTAAAAATCATGCATAGTCCCCCTTTAAGTAATATACTGTACAGTTGGCTACATTACAAAGAAATAGGGGTTTGCATTGGCACAACCACATCAGTTACCAGCTAACAAACAACATAAACAGCTAAAAGATGCTAACCGTGCTATTTTAGTGCACAGCAGACTCCTCAGCAGAGTCTGGGTTTGACTGAGGTTCAAACATGTGGAGGCTCAAATGTTTCCTGTAACACCAAGCATCTTGATGAAGCGCTCTTTCACCGGTCACCACAGAGCAAGCAGCAATGATCCAGAATATTTCAACAAGGACGTAAGCGTAGATGCTTCCAGGCCCTTCAGACTGTTTATGCTTTTTTATGACTGAAGACCATGTTGAACTAAGTATTCATCAAGTTTTGTTTTGTTTTTTAATTTAAAAGGTATCTGGAGGGAACTTTAATGGGTTGTGTTGTTTTGCAAAGCACATTTCACAAAATAAGTCCCTGTCTTAATTTATTTAAGCTAATTTGACATTGTTTTGCTCAGAATCAAAAGTTGGGCAGATGAGTCAAATCAAAGAGTCTTATCATGAAGCTCATCTCATCTGATGAAGCCGCTGACATTTACGACGCTGCGGGGAAACATCTGTCTGTTCATCTGTCACACTCACTGTTTCCTACTACTGTCTGTCTGCTCCGGGTGTACAACGCTACATCATCATCGCACTAACTGAGCGGATGCTGATAAGAATGGAACGACTAAACACGGGGACACATTCGGGAGTTTATTGCCTGGAGGGAAGCGCAGCACTCATCAAAGTCACATAGTTTATTTTTGATGAAGGTGGCGGAACGAGGGAGAATCTGCCACCAGGGATGTTTTTCACTGATGCAAAACAAGCAAACTGTGTGTGTCAGTACTCACGGAGAACAAGAGCCGCGTGTTTGTTTTCTCCTCAGAGCATTAGGAGCAGAGAAAGCTGCTGAAAGGTGCGTGTGTGTGTGTTTGTGTGTCGGCGCGAGACAAGTGCGTTTGGGCTGACGTTGATTGGCAGGAGGGCGCAGCAGGAATGCGGCCGGCTGCAGCTCTCTATGGGACAGGTACAAACCGCTCTATCATCGCATGAGAGAGTAATCGTTACGGGCAAATCATTACATGATCAGAGAGAGCCAGCTCCGTGCCAAGTATGCACCGCCCTCGAGAATATTGTGGAGAGGAGGGAAAGTCGGCAGCGGTGAGGGAATGATGGAGGAAAAGAGAGGGATGGATCATAAACATGGAGAAAACAGAAGAATCTCAGATGAGATATAGGCTACGTTTTGGGCACCAGAGATTTTACACATGCAATCTCAACTTTTACAGACAACCCTCAAACCGCTCTGAGCCACCACACAATCATAAAAGACTTAGTTTCCTCTGACTGCTTCGCAATTAAAGCCCACCCCATGTTTGGCCAGATCGGTGCTTTTAA
This sequence comes from Decapterus maruadsi, assembly GCA_030347415.2. Taxonomy (NCBI): domain Eukaryota; kingdom Metazoa; phylum Chordata; class Actinopteri; order Carangiformes; family Carangidae; genus Decapterus; species Decapterus maruadsi. Next base: position 19,777,228 of record CM064898.1, read on the forward strand.
TACGAAGCAGCAGCAGCAGCAGCAGCAGCACCGAGACAAATTGACTTTACATCATCAGCGACTTGACGGAGCTCCGATGTGATGTAAAGGGAGTGAACGGCAGAGCTGCGAGTCGGTGAGGTCAGCGAAATAAAAACTACATTTTCCTGACTCACCCAGCTGACCTGCGGGCGGTGGAGGAATACGGAGGTGCACTCACTCAGTGGTTTGAAAAAAAAAAAAGTAGTGCAGAGGGAAAGTGCTGTTTTCACAGGAAGGTAAAATATTCTGCATGAGGTGCACATTTAAACAGATCTGGATGGTTGTGGAGGGCGTGTTTAAAAAAAAAAAGTGTCTGAAGCACATTTTCTCTAACGCTCTGCACGTCAGCTTTTCTAATTGGCAGCGTAGAAGAATCTACTGTAGGGTTGCAACAAGGACGGTTGCAACAAGCCTTATTTCTCCAGTCAGAAACATGCTACAGTGACGACATTCTACCCACCAATAATAGAAAAGACATATTCAGCATCTGCTCCTGCTTGTACTGAGGCAAAGTTGTTTTAGAGGTATGAAAGCTTTTTTTCTTGAGCTCTATTTTGCACGGTTGCAACAATTGCCATTTGAATATGGAAGCACATATCCAAAAGCAAATGTATAAAATGGAACAGTTTTAGCTTCAAATACAATATATCTATTTTATTCCTGATGATGAACAGAACAGTCAGTTATATAAACCATGAGAGACTAATGCTAAATAATTCCCCAGATAACTTCCTATAATGAAATATGCAATTTGTATAGTTGTTCTATGGGACAAAAGTAGCCACATACTGTATATTATCCTATGAAAATTGGAGAAAAGTTAATTTATTTGATGTCATACAGTGAATGAATCATCCAAAAGTAGAGTACATGTTTATAAAAGTTTTTTGTATTGCAAATAGTTCCACACTGAGCTATTACCACTCTTAACCTCTGCACATTGACACAAGGCCTATGCAAAACAAAACTCCAACTGCTCTCAATAACTAAATAATGCTATAGTATTATTGTAAGACAATGCATATTTTAGAAATACTTTGCTTATTGAGACAAAAATCAAAAGGTAATTAGTGAAATTGAATGCATGTTTAATATGTTGCAACCGTCCTTTATCCGTGTTGCAACTGTCCCCACGTTTGGGGTCAGTTGCGACGTCTGGATTCTTCCATTCAAATGAATATTGTGATTGATTTGTCGTATGTAACCATCCTTAAATGGCGTGACTGATTAGCTGACACATGCATTTCAATCCAAAAAAGTTTGATGAGCCAAGTCCAAATAGTTTCTGAGTAACTTAGAAAAGTGTTGCAACTGTCCCCGGTCTCCCCTGTTTCTTGTATTCCTGTGCCGATTCTACTCCGACAGACTTTTAACTTTTATGTTTGACTCGGCTGCTGCAGCCTGCAGAGAGAGAGAGAGAGAGAGAGAAGACAAGTGGGCCAGTGTATCCAGAAAAGGTGACATAAAACTTCCATATACCATAAACTGGACAATGTAACCACAAAAAAATGCGTAAAAATGAGCGAGTTATTTTTCCCACAGCGCTCACAGCATGTTAATCAGAAGTCAGCTCGGCGACAGTTGGTCGATCAATCAGCTCAGCTTTTTTTTTTTTTGTCTGAGCGCATTATAGCTCCACCTAAATGTAACTGGCAGCGGATCGTTTTACATAACAGGTTTGGAATTTATTGCGTTTGCCCAAAGCTAACAAAATGCCAGTCTCTCACCTCAGATTGAATGATGCTTACTCGCCCCAGTGTTAATATTACAATATGTGGTTGTAATTGCAGCGGCTTAATCTATGCTGACAACAAATATTTTTGCAGGGGAATATTTTCCTTAAAACCAGACTGAGCTTGCAGACCGCTAATTTACACAGCAGATGTGGAATTGGGCAATGCTAACAACACATTTAGATTTACAGATTGCTGTGATACTGGAAGACAGCTCCCTTAGTTTTGCAATATACAACAGTGGAGCTTTACATTTTGAAATATAATATTGTAAGGAGTCTTTTTTTTTATGAATTAAAGCATGTATAGCATACATCTGAAGGTATTGTTTGCATGAAGCACCAGCTGTTAAGTAACCGGAGCTGCTGCGTGCAGGTGTGTCAGGCAGACAGACCGCCTTGAGGTGCAGCAGAGGATGTAGGTTCATGTTCAACAATGTGTGCCAAAACTGTCTCGCTTGTCTCTAACTTTTTTTTTTTCTATCTGTGCAACCATGTGTGTCTGTAACGCAACCTTAGGTGGTTCTTGCTCCAACACGCCGTTATCTTTCGGGTCTTTCTGAAAGTAAATATGCGAGTGTGAGCTTACATGTCCTGTCTTTTTTTTTATTATTATGATTGTTATCCATCTCTTTATCAACTGGACATGTTTGATTAACGTCTGTCTTTTGTTTGTGCTTATTAAGAAAGCTCAGCGAGCGGCATGGAGATACATTTACACTATAAATCCCTGTTTAATTTCCTCTTGTTAGTCCTGCAGCGCAGACTCCCAGCCGTCGAGGCCTGAGCTCCACAGTGTGGCTTTCGCATGCCCACTGACTGACTCACTTTGCTCCTGCTGAGCCCCGCTCCTCGGTCCGGGGGGGTTGAGGGAGGGAGGGTGGTGGGGGTTCATCCACAGCCTCTCCCTTTTCCTGGCTCTAACCTACTTCAGCTCCCAGGCATCCTGCGCCTCGCGGGTCAAACTCTAGTGAGAAAAGAAGGAGACAGATGGCCAGTGCACGCGCTGTGTTGCTCTTTTCCTCTGCAGCGCTGTGCAGGGTGAAGGTGCGTATCACCGCCACTGAGGGCAAGACGACTTCCTCCGCCGCGCAGAGAGAAAGAGAACTGGATGGAGTCATAGAAATATGGTAGCAGTTGTCCTGCGGTGTAAGCGTTCTCATGTCAAGTTCATTTTCTATTCCAAACAGGCTGCGGGAGGTCACTGGTGTCAGCGCTCAGGCCCGTTTTACACCTGGCCCTCAGTGCAGCATGTGTTTGTGCAATATTTTTGTGTACCTCGACAAACTTAACACCCTAATTTTATAATGGCATCTGATTGCAGCTGTACCCCCCCTCCATGCGCACCCAACTAATTACTGACAAAGTTTCCGACTGTTGAGATAAATTTGGAAAGACATTTCCCTGCTTTTATGTGATGATCCAGGGCAAAGGATGGATTGTTTTTCTTTCCGCTGCACTAATCCAGGTTGTTGCAGAGGCTTGGCCGGTTAGTTCCCAGATTTAACAGTGCAAGTGAACCCGCTAATCACATACACACATGCACGGGGCAGCGAAACCCCCCACGTAGGTAGGACTTAGTGGCTGTCAATCACTGTCTGACATGTCAGAGGTTGTACTAGTCAAACTCCTGCATCCAGTCGAGGGCTTTTTTACTGTCCGTAAGAAGCCGGCTTGGCTCCTGGACCCTCAGTGAACTTGCATGCCCCAGTTATCTTGGATGACGCAAGTGAATCAGGGCAGATCCACCACTTGTGTCTCATTAATATCAGGCACACCCAGTGTTGTCATAAGGCTGCCTCTGTGCTTCCATCCTTTCCTGTTTCATCAGTGACAACTGCTCTGTGGTAGTAATTATCTCCTCCATTGTTCTAACAGTTGTCACATCAGAGATTCATTATCAGTCTTTCTTTGTAACTACATTTACAAAAGTATTTGTTTTTGTTTTGTTTTTTTACACTGGGACCAAAGGTCAGGCAACAAAAATGCAATAAAAACAACCAAAACTGAAAGAAAAAGCTTAACAGACAATGTTAAACACTCAGTATTAAATCACATGCAGTCGTTAATGAGAAGTAGACTGGCTTTGCATAAAGTATATATTTAGCAGCACACACATTATAGTGGAGTCATGAAATAATAACAGGGTTCCCGGAGTAATAATAGTTTAAGAATTCAGAAACCAGAACCAGAAAATATCACAGTTTGTGGTTCCAAACTCACTACACACTTTATTAGTCTTTTTCTTTTTTTTTCTTCATCAGATGGAAAACATTTTATTACTCTCAAATTTATTGAGCTCCCCATCCAAGAGAGTGTGACCACCGAATACGAGTTTGAAATGAGTTTTCTCACCGTAAATAGTCTATTAACGTTTCGGTTGTTGAAAGAAAAGGGACGAGCGCAGACAGAGATGTTAAAAAGTTTGAGAGCGAAATAACCTGCGAAGTCATTTGGAGAATGTCGGCTACAGAAAAGATCACGTCAAGATTTTGTGAAGTTTGGGTTTCCCTTCCAAGCGTCTCACATGAATGCTGTGGTTGTTCTGCCACAGAGACCTCATAAAACCCAGCACAGATGCTAAAGAGGCGTTTTGTGTTGTATTTCCTCTGTCAGGCAACGCAACATAAACTCTGTAAAGGCTATTTGACTGCAAAGAAAAGGACAGAATGACAGTCTATGGTTAGAGTGTCTAATTATCTGTAATTATCTCAAGACATTTTATTCTGACTGTAAAATTAGAAGCTGGTTTAAAGGGATAGTTCACCCAAAATTCAAATTTCACTCATTATCTACTCACCCTCATGTCGACTAAGAGCTGTGAGAATTTTCAGAGTCCTCCGTTCCTTCTCTGAGTTACGGGGGGGTCCACGCAGCAGTATTTGTCCATATAATGGTTGTGAATGGTGCTCACTTTTCTTCGTCCAAAACGACACACCAAAAAACATCCAAATACCTCCATACTGCTCGTCTGTAATGTCCCTCTTGTATTGAAGCCCTGACATGAGAAAATGTTCCGCCGGTTCCGCCGAGATTTGCACTGACACAGAAAGAGCAGGGAACTGGGAACTGGGAGCTTCCGCTACAAACAAGCTTAAAATACAGACTTATTTCATTTTTTTCAGAACAATTTCTCATGTCGGTTTGGATGCTTGTCTTTTTTGGACGAAGAACAGTGGCATCCATTCTGAAAATTCTGATAGCTCTTAGTCGACATGAGGGTGAGTAGATGAGTGAGTGAAATTTGAATTTTGGGTGAACTATCCCTTTAATTTTAGCTAATACATAATAGATAGTGGTGCATAAACTGAAAATTAAAGATCTGCAGCTTGTTGGATACATCAGGAATGAATGTACTTAATTTTCTTGACTCATTTCATCATAGATCACTTGTGATTTAGTTTTTGTAAAGGTGTAAATCATAGTTTTTGTCAAGGAAATGAACACTGCTGTTGTATTCCTGGTGCCGGCTGTGATTTGTGATGGTGTCAGAAATTAAAATAAGGAATAAAGTCCACAGGAAAAGCAAAGAACACATTCAGCCTCCATCATCACCCGTGGGCCGGTGACGACGCCGTCGCTGGCGGCGCTCTCCAAAGGCCCCCGCCACACGTCTTTACTTCTCTGTCCTTTCCGTGACCCATGATTCCCTCCTTCCTGCCCACCTAACTCTTAAAGATTAACAGAGTGCTCACTACCTGTCCACCTGCTAGAGGCATCACATTTACTGGCACCAGGGTAATCTCAGGGGTCCAGTTGGTTTTCTAATCCTTGGAAACAGAAATAGAGAGCCCGGCCAAGGGCAGGCTGTTCAATTTCCAAGGGGATATGTTATGGGAACTGCCATTGTTCAGCATGGGAGGCCACCTGTATCAATATCAGAATTTACTGTGCCAGATGCAACTTATTTGGATATCATTTTCTTGGCCTTACCATGATGTTACATGATTTTACCTTGATTATTGCTAAGAGTTTTTTCCAAGTAGACAAAAAAGCTTTTAAAAAAAGGCTGATTTGTGGCAGTGAAGGTTTTTGTAGAGGTCATGCCCTTGTTCCAAAGCACAGCGGGGTGTTTGGTAGCACCACCAGATTACTATAAAGCTGCGCTCGAAAAGCTTTCATTGGCTCCATCTCCCCTCGTCACCCAGAGATATGCCCTCAGGATCTCTCCGTGTCACCTGGATATCTGTAGCCAACGCGAAGCCCGCAGAATGTGAACCCATCTCCGTTACACACACGCCAACAACAATGGAAGGGCTGCTTGGACCACATTTGGAAGGTTTTGGTTGCAGAGGCAATTTCGGAGCTATCAGATTGAAACTCAAGATGCCAGAGCAAGTCAATTCTGTCAGGAATTTCTAAGAGGGTAGTGCGCCTTTTCAAAGCTACTTTCTTAATGCAAGTTAAAAAAAAAAGAAAAGAAGAAAGGCTTTCATGGCCAGAGAAGCGCATTCACAATGGAGATGAAGATGCCACTATGAGGTTTTAGAGTCTCAGATGTCTGCTCTGTTTAAAGAGCGACGTCTTTAACTCTGAGGTTGTCCTTAACAAAGCTACTCAGGTGTTTAGGTGGCCCTGAATGTCTTTGATAAGGGGCACGGTATTACATTTCCATAAGTAGATGAGCTGTTATTTTGTGGTGTAACTTTATTCCATTAATTTTCGAGGCGCTGTTATCTGCTCCGTCACCGAGCGCCGTCCAGAACTTAATGGACCCTCTGATTTCCAGTTTTTAGGGTCTGGTAGCTCCATCTCCCTGATGCACATTCACACTGTACTCCATCAGCCTGAGGTTCTCCCTCCACTTCGGTCTGCATGTATGCAAGACTAAATGATTTATGCGATACTCTCCCGTCTTTGTGTGTGTGTTCGCATTGTAAGTCGAGCATGATATATCCTTCCAAAACAGTATTCCTGCAGGATGGAGGCTATAAAGTGCAGATGCACTGTGCAACTCATGACAAACCTGTTCCTCCTGACAATAAACCTTGATTCAGTGCCTCGGCTTGCGGAGGTTTTAGCGCTGCTGAGAGACAGCTTCCAACCACTTGGCCGCTCTTAGGTTTCATGCCACCAGGGGTTTGCTCTTCACTCTGAAAGAAAAACATTTCTTACACAAACCGAAGCCGCGGCCAGCAGGTTTTAAGAGACAGATCCCTCATCTCGGAGGGTGAAACTCACCTGCTTTGCCAGCTAAGCTGTCAAGTTTGTCCTATTTAGAGAGGAACTGTAGTCGCTCTTTGGGGAAGGCATCAGAGCTCTAATACCATCATGGCAGTTTCTGTCTGCACTGACAGTTCAAAAGAAAGACATGTTTTTTTTATATATATAGAATGATCGTACAGAGTAGTGCATACACAGGATGAGTGAATGATATCCAATCTGGATTTCAGTAAGCTCAGTGCTCTTGCTGTTTCCTATCAAACATAGTTAGGATGAAAACCAAAAGTTGTTTTTGTCTTTTACCTATCATAATGGTGGCAGAATAACACAAGAGCCCTGCCAGCAAGCGAGAAAAATAAAACAGTCTTCCCAAAGCCGAACTGCTGTTTTGTGAGTGGACTCCTCTGTGAGCCTTGTGCGTCCTTGCGCCTCGCATGTTTCTGAAAAAGGGGAACGACAGGGAAAGGGAGGCGTCCAGTGATTCTTCAGCGGGCTTGTACTGTACTGGAGGCTGTGCCCGGCAGTGCCAAACCCTGCTCCCCGCTGAGATGACCCTGGGCACACGCTCCAGCTGTGCAAACATAGCCACATTGCTGAGCAGACACTCACGTCCAGACCGAGCCAAATCCAATTATTTGCCTTCGCCTTGAGCCTCTTTTTTGCGTTTCATTTCAGTAGCACATATCCAGCCACCTTCCTCAGCACACATGAGCTGCACCGCCAGCCCGAGCGAGGCTGACGAATGCACCTACTGTGGCTTCTTTCTCCTCTGCGTTTCTCCCGTGTGAACGTTTCCCCCGGTTGTCAGCATAATTTTCAGCCTGTTGCTCATTTTTCTTCCCATAATTCTGCCGTGACAGTAGGTATCCATTTTGTTTGAAGGAGAACCACCAAAGTCAACAGGGAGGGGATGCGAGCCACTGGATTGTCGGCCGGTTGAGACAGACAGCGGGCAAAAAATATTTTCGTCAGGATGGTCCAGCCCATGAACATAAGCATCAAACCAGTTATGTTACACCCGCTGACCTTTGGCGCTTCAGGTCATCCTGCCCCTTAAAGGAATTCAACTTTATTGTTACTCAGATTATTTTTCTTTTCTATTACTGTTGGTATTAAACTGACATTAAAACAGATGTTTGTCTCTAACAAGTGGAGGCTAATGTTAGCATGTCCCATCAGCTAGCTTACTACCTCTAGTAACACAATGTGACTTCCAAGGCCCATAGGTCTAAAAATGTGTAGGTACAGTACAGACACCCCCCCCTCTTAGAACATCATGATTGTTCTGATCCCTATCCGAGTCAATTGCATATACTGTCGACCTTAACCCGGTCAAAAAAAAAGCAAGCCGACCCGAGTCATCCTATATATTTTTGGCCTGAGCCAGCGCATCCAGTTGGGCCGACCCATCGAGAACCATGAACATCAGCAAACGAACCGCTCCAGGGCTCAAACGGAAGCGAGCCGAGACCACCCCTTTTGTGGCTATGCCCACTTGTTTTATTCCACATCCACACTGCAAAAACTCAAAATCTTTCCGAGAATATTTGTCTTATTTCTTGTCAAAATGTCTAATTTCTAGTCATCACCGTCTCATCACCTAAAAATGTACTTGTTTTCAGATAATTTTCACTTGTTTCAAACTAATTTTCACTTGAAATAAGTAGAAAAATCTGCCAATGGAGCAAGTTTTTTGTGCTTGTAATAATAAAAACTTGCTCCATTGGCAGATTTTTCTACTGATTTCAAGTGAAAATTAGTTTGAAACAAGTTAATTTTTAGGTGATGAGATTAGTTTTGACTAGAAATGAGACATTTTGACAAGAAACAAGACCTATTCTTGGAAAGATTTTGAGTTTTTGCAGTGCAAGCACAATTGTTAGGAGTGAAATGGTCCCTAATTCGGAGCAACTGCTCAGAACTAGCCAGGTCTGAATACTACGCAAGACCCCATGTTTAAGGGCTCCTATTTTAAAATCTGGTTGAAAAACAATTAAAAGTCAGCTGGAGATGGCTTAGTCAAGCAACTCTAGGAGCTAACATTAGCCTTATTAGCTAGCTAGTGTAATTGAGGTGCACTCATTCACCCGTAAGAGGACGTGCAAACCAGTTGGCAAAACGGTTTGCATCGTCGCCAGCCGTGCAGGAGGCCAGGGTTTGAACCCCACCTGGGGCAGACTGAGAAACACAACGCAGAGGGCTAGATTGACATCGGCTACACTAGCAATAGCTAATCTTCCAGTGACGCTCATTGTTTCAGTCAAGGAATCAGAGGTCTAGAAATGAGAAGTCTGTTTTTTTTCCTCCTCTGTCTGAAGGACTCCGCGGTTCAAAAGGATTTTCAACTGGTAATTCTGACACGGTAAATTGCACTAACCAACCCCATGTTAGCCACAACTATGTTAGAGAACAAGGGTTAATACAGTCAAGTTATCATCCAATCTGTTCACACACACAACAGCTTCTCTGTGTAGTGAGATGATTACCAGCACAGTAGATGCTCACTCTAAGTGCTACAGTATGTCTAAATAAAGCGGTCTTGAAAAGCCTTTGGGTTGTAAGTTTCCAACTTGAGAGAATGTGCTGCCAGTTTCATGCAAGTCTCTGCTACAACACAGGCTTCACTGAGCTGAAGTCAGACAAATGGAAGCTCACTCAACTGATAAAGTCATTAAATAGATCAATTGTGTGCAGTTATGTCTCAGTGTGTGTAGCTGACGTTCATTTGATCTGTTCGCCAGTGTCCGCACACAAAGAGCTGCTCCCAGCCTCTGTCTACCAGAACAAAGGCAGCAGAGGAAGAAAAGTGCGGACTATCGCGTTGCTATCAGCTTGACAAGCAAGAGAGTCTGATCAGGCCGCAGTGAGCTGACATCTTAATGGCTGCAGCCTTGATTCCCAGTCTAACTTTCTCTCTTTCTCTCGTGTCAAATGCTGAGTGGAGAATATTTCCACAAGTATCTAATTCCAGCTACAGAGGCGCAAACCGAAATGAACATATTTTGTCATAAAGACAATGTGCTCCATGTGTTCGGTACTGGACAGCAACACGTTTTTGTGTGCTGTAATTATCCACCCATGTAAAAAAAAATCCCACTGCAGTAATTCTACATTCGCGGCCAAGTACTTAGAATTAGCCAAACACACGGGCTGAGTTGTGTACACAGAGGAACGGCACTTACTTCAAGAATGCTGAGTAAATCTCCCCACATATTTGGAAACTGTCACTCTGTGCGCACCGTTGTTGGAACAAGTTAAGTGTTATCATAACTGACAATAGTTTGTTTGGGAAAGAATTTCTTCAATAGTTTTGGGTGACATCAGCGCAGTAACACCCTGACGACTGAATCTTTCCATTTCCGATGAACCGGCGTGACCCTGCTTTATATATAAACTGACCGTAGTAGGCAGCGGGAGAAGCTACTTTTGGCTCCACCGCGGCTTCGGAGCTAAATGATTTTCCTGAGATAACAGAGTGCATGTCGACCCGGGGCCCACGGGGAGCACTAATGCAAAAACAAACACATGATATGCTGTCTCTCAATGCAGCTAGGCCTATGTGAATGACCTGACAGGTCTTAAAGGGATAGTTGACCCAAAAATTCAAATTTCACTCATTAACTACTCACCCTCATGTCGACTAAGAGCTGTGAGAATTTTCAGAGTCCTCCATTCCTTCTCTGAGTTACAAGGGGTCTGCAAACACGGAGTCCATATAATGGTTGTGAATGGATACCACTTTTCTTCGTCCAAAAAGACACACCAAAAAACATCCAAATACCTCCATACTGCTCGTCTGTAATGTCCCTCTTGTATTGAAGCCCTGACATGAGAAATTGCTCCGAAACAAATTAAATAAGTCTATATTTTAAGCTTGTTTGTAGCGGAAGTTCCCAGTGTCTTGGTTCACTGCTCTTCCTGTGTCAGTGCAAATCTCGTGTGATTTGCACTGACCGGTGGAACAATTTCTCATGTCAGGGCTTCAATACAAGAGGGACATTACAGACGAGCAGTATGGAGGTATTTGGATGTTTTTTGTTGTGTCTTTTTGGACGAAGAAAAGTGGTATCCATTGACAACCATTATAAGAACAAATACTGCTGCGTGGACCCCCTGTAACTCAGAGAAGGAACGGAGGATTCTGAAAATTCTCACAGCTCTTAGTCGACATGAGGGTGAGTAGTTAATGAGTGAAATTTGAATTTTGGGTCAACTATCCCTTTAAACACAAAAACTCCTGCAGCTTTCAGATTATGCAGCGCTGCACACATGTAGGGACACAGGGAAAACTGGGACAGGATCATCAGCCTGCAACACAAACATCACAACAAAGCTGGAATCCCCTATAGGACCATCGCTATAGTTAGCGAGAGCAAACACTGCACTGTTTACACGGGCAGGCGCATATAGTTGGACACATAAAGTTAGACAAACAGAGGCCTCTCTGGTGGACTCATACATGGTGTCAAATAAATCTCCCATGGCGTGTTAAAGACTTCAAATGGCGCCTCCAATCTGTCTCTTTAATACAAAGGGAATGTGGAGGGCGAAATGTGCCAACTCACCCCCTCAACCATCCACCCACACCCCCCCCTCCCCTCCACCCCTTCCTTCAAATGCCACTTTGGCTGCATCCCAGATGTCAGGGCCGTCATTCATCAAACTGCTCCCTATCGCCGGCAATTACACAAGTATGACTGGGATGTTTGACTAATTTTTCTTGATGTGTGATCATTGTCGCAATCATCCTCCATTATCAGCATAAGACACTGGTTTTTTCAGTGTGTCTATTATTATAAGACACATGTTTGTTGTCTGTACAGTAATATTTCAGTCAGGCCTCTCCTGAGAGAAGTCTTTCTCCTGCTCTTTTACCCGCTGTCTGTCTGTCAGTCTCCTTGGATAATTGCATCTTGGAATCTCAGTGTATCGACAAAGACAATGGATGAACAACAACGATTGTCACATCGCGCCCGACAGTGTTGTCACGGAACGACTGGGAATACGCTGTGGACTCTGATCTTCAGTGGTGTGTCTCCGACAACAGAACAATCCCCACAGGGGTGATTGTCATATTTAGAGGACCCTGGACAAATCACTGGGTTTCCCCTGCTTCATCTGTCAGAGCCATGATGATGTTGTGGTTTGTTTGGCTGCAGGAGAATGTCGAGTCAAGTGGGGGATGTCTGCTGCGTGTGTGTGTGCGTCTGCCAGACGGAGACTTGGGGCCCTTCTAAAAGTGAATCAAGTTATTGTTAACATTTGCTCTGCTACAGTAGGACAGTGTAGCTGTTAACAGAAACATGGCATTTTCTTGGCCTAATTTGGGGCTATTGAAAAAAAAGATCTGCCCTAAAGGCCTCTCTAAATACAGATAACATTAAACATAATCAACACAGCATTAACGTTAATGACAGTGAAATTGCTCTCTGATGGATATCTACTGTATGAATCTGTTACAAATTAATGATAACACATGGAAAAGAGCTCCTTTCAAAACACCAGGACTTTCCAGTGTAAGGAAATGCAGATTGATGTTAAAGTTTACCAGCAGGAATTCCATTTTTTTTGGTCATTTTCAGTTGTTCTCGACTCCAGTGTTGACAACCAGGAGGAAAGTCAGAGATAAACTACACCCTGCTGGAGTTTTGAACTAGTTTTGTTACGAATGAAAAGGCGCTGGAGAATACTTTTTTTATTTTTTATTTTAAAATCCTATCTTGTTTGAGAGATGGATGAGGGAGCTGTTAAAGCCGTGTTCTGCAGCTCTGCGAGATGCTCACAGTCATCTGTCAAAACCTGTGAATAGGATTATGTAGATTTGCATTTTTCTCTCTGCCGGTCTCCTTACACCTGGGACCAGACGCATAAAACTGTCACTGTCACTAAAACTCCGTGCACAAAGATACATTCTTTCCGACCAATTACAATGTGGTGTGTATGTGTGTGTGTGTGTGCTTTATTCTCTTTTATAAACCTCACACGTTTTGAAACTGGAGCCATGTCAACAAGACTGATCCCGCTGCCACAGACAGTCAGCTATAGATATCTGACATATCCATAACTCCTTCTGCTCCACCATTACTATTAAAGGGATAGTTCACCTAAAATTCAAATTTCACTCATTATCTACTCACCCTCATGTCGACTAAGAGCTGTGAGAATTTTCAGAGTCCTCCATTCCTTCTCTGAGTTACGGGGGGGTCGGCGCAGCAGTATTTGTCCATATAATGGTTGTGAATGGATACCACTTTTCTTTGTCCTCATGTCGGGGTTTCAATACAAGAGGGACATTACAGACGAGCATTATGGAGGTATTTGGATGTTTTTTGGTGTGTCTTTTTAGACGAAGAAAAGTGGTATCCATTCACAACCATTATATGGATAAATACTGCTGCGCGGACCCCCCCGTAACTCAGAGAAGGAACGGAGGACTCTGAAAATTCTCACAGCTCTTAGTCGACATGAGGGTGAGTAGATAGTGAGTGAAATTTGAATTTTTGGCTGAACTATCCCTTTAAACATCAGACGGACAATAAATGATAAAGTTTATTGCAGGGATAGAAAAGCATGTTAAAAATGACAAGAGCTTGCACTGCAGTCACATATGCATCACTTCTACATCTAGAGACACGCATAAAAATATACTTAACATGATGCTATTATAATTGCATACTATAATTTTAAAAACACATCCACATAAAACTGATTCATATCCGACATGAATCAGCAGAGTGTATGACACAACAAATCTGAGGGCGGGAAACACCTAATGTAATAATAAAAAAAAACTAAATTATAGGTTTACCAGCCTGAGTGCTGCAGCCACATATCAGCCCTGCAGGCTATAAAATGACAGTTTAAGTTCCATAATTTATAATCATATTTTCTAGGCCAGTCTGCACACACACACACAGAGCTACATCTTCAGACTCTTCAGAGGATGCTGCCACTATCATGCATAAAGAGAAATCAAGTGAAGGTCGAGGTAACAGGCAAAAAAAACTTAGCGAACTGTTCAACATCCAAAATTCTTTCCACTTTGTTCCCACTGTGCAGCCGAGTGTGGATTATGGAGTGGACTGGCTGGATGGTTAAAAGATGCCACGCTACAGGCAGGGCAACGCTATTTGCCTCGCCGTCAGCCCCGATGAGATCAGGGATGGAGAATGCCGCAGAATATGGAAATTAAGAGTGTTCGATGGTCAGGCAGCTCCGCAAATGAGGGGCTTAATTTGGGAGCAGGAATGCAACAGTGATTCGTCAGGAACCGCAGACGGCGAGGCTTTCGTGGCGTATGTTGATGTTGGTGAAAACAGTTTAGGAAACTCGGCAGAACAAATTGGTCGGCCTCCGCTGTAACATAAGAATAGGGGTCTTCTCCCGCTCCCATGCTAGTAAAGACGTCATCCGCTGTACCTTTCGCTGAACACCAGCGATGTTTAATATGTTCGGCCTTCAGGCCAGCAGCTTGCCAGGATTGCTCTTTATCTGTTTCAAAGAAAACAGCGCTCACTGGATTGGTCTTCTGGGAGGTCTGGCGTGGACGGCCTAACATGCATCTCATGTTTGGTTCATTGCCACTGTCAATCCTGCAGAGACTTCCAACAGGATGTTGTATTGAATAAATGGATAAAGTGGGAGAAAGTGTCCAGATCTCAGAGTGCTACTTGATTTTTGGCTCCTGAAGAACCACTCAGTAAAATCCTGATCGCGCTGCGGCACCACGGGTCATTGTTCAGACACACTGACAGTTTTTTCTTCTTTCTTTTTTTGTTTTTCTTTTTTAATTTATTATACTTTATGCATGGAAAACTTGAACATCACTCCTCAAGTCATCTTCATTAGAGATAGTGGGCCTGTTTGTTTTGAAGCGCTGATACTATGAGATGGTAAATCTCAGCATTCAGGTCAGTTTGAACTTTTTCCTTAAATGAACTTGTGGAGCGATGTCAGACTTGTCCTCCCACTCATCTCTTGATGAGATATTGGAGTTTGTTCTCAAAGACATTTCGCTGATCCTGCTTAAGCAGAGCTGCATAAACTCTGATATGGATACGACACACAACATGAAAAACAAGGTAACAACAATTTACATTTTCTAGAAAAAATAACCCTGTTGTTAGTGAGAGGCTTAAAGGGATAGTTCAACATTTTGGCACATTCGCCTGCTGCCATAATCCCTATAGTCATAGGAGTAGGTTCATTACCTTTATTATCAGTGCATGTTGTTTTGAGATCAGCGGGGCAGAGACGTGAGCTGCTCAGTGAACACAATGGAGGTGAATGGTAGAGGTCTCCTGCCCATCATCAAATACACAATCCAACAACTCCACAACGCTCTGGTGGACAAGTTGTGACCTGCACATTCAACACGCTATGAAATAATAATGTAACATTTTGTAACATTATGACACAACTCCAACTCCATCTCGTAACGTTCTGTTATTATCTCATAGCACGGTGAATGTGCAGGTCACAACTTGTCAACCAGAGCATTTTGGAGTTGTTGGATTGTGTATTTGATGAGGCAAGGCAAGGCGTGGCAAGGCAATTTTATATATATAGGCCGTTTTACAGTTTGTCTCAAAGGGCTTTACATGGAAAACCCTTTTAACAGGGAAAAATCGGAGAAAGCTCAGGCTGAGCAACAGAGGAGGGATCCTCTGTCCTTAGACCCTCACACCCCGCTGTTCCGATCCACTGAGGAAAAAGATGCAATGGAAAACCCTTTTAACAGGGAAAAATGGGAGAAAGCTCAGGCTGAGCAACAGAGGAGGGATCCCTCACCCAGGACGGACAGATGTGCAATAGATGTTGTTACAAACAAGAAAACAGTTTATAACAGGGAATGTGAGAAACATGGAAATGTTAACATGCCAGTGGAGATGAAGGACCTGTACCATTCACCTCTGAGCAGCTCCCGTCTCTTCCCTGTGGATCTGTCCCTTTAAGACTCAAACCTGAATGGATGAATAGGTGAAAAGAGAATTTCTCTGGCGCTACTACAAAAGCCCATATAAACTTTTCATCATCAATCACCCAGTGACAGTCACCTTTATGTGTGAAATCACCCCGGTGTTTTGAATCAGCCGTGCAGCAGCAGCAGCAGCAGCAGCACACATGCAGTCAACAGTGAACCCGTTGGCCCGCTCCATGTGGAACTGTGTGTTGTAATTGTGCCACCCAGCTGCCAGTCCTATGAAGTGATATGATTAAGGAGGGCAGATGTTTGTATTTGTGTGTGCGTGGATAGAATACGGTTATGACTGACACTGTGAATTGAAATCCACCACTTAGTTATGGCTTTCTCCGAGACACTACTTACACCCATTAATCTTTTTGTAGCTGCTTTTGTCAGGGCGGGCGGCCCTTGTGTTCGCACAGCTCGCCGACACGCTGGGCTCGCACAGATCTCTGCTAGAGGTCAGCGGTCGGGGTTATTTAACACCACTGTGCGAGAGCCGCAGATGCGCCAATGAATCGATCAGACTAATGAAAAGCTGTGAGGAGAGAGCTGTCGCACAGCTGCTGCCCGCTCTCTGTGCATGTCCGATGGTTGGACGGCCGCCAGCGTCGTGTTAATGTGATAGTATGCAGCGTTCCCTCGCACTATGCAGCAGGGGTGGTTTTTAGTGTGTGTGTGTATGGTCTGGATAATGAATTTTATAATATTATATAATTGTGCACATTTTCTTATTACAGGAAGTAATTTTATTCAATTTTAAAGGGATAGTTCACCCAAAATTCAAATTTCACTCATTATCTACTCACCCTCATGTCGACTAAGAGCTGTGAGAATTTTCAGAGTCCTCCGTTCCTTCTCTGAGTTACGGGGGGGTCTGCACAGCAGTATTTGTCCATATACTGTAATGGTTGTGAATGGATACCACTTTTCTTCATCCAAAAAGACACACCAAAAAACATCCAAATACCTCCATACTGCTCGTCTGTAATGTCCCTCTTGTATTGAAGCCCCGACATGAGAAATTGTTCCGTCGGTCATTTGCACTGACACAGGAAGAGCAGTGAACTGAGTCGGGGCTTCAATCCAAGAGGGACATTACAGACGAGCAGTATGGATCCAGGTATCCATTCACAACCATTATATGGACAAATACTGCTGCGTCTGACCCCCTGTAACTCAGATCTGAAATTCTCACAGCTCTTAGTCGACATGAGGGTGAGTAGTTAATGAGTGAAATTTGAATTTTGTGTGAATTATGCCTTTAATGGAAAAAATAGTTTAAATAGGCTAAAAAAGAAAAAAAAAACCTCTCTTGTTTCATTCCTTCGTGTCTGTTGTATTTCATGCGCACAATAACTTTGACAGGTTTGAGTTTCCATGAATAAATGCATGAGAGCTAAAAAATGCGACTACATTTATCATACAAGATCTAATATTAAAAGTGTGTGTAACTGAATCTTGTTGCTCCGGTGTAGTCGACTGGCCACAAACACTATATCCTATTTAATATGATGCTGAGCCATTTATTCTTCTCAAACCTCCACAGATAAGGGCTGTACTTGTATCCCTGCCCAAAAGTCTTTCTAAAGACCATCCATCCCTGCCCCCTCCTTGTAATTATTAACATTTAGAAGCCCCTGTTGGTGGGAAAGTAAATGATGGATTTGGTCGGTCTTCTTCTGAGCCTCAGGTCAGTAAGCCAGAAGGAGGAGAAGATGGATGATTTGGGGGAGAAAAAAAAAAGCTCTGGTCCCATCATCCCATGAAAACGTGATTTGGTCATGATTGTCCACCCTCGCTTGCTTGAATTTCACACTCTTACATAACCTTTTCCCTCCTGCGTTACATGCTGGAGTCAGCTATAACAAAGGGCCAAGGCCATCCATCATGGGCCCAGGCAGTAGTCAGGAAAACAAGTGAGTTTTTTGTGTTTAAGTGGGTGTGATGGAAGATGCAAACTGGGTGGATGTCCTGAAGCAGAGCTGTTATGTCAAAGCTGGATCCAGCTGAGGTCTCTCAGCTGCTTCTTTTTCTCTCCCTCATTGGACGGAGAGCTTGGCCCGACGCAGTCCGACCACAGGGGGATCATGAAAAGAATTTGATGATTCAGGAACCAACTGCATGAGTGCTTTTCACTTTTCACTCGCTATTATTTAATTTAATGAACTACTGAATTCTACGTGCGTTTAAATCATCTTCGTGTGTTCTGAGCCGCAGCAGCACTGTAACAGTTTTTAGTTGAACTGCACTAGTCGGGTCTGTAGCAGGAAGAACTGGCATGTATCAGCAGATGACAGGAGATGTGTCCGGATGTGGTCTTCCCTCATGTGCTCCGTCACTCTGCCCTCCCTGGCATCACCGTGGGAACCCATGAGGATCTGTCAGTGTTTCCTGCAGCTGGTATATACTGTAATACCCAGAGGGTCGGGAGGGTCACTCCCTACTCAGGCTCTTGTCATTGCACTTTGCTGTATCTTTCAGCGGGCCTGCTTTAACCTTGTTTTGACACAAGAAACACAGTCCATCATCTGTCCAGCCACTCGTTTTCTGGTGCTTGTTCAGAGGCCGGTTCAAGTGGCAGCAGGTTAAGCCCCTCTGTGAATTATTTAACATGGGGGTTTATGTACCCTGGTGATCCTGGAGGCTGTGTCATAAGGTCAAAAGCTCCTGGTAGAGTCCACCAAAGCAGATTGGTCCCAGGAGGAGGGCCAGAATGAGAGCAGTTCATACAACCCCTATGGATGCTTTTTCCCCCACTTAAATCAGGGAAACCAGGGCAGAGCGAGCATGTGGTGGTGGCCAAGTACAGGCCAAAGGAAAACTACATGAGCCCTCCACCCTGTGGGCCGACTGTACCACCTGCAGGGAGGAATCAGGTTCAGGTGCAGTGTAAGCTGGGTGGCAGGAAGCCAGGGGATAGTCTTTATTTACGTCAGCAGTGCACTGATGTCTTTTTCTGGCCATTTAAAGGGATACACCAACATTTTTTTTTTCGTGTCTTGCCTCACTCCTGAGTCCATGACAAGCAGATAGACACCATCCTTTCGACTGTGAGCGCAGTAACAAGGGAGATAAGCAGAAGACAAAATTACATTATCTGTTAATATTAGTCTAAACATAGATAATGTAACATAACGTGAAGCACACCGGACCGCTTAGAGTTGCTGAAGAGTTTCCCTGATGACTTTAGGTGGAGGCAGGCTAACACTACCCATACACTTCCAGTGCTTGAGCTAAGCTAATTAGCGTTGCGCCAGCTCTAACCGTATCTCCCTTGTTACTGCACGCACAGTCGAAAGGATGGTGTCTATCTGCTTGTCATGGACTCGGGAGTGAGGCAAGACATGAAAAGAAATGTTGCCGTATCCCTTTAAGGGCGAAATCTCACAACAAGCTAATAACACACCCACACACCTGACATAATATCATAATATTATAGAACCAAAACCATGAGGTTGCACAATTAATGTATTATCGCAATGTCGTTGTTGCAGGTGACAATGACAATAAAGTATTGAGTTGAACTGAAAAAGATAGTCGCTGTCTGTTGTGTAAACCTGTCAATCAAGCATTAGTCTTCAAATTGCTCATGTTCCTCATACAGCCTGAGTATTTAAAAGAGAATTACATAATTTTTCACAACTTCTTTCTATGCTTTTTTTTGTCTACATAATATCGTGGTGCTGCTGCGCTGCACAGGCCATGACTTTCCATTCATCCAGGGAGAAGCGTCACCATGCTGGCTGTGGAATATGTATTGTATTAAGAAAAAAACATTTTTTGACTTTGTGGTCTAACAGTATGTTCCGGCGCTGGCGTTGTCACAGATCGCCGAGCTGTTTGCCGAGCTGTCAGAACTCTTCTGAGGGCCTCATTAAAAACCTCCACATTAAATATAATAGCAGTCGTTACCTGAGTGGGGGGAAAAAAAGAAACCCACATGACGTCTGCTGCAGAGATTAATGTTAGTGGTGAAGCTATTTTTGAATTGAGACGTCTCCCCGCCGGCTAATGGGACACAACGTCGCAAGTGGATTTCATAGCTCCATCTGTTTGGGCTGTAAGATGGGAGTCGATCGCGTTGTGGGGGTGTCACACGCCACTAAAAGTGAAGTCGAAGACTCGGCGAGGAGCCCCGTGTGACCTCGCGCGTGGTCAGCAGGTGGACTGACCTGTCTGCTTAGCAAGAAAATATGCTACCTGCTAAAGTTGCAGGCTCAGACTGGTCAAGCGCTCATGTTGCAGTCAGCCTGTGGTCAGCTCCGGAGTGAGGAACTGTGATTTATTGTAAGGGCACAGCCGGTGTGAGCATTACAGGATTTGGTCTCTGTTTATATTGCAGGCTGATATTTTGCGGTCAGAGGCGATTCTCGCAAAAAAACAGTGAATAGTTGAAGAGAAATGGATGGTGACAACTACGGTATAAAATGATCAATGACGACTTCTTCAGATGAGTTATCCTGTTGCCTTACTCAGAGAAACCATGGGACGCAGCCGGCGTTAAAACACTAAATATAACTAACGCCTGTATAATACTGAGCAACTGTGTCACCATTTCTTTTTTTTGTTCCCTCTCTATAACTGAGTGTAAAGTGCACAATAAACTACAGCGACTCTATTAAACCAGAGAGCAAATAAAAGAATAGAAAACATTCGGTAAAATAGGCTCGCTTGCTTTCCTGGCAGTCATGGCACCAGACGACTGATACTTTGTATAAAGCTATTACCCGCCTGCGAGCTGTTTTCCCAAATTTCCAGTCTCTCTATTCTACTAAAAGCTAAGCTAACTGCAGCCGTCTCATCCCAAATACTTTCTGCAAGCTAGAATAAGCCTATTTCCCATAATGCTGAATGATTTCTTCAACATTCAGGGATTCAAGAATGAAACCTGCAATTAAAACAACCGCAAAGGATCATATTAATGACATGATTATGAATGGATTAAATATATTTATTAGACACTGTGTAACAAAAGCTATATTACATATTTACAAAGTCAACTTGTTGTAAACGTTCTTGTTCCATGTCCAAGTCCTCAGATGTAAGCAGCAGGCACAGTGGCAGCTTTAAGGACAGGCAGCAACAGTCTGGCAGGGTCAGCGTCTTGATGGCTGTTTTCTGTTGGATGAGAAAAAAATAAGGAAAACATGAATCCATCCACTTGTCTAGTCTGTGATTCTGCATTTTTACAGTTATATTGCAGGCTGAAGTCCAGTCCTGTGTTATTGTGATGGGTGAGTGCATCGTAAGGATAGCCGGTCACCGTAGTGCCCTCGCTTACGTCTGAGGTGTGACTTGCTTGCGTCTTTAAGAGGCTTTTACTATCCCAGCACTGATAATGGCTGTGGTGTGAACTTTTATTGTTTTGCTTCGATAGTCTAGTAATTTGCTGTTGCATCAAACCCTGCGTCATGAACACCTCCTCTACTTGGCAGCCACTTTTTCACATTTGCAAAAGGGGAATTTTCTGAAAGCTTGTGTTGTTTTTGTTCATCGAAATGCACAGTTGCATTACTTTTTAAAGGAGACATATTATGCGCCATTTTCAAAATTTAAAATAGTTCCCAGGTGTCTTTAAGACATGTCTGGGACATGCTTTCGTCAAAATATCCAAGGATCAAACATCACAGCTCTTTTCATCCTCTCTAAACAGCCCTGTTCAGAACGGCTGGTTTCAGTGCCTGTCCCTTTAAATGCAAATGAGCCACTGCTTGCCCCGCCCCACCCCTTCTACCAGTCCCAGGTAGGGGTGGTATTATGCAAATTCAAAGACAACTGAGGGAACAGCTCGTAAAACCACATGGATTTCAACCTAGGATTATAGATTATTTTGTCAATCCTCACATTTTGGGGCCAGAAGGCAAGACAAACACCCAAATATATGTTAAAGAGCCTTCAAAAAGTGATATTTCCATGATATGTCCCCTGTAGGTGTTTAAAGTGCCACACATTTAACTAAACATCAAAGCCTTAGTAGAGCTTTTAAAAAAGTGAAATTAAACCTTTAGATATTTGGGTGTGGTACGTCAAAAAACCATCGCAAAGATTTGTAACCGTTTGTTTTTAAATTACCTCGGTCCTCTCATTTGCTAACATGAAGATCTCCATTCTTGTCCATGTGCTGTATGTGTCCCCCAGTTTCCTGGCAGGTCTCCAGTCTGTCTGTGTGACCGGTCCATTGAGTGTTTTTGCCGTTTATCATCCTCCTGATGTTCAGACTGCTCATCACAAATGCCAAGTCTGGAGGGAAGCAGTCCTTGGAGCTCCTCTTCCTCACATTTTTATATTTTTGCACTTCCTCACCACGTCGGTGCCTGCGCTGGACAGACGTGTGGCTTTGATGTTCAAGTGAAAGGGTCGATTCCACCGCCATTATAGCTTTTAACAAAGAGAAGCAACCGTCCTCGCATCCGAACCTCTTGTTTCTCTGTTGCTGTGTCTGGAGTGGAGTGATGAAACTGTTGTTACCATCAGCCAAGTGCTCAGCGGTCAAAGTCTTAAGTTTACTGACGACAGCCGCACTTTTATCCTCCGTCTCATGTTTATAAGCTCTGTAAGTCCAATGGAATCATGCAATTTTCCTGACGTCTGTTCTTTTATGAGTGATAACTGTAAACGCAGATTTTGCAGAACAACACATGAATATAACTTGTTGTTAATGATTCTCTTTCTTTCTTTTCCTTCCTTGTATGTGCAATCCATGCAAAGCAGTTTTTGTTAAATCGATTACCTTTTTAGGAAGCATATGCAAAGCGAAGAATCAGTGACCAGCAGCAGGTTGGAGCGCCAGACTGCACAATATGCCTGTAAACAGAGCACTGACCATGTAAGGTGACAATTACAGCTGCAGCATTGAAGAGGCATATCTCACCACTTTGAATTTTTAGCCTTACTGTTGCACCCAAGATGCAAACAAGTCTCAAGATGCTGAGCATTATGGGGTATGGTTCTCTGTTTCTGCAGCCTAGGTGAACTGACAACTCTGTTTGCCATAGGTGTGAAAGTGAGCCTGACAGTGATAGACAGCCTGTACAGGGTGTACCCTGCTTCTCACCCTGTGTGACCTGTGAGACAGGCTCCAGCTCCCTCTGACTCTACACAAGATAACTGGTATACATTACAGATGGATGCATGGATGGATGGATGAAGCGTAAATAGATTTTATTTTTGGCATATAAGATTTAATGTTTGCACAAGCTGTAAACATCTTAGTTTATAAGTGTTATGCTAGCATTCCATGCCTACATGTCATGCTTACATTCATCTGAAGTCATAATACCTGACAAATCTACTGTGCATTCATAAAGTATTCAGATTTCTTGTTATGTTGCAACCTGATGCTACAATCCTTTAATTAAAGGCAACATTTTGGCAAATTCGTCCATTGCCATAATCCATATAGTCATAGCATGCTACCTTTAATTGTCGGTGCAAGCTGTTTTTCGATCAGCGGGGCAGATATACAAGCTGCTCAGCTAACGCAGCGGAGACGTACTGTATGGTATTTCCAAGTTTTCCCCAGTCTTCGAGGCAAATGTGTAACCGGAACTACATCCCAGACACGGCTGCTCAGCAGAGTGACTTCAAGTAGTTCAGAGAATTTGCTTCGTGTGTCGTAATGTTACATAATTATACGTTATTATTTCATAGCGTGGCGAATGCGCATTTTGAAGTTTGATGAGGGAAACCCGAAAATACCATCTGTTGTCAGCTGAGCATTTTATACAGTAAATCTACCCCGCCAATCGAAAAACAGCTTGCACTGACAATTAAAGGTAACAAACCTACTGCTATGGCTATATGGATTATGGTAATGGGTGAATTTGCCAAAATGTTGAAATGTACTTTAAATATCCCTAGAATAAATCATTGCATGATGATGAATGTGAATGTGAAGTATCACCTTGTCATTAAATATTGACATATTTTGCTCTGACACTTAATTATCTCAGGTGTCTCACATTTTCCTCTACACCTTGACTGAAGTCCACCTGTGGTAGATTCAGTGTCTCCCTGTTGTGACGCAAGTGCGCTAAGATCAGCCACTGGAACCTCTCTCTTCTGCCTGGCTTACGCTTTTATCTGATCTGCATTGCGTTACGCAGTCAACACGTAACGTGCTCTTTCATGAAGACTTTAAAAGGCCATGTCAAAGACGTGCTCACGCATCATTTGCAAGGTGCCACGCATCATTATGAGACATTACAACATGAGGGTAACAGAGCGTAAACACAAAGGGATGTGAAGACAGTGCCAGGAAAATTCTTCACCTATCAGGGATAGACATTTTCCCTTTCCGCCCGAGGCTTCTCATTCCTTGCGCTGTTTAAGGGGAAGAAGTGTCGGGAGCTGAAGAGGGCAGCGATGGAGACGAGTTGAGCTCCTCGCCACTCGTCTCTTCATGCTCGCGGGACAGGCTGCTCTTGGGAGACAGAGATCAGTAAATCAAGTTGAGAGAAATCTGGCAGAGAAAGTACAACTTCAAAGGGTTTCTGAGGAAGAACATTAAAGGTAACTAAATAATCCATCAGGAATCAGAGAATGTGATGAAAGTGGTGTTTCAGTTTTATTTAGTTTCCCAGAGAGCTTAGTCATGAACTGTTGCTTCGCAGATATCCTGTGTGAATGCCTGAAGTGAAAATTGTAACCAGGAGTGTTTTCTCCTTTTTTAAACTGAAGAGTGTCTTATTGCCTGAGGTGAGCCAAGACCCTGTCACGGCCCGTATGACTTTTTACCTTTATCAGTCCCTAAATCCTGAAATGGCCGTGGCCTTTGTAGTGAGCAAACATTAGACTAAGGGCATCGTAATCCCATGGTTCCTTCATGGTGAGCGGAAAAATCCGCTGACGGATCGATGTGTGGGGGCCAGTGACGGATATATCCAAAATTTCCTTGGATGAGAAAAAGTGCGCCCTTTTTCCTAGCTTGTGAAAGAGGAGCAGAGCAGGAGAGGAAAAGAAGGCCACAATGTTTCCTCCTTCAAAATGTGTTAAGTGAAAGCTCACATAAATCCCCTTGAAAGTGGATTAGCAAAAATATCTTTTCCTCTTAGGTTTCATTCAGACAGGAGCCAGTCTCGAAAAAGGGGTGTCCTTATCTAAACATTGGACGGAATCTTATTAATCAAAGGCAGCGGTACGCAAAACACAAGTCTGGGACTTGGCCTAGTGTTGCATGGTAAAAGTCACTCACTTTTCACAGTTTCCACCCAAACAGTGGAAGCTGGCACCACGTTATAGGAAAGCTCAATTATGATATCAGGTTGGATGTTATTACTGTTGATTATGCGCTTTTGAAGACCCGACTTGCCCCTGAGTTCACTTCCTCTCCTCTTCTCTGGCTGAGATGTGCTCCTTGAAATGTAATCCGCCTTGGAGGTTAATGAATCGCCGGCCTAGTTCCCTGTTTTACTTTCACCCTTGTCCTTTGTCACATTGACACGCACGCACACACACTGGGTTTAAACCTCGCATGTACGGTCTGGAGATGGGGATGCCTGTTGGAGTTGGTTGTTTCAATCACAGACACCCCTACAAATCAGGAGTGTGTGTTTTCTTAACCCTTGTCATGTTCATTTCAAATTAGCTTAAACATTGCCTGAGTGAAAGCATGCTGGTTTAAATTCTCATGCACTCATTACATCCCATATAGAAAAAAGACTTTGTAGTGCGCTGAAAGGAGCTCCTGCCTTTAACCTCTCATCGCACATACCAACTGTACCTCATTACTGTATAAGGTATTTTTATATCCTGTAAATTCATTTTTGTCGGATATGTAATTTAATTAGTTTTAATGATCATTGAGTAAACATTTATCTGCTACTAAAGTGTGTTTTTTCTTCTAATAGCTCCTGGCAGAGGTACTATGATTAATGCTGCATAGTATACAGTTGACGCAATTCAAAGCACTCTAGAAACCTGTAATTATGTCAGCTTTTGATTCGACGGTAGCACAACAACTATAAAAACAACAGGAAGCATGGGACTTATTATCACCTTGTTAAGTTATTCTGGCTAATGGGAACAAGCAGTAGTCTATGTGGGTGCTTTTCTAGCCACCACATAAATGTACTATCTGTCCATTTGCCTTTATTTTGTTCTCCACCAACTTCTGAATTAGATATCTTGCTCTTCAGTGGCCAAATGTTTCCAACTATAGCTGACTTTTAGCTATGGTGTTTGGCTCTGAGCTCCCAACATCTATGAGAGTGAATTGAATTGAATAGAATAGAATATTCCAGAGGGCAATAGGCTTTATGCACAGCTCCACTACTTCCTGAAATAAGCCAGCTCCTTTATTTCCTGTCTTACATTATTGGACCAACTGATTAATCCAGGTGTGTCTGAACTCACACCAATGGTCAGGCACACCTGGATTAATCAATTAGTCCAATAATTTAAGACAGGAAATAAAGGAGCTGGCTTATTTCAGGAAGTAGTGAAGCCCATTCAGTTTTGCAGCTACCATTATACCAAAACAGTAAAGTTGTCAAGTTTGTGTGCCTTAAAAGTGGATAACATAATTTAATATAACAAAATAAGGCTCTATTGCGCTTGTTAGCATGCTAATGTTAACATAACACGTGCACTGTAAAAATGTTAGCATATTGACCTCTAGCAGGCAATGTTAACTGCTTTCACCACTTTAGCTGAGCATGTTACTGTAGCATATCAGTATTTCCTGGTAGCCTTCTAATTTAAGCATTTCCAGAGGATTCATATTTTCAGTCTGGGATACATTTTGGGACTGACAAAAGCCAAAGGCTTGACAGTTAGAGAAACACCAAAGTCCTCAAACACTAGTTTGAAGCATGACGCAGCTATGTTATGGTTCAGGGACACAAATGCTGGTCTCATCTGCTTTGCCAGTTGCTGTAATGCAGACTGTCTTTCCTTACATGAGAGCATAACCCAGTACTCAGGCCGTCTCTGGAAACACTGAGCCCTCTGCTCGTTCCTAATGGTTTATTTCAGTAACAGTGTGCAGGGTGCGTGACACTGGTACTGAACAGTCAGTTTGTTTTCTTGGGGAAACAACTTTGATAGATCCTTCTTTTAAGGCTCCAGCAAGGGAGAGTTTAGCTGTCATGAACCATTAGCCTGTAGCTCAGTCTGGTTCCAGCATATCCCACGTCTCAAAGGAGGATGGATGCAGACTCCAAAATGACAAGGAAATGGTTGCCAGATTTGTCTGGTGTTAAGACACTAAAAGTGTGTGAGAAAATAATTTCTGAGGACCGGGGAAGGAGATCTCTTGAGAGAGACACGATCAGCGTGTTCATCTCAACCGGGCCTCCATTTAGCCTTGAGCAAGGACATCTGGTCACTTAAGTGGTTTTCAGTACATCCAAACTGACACACACACATACACATACACATACACACATCAGCGAAGGGTCTCTTAATGTTCATATGCTTGACTTATGTTTGCTTTACCCCCGGCTTGTGGTTTTGCAACATTTTCATTTTCAGCATCGGTGGCAGAGAAGACATGCCTCAATGCAACACTGTCAGCAGAGATATCATGTTGTCCTCAGACATCCAATAATAGGCTGTATTTTGATAAAACATTCAACTTTCTCATATCAGTTATTGGGGCTTCCATACTGAATGCATTAATGTGTCGGGGGAATATAGTTTGGAGCTCTGTAAACTGTTGAGACAATCTGAGAAACGTGCTGTATTACATTTCCCATAGTGTGTTTTGTCCTGTTTCTCACAGGTATAACAAGAGTTTTTTTGCTCAATTCCAATGCTATTTTTCGTCCCTACCGCTACCCCTGGCCCTTATTGCCCCTTGAAACTGAGCTACAAGGGGTAGGAGTTGAAAGTCAACCCCTACGAATTGGGACAGCTCTTGAACAATCACATACGTCTCTGCTGGCTTTCACATAAGCAGACGTGACAAGCTTTTGCCACAAATCCTGTATTCAAAACCATGTTAACTTAATAAAATAAAATAAAATTTAATGAAGACTGATCGGTTCATTGTAAAACATTTATTTATTGATGTAAATGTGGTGATTTCTGTACGTAGGCTCAGGCTGCCACAATTGTTACATTTCATCAATGAGACCAACATTTATCTCCTAAAAAGAATGTAACTACCCGCCGTTAAATCTTTAAAAACCTGCAGGTAAGTTAATTAGCGATCATTCTTTCTACCGGGATGACGTCGGGAAGTTGGCCGGCTGTCTCCATGACGAGCCGTTGAGCTGCTCCACAGGTGGAGGCTCCACCGCGGAGCTTCACTTCTCCGAAAAACAAAGGAGCAAACGTCTAAACAGCCGTCATTTGGATAAACCGACCGCACACTGGGATCTCAACAGCTACTTTCTCACATGAAAAAAATATTAAAACCTAACAAAACGACGTAATAACAGCGCTACGGTGAGAAATAAAACAGCTGCCGGTTGCCACAAGATGCATTCTGGGAAACTTGTCATAGCCCTCGGTTTGTGTGCTCCGTTTCAAGGGCGAGATAGCCCTATCACTTCCCCCTAACCCTCGTCTGAACCAGAATTGGGACACCCCTACCGCTTCACGTGAACGTGCAAAACGAACCAAGGGCTAGGGCTAAGAAGAAGAGAATTGGAATTCACCCTTTATCTGATTTCTGAATACAACATTTCAGGTGCCTGGTACAATGCAAAAATCTTGTCTCTTATTCATCTTCAGAAATAAATCAAAATGTTACATGTGGCCCAACAGCTGCAACATCTGCAGCTCCATACCCAACAAAAATGTTCCTGTACATTATGATGGTGGTCATCCGAGGAGGCTCTTGCCCACATTTTACAGCAGTGACTTATGTGTTGTTACAGATGCCTCCGCAGTGTAAGTGACTGCGGCTAAGCGGTGCTGAGTGTGGGGCTTTAGACCAGATTTGATTTGTCTTATTTAAGAGTCCACTCTGTGGGTCTTTCCCACAGAAAGGTGGTGTAAGTTTTGCGGCAGTTGCTTAGCAGCTCTTCTATTTTTTTTTTCTTTTCCGCCCCCGTCCGCAACTAAAGATCTGCAACCCCCTACATTGCGAAGACCCCTCCAGTACCTCCAACCCACATCCCCCTGCTCTGCTTAGTTTGCGATGCCTTGGCACAGGCCCAGGAGGCAGGCAGTTGACCTGGGGTCGTAACAGGGTGTTTATGACCCACGGAGAGCAGCTGAGGGCCTCCTGCTCTGTGAATTTTGGTGCATCCTTCTAGAATGCGGGCCCTGCTGTGCCGCTAATGGGCCCTATCCAAGATGCCCCCTCGCCCCCCTATCCTATTCTCCCCAAAGAGGTGGGTTACTACGTCTTCTGATATCAGATCCCTTGTGCTCTGAATTCCTCCGGAGCCCACAATGATTCCCCTCATCAGGAGGGATGTGCAGTGGAGAGCACGAACCGAAACGAGAAAAAAAAGGAAAGAAAAGCAGAAAGCACTGTGTTCAAGATATGATTGCAAACAGAAACAGGAGTTTCTACTACAGATTTCCCACCATCACTGTTTCTTCAGAGCAGAGTGGTGAAATTGTATGGTCTGGTGAAAACACAATGGTATGAATAACATTGCGTCACCGGGCTCTGGTACAGTGTATCTGATTCCTTTTCATTTATTTCACTACAGTAGAACCCAGACTTCACTTTAAATCCTACTTAAAACATGATTTCAAATAAGTTCTTGTTCAACAGGCTTATGTCAAAATATTTCCAGAGGTAGCTGTGTGAGGAATGAAATGAAAAATGAGAGCTGTGTGTGTACGTTCACACCTCCAAACCCCGTGGCTGAGTCGACGTGTGAAGTGATTGTCTGGATTTACGGGACACCTGTGACTCTGTCTGTGTTTTTCAGGTGGCTGTGTGGGCCAGCGACGGGGAAGCGGTGTTCATCAGAGAATTCACCCTGATTCGACGAGACCACCTTCCTGAAGAGCCTCTGCACGACAGCAGCCAGAAACCAGAAGACCCAGTGAGTGTCCCATCAGAAAACACATATTTTATTTTCCAAACCCCTCCTCGACCCACCCACCAACTATTGGGATAGGAAAAAATGATTAAATAAAAAAGAGAAATAGTGACAGAAAAAAAAGAGTCGAGAGGCAAGGTAGATAGAGCTTGTAAATCTACAACCCGTCCAACATGGAGGCTGACAATGTGTCCATATGCCAAATTAGGTTGGCACATCTCTGTAAAAGTATTATAGTCTTTCCTGAGAAAGACTATAATAGTATTTCCTATAGAAAGTTGACGATGCACTTCCTGGCAACACACAAGGCCAATGAAAGAAACTTTTGAGCTTTTCTTAAAGGGGTAGTTCACCCCAAATTCAAATTTCACTCATTATTTACTCACCCTCATGTCGACTAAGAGCTGTGAGAATTTTCAGAGTCCTCCGTTCCTTCTCTGAGTTACGGGGAGTCCACACAGCAGTATTTGTCCATATACTGTAATGGTTGTCAATGGACACCAACTTTCTTTGTCCGAAAAGACACACCAAAAAACATCCAAATACCTCCATGCTGCTCGTCTGTAATGCCCCTCTTGCATTGAAGCCCCGACATGAGAAATTGTTCAAATTTTTTTTTTAAAAAGTCTATATTTTAAGCTTGTTTGTAGCGGAAGCTCCAGGTGTCTCAGTTCACCGCTCTGGAACAATTTCTCATGTCAGGGCTTCATTTCAAGAGGGACATTACAGACGAGCAGTATGGAGGTATTTGGATGGTTTTTGGTGTGACTTTTTGGAGAAAGAAAGTTGGTGTCCATTGACAACCATTATATGGACAAATACTGCTGTGCGGACCCCCCCGTAACTCAGAGAAGGAACGGAGGACTCTGAAAATTCTCCCAGCCCTTAGTCGACATTAGGATGAGTAGATATTGAGTGAAATTTGAATTTTGCGTGAACTATCCCCGTGCATCAATATTTGTAGTATCTCTTAATAAACAGGTTTGAGGATCTAATGGAAGATGCACTCTGTGCTGTGTTTTGTGCAGTGTAGGAATGAGCCCTCTTCTATACTACATCTAAAACACAAGCTGGATATCTCAGGTTTATATTTGTGCAGTTTCAGTGGTGTAAGATACATGTATGTCTGATGGAGAAAGTTCTAATCAGCCTGTATCTGGAGTTAATAGTGGCAGTTAGACTTCAACACAGTTCAGACCAGAGCTCTGTACCCATTGTCACACCCAAGTCGGACTCCCATTTCTCCTTTGATTTAGTGTATGTAAACCTGGTTTTGGAGCATCATCCATCAAGAGAGAGTACACTTCTGAGATAAGACGAGGTGCATTACCCTCAGGAAGCAGTCCTTCCAGATCACTGAGCACGGGTAAAGTCATTTCAGATCCCAAAACAGATTTAAGAAATGAAGGTCGATCAGAAAACACTTCACAGTTCTGCACTGACTCTGTGTTTGAATTCCTCCTTGCTTTCAAACACAAACCTCATACTGTAGTACAACTTTCTCTTTTATAACTTTCCTGGAAATAAATGGAAGTGTCAGATAAAACTAAACCAGCCTATAAATCTGTTTGCAGTGACTTTTACATAAGGCACCAGAGCAGAGGAGTGAAAAATCAGCCTCATTACACCTTCAGTAATGAATACAAGTGAATGATGGCTGCTTGACATTGGGAGTGGAGGTGTAGTCTGACTGGGCTGACGTAGCTTGATGTGAAACAGGGCAGCGCATGCGAACGCGCAGACACTTAACACTCGTGGCAAACGCACACGCGCACATGTTGCACGTTCCAGGGTGGGGTGGGCTTTTTTGCATCACATTACTCCCACTCTGTCATCGCCTTTGATGAGACATGAGCGCTTGGACGTAGCAGTTTTCTCTAAGCTGATCTCTCACCCAGATATTTTATCTAATTGGGCGGGAGGGGAGGGGAGGGGAGGGGAGGGGTCGAGCCGCTTTTGTCTCATCATCCCTTTTGTGATGGGTTTGGTCGCCGTGCAGCTTGAGAGGAATATGTTCAAACTGATCAAAGGTTTTTTGAGCAGTATTACATCATAGCTAGCTGGAGGTGCATTTCACTGCAGCGTTTTCCTACACGCTCCGAGGGCATTACGCATTTGAACCGACTGTACTCCTGGTTTTTATATGCGCTGACCCACATACTGTATTTGACCTTTCACGAGCTTTCACGCATGAGTAAATCACCCCTTGACCTTAGCACCCTCTGAACACCGATCAAATGCTGTGACACTTCTTTGAAACAGCAGATCTGCTTGAACTCGACATCAGATTTTAAAGCGGGGATAAAGAGGGCTTATGCAAACACTCACATGTGCAGGATAGCCTTTCAGATCAGTGGTGGCGGGCAGAGGTCATTTTCAGTTTTAGGAGGCGATCAGAGATCATTCTGGACCCACCCTCCTTCAGAGAAACGCTTTTTTTTTTATTAAGTCTAATTCATGTTAACGTTGCCCTGCCTTGTATCATAAAATAATGTATATTCGAAAATGATTTTTGGTTTTGGGTTGCTTTTTACTCGCTCTTTTATATCCCAAAGGCAGACTTTATGGAAAAACCATATAAAATCCCTGTTAGAATTTAAATGCCGTTATACATGCTTACAGTACTGTAGTTGGAAACCACAAATAGTTCTGTCTACAGTATTTGGATTTCATATTGAAACCAAGCGGCACTGTGATTTACGATGCTCTGACCTCAAGCAAATTTTTGTATTTGCATCAGCTAGTTTTTGAGTGATTTTCAAACCAGACATTACAGAACGAGTATTTATGCGCCCCCTCCCACATAGTGTACCCACGCCATCAAAGCCTCAGATGCTCTTTATGGGCTTTCAGTCGAACTCTGGCTGCATGATTTTCTCCATCCACACACAGGTGCAGATAAGGTGCACTGGGAGTGAAAGAACAAATCATTTGAATGGGACTTAAACAAATTTCCCAGTGTTTGAATTATTCCTTTATTTGCTGTCTTTCCAGGAATTAGATGAGATGTTTCAAGGACACACTTTATCGTCACACCTTATAGAGCACGCCCAGTCAATATAAAACAACAAGTTAAAGGGATAGTTCAACATTTTGGCAGATTGGCCCATTGCCATATTCCCAATAGTCATAGCAGTAGGTTAGTTACCTTTAATTGTTGGTACAAGCTATGTGTTTTTAGAACGGCGGAGCAGAGCCGTGAGCTGCTCAGAGCAACACTGCATGTACAGAGGCTAGTTTCCCTCATCAGACTCATCAAATACACAATCCAACAACTCCAAAACGCTCTGGTGGACAAGTTGTGACCTGCACGTTCACCACGCTATGAGATAATAACACAACGTTATGAGACAGAGTTGTTTTCGAGGTAAATTCATGCAAAACCGCTGATGCGCATTCCAGTCAGGGCAGTTTTTCGGCAAGCAGTCTCTGCATTTGCCTCGAAAATAACAGATTAATGTTGCTCCACATAACTGCCTCTAAAATCCCTAATTGACATTTTTATATTTCTGTTTTTGTTAACAAATAGATTAACAAATTATTGTGCTTTTGGTTAATGCCTACATTTACTTTCAGCTCTGCCTGTTAAGTATTAAGCTACCGCCATGAGCCAGTTAGCCCAGCTCCACAGAAAGACTGGAACCAGCAAACCCAGAGCACTTGGCCCTTGAATACATAACTCCTTGTAAAACACAGTGATTTCTTTTTTTGTGCTAAGCTGAGCTTACCAGCTCCTGGCTATAGCTTTATATCTAATTACGTATGAGTTCCTCTCATCTATCTTTCCATCAGAAAGCGATTAGGCTTCCTTCTTCTGAGTAGCTGGAACCTCGGAGAGTGTCTGGCTCGCTGTTAAGCCCTGCTTCCAGTCTTCATGTCGAGCTAATCGCCCCCTGGCTTCATGTCCACAGTCCATGCTTAATTCACAGACACGAGAGGTGATATCAGTCTCGTCATCAGCAAGAAAATTGATCTGCATTTTTCCCAAAATGTCGAACTACTCCTTAGAATGACTGCTAATTGGCCGCAATGTCAAACTTTAACCAGCGCTGCTTCGTTCCAGCCTTACAATCGTCAGACTGCTCTTGAAACTCGGAAAAAAGCTGCTATTTGACCTTTGTAATTGGATGCCACGACAACACAGGAGAGATTAGGATGAATGACATAATCTCAGATGGCTTTTGCAGGATGTCCAGGGTCAGGAGACACTCATCAGCAGTTAAACTGGACGTGAAAGTAAAAATGTTGGCTCTGAATGATAGAAAAAGAGAGCTCTAACCTGAATCGTATTCCCGTCCTTTGCTACACGATGCTAGCGTCTCTTCACATGAGGAGCCCACAGACTCCCAGGAGCCACACTTGTGATTCCTTTCAGCACTCAGCTGGATTGGGTCTCTGTGCGCCTGTAGCGCTGTTCTATGTTGGATCTTGGTTCAATATTAAGCTTGACTGGAAGCCAAGAAAAGCGCAGCTTAATTAGCGAGCAACCCAGGACGCAGATCTCAAAGTGTATTCGCTTTCTCTTGTTTAACTTCATGAGCATGTGCCAGGGTCGGTTGGTGGGCAATAAGGCTGACCTCCCCAGCACCCTCTCCCCATCCCCCAAGAGGGCCACAGATGAATTGTTCTCTCCAAAGGAAAGTGTTTTTCCTGGCAGCCTCAGCACAAGCTCCTTCGATGGAATAGAGCTGTCTAAGGTCCGACATACCTTTCTAAATTAACCCATATTCATTATACGATGGCACACGCGCTATAGAGGCTCCGCAGTGTCAGCATTTATAAACAAATATACTGTAAAATCCGTTTATTGGGCTGAGAAGTTCCTGAATCAAAGTGTGCGTGGGGTCTGGTGGCTGAAATGTTGGCCGCTGGCTCTGAGAAAGTCTTTTTTTATCACTGTAACAGGGCTGAATGAGTTAGACTGAGAAGATAAACAGAAAAGCTGCTCATAAATCTAGCTACAACTATTCCCACTCATTGTTTGGCCATGAATGAAATTTTCCAGCATGTTAGTTTGATCCGCTGCAGAGAGGGGCGGGAGAGAGCTGGAACTCGCCCCGAACCTGCAAAATATGTTTGAAAACGGTGACAAACACTGGGCTAAGTTCTGTTAAATAATCAGATTCACTTACTCGGCCAAGGGGGCATTAGTCTGTCATTAGAAAATTGAAACTTTACACGTTAAAGTGGAGTTTGAAACTCAATCTCTGGAGGAGTTTCTGTTCCAAAGGCGATGCACAGGTGGCAGCTAAACCGCTCGACCTCAGGCTGATTGACAGAGAATGAGAAGAAAGGAAGAAAGAAGGACAGAGAGTAAGTATTGTAAACTTCTAATCACTCTTAGAGAGTGAAATGGAGATTTAAGGCTAAAAGAGGGAAAAAAAAGCAGCCTTTTGACAAAAGAGGAGAAAGGAGATAGAAAGAGAAACACGCCGCTCGGTTTGTCTCCTCAGTCAGCTGCCGTCTAGACGGCAAATATGATCATCCTGTCAACAGGCAACTTTAAAGTGGGTTACTGAAAGGTGATCCTTCATTCACCAGTTGAGTGTGCGTGTGTGTGTGTGCATGTCTGTCTGGATGTGTGATAGTGAAGCGTCCTACCAGCAGGACTGACGTCAGAGCTGCTCCGTGTCTGCTATTAGCTGTAAACAATCTATTTACATTGTGACGATCTGCAAAATCGCAACCGGGCTTGACTGTTAACATGAAAACATTCACCTCACCTCTCTGCACAGAAACCAAACCCTATGAAAAAATCCAAACAAAAAACATATGATACGTGTAGGCCTAAGTTTCTGTCCACCTGCCGACTCTCTGCAGAAGCTACAGCCTCCTCTCGGTTGTTGCCGTGGTATCTGCCAGCTCTTGTGAGAGATTTAGTGGCTGAACGTTCCACTGCGTTCCCCAGGCGGTTCTCTGACTCCTCTGCTGCTCGGCGCTGGACAGGTAGCACACATTTGATTTGTTGGAGTTTGTCATGCAGCTGGAAACGACGCTGATGAGAGTGGATGACCAAAACAACCAGCTACAAAGTCTGATTGGTCGTCAGCATAAGAAATATTCATTGAATTTATAAAAAAAAAAAAAAGAAGAAGAAATTTATTCCCTCTCCAAAGAGCATCAACATTGCAACTTAAAAACTTTATTTCTAAAAAGCCAAGTAAAGACACAGAACTATTTATAAAGAAGAAATGTGGCACTGAAAACTTTTAATGAGTTGCTCTGACCTGTAAAGCAGTTTATGCTGCACTTCCAGGGTCAGGATGCTCTGATTGCTGCTCTGGGTTACATTTTGTGTTAACAAGACCAAGAACAGCCTGGGTATTATGGGTTGTGACAGTTAAGTGGTGGTAATGACAGTCATTAGAGCCCCACTCTACAGTAATGACCTGAGGCCCGGAGCGAGGACACTTCCACCCTGCCTGTCTCTGCACGTTTCATGGAATGACGCTTTCGTCTCCTCGCGCTGTTGTTTTATTTTCTCACCTTTTCTCCCTCTCGTCTTTCTGTGAGACGTTGGATGTTTTGTTAGACGTCTCTTCCTCTCTGCCCTCTGCCTCTCTCACTTCATCACATGCCAAGCAATCCGGGCCTTAATGTTTTTACATGCTCAATTGCACCTCAGGCAGCAACAGTCAGGGGCCTCCCGCCCCCCCCCTCCCTCTCCGCCGCTCTTTCTAAAAACCTTCAGGGTGAACAAGTGCCGAGACGGTTCTGCCTTCTGGCAGGGTGTCAGGGGTGGGAGTAATTGGGGTTGGGCGAGTGGGACCAAGGGCCAGTCGGGGTGGCGGACAGGGGCAGGTGGGGGGGATGGGGGGGGCTCTGAGTGGCCGAGGCGGCGGTGGTTTGCACAGACAGAAAGAGGCCCATGGCTCAGCTGCAGGCTAACCTGGCAGCTGTGTTTTGCATGTTGCGCCAGGTGGAAAGGGCAACGGTCTTGCACAATTGAACACTTCATTTGTCTTCATTAAAAGGATGGGCATGTTAGTTTTGGCAGTCAGAGGAGGATGTTCAGGCTGAAATTTTTCTCCTTCCACGACGTGCTGAGCCCCCTGTCGTTAACAACGCTTTAAGGCCCCGTCCACACGAATACGCGGCTTCACCGAACACAATATTTTTCTTCATCGTTTTGAAAAAAATCTCTGTAAAAACAGCACCGTTACCAGAAATATCTGCATCCATGCAGATCCACTGAAAACGACCCAAAACGCGGTAGTACTGTACATACTCCAGGCCTGTGTGCAGCACTTAAGACAGAGAAGAAGACGGAAAGTCCCCGTTGAAATTCAATAGAAGAAGAAGTCCCCCCCAAACTCAAACATGGGATTAAATGTTGACAGGAAGTCGTGTCAGAGTAAATATGACGATCAGTGCTGATTAAACAGACATGATTTGGCTGTTGTTGTTGTTGTTGTTACGTCCATATTGTATGACATCATGGTTTCAGAAAAAATTTGTATTGGCCGTCAAGACAAAAACGCTCGGGTGGCGTTTTCAAATTTTCCCACTCTGGGACCTGTTTCAAAAAGAAAAAAAATGCTGTATCCGTGGGACTCCGAGTCATCCGAAAAATTCGTATGGATTCCTAAGTTAGCATTAGCTTTAGCTTTAGCTTCCACCCCGGGGAGCTTTTGACCGCAAGTGGTGCTATTGAGTGAAGTTTTAAAGAGGAACTACGCAAGATTTTTACCCTTTTTTTTTTACAGCTTCAGAGTAATTGTGATGGTTAAATGACTAGTTCCAGGGAGAATGGAGGCTCTCTGTCTTCCACCTAGCGTCTCTTGGCTGAAAACCAACCATGCAAGACCAGCGCTGCTGCCCCAGGGTCCCAGCTCTCGTCTTGGCGACACCACAACACGTTACCAGTAATCTGTTGTTTATAACAGATAAGACTACACAAATATACACACTGTAACACGTTTGACTTCTCGCCGGCAAATGCACGGGAGAGAGGACGTTTAGCAAAACAGCGGAAACAGCTGGCCTTGCATAGTTCCCCTTTAAAGAGTGGGATCCAGCATCTCTTGCATGTGCACATGGTTTCATCCTGTTCAGCAGATTGAACCTGCTTGGAAATATAGTAACATATGAAAACAATAAAAAGAAATACACAAAAAAAAAGAAAGAAATATATTAGCACGCCGGCAAAGCAAGAGAGAGTAAGATTTTATGGCAAACAGTGATGGTGTTTGGAAGGAAATGACAAGGATATGAAGGATGTCGGTTTCGCATTCTTCCAAACTAATCTGCTCTGCAAATGTTTAATGGGGAAGGAAATAGACTAGCTATATACACACACTGTGTTTTCGTGAGAGAAAGTGAATGTTGACACAACTTTTATTTGTTAACCAAAAAAAAAAAAAAAAAAAAAACCACCACAGGGTACCTTTTTAGGATGCTGCGACGTTCTGGGAAACGTGCTCATTTGCTATCTCGGTGAGGGTCAGATGGAGATGACTGTACAGTTAATGTGCAGCTTAGCTTAGCGTAACGAGCGGGCAGAGAGTTCCCTTGGTAACCAACGGGGGAAAACCAAACCGCATCAATGACGATTATATGTTTCACAGGGGTGATGTGCCAAGCTCTTCCTCCTGGAGCCTTTAGATGCAGGAGTAGGACTTCCAGCGCTTTTAATTTGATTAACTCATCAGGATATTACTTAGGGACACTAAGGCAGTGCAGTGGTGTGTGATAAGAACTGGCACTGGCATGAAGTTCCCACTCATTTCTCTCCAGCCTTAATAAAAAGCACAATGTGCCCCGCCACTATCTTTTAAAATCACTGTTTCTGCTTGTGTTTAGTCATTATCAGACTTGAAATGAGCTTCTCTGGATCCGTCCGCAGCATTGCACTGACATTGAGTGAGTTGTTTATTAGAAACATTGCCTCCATGTGAAGCGGCTCATGCTGTAGCTGGATTGGAAAAGCTTGGATCCAAACAGCGAGTTAATAACTGCTTTCGTGACGCCAGTTAGCCATGAATGCCAGTGTTTGTTTTTGCATAGCCAGCAATCTGAAAGATACCCTGAGTCTGCTGAAATTTGTTTTGCGAGACAGGGCCGGGACGACGGTTTGTTCTTTGCACTCCAAATGATGTCCGTTGTGCTTTTAAAACAAGAAAAGGCAAAAATTAAAAAAAAAGGCCCGAAGACGAGCGAGCAGTGAGTTAGGAGACTTTTGCCTCCTCGACTTGTTCGCTTTGGCTGGCCGACTGCTGTTTGGCACATGTGAACGCTGTTTGGAGCGCTGGCTCCGGCGCTCTTGAAGAAAGTGCTGAGTGCTGGTGAATGTGGTGTAAAGCCACGTGGCTTTGGACTGGGGATCTTTCTCTCACCCCTGTGTTTGTTCCATCAACATATGTGTTCAGTAAAGCCTTGGCCCTCGCAGTGCCACAGTGAATATCTGCCCCTGCTTGATGTGGTCTAACACCAGTGCACTGTGGGTACTGGAGTGGTGCTGCTGAGGTAATACCACCAGGGACAAGACCTCACCACAGCACCCACATAACAAATGTGTGTGTGTGTGTGTGCATTCAGCCAGTAGTGTGTCTCTCGCTGGCTACTGTTGAATGCGTGCTCCCGTCTGCAGAGACACTTTGCACAGCCGACCCTCGTGTTATCCTATAGTTGTTTGTGTTTGCACGCTGGCTTGTGCATGTATGGCGCTGTGCACTATGGGAATGCATGTGTTTCAGATTACTGCACCTTTGGCATTCAACACTATCACATGTCGCCTTGCATATGCACAGCGTCCAAAACTATGTCTTTGATTAATGGGTGAAACCCCCCACCCGACCCCTCCCTCCCCCTCCTCCTCCCCTATCATCCCCTCACTCTTCTCTCCTCACCTTCCGCAGTATCTGCTTCTCCTCGGCGTGTGAAGGCACGCACACATTGTGTGGGCGACTGATTGATTTCTAATTGTTTACATTTCAAATTGCACTCCCCGTTGCAGATGTTTGTATTCCGCTCCACGTTCAGCGTGAATTTACACAGACATGCACAGACACAAACAGAGACACACTTATACAATGGGGATGTGTTGATGCCAAAATGTTTCATCCAGGAATTTTTGGATGTCTCAGCTCTGGGTTTTGGCACCGCGTGGACTAATTGCCTCCAAGTGGAGACGATTGTTACTATTAAGCCTGCGTTTTCTGATTGTGATCTGTTTATGGGCACGTGGGCGAAGTCCTTCAAGGCCGTTTGCCATCAATATGATTTCAGTCGGGTTAAACGAGAGCAACAAGTGAAATTAAAGTTTGTCACAATTTTCAAAAGGAGGGAATATCAAGAGGGAGATTTCAGCCAAACAATAACATCTGAGTTTAACAAGTCCTCGATCTTGACGGGAATCCCCCGCCCAGCTCTTGGACTTGAGTGCTGTTTTAAATAAATTTCAGCCTCAGATGTTGATTTAAAAAACGAAAATGTGCGTTAGGACAAGCTGTGTTTCACCTTGCGGTTCTCGGCTTGAAATTAATGGACTAACTGCAGGGTGGCAGTAACTTTAATAACTTCAGTAGCACTCCAATGTAAGCTTCTGTATGAGGTGTTCACAGTGGCCACTTGGCCGCAGCAGCCCTTCAGTACGTAGCCAATCTCCAGTGTAAGCACCAGTGTTATCCTGAGTTACAGAGGTAATTACCTGCTGCTGAAGGATCCCTGCCACCCGTGCGGAGCAGAGTTTAGGTTAAGCAGTGGGCAAGGTGCAACCTAAAACGGACCCCTCTCTTTAATGTGGGCTCTAATGGCTCTGTGTGGTGGTGCTGGGGCATGTACAGTACAGTAGCTAAACTAACATATACATCTCCCAGTTTCCCTATCTGGAGAGCCATGTCCTGCTCTGCTCTCTGTACAATCGGCGTGCTGTATCCAGCGCAGCCGGCCCGGGTGGGGGGGTGGAAGGCCGGGGGGAAGGGGGGGGTTCTGCCGTTTAAGCTGATCCCTGAGACTGTGTCTGTCAGCAGTCACAGCAACAATCGAGACCCTTGTGTGTCTTGTGTTAGTCCTGCCTTTTCTGAGGAAAATTCAATCTGCCACAGTTTTAAAAATTGTTATTGATCCAGTACTGAATGTAGGAAGCTTTTTTCTTCTGAAATGAAAACTTTTGGTGAGCGTGACATCTGAAGGAATGAAAATATAGCTTAAAAAAAGATGTCACATATTTATTCTAGTGTTGCAATCAAGTCAATCATTTGATGACGATAGAATAATTTGGCTGCTCTGATAATGAGCATATTTTAAGTCATGTTTTTGAGCAAACATGTGAAGATTTACTTCTTTGTGAAGGCTGTTTGGACTTTTGGTCCAAAACCAGCAATTTAAAGGGACATTGTGTGACTTTTCCGGTTATCTACTGTATTCACAAAAATCGATTATTTCGTTCAAAAGTCTGTTTTTCATGAATCAGTAATAAACGGAAGTGTTCCTTTCAGCTCTGAATGAGCCGTTCATATCATTCATATCTACATGGAGCGGGTCAGCTCGCTGCTGGCTGCCATGTTGTGTCGCCATGTTTTTACCTTCAGTGGCAGCGTGACGGTAGGAAACCACGGAAACTCAGCGGAGACACCGGAGCTGTCGGCTCAGGTCCAGGTGGCGTCAGTGAAAAGTCACCGCGGTAACGCAGTGAGAAGGAATGGAGCATTACACTGATGCTGCATTCAGGTGCAGTCGGGCAGACGGTTGTCGGTAACAAACCAGATGTCATTTTAGTCACAGAAGTCGAAACAAAACCGGTAAAACGTGGGTCAGGTCAACAATACGACATCACCATGACAACATATTGTCACGTGTATTGTTTTGCCT
Source organism: Decapterus maruadsi (assembly GCA_030347415.2). Classification (NCBI taxonomy): domain Eukaryota; kingdom Metazoa; phylum Chordata; class Actinopteri; order Carangiformes; family Carangidae; genus Decapterus; species Decapterus maruadsi. Next base: position 19,818,872 of record CM064898.1, read on the forward strand.
CATGCTGACGGAACACTAGAGGCTGTCATCCGTCTGTCGTCTGCCCAATTTCATGTGAATGCAGCATGAAAAATACGACTGAGTTACAACCGCAACGCTAGATGGGAGTAATTCCTACACAATGTACCTTTAAGAGCATTGCTGGTATTTTTTTATAAGCCAAACAATGAATCTGTCCATTGAGAGAATAATCAGTTTATAAATCTGTAATGAAAATTGTTAGATGAAGTATTGAAAAATTGAAGTTTGCCGATCCTGCATGTTTTGCATCTTCAAATCCCAGTCTTCTTCAGTATTACCACAACATGGATTTTTCTTCCCAAGTTCTATTTTTGTCTTTTTGAATATGTACAATCCATGTTCCAACAACTCAGCGAGTTTTTCAGTCCAGCAGGAATTTTTTTTCTTTTTTTTTTGAAGGGATCTTCATGTTCATGTTCATGTTTATCCCTCCAGGCCTTTATTCAGATTGTGCAGCATTATCAACCACGTCCTTCACCTCACTCAGTAAGTAGTTTTGGATGACAGCAAAAGCTACGTTTCCAAAAATGTAATTTATACTCTTCAGAGCACAGAGCAGTGGAGCTTGTCTGTCTGTAAGTTGTGTATTCTTGAGGGATTTTCAGGTTCTTATAGGCCGGTGCTTAACTTGGCATCTCTGGTTGCGCAGGACTTACAGTGTATTGAAAGAAGCGGTCTTGCTCCGGTGCATGCTGAGAAGCCATCACTGCAGACGGGGGTAAGTAACATGAGCGTAAACATGAGAAAATCAAGACCATGAAGTGTATGTGTGCCGACCTACAGCAGGGCCGCAAACACACACACACACATACACACACATACATGCAAACTCGCGCCCTCCTGTACGCACTCAGACAGTTTTCACTCTCAGGGAGCTCAGGGAGAGAATGTAATCTGTTCGCAAACCACAAAATTGAAAAATGACCCTGACACTCTTCCAAGCTGAAAAGTGAACGGCGCTTGCAACACAAGAAGCGTTACTTAGTCCAAAGCTTTACACAGCGCAGAGGTAAGCCTCTGACTTCAAATTAGCATAATTTAAGGATCTCTTAGGCGAAGATTCATTTCAGTTCATTTGAGTCTCATTCATTTGAGTCTCTCTCTCATCCTTGTGTACACACTCTAATCTTGTGCGGGGCAGAAAGCCAGTGCAACGAATGTGGACTTGTCACACATTTTTATGCTCTTCTACGCACTGGTGGTATCTCTGCTGATGCAGGGCTCATTGGCACTTCAGCGTTCTGTGCATGTGATTGTAATTTGCTAGGCATTGTAACTCTACATGTCATGATGCAGAAGCGAAGTTCTCTTGAATAAACCAAGTAAAACAATACTTGTATTTATTTTGTACTTGAACTGAGACTTTTCAGGTCATCTAAATACTTTGAGCTTTTACCTCAGGTTTACTTTAACCCTCCTGTTGTCCTCCTGGGTCAAGGAAGGAAGGACGAAGGGAAGGAAGGAAGAAAGGAAAGAAGGCAGGAAGGACAAAATATCCTTGGTGAACAAATCAATGTATTTTACATCCCCTTTTTTATCTTATCATAGTTTGTTTAAGCTTTTCTAGCTCAGCTTCACCACATGTGCAGATGACAAGCTTTATTTGCAAAGCCTGAGAAACACATGAGCCACTGCTCATTAGCCTGTGAGCATGCACTTTTTTGTTAGCTGAAGTTTTGCAATCAAACAACACAAAAAGCTCTGCCAAACAAATTCAGAAGAAGGTCTGAGGGCAGATGGTATAATAATGACCTGCAGGACAATTCCCAGCAGCACTGATGAGTAATGCACATGATGTGTTTGAAGGATTCAATGACTCCTAATCAGCAATATGACTTTATTATAAACTTATTTCCCCCCCTGGAAACCTATCATATGAGCAGAGGCGGCTTGTTTGAGGTGACGCGGCCTTGCGGTCTCTCTGAAGATCGAGCGTACCACCCTCTTAATCGCACAACAAGTTTGCAGCTTCGTTGGTTTTTCGCCTCCGAGGGCAGACGCGTGAGGTTTACGGAACGCTGTGGGCCCGAGTGCGAGTGACGAACCCGTTCTCTGATTCCAGCACGAGTGCAGAAACCACGGAGGCTTCGAGGAACGGGGGCCTTCTCAGTCTGATCATCCGGCAACGTGGTTTTAATTCCATTGATGCTTCCCAGATGCATCCACCGGACACTGACTACGGAGAAGCTGATGTGTTAAGCATAGCAGAAAGTAGTCAAAGCTCATGTGTAATGCCAAAGCCATTTTAAAGGATCAGGATTTAAGTGTGCATATTTTAAGAACTGAAACTCTTGAGCTTTGAGCCATTCCATCTTCTTCTTTTTTTCATTTTACTCACTTTAATCCTCCTGTTGTCCTCCTGGGTCAAGGGAGGAAGGAAAGAAAGATGGAGGAAGGGAACAGATTGGATCAGGGAAGGAAGAAGAACGAAGAATGGAGGGAATGAAGAAGAAAGAGGAAGGAAGTGAAAAGGATGGTGGGATGAAGGAAGGAAAAAAGGATGTGGCAAATGAAACAGATTGGGTCAAAGAAGGAAGAAGAAGGAAGGAGGGAGGGAGAAAAGAAAGATGGAGGAAGGGAACAGATTGGATCAGGGAAGGGAGAAGAACGAAGGGAAAGGAAGTGAAAAGGATGGTGGGAAGAAGGAAGGGAGAAAGGAAGGAAAAAAGGATGAGCAAAGGGAACAGATTGGGTCAAGGAAGGAAGAAAAAGGAAGGAAGGGAACAGATTGGATCAAGGAAGGAAGGGAAATAATGGTGGGAAGAAGGGAGAAAGGAGGGAAAGAAGGATGGAGGAAGGGAGGAACAAAGAAAAGAAAGGAGTGGAGAAAGGAAGGAGAGACAGAAGGAATAGAGGAAAGAAGGACCATTGGAAACAGACTGAACGACAGAAGGGTTAAGAATATGAGATCCACTCGGAGGTCAGCTTTGACAAAGAAGAAGAAGAAGAAGAAACAGAGCACCTATCCACCAGCGCTGTTTCAGAGCAGCATCTGGAGCTTTAGGGGATGTGCATCCTCCCACAACATGCGTGCAAACTCCTGAATCCCGACCCCACTCCCAGTGAAAGGTGACCCAGCGGAGTATTGAAGCTTCCAGATTTATGAGTCCGCAGCGATACCATGAAGGTCCCGCGATGAAAACATTGCCTGGAGGCCTCGGGCCGGGAGCCAGGGTGTTAGTTGACTAAAGACAACTATTCGTGCTGGTGTTCCTCTGCTGCCCTCCCCCCTCCCCTCCCCTCCTCCCCTCCCCTCACCGATGAAACGTCTGCATCGGGCTGTTATACGGGGTGTCTGTAAAGAGAGCCTGTGATTTATGGTATTAATCTTCCCATTGCTCTGGAGCCAAATGTGAATATCTGCGGTCACAATATAAAACCATCAATCACTTGATCACTGAAGGAATAATTAATATTGTGCAGAAAACAAGCAAGAGCTCATCTCTAATCAGTTGGAAATGAAAAACATTGGAGCAGAGTGTAAGAAATCTATCTTCTTTTCAGCGTACTCCTACCGATATTAAGCAGCGTAGTATTTCCTGGATGTTGAGAATGTGCCGCGTACTGTTAGCGTAAGATTCCTGCATGGCGCCTCGGCTTTTTACAGGTTGGACCACAAGCAGAACGAGCAGCGTTTTCTCACAATCAGTTCTTCTGGGTGACCTCACTGGGATAATGATAGGGGGATGAAGTGCAGCAGAGGGAGCTTCTCCTCTGCTCCATCTCTCGCCGTGGATGATGGAGTGATGGGAGGCGAAGGAAGAGAGGGAGGGGGGCAACGGATGAGGGAGAGGTTTTAAAGCCTGGCGCTGTTTTGCCCTCAATTGCATGGCGGCACGGGGCAAAAGACACCAATTAGAGGGAGGCGCAGAATGAAGCCCTGCTAGATGAGCTCAGCCTGCGGCTCCTGTCTGGCACACACACATGTACTGTACACACACACAGCTCTCTAACATGAGATTTTCTCCTCGGGTCATGTCTGCGTGCGCTTACGTCTGTGTTTGCAAAAGTTTGGCGACGGCGGGCCACAAAGAGAAGAGTGCTTGTCTATACGAGCTACTGTAATGATTTAAAATGTGTACGTACGTGTGGGTTTATTTTAACACCCTCTTATTTTCTGTCTGATGCCAGGAGCTATGGGTTTGTTTAAAGCGCTGCCACACTTAAGGAAAGTTTAGACCACCCCAAACACTGCAGACGGGGCTCGTCACACATCTCCTATGGAGTCTGTGCTCAGTATGTAAACTGTATGTGTAAGGACATAAAGTGGGACAGGAACTGGATGTTATATCTGAAGTCAGAGGTTGTGGATTGTGTAGATAAATATTTCACTCACACTCATCCCTTCCTCTCACTGCGACCTCTCTCTAAAGGTCAGACTGAGAACGCCACACGCTCGGCTCCGGTTGCAAGAGATTTACTGACAACGATTGGGCCAGACAAGGCCTAAGTGTGGGATGGCAAGGGGAGTGGCTAATGAAGCCTTCTGTCAGCAGGTGTTGTCAATCTGCCACTAATCACCACACATTTGTAAATATATATTGCTTCTGTCACCTGTTCCTAGGTTACCCGTTGTCAATCAAACTGCCCCACCTAATCACCACCCAGTTCCCATTTATATTGCTTATTTATGTGTCTTTCTTGAACATCTCATATCTGATGTGTTTATTAGATACAAAAATGCATTTGTTTTTCTAAATGGGATGTATTTACCTTTATTCTATATATTTTTTTCCCTAATTCTATCTGATGTGTTTTTAGATATTCAAAAATGTTTTTGTAAATGTTATTTCTTGTTTTTTCTAAATTTAGGATTTTTTGCCAGTTTTTCTATATTTTTCTCTCCTAATTTTTTTATTTATTTATTTATTGGACAGTTATAAAAACAGCATTCAAAAAATGCCAGATTGTAGCAAAAATGTTATTTCCATCTGTTTTTAGGCAGGTTGATTTAAACATATTTAGATGCTAGCATAAAACATGCAATAATACAACACAATACAAAATACTTGTTAATCAGTACAGTGAAATACAGGCTTGCATGTGGTGATTAGTGGCAGATTGACAACAGGTGTGCACCTGCTGACAGAAAGAAGGCTTCATTAGCCCCTCCCCCTGTCGCCCCACACTTGACTTAACGAAGGCCTTGTCTGGCCAGAACCTTGTCAATAAATCCCTTGCAACTGGAGCTGAGTGTGCGGCGTTCTTCTTTTCTCAGACTAATATCAGCCACCTGATTGGTTGCTGTCTCGGTGTCCTGGAGGTCATTTTGATGCTGCTTCCCTGGATGAGGTTAAACGTCACAATGACTTGTAGTTTTGTCTCTCTGACACAAGATGCTGCTGTTGAGCTGTGATCTCTGAACAGAAATCAGTTTTGCTTTCTCTTCTTCTCTCTCCGTTCTTTTCCCCACCATCAGAGAAGATATATGTAATGTTGAACGTCTAAATGGCAGGCGTTCAGCACCTTTTGATGGATAAACCACTTAGTGTCTGTAACTCAGTTTCAAAGTAGATTTCAATATAGAAAGCTCCTCTCCTCTCCTCTCCTCTCCTCTCCTCTCCTCTCCTCTCCTCTCCTCTCCTCTCCTCTCCTCTCCTCTCCTCTCCTCTCCTCTCCTCTCCTCTCCTCTCCTCCTCTCTGTGTAACAGTGCGAACACCTCGCTGGTTGGGAGCTCATTACAGTAGCATGTTTAAACAGCTGTAAGCCCCCGAGAAGCTCCAGGGAAAACAGGGTAGAGGGGTTTTAATGTGGGAGTGGGATGGGATGGGGGTGCACTGATCCATTGCAGCTCTTTTCCTGTGCGGTTACTCTTCAGTCATGCATCCAAATGTTTCCTCTCCCCTCTCCATCACCTGGGCAACTCGACACAAGGACATGTGAGGTTTCTTTTCATGAGCGTGCACTTGGTGATTCTGTTTTGTAAACTGTGAAAGAGAAACCCCGGTGTACTTTCCACATTACAGAAACGCGGCCCCGAGGCGTGAGTTTTGTAGGATAAACTGCGCTTTGTCAAAGCGTGTTTAAAGAAATGATGTATTACATGGCACGCTAACATGCACGCTCGGGCTCACAGTCACTCTCACATGGGTTTTGTCACCTCAGTGAAAGCGTGGGGGGGAGGCAGTTTGACTCAAGACCGATGCCGTCGTTCCTCTTCGGAGAAGGAGCCGCTCGTAATATCTCAGCCGCAGGGTAATAAAGAAGAATGATAATACCAGTTAAACAGTTGAATGTCCTCTCCTCGCCGCTCCCAGCACAGCGTTGACTTGGCACCACCGATTCCTCCTCTTGAGTTGGCGAGGATGCCTCCCCTGTTTCATCTCTGGTTACATCCGCAGCAGTGATGTCAGCTATTTTCTTTTGCCATTATCTTGCGGTTTCAGTTCTTGGATTCTGAGTTTTTACTGAAACTTGGCGTCTCCTCGCTACAACAGCATCCTCTCTCCACTTTTTTTTCTTCTTCTTTCCAGAGGAGCCTTAAAGCTCCTCTTCACTGTTGGTGAGGAGTCTGAGGGGAAATTTGGAGGGAAGGACGGGCATTTGTTTGAGTCGTGTTTATCTTGAGGCTTTGGTGAAAAACCATAATATGTGTCCCGTGGGCCATATTTCCTTGTTGACCTACTAGTGAGAAGTCTGTATTTGATATGCCAGTGGTTTTGGAAAAGAAGGGCGGGACAGCAGGCGTGTGAGTGCTCTTTTCCATATAGATCTGTGATCTACTCAATAGGTTTGGACAGACGGAGCTGAGACGCCATCCAGTAAATTTTATACTAGAGGGATGGAAAGAGACAAGATGACTTGATGGAGTGACAGGGAGAGAGAGCGGATGGAATGGATGTGTTTGGCTGAACTGAGTCACTTCTTTTTCCACTCTTTCCCTCTTGTCTTTCACTATCTGTCTCCGTGTCGCCTTTTGTCGTCTCTTCTTCTCCTCTCTTCTGGAATCAGCTGCATCCTCCGTGCGCTCCTCAGCTGATTGCAGCAGCATATGGGCGAGGAATGCTTGATTGCAGGGCTGCAGCGGCGTGGAAGTGTGATTGATCGTTTCCCTTCTCTAGATGTGGGCGCTGCACGACAAAGTCCAGTTGACGTGTTGAAGTGTAAGTGGCTGACAGAGCTGTCGGCGCCCCCAGCACCATGGTAGGTTATGGATAGAGAGGTATATTGCGTAAGAGCTTATGTCATGTATCCTATAGGAAATCATGAAAAGTTAAGCCTCTAGGATTTTTATCTTTTTGGCTTTTGCAGAAAAAAATATGCGTGTGCACATCTGTAACTTCAGTTTCTCACACACTCTGGGAACTTTGAGTCCTGACTTTCACATGGACTTTTCTGCTTAGAATCCGACCTCTGCTCATAGACTTTCATTAAAACCATTGTTGTTTATTGTTCAGATTTATCCACACAATCTCTTTTGCTATTCCAGATTTCATTAGAATCATACGGAGTCTTATTTGAGCCCATGCTTCCACTTAGTCCTGAATGTTTGAAGTTGGCAGGAACCAAAACTAATCTGTTATGATAACCTAGACTATTTTGGACTACTTCCTCTTTGTTTGAAACCTCTGCCATGCAGTCGCTGATCAGAAAAATCTGCATAATCGAACAGAGTAGAGAGAAGACCGAGGTCCAGGGCAGTTTTCACAGATTTTAAAACCGGCTTGTTCATATTTGAACAATAATAAAAGCCAGCATGTTTCAGCCTGAGACTAGCCTTCAACGGAGAATGAGTAATTGCTAGAGAAGTATTTTGCTGAAAATCTAATTGCATGCATATAAAAGATTTGGAGAATTTCTGTGTTTCTCAAAGGGGAATTGGAACAATGTGCTGGAGGTGTCATCCGTTTCTTCTTTAACATTTTCCATATTTGTAGGTCAGGTACAGGTCATTACAAGGAACTGAAGCGCGCACGCCCCCTTTGCTCTCCTTGTTATTGCATCATTATTTAACCAAGTGAAAAAAAATGTCAGGTTTCAGGACGCTCCAAGGGTTAAAGCCTCCTTTGACCACCTTTATCATATTACTATCACTTTCTCTGATCGTCTCCAAGCCAAAGAAAACACACAATACATTTTCCGCAATGAAAAACACATGTTACTGATGTGACTCAATTTTGGGGTTAAAAACTGAAACCTTAGCTGTGTGTAGCGTATACAGGGGGATCAGGCACGTCTTCTTGTGGCTTGAAAAGCTTCAGCTCGCTTTGAGTGTAAATACTCCACACTCACACATCATGCATAATAAGCTGCTGAGACAAACCAGGTGCCCTCTTTTCTTTTTTCTTTTTTTCATTTGGAGTCGCTGCTCGGTGTCTGCGCTCGAAAAGAATCGTTGGTGAACTGTTGTGTCTCGTTTTGCAATTATGAACGAGGTTAACAAGAGATCCTGTTTCACGTCAGGAGTTCAGGAAGATCTGTTTTACAGCTTTGAACTCGGTTTCTCTTCGCTCTCATGTTATATAGATGCAATAATGAGGCTAATCAGGAAATTGACTCTATGTCTCTTCTTAACTATATTCTTCAGAAAATTGCAAAGTTTTCCATGTTTTTGAGGATTTTCTGCTGTTATCCATTAAGGTTTTGGCACCAGTGGCTGTTAATTTCTCCCACAGATCGGCCTTTTGTAGGATCCTGACATGATCGTGGATGTCATATTTACAGTTGTGAAATCCTGATGGAGGCTGTTGCGGCCAAAAACCTTTGGTTTCACAGTGTTGATTACTGCAAATGGCTGCTGCAAATGGCTGCAATATCTTTTCATTATAACTCAACATTTCCCAGAAAGCCCCTCCTGAATACGGTCTGTATATTCATCAAGAGGCGCAGAAACTGATCCTAATTAACTCGGAGTGAGTTCAATTAGATCGTCCTTTAAAGCGGAGGATTGAGTTATCAAACTACTTAATAAGAAAAACATCCAGTGACTTTTTTTTAAAGATGAGTCGGGGCTGTTTTTAAGATGTTCAGTGAAGTCAAGAGGACGGATTTGGTCCTAATCCAAACTGTGATTGCCGTCACAGTGGCTGAGCTGTTCGCTCATTCTCAAAAGTGCTGCCAAATAATGAGCTTTGAGCTGTGACACATTTCAGTCCCTTTCAAACTCCAGGAGAATCCCTGATCCTCACATGTGTTGTTCTGGTAGGACATGAGAGGAAAGCTCCCTCTGTGAAAAGTGAATATTTATGCCCCTTGTTCTTCTCCAAATTTATTTATTTCATCTGGAAAGAGCAACAGCAGTTATAGAAACTCCACAACACCCAGCTTTATGAATTGATTTATAACCACTGCCATCACTGAGTTGTAGTGTTATTCTTCTTAATAAACCTCCTGTTGTCCTCCGGGGTCAAGGAAGGAAGAAAGGAAGGAAGAACAAAGGAAAAGAAGGAAGGAAAGATGGGAGGGAAAAGGGAAGGAAAGATATAAAGAGGGAGGGAACAGATTGGGTCAAGAAGAAAGGAAGGAAGGAAGGGAGGAAGGGAAAAAGGATTGTGGAAAGAAGGAAGGGAAAAGGAAGGAAAGAAAGATGGAGGGAGGGGCCGGATTAGTTCAAGGAAGGAAGAAGGAATAGAAAAGGGAAGGAAAGAAAGATGGAGGTATAGGGAACAGATCAGGTCAATTGGATCAAAAGAGGAAAGAAGAAGAAGGAAGGGAAGGAAGGAAAGAAGGAAGGGAACAGGATTGTAGAAAGAAGGGAGGGAAAAGGGAAGTAAAGAAAGATGGAGGGAGGGAACAGATTCGTTCAAGGAATGAGGAGGGAAGGGAAAAGGGAAGGAAAGAAAGATGGAGGTATAGGGAACAGATCAGGTCAATTGGATCAAAAGAAGAAGGAAGGGAAGGAAGGAAAGAAGGAAGGGAAAAGGATTGTGGAAAGAAGGAAGGATGGAGGAAGGAAACAGATGAACAACAGAAGGACAACAGGAGGGTTAACTAGGAAGAAAGCCTCTATTTGAGCTCCATCTTTTCATCATCAACAACAGAGAAAAAAAGACCCCCACAGTTCAACAGCGTGCACGTAACATATGAGTAATTTATTTGGAAATGCGTGAGGAAACCAAAACCAATTAGTCTCTCAGACAGGAAGGAGTGCAGAGGGGGGGAAAGGGATGACAGGAGCAGGACGCGTGTCGAATGTGAACAGGCCCAGATGGAGCAGTGATGTCTGCTGTTTAGTTTCATATACAGCCACCCAGCACACAGCAAAGTCAACCGCTGTTGTTATTGTTGTGGGTTATTGTTATTTCCATTCAATTAAACATAGCAACAATACATAAGACATGTCTGAACTATTGTAACAGCGTCAACCAGGTCAAACGAGAGGTTAAGTGAACTCTGGAGTAGCTTTGAAATGTCTTTATATTTATTCTAGCTTTATGTGTATAAATAATTGAATTTTTAGCCACTTAGGGAAGTTGAAAACATGACATATTGTCAACCAGCGAACAGTCTTGTGTAGACATCCAGCACATATGGATGCTGTCATTTGGAGTCATGTTTCTGGCCGTCGCATAAAGTCCAGTGTTCTCGCTGCTCAGCCTCCGTAGCTCTGTTTTGGTCCTCGCCATCTCCAAGGGGGAATATTTGGTTCTTTAGTTTACGCCCGATGTGCTTTTATTAGATAGTCACACAAGGGTTTTCCAAGCCGTGTCTGAAAATATTGAGTGGTGATGGTGAAGCAAAACAATAAAGTTGTTACACAGAATGGAAAAACGCTGCAGAGAGCTGAAGGAGTTGATCATTCTCTGTGGGTCCATCACTTTGACTAACTCCTTTGACCTCTGAGTTATTTAAATGCTCCACTGCTGATATAAAAAATATTGATTATAGTTGCTTTAAAGTCAGGTAGTGTTATTGATTTGCATTGAAAATGTATTTAAACTGTTGAAAAGCTATGATATCCAGATGACATGGCAATGAGGTCTCGGTTTTGAAGCACATGCAAGGGATCAGTCAAGCGTGATGCTGGCTGGGAGTTCATAAATAAGCCAAGGTGCTTAGCGTCTGCCCAGATCTGGATCCGGGTCCCACGCTCCCCGTTTCCTTCCAGCCCACCTTGGCGGACCGGTTTAGTCGACTCCAGCGGCTTTACACGGCTAATTTATGCCCATCCCCTCCTGTCATACCCTCTTTAAAACGCCACAGTGGCCGCATTTGCGTTAAGCAGGGAAGCATGTGTGTGTGTGTTTGGGTGGGGGTTAAGGGGGGAGGGGGTTATAGTGGGACCATGATGGAGTCAGCCTGTGCATTCACCAGAAAGCTGCTAAAACATATGAGCTCTCCTGGATGTGCTAATGGGAAAAGCTCTGCGTTGAGAACGTATGAACGCCGGCTCAGGAAGCAGTAAATGTCACTGCTGATTCTTAATTACGTGCCCCCGTTCCACCTTTGCGCTGCGGCGTGCGGAGTTTTGGAGGTTTTCTCAGGTGGGAACAGATTGTGGTTTCTGGCTTATTCCAAACGTCTCTATAAAGATTACAGTAAATTATTATAAAATATTGTTTTGGTTGCAGGTGCATGGTAATATGAGCAAGGTTCTCTGCTCATATGATCCCTCGTGTTTCTTGAGAAATAGTTGTTGAATATATAGATAGATGTTTACCGATAAATTATCAGTTTGTATTTATTTATTGTACTAAAGTCATTGTTAACCTCTGTGTATTCTCTCTGCTCTCAAAAACTCCTGAATGGATTGGCACGTGTTCATGGTCCCCACAGGACGGAGCCTGCACTTTGGTGACCCTTGTGTGTGTCTGAGTGTGAGTGTGTGAGTGTGATCATGGTCAAATGTGGTCGGAGACACACTTTAGTGGGAACCAACACAGAGGTGAGTCTGAGGTCAAGGTGTTTGTTGGTCAACCGATTTTTTCTTTTTTACCACGATGCAAGATACAATCACAAAAGTTTAAAGGTATATATCTGGGGTCTTATGATGTGTAATAATGCACCAGTGATTGATTACTAAATGGGGTCAGTAGGTCGATATGCTGACAGGTGTTGCATCATCTATCATCCAATCATGAGGTGTCTACATCAACATTAATTCCATCAGTCCCAGCTGCGCTTTGTTTGTGTTATGATCAGAATGTTAGCATTGTCAATGTGAACATGCTAGCATGCTAATGCTAACAATAACTAATACCAACTGTCTTTGTAACAAAAAGACACACCAAAAAAATCCAAATACCTCCATGCTGCTCGTATGTAATGTCTGTCTTGTACTGAAGCCCCGATATGTGAAATTGTCCCGAAAAAAATTAAATAAGTCCATATTTTAAGCTTGTTTTGTAGCGGAAGCTCCTCTTCCTGGTCCGTCCAAATCTCGTGAGTTTTGCGCCAGCGTCTGTAATCGCACTGACTCCAACTTTCATTCTTGAAGAATGAAAACATTCTTGGCAAGACGTCTGTCTTGCGCCGGTCCAAGAATTTCATCGTGCTCACAGAGGCTCATGAGAAACGTAGTGTGAAAACACTTCGCTTTCCAAAAGTCCTCGTTGTCCCTTTAATTAAAGCATTAATTTTTTGGCAAATTCTTTCGCTTTCGTCCGTCTTGCACCGGTCCAAGAATTTCACCGTGCGCGCGGAGGCTCATGGGAAATGTAGTACTTGGCTTTCCGAAAGTCCTCGTCATCCCTTTAAAACAATTGTGTAACTTCTTAATTGCAGCCTCACATAGCCACTAGCATTACCCTCAGCCCTGAGTCTTGTTAAAGTAAATACATAAGCCTCCACTAGGAACCTCTTTGTTATCAAAGCAGATAATATCTGATTCATTTCATTCATTTACGACACACTGATGATATTGTAAACTTTACTGTACAGTCTTTTACCTGCTATTGTAGCAGATGTAAAATGTGTTAAACCTCCGTTGTGAAGCCATCCAGCACGACCTCACTGGATGTTCCGGGGCTATGCAAGCTGACAAGACCTTATTATGCGCCTGCTATTCTGAGAAACAAATCATTTTGTTTTCATTCATGCTGTAAAAAGTTCTGGGACCAATTTCCAGGCAGAACAAATGTCTTCCTCTGCAGAGCTGTGGGGAGTTACAGTCAGAAGGTCTACCGGACTCCATGCCAGCAGAGATGGGTCCGTCGGAGGCCAAGTTGGCGTTTGTCTTTCCCTTGAGCACATTATTTATCCCTAAAATGGCCCTGAACGCAGCACTGTTCTTCCTCCCACCTCAGCCATGATACAGTATCCTCAGAAGGTGTGTTTATGGCTCTGTAAATCTGTCATCTTCAGATTACCACCAAATACTGAAACCAAATATTACTATCACTTGCAAGACTCAGCAATCCAATTGACTGCAGCTCTACATCAAGTATTGAATAGTAAATAATCCCAATCAGGGAGTTAATAAAAGGAACACTTGGATTCCGGGGATGTGAAGGGAATAAATGCTAAGAGGAACAAAAGTGCTCATGATCAAAGACAAAGGAGAAATATTTAGGGAGGATTTTCAAACACATGTTTTAGCTGTAATAGTCCCAATTTGTAGTTCACCTCCCATCTGGCTTAAATTGGTTTTAGCTGATTGTCGGGGAATTACATCTTCATTTTAATCCTCCGCTTTTTCTCGAGACTGGGAAGTGTGGTTGATTTTCAGCTGCAGGTCGTAAAATCCCTGACCTGGTAAAACATTTTATATTGTGGCCCAGAAAGCTTTTTAAACAATGGCTTTGCTGTAAATCATGCCTGGAGCACATACGTCGTTTGTGGAGGTAGTGGGAGGCTACCATTTATCCCGCCTGAATCACTTAAGGCTTCTCGTGGGAGCCGAGGTTTGGACTCTAATGTCATTCCCTGGTAACCTTAGCTTCACCTGTCTCTCTTTCTGAGAGCTCGGGGCCTGTTAAGTCAGGTCATCACCCCGTAATACTGCAATCTTTTAATTTGACTTTTTATTCTGCATCTGAGGAGTAGAGGAAAGGATCAGTTAAACTTCTGCTGCTTGGAAACTCTACTTGGTGTCCCTTTACAAGACCTGAAAAACATTTCACTTTACATTTATGCTGTTTTTGCCTGAGAGAACTTCTCTACTGTCAGTTTACCCTTACTCTGCTGAAATAACCAGCCAACAGGACAATGGCCTTTTAACAGCGTGATCCAACTTTCTACACTGTGCTCTTAAAGGAATAGTTCACCAAAAAATGAAATTCAGTTTAGGCTGTAGAAAGGTCCTAAATCACGTTGTTTCCAGTAAACTCTGGACTATTTGGATTGCAGTGGACAAGCAGTGTGGAGGAATATTAGAGGGTTTTTGTGTAGTTTTATGGACTTATGGACTAAAATTTTCTTTGGCCTACGAACCCCCCTCCTGGGTCTCCAGATGCACTTTGAGGAATAAAAAACTACTCCGGAGTATTCATCAGCATGAGGGTGAGTCAGTAATGACTGAATTTCCTTTTTTGGTGAACTATTCCTTTAAGTTGACAAGTAATATTTAACTTTCTGTTTCTATTTGGACAACGATTCCTTTTTATTCCTGGACTCTTTATGATTTATATTCAATATTTTTATTTTATTGCTCAATAGAAGACAATGGTGGCTTTGAACATAGTTTAACATGCTACATGCTAACAGCATGGCACTCCAGATTGCAGTGCTGCTCAGCGGGCGGTCCACAACTCAAGTAGGTTCTACAGGAAAAATACATCTCAGAATTTTGAACCCATTGCAAAATGTAACATAAAGATATATTGAACTTAAAGCAGAAGTAAGCGATCTGGTCGTTTTGGCTAACTTCCTGTTATCGGATGGAGTTAGCAGTCCCCGCCCCTTTATGCCGTTCTCTCTCCTCATTGGATAAAGGTTGTAGGTTACAAGGAAAGTTTTCTCCTGGGCTTACAGCAGAGCAGAATGACTGACAGACCCGTGTGATTGATGTCGGAAGATAGAACTATTTAAGACTTATATTAACACAGACATTCTGTTTACTTCTGCTTTAAGTATATAATATAATATCTATGCAAATTAAAGCAGCTTCTTATACCGACATACAGTTACTGTCGAACCCATATGAAGTAAGGGGGGGACTATATCATAGATGTGCTCAAAATTAATTAGAAATCAATAAGATATACACATTAGAATATGTATGTTTTAATCAACTAATAATGCACAAATTAAATGCTTGCATGGTATATAGCTTTAGCGTTGAATTAGTGTGACACAGGTGCTACACAAAGAAGTTTTGGAGATATTTTTGATAAAGGCACTACAGATTCTGCTATGGCTTTTTAATCTTATCAAGCTCTATAGTACGAGATGGGTCCAAAGGATGTACGTGATAAGAGTCTGTCCTCCTTGTAGGTGATTTACATAGCAACATCACTCGTGATAAGGACACAGTAACGTAACATAAACAACCCTCCCATCTATAAAACTCTAACCCAACAGCACTGAGCCACCGTCTTTACTATAGCTGTTTTCACACACAAGTCGAGACACATGACGTGATTGAGCTCATCTAGCTAAACTGTTGGCTTGTTTACAGCTTGTCTGCCTATCTGATCGCTCGCTTCATGCCCCATCAGGCCTCGCTGATTTCACCTTGTTCCCAGATGCCAGTGATTATGGCCTGCGGTGTTATCATAGTTGATAGGAGTGAAGGCCAAAAGTAGAGCAGTGAGAATTATCCTTTAAAACACTTGAATATTTGTCTATGGACAATCCATTCCCCCTAATCCTCTCAACCACTTGCATACTTCCCCCATGCAACCTAATATCCCAACCTCCCTTGTGTGTAAAATAACAATGCACTATATCAATTTTTCTCACCTCATCATCTTGGTGGATTATTGTTTAAACTGTGAGGAGACACCTCCAGCAATGTTGTGGTAGAGAACAGGCTCCAAGTGAGTGTCAGTCAAACACATTAATTTCCTCCTCGGGTGTTTGGTTTTAAACTCTGGCCACATCACCGATGCCACGGTTTATTTTCTGTAGTCGTACATTTGCAAATATGAGAAGGATTTCTTCTGAAAGCAAATATCAGAAGGTTATGGATTAAGGGTGCATGGGGGTGTAATTTCTGCGTCGGGCCTGTGAAAAAACGCGCACGTCCGCGTCTCTCCTCCAAACACGCCGGCGTTAAGTGGGTAGCTGAGTGTGCGTTTGTGCGTGTTTTTAGGTAATTCCCCGTTTCGCCGACATTCCCCCACCACCAAATCAAACAAGCCGAGTCCCAAGACTGTCAGCAGTGAGTTAAGACTCCAAAATGGCTTTGCTGTGTAGAACTTAGCATTAAAAAAAGCGTGCATGTGTGTCTATGTGTACTGGTTAAGTGTCGAGACATCCGCTCCCATGTTGTGATTAAGGTTTGCTGACTGTTTGCTCTGGAGTGCAGCACGTTCCCTGCAGCCTTAATTGATAGCAATTATGTGGTTTTTGATTTGCTGTTTGATTGGGAGGTGGATTTGAAGTCTTGATTCGAAGGGCACAGAGTTTTTATTGTCTTTGGAAAACGTCAGGGGTCGGATGCCTGAGTGATAGCCTGCTACCTCGCGAGTCACATCAAGGGGCACCAGCGAGCTGACACCGACTTGGACTCGGCTCTGTGTCTTTTTTTAGCTCTCTGTTTCGAGGCGTTTGTGTTTTGCCGTCGCAAAAGTGAAAGCTGTGCGTAGTATAGTCCCTCTGTGCCAAGAGCTGTCCATCTTACCAGTTGTTTTTCTCTCTAACCAGAGGAATTGTCCCTCCAGGGGACACCTGGCTTGTTCCCCACCTCCACAGAGAAAATGTTCACTGGCTTAACCTGCCAGATGTTATGAAAGGAGCCATTGAAGTAGACCTTGAGGTCATAACGGAATAGAAAAAAGCCACCATGACTGAGAAGTCTATCCTGATACCTTCTCTGACCAGACTATGTCATCTGATTTAACACGGGGGCTCTCACATGTAACTCCTTGTAAAGCAAAACACAGCCAGGAGCCGGACATGAAGTCATGTGCTCCCAGATATATGTGTCAGTTTTGTTTAGAAGGAAGTGTGGAGTCAGCATTTCTTTTCTCTAAAGATACCAAAGCATTTTTTTTTTCGTTTTTAAAAAAATACATAATTCAAAATGAGAGCTCTGGCAAAAAGCTTGAGAAAAAAGCTACTCCAGAGCTTAAAAAAGAAATGAGAAACAGTGGCATGAGCAGAAAGGACAGAGGAGAGACAGAATGGCAGGAGAGGCGGAAAAAATCGGAACGAGGAATATGAGAGACAGAAATTTGAGATATTAGCAGAAGAAATGGAAAGAATCAAAGAAGGGGAAGAAAATTGGTTTACAGTTGTCTGCCTGCCATTATTCCCACTCTATGACTGTCTGACACACACACACACACACTTAGACACACACACAAATGTGTGAAGTTGTGAAGTTGCAGCTGGCCCAGCTTCTTGTTTGAACTAGCATGCTTGACTGAGGCCCATTTATTGATTGGCTGGTGTGCCAGACCTGAGGACTCGCGGGGGCTCGGATACCCCCCGATTACTCCCCCTCGTTCACACATCGCACACACAAAAAAAAAACACACACACACACACACATACACACACTTTCTCTCTCCCTCCTAGCCCTTCCTCCCTCCCCCTCAACTTGCACAAGTTATTCCTGAGGAAGAACGGGAGCAAGTCAGAGAGGAGACGGCCGGGAGACAGGACACACAGAGTGACCCAGAGGAGGGCGACGCACACACACGCACACACACACTCAACACGCACATACACACTCGCACAAACACGGCTCAGACCTGGAGTTGATCGTCTCAAATACTTGAAAAGGCATGGAGCAAGATTTTTCATCTTGCAAGCTACTGCTGACAGCTCTGCTGATCCTGGTACAGTACACTTTTCTTTTTTTCCATCTCATCCTGTAAAGATTCATTGATACTTTAATAATCCATCTAATTCACCCAGAAAGCATGTATTTAAACAGACTTCCCTACTGTGTATTTCTATGTATTCTTGCACATGCACCCTCTGATTGTGCGCCTCCATCAGCAGCGGTGCAGCAGTTAGTGCTGTGACTTTCCTCCTGCTGAAAAGCCACCGTGCCTCCTCCGCGTCTCCAAAAAAAAAAAAAGCCGACTTGTCATGCGTGTGCAGGTCAGCGGGGCTGTTGTTTGGGAGATGAGGTTCTCCCTTGTTACACAGCGAGCCGCTGCCTCGCCGCATTACAGTGAGTACAGTGCCGTGCAACGCGCAGCGGGTCGACAAGAGATTCAGCAGATGTGCAAATATCGTATGTCTCCGCCGACTGAAAAGGCCATCGTGTGTATATTGACACAGTCTGCAAAAGAAGGCACCGGGGGTCGGGTTTCTTTTTCCCTGTCGAGGAGTTTTCCATCTTCAAGGAAAATGTCCCTCCTCTCAGCTGCTGACAGGTGACTTAAATAGAACCTGTCCATCAGGAGAACATATAATGTGGAGATCAGTGGTCTTTTTTATCATATGCTCATTTCCTCTCACCCCCCTCCACCCTATACTTGATGTGAAAACATGGGTTGGGTGACAGCCAGGCTTCCTTTGTGGTCATGTGTTTTGCTCTGTTTTTCTCATAGTAACTGAGCCGGAGAACAAAAACATCTAAATATACATGCTTTTGTTGTGTAAATGGTGCTGTTGAGGAATCTGAGGAGGCTTTGTGAGTGATATGAAAGGGAGCCTGCCCCCTCTATGAAGCCATCCAGTGCAAATAAAACCCTGGGGGGATCAGAGCAGGAGAAGGTGGGATGTGTAGCGACGGAGGGCTAGGAAGCCTCCGAGTGGATATCCGAGCCTTTTCTACCGTCGGATCCAAAATCTCAGCAGGGCGGCCTTGTGACCAGCGGAGCCTTGTGTTCCTCGGCCCTTCGTGGAGAACAATAGCGGCGCAGTCGGCCAAACAAACCTCCACATCTCCATCCCCTCCGTCCCCTTCATCCACTTCCTCCCCTCTCCCTCTTTCCTCACCATCCTTGTTATGCCTCCGGGCCGTCTTGGCGTTGCAACACACGGCTCTCAGCTGTAATTGAGTGCAAAATTCACTGATTGCTTTTCAAAGGAGAATTAAGGTGGTGCGCTAACCGGCTGCCCAGAGTGCAGCCTGTGTTTATTTACCGTGGATCCAAACATTGAAATAGTTGGCCCGTGCAGAAAGTCGTTCCGTTGCCGATATGTTTGGCCGCATGCTCCGTTGGCCGTGTGTTTAGGTCTCGCCGTTCCCCTCTGCTGTTCCTCAGGCGTCATCGGCACTGACAGCCATTTATATCAGTCCCCATGCACTTTTAATAATGTGAACCCACCAGCAGCCCCCTCCCTGCGCCGCGCAGCATAGGTGTTTTCGCTACCGTGACCCAAAGAAAATAATCAGAGCGGTATTATTACCTTGTATCTGCTTTCCTCTACAAGATCATTCATCTTTGTAGACAAAGCACAATGCCATGCTGTTGGGAAGCGGGGGTCAAAGAGGTCAAAATAACTCAGCATTCCCGCAGTTCTCCCTCTAAACGCCGTGTGTCTTAAACACAAAGCTGGACCTTCAGCTCCAGCGAGCGTAAATCTTTTCAGAGCAGGTGCTGCACACTAACTTCTCAGCCGCTGCTCTATTCACTCTGTTCAGAGTTAGTGGGCTTGTTGTTCCTCACATTTCTCTGCTAATCTTGCAGGATTTGGGATTTTTAAATCACTGTCAGAAACTCTGCTGGATGCGCAGGCACAATCTGCCACCTCACGGCGTGTAGATGTCACGGTGGGAGCGCACCGAAAAAAAAAAAGAAGAAAACTTGCATTTCTGCAATCTTCGAATATTCTTTCATGGTTCACCAACAGCAGAGAGCCCGCCTCTGTGTTGGGCTTATTGTGGAAAAATGATAATTTTCCTATTCATTGCTTTAAACCCTCCGGTGAATGGCAGATTATTTTATTGAATGTGTTTGCACCTCCAGTCCACTGAGTCACATTCCTGCTGCACAGAAGGTGGATGATTGGTCCCAGTGTTGGTTCCAAGTTCTTTTTCTTTTTTTTTTTCTTCTTTTTTTCATTTTCCAGGTTTTCATCCGTTCAACAGGTATAGAAGCAGTTTTTTTCCCCTTCACCTCTTTCTCTCTGGCAGCTTTTGAGTAGAAAACCACCTTCACTCAGATAAGCTCTCATTGTTAGAGGCAGCAAAAGCAATTTATTCTCCTTCCCTTAGCAAAAAGTGGTTTATTAAAGTGTACTACAATTATACTCATTTTATACTAAAACGGAGGCAGTATACTTGGAAGTGTACTTTTGAAAACCTGACCATGACCTATAAAGTATATTATTTTTATAAACTAAAATGTGGACTAGTACTAGTACAATGGGAGTAGATGAGTTGTTGGAACTGGAACCTTCTGGAGTGTACTTGTTGTATACTTGAAAGTATACTTTTGTAAACTTAAAATGACCTATAAAGTATACTTGTATAAACTTATAATGTTCCAATTTAGTCCAAATAAGTGTTACATTTGTATACTTTCTAGTATGCTACAAATACATAGTCCATAGTATACTTGCTATACTTATACTCAAGCATACTTAATAGAATGAACTTCAAGTATACTACTTTTTGTTAAGGGTTTTTGCTCTGCTGTTTAGGCAGCACAGCTCTCCTTAACTTAAGGGTGTCAGTTCTGCAAAGTGTTGTGTTGTTGGAACAGGAACCTTCTGGTGTGTCTGGTTAAATACATGCATAAAGTAAAAATAAAAATCAAACGTAAAGGTCATGGAACTGAGTAAAACCAAGAGATATAAACATACCTCACACACAGCCGTCATGTGACAGTGCCAGCCTTACAAATAAAGACCTTCCTGAGAGCCTAAGGTGAGTCAGCCGAGTCCAATCTTCACTGAAAGATATAAAAAGCCTGGAGAGGAGAGGAACACAGAGGGCTGGAGATGATCTCCTTTTTTTTGGCATCTGAGATACACATTGTCCTTGCACTTGAAAAATTCATCTTCCCATAATATTGATTTTGGACCCGGCAGTAATATCCATGCCTCGGCTGCCAAATACAGCAAGATGCAATTAACAGAAAGAGGAACACAAGAGAGGCCTGAAGCTTAAGAGAGGACTAATACTTGATTACTTCCCTTTACCATCTGTCTTATTCTGTCACATGTACTTCTATGGTTTAGGAGTTATTCACACTAAGGAATATTCCTAAACCAGATGAGAACCTTAGGGAGTTTAATAGGTCACTTCTACCATGTACGATTGTTTAGACAATCCAACACAAAGACAGCACTTGTGTATTTTATCTGAACGGCGGTTGCCTCAGAGGGAAAGGGCTAGTAATGAATGAGGTGACAACAGCGGAGGAGGGGGACTGGGGATGCTCACACCGTCCATGACAGATCACGTAAACTCTACGCTTCCTTTCTCCCTCCAATCCCGCCTCTTCTTCTCTGTTGTGTAGAGCTCGCGCACGGCCCGGTCAGAGGAGGACAGAGACACGCTGTGGGATGCCTGGGGCTCGTGGAGCGAATGTTCCCGTACCTGCGGAGGAGGAGCCTCGTACTCCCTTCGTCGATGCCTCAGCTCCAAGTAAGGCTGCACCAGAGGTCACCTAAAAACCTGTTTTATACATGCGGTAATGTCGTGTGCAGCATATTTTCCTACATTTTTACAGAGTGTATTATTAGGTAAAACAAATTTCATTCATTTAATTGAGTGGTGATTCATGGAAATCACAGATAAATGTTAAGTACATAAGCAGAACAGCCACTTACCATACATAACCTCCAACATTATAGTTCCTTAAAGGGAAAGTTCGTTTTTTTTTCAACCTGGGCCCTGTTTTTCTGTATATGTGAGTGATGGATAATACTTTTATTGAGGTTGCTACTGTTTGGAAATGCTCCAGTCGACTTTCTTCACCTCAGTCAGGTAACAGTTTTCCCCAACTGCTGTTTTGCCATGAGTTATCACGAGATTTCAGAATGAGATTTCTACTGTAAGTGGTGAGATTTGGACACAGATCACAACAAACAGCGACCTCCAGCTAAAGGTAGAGACATACGTTCATTTCTCCTTTCTAGTATGTACACTTATTGTAACTATCTGAAGCTGTCAGTGTGAAAAAAATGCAGGTTTATAGGTTGAACTTTGATGGGAGCCACTTGCCCGGTTGGACTGCAGGCTGCCTGCCCGCCTCAATACTGGAGGGACCTCAATAAAAGTATTATCCATCACTCACGTATACAGAAAAAACATAGGAAAACAGGGCCTACTGTAAGATGAAAAAAACAAAGTTTCCCTTTAACAGCAGCTTGTTGCCATTGTGAGCTTCTTAAACTCTCCTCCATGACAAAGAAGCGTTATTTCTAATATAAGAACCAGAGACATGAAGAGCAGTCACATTTTGGAGGGAGCGATGCCCTGTAGTAAATAAGTCTCAATGATTAAGAGATGCCTCCATCCAAGGAGCAGAGGATGTGCAGCAAATTCAATGTGTATAATTTAAAGTTAGAGACTCATTGACCCTCAGATAAATGGAAACATCCCACGGGCAATTTGTAAGCATGTGTTCAAACACTATCCCGGGTAATCTCCTCTTTTAAAGAGGAAAGTCCTGACTGGTTTCCATTAAAGTGCCATATAGTGGCTTCAGGATTCGAGAGAAAAAAGGGGCGAGTGGTGGGGGTGGGTGGGGGTCTCACAGCTGCTCTGCCAAATAAATCCAGACAGCGTCCCTAATAGTGTGAGTAAATCTCATCAATCGCTGCATTCCCATGGGCTGTAATGGGAGTGCTCGAAAATACATCTGACTAGTTTGTGACTGTTAAATAGCCCTGAGGGCGTCAACCAAGATCACATGCCCGTCCACCTCTTGAAGGCTGTCTAGACGCCCATATGAGCCCCTAAATCTTGACGGTGGGGTCCGATCGTCAGCCATGGCCTGGACATGCTTCTCCCAAACAATACATGACACTTTTGATAACTCTTTTCTGCAAACAATGAGCCCACAGTGGTTGGATTCCTACCGCTCATCATCTTGGCTTAAACTGGAACTTGCACTCTGAACCTCTCTGTCCTTTCATCCTGGTGCCAAAGTCACCCAGTTGGGTCGACTTCAAGCTAACCCAGTGGGCTTCAAGATTAAAGCTGCGGGCCAAGTGTTCTGGGCAAAGTGGCCAATTACAAATGGATTTGAGGAACAAGAGAAAAAAAAAAAACGAGAGACTGAAGGACGGTATGTTTTCCATAGAAATGTTGTCACATTTATAGACTGGGAAATAGCTGCGGGGTGACTTCACTGCATTCCTGTATTTTACAGTTCCCAGAAAGTATCGCTCACGCAGTAAAGGTAGCCAGTGAGCTTTGCTGCTAAAGTCACCTCTGTTTCGGTGATGGGGGGGAGCAGCGGCGGTGGTCAGCGGCCAGCGAGATCATTAAACAATGCAACTGTCCAAAGACCTAGTGGGAAAACATCACGGATCACACATGAGGTCACGGCCCATCAGGTGCTTCCAGCTCTCCATAACCATGAATCAATCTGCGCTGGCACCGAAGACCCGGGCTGAGAAGCATAAGGCTGTCAAATCCTCCAACTCAAAGTGACAGACCCCCCCCCCCTCCTCCTCCCCGTCCTTTACTGCATTGTAAACACTGAGGTCAATGGCTTTTTGAGGAGTTCATTTCATGATATCAGCAGCTGCCATTTCTCTTTGCTTGCCCAGAAATTTTTGGTCAGGCAAACCTCAGATTGCTACTGGCTGTAAAAGCAATTGACGTTTTAAGAGGTGTTTGGGGTTTGAGCTCCGTGTGGGATGTCAGGAGTGTACAGTATGTATGCGTGGACGTACATGCTCATGTAAGCCCAGGCGGGTTGTGTTTACAAACCGGTGGCGGTGGCGGTCGTGTATGGGCTTCTTGAGCGAATGGAAGAACTCTCCGTACCCACCTCACCCGCTATTGCGTGGGAATGAGGGAGCAGTAGCCTGGCCCCGGGTGGCAGATCAAACAGCGTCATTAAAAAAGCACAGTACAAGGCCCCTTGTGTGTGCGCGCGTGTGTGTGTTTGTGTGTGTGTGTGAGAGAGAGACTCCTTGGAAGGAGAGGCTGGAAGCGGGCCTGCAACACCCTCCCACCAATACCACTCCAACTCTCTGACCTTTAAACACACACACATGCACGTAAGGATTCACTGCTACTGCTAGACAACCTCCCGATCGGGCACAGACTAAACACAGATCGCCTGGCCCTCATTAGTCCCACCCGCACAACACACTTCACTCGATCACAAGCTCCATTATTAACATCAGCATAGCTGGTTTGAAGCGAGTGTGGACATATGGATTGGGTGTCATGGCAATAGAGAGGGCTGCGCTATTATTTATGAGGCTCACGGTTGGCAAACACTGAAGATATCTGTCTCTTTCTGTCATTTATTTTTATAACAAGGACCCTGTCTTTACTTTGTTTAGATTGTGTTTAAATAAGCTGATAGTAAATTGCAACGTAACCTGGTAATAACCTTCCACCAGCGAGGAGGGCGAGATGAGCGGTCAGGGCAGGGGCAAGGAAACAGTTAAACATCCAGTGTTCGGAAAAACCTTCTCATTCCTGATAAGGATGTTTTTAATATTCAATGGGTCACTGACTTTCTGAAATTACTGGCAGTGACATTAAATATCTGTGGCATTTGGAATTTCACCAAAGGCACGCCACAGCTGTGTTTAGGGTCTGTGTTTAAAGGCTAAGGTAGTTAAAAGTGAATTCTCTCCAAGGCAATGAATTGTCTAATTACCCTGTGCCTGGCACCACGTTTATGTCTCTGACATTACAGTATAGGCCACCACCCTCTGTGTGGCCTGCGCTAACAACACCCTCCTTCTCTACTGTACCGCTCTGATTGTATCAGATCCAAGACTTTGAAATGATATCGTTAAGGGTCGTCGAGGCAGAAAGAGAATAAAACAAAAACTGTGAGCAAATCAAGTCATCGTTGTTATGAAAATAGGCTATAGCTTATATCAAGTGGTATTAGGAATCTACACCAGTTGTAATGGCATGGTTGAGATGTTGCTAGAAAGCAAAAGTATGACATAAGTTTAAAACTTTCGGCCTCATCCTCAGTGGAAAATGTCTATAAAGAATTAGTCATGACAAGATATCCAGAGGATGCTGATCAATTAACTGGGGACCAACTAAATGACTCATGTTTGGTGGATGCCATTATATGGAGATGGTCAAGTCAAGGTCAAGGTCACATTTATTTATAGAGTGCCTTATAAACAACCTAGGTTGACCAAGGTGCTTTACATAAATAAATAACAATAACATACAATGGTGCGTTTCAGAAGACAATTTTGGCAACTTCGTCTCACACAGGTCCGAAAGCCTGGGAGGAAAAAATACATTACATTGAAGAGTTTATCTTCTTAGGTGCATGAACGTGCTCATCAGAAAGAGAAATGGATATACCTGAAGGTCAAGTTGTATCATGCTAAAGGTGCTAAAGTAGTCATTGAGGCTTCAAAAATGGAGAATCTTCATCCTATAAGGAGCATGAATATGTGCAGTATGTACCCATCTTTGTTTCGTATGTGTGAGAAGGAACTTGTTGTCCAAAAGAAGTTGCAAAGGACAAAACAGAAACATCAGGATTCATCATCAAGGGAAGACGGATATCTGATGAAAAAGCACTATAGAACACTTCATGGTGTTAAGGACAAATTTCAGATGGTGGCAAAAAAGTGTGGCTGAATAAAAGGTCACTGAAGTCATTAATGACCCGACTGGGGACCGTAAACATTTAGAATGTCATAACACTCTGGGCAACTTCCACAACATTTCACTGTGGACCACAGAAGAACAAAGGAGTGCCTTTTTCTGATTTTGCCTCATCTTTTTCAACTTTTCCTTCTTAGATGTCCCGAATGCTCCCAGTTTTCCCAAACTGATCAATGGCGGAGCTCACGGCATCGGCATATTTTAGTCATTACAAAATCGGCCACATTTTCATTTGCCGACTTGCCTCAAGTGTATCAATATTATGGCAAAGGTTATGGAGCTTTGCCTGCAATTACTTTCAATCTAGCAAGAAGAGCTGATGACACATATATGGGCCAGACAAATTTTACTGCATATCCAGCATTATAAGGAGTTATTACTATGAATTTTTCATGGTTACAGTGGATTTTAGTTCTTTTCTTTTCTGAAGATGAGGTTGTTGGCCTGCTCTGCTAGTTTTACTCTATGTGCACTCTTGTGTGTTGTTAGCTGAGTAGCAAACTTTGTGTAGTCGTGTCGTTTTTGTGTATATTTGGCAGAAACGAGCAGGGTCATAGTCTGTGAGTTATGTATTATGTGCTCCAGGAATTTTGATATTTCAACCAAGTCGTTTTTCCCTAACCTGTGATGACGCCATGATGAATCCCAAGTCCAGGCCCTGCTTCTGCTTAGCCTCCACTTTGTAGCTTGCAAAGTCAAGAGGAAATGAAAAGGGAAATTCATTTTATTCCCTGTGCCTCCTTTTTTTTCTTCAACGTCTAGATTATATATTGCTCCTCCCAGCGTGATTTTCCACACGGATCCAGATCTTTGCTACCTGTCTTTCAACTCTCGCTCTTTGAAAGTCTCTTGTTTGGGTTGAAGCCCCATGACCTGCTGTTTGGCTTGGCAGAGAGGACTGTCTGAATTTGTCACAGGGTCTAATGTTCTTGCCATGCCACACGTTCCACATTCACTCCCTCTGCTCTCTGGAATAATATTGTAAAAATCCTTAAGCCCTCGTTCATCCGTGAGTCCAAACTCTGCAACGTTGCCTCCAATCATGATTCCAGATTAGCTAAGGGCCCGTGACACTGGAATTCCTCTTAAGTTTCCAAACTCCAAAGAATATCCTTTGATTAGTTTCCACTGGGGTCTTGGATAATTGGCCTATCATAGTCACCATCAATGGTTTATCATCACTCGGCATCAAAGCACAAAGGAATCCTAATTTTCAGTAAGTGGTTAGCTCCATAATTTGGGCAAAGACACTGCAGACTGTCATACGCCGAGTCGTGATCCAAACTGCTCCAATCTCTTAAGCAGACACAGACTGGAGGACTCTGCTGTGTCTGCTTTACTGCTGTATGTGTGGTACTAATGGTTATAAAGCAAGGATTTATTTAAAGACTCGTCACCAGAAGAAATGAGGGAATATATTGCATTTTCTGTACCTACTGAGTCCTGTTTTCCATTTTCCACTTTCCATTTTTTTCTACAGTTTCAATCCTGGATTTTTGAAAGCTTAAGTTTTCCTTTGTTTTGTTTTTATTGTTTGCGTTCCAAGAAGGCTACACTAGATTGAGATCAAATGATCAGTTAGTTGAGTGCATGTTTGAATGCTAACATGCTAAACTAGGTTGGATGACAGTGGTAAACACAATTGCCAAACATAACTGAGTTAGCATGTTGTGGCATTGTGGGCTGGCCAACAATAGCATGCTAACGTGCTAAAATTAGATGGTGACCATTGTACTGTAAACATTATAATTGTGAGCAGATTAGCCTTTAGCTAAAAAAAAAACTACACACTGCAACTGAAGAATGTAATACAGTAAAAGGATGCTGGTATTTGCAGTAAAGGTGGAAATCCAACACTCCTATTATAAAGTTTATTAACGATGCAGTAACCTAATTTATAGTTTTATAACACCATCGTTACACACAAGGCACAACTACCAGTTCTATCATAATTTGCTACACCCCCCCTTCTGAAACCATATACACTTTTCTATTTATGTATAGTCATACTGTGTGAATTAGACTTCAGTCTCAACATATCCACTTTTGTGGGCTGCCAAACCATGACTGTATTGCATTCACTGCTCAGCAATTCAATTAGATAATGAAAGTCAACGGTTGAAATACCAGCCAGCAGGTCACTGGTGTGCATTGTGGTTTGTTTTATCATCCACCCCCAACGCCAGTACACCCACATTTTATTTTATTTTTTCTCCTGCAGGACCTGCGAAGGGCAGAATATCAAATATCGCACTTGCAGTAATGTGGTAAGTTTAGCAAACTCATCTTTATGTAATGGGTGTCAATAGAGCTTTCAAGTGGTTTTCTCTTGAGACATACTGGGACGGCAGATTGTGATTGAAAAGCCAGTGAGGTGGAACTGTGAAAATATTATCAGGATTTATGGTTATGGGGTGTAATTTTATGATCTAGGATCAAATGTTGTGAGAACTTGTGGTGGGAAACATCAAACCCCCATTGTTTTCATTTAAACTGATATTTACATGTAGCGATCACAAAGTCAACCACTAAGATCTGTGATGCTAATTTCTGCACACGTGTACTTTATCAATTGAGTGTGCAGATTAGGAAAGTGGCTGTAACGTTGTTGTTGTTGTTGTTGTTGTCTGTGACCCTCAGGACTGCCCTCCAGAGGCCGGAGACTTCCGTGCCCAGCAGTGTTCGGCTCACGCAGACGTGCGATACCAGGGTCAGTACCATGAGTGGCTGCCTGTGTACAACGACCCGGACAACCCATGCGCCCTCAAGTGCAAAGCCAAGGGTTCGGGCCTCATGGTGGAGCTGGCCCCCAAGGTGCTGGATGGGACTCGCTGTTACACTGAATCCTTGGACATGTGTATCAGTGGAGTGTGTCAGGTAGGTAGATGAGTAATCATGTATTTTCATTTATCTGTTGCTGACATCACAATGAGCCAATTACAGATTGGCAAGACAGATTTCTTGGAAACTAAAACATGATATACTGTAGATAAATTGCGATTAAGAGAAAAAGTGACTCGCCAAGTAAACTCACCGTTCTGTTGTGAGCAGCCACAGGCTTCGATTAAACTGAATCCGCTCTTGGACAAATATAGAGTGCGTGGAAATATTTATGCTGCTTGATGGAATAAAAACACTCAAGTAATGAAACATCTGGCCTCAGCAGACACCAACCTTTTAGAATTTGTGACATTTATGGACGTGTATTTCAAGGGTTTTACAGTTTATAACCAAATACAGTATAAAAATAGAATCGCAGCTTAAGGAGAATTATTTCCAAAACTTCATTTATGGATATAAACACAATAGTTTCTGTCATTAGCCTACAGTGCATTTGGATGAAGAAGATTATAAGTGAACCAAAACTAATCTTGTAAACATCTTCGAGCTCAGCCTTATTTTGAAGTCAGCTTTCCCACTCAGTTTTTATTCATTCATAAAAATGGCCTCTGTGGTACTTCCCGCCACAGCAGGTGTCTCAGACTCACAGGATCAAAACAGCACCAGCCCCGCTGTTGCTGCTTTTAATTATCTGGAGTTCACAATAACATTGCCTCCACTTTGTGAATGAAGCCTCAATGCAAGACGCTGATGCACGTCCCTGTGTGAGTGGTGTAGTTCAGCCACCAGCCAAAGTTCTGACAACCCGATGATCCGATCCGATGATTTATTTATAAAAGCGGACTGGAGGGGGTGCTCGGTGGCCGAGCGGTTAAGAGAAGGTCCCATGTTGGCAATGCCCAATGCAGTGACTGATTCCCTGACTGCCACTTTCCTGTCCCTCTTCACTAAAGGGATACACCAACTTTTTTTAATGTGTCTTGCCTCACTCCCGAGTCCATGACAAGCAGACACCATCCTTTCGACTGTGCATGCAGTAACAAGGGAGATAGAGCCGTATCACCGTGATTAGCTTAGCTCAAAGTCTGCTTCCACCTAAAGTCATCAGAGAAACTCTTCAGCAACTCTAAACGGAAATCGACAGGCCGATCTTCGTCTCAGAGCTGACAAAACTAGCTACATCAAGCTAGCTAGTTAGCTTCCTATTTCAAAGTAAAAGCACAAGTTCTATCGTCATGGTTTTCTGTATGTAAAGGCAACGGGTGCTTTATTTTGTGAAAGTAACCGGAAGTGCGTCGGTCACAACGGCTAGCTTGTGTAGCGCTGAATTCATCCGAACAAAATAGTAAACAGCTGGTATTTAGACAAATTAACGACACACTGCTGATCTAAACGGCTACTTTCTCACCTATAAATGTTTGAAATGTTGATAAAGTGATATATTTACAGAGTTTTAGTAAAATGAAATCGGCTTCTGACTGCTGATTTCAGCTCAGGTAGGAGGCAGGCTAACGCTACCCATACACTTCCAGTGTTTGAGCTAAGCTAAATACGGGCGATACGGCTCTATCTCCCTTGTTACTGCACGCACAGTTGAAAGGATGGTGTCTATCTGCTTGTCATGGACTCGGGAGTGAGGCAAGACATTAAATTTTTTTTTGACGTATCCCTTTAAAAGCAAAATGCCCCAAAATATCTTTAAATCTTTCAGGCCACACCCACCTTTATCTTGATGTCATCCACACACCTGTTGCTGTGAGAAATGCTATCCTCACAAGCTTTGACAGACATTTCAAACTGCCTCTGTGGTAGTTCCTACTACACTTAGTGTCTCTGAGACCACAATTCACCATGATGACACACACACACATGCAGCTGGTAATAAATCTGAGACAACTCATAGGCTACACAGTAGGTTGACTTATGCTAACACCATGCCATCTGCTTTACAAATGAATACCCAATGAGAATAATAGTTGGGACTCGTCTTTTGACTGACACTCCAGGAAATAGTTTCAAATGCATTTTTTCTCGGTTGAATGGAAGTACGTCCCAAGGCATTGTGTGTGCAGAGACACACTAGGATTTCAATGTGCTCTCTTGCCATGCTTAGAATCACACTGTGGTTTTTGGGTTTTCTTACCGACAGAGGTTGCGAAAAACGCCATCAATCAAGTGCGGATGGTTGCAGATAGTATTTAATAGAAAACAGTGGGGGAAAAAACCATGATCATCTCAGAGGGGATGTTTCATGCTATCTTAATAACACAAACAACAGATGTGGTATGAATATGGACAAAACCAGAGAGATGTTTGGATCATTTGATTAAAGCATTGACATGGTATGATGAAGAAATACATTCTTATTGAATTTAGATTGAAGGTCTAACAGAACCAACATGTACTTTAACTGGGACTTGTTTTCATTTTTCCTTGTGTTTCCTCTTTTCCTTTCATATTTTGGCACCAAACCCTAATATAGATTGAGTTCCATTTCTGGTCCTTTTTGAAAGCTAAAGCTTAAAGCGAAGAAATCCATTCATAAATCAGGTTGATGTATGAGTCTGTTGTTGTGTTTGTTTGCTGAGGTTCACCCTATTGTGTTACAGATTGTAGGCTGTGATCATGAGCTGGGCAGCACGGCAAAGGAAGACAACTGCGGCGTCTGCAATGGAGATGGCTCGTCCTGTCGGCTGGTGCGAGGACACTACAAATCCCAGCATGCATCAGGAAAAAGTAAAGTCAGCACAATCAAACCTGTTGCTCTATCTATCTATCATAAGTCCTGATTACATTTGTCTCTCTCTGTCCGTCCCACTCCAGCTGAGGACACAGTTGTCGTCATCCCCTATCTATAAATTCTGATTACATTTGTCTCTCTCTGTCCGTCCCACTCCAGCTGAGGACACAGTTGTCGTCATCCCCTATAAGAGTCGTCATGTGCGTCTGGTTCTGAAAGGCCCGGATCACTTGTGTAAGTCCTGGTAGGTCCAGGGTGCCCATCCCATCTAAAACAGTTAAACATGACATTTATATTTGGCAGTGTTTTTTTTTTTAATTGCCAAATATTGCACTTACTTTTACTGCAGGCTACGATATTTTTTAATGATGTGTGATGCAAAAAGAATATTACTTTTTCGTTATACACATTATACTTGCCTGACCTCTCATAAATCTTTTTTAATAAATATCTCACCCAAATAACATTCATTCAACATGATTAACCTTCTATTCTTGATAAAGGCCAAATATATTACATTTTCTCATAAAGGCTGTTTTTAAACGTGGCTCAGGGAAGAATAACCAGAGGAGATATTTATTTCCCCCCTTCGCTCTGGCTCTGAGGAGACACAAGGCTTCCAGCAAATATCACTGATGTCAAAGTACTGGCACCAGAACTCCCCACTGAATCAAATCGATAACAAATGTTCCATCTCCGTACCTATCTTTTTGCTCCACGGTTATTTTACACATCACTTCCTGAGCCAGGCCAAAAGCTCTTCTTTTTCTGAATGGGCAGATTTTTTCATTAAATATTTCCCCCACTTCTTTTTTGGCCAAGGGCACTTAAATTGTAACCATCTGTCGGAAGATGATGACGGCTGCTGGTTCCTGCTTGTTCCTGTGCTTCCCCCCGTTGTTTTTGTTTGAATGTGTTTGCTGGATTCGCACAAGACCCGGTTAGGCCAAGGTTGAAGTGAGGTCGAAACGGTGGAAAAGCTCACTGCGGTGCTGGCTGGCCTGCAGACCTAACATGCCAGTGCCAAACTTGGTCTCTTTGCCTCTCTAGGATGAAATTCATCCTTTTCTTGACATTTAAATCACTTCCTCTGATTTATTTGGTCACATTACGTGTTAATGGTGAAAAAGAAGGTGGGAAATGATTGGAGTAAATCAAAGAGGAACTGAACTGGTGAAATGGTGGAAATGGTGTCCATCCATTGCTCTAGTTGTCTACTGTGTTTCCTCTTCAGATGTGGAGAGTAAAACTCTACAGGGGTTGAAAGGTGAGCTGCTCTTGGATACGACAGGCCAGTACCACCTGGAAAACACCACCTTGGATTACCAGAAGCTTTCTGACAAGGAGATCCTGAGAATCACCGGTCCACTCGGAGCCGACTTCACTGTCAAAGTAAGAGCTTGAATGACCAAAGGTTTCACTAATCATTGTTTACAATACGCCAACATTTTTTTTCATGTATTGCCTCACTCCCGATTCCATGACCAGCAGATAGACACCATCCTTTCCACTGTGCGTGCAGTAACAAGGGACATGTGTATCGCCTGTAATTAGCTTAGCTCAAACACTGGAAGTGTATGGGTAGTGTTAGCCTGCCTCCTACCTGAGCTGAAATCAGCAGTCAGAAGCTGATTTCATTGTAGCTCTAAACTCTGTAAATATATCACTTTAACAACACACTGCTGATCTAAACGGCTACTTTCTCGCCTAAAAATGTTTGAAATGTCGATAATTTGTCTAAATACCAGCTGTTTACAGTTTTGTTCGGATGAATTTGGTGCTACATTGTGACCAATGCACTTCTGGTTACTTTCACAAAATAAAACACCTGTTTCCATTTACATACAGAAAACCATGATGATAGAATTTGTGCTTTTACTTTGAAACAGGAAGCTAACCTACCCTTGATGTAGCTAGGTTGAACCAAAATAAACCATCTTTGCTTGAACCCTCCGTTTTGACCGATCTCGTCCCGTTACCTGCATTTGACAGCTCAAGATGCCTTATCGGAGAGATTTGTCAGCTCTGAGATGAAGATTGGTCCGTTTAGAGTTGCTGAAGAGTTTCTCTGATGACTTTAGGTGGAGGCAGGCTAACGCTACCTATACACTTCCAGCGTTTGAGTTCGGCTAATTACGGGCGATATGGCTCTACCTCCCTTGTTACTGCGTGCACAGTCGAAAGGATGGTGTCTATCTGCTTGACTCAGGAGTGAGGCAAGACACACAAAAAAAAATGTTGGGGTATCCCTTTAAGCATTATGATTGTAATTTGAAACAAGTGATAATCACTTCACCTTCCTCCTCAGGTCCCTTTGCTTAAAACTATACAATAAGTCAGTGTCCCTCAGCTGTTTGTTTTGGTTTTTACAGCCCTCAGCTTTTCAGTTTTGATTCACTATCACCGCTCAGATCAGATGTGTTCAGAGGAACTCCCTGTGCACTACCTGCCCTGAGTGAAACAGTGGAGCATTTAGCAGCTATGGAGGCAGATGTGTCTCTCAGGAGTAGGTGGAGCCAGACCGGGGCTAAACTAGAGGGAGTACCGTAAATATTGCTCATAACTGCAGGTTTATCATATCAGTGTCTGCCCCCAAGTGGCCAATAAAAGTCAGTTATTGCTGGTTGGGTTGAGCATCTTCTTTAAACTTTCTTTTCTTTTCTTATTATTGAAGTCAAACCAGCAGCCTTCAGCCTCGGTCTTCTGAACATCGCACATCACAGGGATGCTTTTGTTTTTTCTGTTCCGCAGCTCAACTCAGAACTGTAGTTTTTGTCAGTGTGGAGCTCAGAAAGCGGTGCGCTCCAGCCAAAGTGCACTCTGATAAGTTCTTGTTTCCATGAACTCCTGGTGAACTCCTGCGAGTCATTTAGAGTCCAGAGCAGATTTGATTTCGGATGTTTAGATTTAAAGATATCAGAGCATGTGTGAGCCAATTAGATATTAAATGCAAATGACTTTTTTCTTTCTTTTTTTTTTCTGTAGTGCCTTCTCTGTGGCAGTCAGTACATTTCTTAAGTACTGTGTCATACACTGATAACAATACTATCAGAAATTCAGTAGTGGAACAGTGGATTTATTTTATTTTATTTTATTTTTTTATACGATGCAATGACACAGTGGCTACAACATCGTTTTCTGTATTGTATTCACACACATTCTCAGACGAGGGCCAGAGGTTGGACATTAAAAATTATACAAGCCTCAGACCAAGGAAATGCCTGTAAAAACTTCCACCCTCATAAACATGAGTCAGGATCGGACAATAAATAGGAAGTGAGGAGACAGAAATCTGAGAAGCTATAAATGCGTAATTTTCTAATCTGTTACGAGGCAGACGGCCAAACTCATATCGCAGCACTGGAAGTTTGGGCAAATGGAAAAATTATATTACAACAAAAGTTTCCAAAAAGCCTTTCTCCTCCGAACACATGCATGTGAATGAGTCAGAGTGGAGTTTGATTTATGCATCTAATAGGTATAATCTGTTTGGGGGCATTTCCACAATAGGATGTTTGTTTAAATTTGAAACTTTATGAAATCTCCACAAAAAAAAAAACAGAAAAACCAATGTCTGAAGAAATTGTGTGTCTCTGATTCATCCTGTTCGGAGCTGTAACTGACATTTCGAGTTCCTCAAATTACTCCATTGTCTGCATGTGGAAAAAAAACATTACTAAATGGCTTCTAGCATTTTTCAGCCATGTGTTGCACTGTACACTCATCCGAAGAGGTTTTTTTTTTGCTTTGCATAGGAGAAGAAAAATAACTTGACAGCAGAAACAGCAAATGATTGCAGCTCTGTTTACTTTCTATACAGATCATCTAGGAATATTTTGACAGTCGTTCCCTAAACACTGTCTCTGCAGGTGCTGTTTGCCAGCGGAGTAGACAGCGTGATCCAGTACATCTACTACCAGCCCATCATCCACCGCTGGAGAGAGACCGACTTCTTCCCCTGCTCTGTCACATGTGGTGGAGGTAGGAGAGCAGTCAGTGCTGCTGGCATTACAACAGTGGACTTGGCTAATAATGTTATTGGCAACTCAATCACGTGCCAAGTGACTGATAACTCTGATGCTGACAGGTTTTGACGGATGAAAGCTCCTCTTTGACTCTTTGATCTAAGACTCCAGTAAACGTTTCCCTGAGTATCAGATTCTGTTGCTTTGTTGAGGGGGGGTGATATCTGACGCTGTCTTGTCCACAGGTTACCAGCTGACCTCAGCGGAGTGCTTTGACATGCGCAGCGGCCGGGTGGTTGTGGATCAGTATTGCCATTATTACCCAGAGAACGTCAAACCTAAACCCAAGCTGCAGGAGTGCAACATGGAGCCGTGTCTGGCCAGGTTAGACACCAGAGCTCTAATCATATTTGATTTTTCCTGTACATTCATCCAAGTTTATGATGAGTCAGCAGCAGATTTTATCTTCTGAACTCTTGCTTTCCTTGATTGGTTTGACCTTTCAGTGATGGCTACAAGCAGATTATGCCATATGACCTCTACCACCCTCTGCCCCGGTAAGTAGAGTATCTGCCTCTGTGTGCATTTGCACAGTTCTTTCATCCTTTGCACAGTTATACATTATGCATATTTAAGTTTTTTTTCTTTTTTCTCTCTATTTATTCTATTTTAGCATTTTATTCATAACATATGTATACACGTAATTTCATATGGATGTTATAGTGTAGATTTAACATTGCTTTTCCATGCCCTTGTATTATATATATGTCTGCGCTACTGGATACTTGAATTTCCTTTGGGATCAATAAAATATCTCTAAGTCTAAGTTTTACAATAACAGATGGGAGAGCAGCCCCTGGACCGCATGCTCTACTTCCTGCGGCGGAGGCATCCAGAGTCGCTCGGTGTCCTGCGTGGAGGAAGACATGCAGGGAACCATCACTCCCACCGATGAGTGGAAGTGTCTCTACTCCCCAAAGACGGCCATCCTGCAGCCCTGCAACACCTTCGACTGCCCCACCTGGCTGGCGCAGGAGTGGTCACCCGTAGGTGCTCTTTGTGACTCTGTCTGAACGGATTCAAGTCATTTCATAGTTTTTTTTTGTGTTTGTGCTGCTGCAAAGCATCACAATTTTTTTTTTTTTAGCAAGCTCAGCTAAAAATACAAAAGTAACCAAAAGTGAAGAGATGTTTCTTTGTGTTTGGAGCTGTTAGCACCTGGCAAGTCAAATATTAGCCAATACTTCATTTGTCCTGGTCGCCTGCAGCTCCCTGCGGTGGGTCTTAATTAACCTTTAGGGTTAAGAGAAATAAAAAAAATGATTAATTTTCTCACAGGGGGAAACAAAAATATATTCACTCCACGTTCTGAGCTGTAATTCTGTCACCTCTCAGACGTCAAGCAGCGTCCTCAGTGTGAGGGCGACTCCTGCAACTGCTCGGAGCTTAAACACAACCTCGCTGTGTGATTAAGAGGAGCGCTCGCTAACCCCACTCCGAGCGTCCCACACCGCCCTCGCCTTTGAACGCACCGTCCAAAACATACAAAGCTTTAATAAGAACCTTAAAGTCAGCAGCACACATGGAGTTCTTTAACTCACTGTGTGTGCTTGTTCGCGTCCAGGCTGTTGCACGTGGATCATTCTGACCGTCCTGGTTAGCGTATTTATTTGACAGAGTTGCAGTCAGTCAGTGCTCCGTATGACTTCCTCATGGGGATTTTTCAACCTCACCGCTCACACAGGCGCAAGTAGAGGCCCTGGGAGTCAGATTTGTAGCCTCCTAAAATCCTGGGATGCTGTTTACCTTGCACATTCTTCCTTTGCCTTTAAATGCTTGTTTTGGCAGAGGAGAGACCAAGTTCACCCCTGAGCAGTGAGCTTTGGAAGGTCTCTTTCTTTAACCCCTTTAAGTCATAAGCGAAAGGCTTTCTGTTGAACACAAGCAGAGAGCTGGCCATGGGAACAGGGCTCAATACTTATCAGTTGATCAGTTCTTAATAGATTCTATCTGCTGTCATCGCCAGTGCACGGTGACCTGTGGTCAGGGTCTGCGCTACAGGGTGGTGTTATGCATCGACCACAGGGGACTCCACGCCGGAGGCTGCAACCCCACCACCAAACCCCACATCAAGGAGGAGTGCCTGGTG
The DNA here is from genome assembly GCA_030347415.2 of Decapterus maruadsi. Lineage (NCBI taxonomy): Eukaryota > Metazoa > Chordata > Actinopteri > Carangiformes > Carangidae > Decapterus > Decapterus maruadsi. The sequence continues at coordinate 19,856,318 of CM064898.1, forward strand.
ACCGTGCCCTGCTACAAGTCCATTGGTCAGCTGCTTTTTTTTGTGTTATCACTTTTTAACCCCCACATTTCTACTGATATGTGAAATAAAGAAATGTGTGGTGTTAAAGCTTTGTCTTCTCTGGGTTATCTGTTGTAGATACACTCCCAGTGGAGGCAAAGCCTGTGTGGCATAAGCAGGCCATAGAGCTGGAGGAGGAGATCACAGTGACTGAGGAGCCAACGTAAGTACCATAATATGATATACCACACAACGCAAGTACCATAATATGATATGCCACATAGACAAAGGGATGGGATGCTGTGACGATCACACTGGTTTCAACTCTACTATAGTTCTATAGGAGCTTCAGTGGCATGCAAAAGTTTGGGTACCACTGGTCAAACTTTTGGTAACACTTTGTAATAAGTTCACACTATTAAACATTAGTTAAGCATTAAATACTGAATTCATCATTTATAACATGAATAACGCATTAGTATGTAGTTTATACACAGTTAAAAATGTGTTACTCATAGGGTTAGGGTTAGGCACTCATTGTATTTATAAACTACATACTAATAAGTATTCATATTTTATAAATGAAGAATTCAGTATTTATTAATGCTTAACTAATGCTTAATAGTGTGTACTTATTATGAAGTGTTATCAAACTTTCCAGTAAAACACATGGAAGATGAAATGATGTTTTTTTGTTTGTTTTGTTTTGTTTTGTTTTTATGTTTTACATTTTCAAAATGACGAAAAGGAAAAGGGCCCGCAGCAAAGGTTTGGCCCCCTGCATAGTTAGTACCTGTAGCCCCCCGGGCCCTTTGGAAACTATCACAGTCTGTAAATAGTAAATAACTTGTCTGAAAGCTTAGTCAAAGTTATTTAAGAGCTCAAGTCTCTTGGGTTTCCCGTACCCCTGCAGGCTGCTTTGTTTCCCCTTTTTCTCTCTAAAATTGTAGAAAACAAAAAGGACTACACTGATATTGCTTAAAATATTGCAAAAGAGTGTTTCATGTTTAACTTGATACCTTTTGGAGATCATTTAATCTTCACATTTACATTAACAGAAACTTTGACCAAACATATGCATGCCACTGTATAAGTCTTTGTATTTATATGGCTCCCCATTTTCTCTGAATCCGACCGTACTTGTCATTCACTTTACATAACCTGTTTGGAACCTGGGTTTATACAGTCAGAGGTGAGTATTGCACTGCTAAAGCTATGCAAGGCTCCTGAGGTGCACAACCTAGAAAAATCAGGAAAATTTTTACAGCAGTCATTTCCCCTTTTAAAGGATTACTGTCACTCTGCAGGGGTAAAGGAGTAGAAGTCAGGTCCCAGATACAGAGTTTTAACAACAGTTTTCACAGTCCAGGGCTCAAGATTTACCTGGAGGTGAAATTGAAGTCGACAGGACGCAGTGCTGCCAAGAAAACCGCCACTGAATCGTGGTTGTGTTCACATCAGCTGCCATTTTCGTCAACCCGGTGTCAGAATGTACAGCTGCGGCTCTGCGGATTTTTTTTACGACACCAGTTTTAGCGACGTTCACACCTGCGACGTGACCGGTTTAGTCTCGAAAGGATGAATTCACCCCTGGTTAATATACAGTACTGTACCAGGCCTCCAGCGCTCTGATGATTCAGTGACCATGTGCGTTGTCAGGTAGTTTTGCTGGATTAGGTTATTTCAGGTAACAAGGGAGCTGAATGTGAGAGAGAAAAAACATATTTTGGGAAATGAGCTGTTCAGTCACCAGCTACCAGCATTACCTCAGCAAGGGCTCAGATGTTCCAGATGTTCTCGTCCCACATATCAACTGACTAATAAAGGCTGTCCTCTGAAGATGGACAACGCTTGGACTCTGCCCAGTGTCTTGCATGACTTGTATTAGCGACCATGTTAGCCAGTTCAAAACATCTGTTGCTTTGACTTATCTTTGGAGCACAAGATGGGGGGAGAGAAAGAGAGAAGGAGAGAGAAACGCCAAAACATATGATTTTGCTCTAATGCGAAAAGAAAAAAAAAAAAGCATGTCTTTCCCCCAAAAGCACATAAATATGTGTGTATAATATGCAGTCATTCATAAGCCAACAACAATATCTGCCTACCATATGGGGCCTGGTTACGGATGTGAGAGGAAGGAGAAGGAAATTCCTGTGTTAGACTTATTGCACCTCCACTGCCAGGCCTTACTGCCCCCAACCACCACTGTGCAACTGCTTGAAAAATCAAACCCATGTATGTCCCATAACTTGGCCAAAAGGTTTTTCTTTTTTGTTTTAATCCCACCACAACCATGAGTAAATAAAATATTTCCATTGATGGAAATTTAATTGATATGATTATAATGGAGCTTTGGCGGATATTACAAAACTGTGCTGTTTCCCCTCCGCGAATGAAATCAGGATTGTTTTTGAACTGACAGATGTATTTTAACTACGCATGAAGATAAACATTTCTGCGGGTTCGCTTGTTGACTTTTGTTGTTGCCGTTCCAAGGTCGAACTGCCGGTGATTCATTTGTTTGTCCAAAACACAATGAGTCCTTGAGCGCTCGTAAAGAGCCAGGTTTGCTGTAATTATGAGCTCTTTATTGAGGCATCTTATAAAGCAGCAGGGAGTGCTTGTGTTGTGGTCACACTACTCAAGCAAGGAGGAATGCTGCGCGCCGCTGCACGCTGCCATGTTAGCGGTGCCTTCGCGATACACATACGCACTGAGAGCAAACGTGATCGCTACGGTCACTCACAGGAACATCTGGGCTCTGGTGTATATATATGGCTGTCAATAGCTGGAATCACTGACTTCCCTTACTCATTTAAATGGGATGAGAATATTACAAATGAGCTAAAATAAAACTTTTACTTTTACAGTTGACACCATATCAAAACCATTAGAGACACATTAAAGTGAGTTACAACGGCAGGTTATTGTAGATGATGTAGAAGTGGAAATGAGGCATTGTTCATACTGTACTTCCATGGCTTTGTTCAGGTCAGCTAAAAGAGATTTACAGTATAGTCAGGGGTTTTCAATGTTTATCAGGCCCCCTACTATACAGTATATTGTATAAAATTGCGTGTTATATTACCCTGGGCGTAGTGCGATGTATAAACATACCTTGTAATTGTGCATTCAATACTAAGTTATTGAAATAATACACAGGTTCATATATTCATGGCCTTGCCACTACCATTTAGAAGCAGACCTTGTTAAAGGGACATTGTGTAGGAATTCCTGCCATCTAGCGTTGCAGTTGTACAGTATATCGCAAGCAACTCTATCGTATTTTTCATGCTGCATTCACGTGAAATTGGGCAGACAGCAGACGGACGACAGCTGCTGCATGTAACGGCATAAACAAGCCTCTATGTAAACAAGTGGTCCATCAGCACGAGGCAAAACAATACACGTGACAATATGTTGTCATGGCGATGTGTATTGTTTACCTGACCCATGTTTTACCGGCTTTCTCTGGACTTCTGTGACTAAAATGACATCTGGTTTGTTACCGACGGCCGTCTGTCCGACTGCACCTGAATGCAGCATCAGTGTAACGCTCCATTCCTCCTCACTGCGTTACCGTGGTGACTTTTCACAGACGCCACCTGGACCTGAGCCGACAGCTCCGGTGTCTCCGCTGAGTTTCCGTGGTTTCCTATACCGTCACGCTGCCACTGAACGTAAAAACATGGCGACACTACATGGCAGCCAGCAGCGAGCTTACCCGCTCCATGTAGATATGAATGATATGAACGGCTCATTCAGAGCTGAAAGGAACACTTCACTTTGTTGATGGGGGGGATTACTGATTACTGAATGAAGTTACACAATGTCCCTTTAACTCAGGGTTCCCCAATTCCGGTCCTCGAGGGCCACTGCCTTGCATGTTTTCGAAGTTTCCTGCTACAACACACCTGATTCAAATGAGTGGCTCGTTATCAGGCCACTGCAGAGCTTGATAACGAGCTGATCATTTGAATCAGGTGTGTTGTAGCAGGAAACTTCTAAAACATGCAAGGCAGTGACCCTCAAGGACCGGAATTGGGGAACCCTGCTTTAACTGATACTGATACTGATACCGATACCGATATCAATATTAACAATGTCTTTCAATTGCCGAATAATCATGTACAAAAAATCTGTTGAAGACCTCTGCTCTAAGCTAGCAGTAGTATAACCATTCATATGTGCATATTCATATTCATTTTGTATTGTTTGGACAGATGTGATTTAGTTTCATACAAAATTAGGCCGATACAGCCATTGTTTACAAGACTGTTGCTCAACAGTCATCTATCAGTCACTGAGTAATCATCTTTATTTCTGTGGATGTCATGATGTTTCAGGCCAGTTCGGCTAAGACTGATTTTGTCAGTGAAAGCGTTTGATCCAGCGGTCCTGGTCCACTCAGCTCGTGGTTTTTGAGCTTGAACCGCTGTGTTTGCACATGTTCAGATGTTTTTGAAGATCATAAACTTTCCCAGCTGAGAGAAGGCAGAAATGGTGAGCTCAGCCCTGAGCAGGACAGCTGCTAGACGGCGCAAACATCAGGTCTGCCATTTAACACCCTGTAGTTATGATCAGATGCGTAACAGGGTGTAATGAGAACAAGTGAAGATCATAAAACGCAGACCTGTGTACAAAGGAACAAATAACAGGATCTGATGAATCGGGTGAAGCCTCCGTCCTCCAACGTCTTCTACAGCCTTCAGCTCCAAATGTCAGCTTTTCATGAGTCACAATACACAAATAGCAACACATAGTCATACACAAACACTGTTCTGTCTTCTCTATTTGAGAATTCCTCCACTGCTGCATCGGTTAAAGGGATAGTTCACCCAAAATTCAAATTTCACTCATTATCTACTCACCCTCATGTCGACTAAAAGCTGTGAGAATTTTCAGAGTCCTCCGTGCCTTCTCTGAGTTACGGGGGGTCCGCGCAGCAGTATTTGTCCATATAATGGTTGTGAATGGATACCACTTTTCTTTGTCCAAAAAGACACACCAAAAAACATCCAAATACCTCCATACTGCTCGTCTGTAATGTCCCTCTTGTATTGAAGCCCCGACATGAGAAATTGTTCCGCACTGACACAGGAAGAGCAGTCAACTGAGACACTGGGAGCTTCCGTTAGTCGACATGAGGGTGAGTAGATAATGAGTGAAATTTGAATTTTGGGTGAACTATTTCTTTAATGAAGACAAGACTGACATCAAACAGCTTCGAAGATCTCCTCAAACACCAGCACTGAACATCAATAGAAGATTTTTGGAAAACAGCATGATGTAGATTTCCCCTCCTTGATCCTTCCAATAACAGGGCCTTTAATTTTGGCCTTTAGTTTTTCATGTGCGATCCCCAGACAGTTCGATTTTCATTGAGAGCATCAATTGTATCTGAAGATCAAGTGGGATTGAGATGTCTTTCTGTCTCACATGTTATTATTCTCTGTGAAAGCTATTGAAGGGGTGACAGTTCCCTGACAGGCCTTGGGGCGTTCATGAACACCAGCGATCTACAAGTATTTCCCTCTCTGATCTATTCTTTGAGATGAGGAAGGATGTGCATGAAAGCCGTTTTATCCGTGAATGGCTGATCCTAAGTCTTCACAGCTGTTCAATTAACTACAGCAGGATAAAAACAAAGTCCTGAGTGAGTTTATTTAACTGCAGATGTCTGAAGTCTGTACACAGGTGGAACGCTAAAGGCCTTGCTATCAAAACTGCTTTCTAACACTGCCGTCTTTATCAAATCAGACGGGATCTACATTCCTAAGCTTGTTTGTATAGGTACGTGATGGATACTTCCTGAATGAACTGTATGCTGTTTATTTTAATATGTTGGTCTGTGATGGATCTCTCCACTCCAGCTTCATCCCTGGTCCCTGGCAGCCCTGCAGCAGGACCTGCGGCGCCGGAACCCAGCAACGGACCGTCAAGTGCCAGGTGCTGCTGTCCTTCTCCCAGACCGTCGCCGACCTGCCCGACGACGAGTGCGAGGGGGTCAAACCGGCGACGAGGCAGCCCTGCTACCGCACCCCGTGCTCTGGGGTGTTGGGCCAAGGAGAAGGAAGCAAAACGGAGGGAGAGGAAGAGGAAGAGGAGGAGGAAAGCGAGACACCTGAAAGAGAGGAGCTGCACGACTGGGAATATGAAGGGTTTACGGAGTGCTCGGAGAGTTGTGGCGGAGGTATGAGTCCCTGCTTCCATCTAGTACCAGAGTACCGATATACCTTAGCACGGGGTGTCAAATGTGCCCCTGGGCCAAAACTGGCCCGACAGAGGGTCAAATCCGGCCCTCAGGTTGAATTTGCCAAGTGTGAAAATTTGGAATTGCTCATATTTTTATCAAGAAATTTCAGGTTGTTCGTAATATGTTTTGTAAAAGGATAGTTAATTTACTGAAAAAATCTTAAAGGGATAGTTCAACATTTTGGCAAATTAGCCCATTGCCATAATCCCTATTGTTTATTGTTTATTGAGGATCCCCATTAGCCAACGCACAAACGCTAGGCTAGTCTTCCTGGGGTCTCTATAGTCGTAGCAGTAGGTTCGTTACCTTTAATTGTCAGTGCAAACTATTTTTAAAACGGTGGAGCAGAGCTGCAAGCTGCTCAGAGTTACACTACAGAGGCTAACAGGATTTCTTGGTTTCCCTCATCAAACTCATCAAATACACAATCCAACAACTTCAAAACGCTCTCGTGGGCAAGTTGTGACCTGCACATTCACCACGCTATGAGATAATACCAGAATGTTATGGCAAAATGTTGAACTATCCCTTTAATAATGTGATAAAACAAAGGGAAAAGTTCAAAGTTCTTTTTATTTAAAGGTTATCATGCTATTATTTTACGGGTCTGGCCCACTTGAGAGCAGATAGCGCTGTTTGTGACCCCTAAACTAAAAAATAAGGTTGACACCCCTGCCTTAGCATATCAACATGCTAACATTTACTAAGCAGCAGAGTGGAGGGGAATCTAATTATTTGTGCAGGTATTAAGACTTAAACCACTTATTACCACTTATTTTGTTGCTAAAGCATTTCAGCACATTATCCTCCACAATCCTCCATTAAACCCACAAATGAATATTCCTCAGTTTCCATGCGGTTTTCCTAAATCCTGAGAGCGAACCTCCCCCCATCACCGTTATTGAGTTTGTCCCAGTTTCTATATTTAAGAAGAATGAGAAAAGTCACCGCAGTAACCGATGATGTTATGTCAGCGGATGACTAAAGCCACTCCAGGCTTTGAAGTAGGTTATATGATGTTGGATGATAATAGATGGAATACCATCCGTTTAACCCTAAAGGTCATACGTCAGCGGCTCTCGCAGCAGAAGCGAGCGCGGCGGCAGACAGAGACAGCTTTCCTAAACATCCTGCCAACATTCATTGAGGCCCACTTTAATCTCTCCACCTCCACATCCAAACATGTACGCCTGCGATCTGCGTCGGGGTGTTAATGTCTGCTCTGAGTGTGCATGTGTAACTTAATTTCTGCACATGGGCGTAGGTCTTTCGTCGTCGTCTGTGTGTATGTGCGCTCGCCCAAACCCAACAAACTCCCCATGCAGGGATGATTACAGACCGGTATCGGGTGTCACACACACCCTGAGGGCTGCGCTCCTGTGGACCATCACACCACTGTGGCGTTTGAAGTGCCTTGCCTCACTGTTATTGTCCCCAACATTGGAAGCAGACTCCAAGATTTATATTTCGTTGCTTTTAACATGACCTGACATCACACCCCTAAAGGGATAGTTCAACATTTTGGCAAATTGGCCCATTGCCATAATCCCTATAGTTTTAGGAGTAGGTTCATTACCGTTAATTGTCAGTGCAAGCTGTTTTTAGAACGGCGGAGCAGAGCCGTGAGCTGCTCAGAGCTACGCTACGGAGGCTCATGGGATTTCTTGGTTTCCCTCATCAAACTCATCAAATCCAACAACTCCAAATGCTCTCGTGGACAAGTTGTGACCTGCAGTTGTTTTCGATGCTGCTTGCTGAAAAACTGCCACCAACAGCAACGCACATCAGCAGTTTTGCATGAGTTTACCTTGAAAACAACTCTTATCTCATAGCGTGGTGAATGTGCAGGTCACAACTTGTCCACCAGAGCGTTAAAGGTAACAAACCTATTCCTAAAACTATAGAGGTTATGGCAAAATGTTGAACTATCCCTTTAAATTTTATCCACAGGTTTAGGCAGCTGCCACATTGCTCTGATCTGTACTGTTCTCATTGTGCCACATCAGATACAGCCACTGCTTGCTGTTACTGAGGAATCTAATGTCTGGGATGCTTCAGTGTAGTGTCTGCTTGCAATTTTCTATGCTCCATATGTGTGCGAAAGTGATAATATGTGAATAAGGGATGCCTAACAAGAACAGCGTGTGTTTGCATCTAAGAAGAAAGGAGACGGCAAGCATGTATGAATGAACACCACGCCGGTGCTGGTGGTTCTTTGTTCATCCCCTCTTTCCACTTTGCTGCTGTTTAACCCCAGGTGTGCAGGAGGCCGTGGTGATCTGCCTGAACAAGCAGACCAGGGAGGCAGCAGACCAGAGCCTGTGTGTGAGCTCCCGTCGACCACCACAGCTCCTCCAGGACTGTAAGACTCAGCCCTGCCCACCCAGGTATGGCAAAATAAAAACCACACACAAATCAGACCTCCACATCATTTGTTTAAATTGTTTGTGCATGAACAACAAAATCGACTTGATGGACGCCGTAAAAAAAAACGAAGAGGAAATGTGTTTTCGGAAAAAAGGGGGTTTGGCTGCATCTACGGAGCAAATATTAATTAAAAGCAGGACTAAAATCTGGCTGTGCGCTCTGTGGGTTGGCCAAGACTGTAACCCAGCAAAATATGCAATTCTAAGAGGTCGGGACATTCATGCACCATTTTCTCGAGCCCTGATGCACCCTGGGTCCTGCACCTGAAACCACTTAGCTCTCAGACTCGGATCAAAAAACACACATCACTCCAGCTGAATCAATTAATCTCTCCTAAAAACTGCTTGTGTACAAAAGATTTTTAAATCCTTCTAATCCGCCTCATTATCCATCTCGGCTTAAACCACTTAGACCAATTAAATTGCCATTTAGGCCACTTCTGTTGAAGAGATACCGAGGCAGAAGGACAGAGATGGATGGCCGTATCGCTGAAGGCAGGAAATGAAGGCAGAGAGACGGCAGAGTGTGGAGCCTGCTCACAATCACACAGTGCAGATCAGATGTCGGCGGTGGCCGTACCAGCTCAGCTCAGATGTCAAACTGTCCTTGGAAGAACTTTTCGGGAATATCTTTTGGGCTGTTGAGTGAACATAGTGGAGGCTTAAAGGACAATTCTGGGCAAATTCAACTTGGGGGTTTATTTTCCTAACATTTTAAGTCTAAAAGAAGGAATCTGAAGGGGAGCGGATGCAAATTCCACTGCTTAGGCTGTTTACATCCTTCAAAGCTGCAATTTTTTCCACAGACAGCGTCAGATGGCGACTCAAACATGCACCAAGCAAGTCAAGAGTTGATATTCCTGTGTTTATGACACAAACAGTAGCTCCAACTGCACCTGAACACACCGAGCGTCAGCTTGGATCTTGCGCGAAACTCCGGGAGACTTTGAATTAGATCGAGTTTTACAAACATGTCGGCTTGCTTGAAGTTAATAAACTTTTCGGTGCATGTTTGAGTCGCCATCTGTGGAAAAAATTGCAGCTTTGAGGGATGTAAACAGCCTAACAAGCGGAACTTGCATCCGTTCCGATTCATTGCTGCCATGGTGATGCGGGGACAGACCACAAAACAGGAGACATTAAACTGAAAATCTTCAGATTCCTTCTTTTAGACCTAAAATGGTAGGAAAATACAGCCTGAGTTGAATTTGCCCGGAATTATCCTTTAACACAACAACACCTCCACTTGGCCCTTTTATACTAACAGCACAACTACACATCATAATGACAAATTGTGCACATTAGTGAGGAGGATGAAAAAGATCAAGTTTGTCTTAAGTTGATGGGACTGGGCAGCTGAGATGATGAATACGTTTACTGAATGTCGTTAAATTTCTTCCATAAAAACAAAATTTGCAGTTGGAGAAATGTCCGACAGCCACTGAAAACATGCAGATTCATCCAGGAGAAAATTCAATGGATAAGCAATTAGTTCTTTTATGCATGTGATGGAAATTCATGGATCTGGTCAGGAGCTTTAGAGAAACCTTGCTGCTGATAAAAGTGGAGAAAGTTTCCTGTGGTATGAAGTTATTAACTTGATAAATGAGGATTTCACTAAAGCGATTGTGAATCATCCCTGGAAACTGGAAAACCTCTGAGTATTCATACCAAATTAAGAGTTGAAAGAAACGCACCGATGACATGCTACAGTGAGTAGGATGTTCTTCAAAAGAAATTGTAGTCATAGTTTTCTGCTCTCTCCAGTTCATCCACCCATCATCCAGTGGACGTCAGTCTGGAAAACAGCGGATGAGCAGTGTTGAATTCCAGAGGTGGAATTGTAAATGTTAACTGCTTTTTTTTGTTGGTAAAACAAGCACACAGGATTCATCAGAATTAAACAGCATAATACCATGTTGTTTAAAATATGTGAGCCGTGGCTAAACGGTGAGTGGATTTCGCGGTAGGCCACACGTTTCAAGTTAACACCGTGTGCAGTGTCGGTATCCCACCACTCACACTCCGCTCTGAAAACTCCGAGGCTTGCAGCCTGCCCTTGACTGTTTTTCCAGGCCTTGAGTCTTGTTTTCAGGCACAACAAACGCTGTATTGGACGTATTTCCTTTGGCCCTTTACTACCTCCCTGAGGCCTCCTCACCCTCCCATATTAAGCTACACTCTTTGGATACTGTTCCCTCTGAGGGGAAGCAGCCATAAGATTTGGCTTTGGGTATAGCACTGCTCCAGAAACAAGCTTCATTCCCAATTCTCCTCAGTCCCTGGACCCCTGAGTAAATATGAATAGATTTGAAATATCACCTAATCTGTCAAGTTAAAAGCAAAATCGCTGCCATCTTGGTCGAAGCCAAAACCATTAGGTGTCTTTAAAGTCGTAGCGACTCAGCAGACACATGCCACTTTATTTTCAAGATTAGAATAAAAATACCAACGTATCTCTGATGCTGGATTGATCTGAAACTGTGTCCGAAAACAGCACGAATATTGGTCCATGTAGGTATTTGGGAAAATGTGGGTGAAGAAGAAAATGCCAGAGGGAAATCTCAAATATCTCTGAGCCTTAATGTATCAGGACTCAGCCCCATGAATCACTCTTTTTGTTTTCACTCGTGTTCACTTTCATGAATTTCACTTTCATGAACTTACACATTCATAAGACTGCAAATGTGTCCTCTCTTGGGATTGAAAAAAAACTTCAAGTACTCTGACTCTCTGACTACACTCCTTTATATGTTGGAGAATAGGTTCTACAGATGTACACGCAGAGAATGAAGAATGGCGATCAGTCAGGGACGGTCACGATCCACGTCTTTGAATTTAAAACTAATCCATCAGTAGAGGAAGATTCAGTAGAGGAACTATAACCCAGTGTTGAACTGGTTTAAAGGGATAGTTCACCCAAAATTCAAATTTCACTCATTATCTACTCACCCTCATATCGACTAAGAGCCGTGAGAATTTTCAGAGTCCTCCGTTCCTTCTCTGAGTTACGGGGGGTCCGCGCAGCAGTATTTGTCCATATAATGGTGGTGAATGGTGCTCACTTTTCTTCATCCAAAATGAAACACCAAAACATCCAAATACCTCCATACTGCTCGTCTGTAATGTCCCTCTTGTATTGAGAACTGTCCCTTTAAGGAAATCAACTTAATATCTACCTAAAGAACATGTTATTTCGTACATTCTTGAGATTTAGTAGATGATCAACAATCATTGAGAATGATATGGTTTACTGATAACTGCTGTGTTGACAGGTGGGAAACTGGTGAGTGGAGTTCATGCTCTGCGACCTGTGGGGTGGGTCTGATGACCCGCTCTGTGACCTGCACCCACCGCCCCTCTCGGGACAGCAACAGGACCGAGGTCCTGAGGGACGAAGACTGTCAAAATCCCAAGCCCAGTCCCGTCCAAGCCTGCAACCGCTTCGACTGTCCTCCTATGTGGGACACCAGCGCGTGGGCACAGGTAAAAGGAAGCTCACCAACTCTAGATGCCAGGCCTCAGCAGTTTGTCTGAAACATCTAGAGCGTTGATGTTTTTTGTCCCTGCAGTGCTCCCAGAGCTGTGGTGGGGGAGTTCAGAGGAGGCAGGTCCTGTGCAAACAGCGGCTGGCAGATGGCAGCATCCTGGAGCTGCCCGACACTTTCTGCCCCTCCAAGAGCCCCACAAACCAGCAGCCCTGTGTCAAGAGAGACTGCCCACCTCACTGGGTCACCACCGACTGGTCACAGGTAGACCGTCCTCAGAGCACCAACCTTTATTTCTCTAATAAAACAGATTGTCTCAACAGATTGTTTATTGAGTCAGGAATACTGAAACTCAAAGATAACATTGGCTGTAATGTATTAACCAAAAAATAGAATATTACCAGAAAAGCTACAAAAACAGTTTGTTTTTAGCTCGGAGGATGAAGAACACAGGAGGAAATTCCATTTGAAACTCCAGTTTGCACGAACAACTTTAAAACAGATGTGGATCTCTGTAGTTGGAGTCAATTTGTGGAATTCTCAATGTAATGATGTCAAGACCTGTACAAATATTCCAATTCAAGAAAATGCTAAAAGAAATAACAATCAGAAGTTATGACAAAAGTAATTCATGACTCACAAACTCTTTTTGTTAATGCAAAAAAATGTTGGATTCAAACTTTGTTTGTTATGTTTTTAGTTTGTTTTGTTTACTGTATTGTAACCCGGGAATAAGAAAGTGTTGTGTTTTGGTGTGTTTATCAGCAAAAGTCATGAAATTAGTGGCTGGAACAAATGTAATAGAAGAAAAATCGATCATGTACAATCCTAATCGATCATGTTTGTGTCTTATTTGTCTAGTGTTCTGTGACCTGTGGAAATGGCATTCAGACCCTCCAGGCCATCTGCAGGAAACAGAGGGGGGATGGGCGATACTGGACCTTAGACCCCAAGAACTGTTCCCTCACCGCTCGGCCCACCAGAATCCGGTCGTGCTCGCTCAGGCTCTGTGAGAGTAAGAAACCCCTCTGTTAAGTTCATTTGTATTTCCAAGAGAGTTGAGATTGACAGAAAGATTTAATATAAAGCGAGAAGCACATCCCACATCCCAGCTGGGTCAGTGGAAATTGATGGAAATTTAAAAATGCAGTATAAGAAATATATTAAGCCGTTCGTCTGTTCTGTTCATTTCATCCCAGATTCTATCAAGCCTGAACCCACCATACTGGCCCAGAGGAAGGTCTATATCCAGTGGAGGAAGGGCAAAAAGTTACAGTTGTTAGTGGGCGGCTATGGCTATCTCCTGCCTTGGACGACTGTTGTCCTTCGCTGTCCGACGCGCCACTTCCGCAAAGGCCACATTCGATGGCTGAAGGAAGGGAGGCCTCTGCTCGGCCGCCCACATCTCTCCATAACGCCACAGGGTTATGTGAAGATCCAGCAGGTTCGTGCGTCTGATATTGGAATTTACACTTGCGTCGCAGGCCAAGCACAAGAACATTTTGTCCTACAGATTATTGGCAGCAAGCAGAAGCTCTCCGTTCCCGAGTCGTGGCTCCTCACAGATCGACAACAAAAGGTCGGGCAGCCAGATGTGGCCTCGACGGGAGAGAGATTTCAGGAGCTGCCCATCTCCCTCAACCGATATGACAGCGTCGTCGAGCGTTTGCTTCTGCTCAAAGGCTCGGTCCAAGATGAAAAAGACATTACTGGTAAACCACACTCCAGTGAAAAGAACAGGTCGACCCTGGAGGATGAGAGAGCAAGTGTGGAGTTTTCCAGCCCGGTCGTTCTCATTGCTGATACCCACAGGCTAGATGAGATCATGCACAACCTCTCTGAAGGTCTCGGAGGAGCTCGGGAGGAACAACTCATCGCTCAGTTGCTCAGTGAGCTCACCATGACGCAAGGTGAAAACAATGACTCTACTCTTCACCCTCCAGAAAGCGCCGAAGCATCCACGCAAGGGCCGCTTCTTTACAAACCCAAAGTCCTCACAACCAGGCCGAGGAACCCGGTGATGATCCAGCGGCCCAGGAAGGTCGGATCGACGCCGTCGTCCGAAATGATACTTCACGTCGGAGTGCCCGCTTTGCTGCAGAAACCGGTCGCTAGTTTGGAGTTGAGGTGCGAGGCGCTGGGAAACCCCGAACCGTCCCTAACCTGGACGAAGAACGGGAAAGAGTTGATGTTCAACAGCAGGTTAGAACTGCCCTTCATTGTGGCTGTCTGTGCAAAAGACATCAACACAATTACAGCTGAGTGGTTTTCTTTATACAACTCTCAGATTCAGTGGTTATTTTGTCTTGTGTTGGCAGAGTAGGCCTGTTGCCCAGCGGCTCACTTCGGATTCAGTCTCCAAGCAAAGCGGACGAGGGTTTGTACACCTGCACGGCCAGGAACCGTCTGGGATCTACAACTCTTTCATCTTGGCTGCAAATTACAGGTAAAGTCCATGAGCACAGAACTTTGAGAGTATGTTTGCATTAAAGAAGCAGGAAAATAAAACTCACAAAAACAAACATTAAAGGATCTTGACGCAAGATTAAGGAATAAAACTCACTAGCGATACAAAGGCCGTTAGCGGCCGTCAAGGTTACTGCAGCAGCCACCCAGCTGGTGCGGGAGCACGCATGAACTCTCCACAGCAGTGCAGCTGATGCTGTGCCAGTCAGTCCTCTACTTGCTGTCTCTCACGACACACACTCACACGTCGCACTTGGCTGTTAATAAACTGTAAAACTACATAAATACAAATACAACTGCCACAATTGTTGGATTTCATCAACGAGACAAGCATTTATCTCCTAAAAATAATTCAACCAGCCGACATAAAACCTGTGAGTGAGTTACTCAGCTCGTTTTCTTCCCTGGGAGGACAAAGAGGGAGGAGGAGGATAGAGGATGAGAGAGGATGCCCGGCCGATGAGCTGAGCTCCCTGGCTGCAGCCTCTGTGCCTCTGTGCCGCTTGTGTGTGGCTCTGCACTCCTCCGAAAAATGTCGGAGTAAATCTACTTGCAGACGTTATTTGGATAAACTGACAACAGATTGGGAATCTAAACTGTCACTTTCTTGCATGAAAAAATATTAAAATGTAAGAAAGTGTCGTTATTTCTACTCGCTGCACATCGCTGTAGACATCCGCCCATCGCCGCTGGTAGCAAGTGAAAGCCGAGCCGCCGAGGACACGCATGCAGCGTCATTTGACGTCACATCCGCAGAACAGCGCGGGAAATTCAGACCCAGAATTGCAGCGCATTTTCCAGCACACAGCCTGTTCAAGAAAAGATCGGAGAGGGCTCATTCTTTTTGGTTTTGAACGCTTCATGTCCCATTGTTATTAGAAAACTTAAAACGTATGTGCATTTTCTCATGAATCTTGCCTCAAGCTCCTTTAACATTTGTAGCCTTCAAAAATTGCACATACCATTTCTTTGAAAACCAAAAATGAACTACGCATTCAAATCAAATTCAAATAAATCGAGGTTAGTGTCATTCCATAGTTTAACTCCAACAACAGATATACATCTCCTTGTAGTCTCTTCTCTAGCTTTTTGTACAATACATCTACAAACATCTTGCAAATTATATTTGGACTCATGTATTGAGAAAAACCTTACACACCGACAGGGAGTAACTTTAATTTAGCTTTATACATTATTTGCATTATTTTATCATTTTTTTATAATCATTAAATTTCATAACATGGGATTTCATAAACATTGGATTTGTAAGTCCATAGTAACCAACCTTTTTAATAATACATGGCTGGTTTTTGTAGGAGGACTATAGCATTTACTGTTGTTTTCACTTGTTTGGCAAAAAGACAACAGCAACAGATAAGTTAATATTTAGTTTACTCTCTCCATCAAGTGATTCATAGTCAGTGATGATAGTGAAGTTGTCAGTGAAGGTGTGGAAAATATAATAAAAGATGCAGATATTTAGATATCTAACAGTGTAGCTCTAAATATTGTTCTGAATTGAAGTCATCATTTTGGGAAATAATGCTTATTCACTCGCTGAGAGCTGAATGAGAAGGTTGATAGCACTCTGGTGTGAGTTATGGCGCTGGAGCCAGGAGGTGGTTAACTGGGCTCAGTATTAATACAGACAACAGGAGGAAACAACCAGTCTGACTGTGTGCAGTGGCCTGGCAGCTTCCTTAAGCGCGATACAGCTTCGGTGTGGCTCCATAACGAGCAGATTATGAAGACATTACTGTGAGTTTGCTGAAAAGTGTTTTTGTAGCTACACATACAAATTATATAGTCAGTACTCACCCCGATGTCAAGTCGAGTTTGTCCTAATATACTGTCATGTAGTCAAGTTTACAGTAATTTGTGTTGTTCTTTTGTGGTTCAGACTTTGAGATTCTGGGAAAGCATTCTTCTCAACTGAGAAACACGCACACCCAGGCACGACCACAGACACAAATACAGATACAGTAAGCTTCTGCTGGCTGAGTCAGTGATGGGGAATGTCTGGAGCGTGCCACAGCCCGGGTCACCTATGTGCTGCTCTGTCCTTCGTCTCCTCCGAGCGCCGTAATTCACAAGCTTGCTGCGTCGTCGGAGCACCTCCACCGCGGCTTTCCTGATGCTCCGGCACTTTTCGGCCCCATACGACAACAATTAGAGGTTCCAGGCAGTGTTTCAAAGGAGATTAAGTGGGTGCACCCCACTCGCCTAATCTAAATGGAAAGGATAAAGAGACTTAAAAGTGCTGAGAAATATTCAAACTGCATTTTTTCAAAAATATTTTTAACTCAAGAGTCATTTAAAGGCCGTGTCTGATGGGTGTACCTCTGAAATCTCAAGAATGGGAAGGGTAGGGGAACTGTAAATAGAGCTCTTTCCCAAGTTTGTGAGAAGCACATTATTTTGGAACAAGGACAATCGGCCTGCCTGTTCCAACCATGACCCTGTCAATAAGGTAGAGGAAGAAGCTTGGAGCTGTAACTGGAAACATATTGAGACATCCAGTAATTTGTGGTAATGTTTAACAGGCTTTAACACATTCTAGTCATTTCATTACTAAACTGTTTTCCTCAGTTGTGGATTTATTTCTCTTACGGGAGTTGTTATTATCTTCAGCATTTTCTCTGACTTATTTAGGACCACTGCAGTAAGACATGAAATCTGTTGAGTAGATATTATAGTGTCAGTGGTAAATGGTACGATCCTCCCCTGTTGTGATTTCTTCTACGACAACGATAACAATGTGTTTTCTTTGCTGCACTTTCAGGTGGCAAAGGGAGAAGTTGTAGCAGTGTGGGAGTTTGCTCTGAGAGGAGAAACAGCAGCCAAACCGCAGAGCTGTGCCTTGGACAAGGCTGTTCCCTCAGGTACCGTGCTGCTACTACATGGATGTTCCCTCCATCCTATGTAGCATCCTAAAGTCTGATGTCTGATGTGTCAATCATGCAGATTATGTACAGTAAAAGGAAATATTTAGAAGATCCCAAGTCTGCTCACAGCTGAGATGATCATTATTTTACAGTAGGGTGACTGAAAAAAGCTTTCTCAGACACTGTTTACTTCTTCTGTGGTGGCATTAGGTGGAGAATGGATCCTTGGTCACCCTGCTCAGCCACTTGTGGGGGAGGGTCCCAGACCAGGGTTGTGCGCTGCATGAGGGGTCCTGAGGGCAGGTCAAGAGAGGTGGAGAGCCAGTACTGCCTGAGCACAGGCAGGAGACCCCTTGACAGCCGGTTATGTAACCTCCTGCCCTGTGCCAGATGGGCCACCACCTCTTGGGGGCCGGTAAGTTCATTTATATTGGAGCCAAACATTGGGCGTAAAATAAAAGGGATAGTTAACATTTTTGCAAATCTGCCATTGCCATAATCCCTATAGTTTTAGCAGTTCATTACCTTTAATTGTTGGTGCAAGCTATTTTTAGAACAGTGGAACAGAGCTGTGAGCTGCTCAGAGCTACGCTATGGAGGCTCATGGGATTTCTTGTTTTCCCCTCATCAAACTCATCAAATACACAATCCAACAACTCCAAAACGCTCTGGTGGACAAGTTGTGACCTGCACATTCACCACACTATGAGATAATAACAGAATGTTACCAGACAGAGTTGTATTGTATTGTATTGTATTGTTGTTGCATTTACCTCTAAAACAACTCTGTCTCGTAATGTACTGTTATTATCTCATAGCGTGGTGAATGTGCAGGTCACAACTTGCCTACCAGAGTGTTTTGGAGTTGTTGGATTGTGTATTTGATGAGTTTGATAAAGGAAACCAAGAAATCCCATTAGCCTCCGTAACGTAGCTCTGAGCAACTCACGGCTCTGCTCCGCTGCTCTAAAAACATCTTGCACCGACAATTAAAGGTAACAAACCTACTCCTAAAACTATAGGGATTATGACAATGGGCCAATTTGCCAAAATGTTAACTATCCCTTTAAGCTTTTTGCTGTGTTACTCCAAAGCACCTCCAAAATTTGAGTAAAAAGTCTTTAAAAACTACTACTTAACTTCTACTTCACAGAGGCAAGTAAATGTGTAGCTCATGTGTTTTGCATCTAAATCCTGGGAAAACACACAGGAGGACAGTATTTTTGTTTTTCAATTCAACTTGCTTGTAACTTTCATCCATTATTTCTTCCTGTAGTGTCACGGTCAGTGTGTAGGTCCCAGTCTAGCCACGCAGCACCGCCACGTTTACTGCCAGATCACAAACGGTACTAAAGTTCCCTACAGGATGTGCAGCGGACTCCACAGGTACATCAAGACCTCACCATGTGAACCAATGACTGTTGACGTAGTACCAACATCCATGTCTGATGTGTGTGTGTGTGTGTGTTTTCAGGCCCAGCTCTCTAAAGAACTGCTCCACAGACGGCTGCGCTCTCCACTGGCGCGTGGGACCGTGGACTCAGTGCACCGCCACCTGCGGACGCCACGGCTTCCAGTCGCGTCAAGTGACCTGCGCGCACCGCCGGACCGGCAAGGCCACGCGCGAACACCACTGCATGTGGAGGCCGCGCCCCCCCAGCTGGCAGCGCTGTAATATTTTGTCCTGTGGAAGAGGTGAGAAACCGTTGGAGCACTGTGAAAGAAAGACTTGAAGATCTGAAAGCAATCTTCACTTTGTTATTGAGAACTGTGTTGATGATGATTCATGTGTAAATTCCCCCTGAGGAGCATATTTTTAGAGGTGGAAAAAATAACCTTCACACTATTTTTGCTGTCAGTCCCAGCTTATGACACAAAGACGTTGATAGAATATTCCTGTGGTCTTGTCCTAAATAGATTATTTTAAAGAATAACCTAGATTCCCTTAATGGGAGTGTAAAAATCCACTGTGTACATAGTTTCAGTTTCATGTGCAGAGATTTGAGGATACGCTTTTCTCTTGTGGTACTCAAAGCGCTGAAAAATTACCTTGGAAAATTCCACTTACCTGCTTTATATTTGGATATCTGAAATCCTCTTTACATAAAACTGAAAAGGGCTTCGCTAGGAAACTTTTTGTGGTTTTGGTTTTCATTTTTCATTTAATGTAATAGCTTAACCCATGGTGTTTCCACTCACAGTGCTCTGTCTTGGAAAATGATTAGGCCTACAGCGAGTACGTGTAGTAGTGTAGTTTCTTTGTGTATTCCAGCAGGAGAGTGTCGAGACAGCACAAGGTACTGTGAGAAGGTCCGACAGCTGGAGCTCTGCCCGCTGCCCCAGTTTAAGAGTCGCTGCTGTCACTCCTGCCGAAACACCTGAGACGGGGGGAGTGAGATGAGGGCTGTGGACAACCTGGATAGGTCAGGGAAGGTGCCAACAGAGACTTGAAAACCTCTATGCCCCCTCCTAACGCCAACGACTGTCTTGGATGAACGGTGTAGGCTGGGGATACCAGAGTGTAGAGGAATGTGTGGACGGTCAAACCTGGAGTGGCTGTGATGTACTTTTCCTCAAAGATGTCATGTGTGGGTTTGAATTAGAAAGTATTGTTTTGAGAGGAGTGATGTGTCTGTTAATGAAGGCTTCAGCTTTACTTTACCTTTTTTTTTTTTTTTTTTAAATCTGAAGTTCATTCTCAACAACTTTCCTAAATTATGCAAAAGTGAGGTAGACACATTTCCATTGTGAGTAATAGAGACTTGTGGTGACTGCATGGTTGCATAACAGGAAACTCTCATAAAGAGGCGTTACACAAGACCTGTCTGCATTAATGCAATGTGCTGTTGTTTCAGGGTTTTCAAAGAAAAGAGAGAGGAGCCACCATGTTCTACTGTAGCAACAAATAGGGTGCACATTATCATGCAACTAGCATGCAATAGCATTAGCATACAATAGAGAAATACACTTTTGAACCTGCTGCCCGGGGGATTCTGGGTAGACCGCTGAGTTTGTGATAACCACTGGATAGTTGTGTGTTTGCCTTTATTGCAATGGTCTCTCAAAACAGTATTGTTACATAGTCTAGATACTAAATGAGCTTTTATTAATGCGGTGTGGGTATACTCTTGTTTCAAAGTGAAATACAGCATAGTGCTGTATACAAATGGGAAATAGCTAACATGACTAAAAAGCCTAGTATTTAATAAAAGGTATACATTTGGTATTAGCCACCTGGGAAATAGATCATGATCTGTGCTACCATTTTGGGTCATTAATTAGCACGTGTTGACAGCAGAGATTGGTCAAGTCATTTAAAGAGGAAAGGAATTAGGATCGCAGATGTTTTTCCTGCATTTTTGGCAGAATAGAAAGTAGGACAAAGATTTATCTCGCATGGGTTGCACTAATGGAGGTGTATGACTGAAGCAAGTCAGTTTTATTTTTTGGTTGTTGTTTTTTTTTTTGGAGATTTTGCACTCAACTCATCCAAGTCTTTGTTAAGAACATGGCTTGTAGAGTTTTTGTATCTAGTTTGTAAGGTTACATTGTCTATACATGTTGTCTTCTTGATTTTGATATTTCTTGTAAAGATATTTGTTTCAATGTCTCTTAACCACTTTGCAACGTTACAGCACGTTACAAATCATATTTTTTGCTCTAGTTTGATATTGTAGGGAGAAAAAAACAACAATTACATTTCAGTACATAAAGTTCTTATGTAAGTTTTCTTCTTAGGACAGATTTCAGTGTGAGTTGAGCTTAAAATATGTAAACATGACCTTTGTGTCATATTTGGATATAGGAAAAAAAATAGTTGGAAACTTTTTAAAGATCATAATTAATGTACCACAATTACATTATTGCAGTGGGTTTGCACTTTTTGATATTATATCCTGGGTTTAAACAATGCTTCGTCAAGCACCACACATACCCATGCTTTAGGAGACTACTTGGCCTTTCATTGAGGTGTGATTATTTGATTTTATGAGAGGAAAACATCATCAACATGTTACTTATGCTCTTAACTTATGTAGATATTTGTCTTGTCTTTTAACTATTTATTTCATTGTGTGTTCTTGTGCATACTTTTTGTAAATAATTACAGGGGTGGGTTTTAAGTATTCATTTCCCAACAGCTGGTAGTATTTGATGTGCATGCAATGGGGACCCTCTGCTGGTGACTTGATGTGTTGCTGTCTGCTCATGCCTGGTTTATCATTAAATAAAACCAAATACATTCCTTTCATAATCTGTGTATTGTCATTATCGCTCCTTATGTATTTATTTATTTATAAAAATCTGACCTGATCTCTATTTATGTTTGTCTGTAGGAGGTCAGGCTGTCATTTGCAGATGAGTCAGCATTTGTGAGTGTATATGTTCTGGGAGTGAGCACATCAGGAATACATTTCTCTCCCAGTCCAGCTCTGGTCCACTGTGGGGAGACCACGGCCTCTAGTCACACTGGTTGCTTTCACTTCAACTTTTTGTCCTCAGAACATCAGTCACTCAATTTCTATATTTAAATGAGTAATAATGTCATCACCCTAAATGGATGATCTTTAGCTTTTCACTCATTGGGTTATAAATAAGAAAAAACAAGTTGCCCTATCATGAGTTAAGTTGTCACATTGTATTTTCAAGAAGAAACTCCTCAATCCCTTTGACTTTGCACAGGTTGTTTTGGAACTATTACCTTTCAACCACATTAGATTTAAAGTGAAAATATGACAAAAATAGAAGTTTTCCATCCTCATTTTGAAGACAAAAGTCTGACTTTTTTTGAGAAAGACTAATCAGTGCAGGTGCTTCTGTTTCTGTGCTCTGCTGTTACAGTATGTGATATACCAAGCTAACTTTAGTACAGGACTGTGGTTGATACATCACACTGCACCTCCACTTCCCCATATTATATGTAAGTAATAACATCATTGAACACATAGTTTTATGACCTCAGAAGTTCTGTTGGGATTTCTAAAGCGAAGTATTTTCAGTCATTATGCCACATACAGAGCAATAGATATAACACATATAAAGAACTAAATAGCTGTGAAGTGACACATGTCACACACTGTTGGATTTTAACTCCATGGTGAGCAAGATATGACCAGTGTGACAACTTCACTATGACAAGACCCCCTGGTCTCCCCTGCAACAGCTGAAACTTGAGTAGTCTGTTCTTGTAATTACAGCTCTAGCAACACATTAAGGGTGCATGTATGTAAAAAAGGAGGATGATCCAGAAAAACAAGTAATTGATCTACATGTATGTTGTTAGTGAAGGTGACGCCTCACATTATATAAAAGGCACTTCCTCATTCCTACAGTTCACTCTGAGCTTCTCCATTCAGTCACAGCCTTCTGAGTGATGGGAGGAAATCACTTTACCATGTGCAATTGAAGTCTGTAATTCATAACTGGACTTCTCTGATTGGTACTGGGGATTATTTCAGAGTAGTCGCAGTATGGTGGAAGGTGATGGTTGTAATTCTGGTTTGAAAGCACTCAGGCTTCTGCGTGTTTCCCTCGTGGATGAACTAGAAGGTCGCATTGACTCTCTGCTGGAGAGTTTAGTAAGTCAAGAGCTGTTTACTCAGGATGACCGCGAGGATGTGCTGTGCCAGTTGGGGCCTCGGGCGAGAGTAAGGAAGGTGTTGGACATCCTGGAGTGTAAAGGTGAGGAAGCAGCCCAGGTTTTTTTCTTCATTAGCCGCCATCATGAGCAAGAGGCAGAGAGGCACTCCAAAGGATTCAACTCACATCAGCATCAGCCTGCAGGTACGTAGTCAAACCTAAAACATGTAGTAGTGCATTTCTTTCTTGACACTGTTTTTACTGGTGCTGTCATTTGTTCACTACATCATTACTGTGGCTAAAGGAATTGAAGCCAATGATGCATGATATTGACTATCACTATTGTCTATTGTATTCTAAAATATAAATTTAGGAAGGTGTTGCCGTCATTTAGTTCACTGGGTAGAGCAGGCACCCCATATGCAGAGGCTATAGTACTATATACAGGCTATATACAGTATATATACATGTAGGTAGTTGGAGGTAGAGCACTAAATTCTGCATAAAGTTATTTTAATTATTTGACTTCATGGACAGGCAGCCTGTGAGCTGATTAACAAAACATCCATAAGACCTGACATCTGACACATCATCACAATCTGGCAAATCATGTCTCATTGATGCAATATCAAAACTTATTTTAAATTACTGCAGTTATGATCAATGAAACATGTCAGCTAGCCAGCGCCCCCGACCAAAGGCACTGGCTCATAATCTGGAGTTGGTCCCCAGGCACCGCACCATGGCTGCCCACTGCTCCTCAGGGATGCGTGAAATGCAGAGAAAGAATTTCACTGTACTCGCTATACTGTATATGCAACAAATAAAGTACCTTTACCTTTACTCATGTATTGCAAAACCCTTAGTTCACAAAAGTTTGAATTAGATCAACTTACTTTGTTTTGCAGAATACAACAAACTCATCCAGAAGCATAAAGCCATCCTCAGGCGCAGAAGCGAGAGCATGCTCTTCTACAACACCCGGCACGGAGAGAAAATCCTGTTTTCTGAACATTATGTCAACCTCCTGTTAGTCGACGGACACCAGGGCTTGGAGATAAAAAGACACGAGGTGCTGACATTTGGACAAAAGAGACTGGCACTGCAGCAGAAGTCGACCGCGCACAGAAAAATTGCACCAGCTGAACTCTTCTCAAGCACGAGTGGTAATCGTCCGGTCAAGAAGGTTCTGGTTACTGGTGTGGCTGGCATTGGAAAAACTGTCCTGGTTCAAAAGATGCTGTTTGACTTTGGTGGGAACAAGAACCATCTTGTCTTTGACTTTATCATCCACATGACCTTCAGAGACCTGAATCTGATTGACAAGCCCACAAACCTCCGAGAGCTGGTCTTGAGAAAGAACAGACACCTTGCTAAAAACCTGGACATCATTTTGGAGAATGACACTCAACTGCTGATTATCTTGGATGGTTTCGATGAATTCAGACACTACAGAAGCTGTGACGTGGACAATTTTGTGACTGAGCCAGATGAAGATGCAGAGTTGGCGGAGGTGTTGGGAAGTCTGTTGCAGGGTGAGCTTCTGCCCAACGCCTCTGTCCTGCTCACCAGTCGACCGGCGGCTATCAACCACATCCCTGTGGGCTGCATCGACCGTTTCGTGCTCATCGCTGGCTTCTCCTTGGCCGAAGTTCAAGATTTCTTCTTCCGTTATTTCCAAGACAGCGCCCTCGCTGAGTGCATGTTTGCAGTGGTTTCTGCAAACGAGCTGATGCTGACGCTGTGCTACACTCCTGCATTTTGTTACATTGTGTGCTGCATCCTCAAAGAAAGCAAAGAACTCCACGAAGAAAGTCCCAAAACCATGACAGACATTTATGTGCAGTATCTTGTGGCTTTGATTCACTCTCACACTACGTCAAGGGCTGAAACATTTATCCAAGAGCGAAGAGCAGGGGTCACACAGCAGCTGTCTGACGTAGTGCTGAAGTTGGGCCAACTTGCCTTCCAGAAGCTGATGGAGCATCAAACACTATTCTACAGCAGCGACCGAGATGTTGCAGCGTTAGAGGGATGCAGCCTCGTGAGCACCTTTCTGGACAAGACAGTGGCGCAACAGCCCGGCTGTACCGAAGAGGTTTACTCCTTCGCACATCTCACTGTTCAAGAGTTCTTTGCTGCACTTTACTGTGCAGTGAGCCAAAACCCTTTACCTGATGCACTGCAGAACCCTGCAGGTCCTGGAGAAATGACCAACAACGGACACTTGGACCTGTTCAAGCGCTTCCTGTATGGAATCCTTTCTGAACGCAATGCCAATCTTCTGTCAAGGCATTTAGGGTTATGTCATCAGAGAGAAAAAGTGGAAACCTATCGCCAGAGGATCATCAAAGAACTTAGAGTGCTCTGCAATGATGGGAATAATATCCTCAACCACCTACACTGTCTGTTCGAGCAACAGGACCCCTCGTTAGTCCTTGGTGTGCAACCAGAGCTGATTCGAGTTAACGTTAGCGATGAAACACTTTCACAAATGGACTACCATGCAATCAAGTACTTCCTAAACCTCACAAAGGGCAAAATATACGAGCTGGATTTAACAGGGACCGGAGTCGGCTGTGAGGCACTCAGAGATTTGCAGCCCTCGCTGATTAGATGTGAGAGACTTTGGTGAGTTTTGGGGGAAAAATTGATTTTCTTTCAAACTACCTCTCTGTCTTTTCTTTTTTTAATCTGTGTAGATAGGTTTCACATCCTGTTCTGAATGTGCCCAATTACTGCCACCTTTGTCTGCCTTTTCCTCTTTTTATTAAAAGATTGAGAAGTGATGACGTCGTTGGACCATGAAACATATAGTGACTTATGCACTGACATCTCTGTTCTCCTTTCAAGGCTTGGAGAAAACAATCTAAACATGGATACAGTTCAGGTCATTGCTGATGTCCTGCAAGTGTCAGACAGTATAACACAACTAGGGTGAGTTTATTATTTCATGGATATGTATATATATATATATAAATCCATGCTCAAATGAAGAATACAAACTGGTCTTTGTCTGTTTATAACTCAGAGAGAAAAATACCTCTACATGTTTTTCACAGTTTCTGTTGCCAATTTTAGAATTGGATGGTCAAACGTTGGTGATGATGAACTTCTGGTTCTTTCGAGTGCCATACGGATTAAAAAAAAGCTTAAAGAATTATGGTAAGACACGCATGATAAACAGACTGACAAGTGACAACACTATATTATTAGTAGGGGGGCCAACGTAGCCAGTATCAAAAGCCGTAGTTTTTTGTTGTTAATTTTT
Organism: Decapterus maruadsi; assembly: GCA_030347415.2. Classification (NCBI taxonomy): domain Eukaryota; kingdom Metazoa; phylum Chordata; class Actinopteri; order Carangiformes; family Carangidae; genus Decapterus; species Decapterus maruadsi. The sequence goes on from CM064898.1 coordinate 19,882,687, forward strand.
GGAGACTGTTATATCTTGATTCTTGGGGTTCCTAGCAAGACAAATAAAAGTGTCTCCAATTTTTTCCCTTTGGATTTAGTCATAATAATTGTAGGTCAAATACAGATGTATATTGTATACTTTCAAAATACAGATGTAGGATATAATCCTGTAAAACCACAGAAATACTACAAAGTAATGCACAAAATAGATTCAATATCATAAAATAATACACTTATACCTATAATAATGTCTTTTAGGCTGATGACAGCTTCCTTTTCGTAAAATAATACGAATTGTGACATACCGGTACTGATTTTCTAATGTAAAATGCTCAAATTTGTACAAGGAAAATAATCCTGGTTCTTTATTATCCATCACTCAGATGTTAGAATAACCATTTATTTGCCATAGCCTATTTTTGAAATAACAAGTTGTTGACAGAGTTGATAGGCACTGTTTTCATTGCTTTTCAATTTCAAAATGGGCTATTTCTCATCTCATAGACTACACAGTAAGTTACATAGGCCCTGTACATTGTTTTCATCACTAGTAGGGGGGCCAATGTATTTCTGTAAGTTTGGAATGTTAATTTTTGGAGAGTGGTAAGCACTGCACCACCACAGCAAGAGGGTCCTGGGTTCAAACCCGCCGGTCGGCTGGGGCTGTGGAGTTTGCATGTTCTCTCCGCGCATGTGTGGGTTTTCTCCGGGTACTCCGGCTTCCTCCCACAGTCCACAGACATGCAGGTTAGGTTAATTGGTGACTCTAAATTGCCCACAGGTGTGAATGAGAGTGGCTGTCCAGGGTGAACCCCGCCTCTCGCCCGAATTCAGCTGAGATAGGCTCCAGCTCACCCATGACCCTAGTGCAGGATAAGCGGTATAGAAAATGAAAAAAATAATGGTTGGAATGTCTTCTTGGTAATTAAACTTTGATCAATCCAGACCTGAAGACCAATTGTCAATATAGAAATATACAAACAAACAAAAAAACACAACACAATACAGTCTTGATGCTGCTAACAAAATCTTCGATGACAGAACGGATTTCAGTAACTTTGTTTTAAATGGAAGGATCACCATCATCCTCATCTTCATCAATGCCCATGATCAGATGTCCTTGGCAGACATTTGCACAAACCTCTTCATCTGGTCCACACAGGCACATCTCAGTGCAGTTCATATTTTGAGACCTGCAAGAACAATGTGACATGCAAAAGGTTTTCTTGCAGCCACATTTGATGATATGTATGATGGTGGCTGGGGCTGAGGGATCCTATGTTGTGACTGGCACCAGTTTACCTCCCTCTGCCTCCCATCCATATTTGTTGCCAGTGGTAACTGTGGGTGAGGTGTGAGGTCCTGATTCCATACCATTGTCTGGCAATGGCTTGATGTAAGGCTCCTTGTGTTGGTGGCAATCTCTCAGCTTCTAATTGTTTGTTTGAGAATAATCTCCACTTGAGATCTAGGACATTTACCAGTGTGGTACCATGTTTGTACAGCTGACAGACAAATGCTTTAATACTTCTTTCTATACCAGTCCCTAGAGCAGCAAATGCTGATACCACCTCCCTTGGATATACAGTAAGTGCTTGCCAACAGGTCAGCTCTCCTTTGCCAGCAAATCAACCTGTCTGCTCAGCTCCAGAGAAGGCATGGAGCCCAGGTAAGGCTGCAGAGATGATCTGTTCCTTGTTCAACCACACCAGTAATGAAGTAAGTGTTCTTGCACAACTGATGGAACAATTGAACTACAAGAACACACACATCTGTGTCTGGGGACTGGATGCAGATTTTCGTTGCCCCTCTCTGGGCAGAATCCAGGTTGTCCAGGATTATGGTGGTGTCAGCATTTGCTGCCCTGGGGACTGCAGATAACTTGAGTACTGGTATAGAATCAAGTATTGAATCATTTGTCTGTCAGCTGTATGAGCAGGGTACCACACTGGTAAATGTCTGTGATCTCAAGTGGAGATTATTCTCAAAGAAACCGTTAGAAGCTGAGAGACTGCCACCAACACAAGGAGCCTTACATCAAGACATTGCCAGACAATGGTATGGAATCAGGACCTCACGCCTCACCCACAGTTACCACCGGCAACAAATATGGATGGGAGGCAGAGGGAGGTAAACTGGTGCCAGTCACAACATAGGATCCCTCAGCCCCAGCCACCATCATACATATCATCAAATGTGGCTGCAAGAAAACCTTTGGCATGTCACATTGTTCTTGCAGGTCTCAAAATCTGAACTGCACTGAGATGTGCCTGTGTGGACCAGATGAAGAGGTTTGTGCAAATGTCTGCCAATGGTGATCCTTCCGTTTAAACAAAGTTACTGAAATCCGTTCTGTCATGGAATATTTTGTTGGCAGCATTATGTCTTGTTTTTTGTTTGTTTGTTTATTTCTATATTGACAATTGACAATATTTAGGTCTGGATTGATATATTAATAGGTATGTTTAAACAACTTTGAAATTTTGCAAAGGTAAAAAATTACTGACTTGATATTTTGTTCTTTTTTCAGCAAAATCAATACCTATTGTGGTCTTTATTAAAATAATTGTTTGTAATGACATCTGTCAAATATTATTAAATATAATCACAACTAAAAAGAGTACTTTGTGTTAATTTTAGTTCAAGAAAATTGTGATTTTAACGATTGTAATCATATTTAAGTGCGAATAAGTGTCAAAATATCACATTTGAGAGAAAATATAAAAAAAATAGTTAGAAAAAATGGAGACATATTTTTTCTCAAAGTTTATCCACCCAAGAAGACATTCCAACCAGTCTCCAAAAATTAACATTCCAAAATTACGGAAATACATTGGCCCCCCTACTATATGTTGCTAAAAGATTTTGGGCGATTAAAGCCCTATATGGTTTATCTAAAATTACTGTTTGGTAACATTTCCTCCAGCTCAGCACAACTTCTACAAATGGGCTTTATGCACAGCTCCACTACTTCCTGAAATAAGACAGCTCCTTTATTTCCTGTCTTACATTATTGGACGAACTGATTAATCCAGGTGTGTCTGACCTCACAACAATGGCCAGGCACACCTGGATTAATCAGTCGGCCCATTGACTCCCAAACTGTGGTCTTTCAGTCTCCATTACTTGAATAAGTAGTAATTTAAGGGTAGGCTATTTGTTATCAAAACTATATATCTTCCATGGATATTTACATCAGAATCAAGTGCAAGCACTGGACATTATGTCTTAGGGAAAGTTGAATGGCCTATTCAGAAATTTTTTTTAGTTTTCTGTCTTCAGTTCACACAGGGGACACACTGGTGAACAGTTGATGGATTGTTTGGGTGTAAAACGCTGTTATGGACAAGTGTTTTTCCTACAGGATGGAGGGAAACCAAGTGAGCTCCAGAGGTCTACTCTCACTTGCTGAGTTGACCCCTTATCCTCTGAACAAAGTGGTGTGAGTATATCTCTCTTTCTTTCAACAAACAACATATTAAAACTTGTTCTAAAGCACTCATTGATTCCCTCTCTGTGCAGGGCCATCTGGAATGACCTGCCAGAGTCTGGGTGCACCCAGGGAAGCATTAGTGTGAACTTCACAGATGACGAGATGTGGGAGTCATGGGGGGAATGGGTCTTCAAACGGTGTGAGGTCAGCAGCAATGAGAAACTAGTGATGGTACTCCATAAAGTGTGTAAGGTATCGGTCCACTGCTTAGAAGCCCAGTGGGCAAAGACGTTCTACAAAAGACTCTCGCAGCTCATCAAGCACAGGATTGAGTTCTGCACTGAGGACGACATGTGCAGGAAACTCAGGAAGTTTGGAAATGTTCTGAACCTCTGAAAGAGAAAAGCCTTTTTTCACCCCAAGGCGTGTACACTAATTTATACAGATTAACATAATAATGATTTAAAAAAATTTAGAAAAATATAGTGGAGGCCAACTGGAGAAATAATTTTCCTCAAAGACCTTACACTTCCAGGTGTACATGTTTCATTGTTGTCCTTCTTTGTTTCTCTTAGAGAAAGAAATGACTAGAGAAAATGAATGTGGTAACTCATTGTTAATTCTACAAGACAAAAACATCTAGTGGCCCGTACGGGGATCGAACCCGCGACCTTGGCGTTATTAGCACCACGCTCTAACCAACTGAGCTAACCGGCCATGCTTCTCGGGACCAAAGCTTGCCATTATAACAGTGATCTTCTCATATTCATACAAATTCCTTGATGATGCTAACGAGCTCATATGTTTGGAAACGTATTGTTCTTATTCAGATCCTTTCAGTCTCCTGTTCATCCTCTCTCTCTCTCTCTCTCTCTTTGGAGCTTACCAGTTTGGAGATTGCTCTCAATACCCTGATACGGCTATGATGTGGATACTTCCAAATAAAAGCACATATTATAACCACATGCAAATCAACTATTTAAAAAGAGACACTAATTTTAACAAAGACAGTGCATTTACAATAATATTAACATATACACCATAATGTATTCTATCAAGACAGTTCGGCTATTAAGTTATTTTTGTTTAACGTTTATTTATGAATGTATTTTGTTTTCTATTTATTTTGATTTATAGGATGAGTGCATCAGCTGCCTTTGAAGAACATTGTATTCCGTTGTTATATTTCTAACGCACTACTTTGACAAAATAAAATGGGACACATTGTAAATTGTGAACAACTGTCAATAAAATGTTGTAAACTTCAGACAGGTCCATGTATTTTGGATTTTATTTTGAAAAACATTTCACGGAAGTTGTGGCCTGTACCGTCGTATGACGCGTTTATTGTGCGACGTGTGACCGGCAGGCTACTATTTTATGTTATTTTCCTGCGCGTTAAGCAGCAAACTGGACAATTTCCTCTTCACATACAGAGTGAGTTGTGTTATTTTTGTGTCATTTGTATTTTAAGTGACCGTCGGGCGGACTTTGAAATGCAGTGGGCATGACTGCAGCATTTTTAAAAATGTCACGACCCGCGAATTGACGTACTAACTTCGACAGCAGTTTGCTAAAGGTAGTGAAGATAGCTAACAGACATGAAACATGCACTGCCAACCCATTGAGGAGGTGTTAAATATTAAGTTTTTTTATTTCGTTTTTTATCTGCAACGTTAATAATAACAATTTCAGATAATCATAATAATGATAGTAATGATAAATATGTGATGTTTAAATTCTGTGGAACCATCACCTTATATCCTTTAGAGAGATGAAGGATGCTGGGAATTCAAAATGTATCAACCGATCAATGTATGAAATAAAGTTAGTTGTGGATAATAATAGATAAACACTAATACATAGACACAACTGTGTGTTTCTGGCCTGTGTTTCAGACCCACCCACAGGATGATTGACACAGAGACAGGAACTGATGATGCTGGAGCCACAGAGGCCAGGAGTAAGAAAACAAAAGAAACAGAAAAGAAGAAGCGGTCCCGAGTCAAACAGCTGCTGGGTGATGTGAAGAAGCAGGTGGAGTTCTGGTTCGGAGATGTCAACCTCCACAAAGACCGCTTTCTAAAAAAAATCATAGATGAGTCAGATGATGGATGTAAGTGTCAATACAGCTCAGTTACACCACTTCAGCCATATCTGTAGCTCCAGCTCAGACCTTTAAAAGATAGGTTTGGATTGACTCTTATCTCAGTACGATACTCGCATGCTCAAGTCAGTCCTGTTTTCATGCTCATTGATTTGATATTTCCTTAATGCAATTACACTACAAAAGAAGTGGGCAATATCCACAATCAGTACAAAAAAAACACTCTTCAGCAAAAACAGTTAAAGTTAGCCAAACAAATCTTCCAAAGATCAGTCTCCTCCATAATGAAGTGATAAATACCCTCTTTACATTGCTTTTCTGAGCCACTGTAGTGGGATACAGTCTCTCAGCCTCACAAAGGTTTGAAATTGAAAGAATAGGAGTGATTACAATGACCAACAACAACAGTCTCAACATATGATATGTGAGAATGTGAATGGTATACTTTATGATAGAAAAATCTGAACTTATCCTTTAATGCAAGTGCTGACATGTAGGTTTCTGATATTATATTGTCGACCAAACCATCTAATGTAACATGTTAAATGTGTCTTTTAGATGTTGATATATCTGTGTTGGCGAGCTTCAACCGAATGAAAAAGCTGACAAGTGACACCAAGCTGATTGCCAGAGCACTGAAAAATTCATCTGTAGTTGAGGTACTGTATGATTTTCAAAATATTTTCATAATTGAAATCAATTTACACTTTCAAAAACTAAGTTGCTGTGTTTTGGGTTTCAGGTTAACCTGGAAGGCAATAAAGTACGGCGTCAGTTTCCAGTTGGAGACATCCCAGTTAACACAGACAGCCGCACAGTGTATGTGGTAAGAAATATTTTCTCTTGTCTTCAGTGTTTAATTTTCTCAAGAATAGAGAACATCCACATTAATACGCAATGCACCATTTGATTATAGCTCTCATCTACGAAGATTTATATAGAACTCTTTTCTGTGGAGAAACCCCACACACTTGCATATTACAAATCTACCTGACAGATGCATTGTTTTGGATAACAAAATAATGCGGTTCTGTCTCCCTCTCATGTTTTCCTCTCAAGGAACTTCTGCCCAAGGATGTGACCCACAGCTGGATAGAAAGAGTGTTCACAAAATGTGGCGATGTGGTTTATGTTAGCATCCCCAGGTACAAGTCTTCTGGTGATCCCAAGGGATTTGCGTTTGTAGAGTTTGAGAAAGAAGAACAAGCACAAAAGGCCATAGAGGTGAAACTTATTATCGGATATTTCAGAGTTGCCTCAAACATGTGATAATTAATGTCAGTCCAGTGTGTATTTTTAGCAGGAAGAAAACTCAGGGGAGTTTTTTGTTCTCTTTGAAATAGATGCTGAATAATCCCCCTGAAGATGCTCCCAGGAAACCAGGGATTTTCCCCAAGACAAAAAGTAGAAAGCACCTTCCTCTGCCATCTGACAATCCTCCATCAGGTACAATCTATTAGACTCTAAAAACTATTTCTTTTTTAATGTCACTGTTTCTCTGTTAGCTATAAAAACTCATGAGAAATCTGGTGCTGGTGTATCGGTGTGATTTGTTGTGGTCATTCCCGCTTCCTAACATTCACAAACTGTAGGTGAAGAAGAAGAGAAGAAAAAGAAAAAGAAGAAGAAAAAGAAAGAAGGTGCCACGGTGCCAACACCTGCAGAAGAAGCCAAAGAGCAGGTGATGGATGCAGAGCCCTCAGAGGAAAAGAGGAGGCACTCGGCAGCAGTGGATTCGGAGGCAGAGATGGCCAGCGCTCAGAAGACACCGGGGAAATTGTCTGAGAAAAAAAGACGACGGTCTCAGACGGTGGAGGGATCGGATGGTGATTTACCAGCTAAGATAAGAAGAACCAGTGAAAGTGAATCAGGAGGGAAGGAGAAAGATGAAGAGACATGTAAGTCACAAAGATGATGATGTTCCAGCAATGAAACCACCAGCTTGTTGTTGTGTTAACTCTGTGATTCCTCTCTCAGATCCATCTACTCAGAGCGACACGGACAGAGGTGTGGAGGACGGGAAAGAAAACAGGGATGACTCGGCAGTTAAAGCAAAGAGGAAGAGAAAAAAGAAACACAAGGAGAAGCTGAAAATCGGAGAGGAAGTCATCCCACTACGGGTTCTATCCAAGTAAAATCCTACATCCCGTTTTTATACATGCGTCATCTGTATTTCATAAATATGGGAACATTCCTTCAGAACTACAGTGACTCGAATATCTCTCTTCCTCTTTTTGTCCACGTGAAGGAAAGAGTGGCTGGAACTGAAGGAGGAGTATTTGACCCTGCAGAAGCGCAGCATGGCGTCCCTGAAGAAGTGCATGAGCAAGATTGATCACAAGGAGCACACGAGTGTGATGGAGACAGATAATGATCCACAGGATGGAAAAAGTGAGTTTTACCTCCACTATACCCAGTGATAATTAGAGATGCACAGATCTGAAAATGGCCCAGATATTGACTAGATATTGTTGATCCATGACATGTTCACTTCAGTTCTATGTTTGTGACGTGTGCTCCAGCAGTGATCATCAACTGACGGCCCATGGGCCAAATCTGGCCCACCGAACCTTCCAATTCGGCCCACTGAGTTCTAATAGTTTACAATTTCTCGGTCTCGGGACACGGAGACACGCTCAAAGTGTTTGTGTGTGTGCCTGTGAGCTTACACTGAGATTACACTCAAACCCATTCAGAGTAGATGTGCGTCCTGCGCGCTCTCAACCAAAATCAAAAACGATGCCTGTAGCGGTGCCAATTTGATGCCAAACGGTTGTTTTTTTTTTGTGCACGTCCGTGTCACACAGATGCACCTGCACGGACCTGCTTCCGGTTCCACCTCGGCCTGTGTCTCTCCTACTGTTTCCCACTGAGCTCTGCCCGTGTGTGGAAAAATGTCACCTTCTATAAAACTGTGTTTTATATCAAATCAAATCAACTTTATTTATATGGCACTTTTCCTACATTGCAGTAACACAAAGTGCCTTATAGAGGATAAAAACAATGAGAAGGGAAGGGAAGAAGGGAAGAGAAGAAGAGAGAAGAGAAGAGAAGAGAAGAGAAACGCACATTTCAGGACCGCTGACTTGTATCATCAGAACCAACTGTCAGCTTCCTTTCATATTTAGGCTGAAAATCACAGGGCGAGTCAGCAGTGTAAAGCTCCAGCATGTGGGAGTATCTGAAAGTCTAGCTGTTAAGATGTCAAGATTTTTCATTTTATATCATACCAAACACCAAAGATGTGTATAAATGAAAATTATGAGCTTACAGGTAAAATAAAATATAAACAACTAAATTATTAGGCAAAAAGGTGAATTTAATTTCAATCATGGCCTGTTTGAATGCCCGGCCCCCAAGGTGTCTGTTGAGAAAGATTCTGACCCTTCGACAAATATAGTTGATGAGCCCTGGTCTACAGTTTAGCATCAGGTATCAGCTGATACACTAGCCTATATATCGGCATCACCACTGGGAATGAAAAACCAGACTGGTGCATCCCTGGTAATAATAGCTCAGATGGACAAAGTGCAGTTAGAATTGGGGAAAACATGACTGATGCAACTTTCTGTGTGACATACAGTAACACAAAGACATGAAAGGATTTGTCAGTTCCTTCTTTCCTTTCAGTGGTAAAATGTTGCACTGTGAGTTTCAGTTATACGAGTGAAGATGGCATTTGTAGGTCAAACAACATTTACACAGGCTTGCGTGTTTATTGTTTGTCTTTCATCTAGTAAAAAGCGAGAAGATTGAAAAAGCAGCGAACCTGGGCCCTCAGTTTACCAGCGGTGTCATCATGAAGATCACAGACAACAAGCCGCTACCAGGGAGAAAGTTCCTTAAGGTACAGAGCAACTCGATACACCCAAGAGCTTTACTGTGGCTGCCATTGATAGTCTACTGCCATTTTCTCTGTCATAAAGGAATGAAAGAAGTATTGTTTTTATTTCTTCTTTTGTGTGTCTGTGTAGGATGCCTTCAGCAAAATATCCCCAGTGGCGTACATTGACATCTTGGATGGAGATGCTGAGGGTCACATCCGCTTTCACAGCCCAGAAGAAGCCAAGGCCGTTAGCGATGCCAGAGCAGAGCTTCAGAAAACGCACAGCTGGAAGCTCGAAATTCTCTCAGGTATGAATTTTTATTTCTGTATGAAGAGATGCCATTTTCTATTTGTGTGGGCTGCACCCCTGTGGTTGAAATGAGCAGAGGATGCGGATGACTGAGTGAGCACAGTCTCCATAATTGATGATGGAGAGAATAAGTTATTGGGACAGACTATCTGCTTGTCTCATGTTCTGTGTTTTTTAAAAAGGTTTCACAGTTGAACTTGGCTTAAGAATTGTCTTTTGAAGATTTTATTTTTCTTAATTTGAAAGGTGACCATGAACAAAGGTACTGGCAGAAGATCCTAGTGGACCGCCAGGTCAAACTGAACCGTCCAAGAGAGAAGAAGCGAGGAACAGAGAAGGTGAGATCACCCTTTAGATTTATATTAAAAAAATACATCTACACAGACATTATTGTGTCCAACAGGATCAATTTCTACAAAAAAAATATGTGGTTTTTCCAGTGTTTTATTGACATACATAATAAAGACCTCATATACACTGTTAGATAGGATCATATTCATAGTGTGCACAAAAAGACACATATGTGATTAGAATTGCATATTTTGTAAGCAGCTTATTGAACACTGTCTATGTTTGGATACAGTCTACTACCTGGGATGACTTTGGCCTATAAACACACTCACGTGACTCCAGTCATGACTCCACCTAAAGCTGTTCCTCTTTTCTTGATCTGCTGTCACATGTGGGTCCTTGTTTTGTTTTCTTCTCACACTTCAGCTCATATCCAAAGCAGAAAAAATCATCATTGCCCGAGCCAAGGAGGCTAATAAGCACATCCGTTTCCAAGAAGACTGATACCTGCCGGAACTAAGTCCTTATTTTTATTTTATTTTTTACAACCTTCCATGTTTAACTCTGTAGACTTCACGTGATGTGACTGAGGAGACAGTTGGAGATATTGTTTATTTAGCAGGGAGAGAACTAAAAGAGGATTAGTTCAAAATGTCCCCTTGTTTTCTTTTTTTTTAGTTTGCACTGGAGCCTCCAAGATAATGTGGAACGCTGCTATGCATATTGACATTTTTTTTAAATTGACAACCTTTTTTTAAAAGAGAAGAAACAATTCTGTATATGGTGTAAATATAACTGATTTGAAAGAGCTCCCAGTCGATAATGATTTCTTTTGAATGATGTTTGCCTCTTTATTTTTGTTTTTTTAAAATAAAATGTCATAATTTGATGAGAACATTGTTTCCATCTACATCAAAATTGTGCTTCTTGTGAAATTAAATTTACGTGGAGGTAAAAAGTGCTTTCAAATGAAAGAAGTGAACAGCCATGACAAACACTGACTCAATACATTCAGTCTTAAATAATACTTGATAATTGATTTAGATCAAGGTAAAATATGAGGTAAAATACTTTTAAGTGAATACAAAAAAGAGAAAAGCAAACCAAACATTTAACACCTTCTTCACAGTTATAGACCAGCAGCTGTTTCAGTTGCAAACACAAACTAGAGGACATATTGTATATTTCACTGTCACTTAGCGTGCTATATTTAGCTGCTCAACTCTGTAAAAACTGTCTGCTAAAAGGAATATGAATTGCCCTCACTTTTGCAGATTGCATAACACAATCAGATGAGTAGTTGTATAAAAATAGCTGCCATTACATAAGCTCAGTTCCATTTATGGCTTTTATTGATGCAGTGGTACCTGAGGTAGAGTGTGGCGGCACCACACCCCGTCGGCGGCTTGGTCTCTAGCAAGCCTTGTTTTCCTGGGACTGACACGGGCCATCGCACATGTCACCGTCGGGCCATGGCCCGGTGCTGGCCCAGAACATGCTGGACTCTTCAGGCCCTGTGGAAATGCACCCGAAGGAAAACACTCCATTGTCGTTAGCTTTCTCCGCCGCCTTACAGATGGAGGTGCAGTCGGCCTTCTGGGTCGGTTGAGGATCGGAGGGTCTTTGGTTTGATTTGCAGGTCTGGCCCGGCTTACAGATCTTCATGGGCACCTCTAGCTGTCCTTTGTGAACGATGGGGAGGCGTCGCTGTATGCTCCAAACTTTGTAATCCTCCTTGGTAGTTGTTAGAGGAAGGGGATCCTTGCTCTTCTCTTCCCTTTGCATAGACGGCAGTATTGGCTTGGTGCGCTGGCACTTGTGCGGTACGTAGTCCGCGTGTGTGGTGGTGACGTATTTGTCGTGATCTTCAGATGGTTTGACCACTTTAGCTTTAACTTGCCCGGGGGACTTGGTTGCAGGAGCGCAGGTCTTGAACTGCTGAAAGAACTCACGGGCTTCGTTAAAAAGATCCTGGTGGAAGTGACAAGGCCACTTTGGCTCAAAGGACGGCGCGGGTTCAGGTGGCAGAGATTTGTTGGCCTTGGCCCCGGGCCTGATGGGCTGTGGCCTGGGCTGCATGGGATGGAGGACGTAGTCGGCTCTGTAGCTCGTGACGCTTTCGATGGGTTTGCAGTCTTGCTCCTGTGAGTCCGGTTTGGAGTTTGCATCCACCTGGACGGAGTTCTTCAGGGCCTGACCTTTAGAACCGTTGTCCATGACAGATAATCCCTTGCTGGCTTTCAGGTTGTCTTGCTGCCTGTACGGCTTACGTGGGTTTGTACTCCATGCTTGGAAATCATCTGAGCAGAGCAGTGAGAAATGATCAGAATCAGGATATTATCTCTATCTCTATCTCTACTATGACATTGAAGTGGCTTACTTTTGTAGATGGTAGTGTAGTCCACCACCTTGGAGTCCTGCCGGTCTGCTCCAGAGCAGCTTTGACTGTGTGGAGCACTTTTGCATTTCTGTTGGACCTTGGGCGGCAAAGATGGCTGCGGAGGCTTTGGTGGGTTCTGCATCCACTTGTGGGTAAGGTAGACTGATCTGAAACACACACCTATGATGTGAAATTGATTGGTATAACATATTCTAGCTTGTGGTGTTTGGTTTACTTTTCAAACACGACTATTCCTCACAAACCACGTTCTAAACATGCAGAGAGACGGACAGGGAACTTACTTAAAGAATCGAATGTCATTGCTGGTCCCCTTCAGTGAGTGGTAAGGGTTTTTCAGACTTGATGTGGTGGTCAGCGTTGTGTGGCAGCCGGGATGCAGGAACCTCTCCTGGTACTCCGTGGTTATGGTGGCCCTGGTCTGTGGTCTCGGAGGGCCACAGTGCTTCCTGGACAACAAGACAAATGTATGTAAAGTTCCTGTAGTTTGTGGTTATTCGATAACACAGTTAGTCGAAATCATGCTGCAGCACCAGCACAATGTTTAATGTCAACCCACATTTTCCTTTTCATTCACATCAAGGCTCATTTCCATGTGTTGAATGACAGTTTACCTATCCTCACGTTCCTTTTTGCACATTTGTATTCATGCACAGCACATTTAACTTTGTACTGTTGCCTATAGTAGTTTCCTGGCTGCTTGTTGAGCAATTTGTTCTGATTACCACACAGTGATTAACACAAGTTAAATTAAACTCGGATTTAATAAAACAGTGAAGTGGCTGCAAGTGCTTTTCTAAGTCTCTGAAGTTAAAGCATCTTCACCTTCTCACATAGAAGACCCATACATGGATATATGAAACAATATGCAGATGTTGTGATCCATTTTTTGATTGACCTTTATTGACAGAGCTGAATGATCAAAACCTTTGCAGGAACAGACATTTAACATGACAATAAAACTGCAGCTATTGGAAAAATGTCAAATAAGACGCGACACAGCAGGAGCAGGTCTCTGGTAAGTTATTATAAGCCCACAGCAACAAAACATGATAAAGACTGGGCTCACCTCATAGCTGTGGCTTGTTGACCGACCATCCGTCGTGTCCTGTGCTGCCTGAGCTCGTGGACGTGGTCTTCTTCCTCTCCCTGCACCTTTGCGCGTTTGGTCTCGGCGTCCTGTGGCTCAGCCTGCTCCTCGGCTCCTCGGCTCCTCGCTGCCTGCAGGCCTACAGCACATGAATTATTGACCGGAGGGGACGCGGAGTGTGTGTGTCGGAGGAGAGCAGCATGCAGCGGACCGACAGCTTCTAAAAATAAACACGAATGGATTATTCGCAGATGCAGGCCGTTGTCAAGGCGAAGACGCTGCGTGTGGTGATGCGCGTTCTTTTGGCGCGTAAAGAGGATTCCAAAGAGAGGAAATGGAACGACCGCTGTCAAACTGACATTATTGATGTGATTATTGGAATGTCCAGTCAGTGTGTAGGCCTAATGTGTGTGTTAATTTCTCATTTCAATATATTCCTATGCTGAATATGCAAGGTGCAGTCTAACTTGGCAAGGTGACTTGTCGCAGGACTCCATCTGTTACTTTGTAGCCTTGTCCAAAAACAGAATAAGTGGGAGAGAGGGTGCAGTGGGCGGTATGAGCCCACACACGTGTCCAAACACACGCACACGATGGGGAGTAAAGGGAGCTGTGACCTTGTGACCTCCCCCCTGGTTTTTACAGACTAGTGTAGTCATGGGGATTGTGCCACTCACAGGTGTTGAATTATGGCCTGTTGAAACCATAACAACCGGTGTAATGTCGTGTTTGTCCACCAGATGGCGTCCAAAGCTTGACGAAAGAGCAACATGTCACTTGAGCTTGAGTGTCTGCTGTTTGAACTCTGATGTTAGATTAGATTGATCTATTGTATTGTTCTATGTTAGTAAGTATATGAGTTATTTGGTTGTAGTTTTTTCTTTCATCAGCATTAGAATTCATGACATTGCCATATGATTAAATATATAGAGTATTAGGCTATTAGTCTGTAGTGTAAAAAGTCTGTGAGCCAGTGCTTATTTAGACCAGAGGTCTCCACTGAATATCAGTTTTGGGGGGAAAATCTGGCATTTCACTTCCTCTGGCTCACGAGACTCATCTGCTCAGGTTAAAGTGGGAATTACATGAGATCATATCTAGCAATAAGAATAACACATGGGCCGTCTGTCCTACCCACAGGTGCAGAGGAGTTAACAGCAGGAGGAGGGAGAGGCCAAATCAGGTAAAAAAGAAAGAATGTGACCTTTTTTGGTTTTGCCTCTTTGCAACAAAACAAAAGGCTGCCATTGTTAAAGATGTGCCACTGTTTATTAGATACTGACAGTGTTACAGCAATGCAACAGTTTGTTTTCTCTACTGAATTGATTTCTCCCGCTGGATGGCTCCTCATTTGAGAAATTGGGAGTTGTAGTGGTTTAATGTGTGATTTTCTAATGGAAAGACAAACATATAAATCGGGTAACTTAATTATTTGGAAACATAGGCTACAGAAACTGCTTTGATGGATGGTTTACTCAAACATTCTGATGACCCAGACTCGCATGCAGTTGTCCCTCCAGACTCCACCCATTCATTCGGAGTGGTTTGGAGTGGAGGCGCACATTTTCACAGAGGAGCATTAAAATGCAAAAAGGCTGGAAAGAGGAATCTCAGAATAAGAAGTGAGGAGTCAGGGGAGGGCTGTGGATATTTCAAGTCATTTCCCATTAAGAATTTCTGACTCGACTTCTTTATTCGGTGTCATTCAAGTCAGTGAGGGCAGATCTCGGTGGTGGAGAAGCACAGCTGTGATGTCACTAATGAATAAAGTTTAAAAGCACCTCAAACTTGGAACAACCATACGCATATCAACTTTATATCACAGCTTAATGCGTCAGAGACGACACTTGTATTTGATGCTGATTGAAGACAGGCGGTGGTGCCAAAGCCCAGTAAATCCACTGGATTACCACTGTGCCATTCAAACATATCGTCCAAAAAATGTTTGGAATCATTTCCCACCTCAGCAATTCCAGCCTTTTGGCTCGGGACCCTGCAGTAAAAAGGGAATCACCTTCTCTAACGGGGAATAATCGCCCCACATTCCAGTTTCCACGCTGTTCGTGGTTTGGGGTGCATTGTCTGTTTGTACTATCACCATAAATCCACGAAACAGATATGAACTAACATCATCATAATCAGTGCTCCGTGCATCAAACGGTCCGGAGGGGAGACAGACTGTGGGATTCACTCGACGCCACAAGGCGCATCTCTGTCTGAGCGCTGCTGGGCTTCTGCGGCTCTCCCCCCCTCCACGCGAGATCCACGGAGAGCAGTTTATCAATAAGATATATTCTCTCCTCATAGCTGGACGGTTTATCCAACTCCTGTGTTCACCTAAACCCACAGCACCGGAGATTCCCGTGCGTATTTACGCACAGTATTGAATATGTTTACGTTGCCATACAGTGGTTGCACTAAATATTTTAGTAAATCCATGAATAACTTATCACATAAAACGTGCTTTGTTATTTTTCCATTGTCCTTACAATGAACCTTACATGCACAAGGGATAATTGCCTTTTTACGCAGCGTTCTGTTGTTTCATAGCAGGAGATCTCGCATAACTGCACTTAACGTCTCGACTGATAGAAATTCTACTGGAGAGGAAGAGCGCAGGAGAAAAAGGAGCGGGTCAATAAATTATGTTAATCAGTCAGGACAGATTGGAGGCGTGTTTGTTGCTGTAATGAGGGGGAGCGTGCCTGCGCCGTGGAAAAGCTCCGAGTGGTAATGCTGCCTCCACTACATGCGCGCAGCCTTATCCTGCCTCCCCAGACTCTCTTTCTACTTTATAGTGCATAATAGCGTTTTTTCCTCTGCGCTAGTAGACTACTGTGCAAGGCTCGGCGCAACAAGTTTTTCTGCAGGTAGCCCCGTACGCGCCGTCAGACAGGTTGATTTGCTTTGGCTGGAGCGGAGTTGGGGGGGCTCCACTCGTCTATCTGCCGCTGTCACCACAAAGTCCCTGTCCGTGAACGCCGCGTCGCAAGCAAGCAGGCAGCCAGGCGCACACACACTGACACACACAGACACACGCACAGAGGAGAGGAACGGTGTGCCATAAATTCGTGACTCCGCGCCAGATGCAGTTTGCTCCCAACAGCGCGTGTAGTTGTAGTTAAATGGAGACCACGGCGACGAGAGGAGCATCAAAGTGCGTGGAGAAAATGGAGAAAGTGGCGCCTCAGAAGCGACAACAGTGTCGCACAACAGTGCTGAACATCATCTCGTCTTTATGCTCAGTGGCGTCCATCGCCTTTTGCATTCTCCTGAGCATTAACACAGCTGACATTAAGAACCGGGTTGTGGATTTGGAGAGTGGGAGCAGCGGGCAGGCGTTAGTCCGTGCCCCCGGCTACTCCCTGGATGATTTTAATTCATTGATTCAAGAAAGAGTGGATGAGCTGCTCTCGCAGGTAAGACCCTTGCACTTGATCTCAGTGAGTTAATTGTTTTCAGCTGCTTGGTTAATGTTGCATTCAAGAACCACCACAAAAAAAAATCCTCTAAATACTCAACTGTTACTAGTGAAAGCATCATATACAGATGAATGAAAAATGTAATCCTTCACATTTCAGCGCTCCTATGAAAATTTTGTGAAGATTCGCACTGCCAGACAAACATCACCTGAATGCAACTGTCCTCCAGGTAAAACCAAACTACTTTCCTCCTATATGCACTGTGGATATGTGTGTGTATGTGTGTGAGATACACTGCGTTTGGAGCTTGATGTGAGGAGGAATGAGAGCTTTATGAGCAGATCTTGAGTTGATTTCATTTAAAGAAACTGGTGACACATGACAGTTTGCCTGGACAGTGTTGATAGTTTGGGGAGGTCTGCAGTGAGGGATGCAGACAGCTGAATGGCCATTAAGCTTAAACAGAAAGAAAGGTATTTAACAGTGGTCTATACATAGAGGTGCTGAGAGCTGTGACCTGTGATGTTGTCTGTCCACTTGGGAGGAAGAGAGAAAGGGGGGGAAAAAAGCCATGTGAAATTCACATTTCCCACCAGTAGATGGAAACATTTATTCCTCCACTGTGGGTCAGCATTTTGATCATTTTGGGATGGAGTCGAGGTTTGGCTCAGTCGGTGCATCACTGTGCTGAGGGATGTTAGAGGGATGCTGCAGGATTTGAACCGTACGACCGCATTTTCTCCAACTTTCACATGTCATTGCAGTCGTCACTGCTGCATCACTGTCAGACAGCTGAGGGGAAAACAGCCATTATGTGATTGACAGCTGTATTTTGAACGTCTGAATGAAAACTAGATACCTGCAATTTTGTGGATTTAAAAAAAAAGATCATTCTCCTGTGTGAACTATTTAAAGACTTATCTGAACAATATATTGTTAAACAGGACGTGTTTTTGTTTACTTGGTTTGACGGCAGCCACCTTTAAGTTCATGTGTTAATTCTTTAGGATGCTGCCATAGAGATGTCAGTTTGCTCGCAGCCTTTTTACATGCGGAGATATTTGTATGAACTCAGTCTCCAGAATCCCAAACTATAGTCATAGAAAAAGATCCTCGGCCCCCGTGACACATAACGAGCCCTTGAAACCAGAATAAAGGCTGGCTCTCTAGGAAGTGACATTCGCAACTTCTCAAAGTGCGATGAGCGCAGCGTCAGTCGATTCCAGCTGGGAATGTGATGCAGTCAGTGTGAACACAGTGTGGGTGACCTCTCTGGAAAAGCCATCGCTGTGACATAGAGCAGAGTATGTCTTTGTGGTTGGATCTTCACTTTTTAGATGGACAATCCAGGTGTCAGAAAAAGAACATCTGCACTGCAGGGCTGTAGTGTCCTTGAGCAAGATGCTGAAATCTTTAGTTGTCGACCCTGACCTTTGACCTCCTAAATAGGAAGGAAAACAGACCAAATAAACACAATCATCCTCATGGAGACACAGACTAGATTATTACATCCATTATAATCAGGGCGATGAGAGGAGAAACGGGCGCAGCGAAAGTGATAATCATGAATGAATGGCACAATTCCTTTAGTTTTCTCAAGTGGTTTATCAATTACCAATGAGTCATCTGCTGTGAGTGAAAAGGCCTGAATTAATGAGCCAGAAGTACTGGAAGTATTAACCATAATGAGACTCTCACAATCACGCTGCTCTCTGTTCTCAATCCCTATCATGTGTCTGCCACTTTTTCTTTTCTTTCCTTTTTCCTCCTCCTTTCCAGCACATTTCTGTCGAACGCAGAAAATAAAACAATGAAAACATCAAATACAGCACGACAACACTAAAACCAAACTGAGGCGGCACCGGGCTTGATGTCAGGAAACTGGCAACTAGTCAGCCTCTCAAATCTGATTACATTTTTTCATGTCCACTATTTACCCGTTTTCTTTTTGAACTATGGTTACACACAAAAACACATATATCATAAGGATACTTTGAAGAATCTGGAGTGCATTTAATAATGAAACGCTCATGCAGTGTAAGTGTATTGTACCATACTACCCTAATGCTGTGTAGTGGGCGTTTTCAGGCCAAATATCTTTATACTTTATGAATGCTGAATGGGTTCACTCAATATTTATCCTCTCCTCTGTCTAGGAGACAGCCCGTGGCTCAGATGTGGCTATTTTTTTTTTCTTTGAGGGGAGGACTATAATGTGCTTTTCACAGTCTTCACTTTATTGCTGTCAAAGAAGATGGAGTGGTTGCACAGACGGAGCAATGGTCCGTGGCTCGGGGATATTTTATAGGTTGCTTCTGAATCAGAGAGAGTTGGTGCCATCTTTATCAGAGGAGCTCTGTCGTGAACTTCCAGAATATTTCTATTCACGCTCTTGTACTTCTTAGTTAAATGAAAGTGAAGTTTTCGCCGGCGCCATTTGTCATTCTCGCGCTGGCTGTTATCGCTGTCACTCAGGACTCAGGTTTTAGCTTCAGAGTCCCTGAAAGCTTTTTTTTTTTTCACAGTAAGTCTGATAATGTGGTTCTAAACCTGAGACTGGGACGCCCATGTCAACGGCTCATCATCACTTCAGTCCATACTGCAGCATTGAATGACATTTAAGCTCCTCAGAGGATGAACCCTGTTGACTCTAGTGCTCACATGAATTTTCCCGTAGTGCCACTGACACTTGATTTTTTTTAAAGGGATAGTTCACCCAAAATTCAAATTTCACTCATTATCTACTCACTCTCATGTCAACCAAGGGCTGGGAGAATTTTCAGAAGAATTTTCCTTCTCGGAGTTACAGGGGGGTCCGCGCAGCAGTATTTGTCCATATAATGGTTGTGAATGGTCCTCACTTTTCGCGTGATTTGCACTGACCGGCGGAACAATTTCTCATGTCGGGGCTTCAATACAAGAGGGACATTACAGATGAGCAGTATGGAGGTATTTGGATGTTTTTTGGTGTGTCTTTTTGGACGAAGAAAAGTGAGCACCATTCACAACCATTATATGGACAAATACTGCTGTGCGGACCCCCCTGTAACTCAGAGAAGGAACGGAGGACTCTGAAAATTCTCACAGCTCTTAGTCGACATGAGGGTGAATAGATAAAGAGAAATTTGAATTTTGGGTGAACTATCCCTTTAAGCCTCAGTAACTACTGGACTGATCCAGTTGATCTTTTACCATTTAGTGCCGCCAGGAGATTGAGCTTTGTGATGTGGAGTGAAACGTGACCGGTGTATGGATCAGCATGACATTTGGTTGAATAATTCATATGTGATGAGTGACGTCCTTTAACTTTTCATCTATAGGCCACCGTCAGGTCTTATAATAAGGTTAATATTTTTTTTTGCTTTTGATTAAATATTAAAGATAATACAAAGAATTTCCCAGTGCTGTGTTCATTATAATGTTACTGTGAGCATGTTAGCATTTACCTCAAGGCATATAGCCTCACGGAGCGGTAGACTGGTGTGTGTGTGTGTGTTTTCTATTGAATTTAATAGGGAGCCACTTCGCCATTTTCATGTTAATCCCTTGTCAGTTCTCTCTGGACGGCATATTGAGTTTGAAAAGCTGTTTTTACACCATACATTCAGTGGAAATAGTCCTGGGTCTTGGGGAAAAGAAAAACCTGTCAAACCAACTCGATGTGAAACCGTCTACAGTCACACCCCCTCGGTGTGCCACTCCGTGAAGCGAGTCTCCTCCTAATAATTGTTTCAGCATTGGCGGGCTGTTTTTCTTTTTCATTTTTTTTTTTTTTTGTGTGTGTGTGTGTACCTTCTCCTCCCCTGGGATCTGCATTCCAAGCAGGGCCTGTTGTTTAATGGGACTATAATAAAATGTGCATTCAGCAAGCACCGGTGCTTTGCTCTTTCCCTGTTTACTCACCCGTACACCTCAAACCCCCCCCCCCCCCCCCCTCACCACCACCAGTACCCAACCCAACCCATACATCCCCTTTTCCCCACTCTGCAGCATTTCTTGAAGTTAACGCTTCAAAAAGTCTGGCAGCCAAACACCAGATGAAGTGCTCTAGAGAGAACAGCAGCATACAGCTTGTAATGTGCAGGACTTTTTGTTTTTCCTCCACTAAACACCCAATACTGGTTGTCAAGGGCAAGGGGGCAGCTGGGGGTCACATCATCCGGATGGTGTGTATTCAGATTTCCAAATCAAATCAGAAGCAGATGCAGAAATATATATCTGTTTTTTTTTGTTTTTTTTGCTTTGTCAAGTCTAGATTTGATTCACTTCACCAGAGGCAGAACTACACACACACACGTAACCTTCTCAGTCTAATCACTCCTTTTCAACTCCTTCTAGCCAAGATGGGTTATGCTCCCCCTTTTCCGCCTCACAAAGTGTATAATCCCAGTGGCCTGATACAGTTACAGTTGTGCCAATCCCCTCAGATATCCTCATCTCGGTGGGCAACCGGTAATTAATCACCGACAGCTTTTGAATTAAGCCCTCTGTGTGGTTCGGTGCTCGGAGGTGCCCTAATGGCCACGTAATTACTGAGTGCTAGGTAAAGCTAAGCAGACTTGTAGGTAGCCGCTGTGGCCAGCTGCTTTTGTTTAGTGGAAGTCAGGTTGGGCCGTTTCTTTGTGAGCAGACGAGGCCGGAGACGAAAGAGATGGAGCCCGGGAAGCCTCGCCTGTGGGCGACGGTGAATAGGCAATCATGACTTTGATTGCTGCTCATTCTCTCTCTCTAAAAAAAAAAAAAAGGAATCTGTGTGTAAATCATGAACGCAGTGTTCTCTACACAGCGAACAACATCTTGCAGGGGATCGTTTCACGCTTGAAAAGCTTGACTCGTTGGGCTGGGATTTAACATTAGTCCCAATAAATTGACATGACGTGATTTATCGTGATGAATCATCAGGAGGAGGGCATTTGCCCTAATTTTCAATTCTCACACGAGGGTTGTTTGAAAGGGCAGGATGCTGGAAATAGCACAGATGTTCTCTTTATACCTTTGACACAGCAGTTTTTTTTTTTTATGAGCAGTGATGAGACATGCCAGCTGAAAGCACGAGTAATGACTGTAGGCTTTGAAAGGGTGGCACACTTTTATCCCTCCACTGTACATTAACCTGAGGGGACACTCTGAATAGAGAGGAGATGACATGATTTTTATACGAGCCATGTCACAACAGTTGTACTCGGTGAGCGGAGAACCTCAGGCGCAGGGAGAACAGGAGGACGGGGCCAAAGGAACGGAGCAGAATTGAAATTCTCATGCCTAATGATCCGTCTCATGTGTCCTTGAACATTTCCTGGCGGTGATCCTCAATCGTCATTTTGTGTGGGATTAAGTAGGAAGCTTGGAGATCCTGTCTTGGCTGCTCCTAAGGTTACGACTTGGAGTTATATGAAGGGCTTTCCATCACCACAACATAGCGGCACACCCCGCAATTGAATAAAGGAATTGTCTCCTGTTTTGCATTTGCTCCAAAAATAAACCGTGTTTGTAAGAAAAATGAATATTTTCCCTTTTAGGATTTATGTGTCTGAAAAAATAATGTCGACAATGAGACTCAAATTGCTAAAGGTGGCGCAAAGTTCTTCCACCGTGGTTTTTGTGCCCTCAGGATGGGGCTTTAATGCTCTTACATGATGTCACCCAAGTTCTTTGCCGGCTGAATGGTTTTCCTGCTGGATGTGCTGCATTTAAACTCTTCTTGGGTCTTTGTGCGTCTACCCGGGCATGGTGTTTGAGGGAAGATATGAGACAGTAATATTTACAATGTATTCAGTTTGCTATTTGTTCATGTAGATGCTTTCTTTCTACTCTGCCTGGGAGCAAATTTGTTGTTCAAATATTGAGCAAAAGCGCCATTAGCAGTGGTGGCGAGTATCTTGGTGCATTCAACAGGACTCTTATCCGGCGCTGGCTGGTACAACGCGACCCCTCCGTCCCCCGTTGCCCTGCAGAACTCCCAGTAAAGAAAGTGAAATCGCTGCTGTTGGTCCCCTTTGATGCGCTTTTCTTCCGTGGCCTCAGCGACTCGACTCCCCTGCCTCCATCAGAGCCGGGTGGCAAATCCTCCACAAAAGGCGGCTCACAGACCCTGTGTCATCTGCCGGCCGCCCTCTGACATGGGATTGAAACTTTCACTCATCCTCTTTCTGAAGTCTCCTTTGTGAGGCCTGGAGTTCACCTCCCCTCATGCGCCCACATACTCATCCCTGACCCACCACCGCTCAAAGAAAGTTTCTTAGACGAGGGGGAACCTTCTATAAGGAACAGCCGGTCTACTGTTCAATATGCTGATTTCTTCCTTTCTTTCTTTCTTTCTTTCTTAAACTGGCAGCTTTTTAACCATGACGATATTTGTGGATTTAATGATCTAATCTCATTTTAAGATTCTGTATTTCTTTTACCAGCTTGTCTCATTTATAGTTTCCCGGTGAAACATTTGATATATAGTCAGTATTTCCTGTTTGTGAAGCATTATTGGCACAACGCTAACATTCTTACCCTCTGATTTTTAAGAGAGCAACTTCTCCCCCAGTGCCTGTCTCCACAAATCGATTCGTATTTCATTTGTTTTGATTGCAGCAATGATTTTCCAGTGTCTGTCGTCGGCTTCAAATCACCAGTAATGCATGATGATGCCAGTGTTCACCCGTGTCATGGAAATTCTGGGCTCCAGACAAGCAAAGAGAAACTGGGAACCCCTGAGGCGCTCCCTTCGTACCCTCCTACCTCCCTCTCCCTCCCTCCCGCCCCACCGCCTGTGGCTTTATGCCCCAGGCCTCTCAGCCCTAGCAGGCATGGAGGATGAGGGGTGAGGGGCACAGATGCTGCTGCTCTGTTCTCCATCAACCTAATAAGAACAGGCACTACAAATAAAACAGGGTGGTGTGCAGAAAAAAGAAAGCACTAGTTTGTGCCACTGCAGGAAGCTGTAATTTCACCACCGTGTGCTTGACATGCAAACTATGGTTAATATGGTCTTGCCACATTCATGGGCATCCCTGGCAAGGTTAGGCTGATGTTTGCCAAATCATTTACTGCAGTCTGAGAGCGGCATTAACTCAGTGTTTTTGTTGTCATGTTCAGCTTCTCACCTTGACACCCAAGTCATTTTTCATTTTCTGAATCTTTAAGCAACTGCACAGAGATCATTAATACTGGGAAAGGGCTCAAAACTCAAGGCTGTCTCAGATGTTAGTGCCATTTCATAGTAAATCTTGAACTGATGACGTTTTTCTATATGTATTAAAGGACTATTAAAGGGATAGTTCACCCAAAATTCGAATTGCACTCATCTACTCACCCTCATGTCGACTAAAGGCTGGGAGAAGTTTCAGAGTCCTCCGTGGCTTCTCTGAGTTACAAAGGGTCTTGGCATAGCAGTGCATGTCCATATAGCGGTCGCAAATGGATACCACTTTTCTTTGCAACAAAAAGACACAGCAAAAAACATCTAAATACCTCCATGCTGTAATGTCTTGTATTGAGGCCCCGAAATGCGAAATTGTTCAGAAAAAAACGAAATCTATATTTCAAGCTTGTTTGACGAACTGGGAAGAGAAGCTTCTGCTACAAAACAAGCTTGAAATATGGACTTATTTGATTTTATTGGGGCCAATTTCGCATTTCAGGGCTTCAATACAAGACGGACATTACATACGAGCAGCATGGAGGTATTTGGATGTTTTTTGCTGTGTCTTTTTGTTACGAAGACAGTTGGTATCCATTTGCAACCGTTACATGGACATGCACTGCTACGCTGAGACCCCCTGTAACTCAGAGAAGCCACGGAGGACTCTGAAAATTCTCCCAGCCCTTAGTCAACATGAGGGTGAGTAGATAATGAGTGCAATTTGAATTTTGGGTGAACTATCCCTTTAATTTAGTGCCATCAGTATGCATATAAGAAGTAAAAACTGGCTCTTGCTCATTCCACAGCAGACAGACAGACAGTGGTATCCCATTCAGTAAATCTTCCACCCACACACTGTTTTTGAATCGCCATTCACTGAGCAGTGAGCTGGGCCAAGGCAGCAACTGCTTCTATTGTTTGGGAATAAAAACAAGTTTCAATCATGAAACAAATCGACATGTTTTGTGATTCTTTAAATGGTCCAGTATGTAATGTAATGTATAAGTGCTTTGAGACACTGCTGTTGTCGTCTGCATCAGCCATAATAACTCATAGCAAACATTAATTTATTGACTCTTGACAACGTAGGAATAAAATACAGGCTTAAAAAGGCTTCCTGGCTTAACCGAGAGCCCAAATAATTCTTTCTCCAACAAGTCCGCCCAGATGAATTCTCCCGAATCAGAATAACAGCTCTTTCATTGTCTGTTGTTTGATTTCCAGGTCTGAAGTGAGATATATCAATCTACGCCTCCCGCCGCATTGACCGTCAACCTTTCAGAACATTTATTTACAGCGGTTGCAAAACATTTGTCAGAGCTAACATTTTGGAGTGCCCTCTTTTCAATTTTCAAACCATCCAGTCCCAGCAAAAACAAGCAAGCAATCCCTGAGGCGATCCAAAGACAGCAGGGATTCAGGCGTTTTTCTCAAAGTGGAAAAAGTGATGGAGACAAGCGGGGTTTGCCCAGCGGCTCGCCAGATGATGTACGCTCCCAGACTCCCCTGGGGCGCCACCAAGAGGTTAGACTCAAAGAAAAATCAAGCGGCCCAAACCGTCGGATCAGACTGTTTCCTGTCCTCCGAGCCACACATCACTAGACATCTAGTATTTTTGTCAGTTAAGGGGACGCTCTTTCACCCCCTCTCCCCACCCTTTCACTGTCCCCCTTCTATGTTCAGCCTAAGATCTAAGAATGTCTTGCTTGAGATCTTGTCGGCTTGTTCAATAACCCCCCCCTCTTCGCTCCTCTCTGTTCCCCACCACTCACCAGGGGACCGGCTCATCCTCCCCCGAACATGTGCTAAATGTGACATGAAATACGAGTCATGCTGTAGATCTGAGAGGGTAATAAACACTCCGAGCAAACATTTGAGCCCCTGTGCACTCACAAACAGGCTGCTGCACATCCACGGCCACAACTGGATTACAAAAACCCACACGCTTTGCAGACGAACCCACTCGTGCACTTGCGGACACAGAAACACGCAGCCCTGCGTGACACCCTGGAGTCCCTCAGTGTCGCTTTTGTAACTCAATCTATTACTAGTGGCAAAGGGGTTTTGAAGTTATTGTGGTTTGGGTTAATTTTATTTTCTAAATTAAGAGAGAGAGAAAGCATGAAATAAATGGATTGAAGCCATTCATTCTCAATTTTCTCAACAAGCTGTGATGTTAAAAATGGTGTGGAGCGCGGTTTACTAATCAAGGCTTATGCAACTCTGTTTATGAATATGTTTTCCCTTTTAGCATGCGATCAATCTAGAACATGCAGTGAAATGATCTGTCTCAAGCAAACAACATGGCCCCCTGTGACATTGCCTACCTGCGAATGCGCATGCAACTACTGCGTCGGTGTCAGTGATGATGGGTCGATCTGTGGGGAGTTGCCTCATGGTCTGGTTGTAGCACAGACAGTCTTACTTTCAGGGGCCCCTCCCCTTGTATCTGATGTAGAAGAGGGTAGAAACAGCTGTGTAAGCCACAGTTAAGGCCTGGAAAACCCAGCGGTGAGACAGTCAACCCTATGCACTTTAATTTAACTGGCAGGTCATATGATATGGGCCACGCAGGCTAGACGGCTGGTTGAATTGTAATTTTTGACAGCTTGATAAACAGAGCTGATGCAGCGTATGGCGGGTCAAAAATAGGTTTGTCTAATTTCTCATCTTAGATGGGTTTGGGACGCTGCGGCGTAAATATGTGACCTGCACTTGTCTGCATGCATCAGCGCCAGCCTTTTGTGGACCAGCTTTGAACTGTGTGAACTTTTCTTTTATATAAATGGCCTTTTCTTTTATACGCTAGGCCTTAGTGGCAATTAGATTATGGTTATGTAAAGTCAGGCATGCAGTGTGTCCTTGTGTACAAATCATCACATGCACATTTAGAATCTCCTATAGCCTCTTGTTCAAACATGATCAGCTGGAAACAATAATACAAAGCCTGCGCTAACTGGCTAGCCACACAGCTAGCATAACCAACATTTTTAAGCGAACAACATCCAAGGCTGAAATGAGACGCCTGCTTTTGTCCCAGTGTGAACTTCTGTGCATGAAAGACTCATATTGTTGTCGGCAAATTATGAAGATGGTTATTTTGGGTGATAATATGCGGCGCTACAATGGAGGGCTTGACAGGCGTAGCATTAGCAACCAAGGGAGGTGGGACGACTACGTAGTGTAGGAGGGTCAGCTGAAGCAGTGAAAGGTCACTATGCTAAATACAAACATGTAGCCTATTTAAGTTTGCGTATAGCCTCGAGAATGAAGATTTAAAGTATTTGTGCTGCTTTCAAGGTAGCCTAATGGCGCTCTCTTGTTTCCTTGTTCCTTGTCATATGGTGTCATTTATCTGGATTCACGCTGTATGGCTGTGAAGTTGATGACTTGTGTGCACTGGTGCAGTGGTGTTTGTGGTGGTTTTTAATGAATCGCACCCAGCGAGCAGAAATGTTGTAAAATTGTAAATCAGAATACCTCATGCATATTTTATACATTTTTCCCCGCAAACCCATAACCACAATGCTCATTTAGGCCGACCGTAACAACCAAATGATGCACAGACACACAAAAAAGTTTGAAGTAGCTTTTTAAAGTGTTCAACATTTGGATACTTACACAAATGCATTCATTTATTAATATAGCCTAGTCTTAGGATGTGACCCAAATCCCTGACTGTGGGAGTGAACAGTTCCTCAGGGCGTCTCTGAGAAAAATGGACCAGGAAAAATCCACAGCACAGACTGTGATTTCAAGAGTAAGAAAGAGTTTTTGTTTTACCTGTAAAGCTTTAAATACAGGAGCCTGACAGTGGCAGCTACTGTGCTCAGAAGCGGAAACAGTCGCCCTACATCAACTGACCTTTTTGACTCGCAATGACGTCCTGTCAGGATCCAGGTTAATGAGCCGCCTCCCGTGAGCCGTGCTGCTATCTCAAGCAGCTCCGCATCTCGTGAGATTCTCCCGACGCACTCGCTACCGCAGCTCAAAGGTCAAAGATTGACTGTGTCGGTATGTTGGCTACATTTCACACAGAACACTGTACTTACCACCTGCTGTGGCAGCTGCGGGGTAGAGCCTCAGGTAGAGCTCAACACATGTTACAAATTCTTTTCAAACACCTGAAATCCACACTTCAGTGAGCGAGGCAGATTTTCTATAGTGGCTCAATTTGGATATGAAAAAATCCAATATTTTGGAGTGTGTAGCTGCATTCATAGCTTTGGTGGTAGTTTATTGCCTCTATGACCCTCAGCAGAGCAAAGTTTGAGTAAATCAATTGCTTAATTGGAGTCATCTCTGCCCCTTAAATATTTAGCGCACTGTAAATGTTTATAGCCTCATAAGTAGGCCCCCTAAGTGTTTTCACTGCTCTCTGCTGTCTGTATACAGTGATGAATGATGATGTCTGAGTTTGATGCCGGAGCAGAGTCAGGTCACACCCACTGAAACCTCGCAGGCGATAGTGATGGCTGATGGGAAAATTGACAGGCTGACACCAAGGGCGCCACCCCCGCTGAGTGATTACGACTTAATCCCAACGAAGGGAGTGTGTGTGTGGTCAAGGTTATCACTATTTTGACTGACGAAAAAAAGATAAGTGATGTTTCCTTCTCGGCTGATATGCAAGGTGTCAGCGTGACGGATCTGAAGCGCTCCGAGTAGAGATGATGTCTCTCTGTTCTAAACAGTGAAAGATGAACGTGGATCCATCACCATGCCCTTGACCTTCAAAACAAATTACCTCCCCAGCACTCTCCCTGCCTGGCCTGCCACTGTTGAACATTAGAGTCTCTTTAATAGCCATAGGAAAAAATTATGGAGAGTAGACATGACTTTACATGACGTTAATTTCATCTGATTAAATTTGACCTGACGTGCCAGTACTTTGAACTTGATACAATATTTTTGGTACCCAGGGTAGGACGGTGACCAGATTAATTTGTCTTGCTCGTGCTGCCAGATGAATGTGTAATGTCAATTTTAAGCAATACAGGACATTTTTATAAACACAGTGACACCCAAATTAACCGCTGGGTTTCAGCCTTGGCAATGTGTTTGCTGTCAACTTTTTTTCCCCCTTTCATGCAAAAAAATAATGAACGAGGAGGAAAGTTGTGCGCACGTGTGGGTTTTCAGTCAGATTCCCCCAGTGTAATACGGGCTTGATCATACACTTGTTATGCTTAAAGCAGTTATTCATGCACCGGTGGCTATCCCCACCTATCAACCTGGAGTTGCTTTTATGAGATGGAGGTCAGTTGGCAGGAGCTGGCAAAAAAGCATCTGTGTTAGAGCAAAATGTCAGGTCCCAATAACGTGAGGGTGTCGGTTTCGTCTGAGCGAGAACAGGGAATAACACGACATAACTCAGCGCAACTCAAGATTTAAACCAAAGAAACACAGAGTCCCGCTGGAGTTAAGGCTCTCTTGCTTGTGAATGTCACACTCATAAATCTACATTTTTGCCAGCCCCAGATCCGGTTTCAGTTTCAGACGATGCTCCGGAGTTGAATGAAGTTAATGATATTTCATTGTTAATGTAGCCTGTCGCTGCCGAGGTGCAGGGAAGAAAAAGAGCATTGTGGCGTCTTTCCAGTTAAATCCTTCAGTGAGGACATCAAGATGGCTTTAACTTATCACCGGCCTTGAAAACCTCCAATATCGCACCACGTTTGCCTGCAGCCTCCCGGTTGTGTTTGCACTGGTGGTGGTGGCAGAGCGAGACAGAATCAGAGGTGGCGGATATGAAGCTACCTGTGAGAGGTGCAGCCTGAGGCAGGGCGCGGCGCTGACAGAGGTCAGAGCTGCACAGTTTTAGGTTGCAAAACCGCCCTGCTGCATCGGGCATAGTGTTTATAGCCGTAACAGTTTGCTTGAGGAATGCATTTTAAAGAACCCTAAGCTGTGTGCGAAAAGCCAGTGAGTATTTTACAGTCTCCTACGTTGGGATCTGTGTTTGTGCTGTCATGCTGGCTTGGAAGAACAGCACACTGAGAGGGTGAGATGTGCTGCAAGTGCAAAGGGGCAAACTCTGAGTCCTTGCGAGAGAAGAAAAATAAGTTTGGACAACATTTTTCTCTTTACGGTTTTCTGACACACTGCTCCAGGTAGACCTCTCCCCTCTGGCCTGTTCTCAGATTAGCGTGCGCGAGCCAAAGTCAACACGAGAGGAAGTGGAGAAATGACTTCCCTCGTTCGCACCAAGACTGCTAATGCTTCACCAGATTTGCTGTCAGACAAGTCAATTTGTCCAAAGCGAGGCTTATTTGGGCTTAATAACGCTGCGAAAAAGCATTAATTATTTTATAGTATTATTAATCTCCATGGATTTGGTGGCCGACTGTGTTTAAAGTGACTAATTAGCTACTTATTATTATTTTGTGTGTTTAGCGGGTTTGCAATAGAGAGGTAATTCAAGTATTTGGAATGGAAGCTGTTTGCATCTTATGCCTGGGAGACATCCAAAATAAACTTATGGCTTTTTAAAATGCATTCGGCTGCAAGCAGAGAGCTGCAGGCAAGCATTACTGCGGTGAAATACAGTATCTGTGTTTTTGACCTTCATTAGGGGAAAACTGTTTTAATACTTAACTCTCTGCTAAGCTACGTTAGCCAACCGCTGAGGGCTGGGATACATTTTCCCATCCCACTTTCTGCAATGAGAAACAAATAAACCCAAAATCCTCAATATGAACAAATAAAAAAAAAAGAACAACAACTATGTTATCTATAATACGTCGTCCGTGACACATAAAATCCAGTCCCTGTGTCGTTGTTGTTTCCACGAAGCTTGCCTAGAAATGTCAATGAAAATAAAGCGTTCTGCTTGGTTAAGCATTCGCAGCTTTATATCCACATCACACGGGCCAAAACAGAAGGCTAATAAGCCAGAAAATGAGGCAAAGTGCTCATAAAACAGGTTAGGCAAAAGTCACCAAAGCATCATCAGCCACTGCTCGCCACCTCTTCATGTCAAAATTGGGTCATGTGCAAGGCCCTTCCTAACCCACCCGTGTTTAATTGCCATGTGCTAAAGAATTTCCCATGTGCACTCAAACCAGTCAAGTCTGGTGCGGCCTAATAATTGTTCACTTAAATCGCCTCTTTGTGCTGCTGTCTGCACTCAGCCTGCCAGGATTTTTTTTTCTTCTCTTCTTCCCCGCTCTGCGCTCTTCAAATGAGATCTCCCCATGCTTGCAATGATGGAACAGATCGAGACAGAAAGAAAAACATTCTCTTAATTGACAGGAGTTATCTGCTCAAAAATCCTTGCGCTTTCCCTTTACTACCGTCAGCCGCTACATAAAAGACATGTTTAGCTGCTTCAGCCAGGAGCAAAGCTGTCTTTTACAAGCAATCTCTGACTCACAAGAGACATTTATCCCTTCCTGTAGCAGCAGCACGGCCTGCTCTGCTCCATCCAATCGGCTCTTTATTCTGCTCAAAGGCTCTCTCTAGTTTCAATGAGAGGAGCACAGGGAGGCAAGCTGTTTGGGGTCCACAGCCATTGACTGGATTTATTGACTAAGCGAGACAAAAAAAAAAAAAAAAAAGTGACCAAAATAAGCAGCAAATGACAAACACAGAAACAGACTGGTGGGTAGGAGGAGAAAAAAAATCCACTTTTGTTTTTAAGCGAAGCAGCCTGTGTGTGCGCTGCTGATATGGATCCCCCATGAGAAGGCTCAGGTCACAGAATCCCTCCTCAAACAGGCCTCAGAAAAAGAAAAAAAAAGATTTATTTGGATTTTTTCCTTCCTTTTTTTGCTTCAAAGTTAGAGGCAAAACACAGGAAACAGAGTTTTTTAGCATGCTCTCTGCAAGCGGTTTTTTTCTGCGACGCTTCAGAATGATAAATTATATAAATGTCCACGGAGGCCACATTAAATGGTTCATGAAAATAGCAGACCCTCTGAGAGTTCACTGTGCCTTCTCTGTGAAACACGCTTTGATGCTAGTAAATGGTATACACTGTTCTATCTGCTGCGACAAAATGTCAAAGTCCTGAGAAGGTTTCATCCCCAGTAATTCCCCCCTCTGTCGGTGTGTTGTCTCTCCCGCCCGTGAACACAGCAGCGGTGTAAGCGGTGTGACTTTTAATGATTGGTTTGGACTTGCTGATGACACGGCGTTGTCACAGATAGCCGGGGTCTTGACCTGCGCCGGCCACATCCGTTACCAGCCTCTGAAACTTGAAACGTGCCACGCAGATGAAGGCGCTCAGGTTTTGCCGCATATTGATGTCCTAAAATATTGAATATGTCAGTTAGGTCTTGTAGCTTGTTTGGTTGTTGTGTATGTGTGTAGAAATCCAAGCTCAGGTTAGACAGACCTTTGGCATGTTTCCGAGTTCTCACCAAGAAAGCAGCCCCTGTCAGATTCCCCAAAACCCTGAGCTGGAGATGAAACAGAGAAGAGTGTGTGTCGGTGTGTATGTGTACAGTATGTATGTATGTGTGTGTGTGCACTGTGCATCTCTGACTTGCCTGCTGCGCCCCAAACTGACATTTCCAACTGGTGCTGGTGTAAACAAGGCGGCCAACCACAGCAGGTGTGGGGAGCAGGGCTGGGAGCAGGGCTGGGAGCAGGGGAGGTCTGCGCCCCTTCAACCCCAGGCCGCAGTAAAACCGTCCAGGACGAGTCAATATTTACTCTCCGTATCAAAGCCGACCCTGTTTTTGTATCAAAAAACCAGGCTGTACAAAAGCAAGCTTGTCTGAGGACCCAGGAGAGATGTCAGGGATAACACATGCAATAGCTGCACCGGTGTAACACACTTGTCATATTTTGTTGAATTAGCATAGACTCTCAGTAGCTGTGATTTGAATATGGTGGAAGTGGCATGAATTAAACTGCTTTTCTTCCTTTTTTTAAAGGTATAATGTAGGAATTCCCCCCATCTCGCGGTGCGGTTGCATATCGGAAGATATTCTTGATGTTGCATTCACGTGAAATGGGGCAGACGTCAGACAGACAACAGACGCTGCATGCAACAGGATAAACAAGCGTCTATGTAAACAAGTGTTCCACCAGCACGAGGCAAAACAATACAGGTGTGACAATATGTTGTCATGGCGATGTCGTATTGTTTACCTGACCCACGTTTTACCGTCTTTCTCTCATCAAGTAAAATGACATCCGGTTGGTTTGCCGACGGCCGTCTGTCTGACTGCACCTGAATGCAACATCAGTGCCTCCGTCCTTCCTCACACTACACAGTGGTGACAGTTTTAACAGGCACTACCTGGAAAACTTTCTCCCCGAGCCGACAGCTCTGGTGAGTTTCCGTGGTTACCTACGGTCACGCTGCCACTCAACGTAAAAAGTGGCAATGCAACATGGCAGCCAAGGTTCGGTGCATCACCCACTTAACACTGTAACAACTCATTCTAAGGTATGAGAAAGATTTCATTTGTATGCGGGTGTGATTCCACTTCAGTGAAATGCGTATTTATGAAAGACATATTTGATTTTTGCTAATAAACAGCCAAAAAAAGTTACATGTTGGGGCTTTAATGAACAATTTCTCATATGTAATGTGAAAAGTCTCAGTCGTAGTGAGAAATCTGCTGAGATTACCACCTGAGTTCATGTGACCTTTTCCTTTTTAAGCCTGTTTTAGCTCCTTGTTTTGGTTTTACTCCCAAATTCTTCACTCCCAGAGCTCGGCTTGATTGAAACAGAGCTACAAGGAGAGTGAATATGTGGCTTCACATTCACCAGGTGGCCAGCAGCATGAATCAAAATGAATGGTAATGTTACTCCCTGTCTGCTGGATGTGTGAATGGAAAATGTTTCCAAAGCATTCAACACAAGCCAGCTTCTTGTCGCTATCACAACCACCAGAAATTAAGGAACTGAAATCCAAAAAAAGGATGTAGAGATAAATCTGAATGATCTTTTATGGTTGCTGCAACCTCACGGTCCAACTTCAATCCGTTGATCTATGTTCAGACTAATCAATATCTTCAAATAGCCCCCACCCTTCCTCCCTTCGCAGTATTAAAATTTCTCACACACGCACACAGCGCACATTTCAATTTTAAGACATTTCGCAGGAGAGCAGACTGCGGCGGTGTCTGGGTCTCTTGAAAGTGTGTGGAAAAACACTTACATGGCTTCACTTTGATTTGCAGTGTGTACCGAGGGGATTCCATCTCAGTCTCTCTCATGTGGTCCACTGCTCCTGCTCCTGTCTGCTCACTGAAACCATCCTCTCTCGCACAGGACTCCGACACAGAGACAGCGTCTTGACTCAATTGCAGGCCATCGCGGTGGATATTTATTTAAGTTGACAGAACCTCAGTTTAAGTGAGGGAGTTTCTACAAATTTACTAAAGGAGGTGCAGACTGGTTAGTTATATATTAGCAAAAAAAAGTGAGGAAAGATCACACAGTGGGGATAAAAGATCACAGTATGTTTAGGAGCAGCACAGATTCCTCAAGTAAACGGGCCGTAGAAAGCCGTCACTCAATTATACAAATGTGAACAGACCACTTGAGTCACAGGCGGAGAAGCTTTGGTTAACACTTAAGCGAGTGACTGCGAGGTCCAGTTTAGAATTTGGAGAGTGCACCACATTGGCTTTCGCACACCTTCTCGCATGCGAAGCAAATCAGCCGCACTTGAGCCTCTAAGGTTCCACATTAGCAGGAGCTTGTGGTAAACAAGCCGAGCCAGGGCACTGCCAGCCAGCCCCGGCTTCTCCTGCGCTGCAGTCTTTTTTAGTGTCCTTTTATAGCCTCCTTCCTTCCTCCTCACACTCCACAGTCTTCCGAGAGGCCGCACAGGCACACAGGGGAGCGAGGAAGTCAGCATGCTTCATTAAGTGAATGCGGCGCACCACGCATGTCAGTGGGAACAACAGAGGCTCTGTTCAGGAAAGAAATGACACTTTAGAAATAATAGCGGGCCAGAAGCCGCCTTCAAGGGATGGCTGATGGTTACAAGGCCTCCAGCTGTGGTTCACAGATTTTTATTTTACATTAGTGAGCTGGAAGTGTTGGGGGAGAGAAAAAAAAAAAGCCCGCTCCTTTTCATTGCGCTCATTCATTAGCTTGAACATGAGTGCAATGAATTGCTCTACCCTGTATTTGTAGCTGTTGTTAACTCTGTTTGTTTAATCTGCACTCAAATTGGAACATGGAGGCCTTTTTAATCTGTTAGTATTCATTATGTAATTTCCTGATTTCTCTGAGATAAGGTTTGTCTGACTCTTAAATTTTTATCACGCCAGTATTATTTTATCAGCACATAATAA
This sequence comes from Decapterus maruadsi, assembly GCA_030347415.2. Lineage (NCBI taxonomy): Eukaryota > Metazoa > Chordata > Actinopteri > Carangiformes > Carangidae > Decapterus > Decapterus maruadsi. Next base: position 19,917,944 of record CM064898.1, read on the forward strand.
ATTTTAAGGGTGCAGTTTGAATTTTGGTCTATACCGGGTCAAGTGACAGCAAATATTTCTGAAGAACAGGACAAACTTTAGCAATCTTTAAGCAGTGGATTAGCTTGGCACATGTCCAGTGTATCTATATGGCTGCCAAGATGGGGGATTAACGCCTTTTCCTTAAAATTAGGTGGTGGGGAGGATAGATGTCTACTAAGCTGACACAAGCCCACGGCTCACACTTGGAATGCAGTCCAGTTGTCTTCGATACTCCTCGTACGGATTTGATACTACAATTATCAGAGCTCCTGTAAGTGGCTTAACTCTCTGAATTTACACCTGAAGACCGGGATCGCTCATGGAAATAGTTCTGCTGCTATAATGATAACCTGCTAATTGTTTAAAGGTGCCCCATGTTGTTTTCTTGTAAAATCTATTTACAGTAAAGGAGCACGCCACATATTTAGTTTTCCTCTCCCATGAGATAGCATCTCTTTTATTTCATGCAGTCTTCATCTTTTTCAAAACTTCTTGCCTTCATTACCCACAATGCATCTTAACTCTCAGCTCATGGAGACTGGTAGCATATATCCTGGAGCCACAAGGCTTACTATTACTATTACAACTTCTCCTTCGTTTTACTTCCAATTCTCAGTTTTAATGAACTGAATGACTTGAGGTGGCTTTTCAGACTTGATAAAGCTCACTCTAAAGCCACAAAAGGCCTGATACACCTGTTTTTCACATATGCAAACTTCTCCTGAAGACCTGGAAACAGACTTTCAAGTGTAAAATCAGTGGAGTTCCCCTTTAACATCCATGTGAAGCAGAGCGGTCCTCTTCTTCACTTCCTTTGTCAGTGCATTTACTTCTCTCCTTTGCATGTTACTACTACCAGCTGGAGATGGGTGGAATCATGGGAAACCATTTCCAGGAATGTGTGGCAACACAGCATTGTCTGCTCGCTCAATTGCATACACACATACATACATACGGCCTTAATACAAACACACATTCATAGAGACATTACTCCATAGCTGCCAGTGGTCACATCTCGACAGGGCATACCCTTAATTCATGTGTCAAACATTCCAAACATTCTCTCATTTTGGTTTTTGTAAATTGAATATTTGGGGTTTGGGGCTGGTGGTTGGACATAACAAGCAATTTGAAGATGTCAGGCAAGGGCTCTGGGAATTTTGTGGAGTGTGTTTTCACTGTTTTCCACATACAAAATTAACATTGCAGTTGGTTAAACATTTGTTGGATTAAGCAGCAAATAAAAATAACAATTTGTGGGATTAGTTTACAGAATGATTGTTGAATAAACTTGCACATGATATTCGTCAGGATGCTGAATCCATGCCTAACGAGCAACCGGGGGCTCGTATACGGATGAGACTGGATGAATCCCCTCAGACAGGTGCACGTCTGCAGCACCTCCGGGTTGGCTGTGCCAGAGGGGGGGTGGGTGGGTGGGGGGATTAGGGAAGGTGAGAGTGCTGGAGCTATGCTGCAAGGCCTGTCCCGGCTGCTGCTGTTTAGCCAAGAGAGCGCCAGCGAAACAGAAAACAGATGACGGTAGAGGGGGCGGGGGCGGGGGGTTTGAAAGCCTGGCTTGTGTGTTCCTTCTGTTCTGTGTCTGTTTACCCTCGAGGGGTGTCAATAGGATATGGCTACCATATTGTGCATGATATTACCCATGTTTCAGCGTGGTGTGCTTCCTCCATTTGTCCCGCTTTACTGGTTATTATATCAAATACAAGCTGTGAAATCCGATAATGACTCGTCACCTTTTTGCATTAAAACATGCTCACTGTGGACGTCTGGACACAGATGCGACACCAGCACTTCTGACAACATGCGTGTCCCTGTAACGCCGGAGACTGGTGGGTATAGAAACATCTTGAAGAAGTTAATCCTCACTCCATCCTGTGTAGATATTCCAGTCCATCTTCTACTTAAACAATCGCTCCTGTGCTCACTCAGGAAACTTTGACACTCCACTTGCCTTGCAGCTGTGCAGTGGTCCATTTCAAAGTGGCTTTGGCAAAGCCTGACAGCCTCAATTAGGACTCCTGTGCCACCTCAGTTTTTGCACCGGCTAAACTGGTCCTTGCCCCTAATCTTGGCGGATCATGCTGTGTTTTCTCTAAGGATTTTTCAAATGATTTTGTATCATGGTAAATCTCTTACTGCCCCGGAGCCAAGAATACCCTAAGCCCCATATCCTTGGATGTTCTACTCCACTTGCTACAGAATAGTGTTGGGGTGTTTTCTTTCACCATCCTGAAATGGCATGGAGTGATGAATACCCAGGTTTCTTCCACTGGTGTTGTGAGTTTTGGCAGTTCTTGTAAATTTGGACACAAATGGGAGTTGTGCTCCATGATCAGTTTAACATAAAAAATGTAATGTTCTTGGACACTGTGGCCTTGGATTGACCGTTTGCCAGCCCCAGGTAAACATGCAGAGTATTACATATAGTTCTGTGGATCATCATACAGAGAGACAGCACTGCAGATGTACCTTTTTGTGTATCTGTTGCTCTGAGATTCATTTAAGATATGGCACACGTCAGTGTCTTATGTTGCACTTGGCACTTTACCTATTCTTTGGTATTTCTATGGTGCATATTTTCTATTGATTCTGGTTTGTTTCTATGTCAGTTTTTATCCGTTTGAGCGAGTACATTGACATTTCTATGTATCTATGTATCTATCTGTCTATCTGTCTGTCTATCTGTCTGTCTGTCTGTCTGTCTGTCTGTCTGTCTGTCTGTCTGCCTTGTGTGCTCAGTCTTAGCCAATTTGCTATCATATTGATTAATTGACATGTTGAATCAATGAAGCTCTCAATGACGTTCTCAAGCCGGTATTTCTGTCTGAATTGATGGGCTCTCAGAAGATGAATGCAGGCTGATGGCTGAGCTCCAGGTTACACCGACCTTAGGTCACTACACACACGTGCCATCACGTCAGCCACTCAGCGATGACAGGATTTGCCAAAGCATGGACGTGCAGGCGGGTGTGTGGCCAGCCGGACGGCCAGACTCTACTGTCTGGAGCAGGCGAGGCTCAGAGACAGACGGCTGAGCCATGTTTGATGTCTCCCCAAGCTCATCTATTAATCGGCACCTTTCCAAACCCTCAAGGCTTTTCAGAGATGCCGCAGATACCACAGTGTGACGTCAGCGCCGACAAACAAAAGTGGAAGTTGGGGAAACGGCTACTCATTTGTTTATGGTCTGCTGCCCTCGGAATGGACAAGACCTTTGACCTTAGAGAGCTCTTGTCAGATTGTGAGGCAGGCAACACAACAACACTCGAGACTAAAATAGTAACAGAGGGGAAACATGAGATTTCTGCCCATCTGTTGCTATGCTTAACTCCCAGAGAGATGGTGCTGAAAGAAATCTCAAGAACTCTATTTGCAGTGTCTTCATTGTAATACAACATAAAGTAGATGTGTCTGCATTGTAATTTATCTCTAGGCAACAGAGTCTGGTTCAATTTTATTCAAAAACAACATGAGAAAGATAATGATATAGTCGTTATAACTCCTGTGTTCGTAAAAACAGACTACTACAGTCACTGCTCCATAAAGGCTTGTGGAATGAGATTCATGCCCAACCATCCAACCTTTGCATTTCTTCGAGTACTGGTGAGGTGGCAGTGTGAGTGAACAGATTAGTCTCCAGCTGGCTTTCAAATCCCCAAAACAACCCCGGTCAACTCGGCACACCAGGTAATTTCGATAAACACTGATGTCAAATTTGTACCTTTACGACTGCATTGAATAAACTGGCTCGCTCTATGTACACTTTGAATTGTTCTGGCTGGTGCACACAATATATAGTTTCTCCAAATGGCCCTTAAATAAGCAAACCAGTACGAGATGCCAGTGTGTCTTTCTCCGTCGAGAAGTGCCAAGAGACCCAAGTGTCATTGGTTATGTAGAAGATGAAGTGTTATTTAGGTTTTTTTTGCCCGAAACCAAAATAGAACGTTTGCTGTCTTGGAGGCATATTTTCTTTGTGTCTGTGGTACAAACCTTGGCCTTGAATTCGTTCGGTGGAACTCGTCCATGTGCTGTGTGCTCGGTAGCTGCAGAGACACAGATTCTCTTCCTTTTCAACAGTCCAGCAGCCCTCCCCCACCCCCTCCTTCCATCCTCTCTTCATCCTCACTCTCAACTTAACCAGCACCGTCAGGCCAAAACACCCCTGAACCACTGGGATTGATGGGTGCCAATGGCTGCCCCCTCTTCTGGGAAACATTTCCTCGAATGAAGGCTTGTGGTGAAATGTTTACAATGTGGGAACTATTAGCAACCACCAGGGAGAAACAACCCGGCATGGTGTAATCAATACTTCTTTTGTTTGCTGAACCCACACACTCAAACCCAAGGGTCTTCAGCTCCTTGGCTATATGGCTTATGGTACTTTTTTTTTTGCAGTGAGGAAGCTGCTTTTTTTGTATCTGATGTCATGAAGTGTAACACTAGATTCTTAAGAACATGTAAATGTGCTTATTGATGGTGTGTAGCTTAGCGCTGGGAACACAGCTGCAGTGGTGGACCGTATGAATCAGGTTCTTGTTACTAGCGCCAGGCTAACCTGGACACTAACCGGAAAGACAGCGTTTGTCTGTGCTGTAGGTGTTTAACTGCTATGGTGACTGAAAGTATGATGCCCATAGGCTAACGTGTGTGCAAATCCATCCTCTGCAATAGAAGCCATCGGGGGATACAAGTGATAATGGGAGAGATCAATGAGAAAACCTGTTGTGCGGAATTAAAACAGTATTTCTGCAGCTATCCCCATGTGCGACAGCTGTACATGTGTGTAACATGCTCATTTCCGTGTGACACATGCATCCCAGTCATGCGGTAAAGATCCCACAAAAACCCTGGATACAATCAAGCGAACTGGGTCATTCAGCAACACCTGCTATTGGAATCTGAGGATCAACACTCACGCTAGCAGCTGATTACCCCTTTTCGCCTGAATCCCAAATGTATGCAGATGATTGATGTATCGAACACATGCGGAGTAACTGTTTATCTCGGGCATCATCTCACACCTCCTTGAAATCAGTCTCCCATGCACCTTTTGTTGTATTTTGCTTAAAGCTTTGCTCTGAAGCGTGCCCAGTCCAGCAGGCAGCCACAGTAAAAATGACCATGCACCTGTTCCCACTTTGGCTCGCTCCAAAGTCCACAACAACTGGGCTCAATGCCGAAATCTTCTGGGGCTGAACTGAGATCAGTTTGCCAGTGGATCCCCTGTAGTTTTCTGTTTCACTTACCAAGTATCTCTGAGCAAATGCAGATATTTTGATCTGTGAATAAACAATGCCTAGGGCCAAGCTTGTGACGTAGATTCCTCTAATTAATTTTCAGATATTCAATTGAAACGTAGGTTTTTCACAACAAGCTTTTAAAAATAACCCCAACGTTGTTTTAAATGCAATTCAGTGGGAAGGTGCAGGGGGTACACCTGCTGTTAGGGTTGTAGGTGTTTTCAGATCAGACAGAGGGGTTATGTTTAATGAGGTAGTCCTTGATTTATTCTTGGCAAGAAGGTTAGCTGCCTAGTTAGAGAGGTAGGATTACTCAGAATATGATTTTATTCATTCATCCACCCACAAATAAAACAACTGAGACAAGGTCAAATACCACTTCTGAATATAATTGAAGCTGAGTGTGTAAAACCCTACTAACAGATTGGGTTTCAACACTACTTATCCAAAGTTTGAAGAAAAAAAAAGCTTTCTTCTAATAGGTCAGCCTGTTCTGTACAAACACCTCAAATATTTAAAAGGGTGACACTGTTCTTCATAGATAATTGAATAGAAGTGTTGTGTGCTTACCTTCCTCAATAATGAGTTTTGAACCCCAGAATGAGGTCTGGAGGAGCTGCTATTGCGTTTTCAGGATGGGGAGGGCATGTTGATGTCTGCCAACTAGGCGTGGACAGCTGTGAACATGAGAGCAACAACAGAAGCTGTGTACTTTTCCTTTTTTAGCAAACCCACTACAGTTGTGTGTGTGTGTGTGTGTGTGTTGAGAGTGTGAATTACAGCCAATATTTCATAACATTTCCACATGATCAGAGCGGGTCATCCAAGTTAGACTCTGATCTGATTATACTGGCTATTACTCTGAAAGTTATGTTCGAAGGTAAGACGTCGCTCAGTCCATATATGCATTTAATATAGAAAGCAATAATCCATGATATATTATAAAGCCATAGCACAACAGTTTATGAGTAGGATTATTTTTGCTGTAACTTAAAGTGAAACAAGTGCTTGTATAGAATCATTCAAATGTTTTTCTAATGAAGATAGATAGATAGATAGATAGATAGATAGATAGATAGATAGATAGATAGATAGATAGATAGATAGATAGATAGATAGATAGATAGATAGATAGATAGATAGATAGATAGATAGATAGATAATAAAATAGCTAAATATAAAGAGCAAACTACATAATAAAATAGCAAATAAAATAGAATGTAATGTACAAAACAACAGAAGTGGCAGTTTTGATTTTTAGTGCAAAGTAAAAAAAAAAAAAAATCAGTCATCAAAATCACAAATAGAATGTTGCACATGCCACTGTTTGACATGTCAATTTTTTCACCAGGGTAGTGAAACATGCATAACACACAGTATATAGTTGGACAGTAAATCAATCAAAGCTACAAAAGGAGAATCAATGCACCTAACAAAGCTACAGTAAAAACCAAATGTAGACATTTGACAAAGTAATGCTACATGATTCTGGCCTCACCCAACACACATGTTGATTGACTGGTCAATACTCGCTGCTTCTGCATCCATCCATTTTTACATTTTATTTAAAAAATGTCAAAAAATCAAAAGGTGTGGTTGATAAAGGGCAAACCATGTAACCTACAGTACTTAACTCACTTACATTCCTGCCAGTCAGGTATCAACAAATGGTGCGAATAACACGCCAATTTCCCAGAGTCATTTCGTGCCTTATCACAATGCAGGTTTTTTTCACATGACATTTCACACCGCATTATTTCTGCGCCAACCGAACCCTAATCCAAACCAAAATGGCATTAAATGACACGAGAAATGCTGTGTGCTATTTATACACAATCCCATCATATTGCATAGTCCGTGCATGCCCTGGGTTCACATAAGACACAGAAAGGCATGGTACAGACTTTAAAACTCTATGATATTTGACTTTCGCTTGTATTCTAATTATACAATCACCTGACAGTGTGCCAATTGGTGCGCCCAATTGCCACTGTGTGTCTGAGCGCCAGCGCCTGTGGTAGTGACATTGTTTCAAGCACACCACTCAGTGCAGTTGACAGCTGCACTCTCTGCTGCAGGAGTAGTATCATCTGTCGGGTTACTTAACATCGTGCACTAATAATCGAAGCTGGGTGTGTGCGTCTCAACCGTGCAACTGCAAAGCCGGCCAAATGGCTTTGCTGCCAGTCTGCAACACCTTGCAGCTGCTGACAGTTGGCTGGCAGGTGAATGACCTGTAATTTAAAAGGACAAAGCACATGTGATTAATCTCCCACATAAAAAGAGACATGTGCTTGTCCATAACTTCGCTGCAGACACAACAAACGTACAGTATATCACCGAGAGAACGCTGTCAACTGTTGCGCGGGCCTGAGAAATACTTATTCGAGTCCGACCTGCAAAATCGCAGCATGAAATCCCCAGGTTAAGCAGGCTATGTTATGCAAATATTGATATTTCAGAAAAGGGTTTAAAATTTTTCCTAAGGGAGCTTTAAGCACATTGTAAACAAGGTCAGATCAGTCCGGCCAGTTGGCTATAAACAAAGTCTCAGCCTTTCGTCATCATGACATAAGATCGACGCCGATGGCATTAGTCAATCCTGTCTGTAAACACTGGCGCTCCGAGGCTGGACAAAGCTACGCTCTGACTCTCCAACCAGCTCGGTGTTGTGCTTGGATGTAAAGTTGTATACCGAAGGCAACTGGAGAGAAATCGCCTGCTGTCTATGACTGCATTGTACCACCCTTTCTCAGAACACTACCTCATACTGTGCACGGCTGCCAGCCTGTGCTGATACTACACAGTAACGTACGTGCAGCCTCTGGCTTTCTTTATTTAACCAAAATCATCAGTTGAAGCAAATAATTTGATCTTTTTCATTTGTGTCAGATATTTAAAGTAATAGTTTGACATTTTGTGGAGATGTGCTCATTTGACACGCATTAGATGTGGAATATTTTCCTTTCAGTATGAAGCTGCAGCCAGGATAGTTAGTTTAGCAAAGGGGAAAAAAAGGATAAACTGGATCTGTTGAGATGCATGTTAAATGAACTCTAGGTGCTCCAGCTTTCTGTGCCCACCTTTGTCACGTATGAAATATAAGAAACAAAGTGAATGAATTTGCTTTTGTCACCTTCTTGCTGTTAAAGGTATGCACAGTTAATATGAATACAACTAAAACTATGATAAAAATAGTTGAGAAATTGTATCTCAGTAGTGCTGACGTAGTTTATACACGTCTACTTTTTGCAGGTGAAATAAAATACGAGTGCCGGGGAAAGTGTTAGTGGGTAATGACTAAACTATGGGAGGTGGATCAGGGAGACCATGTAGCTTTAACACTTCCCTCGAGTCCTGGCAATGAAATAAATCTAACATAGCTAGACGGTGTTTCATCGTATGAGATTGATGTTAATGCAGCTCAGTTCACAGCTAAATGCATGCCAATTATCTGCTGTTTGAACACAGTGGGATTTAATTGCTTTAAGTATAAATATTTTCAATATTTTGACCACCAAACCCCATATATTATTTTTTCCTCTCAAAGACTCTAATAAACTCTCCCTTCTGGCGACATCAGCGCGAGTCCAGAAATCCCCGCAGCGCTTGTCTTTCTAATTTCAACAGAAACACATTCTGGTATCATATTTTCATTAAGTGCTCAATGTGGGCTTTGTGTGGCATTTTAAAGCGTGGAGACAGTCGCAGCGAGGTCGGGCACCAGGCTGTAAGGTTAGAAACAGTGCCTCGGGGACAGCACCGAGTTAGAACTTGGCGTTGATCATATGGAGCTCAGGTTACTACCAGCTGCCCACCCAAATTCGCTGGCAGGTTAAAGTGTCCAGAACCAAATCCCTGCCAACAGTGAGCTCAAGCCCAAGCCCTGAGGAGAGTATTGTGTCTCTGGCACAACCTGACGTTCAGCTGCAGCGAATGCCTTGATGGAGGGGAGCTAAGCGTTGATACTATGCCTAGGTTATGAAAGCCACAAATCAAAGGTGCTCCGCCCATGGAAAGAGATGCCCCATAAAACACTGGAAAATATCTGCACGCAAAATCAAATATAAACTGCGATGGAGAGTTTTTTTGAATAGAAAACATCACAAAGATGCAAGGGGGGTTTTTTGGAACTTCCAATACCCTGATATTTCTCTCTACTATGTAAATAACACAATTTATATGCGGTTTCATCTGTCCTGTTTTGCGTGTGCATGTTGCATTGTGTCTTTGGTACTGCAGTGGCTGCTGTTTTTACAACAGATTGTATGGAGAGCTTTTTTTTTTGTTCATGGAGGGTAATGGAGTTTCTGAGAAAATACACAGCCCGCCTGTGCACTGGCATATCGACCCTGGATATGTGAAAACTAATAACTTTGTTGGGAAATAAACTTGGTGGACCAGGCAGCAAACCTTTTTGTGATTTTAGAATTTCAGGTTGCATCCTCCATTAGCTTGTAGTTAATAGAGCTTGAAATTAAATGGCAAACTGCAAGTGAACCATTTTCTTTTTTCGTGATCTCTTGCTTTCCTTCTGCCATCCTCACTCTCCTTGCCTACCATTTCCTCCATGACCCATGCACCACTCCCCCCTCTCTTGCTGGTCATATTAATCTTTAATCTGAGTTAATGAAGCACATTTTCATTTGATTTTGAGTTCTGGACAATGGCCTTATGATGGCCCTCTCGTTGGCATTGCTCGGTTTGTATTTTTAACACCATGGCAACGAGTGGAGGCTTGGGGTCCAGTGGGGGTGTGTGTTGGGTGGACTTTTGCCCGTTCCCATGCTCGTTGGATGAAAGGCCAACATTGTCAGCATCCCAAAGATCTCTTTGTGTGTGGACGTGTTTGATGGGGGCCTTGTCATCTTCATGAGACGGCATGTTTGTTGACTCACGACGGGAGGCCTTTGTGAGGGTCTGTCACTACAAACGGCTGTTTGCTCTGGTGCCAGCTCCTCTGTCTCTTACAGTATCCCAGCAGTTACCCCCAGATGATGACCCATCACCATTATGACGTTTTTATCCACGCCAGTGACTCCATGAAGAATGTTGGTTGGGCTACCACTTCGGTTTAGACATGAAAAGCTCTGTGTGTGTGTGTACACAGTCCTGGTTCCCTGATGATGTACACTAATGACCTTGGTGATCCTCTGACTTTTCTTTTAGTTTTTTCTTTGACATATCTTAAAGGGACTAAGAGGAGTTTCAGATAGCAATGTGTTTTCACACTACATTTCCCATGAGCCTCCCTGCACACGGTGAAATCCTTGGACCGGTTCAAGACGGACGAAAGCGAAACCATTGCCAAGAATGTTTTCATTAATCAAGAATGAAAGTCAGAGGTTCGAAGACGATCAGATACCGTCGACCATAAATTATGCCAACTAGCGATCTGGCAGCGTTATTCTCATTACCTGCCGGGCAGCGTCCGGGGAACAGAAACTAGGAAATGCTGGGTGAGTCAACCACTAAATAATAATAATATCAAAATAACTAAAGACAAAATGATATATTTAACGAAAATGGACCCATTAACGAGTGTTCATTCATCCACATTAATATGAGACTCAAAAGCAAACTCCTCGCCGTCTCTTCAATCTCTTGTCATTGTTGTAGTCTTGAAATCTGCAGGGCAAAGACACGAGCTGCTCAGCTAACACAATTGAGGTAACAGTACATTGTCCCCTGTCCCTCAAAACTCATCAAATATACAATCCAATAACTCCAAGCGCTCTCGTGGACAAATTGTGAGCTGCACATTCACCACGGTATGAAATAATCATGTATAATTATGAAACATTACGACACACAAAGAAAATACTCAGAACCGTTTTGCGCTTTTTGTACTCTTACCTCCATTGTGTTGAGCAGCTCACGTCTCTGCCCCGCAGATCTCAAAACAACATACACAGACAATTAAAGGTGATGAACCTACTCCTGATATAGGGATTATGGCGATGGGAGGATTTTCCAAAATGTTGTACTATCCCTTTAACATTCATTTGATGCATTACCTTCTGTGTTGCACAGAGGAAGAATGCTAATGACTTAAATGACCCTTTGCCCTTTCTTCTTATTGAATCATATGAGTGAACTAACATTCGCACCAGCCTTGGATGTGCATTTTGTTTAGTGATAATCAGGAAGTCTTAGCATTAGCATGCCAACACACTAAACCAAGATGGTAATTGGTAACCTGCTATACTATCAGCATGTAAGCATTGTCATTACAAGCATGTTAGCATGCTGATGTTAGTGTAACAAAAGCTGGAGGCGCCGTAATCCCGAGAAGTCTAAATTTAAATTGGAGATTAAATTGCTCTTGAGTCATATTGTCAGATTGAAAGAAGACCCGGGCCTTAAAGAGGTGTCACAACCGTTGTGAGACAGTCTGTCTCACATCCTGTCATCTGGAGATGCTGCTGAGAGTGAACAAGTGGCCACTGTGGAGTTGAGGTCTGCTTGAATCACTCAAACCTTTGGTGGAGTTATTTGTGTCATCCCTGATCCACCGTATTTGCAGCTTGTGGTATCAAGTTTTGTGAGTGTGTGTATGTGTGTGTTAGGGGGTGGATTTGATAGGGAAGTTGAGATTTGGTGTACGACTTTGCAGAGGGGAGTCGGTGGGCGTTGAGGTACGAGAGCAGCTGGTAACTCCTCTCTGTCTGAAATGTCTGGCGCTGGAGCCGGAGCGAGGAGTCCAGCCATTCATTCCCAGCAAGAGCAAACACAGCCAGGTCAATATCTGCCATCATGGCCACTGCACTCCTCTGGCCCACAGCTCTCAGAGGAGAGAGTTTTTGACTGTCTAGTTTGGCAGTGCAGGACTTTTTTGTTGAGACTAAGGCTGCCCAATGAGGGGCCTGTGGGCCTGATTTGGCTCTCTACAGAAGTTTTTATTGGCACTCCGACAATTTGCAAAAAAAGGCGATATAGTAAGTTTTCTTCATGTGGTCGAATTAAATGCGATTTAGCAATATCTGAAGTGTGTTTTGATTTTCTTGGGCATATTAACAAGCATTTTGGAGACCAAGGAAAATATTCCTACGTTTACATTTAAAGATTACCAATGACCGGTGGCGTTCTGGGCTCAGGGCCCACTTAGAATGTTTTGATGATTTCAGTCCTTACCCTCCATGTCACACCTGGACATGTCTGGTATCAACTAGCAGGAGGCTCTGCTTTTCTATTGTACATATATGTAAGGCATATGGTGAGATAATGTGTTTAAAGTTTAGTCGTGAAGCTTTGTGTATCATGTATCAGGTGTTTGGTGCGGAAAGAAAAGCTAAGAAAGTAGACTATAGTTTGATCTTGCTGCATCCACTGGAGAGCGGGACTGAACCTGACAGATGCACTGGCAGTCGCATTAATCTCCATGATCAGTAAGAGTCTCCCCGTCTGTCAGTGCAAGGGCTGCTGTGATTAATGGTGAGGAAATTAGCCACTGTTTGACTGAGTACACTGAAATTGCCTGATCGACTCAGGGCAGCGCAGAAGGCCTTTAACTAGTTTGTCTTGTGTCACGCGCTAAATGAGGCAATTAATGGAAGAGCCGCATTACTTGTCCCGCTGAAAGCATCCCAAAGGAAACTTGGTCCACTCTCTTTTGGTCCGCTTTTTTAAGACTCTCTGCGAAACTCTGCTCCAGCTTCTGGCGTTATAGGATAACGTCACATGATATCGTAGGTCAGGTTTTACTGGCTGGTGCCGGGTCCAAGTTCTTATGAGAATCTGCGAGATGCTTAAGTATCCTCGGCCCCCGAAAGCGGCCTTTTAACAAGCGGAGAACTTTTAGCTCTTGGTTTTCCGAACACATTCAGGAAAAGGGTCCTTTTTTTGAAAGGAAAATAAAGCAACAAGCCACCGCCGCTTCCCGTCATCGCCCCTCAGGCCAAGTGCGGGATTGACTGACAAGGTTTTCAGTTTCAGGCCCCTCGAAGCTGTCAACATCAGGCCTCAACTGCCAGTTGCTTACCACATGCCCTGTTCACAAGGGCAGACCCATTTCTTCTTCTCACCACAAACATTACCTTGCTGTTTTGACCCCCGTTTTGTTGCCCTCACATGGGGCTCGGGAGGGGGCTCATCCCAGCATGTTTTCAATCTTAACACAGGAGCCACTGTTTCAGACATTTTCTTGCTGGCGAATCTGCACCGCCGCCAAGGAAATGCTGTGAAACAGACATGAGATCTCCTCGGTGCCCCATCTCACACTAACCACCTTGCTCTGGATTTGTAGGCCCACAGGATCAGGGCCATTAGTCACAAGTGTCACAACTGAGCCCAGGTCACAAACATGTGTCAACTGAGCATGTCACTCTGCCTGGCACCAGGATACCAGAGCTCATGATCTTTTTCATCACTGCCACTGCTGACACGGCTACGAGTCCTCAGGAGAACTGCTGGGTTTGATTTATGAAAAAGCGATTCTGTTACACAGGCTATGTTTGCAGCATGTATTTACTCTTCAAGTGCTGTTGCTGGATGTACATCAGAGGGTCGAGTATTGGAATAGAACAGGGAGGATGCTTCAGAGGCTGAGTCAGCCAGTATTCACACCTGTTATTTAGTGCCACATTAAATGCTTAATCCTCTGTACCATCATTACACAACATACCAAAATAAATCCGTGCATAGTTTGTTGATCATGTTGCCCGAAGGACAAATACCAGCGCAGATAGAAAGAGTCATACACGCATATGAATTAGGTCACTCACATTATAGATTCATCAAGCCAAAATCAGATGCATCACATATTTCAAATTGTGTCAAGATTTCTGATGAAATCATCAAAATAGATTGATTTATGTTTCTTTCTAGCACAACAATGTTAGTTTTTTTTTTCATTCCTGCCTTCGAGGCCACTGCCGGTGCTTTCACATATGACATGTAGTGGACAGATGGTGAGAGGGAGTACGGATGATAGTCAAGGTTCCCATGTGCAAAGCCATACGTTGTTTTGCCAGCAACAGACAAGAGGATGTGCTGTATTTTACGGTTTACTGTACGTACCACGGCCAAATCAACAGCTGAGCCAGCCCTTGAGTTTATAGGCTACTGTGTGTTGTGAACACACGACTGTAGCACAGACGGCCTCAACTATATATCTGAGTGACAGGCAGTTGTTATCACCACAACAAAGGCGGTCATTTACTAGTTCCACCTGTGGGGAACGTACGTGTTTGCTTCTACTGTATGATTTGTCTACAGTCCCTTCTTCTTGACATTGATGCACCGTGATAATACTTTAAAGGGGTAGTTCACCCCAAATTCACTCATTATCTACTCACCCTACATGACCTGACCCGACATGAGAAATTGTTCTGAAAAAAATTCAATGAGTCTATATTTTAAGCTTGTTTGTAGCGGAAGCTCCCAGTGTCTCAGTTCACTGCTCTTCCTGTGTCAGCGCAAATCTCACATGATTTGCACTGACCAGCGGAACCATTTCTCATGTCGGGGCTTCAATACAAGAGGGACATTACAGACGAGCAGTATGGAGGTATTTGGATGTTTTTTGGTGTGTCTCTGAGTGAGTAGATAATAAGTGAAATTTTGGGTGAACTATCCCTTTAATGGGTTACTTGCACATTATTTCAGAACCATTCTGTTGCATCTATCTACCATCAAAATGAAGTTTATCACTGTTGTTAGTTGTAAAACTCCTGTAGAGCTGAAACAATTGGTCAGTTAGTTGACTGTCAGGAAAAGTAACGCACAAATGTCCAACAATCACTATAAAAACGCAACTCAACAGATTATTAGATATTGAAAATGATTATTGTTTGCAGTTATATCTATAAATGGCAGTATATTATTAAGTCACTTGAGCGTGCAATAGAGATGCTTATCCAGCAATGTCAAGGCACATTTCCTTTATTTTTCATTATGACTCATTCAGTAATGAAATGCACAAGCATGCTATGACTCAACATGCTCTTTAAGATCTACCGTAATCCACTGTGTTGTAATATAAAGTAATATGAACCTATCAAAATATGGTTCCTGACTTTGATAATAGACTTTCAGTGTTCAGGGAGAAGGAAAAATAGCCAAACTCCGGTTTTGTTCCTGCACTCCACTGATGTCAGAGCACATCAGTGGATTGTGTTAGGGAGCTCAGCCAACTGCGGCCGTACAGAAAACACTGGCAAGGCCTTATTAACCTGCCACCACTTATGACTAATACATGGAAATAAAGTTGAAAATCACTGAAGAGTTTCTTTTAAAATTCCAAATTGGATCTGCTGTACACGACTTTTAAGGTAACCGTTTGCATTATGACATTTTCAGGTCTCTTATGAGACTTTAACTTGAATAAGTGCTGCCTTGTGTGCCAGAAAAACTGATAAATCAAAAAGGGAAGTCATTTGCAATCCTTCCACAAACACACACACCATCCAATTTCCTCAGCCCGTGTACTTACAGAGAGCACAGTATTTCCTCTCTATTTTTCTCAATATTTATTGAAAAGCACAGCATGACTGCATTTTATTTTGTTTAGAAACCGAAATGTTTGCAGCTGAGTGATTTTTCAGAAATAAATGGATAATATGGGGTGACAAGATGTTGAGTTTCTTTGCATCTCAGTAGTGGGAATAACTTGTCATCCCTTTTGTCACGCCTTTTCTTTTGAATTTCACTTATTCTCAGCCATTATAGCTTCATTAACCTATTACTTATTAGTGACAGCAAGCCTTTAGCTCTGTGCTCTTTATGAACTGCATAATGAGTGTGGGTTTATTTCTCAGGCTTGAGGAAGTCTCTGTATCTTTCAAGTAGGCTATCCTGGCAAGGACATTACATTACGCTGTATGTCTCATTTCCTCCCTTTTTGCTGCAAGCTTTCTTACTGTGATGCTCTTTAGCCTTGTGAAGTGGGAGAAAGTCGAGCAAAGTTAGTATCAGCCAGAGGAGGCTGGTCCATTGAGGCAGAGGAGGTTGGTCCTCCTCTATTTTTGAGAGGCAAGAGGGAAATTGATTTTTTATTTAAGAAAGATTAACTGGTTGAAATAAATCATTACCAAATCTCAGTATAATTTATAAAATATTATGTATTTTATCACAAAAAAAGTTTGTTTTTTGGAAGAAAATCCACTTAAAATGGTTCAAAGGCGCCGCCAGCAGCTCAGGAGACAGAGCAGTCTGTGTGAGGAGCAGGGAGCAGGAAGGTAGGGGCTCTACGGAGGTGCTAAGATTTTTACTTCCCTAACTGACCTAGGGGCGGGATCTTCTTCCATTGACTCAATGCATTTAGGATGTCTTCATCCTGACCTGTGATTGGCTAAGACACGTAAAATGACGTCATAACGGAGGAGGCTCTCCTGCGATCAGAACACAAGATTGACAGCAGGTTGGTCCAATGACAGTCCAACCCCCTTGGTTACTGTTGCTATGTGCGCCAAACTTTCACTCCCAGCCCCGCTGCTCGTGCTGCTCTCAGCACAAGAAATACGAGTTTTCAGAGATATTGGCATTGATTTGAAAGTAAATATCAGCAGATTTTTGATAAACTGTTGGGAGATATCAGAGAGAAGCAGTCAGGAGATACCAGTAAGGAGAAATGACCGCGTGTGGTGTCTAGTGGTAGGCTGGCATACCGAATCACCCATAAAACACCTGCTAATCATTAATTAGCATGCAAGTCAGCTGTTGGTGTAGTGGTTAGCACTGTCGCCCCTGAAGCGGGGGCGGGAGACATGGGTTCGAGGCCCGGGTGCGACAAGTTTTTAAAAAAAATTTTTTTTACATCCCACATCCATGATATCATTAGACCTGTGTTGATCTGAAAACAGTACGATTTAATAAAAATTATGTAGTTTTTACAAAATCTTGTAAGACATTGCTTTACTGTTTTCATTATAAGAAAGTAGGGATAAGTAGCCTAATAGTCAAAATAACATGATGCTGTGGGCTGGTGTTCCTGTCCTCCCCAATTTTTTTAGTCACCAGCCGCCACTGGTATCAGCTGAATGTGTCCTTGAATGGCCTGTGCTCATGTAACCGTTTTCTCACAGTAGCAGGTTGCAGCATGTTTATCGCTGTATAAAACCAATATCTGCCACCAAAGTAAACATAAATGTGTTAAAAGGTTATCCTCATTGAAAAGCTTGTTTATTTTACAAAGCAAGTTTAATTTATGTTTTAAATGTGTCAGTTATAGTTTACAGGTTTAAATGTTGTGCAGAGATGTTTCCAGACTAGGGGGGGCATAACTTTTACCTTCCAACAACTGCAAGTAGCCACTGTATCTTGTCATTTAGACATGTAGAGATGGAAATGGACAAACTGTGGTTAGCGTACTCGTTAAAACTGTTAATCATCTACACCTGTGCTCCATTGCTGCTACACTGCACATGAAAACTCCTGTTGTTGTGGTGATGTTGTAGAGGGATATCTAAAATGCAGCTGACACTTGGGCAGGATGATGGCTGTTACGGTAACAAGGCAGAACACAACACTTTACAATAATTGCAATGTGTATATATATTTTTTATGTTTGGCCTGTTTGTTGGAGGGATAATTAAGACTGTTTACAGTCAGTCCAAGAGAAAGACAGGCAGTCCAGCTACAGTATCCCCGCCAGTGGGCTGAGCCCCTGTAGTTGATTTGATGTATGTTTGATTATGTTTTGCTCCAGCTAGCTAAGCTTAATGTACAAAAATAGCAAAAACAACAACTGAGTCTCAAAAATAGAGTGCATTCTACATGAATTCAATATGAAACGTGGGTTTTTGGGCCAGTCAGTAACCTGACAAGGTTTGACATCATTATAGTTTTTAACAGTACATTAGGCTATACCAGGTTCAAAATACATGACACCTGGATTGTCCCCTCAATCATTTCATAGATAAAAACACTGCATATTTCAATGAGGCATTGACTGTCAAACTGGGAATGTCCCCAGAATCTGATGAAATGTACTGTGCTAAATCCCCTAAATCCTCTTGGTGTCTTTGGATGAAATTTATGACAGTCTTCCCCAGCCATCTTCTTGTAAGAAGTACAGGCATTTTCTCCAATGTTATTTAAATTGTTTTAATGCACTGATCACCCAAGAGCAGCAGAGCAAGCTAAACAAACTGCAGAGGTGGTATAACTGTGTGGATTAATCACCGAGTGGTGCAGCTTCCACATTACACATGCAGTCATTTGACCCACTGTTGGTATTTAAATCTTGATATGTAGTGTTGATTTAATGCAGATTCCTGAGTGTGTTCAGTCTTTATATTTTGAGTGTTGCTGCCGGGGAACTTTAATAAGTAATTTATCTATTACATCAGAGAAGTCCTAAGTCAAGGGGTAAATCTTTTTTCTGTTCAAAACTATCATCTGCAAGATGATGTAGTGCACCACAAAAACATATTCACTGCTCCACTGGGAGCTCATTTGGGAGGAGGAAGAGACAAACTTGGAATGCTTGCCTTAAAATTTGTTTTCTTGTATATTATATATATAAAAAGGAAAAAAGACAAAGTATGAGCATGCTGAAGATGAAGGCAGCCACTTGCCAAGGTTGCGTTGAAGACGTTTGTTTATTTTGACAAAACCAGAAGGCACAGAGGGCCACACAAGTGAATGCCTAACAAGTGCAATATAATGATAATAAACAATAACTCGTGGTGCAGGGATTTTGTTGCAGAAGTGTTCCCTTGCAGAGGCAGTCAGCTATCTTTTTTTTTGTCTGTCTTTATTTTTTTGGCAAGGACAACCCAAAATTACAAGTAATTGCACCAGTTGGTTGCCAATTTGCATCTGTTGTCATTTAGCAGGTAGATGAAAGACAACCACAGAACAGCAGATACACCACATAAAACAGTAGAACACATAAAAATCTATGACTCTGAGATGCATAAAATAATACAATAAAAATGATAAACACAATTGTAAGTGTTTGTTGAAATCTTGCAGAGAATCTATCATTTGACTGAAATACCAGCTAAAAATATTGTGTGTGATAATTTGAAATTATTGAGTGATTTTAGTTTTAGTTGTGTGTTGATTAGCATTGAAGTGCACACATTGCAAACATTTTGAATGATCCCTCAGATTTGGGATGCAGTGTTGGCCAGATACGTTCTAGAGACGAGGAACTGTTTCGCCAAATATTGAAACTGGAATGCTGTCTCCCACCATCCCATTTGGTTTCCCTTTACTTGAAATCTGAAAGGAAATATCTGGGCCTTTGTGTCTCAGTTCACCAACAAGGCACAAGGACAGTCTGTACTTAAAAGATTCATCCTCAACATCCAAGACAGCAGCCAACATCTGGTGGCCTCACCCCCACATTGATGAGTAAAGGACTTTTAACCATGTGTTGTGGGAAACCAACATCTTAGAGCATCCCATTCTGACAAAAAATAGAAAAGAAATGCATAGAAACAGCTGGGTGAATGTAGAGCTTTGTCATTATCAAATAAATGTAACAACCACCCAACACATAAAACAATATATCTGACTAGTAACACCATGTTTCCTGGAACAATAGAGCATTGCCTTTACAGTACTGGATACCTATGTTTTGCACAGTGCATAATGCACCCTTGCAGCTACGATTTAAATTCAACAATAATCCTACTGCACGGCTCATATAAGTTGCAGCAGTGCCTTTTGGCGGTTGTGGTTAAACAGAGACAATGGATTGTATGAGTTTGCATCCAGAACATTGATGATGGTAAACTTTGTAACTCTATCTACAGTGTTATGGTTCTCATAAACAAAAAAACCCTCAAAAAAGCAACAGCGTGGTCAAAGTGGCATTTCAGAAGGCGTTTCTGATTCTAATCTATTCTTAGTGGTAAAACTTTTAGTTTTACTAAATTAATTCTGTTTGAAGGAAATATGACTAAGTTATGATAAGAGAGATAAATGAAGGTGCAACACAAAAGATTCTTTTGAGTTGCGAGTCATGTTTCTGCAGGAATTCCTAAATATTCTAATGCAACAGTCATTTATTTAGTAACTCTCCTCAGTGTGCCCATCGATGTCTTCTGGAGGCCAGCGTCCACCATCGACATTAGTTAAACCACCTCTCTCCCTGTGTACACGTCGTTTCACTTCCTGGAACATGTTTATGCTTTCTCCCTCCCTACTCATTACTTCTCCTGCACGCGCTTCCTGAGGTTTCTGCCTCATCCAAGATGCATGGGTCCTTTGTCTGCACCGTGCAGATGAAAGGTCCGCGGTGAAGCGGTAAACCGCGTGGAAACAAAAGGATTCTTTCTCTTGCGCTCACACATTGGAGCAATCTCAAAGACAGCTGTTCCCCTCCCGGGTGTCCCAAAATCTCCAACTTGATCTCTCTCTCACTCTCTTTTGCTCTTTCTTATTCACTCACTTTTCACTCTGCCATGTTTGTCACTGATATTTGAAAGTATCAGGAGGGAAAGGAAAGGGCCCACCAAAGTGGTAGAGAATAGAGGACACAGTTGAGTTGAAGCAGCCCCCTCCTCCTGTTTACTCTGCCCTGAGCTGCTCAGATACTCCATCCAGTCCGGATAGCTGGAATTCTGGAGCAAGGGAGCAATCCAAGCACCACAGAGGATACAAGTCCTGTCACAAGTTCTCCCTGCTGATCAGGGCAGATGACTTTTCAGCACCCACAAATTTAACCCATGGTGGGCGGGGTCTGTGCATAATGAAGGGATGTAAATCAAAGCGGTACACCGTAGCTGCAACATGTGGGTTTGCACTTAAAGGCAGAGAGCACTCCAATTACTGACTCCGTCACCCGGGCAGGATGAAAGTCAGTCGGTGTGGAGAGCTCGCTGCTCAGCCATGAGACTATGCTGTTCAAACCATGCGCTACAACTTGATCCAAGGAAGGGCTGTGAAATTATTTGAAAGACAGAACAGGATTTTCATTCATCAGGTTTTATTGTACGTTATCACATTTTCAGCTCCTGCAGATGGGACGAGCGCTGACAGCCATGATCAAATCCAAACTGTGGTAGCCATCGACTGAAAAGTGTCATAATTAACACCAGAGAGAAGTGTCTATGTGTGCCTGTCAGATTCCCTAACTGTTGCATTGAATTGCATAGGAGTGTTTATTTATTTTACTGAATTTAATTAAATCAAATCAGCATCTTGTAAGTTGATTTGCATAGATCTGTTTTTACCCAATGTGAAAAAAAGACTGGGTTGTGAATTCCCTACAAAATAGGACACAATGCAAACTTGGCAAGCGTTAACAAGATTACACATTATAATAATGAAGCATTTCAACTCTAGCTTTGCGTAACATTTTGCATTTAATCAGTGTTTTCTGCATTAATTGGATTTCTGGATCCCATACCTTACCAGAGTAAACAAAAGAACCACGAAAAAATGGTTGGGCCCTGACCTGGCAGCTCACCACAAACCAGCTCTAAACTAAATGGAAATGGAGTGCAGAGCCACTTACACCCTGGAGCTTGGAAAAAGAGCCAGCCTCCTTAGCAAATCTAAAGCATGGCAGGTTTACTGGTCATAAACACAAGAAAATATTAGGAATCCAAACATGGGATTTACGGTACTACTTAAAGGCATCTGGCACTGTTGAACTTTATGTGAAACGTGTAAACCCTTATGTAAAGCATTAGAACCTCTGCAGCTAGTTGGGCCTGCGCTAAATTGGTAAGAGCATGTTTTTTCTTTTATTGTATCTGCCCACCAGCAGCATAACTCATCTGATCTCAAAGCATAGAACCAAACACAGACTTGGAAACACTAAACTTTCTTATAAAAGTTAGACTGAATAGCCATAGCTCTTTCTCAACTCTAGGAAACCTCAAGTGTCACGAATGAGTGCTAAACACAGTTCACTGCACTGCACCACAATTACTTGGGTAGTTTATCGTAGTAAATGGCTGCAAGTTCAGGCAAACTATACTGTAGTCTTACCACGAGTAGTTTTCCTAAATGGAGCCAAAACCTCCTATGGAAATTCCTTAATTGTTCCTCCTCAAACCTGCACACAAATCCGCTCAGAGCAACTGTGAGAACTCCTAAGCTAAGACGATGGGGCTGACCCCGCTGCTGTGGGTGACCTCATGTTTCATCAATGACCTTAGTCATAGATTGGCAGACGGTGACTGGTCTGTGTCATTGACTGTTAGAATAAAATATTCATCCACACACAATGCCGACCGCGCACAGAGAGACGGCCAAGACGTACGCAGTAGTGACAATATCAGCAGCTCATCTGCTTTTCAGCGGCCATGAAATCCACTTTATTCGTTTATTTACTGCAGTTGATCATTATCTAATATGTCATGTTGAACAAGTTTGGGGTCTGAAGACCGCAGCTTTGGTTTCACAAACAAATCTGAGACTTTCCAAGTTTGTCCGCAAACTCCCATTTTCCTATTGTCCAAAAGAAAATTAGCAAATCATCATCTCTAAACCAGCATTTCAAAATCATTTGGAATATTGATATTTGATGCTGAACTGGTTGGATTATTATTAATTCACCTGTAATCAATACATCTTATCATTACCATGTCTTCCAGAAGCTGACAGTGACGCAGTGACTGAATGAATCATCTGGAATAATAACTCCACCTTCTGTCTCATAGTTTTAGCAGGAAAATGCTTTGTAAATGATTCTAAATGTAAAACTTAGGAGCAGGCCACCCCTCATTTTGACAGTATTACAAGTTCCAATCTCTATCAGACCCTCGACAGAGACAAACTGCAGTTTTAGCCCATTGTCATGCATAGAATACCATTTGTGGCATAGCATGTATAGAGTGTAGATCACTGTGTGCAGACAGCTGGCTTTTGCAGTCATGAAAGCACAGCAGCACAAGGATCGATCAGCTTGCTCAGCCCTGTGGAAAACTGCTGGGATCTGAAGAAAAATGTAGCTAATCACTTATTGCAAGCATGCTCGGCCTTGTAGGAACAAACTTACACCGACAAAATAATTAGGAATAAATAGGGCAGAATAAGCAGTAAATTAGGCATACATGCACAAAATAACTATGTTCATGGAGTGTACAAAAATTGGGCAGCCAATAAGTGTATACAGTGAGCCTGTTTGTATAGTGCACACCTCCCACAGCCACTGCCCTGTGCTAAGCAGAGAGGAAATTATAATCTGGAAAACACTGTGTGTGCCCTTCCAACACGCACTGCGCTCTATGTCTGGCACTCATCAGATGGGATTGTGGGATTGTTTGTGTTTAGTCAATATCCCATGTATTTATGCATGCTGTCAACAGCATGGCTACAAGGCCCTGCAGCAAGTTAAAAAAAAAAGTGTCAACAAATCCATCTGGATGGTTCTCTCTGTCAGGTAATATATCCTGAAGCTGACACCCCTCCTCTCACCCTTCGTGCCCCCACCCCCTCTATACATATGCATATTGTAGCAATGACTGGGCCAGATATTTAACTTGGAAGACTCGTAGTCCTTATCTGTTATGACAGCATTCATAAAAAATGTCAAAATGTGATGAATTGAAGGACAGGGGGAAAATTACAAGTGGAGCACGATGGTCAAATATGAAGTCATGTTTTTTCCATTAGCTTTTGTGAATCCTCTCTTTGTCTCTTTGGAAGAGGATCTGAGGAGATATAGTTTTGACTCCGGGTGTTTTTATACCCGTCGCCTCAAATATGATCTCGCAGTGCGTTCCTTCATGTGTGTGAACTGTGTCGACAGCTGAAGAATGTCATGTATATGTTTAACTGACAGTTTGTTGCGGACTCACTGGTCTGAATTCAAGAAGTCAACTTCTAAGTGATGTCAAAGCTGCTTTACCATGAAATAAAAGTTTATTGAACTCTGAATGTAACTGACCTTGTTCTGTTTATCTCTCTCTCTCTCCCTCCTCCATCCCTTTTGGCTGGAAAACCAAACGTCTTTCCTTGGATCGCCTTGAATGACTTCAGGTATGTCAAATCACTTTATATCACTGCAACAGTCCCAATAATACGATTACCTCCCTCCGCCTCTGCGCAGGCTTTCAAATGTTAGTTCAGCAAATGCATGTGCAAAAATATTTGAATAAGGAATCAACAAATGGTACTTGACACAATGCACAAGTTGCGGTTCGCTTTTGCAAACATTGCCGTCGACTACCATTAGAGAAAGTTTGAAGAAAGCTGAGCTAGCATCTTTCAGGGCCTCGCTGTTATGTATATTAATATGTAATGCAAATAAACACATTCATTTAGATGAAAGGCCACTAAGTACTGAGCGGGGACACTAAATAAGGCTTTGAAGTGGTCAGAAAACCACAGACCTTTTAATGTTTTTTTCCCCCTGTGAGTGTTAAATACCCGTCGTCTCTCGGTCCTTGTGTTTTTATGGCGGAGATGAAGCGTCTAAGTCGCCTTAAGCTCTTGTGTTCTGTATCTCTGGATTGCGTAACGGCAATTTGCACCCCACTTTTCAAACCAGAGAACAAAGTAGCGAAGCATAATATGCGACCAAAAAATCTCTCTGTTTGCATCCTCCTACAGCGCAGGCATGTTTTCTTAAATGAAAGGCCCCACTTTATGCAATAACACAAAGTCTTGGCTGTATTGGATGGCCTTCAAACCTGAGGCGTATTTCTCCTCCAGTGTTTCACGAAGCAAAGGACCTGTATTTCTAATAGGAGGAAAAAAAATTCTTGGCGACAAAGTCAAATTGAGAAACACCGAAATGGATAATGACAATATTTGGCGGTAGAGAGGAGGGAGGGGGGAACGGCTTTTAATACTGACGAGAGAGACTAAAGGATCAGTTCAGAAGACTTCTAATCCTGGGACTTAATTGCTGGGTTCTGGCAGCCATCTGAGGCCGCAACCAGCACCAACTGGGGCAATCAGAATATAATCTCATCAATCTGCTTGATATGGTCATTGCAGTGTGGATTAAAGTAATGCATATGATCCCTACTCAGTGTTTTTTTTTATTTTTTACACTGTGATATGCCCTCATTTATACAAAAGCCACCGCTGCTCAGGTTTATTCTTTGCTTCAGAATGTATAAAATACACAAGTGAGAGTTTGTGTGCCTACATGTCAAAGCAGTGACTAATTTGTGTTTGGTTTGAGTAATTAGCAGACAGAGCTATGGGCAGGGACGGAGCTGTGCGCAGAGCAGCTTGTAGCAGTTAAAGACTGGTTGTTGCTAAATCTCTGCCTCCTCTCCTGCATTCCTCCCCCTCCCCTCCCCTCCCCTCTCCTCGCATCACGTCTCTTCCCTGATTTAACCTCTCTTTACCTCATGCTGCTCAAATCTCCCCCACATCATACCATCATCATATTCTCTCCAGTGTCCGCTTTCTCTCCCTCCCTGACCTTCACACCCATTCTCTAACCCCAAACAACCCCCCCACCTCCCCACCCTGACCGCTTGTATGTACTGTATGTCTTACCTCTCCCAGTTTCTACCAAGTCCCTCTCCCTGCTTCCCTCCTGGCCTCCTTCTGCATGTAGCTCACTATAAATAATGCCACCTGTTGGGCCGGGGCCTTTATTGCACTCATGTAGGACCATGAGGGTCCCATATACAGGCCAGGGAAGTCATACCACTGGCACAGAGAGCTATGCCTGGCACTCACTGACTAATGAATTCACTAGCGAGGCCAGAGGGAGAATAGGTTGAGCAATGAGGCCAAGGTTAAAACAACTTGTGATTCCCTGCAGATAGGAGGATTTGACATGAAAACCTACAGGCATTTATGATGATGAACACTTGCCTGCATGTTCTGGCAGAGATATCCAATGTGATCTCAGTGTTTTTAACATGCAGATATGTACAGTATGTTGTAAGTGTGATAAAGCTGCAATCCAATATCGCTTCTTAGAGATGTCTAAAGTGGCGGCGATGCTCGGCCCAGGAATTGGGTAATCGATCCATGTTTCGCACTTTAAAAGCCGAGGGCACGGCGCTGGGGTTAGAGGGTCGAGCACTTGAAAGCACGCACAGTGGGATGTGATCGGGGTGTGGGCGATGGGGTCAGAGGTCAACTCTCTCAAATAGCCTCGGTGAGTACAACGGGCCATCGGCTCCTCCGGGCTTTGAAATGGGAGGCGGCGCTGGCTGCTCTCACGCTCATACCAGAGCCTGCCATCAGACACAGTTGTCGTGTCAGGTGTCCTTCTCCAAGAGGTTATTTTTAAGATGATGAAGGAGGGATTTATGAGTGTATTTGACAATCGCATAGTGCATTTATGTACAATCAGCAAATTAACAGTATCGTAAATCGCATGAATATTAATTAGAGCCTTGTTCTGCTGCGTTTTTCTCTCTCTTTTCGTCTCACTGTACATTTGACAGCGATCATTTGTGCAAATGAGAAGGCATGTAAATGTGACTGATTCAACATTGCTGGCTGGTAAATCATTTGAGTTACTAAGGAGGAGGATAATATGTCCAGTTAATTAGCTCCTGCTGCACATCCATAAAGAAGAAAATGCCACCCGGCTCCACCGGACAGAAAATGACACTTTTCTCATGACATCTGTCTCGGGGGCACTTTTCTTCATCTGCTAATTACTGTCTGATACATCTGCAAGGGACAGAACTGCCTCTCGTCCTCCTTCAAAGGGACACGCCATGTCAGCCTGTTCTTTACGCCAAATCAATTAGTCATCAAAAGTCCCTTGGAGAAGAACAGTTAACCTTTATCTCCATCAATGTTTCATTAGTTTTATTATTCCCTCGCCAGCACCGCGTTTGCTCTCTTGCTGAAATAAAAGCGAAGCCCCGTGGTGGTTAATGTAAATAAAAACATAAATGTGGTCATTAGTATGCTCTCTGTTCTCTCACAGACATGCTGTTTAAAAAGTGTTTTAATGAACGTCTCTCAGACACTTTCTTTCATGGATTATTCAGAGGAAAAGAGTTCATACTGCTGACTGTAGATGGACAATAGCGGAAATGCCTCTGCATCTCTCCGGCAAAGTCAGGTACACGCACAAATTAACTTTCCATGTTTCGTCCTGAAAAAGCAATAAGAGGATGTTCTCAGACTGACACGAGTTCACATAGAGGATTGTGGTTATTGAGACTGGCAGACTGTTCTAAGTTTACGCAAGTAACTCATCTCTGGACTGTAATGAGCTTTATGAAAGTAGCTGAACTTGGATTGCTTTTGTTCTATGAACTTTAGCATGGTGTTGCAATTACCCTGTTTGCTGCTGTTCTGTACAGACTGCAGTTGGCAATCTTTTGGAAGACCAGCATTGTTTGTTGTTGAGGTTGATAGATATGAAACTTAACAAATCCGCCCACTGTAGAAGACACAACCAGAGGATATTTGGTGTTTTTTCTTTCAAATTCAAATATCTGTGTAAACTTCAAGCACAAACAAACATGATCACAAGATTTAAAAGCCTCCACAAGATGCTAAGTTAATGATCTGCAAACACAAACACGCACACGTAAGATCAGACATGGATATTGTGAGAATACAGCTGGTAAAAAGCTTAATGACACCGAACATGAAGCTGGATCGCATTAACAAAACTGTTTTCTCCAGTTGCCAGAATGGCTTTTTTTTCTCACTTGTGATCTCTTAATTGGATCGTGAGCAGGGTGACGGCTAGGTGGGAACTCCTGCTGCTCGCATTTCCCCACATCCACACAGTCCAATCTGCAGCGTCTGCCTGGGCTGCTGTGCCTGTGTCCCACTCCATTAGCACAGAAGTGACGGCAGGCTCAAGCGACAGCCCCAAACAGGAGGAAGTGGAGGACTGTCGTCTTCTGCTCCTCTCCGCGTAGGACAGAGTTGCTGGGATAGGTGGCAGCCAGGCAGCCAGGCAGACGGCAGCTGGCTGCGCCTCAGCTCATCTAATCACAACTCTCCTCTCCCCGCCTCAGCACAGGCATGTCCTTATTTCCTATATGGGTTTTCTCCATGCCTGAAACCACTTATTGTTGACACATGACAGGGTAATAAGGGTGAAGTTGGAGTCATTAATTCTGGCATTGTCAGCACCCACATAACAAGCTGAGCCAATTGAAAGCAGTAGTGCAACAGTTCCAACCGCTTCTATCAGAGAATATGCTGTAGTAGCTTCCCCCTGTACAAACTTCTGGAAATGACTAAATATTGTAGGGTAGTGTTATTCCAACATTCAAAAAGAAATGTGTCATGTGCCTTTAATGTGAACTTCTCTGCCATTCAGAACACAGAAAGATCTGATTGGTGAGAGCTTCATCTCATCTACCTGTTCAACTCAACTACTGCTGTTCTGGCTTTGTATCTTGTTTTTTAAATACATTATGGATCATTTCAAGTTTATACATGGATGAAATTAAGCTGATGATATATTAAAAAAGGTCAGAATACTTGATATGTTATGATAACTAGGGTTGTGTCATACTGTATATACATAATATTCCTGTGAATTGTTGTATTCCTGCAACTTGGCTGCCTGTAAAACATTAAGCGTACAGTAGTTTATCCAGGCAGCAGATCCAGATGTTTTAAGTTGGTTTTGGAATGACCCACTGATGTGGGTTGTTTTTGAAAGTGATGACCTGCAGTTGGTTAAGTGTGAGGACTGTGGTCGATCTGCTTTTTGAGTTGCTTTTAGCACACACATTATAGTTGTATGTAGCATTATGCTATACCCTGATTTTAGTTTGTTGAATGTAATTTGGTAGAAAAAAAAATGTGTCAACATGATGCATACTCAAAATACAGCAAGAGTAGGCCCATGGAGTTTATTTATGTAACAGCAAGAGCTGCAATGAATTCTCTGGCTGCGATGGTTGAGCCACTTTCATAACTTGGCTCTTGTTCCTCTCAACTCAGATTAGGGCAGAAAACAAAACAAACAAAACAAAAAGTAGAAAGTACAGTAAAGAGGTGCCTTCCTCTATGAAGTCTTCCTGAACTTGGCTCTTAAAGATCATGTAGTAGTTGTAAAAAGGAGCAAAATTACAAAGAAATACTTGTGCTTGGTATGAATGTCTCTCTTCCTCTTTATTTAGGTTTTGGGCCTTGCTCTGACTCATTAGCAGCAACACAATTTACCCAGCAGAGGCAGTCATGCAGATGGGCAAAGGTTCAAACTGATGGGCTTTGTCACCTCACATTAGTCCTGCCAGTGATGATTAGAAAGAATCCACCGCCCAAAATTCCTAGTGATCGGGATGCTCATCTTGATGAGAAAAGCCATTGTGGATTGGGTCTTGCTCGCTTTCCCTTTTTTGTCACCACTGAAGTTTCTTCCCAGGAAAAAAAAAATAGCACCAATGAAATGCCCATGGCAACAACACAATAAGCAAATACAAGGCAAGATTAATGAATACAAACTTACAATGAATCCCCAGTGTCACAGAGTAATAGTAGTAGTTAGACTGTCAGTGCCAACAGTGCAGAGAATGGTTTTGATATTGTCTAGCTGTTATATAAGTGCCACGGTTTAGCATGTAGTGGAATTCAGAGCTCATCGACCAAATGCCACAGAGCTGTTTTTGAATACAGCGCAAACTGCTATCATTTAGCTACAGTTTGGAAACAGTAAACAGTCCCCGGTGACAGATGCACCCCTCTATTTCACGCTCATGCACAGTCCCGTTCCTGTCGCAGACGGAGCACACAGCCATCCGGTCTACCAGACTGTCCCCTTGTATTTCAAGCTCACAAAAATTCACCTTCCCAAAATTGGAGCCGTCTCGAAAACTTGGAAAACGCTACTGTGCACGCAAGAGTTCATTTTTCACTGTCAGCAAATCGGCCATTTCCAGAACAAAGCCCATCAATTTTTACAGTCATTTTTATGTAGCATGCTAGCAAAAACAAAGTTTTGTCGGAGGATAATTGTTTGCTGCCAGCACGGGGCTGTCAGCAGCCTTTTGGTTAGTTCTGCTCTTTAAAGGAACACTGAGGAGTTGGAGGATGCTGCGTCTTGCAGGAGTCCACTATGGGCTGGTTATTCTGACGATTATTGAACTGGATACTGGTGCTTTTTTATTCAAGTGAAGCTGTCTTCACCTCTTGCGATCTATTAATTGCATTTTGAATAAACTGCTCATTAAGAGGAGCTGTCATGGTTCTGTTGGCAGCGAGACACTTTGACATTAATTGTCTCCTGAGAATATTGTTTTGGTAGAACGTCCCTTTCTAATTGACTCGTAATTCATTCCCACTATGTATGCAGCACAACACATTGTGCTCCGTGGAGTCTTGCATCTTTTTGCTCTTTGTAGGTTTCACAAAGGGCTTTTTTTATTAATAATAACTGAAATGTGAAGGTGTTACTTTGTTTAGCTGAGCAAATATGACAAGTATTATTATGAGTTATGGCTTTGTTGATGCTGCAGAGAGTATAACGGGGCAAATATACGGTGTGAAATGGTTACTGGGAGAATTGAGGAATTGCAAATCATAGACAGCCTCTCATTTGGGGTTCATGAGCGCGGTGCGGTGTGTGATCAGCAGTGGGGAGCCTGTTCAGTGGGGTGCCATCAAGGGCCCGTCTGCTCTTATTTGAAGCCACCCCAAGTGATTCATTAAATGATATTGGTGACCCAAGCAGGCTTTGGGAAGGAAACCAAAACCGCAGGCATTCCCACCTCCCATTCCCACCATCCATTCCCGGCTGGAGACGAGAAAGCAAAGTCCTCTTGCTGCAGACATGCTCCGGTGGCTTTCCCAACTTTCCCTACGTGCTAAAATCAAGCCGTAATCCAGTGTAAGAGAAGTTCCAGCTTCCCACACACATACATCCAAAGAAATCAAAAGGCAGAGATCTGGTCTTATAACTCTTAATAAGACACTAAAATGTATGTAAACATGTTAATACGTTTGTCTCTTATTCAGGGCTTAGTTAGTGCTTTAGAAGTAAATGCTGCATCAGACCATGAAAAACCCCATCAGCAAAGTGGCAAAGCTGCTACCAGTCCCAGACTCTAATCTAGTTGTAACCCAATCCGTGCGCGGGGTTTGTGTGTACAAACGAGGCCCGCTCAGTCACTTCAGCCCCGGAGCTTGTGGTCTGCATTCCGCCTGTCGCAGACACAAGCTGTCTAAATAAATGCTCGCTCTCGCCGCTTTATTCTGGTGGCAGCTTGTGTTCGGGGGGGCCTCGGGCGCTTTCATGCCAACATCCATGCTGCACACATGCTCGTGAACATCCGCAGACCAAAACAGTGGCGTGCTACCAGGCTAACGCATATACAACACACAGCAGACACCAGCTGGGGACCTGTTAACAGCCCAATAGCATCGGTCTGTCAGTGAACAGCTTGGCGCTGGTGGTGTCTGTTGAGGCTTGTGCCAAGCTGCGTTGCTTACAGCAGTTCAGGGCTTTCAGTTGGCACTCGGTGCTGGTATCACATGTGCCAGACCCTATAGCCATGTGCATTTTGCCCAGGCTATACAATTAGCCCTGAGAGCTACTCCTCCCATTGTGCAGGCAGCATGTGCAGGGGCTAAATGGTTCCTAAGTTTTTAAATCAAGCATTTGATTTTGGCTGTTGAACAGTACTTATTTCAAGGAGTTAGTCAAGTGAGTTAACCTCGGTTTAAATGGGATTTGAGCGCTGCCGTGTCACAGAATAAGGCTTCATTGTTGTTCTGAACCCACATGTTTACATTTTGCATGCGCCCTCTTCTTCACACCTCCCTGTGTGGCCTGCTCCAGTAACATCTCCGAGACCCCACCCCTCTCCCAAATGCCAAAACATGTCAGAATCTTAAAGGCCTGTAACAGGAAAGCATTTCATTTCATCAGCAATAATTACACTGTATTCAAGAAGAGAAGAGACCTTCATCCTTCTCGTAATGAAATAATGACGGAAAAGAGCGATCAAACGGAGCCATCCAACAGACACTGGATATGATTTTTTACAGATGTTCAGGTTTAAAAGTAGAGTTGATGATAATTTTCTTAAATTTTATCTTGGGCCCAGGAAATCATCTTGCAATTATTGCTTGGTAAAGTCACTGCTGCAATTGAAGGATGCGAAATTAGATTCCTGATAAGGTCAAGGGGAAAAGACTCTACCTCAAGATGTGACAAATGAGGGATGACAAAAGCATGTGTGGCTTCTGGACAAGTTGTTTAACTGAGTCACAGCCAGGGATGTTCACGCATGAAATGTAAGGATTTATTTCTTTTAATAAAACACTCCTAAAGCAACCTTCACTGACTGACTGAGTGACTGAGTGAATATGATTTAACATTTTCTATCTAAAGGATATTGTGGTTTTTCTGTGAAGCATTTTCTGGACTTTAATCCGTCAGTACCAGAGTCAGCTCTGCAGCAGTCCATGACATTTTCAACATCTCCTCCTGATGAGGACAAATAACGAACCTCTTGAGTTTGGCTCCAACGTTGACTGAACACAGGAGTGCCGGTGTTTGTAATGATCTAATAATGTGGACGTATCTGTGACAGTTTTGGCTTGTGCTGCTTAAAATTATCAGCAGATATTTAGTATCTTTGACGGCCTTTGGTAGCACAGCCTCGGGATAAGGGGGATTGGACTTTGCGTGTGGAACCTTTAGAGTGCATTGAAAAAAAAAGGGGGGCTGCATAAAAGCTCCAAAAAGTTTGTTAACTTGGATTCCTCCCCATTCCCCCTCCTGTGTCGAACCACAGAGAGAGCCAAAGCTTTGGTGAATCAAAAGCACAGATTGACCCTGTTCCATCTCTTGTCATCGAGTCTCATTAAAGGCTCGGGTTTTGAGGTCACAAGCATCTGGATTTAAAAATAGGACCCCAAATTGCCCTGTTGTATCCTCATTTGGTTTGTTTATTTACTTCATGTAGGCCGTGCATCATGCAAAGCATTTTCTTGGGCGCCTTTTGTTCATTATGCTTGTTTGCACATTGTTGCACTTCGATGCAAATACCTTGATGAATCAGGCCCAGATGTCGGCGTTGGAATGCCAGAGGTAGGCCTTGGCAAACGCGCGTTGGCCACCCCTCAGCTCAAATAAATACAGTCAACACTGAGCACGTCAATTATTTCTGCCTCCGCGGCCAGAGTCAACAGCCACGCACTGCACTGTCCAGCCATTACACATCTCAAAATTAATTTTATTACAAATCTTGACAGGGAAAATAAAACCGTAATGGTGCTGAGTTTTAAATGCGGCTTCTAATGACTTGTAGGAGCAGTCGCTTTTTAAAAAAAAACAACAACTGTCCCACCCCCTCACCTCCAGCCCCCTGACTCCAGACGGCAGTGTTTCAATAGGCTGCTTCAGGAAGTGCCAATTAAAATTCAGCAAATATCTTTTATGACACTTATTGCAGCGGAGTCGCCGCAAAGGTCGACTAGATCCAGTGATACTGTCAAGTAGGAGACGGAAACTTGGATCTATCTTTTCTCACTCTGTCACACACATGTATAAATGTCTAATATCTTTGGCGTGCGCCGGAGAGCTCAGCGGGTGACAGTGTGGGAGTGTTGGGAGGTTTTTTATTTTTTTCAGATATCAGCTGTGACTAGTTTCACTTTGTGGTAGTAGAAATGTTGGCCAGGGCGATTTGTTATACCAAGCATTTTCTATGTGGGAAATATTGATAATGGAAAAGAATCAAAGACGGATTTAGGTTGGCGTATAAACTCAAACAACCAATTCTTTTTTAGCAATACATGCTTTTCCTCCTAGCAGTATAGGCCAAAAATAAATTTACATCCCATAAATAAACAGCATTCAGCTTATTCCTCCGTTTGTCGTGCATTCAGACTCTGCAGGTTTGCTTCTCTCTGTATACAAAGTGGAGTCACGCAGTTCAGAAAAGCCACAAACTGTGCCTGTTGGTTTGTCTGTAGCCTTTGAACGATTTTGCCATCCGGCACAGGGTGGAAATCCCAAAGCTGATCAGTGTCCCCGCTTCACTGCATCGTTGAAATTTCTTGCCCAAGTTGAAACATTTTAAACCGGAGGGGATGATTTCTCTTACTCGCTGTTTGCCGGAGTGAAGCTGTTTCTATTTGCAACGCTAACGTAGTATACACTGCGCTTTAGTCTTCAAATTTGTGAGTTAGACATTGACACCACACACACAAGAACCTGCTTTGCAAACGCCACTGGAGGAGTCCCGAATTGGAAATTCTAGGTGCCTGCTGCCTCTTCCCTGAGCATATCTTTTTTATGCATCAGCAGTCTGATTTAAAAAGGGTCAAAGCTTGCTTGCCTCTTATGTCAAACACATTTCCCCAATCCTGCTTGCCTGTCTGATCTCAGCTGCATTTTATTCAGCTCAGCATTTCCTCTTCAGAAAAAAAAGAAGCTCCACTCCTTCCTAATATGAATGCAGGAGTCATATATTATACATATACAACAGAAGCTTTAGCACATGTATAGATTTACAGACTGTGACCTGTGTCAGACATGAAGAGGCGGTGAGTGTCGTCTACACTGGATTAGAGTTGAATGGCATGTGAGTGTAACTGTTGCAGCCTGTGCAGGGTCAGAGGTCACCGCAGAGTGATTTGAGGGCTATGTACCCATGTATTTGGTAATCAATGTGTAACCTCCAAACTTAGCAAGGCCAAACGAGTCGAGCATACTGATTAAAAGTAGCAGGAATACAAATTAAAGCTGCATGTTGCATTATGTGCTTATGTCACATTTGTTGGTGAATCTGGAGTTTGGAATTTGGAGGTGTTTCCATTAACCTGTGCAATTACTAGCTAAAAAAATTTGGAATTTGAAATCTGGTTTGCATGACTTCCCATTTTGAGCTTATTCTACAAAGCAATATTTTTCAAAAGTCAAGTTGTCACACAATTCGTGGCCCCTGCTGTATCCTGCTCCAGGGAGCCGGCTCCGTCCCAGAGGCAGACTGCTGGAAATCTGTCGTCACTTGTAATTGGAAGGAGATCGTGAGGAGAGGAAACCTCGCTTCATTAGCATAACATCTCACTCAATGGAAACACAGACTATACACCATTTGCAATCGCGTTCTCTAAAAAATAAATACCTTCTCTCTCAAATGCAAAGAAAGCCCAGTGTTTTCTGCGCCGATGATCTCATGCAGTCAGCTGGAGCGCCTCTGTGAGCCTGGAATTCCCACATTTCAATATGGAACGCGGCCGTTTTCCCCACAAGAACTCATTTGCTGCGACTTGCTGTTTGGACAGACAGATATGTTCTGGTTTCCTCCCACTTCTGTCTATACAATGTATACTTACTCCAGACTATTACCTTAATGATCTGCAAACTACCCTGAATTTCAAGTAGGCGCTGGTGCCGTCGCTGGGCCAGCATCCCAGCGCTCAAGGGCAGTCTGCACTCCAGCAGACCTGCCTGTCGATAATTTCCCAATCCCCTTCTCACTTTGCAAAGTAAACACACGTCTGCTCTCCAATTAACTACTACAGTTCCTTGAGTGTTATTGGTGGGCGAGTACGCTGCGCCTGCAATTATTTAGGCCGCTCACAGCATCGCTTTACAATAACATTTTTCTTTGCCGCAATTACCACGTTGGAGCAGCGAGAAAATTAGGATCTTTTTGTATTGTGGGACAATTAACCCCGTCTGGGTTGACCTGTCACGTTCCAAATGTGTTTGAAGAACCTTTAATCTACTTTTCTATGGAGCCAACGTGGTCTCACCTCCGATGATCCCTGCTTTGTTCAATTCATTTGAACAGATATGTGGTCATATCTCCTTATTGCAGTATTAACGTGATAAACTGCTCCATAACAAGCTACAGAGTGTGAAACACAATGAGATGGTTTGTGCTGAATTGGCTATAAAAAGCTGTTCTTTCAAACTAATTCAAAAAATAACATTGTGGGCCCTTTGTTACATCATAAAAAAAAAAAGAAAGTGGCAACACATTTGATGTGATTTGGAGATTATTATTATTTTATTTGTTTTTAACTGTTTTGCCTCTTGGCAGCGGTTTGCTAAAGATGCAGTGGTGTTTTTTAGTCTGCTGTGGGCCATGTAGTTTTCAGGGGCAGGTGAAGTGAAATCAGTGGAACAGCTCTTCAGGAAAACCAAAATAGAAGAGGTAACAGGAGGTTGTAATTAGCAAATTAGTTTGGTTTTTGTCGGGAAATGGTCATAAATGTGGTGCTTTATCAGGCCTGTTTCCTCTGTCCGCTGTCTCCGTAGACCTCTGTCCAGATTTATAGCCTCGCTGTTTTGTTTTTTTTCCCCTCAGTGCTTTCCTGTGTCAGATACAGACAGAGAAAGTCAGCCACATTATTGCATTGTGGCGCCATCACAGCGCTTTTTATTAAAACCTCCGTCACTGGGAAATTTTCCCGTCGTGAATCGTCTTAATTTCCCATAAATCTCACCGTCTCTCTCTCAAACTTCTCCAGCATTCGATAAGAGCCGTCACGTTGTTGTGAATGTGTCATTGGGTGGTGCAGCACCTACACTTGCCCTCAGTCAATCAGCCCCCCCCTCACCCTCCTCCCCTCCCTCCTCTCCTCTTCATGTCATCAGCAGTCTCTTCCTCGCAGCAGAAGGCTGGAGTTATCCTCTCCAGCTCATCAGCGTCCCCTCTGACCCTCTTGTTTACCCATCCTCTTCTTTTCTGGAGGCTGGCATGGGTTGGTAATGATCCCCCCCCTCTCCTCCTCTTCCTCCGCCTCCTCCTCCTCCCTGTCCTCTGAGGCTGCTCCTCTCAATTCCCTCACCTCCTGTTTGTTGTGGGCGGCAGGCTCAGGGAGCGCTCAAGCTTTTCTATCACATATGGTAAACAAACAAGCAATTACTGCCCCAGTGACCATTTACAAAACAGTAATAGCAGTTTCTTTTTGGGGATTATTGCACTCCCAGTGTCTCTCCCCCTTTTGTTTTTGAGGCATGCGGTCCATGAAAAGGTCTGGGTGAAAAAGTGCACTTCCCAAACTCGCTTCCAAACTCTTAAAAAATGGTTGTAATTTGAAACATACACACGGCTACGAACAAAGACAACTATGTTCTCTTCTACTGCACTGACTTCCCAATCATCGGGGTAAAAGACGCTGCCTCATTTCCTCTATTTTTCTGTATTAGTAATTCTGATGAAAGGCAGGGCTTTCGCTGCCTCCCAATGTGAGAGAAGGTCTTTGGAGGTTTCCCTTCGCTGCAATCGATACACATACGCATGCCTGGATTTAATCAAGGTTGCAATATTAGTGTTAACACCGCAACACTAATTGGCTTCCTGTACAGTCGACAGCACGGCCTTAATCTTTGCTGGCAATCAAAAAGTTGCCAGACATTATTCAATGGACGTCGAGCGCACGGTCACATTAAAGATCAACTGACAAAGGTGGCTGACGTTGGTTTTAATCTTTTACAAGATGTGAAAAGCAGTCGCAGGAGCCACCACAGTGAGACAGATGCCGGTTCTTTCATGATGAATACCGACTACTGTTCTTCCTCTATGACCTCAAGCCCCCGGAGGGCCACATTTAGAAGTAGGAGCCAATAATGGGACTTAATATTCTTCATTATTGGCTATGCTGGCTGGATTTGTCCATGTTCATTATTATGATCTGTTTCTTCATAATATCTGAGGAGCTGCTTCAAGTCTCACATGACGACGTCTCCTCTCTGCATCATCTATTAACTCTCCCTTTTCAATAAGGTGGTCCACTGTATTTAAGTTGGACATCATGTGCCCACTCTGTTTCTCTGCTCTACTTGTGCAAACTCTTCACATTGCAGCTTCTGCCGCTGCTGGTGTGGCATCCGTAAGCAAGCTCGCTTTCCAACCAAGTCCATTCCTGAGACGGCCTCGGTGGGAAACCGTGTGAGGCCCCAAGCTGCTGCTGCCGCTGCTGCTGCTGCTGCTGCTGCTGCAATCCTGCAACTCACTGCTGTTTGTTATTATCAGCCGGGCCGCAAACACCACTTCAAAGTGGAAGCTGTTCTCCTGTCTGCTCTGTAGGTGGCTCTGGATCGTGTTGATTCAGTCTTAAATATTTAATTCCCCACTGAAATCCTAAAGAATCACTAAGAGTTGCTGATTGTGCATGTTATTGTCCTCATTCAAATATTATTTTACACGCTTGACAAACATCACTAAAAACGGAGGCTGTTGTTTCAGATTAGCAGCAGCAGAGACTTGGAAATGGAGACAGATCTGCGCTTATTTGCAGATTTTCTCATTCATTCACAGTGGACGTCCGGCTCCGCCCACTGCATCTGCGTCTGCTTGTTTGAGCATTAGGATGCTTCATGAGGTTTGTTTCCATATAGTGGGTAAAAATGACATTTGTGTTTGTACTCAGCTACAGGCTGATTTGTTTCCTATTGTGTTGTTTCTGCTGTTGTTTGGGAGGCAAGATTTCATATCCAGGTCTCCTGTTGATAGTAATATTGTCCATTGGCTTTACAGATGTAAACACAACTATAGTTCTGTACACAGTGTGTTCGGAGTTATTTACCCATAATGCTGGCTTCATGGGAAACACATTGTTGTCACGCACATCACAGATAATCACATTCACATTTTTTCCACACAGACTATTAGGAAAATATTAAACAAAATAGTTTGATGTAAAACCTTCATTACAGATAATCTTTCTGCACTTCATAATATTTAATCAGAAAGAGACATGTTTGCTCCGGAGTTTGGACTTCTGTGAGTTCAACATTTCCCATATTATTATATCATTTGAAGGGGGAAGTTCATAGCTCCGCTGTCCAGTCGCCTCCTCCCTGAGCTCGGTCTAAGCTTGCAGGAAGTAATAACGTCAGAGCGATGAGGGCAGGTATCAACTTCTTAAATACTCTGGTTTCACCCCAGAGGAAAAATTCATGTCCAAAATATCCACAACAACAGTCTGTTAATGTGCCGTTGCCCCAGCCGGCTGTTTGGTTGAAGAAGACACTAAAGTCCTTGTGCTGGGGAGAACACAGGGGACGCAATGCCTCATCTTTATTGTGCTCCAGAGAGGCCATCCAGAGCTGCTTCGGCTTCAAATTAATTCCTGTCTAAGGTATAATGTACAACCTTGCTATAGTGTCATTTTATGCTTTGGTCTCTCACGTTGCATTGGAAAGGATGGATGATTTGGCATGTTATTACCTCGGCTAAGGAAAGATCATGCCTTATCTTCGCAAAAGGCCAAGACAAAACACAGCAATTACCCCGGAGAATTGAAATGTCAAGGCAGGTTTAGCATTTCCAGCAATCGAAATTGGATTTCAGACATACTTCTAATGTTTGATAAAAGTAAGATATTGAAGTCTGAGTGTAACTGTCCTAGCAAGTTAGAAAAGGCACAGCTCCTAACTCTGTGTGACTGATGCAAAAACAAACATTGTGGCTTAGTTTACCATAGACTCAAGTCTTGTAATCAACTGTAATTAATTAGCTTCTGAATGACCTGATGAAACTTAAATGACCAAAGCTGTTTTTGTACATCCCCTTCCTTTTAATTAGTAATCAGAGCTGTGGTTACGGTGGGTAAAAGGGCCACAGTATGGGGATTAATGAACTTCTAATGGCTTCGTTTTAATGGAACACTTTTCCTTGCAATTTTATTAGGCCCGCTATTATTACCTCAATAACTGTAGTCATTTTGAGTGTTTTGGTCTTCTAGGACA
Organism: Decapterus maruadsi; assembly: GCA_030347415.2. Taxonomy (NCBI): domain Eukaryota; kingdom Metazoa; phylum Chordata; class Actinopteri; order Carangiformes; family Carangidae; genus Decapterus; species Decapterus maruadsi. The sequence goes on from CM064898.1 coordinate 19,957,694, forward strand.
AAGATAAGTCAGTCAAGAGCAAATTCATCATTTTGATGTGGCTTTAAAAAAAAAAGCTTACGCTATGAGAAATAAAACACACCACAGGGAGAAAAATGAAAAAGATAAAATCAGACATATACGGGAATAACCTGTCGGAAGCAGCAGATTTTACAAGAATGAAGGAAATGAAGATGGGAGATTATCGTCACATGTGCGACCAGTCCGTCTCAAGTTAGTCCTCAGGATCCATCTTGTGCCTCTCAGAGATTTGAAACCGAGGAGAAAGCCCTTTTGCTTACAAGCTGCTGTCACCACCTGCCAAAGAATCCCCAAAAGCTGAGTGGTGAAGTCAAAACAGCTCGTGACCTTGTCTGAAGCATCTAACCCCTCTCCTGGTCCCTAGTGTGCTACATTTTTGCACCATGGGAAGCACCTGTCTGCCCAGCTTCCCCCGAATACACCCAGGACATCACTCAGTGCTGTTTAGTGAAGGAGTCTTTAAAGGTAATCCAGAGGCAAGAGCTTGGAGAGGTCTCTGCCTATCCATTTGGCACATGCGGAACCATTAGCGGACAAGACAGGAACAAAGTATTTTCAGAGAGGAAAATTTAGAGGGGAAAAGGAAACGTTTCTGGTATGGGAAATGTCAGCCGCCTGACATCTGCTTCCATGAATGTGTCATCTGAGAGCTTGATGACTGAAAAAGAGCATTATTCAGAAATATGATGAGGCAAATTAAGTAATTTCTCAATTTGGATTTAGATGAAATAGTCCGACCCTGCCAGTGAAATCATTTTCTATTTGTGTCAAAAATGTTTAAAAAAAAGTTAGAATTCATACTTTGTCTGATAAAGCGACCCGGGGAAAGAAGCAGAAGAGTCGTCCCGAGGGGTTTGTCACTCCGCGGCGATAAAAGACAGACCCACCTACATCCTCCTCTGCGCCTCCACTGTGACTTCACAAGCCCCACTGTCTGTCGCAGGGGTGAACGCTGAGCAAAGACAGGTTGCTAAAGCTGGAGACTGTGCGCTCCGAATTCCCACACCCTTCTCTCGCCTGCGCCTCTTTTTCCTTTGCATCATGCGCCTGGCACCGGCACAACCTAAAGCGAGGCCCGTGATCTGAGTCCAACTACCCACTCCACAAATCACACAACAACAACGGGGTGAAGGGGCTTTTCATGCCGGGGGTGTACTCTTACCCTCTGCGGTAAGGTTTCACATGCGTAATGTCTTCTGGCAACGTCACGCTCATGTCCTACGTCTTGTTATGTGACAGGATAACAACTGAGCTGTTTACTGATTGTACAACATCGCTGAACAATTGCACTATTGTGTGCTTTTGACACCACTTTTTTTTTGTTTCACCACTGAGAAGGGAGCTGCAGACAAATGGTGAAGGAGCTTTGGGTAAATTTATCCCCATGTCAGAGAAACCATAGGGCTGACTTTGCATTAAACATGGTAATGTCTGTGTTGGGTTGGCCTGTGTTATCCATCAGACTCTGTGGGAACAGAAACGCACTTATCTGCTTTTAATACCACTCTCATATCTGTCAAGGAAACATGACGCTGGGGCCAGCAGTTGGTTAGCTTAGTTGAACTTAGAGCCTGGAAAACAGGGGGGAAAGCGCCAGCCTGGCCCTGTGCAAAGATAACAAAATTAGCCTATCAGTATCTTTAAAGGTCATAACAGGTTATATCAGGTTTGTTTAATCAGAGCTTAAACAGATAGCAGGTATGGACTGCTGTGTTCATGAACTAATATTGCTTTAATCAGAAGTGAAAAACATACATTTTATCATTTGAAACACTTTGATGTCAGCAAAGTTTTTCTAATAACTCGTGTCAGTTTTGAGACATATGAATTTTGTCACATTCAAAAGTACAAGCTGGTCACACAGAGAACAGTGAGGTAAGCCTTGGCAAATCACACCAAGGACCACTTATTAGCACAGTCCAAGCCTGGTCCTGCCCATAAAGGCCCATTCAATCAAAAGTTATGTGGAAACCATTGTTGCAAGATTATTGTAGTGTGGCTGTAAATTGTGTGTAAGGCTCATTATCAAAGGGGCCTCCCTGGCAGAGCTTTGGCACTGGGGAGCCCGACAAGCCAGGGTCTCACCATCTGTAAGTGTAGTAAGCGAGGGGAAAAAAACTCTTGTGCTTCCACTGTATACATGGCGTTAGACAACTTCTCTCTTGGGCCGAGGCCAGAGCTCAACAAAGTTTCCCAAGCTTTATTGGGAACGGTAAAAACCTTTGAATATGGCGGATCAAGCTGCTGGGAGAAGTCAAACTACCAGTCATTGAGCAGAACGAAGCATATGGTGCATCAGTGGTAGTGAGAAGGACTGAGACTAGTTTTTCCCACAGGGTCAGTAAAGAGTGGTGTGTGTATCTGATGCAGTAGGTTTTTGAAGCAATATGATGGGATACAGTATCACAGCACGTTGAGTTCAAACACAGAAATCACAGCAAGGAGGAGGTTTATGTGGTAATGAACTTTAAAAAGTCTCCTCCATGACATCCATCACTTGATTTTTATTAGTAGTCCTAGTCGGTGTGTTCATACAGTATGTGCAGAGGTTCAGTAATGCATTCTAACCACAGCTGCAGCACTGAAGTACATAGGCCTACTTACTGCTCATGTTTGCTAATAGTGACTGCAGGTGTAAAGAGGAATCAGAGAGTCTCTGCTGCGATCCGGATATTTCAACTGACAAGTTTTCAAACTCAATTAGAGGACCTGCTTTTATGTGCATGTTGTGATAATTCATTGATCAGAACAATGAGCTCATTAGACGTTGAAGCACAGAGAAACCTGACAAAAACATCCAAGGGCCTCGCAACGCTGGCAGAGATTATCTTATCAACTTGAAAGGAGTCTGTTGACAACCTGCAGTAAATGGCATCATTAGGCACAGAGATATGGCTGTCCTATTAGGATTCTCGAACAGAGATCTCTGGGAGCATGCAGCTGATTCCCTCCTTGTCCTCATTCAGCCTGTCTCAATCAATGCAGCTGAATTTTGGGTCTCGGGCCGGCCAACAGCAGATTGAGTCAATTGCTGCACTCCTAGTAACCAGGCTGGTGTTGTTAAGATGTTGAGCACATGGAAACAGCAAAAATATACAAGCAGGGATGGTGTTTTTAATTTATTGTAATTTATTATATGAGTTAGCTTTCTCCCAGGATTGAGAAATAACTGTTACCAATCTTACATTTGAGAGTATACTGATGACTGGCAGCTGAGCTTAGTTTAGCATTGTACTGTAAGGCTGGAACGTTATACAGACGAAAAGAGTTGTTTTAGAGGCAAATGCAGAGACTGCTTGCCGAAAAACTGCCCATGAAGGCAACACGCATTAATTTCAGGTCACAACTTGTCCACCAGAGCGTTTTGGAGTTGTTGGATTGTGTATTTGATGAGTTTGATGAGGGAAACCAAGACATCCCATTAGCGTCGCGGACAGCTCACGGCTCTGCTCCGCCGTTCTAAAAACAGCTTGCACCGACAATTAAAGGTAAGGAACCTACTCCTAAAACTATAGAGATTATGGCGATGGATCAATTCGCTAAAATGTTGAGCCATCCCATTAAAGCTCTCTAATTAGAAAAAAGGAAGTACAATTTCTTGTTTAAGTTTAATATCATAATTTGCCACTGGGTACTTAAACTAAGATCCAAATCCAGAGTATCTGTACTGTACATGTAGTAAGTCACTGAAGAAATCCTGTCATCTTTAAGGATACATTTTGTCCTGTTTTGATCCCATCGCAGACTGATTTATACATTTCATTATAAAATTATATTATAACTTTAGTGGGGAGAATATCAATCTGAGGTAAAATACTTTGCCCCTTGATTATACAGTTCATGCCAGAACTGTTCTTCAGGATCAAGTAGATTAAAAATCTTCATCGCCTGTTTTTAATAATCCCCATCTGTAAGCGTTCAGTGTTTACGTAAATCACATCTGCCTTAGCACGCACCAAATGATCCACCAGAATTACTGCTGAGGGCCTCTGTTTGGGCACTCTTCCAGTAATGATTGATAAAGTGGAGCTTGTGGAAAGTGCCGGCTGCCAGGGTAGGTGTTATATGTAAAACATCACAGGCAGTTAACCAAGCAGCACCAGCACATGACAACAGCGCCTCGGCACAAGCGGTTGCCGTGCATGACAAGCGCTGTGAGAACTGCGCGTGTTGGACGGCAGATGGATGCTGCATACCACGGTTTCAGAGGCTGATAGATTTCAGAGAGAATTGTCAAGGATGGCTTGGCGCTGAATCCGGACCAGAACATCTTCACATGCAGGCTTCGAATAATTGAACCTCTCTTTAGGAGTACAGTAACACATCGCTCGCCCCTTTCATCTGCTTCCCACAAGTGCGAGTCAGTGACAAGTTCTCATGGAACATACACAGCAATAAACAGTGTAACATGGCATTTGTAATGTGAACAGTATGCTGCCACTCGCACAAGTAATTGACTTCAGCAGACTTAGAATCAGTGCCCCGTTTTCAGCAATAAAGCCCATTTCTTTCCTGTAAGAGCGTCCGCTGTTGGGAGGAACTCACTGTAAAATCTACGATTTGATCTCAGTCAAACAATACAAATTTTTTCTGTCCTTTTTCAAATAGGCCCGTTTTCTCAAACACAATTAAAACAGTCGAGACCAAACCGTTGTCTAAACCTATTTCCTCTGCTTCCAAGAACAGACACCAAGAAGCGTAGTCTGTTATCATAGCATCTGAGAGGACGTCCCTCTTTATTAGAACACTTAAAGTAAACGACCTTTTACGTCCTGTGAATGGAAAGTGCACACATGTCACATGTGTGGTCTCGCCGATGTTCCAGCCGTCCCCAACTGTAAGTAAGGAAACATGCACATGCTACTGTCTGATCTCATTTTCATTAGCATTTTGGAAATTGGAAGTGCAGGCTACTCAAAAGAGATGCCAGTTACTTTATTTGGTCAGAAAACCAAATCTGATCTCCACCCAGAAAGTTTCTTTTTCAAGTTTCCTCAATGTCATCATCTCTGGCCCAGTTCTGTCTTTTAATGAAGCGACCAGAAGCTTTGTAGTTTGATTAAACGGAGATTTTGTTAAAGGTGACAGCAACATGTATGTTCAGCTCTCCGCAGACATGCGAGACTCATTTGGACAAAGAAATAATGAAGCAGAACATCAAAAATGATGTGTAGGAGCTGTTTAAGTAGAAGAATTATTTGTCTTTGTCTTTCTTTATACGCTATTTTCGTGACAGCTTGTTATACCATGAAGGTAATACATAACAGAATGCGATCTTGGACACACATGAGCTCTAAATAAGAATAGATTTTATCACCGCCCCATCCAGGAACTCAATAGCTGCATTGTATGCTGAAGGATTTTGTACTTTGGCTTGGACTGGAACAAATGGGTGGCCCCGAAAATAGCATCCAGGTTCCTCGCATAAGCCATTTAACCAAAAGATCCTCCACTCCACTGCTGGTTCTGTTCACTGTTTATCTAATAACGATCTTGACTCCTTTCTTTTGGGCCATGGTTATTAGTTTGTTTGCCATTTACTGGTACAGCCGGCCTCCTCAAATCTCTTTTGTAAATACCTCTCGTACTGAGCCCAGGGTATTTGGGCTGGTGTGCAATTTCCGTGCTGCTAAGGTTAAGCGAGCAGGACTAATTGAATCTTGCATGTCTTCTTATGATTTATGAAGGAGCAGAATAGATTCACGGGCTTGATCTCCTATAATCTCTCTCATTAAGGGAGATGTAAGAGGAGATGATTGTCCGGCTTAATTTAAAACGTCTGCAAATTTCTCATAACCTCTTTGATGGTGCGGTATGGCTGCCAGCTGGACCCTGTGCCAAATAAGGTGCTCCCTGCCCCGAACGTTAAAATCTGTTTATATCGCCAGCTCATTCAGATGCTGCAGTTTTAGCAGAGTGGTTGCAGTTGTTTCAGGCTAAAGCAAACCATAAGGGATGAAAGTTAACTCAGCTGGTTTCCCATGTCCCGATGCAGCGGCATGCAGGATTCAACACAAAGTGTCTCCTCTCCTTCACCCCGTGTCCTTATAGAAGCATTTTGAAGATGCAGGTCTAAGTTACCATGGGGGCTCGTTTCCAGAACATCTGAGTCACTTTCCGTGTTTACCATGCTTCACCTTGCCCTCCGCGCTCAGGCTACATCCTGTCCAAGCAGCATGTTTTACTGGAAAAGTATTAGTTTGGGACTTGAACATTTGGAAATGCTATTTCATGGTGTCTTTAAACATTTCTCTGACGATGCATTGAGCTGTGCAACCGTAGCTGTACGCGCCATGATCATAATTCATGCATGTGTTTCTGTGAAGGAATAGTTGGACATTTAGGGAAATAAGCATATTTGCCTTCTTGTATCTGTCCCGTAAAAATAGATCTACAGCCAGCACCTGGTCAATTCAGCAAAAGAGGAAAAAAAAAGAAAACCCATACATCACAAATGTTGACATAAGCAACTGCCTTATTAGTAAAACCAGGGTTTTGTTACAGTTAGACTGAGCCATGCCAGTTATTTTCAGTCTCGATGCTTAGCTCGGCTGCTCACTTCCACACATTGTGGAGCTGTCACTGCAGTGTAAAGATAGGTGACTCTGGCTGACACCGAGGTGAGGTGTTATATATATTTTTCCTTCTTCTCGCTCTGCGACAGCAGCAGTTTGCTTTGTGATCTCACCTGTGAGCGGCCCAGTGAAACCACAGTGCTTTATCAGGCGGCCGAGGAGCTCCAGTGGAGCAGTCGGGGGGTTAAGTGTTTCGCTCAGGGGAACTTTGAAATTAGTTAGTGAGGGGGGGGTGTTACTCATTTATTTTCTCGGCACATACTGTATTTTCACAGACAGTCTGGGGATTTAAACTGACAGCCTTCAGGTCACAAACCTGCATTTTATCACTTTCCCCCCAAACCCCTGTAACATCATAGGAAGGCTTACTTAAATATTTATAAAAGTACTTATATAAATATTATATGTATGTAACGCATATATTACTGTAGACTTATGTAATACATTTATGTTTATTTCAAGGCAGCCAGTGCCTCGGAGCCGAGCAGCTGGCCAGTTGTTGGCATGATGGTATTTGCAACTTTTTTTTTTTGCTAAGAACCCTCCAGGATCAAACCCATAATGAGAACAGTGTGTACTGATGACGGGCTGGGCCCCAACAGCCGCTCCTCTGTGGCCATCCCACCACCTGAAACCACAGGTCAGGATTACAAATGATCCCGAGAGGCTCGGCCCCTCCCCCTCCCCCTCCTCCGACCTTTGACTTGGTCAGTTTGACTGACACACGGGGAGGAAACATGATGCAGAGGTGCTTTGCCTGAGCGCTTTCAAAACACACTTTGTTGTCTTTTCTGTGGGACTTCAAGGGATGGTGAAAAATCTCCTCCAGTCATTTTTCATCTGGCATTGTGTTACCGTGTCTGGCGTTTCTTTGTTAATCACAGAAAGAGTCCTGAAAGCCCCAGGTGTCACATATAATTTGCTTTTTTTTTTTTTACCCATGCCATCACTTCTATATCTAACAATCTCATTCCTTACCGAATATTTTGGTTAATGCAATTACACTAATGCTTTTCCTCATATTACGTTAAGCTCTCCAAATGTTTTGATTACATTTGCATGGTGGCGTGTGGCCTGTGTTTGATGTTTCTCAGACCATGAAAACCGTGGTTCACGCTCTTTGCCGTTGGTTTTACTTACAGCAGTTTTGGGCCTTTGTTGCTCTGGTGATGTCAAACTCACAGCTGGAGTATAAAAAGTCTTATGCTATGCTTTCTACAGGCTCTTTGTTGTGTCTGCCTCAGAAGAAGAAGTCCTGGTTTGATATGACAAATTGTGGTTGTACATCAGTGGCGGCTGGTGACTAAAAAAATTGGGGAGGACAGGAACACCAGCCCACAGCATCATGTTATTTTGACTAGTAGGCTACTTAGCCTATACTTTCTTATAATGAAAACAGTAAAACAATGTCTTACAAGATTTAGTAAAAACAACATAATTTTATTAAATCGTACTGTTTTCAGATCAACACAGGTCTAATGATATCATGGATGTGGGATGTAAATCAATAAAAAAAAAAAAAAAAAAAAAAGCTCTTGTCACAACCTGGACTCGAACCCACATCGCACGTTTCATAATCAACAATGCGTACCACTACACCAACAGCAGCTCTGCATGCTACCTGATGATTAGCAGGTCTTTTATTGGTGAGTCAGTTTACCATCAGTAGCTTACCAGTAAACACCACACGCGGTCATTTCTCCTTACTTGTATCTCCTGACTGCTTATCACTGATATCTCCCAACAGTTTATCCAGAAATCTGCTGATATTTACTTTCAAATCAATGCCAATATCCCTGAAAACTCGTATTTCTTGTGCTGAGAGCAGCACGAGCAGCGCGGAAAGTTTGGCCCAAGGGGGTTGGACTGTCATTGGACCAACCTGCTGTCAATCTTGTGTTCTGATCGCAGGAGAGCGTCCTCCGTAATGACGTAATTTTACGTGTCTTAGCCAATCACAGGTCAGGAAGAAGACATCCTGAATGCATTGAGTCAATGGAAGAAGATCCCGCCCCGAGGTCAGTTAGGGAAGTAAAAATCTTAGCACCTCCGTAGCCCCTACCTTCCTGCTCCCTGCTCCTCACACAGACTGCTCTGTCTCCTGAGCTGCTGGCGGCGCTGTTCAACCGTTTTAAGTGGATTTTCTTCCAAAAAACAAACTTTTTTGTGATAAAATACATAAATAATATTAGATTTGGTAATGATTTATTTCAACCAGTTAATCTTTCTTAAATAAAAAATACATTTCCCTCTTGCCTCTCAAAAATAGAGGAGGACCAACCTCCTCTGCCTCAATGGACCAGCCTCCTCTGTTGTACATATAGAGCGTTGTGCGCCGGACTATTTCTTGGCCGGGCGCAGTGACTCCCTGGAGTCGTGAAGCCAGTACAACCAAAAGAGACTCCAGGAAGTCACCGCATCCAACAAAGAAAGCTGTAGAAGTTGTGGGAGGTGGATATATTTAAACTCAGGGCAGAGCCAGACCAGCTGTTTCCTTATGCTAAGCTAACTGAAGCTAAACAGCTGCTGGCGGCTGCTTCACATTCACTTTACATCCAAATCTCAGCTAGAAAGCGAACCAACCATATTTCCACATTATTTCTTTAATAGCCAAGAGGAAAAAGAGGCAAGAACATTTAAACTAACAACTGTTTGTCTGATATCAAGAAAATTTCCAGTATAAAACCCTTCCAGATTTGAGAAGTAATGTTTGCAGGTTATTGTGCGATTTCCGTGCAACAATCTTCTGAATAAATGTTTCATTTGAAACAAGGTGCGCAGAGTGAATTAACTTTTATGCTTGTTTATAAGGCTCCCCTGACTGGATGCAGTGAAATTGCTTTTACGCCATGTACCGCAGTAAAAAATGAACAAGGTGTATATAAAGGTTGTTGTGCTCGGCTATGACTCAGCTCCGGAGGAAGGTCCTGCTAGGAACTGTGATTGCTTTGTGAAAAAATTGCCCTCATTAGGAGGAATTAATGGCTCACAAAAGTAAGTGAAGGTGCAGTGGTTTGAGCAGGAAACATAGACAGAGGACAGAAAAACAAGAGCCTTGTTCATTTATAGGGAATTTTGGCTTTCCCTAATTTATTTCCACTTAAAACTGCACTTCAGCTGCATGTTTTGTATTCTTGCTGTTTTTTAACGTTTTCTTACAAGCCATCACTGCAAGTCCAAGTGGCAAGATTACCATATTTTGTGGTCACCAATAATCTCTAATAAGAGTGTTTCATTTTCATTTAGTAGCTCTGGGGCTGACGTTTGGAAACAGGAGGCAGGCAGCTCGCGTCTGTGAGTGTTGCACAGGGTTTTCCCGGGTTGGGAAAATAAACTAGGAGATGACTGAGTATAGGACTGACAGCCTGATGATGACACTTTATTTTCGTTTCCACTCGGGACGGTGAAGGTTTGGGAGACACTCGCGGCATTCAGAGCTCATCTGTGATGTTTTTAGTTTATTCAAGGTCTTGTTAAGGGATTTGTGATACATGTGTTCATCCTGCCAGCACTCCCACCATCATCGCATGTTTGTGTAGCTTTGTGAGAGACAGACAGTTGTTCTGATATCCAGATGCTGGATCCGGTAATTGTACACCTACCTGTCGGACCGGAGCATCAGCCTCCTGTCTGAGCCTGTCAGCGCCCACCAGGCCCAGGCTCTCTCCAAACCGGACTTTATATTTGCAGATAACACCACAGTTGATTTGACATACTGCACCATTATTTTATGTTTTGCTGCAGGGCTGAATGGAAAATTGGATAGTGTTTTTTCCCTCTGTCTGTGCCCAGCAGGAGCCTAAATTGGCACTTTGTTTTTTTGTGTGGGCAGAGGTTTTCATTTTGATAACAAAAAATTCTTTCAGGCTTTAATTATGTCTGTCTTCTTCATTTTATTTTTTTCATCTGAAAAAATAAAATTGATCTCTTAGCTGGCATTTAATGTCCAATATATGCTGCTGGGAGTGTAACAACTGTAACATCTGCCCTGAGTGAGGAGTTTTATTTGAGCAATGAATTCAACAACTGATTCAAAAACGCTTCGCCCGAGACTCCAGACTTTCCATTTTGCCCTTAAATCTTTCAACTCTCTGTTCTATACGAGATCTTCTTCCCAGCGTCTCCTCCTCCTCGCCCCTTCCTCACAGCCCCTCTATCATACATTTTCCTTTACTGTTGACAAGATGGGGTATCTATGACATAAGAGCCTGTACCCGTCACGCTTGCGTGCTCAGGCTGTTGCAGGAATAATCCAACATGGGTCATGCAACGCTCAAGTAAACACCAGCCTTAGACCACCAAGGCTGGTTGATAAGTGGAAAGATAATGAAAGTGAAGCCCCTGGGAGCCATGGGGGGAAAAATACAGTAAAGAATCTGGGGGGAAAATAACAATAACCGTAAAGGGCAGATGAAAGGGGAGGGAAACCTCAGTGAAACTGCAGGTTAGCTGACTGATGTGAAAGGATGGATACAGCATTAGTTTAGATTAAAGGTCAGTTCAGACAAAGTACAGGAAAATCACTTCCTGGTTTACTTATTCACCACTCCCTAAACAAGTGGCTTTCTGTAGCTGCTGCACCAGTCCAGTCCGATTTGAGGGCTTTTGATAATGGTTAATGCACAATATTCAGTACTTCAGTACCAGGTAACCTCTGTGGGTCACTGATGTTGCTGACTTGTTAGTGTTTGAGGTTGTTCTAGTATGTTCTAGTTGACAACCAAGTCCAGTCAAGAGCATGGGAGGGAGGGGTTTTGGAACAGAAGCATCTCACAGGTGCCTTTTTAATGTTGCTAAATCTTTCTGTGATATCATCTCTTTCCCTACTGAGCCACACCCTCATCAAACCAAAACCCCACCCAAACTGTTGCTTTAACTGCAGCTGATCAAGAAAATAGATCTTCAGGGCCTTTAAAAATAGAGCAACATACAGTGTATTCCCAGTAAGAATATCCTGGTTACTCTGGCTACACTGTGAACAGTTTTCACTGGAGCAGCTTTCTAGTAAAGAAACAGTCTGCTGCTCCGAGCATTTGAAAAATGAATTCATTTAACCTTCATCATATTAGACTGGAGGCAGAAATCTCAAAGCCAATAAAGACAAAACTATCTGCATGGTTACGTACCTCCAGAGCTGAGTTTAAAAAAAAGAAAAAAAGGGTTTGTTTATTTTTCTGTAATATAGGTGAAGAGGCGCTTTAACAGCTTAATTTTTTTTTATTTTGAATAAACCAAACACCAGGGATCACAATCTGCACAACAGATCATTGCAACACAAACAGTATGCAGAGTCGAGCAACACAACATATGGTTGGTAATTATATAGGGGAAAATACAGCCTTTATGGATTTACATGTGCTTTGAGCAGTCACGCTCACTAAATAGATAATCTTTGCTCTGCATAATCCCAAAGAACAACCAAATATAATACAAATATGAAGATTTTGATAAGTTTGCTGCATGAACTGTATCAGCAGATGGTTATTCAGGTGTCTATTAAAACTGTGGGATTAAAATAACCTGTTGTAATAACATTTTTCTCTCAAGCACATTTGGCTTTTGTCCAGTGAGTCCATCTTCGTCGAGGGGCTGCAATGATGACTGTCCTTGAGCGGTTTGAGGCCCCATGGTCCCCGTTATACAGCCCCGTGTCTCTAAATCCATCCACACACACAGTACTGGCTCGCACATCGCTGGCGTTGATAAGGTCAGCCAGCAGACATGTCATGCGTTAGCAGCAGGTATAGGGTTACACATGATTTCAATGTGACATCCAATAGCCACAGAAGTCTTAAACACAGATAAAGTATTTCATTTGAACTTGAACAAGAGAGGGATCATTTGATGCCAATCATGCACTGTATGTCCCATTTGCCTTCTGGCATCCCGTTGGACACTTTCTTCCAATGACCAGAAATGTTCCTGCCACTATTTCAGCAGCTCGAGCACTCCACACACACACACACACACACACACTCACAGGTCTATGTGTCCATCAGTATGCATGGTGCAGTGTTCACCAACACACCCCTGGTAAGCCTCAGAAGCATCCTCTGGCTGATCCGGAGCCATTCCCCGATGCGTTCATGTTCCCTGAGTTTTTCAGTGCTCATCCGTCAGCCTGACTGATCAAATCACTTTGTCTTTGTAGTAACTACTACATTTAGCACACTATGTTTATTCGCTGGCGTCTGCAACTTGGCAACCCGCGCTCTAATTAGAAGTATCGACCGTCCACCAGTGAACGTTGGGTCAGAAACTGAAATCAGTGGCTGACTGGCTGTGGCTAATCAATGTTTGCGAGGTTGCTTTCCTTCCCCGTGCATATGCTGAGCGGGTTAATCAACTCCTGGTCAATATCGGCTTTTAGTATGTACTACCGTTCCTTTGCTAATCAAAAACCTGTCTTCTAGATCTTTAGTTGTTCATCTACTAGACTAGTCGCTGGTGTTGCAGTGGCTGCCTGCGTCAGCAAGCTTCTCTTGGAGCGCAGGTGGAAGACGACACAGTTCAGTGCAAGGTGATGAGACTGCTGGCTGTGGACGGACACTTTGTCATGACAGTTAAATTTGGTTTTATTTATCCGGTGGATTCCTAATCCGCTGTGCATGCAGGGGAGCGCGTGCCAAGATATAGCTTGGTTAACGCTCAAAAGAAACCATTAATTTCCACTGTGGATTACACCTCAGCCTGGCCAAGCCAAGCTGGGCTCATCCTAGAATTTCCGTTTTTTTTTTTTCATTTTCGAGACATGAAACTTTTTCTCAATTTCCCAGTTAACGATAATAAAGTTACCCAGAAGTAACTCCCCCTTGCATGCAAGTGTAGGTTATATCACCAGAAGCCTCCTGATAGAGCCGTCAGGATGGCCGGCGGTGCCAATTTAACTTGCAGCATAAAGTGATGGGACTTGGCCAATCGATTGGCTTATTACTGACCTCCCCTCATCAGGGAGTGTGTTCTGCTTCCATCTTGACCGCAGTCAGTACTGCGGGGAGGATAATTGCAGTGTGCAGTGCACGGGGTGGGTCTCAAATATCCCGGCACTCAGCCTGTTGCCAGAGGAAAACACATTGATCTCTGAAGGTGATGAAAAGACTCTCTCAAAGGCCCTGCTTCCTCCTCAGTAGCGTTCCAGCCTTGACGCTGAACCGGAGCAAAAGCGTAGATGATCTGTGCATGCCTGCCAGGCACAGTCGTATTCATGTCATTTGTCTTCCACGATTGTGTAAGCGCGTGTGCGTGTGTGTGTTTGACAAAGGATGAGGAACAAAAGCTGCTCGCTTTGTAATGATTTTAAATCCCTGTAACTGTGTATGTTGGCATATTTGTTAAGGTATTAAAAATGGGAATGTAGCTTCTTAATCAATGAGGAGAGTGTAAAATGTACTCTGGGCGAGTCTACTTAATTCTGGTGGTGCAGGGAGAGAAAGATGCATTTTTAATACCAGTTTCAATCTGCCTGACGCAGTGTTAATGGAGCCTGCAGCAACAGACAAATTCCTCGCATCCTAATGGATTGACTGGTGGTTTAATGAACTGATAACTGGCATCTGGACAAACAGGACTGGACCAACACACCCACACACCAAATTGCAGTTTTCATCAGGGATGGGTGGAGAAATGAATTCATTTCAAGTTGATAACAACATCCTACGACCACTACTGAGAGTACACATAGAGACATTCGCAGAAACTATGCATCATTAACTTTTTTTTTTAATCAGTCGCTGCCTTCTGCATGATAATGAATGTTGTTTCATGTAATTAGTTTCAGATTCCTGTTGGGCGATGTCTTGGGACTATCTGACATTAACAAGTGTCCTGTTGGTTCTGTGAATTAGTTTTAACTTTAACATAATGATAACAACACCAAGCACGGGGTTGTGAGTATATCAGAGCCCTGTTTTGATGATGCCTTGTAATTGAAAACTGCAGAACTGAGTTTCATTAGACTTTTGTGGAGCAGGCGTCACTGTTCATTACCTCTCATGACTGTTGGTTAGATTTAATTCAGCCCCTAATCAGGGAGATGTCTTGCTTTACAGCTGTTGTACAAATCAAACTGCAAATTTCCCGCTAACTAATCATACTCTCTTGAGTAGCAGTGTAAACACACGTCTGTCTACATATAACAATACACTTATTAAAGAGAAATACAAAGATGGCCTTTTAAAAAAACGTGTGGAATTTGTCAGAGCCTGTTGCATTTGATTCACTAAATAGAAAATCAACATTTCAACTGGATGAATGGAGTGGTTGTGTATGAACACGGGCAGCACGCTGTACAATTTTATGTGGTGGCAAAAAAATAGCACTCTTGAAAACACAACAAAACAATGACTAAATGTAAAAATCAGGCACAATGGTCTCTTTTCTGGGCAACAGATTAAATATAATTGCGAAGAATTATTTAGGAAATGGCTGTAATCATCATATTTATTCAGGAAACGGTTGCATTGCAGTTAAGTGTAGTTGGAAATCAGTATAATGAAGATATACGCCACAGAATCAAGGATTAATGTGAAATATCCTTTAGAAACGATGTTATTCTTGGTTGGTTTGGGATTCAAATGTGGGTCTTGGGGGTCTTGAAATAGAAATTAATCTGCAGAATTTGGTGTTTTTATTACTTACCAAAACCCTCTGTGGCAAGTGGACTGAATACCATATGCAAGCAGCGTGGCTCTCTTAGCACTCTTTAAACATCTTAACAAGGTATCAGCCTCATCTGAATTACAATCCACAACTTATTTTTGACTTGTAAGAAAAATCGTCCAAACAGCACGGCTCTTATTTAAAGGCAGTTGAAGAACCACTGTTGTTAAACAAGCCTGATAGCAGGGTTGCCCCTTGAAATAGCTTAGCATTACATGCTAACCATACTGTATCAGATTGCAAGCATTTGGAAACTTGCCTCTAATTTCTCAAGAGTTGAACTTGTATTGACACAAGCAAAGCTAACCTTCGTCTCAAGTTTGTTTTTAGAAAAAAAACCCCTCTTGTGTTGAAGTTCATGTGTTTCACTGCAACTTTTGTACTTTTGTCAGAATCACGACAACCTATGGTTGACCTCATCCAAAGTTGTGACAGCAATTAAACAGACTGTCTGCTTTTCTTATGGTAAATAAGCACATGCTGCTTAATAGGGTCAAGTTCCTCTTTGAGAACAAGCTCTTTGTTCTGCTCTCTGTCTCTACATCTCTCTTAAATCATAAGGGTCTGAGGAAGTTGAGGGATTAGTAAAAGTAGTTAAGAAGGCAGTCGAAGTGGACTACAACAAGGGCAACCCTTCCGGAGCCGCCGCTAAGAGGGACTTTCCTGTTTTTCTCAAATGCCCAATACAGATGACCTCAAGAGGAGTCTGAAGCCCTGAAACCCCTCCGTCTTGTTGTAGGGACTCTTATCCGTTAGACTTCCAGAGAGTTCAATTGGGTCTTTGTGCTGATCACACACAGATGCAGGTTATTTTAAAGTTAATTTCAAAGACATCAGAGGTCAGAGCAGTAGCTGTTCATATACTAAACAAGTTAAATGTGGACTGACTGCATTTTTAGTGCAGAGATAACATTGGACTATTACTTCTTCTCTAGTAACTTCCAAACAGTGGTATATTTGTACCCCAGCAGGTGTGCCTGAAATTGCTTGCAATAAAAGATACAAATTTGCACTATGTGTATGAAGCTTAAAGTAATGAATAAATGATGAAACAAATAATAGTGGATAGGATGAAATTGTTATGAGATGTTGGGCTTAAATTATGGAACAAGGATAATGTAAATGTAAAATGCGTAATTTGCTCTGGGTTCTCAAAAGATTAGTTTAAGGAGCTAATTTAATGGTGTGAGTGCTTTTCTCTCTGGATGAGAAACTTGTAATTGATAAGAATGTATATTATTTTGCTTATACATACAGTATGAGGGACTATAGGGTATGTGAACTATGGGAGACAAATTACATGCAAAGTGATCCTCTTTCTTTTCTGCCAGGATTGCACACCGAGTAATTTACCTTCTCCAGGGAGGTAAAGTCTCAGACTTGATGTTTCATAGCAGCCTGTACTGATATACTACTTTGTATAGTTTATTTTCTCCACTTACTTCTATGGTTGAAGTGTTTATGTCCTACTGGTTGTACTAGTGTTGTACTGTTTGACTTTGTAATTCATATTTTGACAACAACACACATCCAAGGGAGAAAGGGAGAGAACAGTGACATTCAGGGATGAGGCTGATTGTAAGATTGTGGCTCCATTTCCATTTTTTCCCTTGGACAGTGGACTCAGTGTTCCATGAATTAGCATTTTATGCATTGATTTATTCATTGTCATGCAGAGTAATAAGGATCTTGGATCAGAGCGATTGTCCTCTTTGCCAGAAGTTTCCACAAAAATGTACTTGTAAAGTAACAAATGATTGTACGGTAGAAAGCCAGCTTTTGTGCAGCCTTAGTTCCGTTGACCTGGATACCCATGTGCTGCCAGGTTTAATAAATTTATCCATCCATGTTGAGGGATTAAATTGACTTTATTAAAGTCTGTTGTGACTAAATCTTCCCAAATCCTTGGAAAGCGTGCAAAGACATTGATCAACAGTTTTTAAAAAAATAATATTTTGAACATCATTCAACTAAAGGCCGAGATCCAAGTTCACAAACAAGTTGGAGCCTCCTTGAGATGCCCAGTATGTTTCACAGATAATCATTAAATTCAGACACTGTCAGATCGATGATATCAAACACATGTAGCCTATTTTAATATTGTTGTTGATGATTATTAAAAGATAATGCACAGCTGTAAGGCCACGTGTATTTCAGTTTTGTTTAGGTAAACGGCTCAAATGACCTTTGGACTATATTACTCTACATTTTGAACTGATTAGCTCAATTCAACCTGCTCCAAAATGGCTGCAGAATATTTTAGGAACCAAATCACTCAGACATTATTTTTTTTGCCTCAGATGAACCTTCTTACCTCGGTGTAAAATGTGCCATAACGGAACCAAACACGGGCGCAGCGATTTCACGTTAGCATCTGAAAACATTGGCAGCGGGCGCAACGGACAGCCATGACATTTCTCCCAAACATTCATGCAGGACATTGTATTTTTATGACTCATATATAAACAGACAGGTCGGCAGCGCTTTTTGGCATCCGTAAAATAGGCTGGTTGTTTACAGTTCAAAGGAGAAAAATAGCTTCAAAATGAACCGTGGAAAATGTGTAGATGAATGAATCAAACATGAATGTCTTTTATGCTTGGCAGACAGTTGATCTCAAGAAGGAGGTGTTTGTTGTATGGTCATTATAAAGGGCAGCCTCTCTAAAGGCAGCTGTTCTTACTTTGAAAATGTGAGATTTTTTATTTTGTTCCCATGATCCGCAGACTGCGACACAGTCTCCTTTAATAGACGCCACTGACATGTTTGAATCGTTAGGCCACAACAAACAAAAGTCGATTTTTCTGTCTTCTTCTGATCATTTGATTTAATTTCCACAAAGAACACAGCAAAAGTATTTCTGAGAATAATAATAATAAAAACAGAACATGTTTTATGTTTCAATTGATAACATTTCAACATTGGAAATACAAAGTATTCTCTTTATATCCGAATTTATTCACTTTGCTCAAAAAGGTCCAGTTGGGCTGAGAAGCCTAAAGCCAGTTCTCTTCAAACTTGATTTACTTTAGAGGTTGGAGCTGGTACCCAGTTTGCTATTTTTGGCACAAGTCTGACTTTTATTCTAAGGAATAGCTGCATTACTTAGACAGAGGCTTGAGTGGTCTGATTATGTATATCAAGCTCTGAAACAATGCTGGTATTGTAAATGAGCCTGGCCAGGGTTGGTTTACTTAAAACTGATTGATTTGAGGGAAAGAGAGAAATAGAGAGGTGCAGTGGTGTTAACTGTCCTGGGCCAATCAATATTTTATGGATGATGGATAGAGGTAAAATGCAATTTTGTCTCAAATGCCTCAAGTATAAACAAGAAGTTTATTATGTCAAGCAAAGCGTAACTTTGAAATGATGTTGTAATGAAGAACATGAGCAAAAGTATTCAAAAACAATATAGCCGTGCCTTAGAACAGCATGTTTCACAATACTGCCAATTACATGGGATTCTTTGGTGCCAAATAGCATTAAAATGACTACTACTATGTATTTTGGACCAAAAACATTCTGTGGGTTGTAAAAATCTCATGTTGTTTGACTATTCCTGAAAAAGAAGAAAATGAATAAATTTGGAGACTTGAAAGCGTTGTGCTGATGGTTTCCTGCTGCTCTTACAGCTAACTTGGTGCCATTCATGTCACAACCTATTACCATCACATTTAAAGACGCAGTGACAATTTCTGAGAGTTTGTATGATTCTTTGAGTTTGAGCAGTGTGTCAACTTTTATGTGACAAAAAACAAGAAAAAAGAGAAAATTACTGCTCTCTATATGAATGACCTCAACCAGTGGTGAAAAGACTGGTGTGACAGTCTCTCATCTTCACTGGTCAAAACAACAGTTAGCAAAGAGTTGTGATATTTGACACTGTCTCATAGTTCATATCTGCACTTCATTTCTAACTTTGGCTGCAGTTGCACCCAAGTGTACTCTAGCTACATCCCTGTTACCGTAACTCTCCTAGAGTTTAATGCAATAGCTCAGCAACATGCAGCTGTCATGTAACAATAGCAGTGTTCAAATGTTGAAATATAACAATGTAGTAAAGTGTCTTAAGCCAACACTAAGGACCTTTTCAACCTTCATATAAAATTTTCATAACTTTTGTGGTAGGCCTGGGGTCTGTATCGCCTTCACTGGCACTAAGCAGCTTTGAGGAGCATGGTAGGAACCTGGCTCTCACTTAAGTTTCACTTTCATTTTCGGATTGTGTATGTGTGTTTACTATGAAATAATCCGCTGGAAACAGAAACTTAGTTTGGACGTCTTCTGTTAATTTCATGCTCCGGGAGATCAGGATGTTTACGGCGTTTTCCTTCAGGCAAAAGTCTTCCTTCAGGCAAAACTCTACCGCTTTGGGCCACTGGTGCCGTCAAACTCAACCAAAATTGAAATTTCTTAAGTACTGCTTTAAAGTTAACTTATGTCTGTAACTATATGACTGTAACTACTTGCCATTGTGTCCAGTCAATGAATAGATATGACTGTGCTTTGAGCTGAATGCAAACACCTTGTCTACATGCTCGGACAGTGATAATATTAGAATGCTAATGTCATTGACAAAATTCAGTTACAGGAGAATGCTATGGCCAGTTTGACATCGAATATTGACGAATGTTGATGTTGTTTTGAAGTAACAAAAACCTCTCCTATAAGTATCAACAAACTAGTGCTGAGCTACAGTGACCTACAGTAAAAATATCTTAATGACTGAACATAATGTCAATTTTGAGGTTTTCAACGCCATCTTAATATCTAATGTCCGCTGTCTTGTGGAAAACAATTCCGGGCAACTCTGAGCTGTATGTTACTATCATTTTAGGTCTAAAAGAAGGAATCTGAAGATTTTCAGTTTAATTGCTCCTGTTTTGCGGTAGACACAACTACCGCAAAACAGGAGACATTAAACAGAAAATCTTCAGATTCCTTCTTTTAGACCTACAATTTTAGGAAAATACAGCCCCGAGTTGAATTTGCTCGGAATTGCCCTTTCAGAGTTAAACATCGTCTGAGAGGCTAATGGGAATGTTATTTTCCACTCTTTAAGACATGTAATAAAAATGTATTTCTTATGGTAGAGCTAAGAGAAAAGTCAAGGGTTTGATGAGCTACATAGTCTGGGAGTCTTGAATGGCTTCTCAAAATTTCTTGGCGATCCACCCAATAATTGTAGAGATATTTGAGTCTGGACCAAAGTAGGGGACCAACCAACTGACAGACCAACATCACCATCCCTAGAGCTGCACCCCAGCAGGAGGCTAATAATAAAGCCAAGCACTTACTGTGATTCCTTTTTCTTTGTGGTCCTGCATTATAAAATGGCTTCCGGCTGTTTATTTTCTAAAACAGCAAAAGCCAAAAAAATATCAGACTTTGAAAACACAATACGCATCACCACAGGGTCCATTTTATGTTATGTCTGACCAAAATCTTTGAATGAACATCAAGTCCATTTTGATTTATTTCGCTTTAAGAGTCAGACTCTGTGAAAAGGTTGAAAAGGTTTCAACAGATTGTTCGTAGCTGTTGACCCTCATCATGAAATTCCACGCTGTATTTTTTTCTCCTGAAACCGCTGTTCCATGACCCTGCTTGGGACGCCGAGAGTAAACACCAGGCCAATACAATGTTTCTGAGTAGGAATCATGTTCTCCTTTGACAGGCAGCTAAAGATCCTCGGAACTAAGTTTGAGTCCTATTCATTTCATTTATAGCCTGCAGGTCTTACAATACTGGGTCACTTTTTTGTCTTAATTCATTACAAAAACATCTGTAAACCTATTTTGACTGGTCCTGATGGACTTTCAAAAGTTATTCTTTCATTTGTGTTTCACAAACTGAGATGTCATAAAGTTTTTGTTGGCTTTTATTTGTCTTTTTTTTCCAGTGTTACCGGTGCAGTCGGGTTGTATGAGAGTCTCTCCTTACAGGCTATAATCAGAATGAAAAACTTTGTGATGAATATTGTGAATCCAGATGATAGCTTAAAAATGATGTAGGGTATTTTGTCTGGACCAGCAACCCCCATGTGGGGAGAGTTTTCTCAGCAGCTGTCAAAAATATACCACCGAAATCAGGAGGATGTTGTTTCGACGTACAAAATATTCCTCTCAAAGGTGTCAAGTGTCATTTCAAAGTGAGCAATAATGAAGCCACTGCCAAGTGCAGTAAACCCCCGTCTGTTTCTTTTAAAACCTTAGAAAACAAACCTATGGAGAAGCCCGAGTTGATGCGAGCCATAGTAAAGGGAGAGTCAAACTCCACCTGTGGTTACATACTTTAAACTGAGCCGGGACCCTTCGCTGGCAGCGCCTGACATTATCCTGGAACCCGTCCAAAGGGAGCGGGGTTGGAAGCTGAAGGGGAGCCAAACAGTGGGATCAAATTGAGGACTAAGCATCATACAAAGAGTTGTGCAACATAATCCCGCATTTTGCACCCCAGTAACACATCTGGAGGATCATAAATCAGCCCGACGCTGCGTAAAAGAGATTGGCCTTTTCTGCTTTTATTTCCCTTTCTTATGGAGGCACACAGCGAGAGAAAGGCCAGCAAACACGGAAAGCACAGTGGATTATAGAAGAACATGCTGAAATTTAAAAGGAGGTTTTGGTACAGGCGGGGGCAGGAGGTTAGGTCAGGTTATTTCGACGAGTAATTAATCTGCTTGGTTTGTATTTTCAGTCCTGTTTTTTAGCTGCTGACAAAAGCCCAGTGTCACGATGTCATCCCTTGAAACAACTTTTGACACCCCGGCAATTACTGTTGATGTGTGCAGTCTGTTGAAAATCTTTCACCAGCCCCATTACATGAGCGTAATTATCTTGAACCCCCTAACATGATGACAAAGTGCTTTTATTTGGCAGCATAGGGGTCAAAAGAGATTTCAAAATGATTTGCATAATAACTCTTCACAGTGTTTTCGCTGCCTGAAATCGGATCTGGATATTTTCTGGGAAGCTCGTTCCTCCCGTTTCCATTGACTTCCAGTCTCTTTGATACTGACAGCTCCTTTTCATGTCGGTAGAAAGTGCAATTTTCCTCTTTAGATATTATTATTCCAGTGCAAGTTGACAAGTCCTCCTCAGAGGTGGAGCATGCCCGTATGCTGCTGTGGGACCGTATTATAAGAGCTCAGCTTTTAATTTCCAGCCAGTCTAAAAGTCGTAGCCTCACCCTGCGGATAAATTGTGAATGCAACCAGTTTTTTTGAGCAGAGAGCAAACAAAATGCCAATGCCTGAAAATTTGTTTCCAGCTGCCAACCTCAGGAAAAGAGCATGTATTGCTTGGAGGAGGAGGAGGTCATTTTGGGATAGATGCCCCCAATTTACAAAGATTTTTTCTTTCTTTTTTGTTTTCTACCTGCATACAATACAACCCAGTCAAGTCTTCAACACGTAAAACCTGACAAAGCGTGTAATTGTTTCACTCCTCCAGCTGAGCCTCGGAGGATTGATGGTGCTGGCAGGAAAATGGCAAACAGGAAAGCACATCGAGATAAACAAGAAGATAAACAAATTAAACAAATTAAAAACGGAGAGACTGCGATGACAGGATGGAGAGCGCTTTTGTTTGTGTTTCCCTTTTTCACCTTCGGCTGATGTCTAAATAGAGCTGCAATGCTTAATGAACCTCGAGATTCTGAAATGTTTGAAGTCCAGATCTATTATTTTTCAGCAGCTCTCCCTAATCCTCCCGTTGGGTGGTTTGACTGTGAAAACCCTTGAAGAATTCAAAACCTATACAAACAGAAGGACAATTAAATTACTGAAGATATGTATTATATTCTCTCTTGCAGGACCTCCGGGAAAGCGAGGAAGAAGAGGCCGCAATGGAGAACCTGGTGTGTACATATGTGTGTCTGTTTGTTTGTGTGTGTGTGTGTGTGTGTGGTCAAACATTGCTGTAGTCTCGATCCAGAAACGTTTAAGGAATAATTCAGTAGGACATCAGCAAATCGTACTGCACTTACAATCATGTAAAAGTACACTGTATATCTTTGGAGGCCAAAATAGGTTATAGATGTGTAATTTGTGGCCTGGTGGTTTTCGGTGTTTCAGCGTCAGTCGCTATAGAAACACTCGATTTTCACAGTCATACTTGGAGACAGCACCGTTTGAGAAACTAACAGTGATGCCCAAAACTTGTCGAAGGTGATGACGTCCGTGTCTAAACTTTGAGATGCTTGGATCCCAGACATTATGTTGTTACGTTCAGCTTCAGTGTATATAAAATAACCCACGCTTATTGGCCTCGACCAAATTCAGCAACAAGTTGTCTTAATGCATTCACGATCTCCCATCTGTCTGCCCTCCTCCCCCACACACACATACACACACTCGAGCTGACTCAACAGACTTGGCCCGTGCCGAGGCCTGGAGTATCTAGGAAAAGGACATGTTGTGCGGTGACACTCCCACCGACGGAAAGTGTCGCCACAAATTGAATTCACAGTGAGAAGATGTACTTGGCAGGGAGCTGCATCCACACTCCGGCTCACCTGATAGTGAAAGTGATAATGGGTTCTGGAGTGTGGCTGCGTTCCTGTGCTGAGAGCGCAGTGCAGTGCAGCAGAGCACAGCCAGCGCTTCGGAACAAAAGTACTGCCCTTGTAAAAAGAAATTAGAGAGACAGGGCAAAGCAAGGTCCCAATTTGAAGTGAGGCAGAGCAAAGAGGGAGCGGTTTGGTTTCACAGCCTGAGAAACAAACACTGTGTCTGTGAGTGGGGGGAGGACACAGCTGGTTTTACCACCAGATCCACTCGCTGCTTTTTAAAGTGATACGCCAACATTTTTTTTTTCGTGTCTTGCCTCACTCCCAAGTCCATGACAAGCAGATAGACACCATCTTTTCGACTGTGCGTGCAATAACGAGGGAGAGCCCATATCACCCGTGAGCTTCTAAGATCAAACGCTGTAAGTGTATTGGTAATGGTGCCTCCACCTAAAGTCATCAGAGAAACTCTTCAGCAACTCTAAACGGACCGATCTTCATCTCAGAGCTGACAAAACTCTCCGGTAAGGCATCTTGAGCGGTCAAATGCCGGTAACGGGACGAGATCGGTCAAAACGGAGGGTTCAAGCAAAGACGGTTTATTTTGGTTCAAGCTAGCTACATCGAGGGTAGGTTAGCTTCCTATTTCAAAGTAAAAGCACTTCTGTATGTAAAGGGCAACAGGTGTTTTATTTTGTGAAAGTAACCGGAAGTGCGTTGGTCACAACGGCTAGCTTGAGTAGCGCCAAATTCGTCCAAACAAAATTGTAAACAGCTGGTATTTAGACAAATTAACGACACACTGCTGATCTAAACGGCTACTTTCTCAACTATAAATGTTTGAAATGTTGAAAAAGTGTTATATTTACAGAGTTTAGAGCTGAAATGAAATCAGCTTCTGACTGCTGATTTCAGCTCAGGAAGGAGGCCGGCTAACACTACCTATACACTTCCAGTGTTTGAGCTAAGCTAATTACAGGCGATACGGCTCTATCTCCCTTGTTACTGCACGCACAGTCGAAAGGATGGTGTCTATCTGCTGGTCATGGAAAAAAAAATGTTAGTGTATCACTTTAAAGTCACAGGAATCAACTGACATCATTTGAGTATCACAGATGGTATCATGTCTGTAGTCTTTGATTTTGACCAAATTAATTTTTGATCTTGTCTGAGTCATGTATCAGTGTGGTGTGGCTCTCCTCTCTCTTACATAACACCAAATTGATCCAGTGTCTCACTTGAAAGCCAGAGAAAATGAAAAAAGAAAAAAGAAGAGAGAAATCAAATGACAGATGGACAACAGTCCAATGTTCTGGTTGGCTGCTCATCTGAAATACTGCCACAGGCTTTGTTTATGCGGCGCTTTACTTTCCAGCAAACATCCACAGTGTCACCAGAGGATTTCACATAGCACCATTGTGCAAAGACAGTTTATCCATTCTCCGCTCGGGGAGGGAATGTGAGTGGCTTCCTCTCGAAAAGTCAATCGGAAGCATGTGAACGATCTTACCCACCCTCAGTGTCTGGACTGGAGAGGCACAGTGGTCTATCAATTGGAAACAGGAAACAATCACAACAACAGGCCTCAGCGCTCTATACAATAGATTAGCTTCAAATTACAGATAAAACTTGGCTGAAGTGTCAGACCAGACAGATTTGGCTCAAGTTTGCCAACCTGAAACACTGCCTGTTCAGAGAGACGGTAGTGGTGTTTCCTGCAGCTTTTTATCAGCATGTTAACTTGTTATGTGCAGCTTCTGTGTAAAAAAAACCAAAAAAACAAACTCTGGCTTTTAAATGACAGTATAAGCAATGCTTTAGAAGTGCTTGCACGGAGAATGCAATGGAAGACTTTGACAGTTTGAATACTCTTAAAGTGATTCTGCATATTAGCATGCAGTTATAGCTCAGTAGTTTCTGCCACGTGAACAGTTTTGATATGTTGATGAACATAAAGTGGCGCAATATTCCGTGTGAAGCTTACAGAGGTGTTCAAAACAAATAAGTACAATGGCACTGTGCTGCAATGTTGGAAACCATTGTCAGACTCTGTGTACCCACTCCACAGGAGGAGAGGGGAAAAAATTCAAGAGAAAAATTCAGTCCTTGACAAGCACAGGCAAGCTGCGTTCTGCACTGTAAGCCTTCTGCAAATCTAATTTCCCTCTTTTAAGTCCTCAACACTGGTGGTTGTTGAAGGGAAGCATATTTAATTCATGATTTGCTTTAACCAAAAGTAACTAAGCCGCCGCTGCAAGGTTCCCACAAATTCATGGCGAGGTGTTTCAGGGTTTACTCGTCTACAAAGGCAAAAGGAAGCTCTGGGTCAGACTTGGCTGCAACTGCAGGAGAGAACAAATAGGAAAAAGACATGCTGATATTTACCTATGCGTTAAACATGAATGGGATACTTCATTAGGATCTCTTGTTTGTTTACCGGTAACATATGGAAAGGAAAAGTGTGGCATGACTGTTTAGGATGAAAAAGCAATGAAAGCCACAGTCCCAGACTGTTCTAGCAGGTGGTCACTGCTGGAAAGTGTAAGAAGTTTTCCTCCCATATTTTCCTCATGTGAATAACCAGTTCTTGTTACTCATGTACCTGTGTTCACAAAAGGAGGAATTGATGCCTCAAAATGAAGAGCGTTAGCGATTTCCCCTCAGAGCGATGCATCAGATTCACGTATGAAGCGAAGCAACTTCTCCTCACTATGAGTCATCTTGGGACAAAAACAAATCTCTTTGAGAGGCCCATCGCAGCTGTGTAACCTTTATATCATCGTAGAGGGTTATAACAACTCTCGTCATTATCACATGCTTTGTACAATACCTGCAGCAGGGAGCGCACTCACCTTTACACTCAAAGCGGGAGGGTGAAAAATCATGGAGGAAATGAACAGAAGTGTTGGAGGAGAAAGTGAAACCTGACTGAATGATGCTGGAGCTTTGAGGATGGATGATTTAAAGAGATAGTTCACCCAAAATTCAAATTTCACTCATTATCTACTCACCCTCATGTCAACTAAGAGTCCAAAATTTGAATTTTGGGTGAACTATCCCTTTAACCCTAACCCTATGTATGTTATGCATTTACTATTTTCACGTGCATCATATTCAGTATTTAGTCTAATGTATAGAAACAACCCCTACTGTAAAACCATTGGGATGCCTGTTAAATGCAACATATATTTTACGTTTTTCTCACATTATTTCTTTGATTTTTTTTTCCATCGTTGTTAGTTGAAAATGTTCTACAGAGAAAAAAATACACAGTGGAGCAGGTTTATTAAAAGCTAAGTGGTCTACTGTAACTCAGTGATCCATAAAACAATGCTACAGAAGTGCAGCGCAGCGAGCCTCAATGTGGCTCCTTATATGCCCCAGCTGCAGGAGCGATTTGCACTTTCCCCTGGTCATGAAGAAGAACAGTTCAAGGACATAGGACTTGTAAAGAGGAAAAAAAAGCCAGCCTTTTTCAGGGTTAAAGCAGCTGGGTACCTTTTTAATAAGAACCTAAAGACCTAAAATGATTTGCAGGGTTCTGGGGAGCCCTGAAATACATTGGCACACAGTCCTTTGAGCCGCAGTAATTGGGAAAAAGACGAGTGTCACCTCACAAAAACGTGGGGGGAATTTTTAACAAGCGCTCAACCCCTTGTAGTTGTGAAATTAGAGCCACTTAGAAATGTAGAATGTGATGGCCAGGCCTGGTGGCCATTATTGGTCTATGTGCATGGAAAATAGATAGGAATCAATGCTTTTGTTCTTTACCATAGGTGCAAAGAGTGGGTTACTGAAAACAGTGTCTGCCTCTTTGGCGCGGTCGGCGAATACATCATGGAAGAGATGTATCTTTGTGAAATGTTCCTTCCCAAGAAAATGATTCTCAGCAAGAGTCTGCTTTCCCATCTGACTTATTTGGATATGTGGTTTCAGTGGAACATTGATGATCTGACTCTGTTTGATCACTGATTGAAAACACACTAACCATGTATTTTTTCCTTTCTCTTTTCAGGACCTCCTGTAAGTATGCCTGTTTCACATCTTCCCCAACTGTGATAGCAATGTGAAGGTAAAAAAAACCCGTCCAACACAGCAACAGTGAAACATGTCTGCAGGATGCTGCAGCAACAAGTTGCAAACATCCAATAGGATTAAAGTCAAGAGAAGCTTTCATGAAAGAAGGCTGAAAGGCACGAGGTCACACTAAAGGAAGTGTTTGGCATCTTGTGCAATAGACTCACTGACTTTGTTGCTGAGAAAGATACAAGACAATCCCTCACGGCTGTGCTAAAAATGGCCACAGCCAAAACCCAGATATCATGCTAACAAAGTGAGCCTAAAGCTAACAGGTTAACAGCTGTTAAAACCTACAGACAGGTTATATTGCAGTGTTTAGGAGGCCAAGTTTCTCCTATATGCAAATCTAATAAAGATCAGAATTATTTGAGGGAAACAATCTTATTTGCATTAGCTATATTTCTAACGTAAAAGTTCAAGAATATGTTTTTACAATTGATGTGGAGGAGATCTGATCATGACAAATTTGCTCCCAGAAATCTCAGTTGCACCACACACTCTGACTCTGTTATTAAAATAATCTCTTCATCCCAGCTTTCCCCGAACACAGAGCCTTTTCCCTGTCATCTGGCCAGTCTGGTTTGTAATATTCCTGCTACCATCCTACGACCATGCCAGCTCCCTGAACCCGAACAGATTATGTCACCTCATTATAGTGCAGGGTGATCGCAGATTCACTCCCCTTACCAGATGGAAAACTTCAGAGTTTCCCCAAAGATGAAGACAAAGCCATACATCCATACATAAGCACCAGGGACTGTGACAGTTCCCTGCATAACCGGGTCAAGTGCACACCTTGCGTCTGTACATGTGTGTGCGCTCTGTTAAAATTATTTATAGTCCAGGGGCAAGTGTGATTGAATAGGCATAATAGCATGTGCCGACTGAGCTGTAAAAGTAGTAAGTTAATCCTCAGAGCCTTCTCAGACACTCGCTCCTGGGGTTCTGGGACGTAAGTAAGTGCAGGTGGTCTCACTTCTCAGCCTCTCTGGCCAGACTTTACATCTGACAAATAAAATCATACTGTGAGACGTCTCCAGAGCCGCCTGAATTCCAAGAAGTAGCGTCTCTGAGGGGTTCATACAGTAGGAGAGCTTGGATTTGTAAATGTTTGGGATGCCTGTGTATTTGGTGCTTTTGGGACGGCTTCTTCAGTGAAGCCGGTTCACACAAATACAGGTCCTGACAGCAAATCACATCGACAGAGCCATTTTTATGCCGGAATAGCTATGAATGTTTGTCAGAGATCCTAGTTCTACTTTAGGCAAAGTACTAAATACAGCAATTCAGACAATATACACGCCAAAGTTTGGGTGAGCGGCTGCATTTCTTCAGAAGTCTTTAGAAACTACAGTGATCTGGCAATGACTCACCCAATGGTCACTGAATGTGTTTCCGAAAAATAAGAAAAAAAAGTGGCACCAGTAAGTGATCTCATGTGGTTTTCTCATTTGGTATGCCCACCCGGGGGATGGCAGAGGACACGTCGCTATGAATATTCAGCAGCTCCCCCGTATAACTCTGGGAACACTGCGTAAATTGTACATAGCCCTCGGATCCAAACAAACCGACCGCTGCTGAAGTCATTACAGATGCGACTTAATAGTTACCCGGCCGCTGATGAACGGACAGGGACCTGTGGTTGCAGAGACAGAGAGAGAAAAGGTCTCCTCAATCAAAACTCATCAGGAAAAGATCTTCATTGGTGGTTGACGATTGGCGTTTAGACATGGAAAAGTGATTTGCTTTGTTTTGATTTCCCCCGCTTTTCCACTGCTTGTGTCCGTTTTTTTGCACAAGATCACAGGGTCAGTCGGCAAGTGGTGAATGGTTCTTGTTCTCCAGACAGATTGGATAAAACATGAGTTACGGATATGCACCGAGGTGATATTTAAATCTTACACCATTTACAAGAGGAGTAGTTTGTCTCCTCATGCAACTGACACCGTGTAAATATTTTTCACCGTAGGCTGCATAAAGGTCAGTGAAGTCTGTGAGACTACAGCTGAGCCAGAAGTGATCATGTCTTCTCTTTTTAAGAAAAATCTCCTTTGCTCATCTTTCCACTGCTCTTCAAGGGTGGTCCGTGTCAAAACATCAAGCCCGAGTGCCAACCACTGTGTGCGCACACCATTTAGCACTAATCAAGCATAAAACACCATCCCTGAGGCTGCACGCGAGTACCCACTAACACCAGCCGCCGGCCGGACTTTTTTAGCACACACTGTATGCCATGTTAAATTAGAATTATACAGACAGAGAAAAGCAACGAGCATTCGTTCAAATCTGGTCAGAAGCAAAAGGGAGAAATATTCAGAAGTGATACAATATTGGAAATATCAATATTCCGCATGCCACTGCACCATGCTGGAGTCCCACACTCTTAGAAATGAAAGTGCTAAGATAAGGTTCTTCGGCTTGTCCTAATAGGAGAACCCTTTTTGGCTCCAGATAGAACCTTTAAAGGTTTTGGAGGGTTCTACCTAGAACCCAACTTAAAGGGTTATACCAAGAACCCAACATAAAGGGTTATATCTAGAACCCAACACATAAAGGGTTCTGTGAAAGGTTACACCTAGAACCGCCAATGAGAGGTTCTACAAAAATCCCTTTGGTTTCACCCAGAAGCCTTACTGGGGGTTTCATCCAGAAAATATCCGACTTCTTACGGTTTCATCTAGAACCCACACAGGGAGTTCCACCAAGAACCCTTTTACTGGAACCCTTAGTGTTACCAAGAACCCTTGAAAAACTCTTTCTTCAGGAAAGGGTTTTTCAGAAGCAAATGGTTCCAGGTAGAACCTCAGCCCTTGTAGAAGAACACTTTTGGAACCCTTATTTCTAAGAGTGCAGGCCAGGCCGGCCACAGTGCAGCACGAGACCTTGCAAGAGTTCAGTCATGTAAGCGCTGAGGTAAATATAGCTGATTATATTTGTGTCTGTATTTGACGAGTAGTTTCCACCTCCCCTCTTCTTCATCGGCTGAGATTCCAGCGACGCAGGTTGAGGATGATCTGTCATAACATATGAATTATGCAGCTGCGATACAGGGATTAGAGGCAATGTGGGGGTGAAGCAGAGGAACCTAGCCGCCCTCTACCCTTCATCCTTCATCTACCATGCACTGCAGCTCCACACCTGTTAATAAAACATATTCCAGCTGAACTTTGATCACTCTTGCCCGCCAGAGGAGGAGAAGGTGCCAGTTTATCTAAAGTGAGACTCTAGTTGAAAGAGAACCCCACATGCTCTGATGATGTGTTAATTTACACCTCTTGCTCGGGTGCATGTTGTGTGAGATTAAAACAGAAAATGCCCATTAACAGGTCCAGATCAGACACAGAGGACACGAGCGCGCTCGCATTCTTTGGCACTGAGCAGGAGGCTGCAAGTGGATCTATCTGACATGACAGCGTTTATTTGGGCTCATAAGGGCAGCGCTGCCTGAAGAGGCCTACTGGCACTAGATGTGACAACATTAAGAGTTTGACCTTTTAGATGTCAGCCCCGCGCTCACGCTGTGCCCATCAGCGGCGCTCATCTGTCAGCAAATGACGAGAGGCAGCGCTCGGGCCAAGCGTGAGGTTTACTTGCAGTGATTTGAGGCAGTCCGTAGTGAACTGTGGTCGGCTGCGCAGGCTTAGTCCTCACAAGGAAAACCGACTGTCACTACCTTAGAGTGGTAGGAGCGTTAACACCGTACGAATGCGATGCCCGGGGTTGAAGAGAAAAGTCGAGAGAGGAATTTTCCCCCAACTCATAACATCAAATGATGAGAAATGTGGAGGGACCAGTATGTGGTTCTAATTGAATCAACAGAAGAAATAGTTTTCCAGCTGGAACGTTGTCCCCTATTCAACATTTCATATCCACGACAAGAATTTTGTGGGTCAGAAATTTGCTTACGTATCGCGCAGAAAAAAAGAATGTTGGCTTCGACGTTTGGCTTTTCATGCCTACGATTTGGTCTAAGCTGTTTAAATGTCTCCCCTCCTCAGGCCTGACGAGACCTTCCCCGAACTGAGATCGGGAATTTAGAATCTCCTCCGTGTTTGATTTACATCTTGTCACCGCACTTGGATGACACACACACACGCACACCTCTAACCAATCACACCATCAGTTTCACTTTCCTCAGTTCACGGCATCCCTGCTCCCACAAGAACATTAAACACATAACAACAAGCAGAGACACACTCACAAACACATACACACACATTAAAGTCATTTTCTGCCGGCTAATTGTGATACACTGTGGATATGGGAACCAGATGCCATTCCCAAGTCAGTTTTCCAGTGTGGTTTTCCTATCCCCGCCTAACCTCTGCATACAGATTCCCCCGACGAGCACCAGCCACTTGTGGTCATCCGTTCCTGCCCATTCTGCTCTGATTACTCACATCCCTGTCCTCCATTAGTTTCCCGCCATGAAAAAAAGTTCCCCCGGGGCCCATGGTAATATGATTGAGGGTTCCCATGCAGAACTAACAGATGGAGGTGTACATATAGATATGTTTTTACTGGATGTCTTTCACTCTGTTCCAGGCTTGTGCATGTTTGAAAGTGAGTAGATTTCACTTCCAATGATGCCCGCAGATGGATTTTTTAGCGGCAAATGACAAAATATGTATTTTTGCAGTCGTTTCAGTTTCTTTGCATCGGTGCATTTTCTTTATATTTTCGTATCCAGATGGGATATTTCATCTCACCCTCTCTCCGTGAAACGCTGAGAGCGTGGATGCTGTTTCACTTTCCCTGCACAGTGCAAAGAGAATCGCTCCTGCAAACAAGTCTTTTCTGGTAGATTGTAAACTTTAAAGAGAGAGTTCAGCTGTTCAGGAAATCTGCTCATTTGCCTTCTTGCCGAGAGTTAGATGAGGAGGTCACTGCTACTCTGTGGGCTCGAAATGAAGCAGACGGCTACTGGTTTAGCTTAGCATGAAGACTTGAAGCTAGCTAATCTCCCCTAGTCTTACCCCCCTGTTGTCCTTCTGGGTCAAATTGACCCAATCTGTTTCCTTCCTTCCTTCCTTCCTTCCTTCCTTCCTTCCTTCCTTCCTTCCTTCCTTCCTTCCTTCCTTCCTTCCTTCCTTCCTTCCTTCCTTCCTTCCTTCCTTCCTTCCTTCCTTCCTTCCTTCCTTCCTTCCTTCCTTCCTTCATACTTACTTCTTCTTCCTTCCTCGTTTGATCTAATTGACCTGATCTGTTCCCTCTCCCTCCATCTTTCTTTCCTTCCTTTTTCCCTTCCTTCTTTCCTCCCTTCTTTCCCTTCTTCCTTCCCTCTTCTTCCTTCCTTGAACAAATCTGTTCCCTCCCTCTCTCCCTTCCCTCCTTTCTTCCTTCCTTTTTGACCCAATTAACCCAATCTGTTCCCTCCCTCCTTCTATCTTTCCTTCATTTTCGCATTCCTTCTTTCCTCCCATCTTTCCCTTTGTCCTTCCTTCCTTCCTTCCCTTCGTCCTTACTTCCTCCTTCCTTTTTGACCCAGTTGACCCAATCTGTTCCCTCCCTTCTTCTGTCTTTCCTTCCCTTCCTTCCTTCCTTCCTTCCTTCCTTCCTTCCTTCCTTCCTTCCTTCCTTCCTTCCTTCCTTCCTTCCTTCCTTCCTTCCTTCCTTCCTTCCTTCTTTCCCCTCCATCCTTCCTTCCTTCTTTGACCCAGGAGGACAACAGGAGGGTTAACTGGAGGCTAAACTAACCAGCTGCTGGTGTCAGTGCTAGTAAAGATCCATGTGACTCGGAGAGAAGAAGACAAAGAAAATTATTTCCCAAATGTCAAACTAGTCTGGTGAGTCAGGTCAAACTGAACTGAAGCCATTTTGAGATCTACAAGTGCTTTGTATTTTGATGCGTGGCAACATGATGCATCACTTTACAGTGTGAAGTGCGTAAGTCAGGATTTGGGCCTTTCAAGCCCTTTACTTTGGCCGTCTTCCCACATTTGTGGTGAGCAGCACTCCTCACCTGCCCCCTCTTCACTTACTCATTCCTTGTCAACACTTGGAGCCTGGAGGATTGCTTTGCTTAACTTCCTGTGTACACACATGTTTATTAATATTGTGTGGCTCTGTGAGAAAACCGTATGCTCATAAAGATGAGGTTGTAAAAGCGGTAGTTGTTGGCCTGGTGCTCTCAGAGATGCCAGTGCTCCAGGGTGAGGTGATTGGATCCATGTGGCCGGCAGTTGGGGCCACGGCAACCGCTGCCAGCCCAGTTGGCCCAGGTTCTCCAGCGAGGATGTGAGCTCCGTTTGATGGATTGATTTTCTGGACCTCCGCAGGTTTAACAGGTCGCTGTGATGAAAACGAATACGGCCGAGTCCAGACAGAGTTTACATGCAGATCCCACGTTCCTGACTTTTTGCATCTTGTTGGATTAAGTGGATAGCTTCACAGGATCGTACCAGCAGCTCACAGCTAAACCCACAAGAATTACTCTGCTCATGTCAACAACAGCCAGAGCAATGGATACGAGCCAGCCTCTCTCCTTGCACTGCACAGTCAGGCGCAGCACTGTCTAGCTTTCATCCATCATGTTTCCAGAAAATTATTGGCGAGTAGGAATGTGAAAAATGGCTATTCAGTGTCTTGACTTTTTATGTGAAATAAGGCTGACAGAAGTGAGGTACTTTTCAGTGGGTGAGTTAGTGTGAGAGTGAGAAGTCAAACCATGTCTTGATTGCAGGCTGTCAAAAACTGGACCGTAGCCTAGAAATAACAATGGGAATAAAGAATTTGTATATTTAAATCAATCACTCATCAGATCAATCACATTGGGATCATGCTTGTATTTAGAAGATAAAAGATCTCCATCAATCCATCAGTGGGTTCTACTGCTTATGTGTTCAGGATCGTGGGATAGGGCAAGAGAGGTTGCCAGTCTATCACAGGGCCAACACGTTGAGGCAAACAACCTCACTTAAAGGGATATTTCACCCAAAATTCAAATTTCACTCATCATCTACTCACCCTCATGTCGACTAAGAGCTGTGAGAATTTTCCGACATGAGAAATTGTTCCGAAAAAAAATTAAATGAGTCTATATTTTAAGCTTGTTTGTAGCCGAAGATCGCAGTGTCTCAGTTCACTGCTCTTCCTGCGTCATATGGGCAGTTTAATTTAATGATTCACCAGTCAAAGTATTGAAGTGAAGCTGGAGAACCAAGAGCACGCAAGTACAAGAACATGCAAACTCCACCAAATAGGCGTCGGGCCCACCAGGGGCTTGATATGAGCAACATATAGAGTTGAATTCTGTTCATATTACATATGATATCATTTGAAAAGTCTCCTTCATGTAGAGGATGGAAACCAGGTGCCTAGTGCCCAATAAATAATTTAGCAACACTTGAAATCATCGTTGCAGCAGCTGCATGTACCACAGTGCCAGGATCAGTTTACTGAACATCAGTTACTCTTTCCTCATAATATGAACTTAAGTAAGTTACATTTTCAAACATGAGTGGCAATGTTCTCCATGTTGCTTGCGGATTTGGCTCCAGTTGGCTTTGCCTTTTTATATTTCCCTGCAGACCTTTCCATATTTCTCCCCCACTCTATTTTAAAGGTGGCAGAGCTTTCCTCTTTTTTTTTTTTCATACCAACAGCTCATTCAGGCCATTACAGGAGACAGTGGTCATGGTTTGGCTCGCAGTGAGAAGCTAGACATGTATCTGGATAGAAAAAAAGCTTAATCTTGATCCAGTGGTCCACCAACTCAACAATATCATGCACGCAGGAAGTTCTGTTACAAATCATCTTGTGATGGAAGTTTGACATAAGTTTGCCCAGCGTTAAGCAGCAGAAGATGTGAGGCTTACCATCGACCTGATGTGTGTCATTTTCAATAAGTGGATATCGAGCTCATGCTTTGGGGCAGCTGCTATTTGTTCATCTTAACACATAGGAAGACCATATTTGATACTTTTTAAGACATTTTCATTATAGGACTTTTGTCTGGGAAATAGTGTACAGCAGTGAATTACAGGATGCACAGGGAAATCCAAAATTCAGACATGATTTAAACTACTTTATTTTTAGCTTCCATGCAAATCTGTTCAAGATATTATTCAACATCTTAGGAAAAACAGCTTATTTGCTGACAGTAGCTAAGCACCAAAACACAGGGGGAAATGGCAGCTTACATCTGTCTACAGGTTACAAACCCAGGCTTTACGACTGAGTTGCTTGCGATCTACAACCACAATGCTAGATGGTAGCAATTCTTACACAATATACCTTTAATATACAGTAGGCCTAACTCTATTTTTTTACTGGAGCCTCCTGGTTGCCTGGCAACATTACGGTATCTTGGCATGAACATACATGTATGAGACCACTCAGGAATCCGGAGTAATTGCAGTGTACCCAGTGTAATAGATGACACTGTAGAGGGTTAATCATGTTCAACAAACCAACGGGCTAATGCAGCATGAGCAGCCTGATGAGCCATGAAGCACCTGCTGCAGGGCTGCTTTTGAAAAAGAGCCAGATCAGAAGCAGTAAAAAGATGTGAAAAGCATACACAGGTGCTGATAGGAAACCTTCCTCAGGGCAAACTAAAACCACAAAGCTACAGAGACGGCTTGACAAATAGATACCCTCTGCAGCTCTTCTGTAGTACACTTAGCTCCTTTGAAATAGTCTTTGCAGGAGAGCTGTTTAATAGTCTCTATAAAAGACCCTCACTGTATGCACTTAAACCCTTTGGAAAAGCTCCAGTGGATGCTGTCTGTCCAAGTGATGTGCAAATGATGGGCTGTATAATGAGCAGGTGCAGGCTGTGTAGTGAAATCATTGCCACATGCTTCACGACCAGCGAGAGGAGGAGGAATACCAGCAAGATTTGAGCTAAGATATGATTAGGTGTGTCAAATGCAGCACTCCACTTATAGTGGGGTA
Source organism: Decapterus maruadsi (assembly GCA_030347415.2). Lineage (NCBI taxonomy): Eukaryota > Metazoa > Chordata > Actinopteri > Carangiformes > Carangidae > Decapterus > Decapterus maruadsi. Next base: position 19,994,437 of record CM064898.1, read on the forward strand.
CAAATCGGTAAATGCTGCTGACGGAAAAGGCTTTCCTTGATTGATTCAGGAGAAGATAGGAAAACGTTTGTTGTATATCAACCTGAGATTCCCAGCCAGGAGTAGTTTGACTAAAGGGGCTACATCTGCAGTTGCTTTAGTCTACATGTTCAGGTAGTGGAGAATTGTTATGGTATTTTTTTTTAACAATTTGAAAAGAAAATCTAATTTGAAAGGAAAAATATATACACAAAGAGAGCCTCATGTTGAGAGAAGTTAGTGGGATATATCAGCGCTGATGATGTTTATTGGCCAGGATTCAGTTCATCCAATTTGATTCATTTATTTTGGATATCTATAAAAATGTATCCTCAGTTTATGTTGGTCCTTATCTATATTATAAATGAAGAAACAAAGCAATACTGGCTGGAAAGGTGGAAGCTGAAGCTCCATGACTCACCAGCCTCTCATAAAGTAGTCAGTATCTAGCACCGGTGACCTTACCTTGCTTTTTTGCCCTATTATGGAAGTTCAGCAAGGGGCTGATCATGTTTCACTTCATTGCTGTACCTATCTTGAAACAATAAGAATTTAATGAAATGCTAAATCCTATAAAACAGTTTTTTTTTTTTATTTCTCTCCACAAACTCAGGGTGCCTAGTCGTGTAGTCCAGCAGCCGTGTGTGCCAACTAGATGCATTTTACAATGCCAGACATAATACGTTACGCAGGCTTGTGGAAAACACTGCAGTGGGTATATTTATGTATTTCCTTGTTGCAGCCATTCATATGTTTGCAGTAACAGCTTGTCAATAACCTCCTCTATTGTCCAAAGGCAATTTTCCTTCACAACAAAAAAAAGGCCTGGACTGATTTTGCTTTAGCTGCCCTCTGTTTTGAGGAACACATTGGAAACTTGTTTGTCACTCTGGAATGCTGCTGCTTCATTATAAAAGTTAAAGTCACGTTTGAGTCCAATATGTTGCCTCTGTTATTCCTTCCCCAGGGAACCACAATCTCAAACATTGTTTTCATAATGGCGCATTTTGTGTTTACAAGTGTATTGTGGCTCTTTGTACGGCCAGTCGAGGAAGCAGCGGGACCACCTCCTTGGATGTGTGTGTGTGTTAAAGCAGCGCTTCCCATCAGCGTTTGTCTGCGGTTGCTGAAGCGAACACAGTCGCCTCACATTTTGAATTAACAGCACGATGCAGCACACGTGGTCGTCGGGCAGGTTCGCAACCTCATGACCAAGGCGAACCGGGCCCAGCGCAGATCCAGTTGGAAACACATGCACGACTATACATAAACAAAAAGTTACAGATGGTTAACTATGCATCAAAAATAATGTCCAAAGACACTGAGCAGGCAGAAACCTGGCTGCAGCTCACTTCCCCCAGAGCGAGTGTGGTAGATGTTGGCTGAGGAAAAGTGCTGGACTACCTCTGAAGCATTTCACTTTCAGACTGTACTGTTCTGTGCCAATGCAGTGGAAGCCTCTCTGTGTCTGTGAGCCCGCTATTCTGGGTCACTGGCCCACTAACGCACAGGAACAGCATCCAAACATTACCCTAATGTCATCAATCCATGGATTAGTGTCAGTGTACTTTTCTCTGTGTCTGATATCTCTGGAAACAAACCAGTATGATCCTGGACCAGAGGCCACTGCACAGCTATTACAGTGCTACACTCGTGTCGTTGGCACGCCGAGCAACTTGTTCTTTTCATCCGCAGACGTACCTGACATTTTGACCGGCAGCCACGAAAGCAGTGATAAAGTTAGATGAGCAGATGCAGTAGAAGTGACTGGAGAGGATTCAGGTCTGGTCTCAGAAACCAACTTTCTCTGTGACCAGAGGAAACAAGTAGTTTCTAATAAATCTGTTCCCGACAGATAGTCTTTCATGAGAAATACAGATTAGCATTGGCCAAGCAGTCTCTTTCAGTTTCTCCAGGGGCTCGTGAACACTGCTGCAAAGCGGGTGGTCAGTTAGTCACTCCACTGACACCGATCTAATAGTGATTTTTTCCAAAGATAGCCCGTTTCCAAAAGTCCAACCTCAGAGGAAGAAACGGAGCCCAACTACTGAACTTCATCCTTCCTCTTTCGATGATACAAACACTATTTATGAACGCAAGCTCATTAGGCTCAGGCGTTTAGATGCACATCTCCTCATCAAATCCTCTACTCCAACCATGATCTTTAGCTGAGCCCACCCAGGAGCCCCCGCCTGCTGATTGACAGACATTGGATGCAGAGCTGCTTCACAAAAACTGCAGCATTTAAAAAAGAAAAAAAGAAGTGTTCCTCTTGATCGGGGCACTTTTTTTTTACTATGTGCTTTCCAATGCTTGGTTGGAGATTGTTGGATTTGATCCTCTGAGTAAACACAGGCTTGATTTGGGCCTGTTTTTGGTTTTAATTGTATGTTTATATAAGCCCTGCATGTCTACAATGCATAAGGTACTAGTTCCCAGTCTGTGACAGGTCATTTTAATCAAACGATGAAAGTGATGTCAAAAAGTACACAATGTTGGTTTCATCAAAACTCAATTTGTTAATCTTGTGATTTCAGCGGTTCCCTCAAAGTTCATGATTTTCATGTCTTGTTTGTTTCTTGGCTAACAAGATTAGTCAGCCTGGTTTTTCACAGTTGGAGGATTTGTATCTAACCAAAGTGTGCCATGGCACCGGAACAATTACAGCAAACTGACATGAACCATTGTTTGGCATTTTCTTGTTACTGCTGTGTGACATTTAAACCACCTTTCTTCTCTCTTTGCAGGGTCCCCCAGGTCCCAAGGGTGAAAAGGTGAGTCATTTATATTTTGGTTGATATTTTCATTGGTGTATTATGCTTTCTATACTTTAAAGGGATAGTTCGCCCAAAATTGAAATTTCCTCCGTGCCTTCTCTGAGTTACAGGGGGTCTCCGCGTAGCAGTGTATGTCCATATAAGGGTTGCAAATGGATACCAACTGTCTTCGTAACAAAAAGACACACCAAAAAACATCCAAATACCTCCATGCTGCTCTTATGTAATGTCCCTCTTGTATTGAAGCCCCAAAATGCGAAATTGTTCTGAAAAAAATTAAATAAGTCTATATTTCAAGCTTGTTTTGTAGTGGAAGCTTCTCGAAGCTCCTCTTCCCGGACGCACCCTGAACCGGGAAGAGGAGCTTCCGTTACAAACAAGCTTGAAATAGACTTATTAGATTTTTTTCAGGACAATTTCGCATTTCGGGGCTTCAGTACAAGCAGCATGGACGTATTTGGATGTTTTTTGGTGTGTCTTTTTGTTACGAAGACAGTTGGTGTCCATTTGCAACTGTCACATGGACATGCATTGCTACGTCGAGACCCCTGTAACTCAGAGAAGCCACGGAGGACTCTGAAACTTCTCCCAGCCCTTAGTTGGGCCATTTCAATTTTGGGTGAACTATCCCTTTAAAGATTGACACCACTCTCATTACGTATGCTAAGTTAGAGCCAGTCTGTGTGCTAGCTCAACTGAGCACAGAACTAGGTTCCTGATAGCAGTCTTTTCACTCAGCTCACCAACCTCATGTTTGTACAGGCACATAGAGAGACTGTACCATGGTATCAATCTTCTTATCTAACTCTTGGCATAAAGATGAATATTTTCATTTCCTAAAATGTGAAACAGAATCATGTGAAATTCAGTCTTTCTTATCTGGCCCCTCGTTCACATTCACAGGTCAAGATAATAAAACTCTTTGTTTTTGCTTTCCTCATACTTAATTTGTCCATAAAGAGTTTCATCTTTCAAGTCCCTCTATAATTCACATTCAAGTCATCCTGACCCCAAGTCGTAGAGTCTGAATATTTAAATTCTCCTGTCGTTCACAAATCCACAGCACAGAACATTAATGACCAAAAGCCAGAGCCCTAGTTGAAGCCCTTAAATGCCTCACTGAGCATTCCTCCATAAAACAGCAGTGGAGCATGCAAAACAACCACACTGTCTCTTTATAAGTCTGCAGGATTCAGGGACAAAATGTGTGACCGTGGCTTTTCAGTGGAAGAGTAAAAAGGCTGAGACCCCTTTAATTCAAACTATTCATGTTGATAAAGTCCCTGAATTCGGGTATAATGAAAGTGCTTACATTTAAAATGCTACCGGGGAAGATCAAGGCCTTGTACGACCTAGCAATGAATAAATTTAAGTGTTTATTCACATTTTGTGTGAAGAAAGCAACAACTTGGGCAATAAGCTATTATATTTAAGGGATTATTCAGCTGTAAAAAACAAGAAATAATGCCAAATGACGTGAGGGTACAAACCAGAGTCAGCATTAAACACAGAGAAATAGATGATCAGAGTTGTCATCTGCTTCAAGCTGCACTCTCTGGTAACTGATGATCTCTAGTAATGTGGGGTGTGGAATGACGTCGCTGACAAACGTTATGAATCAACATTGTCATATTTTTTCTCTGTTGGTGTCCTTTAAGGCAAAAAAAAAGAAATCAGCATGACTTACAAAACCATATTAGAATGAATGTATGACCCAATCTTCCTGATTAGATGCATGTTCATGCCTCTCATGTGAACCACTTCATCTGCAGTTTAATGAAATGAAAAACAACTGTGTTCATTCCTTCCCACCCAAGACGAATAAAGCGTCAGCGTGGCCGTTCGCAACTGTTTTCCCGTTAAATCCGGTTCTGGAGCGACTGCCCGATGAGAAATTAGAAAAATTCCGAGATGCTGTTTTATTTGAAATTGCTCAGGCATTACATTGACGCTCCCGTCCATGTGTGATGAGTTGTTTGGTTCGTTTTTACTGCTGTGGCTTAAATTGTACCTCAGCCAACAGAAGAGTGGAGTGCATCAAATTAGACTTTTTTAAAGATGTTCTGTTATCTGATTCTAGGCGGATTAAAGTCCAACATTCGGTCTTCCTCCACTTATTTCAAACAAAAGTCTACTTCTGGTTTGGTTTCACTCTAATGTGATAAACCCACAGTCTTCACCATGCAGGTTGAGCTCAAACCAAACGTTTTCGACTTCAGGAACAGGCTTCATCCGCAAGAGATCTACCCCCAGAAAAGGCAGAAAGCCAAAGATCTCTGGGGCAGAAAATCTGGCCTGGCACTGCAGTTCGCCCACACTGAGCCCCCCCCCCACCAAAACCCACCAAACCTCACACCACTGCGCTCTCTCTCTCTTTCTTTCATACTCAATTCATGTCAGTCCCTGTTATCATAAGTGATTTTACTGTCAACCACAATGAATAGCTGAGGGTTCCTGTATTATTTTTCTTTATCAATGTGTTCTGAATTATGCCTCAGTGATTTTGGTGTGAGCCTCGGCTTATTATTGGCACCGTACTTGGGTCTGTGTGTGTGTGTGTGTGTGTGTATGTTCAGTGTGCGTTCGACCCTTGCATTTCAAGACATTCTGTTTTTTTTCTTCTTGCCTTTTGCAGGGGGATCAAGGCGACCAGGGACCACGGGTATGCGGTTTACTCCAATTTCTTGTGATTAGCTGACGAATGTGACTGTGTGTGTCTCCCCCAGCAGAATTGTGGGCAAAAGGTTTGAGATGCATGAAATTCCTGGGATAGTGTTCTTCCCATCTGGCCAAATACAACAAGCATTTCAGCACTGCTTATTTCTACAACAAAAGAGGGCAGGAATACGTGCAAGATACCTTGGAAGGCACGCAGTGGTCTACTTTTCAATATGCAAAAAACCTTTTTTTTAAAAAACTTTTCGTCTTCAACTTGAGCAACTTGTGAAAAAGAAATCTGCCCAATCTCAACTATAATCAAAAGCCAACAAGCTCTGTCTGTATAATTACTCATGAATCACTTCACTCCTCAACGTGACATGGCGTATTCAGAGCTTTAATCATTTCCAGCTCTGTAGTTTGACATTTCTATCAAAGCGCAGCTTCTAAATGATGATAATGTGAGTGCTTTTTTGTGCTCGACAGCCTCTGAAATTAATTACTCTATCTCCACCTAACAGCGAGAGCAGCCCTCATTTTTCTCGAATATGTTTAAAAAAAATGAACTTTCTTTGAAAAAAGCAAGACTATGGCTGCGCAGGTTTGTTTAAACTAGACTGCATTAACCAGGGTCACATGTGCACCGACATACACAGACTCCTCACTTCCTCTGTGTCTGCTGTCGTCATCAAGTGTAGATCGCAGAGTCAAAGTTGCTTTGAATGCCGGTAATTGATTTCCGTGAGGGCAAGAGAGCACGCAGAGGTTGGAGGGCAAGGACAAGAGAACACGGCAACACAAAGGTCTGTCCTGTCACCAGAACGCCAGCCATCTCCCAAGTGGATCTGATCCCAATTCAGTCCTGGCGCCCACCCAGACGTTAGCAGTTTGCCGATTAACTTTGTCAGCTCTCCTCCGGGCCAGTTCTGCGCGTCAAAGCACCACGTTTCTTATGATTTGGAAGTCAATACAAACGACCTTCCCTGTGAAATTTGATTAGTGTTCTTAGAGTGATACGTCTAATGTTACAAATGCAGCCTCCTCCAATGACGGCCAAGTTCACAGAGATTGCGGATCTCCGTGTGGCTTCACACTTTGACAAGATCTGAGAACACATCCCCAGCTTCGTGATAGCCTCAGTTAATTTTTAATGACATAAGACGTATTGGATAATCACTGTAGTTGCAAGAGCTAATCTGAAAACCACTGCAAACAGTCAGAAAGGAAATATCTTTGGTCTTCTGTTGAATTGACTGGAAGTAAACTCTCCCCTTTTGGATTGAGTTTCTTGGGCTTTGTCCGTAATTTGTACCCTTTTAACCTCGGAAATGGAGTCATCTGTCTCTATCAGTTGAATGATTTATACTTTGGAAACAGCAGCGTGGCTGACAGAGTTGTAACAGGGACCAGCCAGGCCCTATTTGTCTTACAGAGTAAATAAATAAACTGTCCCCTTCAAGATAGCGTTTCATTAATTTCCAATTACAGCAAAATTGTCCACTAATAGGTACAAATTAACACACAGTCACAGTTATATATGAAGGACTGCCGAAGCATAAAAGCATTCCAGGTCACCACCAAATCATATTACCTCCCCGGAATGGCATATTGACTTTGTACATTAGATTAGCAGGTAAATGTAGTGGAACAGTATTAGAAAGATTTCCTTAATAAACGAAGGCATAACAGGACAAGTGCTGCCTGACCTTGACTCTATCTATTTGGCTGGAAATGAAGCTCATTTCATGCCCAGTACTGGCTGTGTGCAGAGAGTTGATTAAACCCATATGGAGAGACATGTAAACAACAGAGCATGTCAAGAATATGTCCTCTACGCATCGCAGTCTGCCAGATTATATCCAATCTAAACAGGTTTAAATTTAGAATTATTTAAAAGACAGACTACTTGTGTTTGCATGCATGTTTTTCAAGAGGCCAAGTCATAACCTTTGTGGCCAAAGACGTGGAAAAGCGTAAGAACGGCCACATGGCTGAGAGAATGTCCTCACAGGCGGCCACTTCCTCTGCCTGTTGCCCACATGTCGGGGTCAGCCATTTGTCGACCCCGCGGGTCAGTGGCCACATCCACGTGTCAAAGGTTAACCAAGCAACAAATAATAAATTGGCCAGTTTTGACAAACAAATGTGCGGCCACCTTTCCAGCTCCACTGCCGGGATATAATTAACCAGAGTTTACTGGCTCTGTGTATCAGCAAGAAAGGTGTGTGGTCCTTTTTGAGCGATGACACTGGCCCCAGCTGTCAAGTAAAGGTTGGTGAATTCTTGGGTCAGTTACAGGAAAAATTCCTGAGATTTCACAAAAAAGAAAAAAAAATCTGCCCTTGTTTGTCCAGTGCTTTATTTCTCACATCTTGGGATTTGACCAATTTGCCCAGTGTCCTTCCAAAATAAAGAGTGTGGTTACGCAATTTCCAGTATTTGACTTTTCAATCGTGAACAAAGAAGTGTTTTATAGCACACTGTTCGCACATGAGATCAGGAGCCTTAAATGAATTTCACTTGAGATAAATTTGATGGATCAAACCAATGCCAAATCTTGAGGCTTCAAATGAATGGATCAAAGACATCTAAGAAGAGCTGGAAATCCTCCACATATAGATATTCAGAGAAGACCACAGGCTGCAGTTTCTCTGGATGCTTTGTGTGTTTGGTGTGGTCAAGGAGATGCGGGTTCTGGCCAGTGTCCTATAACGGCTGCTGCTGATTGTTCTCATATCTTGCTCTTTGTTTACTACAGTTGCACTCATCTCGCTGCAGGCGAATTCATAGCATTAGAGCTCATCACTAAATAACCGACATCCGTTTTGGAGGAGAAAAGCAAAACAAAGCAATCTGTGAATGGTTAGGATTCTCTGTCAGCTGCCATGTCATTATCATTCTCACACATAGACATCAGCACGGAGGAAATGCAGGCTGAGCACTAACCCACACCTCATCCAGCTTTTCTCCTCTTTCTCTCGTCTCCTGCACAGCCAGATCAAACCGCTGTTTTGTTTGGTCAGATAACCATTCGACTTCTCTTCCCCCCACATTTCAGAAACACATTGGTCAGCGAGCTTGTCAACACGCTGTCGACCTGGCCGCAGCTTCTCTGCTGTCTCCTCTCAGCATATGTATCAAAATGATCGTAAAAGCAAGCATGCAACAGCCCAGTGAGCAGTGTGCCAGCCTGCAGATGCACCACAACACAGTTCCATGCCAGGACTCTGTGTATTGTCCGCTCCCCTCAGACCACAATCCCCTATATGGTTTTCCTTTTTTTGTCCTCAGCATGTTTGAGGTTGTAAATAACTTGAGAAATATTTGCGCTTCAATCCCAGTTACGCACAGAATGGCTATTGTCTGCAGTGTAAGAGTATCCGTTGCACTGTTCTGCAGCAGGGCTGAATTCAATCAGCCTGCCTTGAAAGCCATGTTCCTAATGAGCCATACTTTTTGAATTATCTGTGGAAAACCAGAGGGATGGCACCAAATCCATGTTTGGATAGGCCAGATTTTTATCTTAAGCTTCAATATAGAAGAAGATTGATCTCTTACAGGGCATGTTTATGTCAGTGTGCCAGTCTTAGAGAGGAACTTTCATCAGCTCATTCAGGTTGGTTATTTACAGTGGAGCAAAACCTGCAGTTGATAAATGAGAAAATATGCAATCACACTCAATTTCTGTCCCTCCTTCTTCCAAGTACTTGTTGTTGCTGGTATAGTTTACAATAATACTGCCTCCAGCTTGTCTTGTAAACAAAATATTCTAGTTCCTTCCCGGCAACAGATGATTTTGAAATCCGACAGGACACCTGTTTTATCAATTCATGCTAGCTAGCTAATGAAGGAAACAGCTCCATGAGTAAGTTTCCAGTGTAACGCATTAAAAAATGAGGATCCTGTGAAAGAGCTCTTATGCATAGAAGATATTAAGTTGTATAAACCAAAGTAACAGCTCCCAGGCAAAGAATTGCCATCAGCTGATGATCTATGTGGAAGCCATGCACATAAAGTAACTATTGTTATTAGGTGCAGTGTTGAGCTTGTTCTTCTAAGTGTTCTTGGTATGATAAAGAGAAATGCAAGGTCAAGCTGTGACTTTGTTCTTAGCTTAAGTACTTGTTCGTATTTTCAAACCATATGCTTTTAATTTGAACGTCACAGGGGGAAAAGGCTTTTAGGATGAGGATGAACTTATGTGTTTGGCAAACGTAACGCTATCTCGGGAAAGGTTGGCCGAGGTTGCTGGAGAATAAACTTGCCCAAATCAAACACAGAGAGTCGCTAACATTACCCTCCACTTTGATAGCATCCAGGACCAGCTTCCATCCTGTGGGGAAATGCTATACAGTAGATGAGCTACTTGTGAATGCAATGCTACAAATTAATGTAGTTCATGGAGCCCTTTTGTCGCTGTATAGCCATCATGCTAATTCCAGTATTGTAGCTGTTGCTGGTTTGGAAAAAGAACACGGCTTTGGCCTGACAGACCCCCCCCAAAACTTGAAAGACCTCCCTAGCTTATTTACAGCTGCTAAGCTTTTTAGCAAACAATCAATTCATGTTACAGTGGACATTTATATGGCATTAGGCTGTAAAAGTCTTGTCAATAAGTCTACAGACATGCAAGTAAGTGCATTAAAATAAAAATCTATAGCCTTATGTCTACATGTATGTATGGAGAGAATATCCCCCAAAAGAATAAAAGTTAATGGGGTGCATTCATTTGAGATTAACATTCAAAACCATGTTTAGCTAACAATATGACAATGTTTCTGGACTTGGATCAAAGCTGATATTCATCTATAAACCATTGTCTGTCCTCTTAACAAGCAGAAGACCCCATGCTTTCTTCTTTAATTCAGTTTTCATGAGCAGATCGCATCTGTCATGAAGATTGTTGACAAGGGAATTCTAGTTGATTGAATTTCCAGGGAACGTTTCAATCCTGTGATGTTCCCCAAAAACTCCATGAACAATACCACTCCTCAATTTACCAGCATATTGTAACGCAGAGTCTGCCCTATGATAATCGTCTCAACAAATGTTCTCTTGGAATATCTGAAAGAAAACAACAGGAAATGGTTATTTAGCTATTAGACTCTATACCAGATGGCCCCAGTGCCATTGTTTCATGATGGAGTGGAAACATGGACTTGTTTAAGTGGTGAATGTTTTTTAAAATAAAATGCTTGTCGTGTTTATGTCCTGATTGAAATGTCTGGTCCTCAGAACTAATTGCCTGTCAGCTAAATTTGATGTTGGCTTTTGATAATTGGAAAAAGAAGTCGGGACATTGTTTTAAATCCTTCATCTAACTTGACAAATTTGTAGTAATATTTACAGATAGGATGCTTATCTTCTTCCTCCTTTTATCTGTTTTTGTTCACCCAGTGTTTGAATGTCATGCGTGTGTTGTGCCATGTTCTGCTGTTTGTCCCTTTAGGGATTGCCTGGTCTCCCTACGCTGGCTGCTTTGCACAGCAATCAGATCCTGACTGTCAAGGTTTGTCGGTGGTGGTGCCGCCTAGCTGCTTAGTCCGACCCCTGTGCAGTACACACTGGGGGTGAATGAATCACTGTCGGCTGCCTTTCCTCAAAGCCCGATGATAGAGTAGACACAGGAAAAAAGCCCATCTAATTAATCACAGCCAGTCAATCGTTATCCCCTTCCTCAATGCCACCACCAGTCTTTCACTCAAGAGATTTCTGTTCCATGCTACATGCCAGGTCTCCCATTGAAAGCAAAGGTGGCCTTTTATAGCCCAGTAATATGTAGCGGACTGGAACAAGAATAAGCATCCAGAAACCAAGACATGGTCTGGCTTGTGTCCATTGATGCTAAAATGAATGGAAGGAACTCTAAGAGGAATACTCAATGAACCAAAGTGGCAAAATGTTTTTTTTAAAGTTCATGCCCATGGTTCACCACAAATCCTTAAATCCACCAATTTGGCCTTCAGGATTGTTTCAGCGATGTATGAAGCCACTAAAACCAATGGACACTAGCAGAATAATGCACGTATTGACAGGCACAAGGTTAGATATCAACCTCAGCTCAGAGGGTCATCCTGGCTGGTGTCAGTGCGTGCGGCTCCCGGGGTCTGATTTCGCAGCAGGCACGATGATGATGATGATGACAGCGCTTTCGCAGAGGAGGAGAAATTCCCATTTTTCCGGGGACTGTGAGGCCGCTGTGGCGCCCTCGCACCCCTGAGGTGGTAATTATGGTCCCTGGCTCCAAAAAATAAGCCCAGACTTCCGAAGCAAACCACCTCTATGCTGGAAAAGTGTGGATTTCTCCCCCCCACCTCATGTGTGAAGGCGCTGGACCGGGGTTCATGAACATAGGCCTTTCTAACAAAATCTGTTTCTTTTTGCATTTGCCTTCCTCCTCCTTCCTCTTCTTCTGGGACTTCATCCTTCTTCAACCTTCTCTCACCTCTGACCTACGACCTCTTGACCTCACACACCTGCTCAGATGGTCTTCCCTAAGATCAATCATGGCTTTCTTTCCGCTGACCAGCAGCTCATAAAGCGGCGGCTCATTAAGGTAGTGGCTGTGTCTTCACTCGTCTCCCTGTCCACCGTGCCAAGTCTCACCCAATCACTTCTCTCTGGACATTCTGCAGTTTGCATGCATGCCTTCAATCAGACCTGTCACACGCACTCTTCTAGTCCTTCTGTTATTGTTGAAGGGAAAAATGGAAGTTTCTCTTTAGAAAACAAGGTTTTTTATTAATGTAAAATGAATTATTATGCTGGCACTACTTAAAGCATTTTCCCTACAACTTAGATTGCTGAATATTTACTTAGAATCTCTTATAATCCACTGTAATAATGGACCACACATTTTCACTATATTTTTTGCTCTGATTATTTAGCTTTGCACTGACAAATGTGATTTGTTTTCATTCAGCTCCAAATGCACAAGCCCTATTCAGCTCGTGAGGTCCATTTAGGAATGCATGCATTTTAATGGATTAATGTTTCAGCTATAAATCAGAACAATTACAGCTCCATCCTTATTGTCGTATGTTAACTTTAGCAGTAAGATCCAAAATGCAAACTCTCCTCCATGTTTTTAATGGAGGCAGCCCATAGCCACCCACCAGATCATTTCACTACTCTCTTCTTCATTATCATTTAACTGCCGTGGCTCCAGTCTCAGTGGATCCAACAATATCACACCATAATGATGTTGGAATGTGTTATTTTGCCACACAGGGAGATCAGGGGCAAGCAGGACCACCTGGGCCTCCAGGGCCACCAGGTCCTCCTGGGCCAAGAGGGCCTCCAGGGGACACAGGCAAAGATGGGCCCAGAGGTGTACCTGGTCTCCCAGTGAGTATTGATCTTCACCTCACATATTTTTATTTTTCTTAACCTGAAGCCTTTCTTTTGCAGTTGTGTGTTTGTAGAAATGGAAAATATCTGTGGATCCCCCCTTTAAAAGCAGACTGCATTGTTTCCAAACAAGTTAAACTCCTTTTGCACTCCTATTATGGCTTTGAGTCGGTGCCGGAAGCGCTTATCCCAGAGAAAACCTTAATGAAAACTTGACAGGCTACATTGCCGTTCATTGCCCTGATGTCCTCAGCTAAACATGAATGTGCTCCCTAAGAAAATGCTTTACTGTATGGGTTTACGTTTACTTGGTTGGTTTTCATTACAAAGTAATATTTTCCATGTCTTTAAGCCTGTCACTGGCATCACACTAATTTATGTGAACTCTGCCTGTGAGAGAAAGAAGAAACAGAAAAGGCCTGTCAATTATGTTCTGCCATAAAACCTTCCTGAGGACTCCAGCTGATCTTTATTGACTTGGCAGTGTTCACACTGGGAGTGCAAAAAATATTAAGTGTTGTTTATCTGCTTCTTCCCAACTTTTTGATGATTATTGTTTTCTGTTCTTCCAGTTGCAGTTGCAATAGCTGTTTTTCCAAGAAATTAAACTTCTCTTGCCGCGGCACTGCGTGATTTATTTCTCCTGCCGTGAAATACTCAGAAGGAGGGTGGCAAAAATTGTCTTGTAAATGTCACCAAGAGGCAAAAATGGAATAATGTACGAGCAGGATTTTGGCATTGCAATCTGGACAGGGCATATGTTTCATATCTACCCCAAGACCTGTAAGAACATCCAGCTTCCAAGAGCCAGGTCTGAACCAGAACCAGAAGCAGAAGCAGAGGCAGAGAACAGGGTTGTTGGACAGAGACAGTGAAGGGTGCAGGTGGCACAGCGTGATAAATGCCTCCCAGCCAACTTGCTATATGAGCAGAACAATACTCAGCTCTACTTGGCAACCTTGTCTCTACACACCATAGAAACAGGGAATTCAAGCATAATGTGGAAAGTACAGCGTTTTTAACCAGACAATTTGACTTGTTTTTGCTTCAACACTGTTTATGATCATTTTACAATTCCCTGCATGTTTTCAACTTCTCAAATACATCTCAACCCACTGCTCTCACATTAACCGGGTGCTTTAAATTTCCTATAGGGTGATCCAGGGCAGCCTGGAGACACAGGACCCATGGTAAGCACAAGCTTTTCCTTTTGGCCTTTTGGCATCACTTATTCTTCATCGTCTGTGACCCTAAAGAGAATCTCAGCATCAACGAGGTGTTTGAGATGTAAAGGATCGTAGTGTAATATGTAATTACGCTCTGCAAAACAGCAGTCATGTAGGGATGCTGCCACTTGGGGATATTTTTAAATGAACGTTTTAATTATAAGAAATTCATGAAGAGTTTTATGGTTGACACGATGAATATTAATGACGCATTTTACGGTACCCTTCAAAAAACGTATGCTATCTCTCACAAAACCCCTTATACAGTAGGGACAAGCTGTTCCAGTTAACAGCAACTGGATACCACTTGTGGTGTTCAGCAAATAAAGCATGTGATTAAAGTTTCCTCATAAAAGCTACATTGGATAGGTCAAGCCAAATTCCAGAGAAAGCGGGGTCTTTGGTGATGTCAGTTCTCACAAGTGCAGGGGAGGGTGAGTGAAGCTGACAGAGGAGGTGTTATCAAGCGCTTTCATCTCTGATTCCATCTCCTCGGACTGGTGTGGAAACATTTGGTGCAGTGGAAAGAAGTGGACAGAAAATAAAGGATGGTGAGGTTTATGTAGTAAAAAAAAAAGACACATTAGCTGGAGAGTAAGGAGTTTAAAGTTGTTATTAATCAGTTCCAGGTCACTCGGCTTGTTTGTGTTTCAGCTTTTGTTGGTTTTAATGGTATGTTGTTTTTTTTGTTGCTTTTAATTATACGTTTTACCCACCATCACTTCACATCGTTAATGTCCAACTTGCAATAGATGGTCGCAGGTGTGCTCCCATAAGTCTCCGCTGTTACACAACCTCTCGTGGCAATCACTGGAGTATTTCTCCAAATGATGAATAGTGAATCCCACTCAAAATGAGCTCAAGAGTTTTTTATTTAAAAAAAAAAGACAAGCTGCTCATTGTAATTCATGAGAGAGGGTGTACTATTTCACAAATATATACACAGTAAGACACTAATGTACTTTTAACAAGGAATAATGTCAACATTTGGAAATCAATCCCCTCCCCCCTGCGTAAAAGCAGCGCGAGATGAGCTTATCCCAGAGGTTGTAAAAAAGATGTGATGGCCACTCAAACACAGTGGAGCTGCTTCTGTTTCCAGCCAGCAGCAGTTTGTTTGCTGCTTCTTGGAAAGGAAAAATAGGCACAGATGAGATAACAGATTAGAGAGAAAAGTTTCTGTAAATGGCAATTTGTGCTGAGAAGGAATACAAAGAAATCCTCCATCCAGAAATACAACACCACAGCCTTGAAATGGCCTTTGAAAATCAATATGAATTAGATGTGCATAAGCGAGCCGGGGGGCGATGAGCTCCGCCTTGTGCAGCCGGCTGAAAGGACGAGCTGCGATCGGCACCTTCTGATCTGCCCAAGATGAAAATCCAGAAGTTGCTCCTTAACTCAACTTCTACTGCTTTTTACGATGTTCTAGCAGCAAGCGCCCACTTGACACAGCTGAGCATTTTTGATGTAGATGCTATTGTTCAAGAGGCAAAAGTAGATTCCAGAGTTTTCCAGCAGCCTTCCAGGACATATGGTGCTGGTTAGAAGGATTAAACTCTTGTGGAGCAACAAGGAGGAGGGGGTCGGCGGGACAAAGAAGAAAAAGAAAATATTTTCAGGACTTAATTCAAAATCATCAGTGCCATAAGGTGTCTCTGGGGTAAATTAAGGGGGTCTTCAGCTCTCAAAAGGTGGCTTGCAGCCTTGCACATAGTATTCATTTGAAACTTGGTTTTGTTTCAAGAAGACTAAATATGGAAGAGCAGCAGTGTGTTGTATGGAGTCTTCCATCCATAACTGCAAAAACCTCCTCCAGCTGCTTTATGCTGTTCCAAAAGCACTTCCAATTATACTGCAGAAGTTCACAGATCCACTTTTACATCCTATTCATTCCATAACTACCCTCCATGTGCCACTGACTCACCTTCCATATTTTTTAAATGCACAACAGGCATGCATGGAGGGGTCTCATTTTCTTAATATGCCCGCATAATGAGGACATACCTATGATATTTTGGTGTCCTTGACTAAGTTTTTCCTTTAATGTGAAGCCAAACATGAGGAGCAAAGATGTGAGTAAATGGCTTAGGACATGCTCCGTGCTCTCCAACAATGTTGTGGCAAATGTCGACATCAATGGGAAAAGAAGCATTTTTGTGTGGAGCAAGTCTGTGTGTTTTTTTTCTTCTTCTTCTTTTTATTTTTGTTACATTCTGGATCTTATTGTCATAGTTGTGGGTTGTATACTGTATCTATAGGCACGGCTGTCACCAGGATTTCAGAACTGAGGCCTTTTAGTCATGTTTATTGCTCGGGAAGTGCAGATGGAAAGTTAACTAGTGGCTAAATCTGGTGCCAAGACCAAATGTCTTATCATTTAATCGATTAATGAGCTGACAGAACTGATAAATATTTTTTCTACCAAACCTTCCATCCATTCTCTGGGATCAATTTCTCAATTGTGTGGAAAATATTTAGTCTAAATTGCATAAATATAACACATGTGGAATATGTGAGTAATTATACAGTGCTGATTAGGCCTAAAACCTTCGAGTTCTGCCCCTGCCCATGTATAAGAGCATAATAATAGGTTTGATGAACTTGACTAAGCACTTTCTGATACTGCAATGTCCAAAGAGCAGCAGTGCACAGAGTCTAACCTTCACCAACAAACCACCTGCCATGCGATGGTACAAATGTGTTTTTAATTTCAGAGCTACTGGCTAAAGCTATTGGTTGGGCGGCCTGCACTATTCAGCTGTGTTCTGGCTAGCTGCTGTGGTGTTTACAGTTGCAGCAGCGGTAAAGCTGCTGTGATTGAAAGGTCTTACGAAATGAAAAGTAACGTACACGGTTAAAATAAAGAACACAATGTCACAATCTTTGCAATAATGGCACTGAAGACATTGTTATCCTAACCTGCAGCTACATAGGCCAAACCTAAGACAATAAGACCCAGACTGTCAGGAAAATAATTCTCCTTTTTAGAGCTGAAAGCACCATAATTGAATGCAAATAACTGCATAATATTGTAAAGCCTTTTTCAAAGATGTGTTAAATGAAGCTGGAGCTTTGAACAGGAGCTCATAGTGTGTACCCCAAAGCTCCAACATGTAGCTTTTCTGCGCTTTGATCAGCCCAAATATTATTCCAGTAAATGCTGAGCAAGAGTTGCTCAGTCTGGGAGTTCCTCAAGTGGCTGAGGGTTCAACGGCAGACGGAGTGTGGGAATTGACCTGGCAGTCGCCTCATTGTTTGTCATTTCCGAGTCATGAATGAAGGCACCAAACATTCAGAGCTTTGTGTTTGCGCTCAGATGCTCCACTTCAATGGACTCCCTGTTGACATTGCATTTATGGATTCCTCCCCTTTATGAATGTTAAATGAGGGAGTGAAGGTGCGATATGCCGAGACACTTTTAGCTGAAATAATTATCCTTTTTATTAAAAAATTGAAAGAAATTGCAAAGAATTGCAATTATGCAACTATCCTCAATTTAAATTTTCTAGCAATCTCAGGGCCTAAAGCTGAGAAGGAAAGAAGCAGGACCAAGACTTCCTCAAGAGCTCTTGACTCTCTGAGAAGTCTCCTTTTCAGCCAGTAGCCCCTGAGTGCTCTCAGATGTAGCCAAGCTAATTAGCGCTCAGGCGAGTGGCACATGCTCTCACATACCTAGTGGGTCATAAAGATGTTTACCAAACCCTACTGAGGATAGCTAACAAAGACTTTTTTAAAGGCAAGCGGGAGGAAAACCTTTTTCTTGGTTGGCTGGGATAATGAAAGTTGTTCATTGAGGTTTTTGTTAAAAGTGCAGATGGAATGCTCTTTAAATGAGCTGCAACTGTGTGGGCCATTTCTGTAAATGTGAGAACTTGTTGCTGCAGCATTTTCACAAGCTAGTTTTTGTTTTAAAAAATGGAAAAATGAGAATGGGGAAAGTTTCAGCTCCGCGGTCACTTGGTGATCGCCTTGTTTCGTCAACAGAAACTAGGCAAGATATGGAAAGCTCAGTTCATTTTCAGAAAATTGGTAATTATTATGGTCCTTTTAGTTAAGCCAGGCATCCATTGGTGCTTTGGCCACAAGGCATGTGTTGGCCGCCACCAAGCTCAACTTTTTCTTTACTAAAATTTGCACTGACAGTCAAACTTTTCAACCTAAGTGTGTCCTTGTTGGCCACTTTTTAAGACAGGCGCACAAAGTTTTCACACTCATCAGGAGACCAAATCTCTAGTTTTGCCAATTATACTGCATCAACAAGAATAAAACAAGGAATGCTGTTGTCGAGGCCTTGTGTGGCATAAGGTCTGTCTGGCCTTGACCCAATGGCACATGATGAGCCAAATGGCTCCATTTACTGTGGATCCTGAGCCGACAGTGAGAAAAAAGCTGGCCAACATGAGGTGTCATAACAGCCAAGCGTAAAGGTGTTGATGAACTGCTGTGGGTACTGCAATAGTTCAGAGTCTGGTTTTAGCCAACATGGAAGGAACTCGCATTCAGCCGGGTTTCTCATTTTATTCATAAAGCAGTCCTGCTGCGTTTCAGCAGGTTCTGCTGGTGGAGGTTGACGACGGCCTCCAGTTTCTCCGTGGTAGCCCAGCAAGCAGCAGGGTTAGAATAGAAACCGTCCTCCCAGACACATCTATCATCGACTTAAATCTCAGTTAGCGATGTGGCGCCTTTTTTGCCTTGTCTAGCTTATTAGCTCAGCAAGCCTTTCCAGCTATTGGCCCACTTAGGTAATGAACCTCGCTCTGCGTCAGATTGTAGTCTTAGGATGCAGAACAGTCAAACAAGGCAAGTTTTTACAGACGCTAAAATGATTAAAGAAACAGATCAACATAAAAGATAAAACCATAAAAGATTTTGTTATTCATGGTCTCATTAGAGATTCATGTTTATGGCGCGGCTCAATGAAAATAATGCTCTGAGTGAGTTGATTTTCAGTCTTTGTCAAAGAATAAAACAAGGGGTTGATTGTGATTCTGCTCTGCCTGAAGGGTGTGTGCTCGCTGAATTAAATCCTACCAGAGCCTTTGCCAGTCTCTGTGCTGTGACCGTGTTGGCTGCACGAATCATATTATTTCATCTGACATGGACTCTTTTGTTCTATTTCTCTTCCCCGCTCGCTCTCTCTCTATCTGTCTTTTCTCATTTATAGGGACCTCAGGGGCCACAAGGGCTGAAGGTGAGTTACAAAACATCGTTTATTGTTCCACTGCTACTTCTTAGTCTTCTATTCAATTAGATCAAATGAGTTTCCCTGAGTCATAACCTGAAAAACAAATTCAACAAAATACATTTCACTGGGAGAAGATGCTCTCTCGGTTTCATCTCTTTTTTAAAAATCCCTCGTGCAAACCTACAAGGGGTTTCTGAGCTATCGGTTTTGCGTTTAATAGTGGAAACAGTGTAAAAGAGTGTAAAAGTGTGCACAAATGTCAGTCAGCGTGTGTAGGGAGACAACATGAGGAGGGAACAGAAGAGAGTGACTCAGAGAGACAGAGAACAGAGACCCTGGAGCTAAGTGCTGTGATACAGGCTGTGGGTCCCTGGCGGCGCTGATGTGAGGAACAGATGTAAACCTTATCCAGCCATCAGGTAGCTGCCAGTGTTTGTTCAGTGTAACCCAATCAGACACTTCCTGTCTGCGCTGTCATCTGTCGGCGAGGCCTCCCGTCGGTGTGTGGGAGGAGGGGGGGCGGGCGTGTGTGTGTGTGGGTGTGTGCGGAGGGGTCAACGATGACACACCGCCGTGTTAATGGCCCATAAGCCAGGCCCGAGGCTACTCAATTAGGTCTGCTGCCGGCCGAGTGTCGCCTTTAGCAGAGCGGCCATGGCAACAATTATTCATCTTTCATCACCTTGGTGATTCATTTGCTGTCATTACATGATCTGAAGTGGAAAGTGAATCATATACTTGAACTTATCTCAATCAGAACAATATATTTCATGAACTTCTCGTTCTCCACTCTCTATCCTTATTCATCCCAGGCCATTCCACATTGCATTCTTAGCCACATATTAGAGAAGATCCCCCCAAAAAATGAAAATTTTTCATTGGCTCAAGTCTGTGTATGATTGTTTCGCCCATCTCTGATACATCTGTAAATGTGATCATGGTGACAGTAAATCTCTTCTACTATGAGGGAGCACCAACAGCCAACACAAGCAAACCGCTAGGCATGAGAGTAAGAGTTCAGTACAACATGTTTGGTTCAATCTCTGGCTTTTAATCATCTTGTTTTTATGAGCTAAAGGAGAACATGCAAACATGCAGCCATATACTATGTATATAAAATCTCAACAGAAAGATCCCCATCAGCCGTTTCTTACCCTCTGCCCACCCAGCAGATCTTACAGTAAAATATGACAGGCAGTGTTTATTCTGGCCTGGTTTTGTGAGATCAGCACACACCGGGTGTATAATAGCCAGCCAAGCCTGTGAGAACGTCTATATAGGATGTGATCTGTGTGTTGGGTCAAACTCTAACTGAACTCTGGTTGTGTTTCTGTAAATGGTTTTACGTTTCCTTTGGGTGTTGGCTTTTCCATTGGGAGATGGTCTTGTCAGGTAGAAAGTCAAAGTGCATTGTCACATATTTGTTTGCATATTTGCTAACCATAACTCTACAGTGTTTCAGATTCTTTCCCAGTGCAGCACAGTGTCATTTTTTCCATGCAGTGACGCCTAAAGGCCTTTGTGTTTATTTCCTAGGGTTCACTCGGGCCTCCTGGCATGTCAGGTGTTGATGGACTGAAGGTGAGTGCATACAAACAACGAAGCTGATGATTGTTGTAAAAAAAATCCTACACCTTCATCTGTTCAGCTGTTGCTATTAAAGGGATAGTTCAACATTTTTGCCAAATTGGACCATTGCCATAATTGCTATAGTCATAGCAGTAGGTTCGTTACCTTTAATTGTCGGTGCAAGCTATTTTTAGAACGGCAGAGCAGAGCAGCAGGCTGCTCAGAGCTACGCTCCGGAGGCTGAAGGAATTTCTTGGTTTCCCTCATCAAACTAATCAAATACACAATCCAACAACTCCAAAACGCGTTTGTGGACGCCTGCACAATCACCACGCTATGAGATAATAATGGAACGTTATGAAATGGAGCCATTTTCAAGGTAAATACAGTCTGCTTGCTGAAAACCTGTCGCGCATTAGCGGTTTTGCATGAATTTACCTTGAAAACAACTCTGTCTGGTAACGTTCCATTATTATCTCATAGCGTGGTGAATGTGCAGGTCACAACTTGTCCACCAGAGCATTTTGGAGTTGTTGGATTGTGTATTTGATGAGTTTGATGAGGGAAACCAAGAAATTCCTTTAGCCTCTGTAGCGTAGCTCTGAGCAGCTCACGGCTCTGCTCCGCCGTTCTAAAAACAGCTTACACCGACTATTAAAGGTAACGAACCTACTGCTATGACTATAGCGATTATGGCAATGGGCCAATTTGCCAAAATTTTGAACTATCCCTTTAAAAAAAATGTTTGAAAACTGAGCTGTGTGGTTCAGATGGATATTTAAAACCTACTACAAATCCATAATGCTAAACCTTTCCAGTTAAATAAAGCAGCTCCTCTAAATTTAACCTGAACGTGGTCTACAGCTTCCCTCACAAAACCCACAGAAGAAAAAGTTCAGATCCAACTTCTATCCACACCTGAAAGTATTTTATCTTCAAAAGGTCAACCCAGACTTTTCATTAGTCTTTCTTGGCCATGTGCTGTACTTTTCATATTAGAAAAGTTCTGCTGCACATTCTGACAATTTCAAACCGCTATCCTATTTAGGAGAAATCCCTTGGGCTGCATCTTCAAGTCCTAACCACAAAGTACCGTTTGGAACTGCCTGTGAATCTGCTCACACTCTCGGCTCATTTCTGCATCTCATTCTCCAACGGAATAAAGGAGACACAGTGCAGGTGTTTCACTATGGAGGGAAAAATGGAAAAGCGTATTTATTCCAGAACAAACGATGGTACAAGTGACGAGAACGAATGAGGAGATGATTTGAGAGGCTACATCTTTCTAATCTCAAGCACGCATTTATAAAGATATGAGCCGAGAGGCACGCATGGCCGTAATCGGAACCAGAGTATAGAAGGTTCATTTTGAAGTGAAAGCCATACTGACTGTGGAGACAGCAGAAGTTGAAGGCCTAATTCCATACTTGTGTATGGAGTGGGGCTTTGCCAGCGCCCATGAAATAGAACTCCAATGCTGTGCAATGCAGTTATAAAACAGAATCTGTTCTGGTATGCAAGTGTCACTCATGCAGAAAGATGAACTCTGAGGCAGTTCCAGCTGCCCCGCCAGCAGTGGCAGGTTGACTGGCAGACATCATATTGATCTGACAAAGATATCCACTGAAAGGGGACGATCACTAATGCAAACCTTATCAGCCCCACTTTAGGAGTTCTTAATCAGACTCCATCATCATTATGGCAATGAGTCCCATATGCGAGCTGATAGATGAGACAAGATTCCTGCATTTATGAAGGCTTGCACCAGCAGTGTGCAGTGAACAGGGATCATACACACTGATTCCCATAATGCTTCATGCAGAATTCATCATGAGGCATCAAAGCGTTTTTCAATGTAAAACACTCAAAAATGGAAACAATAAGAGAAGATGAGAGAAAAATGAATGATGTGTACAGTAACCCTCATAACACTGAGAAGCCCATTGACATGTATTTTAATCCAAATAATAGATTGCTTTATTTTCCATCCTGGCCACATTCATCAGAATCATCCGATTAAAGTTGTGCGTCTGGGATGAGGAATAGCCGCAACTCTTCTAAAAGGCTAATGATGTGGTAGGTCTGCAGAGGTCGGCAGGTTAATTGTCGTTGGCAGCAGATGAGATTGGTTTTCTCAGTCAGAGCTGCAGAGAACAGGGGATTCCGAGCCACAGTAACGGCGACCTGGCATCCATCAGATGGACTTGGCTTTCTTCTTTTGCTCGTGTTCAGAACCAAAGCGGAGATAATTAAGCTTTTAATCAGCTTGTTTATCCTCTCTACATACAGTTTGTGGTTTTAATATTTTATACTTTTGAACTTTTTTGGAACTGTATGGTATTTATTTGATCGAGCTGTACGTTAACGAGTGGAAAATCCGCTTCATCTGTTCCGCTGACTGCTCAGTTATCGACTAAACCACAATTGTCTACCTGTGTGACACGAACATAACCTCTGTGGAGGTTAGAGGTTATCTCTATCCAGGCAGAAAAGAAAAAGAGTTTTTTTTTTTTTTTTGGTGTATCTTTTGACCTGAACTCAGAGGTCACAATGCAGCACACTCAATGAGCCACTGTGTGTGTGTTGTGCTGTCCATAGGGGGATGTTGGCATCCCAGGATTGGACGGTGTCCCCGGAGCCAAGGTCTGATGCACACAGATTCTGTGTGCTCTTATTCTTTTAATATCATATTATCATTTTTGTAGTTTTGAAATAATTTTTCATCCTCTCCCATCACTGTTACATTGACCTTTCTTTAACTTTCGGACACTCTTTTTTTTTATGTCATCCCTTTTGACCCTTTTTTGAAATCATTTTTTTCTCCATTATGTGGCACCTTTTCCCCTTTTGATTACATGTTATTTTAAAAACCTATAAATCTTCTTATTCATCTGTTTTGTATTTCATGTTTCATAATGATCTGTTTTGGCTGTGTACTCTATCAATCATGTTACCTTAAAGCAGAAATCCATGTGTGATTTAGTTGCTACACAGGCTTTATTCACTGAAACTGTGGTGTAACGTTGTTGAATGAGAATTTTAGTCTGTTTTTTGTTTAGTTTTTTTTAATTTTGCAAAAGAAAATACAGTCAAAAGAAAAGATAATCAGTAAAGCAATGAAGTTGAACAAAACAGCCAGTCACATTGACAGCAACAGAAAAACAAACAAACAAAAAAACAAGACAAAACGGAACAGAACAAAAATAAATAAATAAACAAACAAACAAAAACAGGTACAGTATGTCCAAAGACATTCTATCAAAATGGGCACCATAATTCTATCACAGACAGACAGTGACAATGCTGCCACACCAAATTTCTTCATATTTATCCACTGAGTTTGTGTTGCAGTATATGACTCTTTGCTATTTTAATGAGTACATTGAACCAGACTTGGATAATAGGAGCCGATGTAGCTTTCCATTGGCAATATAGTAGCTTTTTAGCAACAGTAAAGGCTATTGCTAGTCATTTATTTGTCTGGTTCGAGAATTTTAGTCTGTTGATGTTGATACGAAACAAGTTTTTTTGAAAAATACTTAGAAGCTTAAAAAATGCTGATACATGAGGGTCTGTCTGGGGAGAAGACGACCATAACACGAGAGAATTTCCATAATCTAACATGAATTTAACCCCAGATACAATCTGACCTTTAGTGGCTGCAATAATTCCCCAACTGAACCCCCCTTCCCCTCCCCCAAGCCTTCCTGTGTCTAACACTCTGCTTTCTTTCCCAACAGGGTGAAATGGGAGAGCGAGGTGAAAAGGTAACGCACTCGTTCAGATCACCAAACATTATTGTTAGCATCAGTCTTGATATCCCACCATGTGTTAGAGCAGCCAAGGTGATAAAATGACAGCAGCTCCGCCTTTGCTTTACTTCTCACTGCTACAGCTTGTTTTTCCAAGGGGGGGGGGGACTCCCTTTTGAGATTTAGCCATCAATGACTCAGTGATTCAGCAAGTCACAAAAATGAACCCAATTTCTCCAACTCCAAGTCCTCGGAGGAAACAAAAAAAACTGGACCCATCCAAAAGCAGCCTTATTTCCTCCATTTCCTAATTCTGATGCCCAAATTCAGTGGTGTTGGGCAGCAGCAGGTGGGAGGTGTGAACACCAACCGGGCTGGGGAAGGCGCTGATGACTCATTGTGCTTCATTCACCACAATAACCCGCTTTCAGGCAGTTGTTCTGTTGTTTTCAGTTTTTTCTTCGTCAGAGACTTATTTCCTGTCATTAGTTGGTTCAGCGCTGCAACATGGTCGTGCTGTCACAATCACCTAGCAACCTTTGCGGTGAAGATTTATCTTCACAGAAATAATGTCTCAATACGCAGTTATAGAAACTGCACTAAAAGATGATGATGCAAGATCGGGTCACCTCGATAAAGTATCTTACAAAGCAGTGATCTGACAAGCTGAGGAGCCATTGAAGCTCCTCTGCTCTGCTTTTGTCATTGAGCCTTCACTCTCAGACAGAAGTTCCCAACATTTTTGGCTCAAGATCCTTTTAAACAAAGCTATGTCTACTCGTGACCCTTCACCTTGTCACTGCAACTCACAGACACAACCCTTCCCAGATTTATGTAAGCATAAAAATGAGAAAAATGTCCTGTATTTTATAGCAAAAGCAGCAGAAGCAAAGATTAGAGAAGAGTTAATTATCTTGAACCCCACTAGATTTATCCTGAGACCCCATAAAGGGCCGTGGGCAGCCATGTTGGGAATCACTGCTCTAAAGCATCATGAGGATTTATTGTCAGGCGCAGAGGAACAGTTGTGTGAACATGAACTGCAGTTTTTGCTTTTGTTTTCTAACAAATGAACTTCAGGAGAACAATTCATCCAGACTGGTCCTGGTCTCATTTTAACTTCATAGATAAACAACAATTCATCTTCTGACACACTTGACGTCAAAGAAGCTATAGTATAGTATTATTATATATAGTAGTATATTATTGTCTTTTTTAATGATCTCCATGAGGACAGAAACTGAGTTCAAATTGGAATTGCTGTTCATTTTATGACTTGGACTCTTTGTAGACAGTGGTTTACTAAACATGATGTCATGTGGATTTATCAAAGGTTAAATGATTCAGACGCCACTGAAACTCACTCCAAAGGCCAATGAGCTTTTAATTCGAGAGTAGCCAGATATGTCAGCGTAAACTGTTGTCTCTGGCATCGGTTGCTAATTAAAGAGCCAAGAGCCACAGTCAAGAAAACAATGCTAACCGCCAACAGATAAAAACTCTTTGTTTGAGAAGCACATCAGCCTCTTACACAGCCCTTTATATTAAATCCTTGGATTTGCAAGTCACCTTCAAATTAAGAGCATGGATTTATAGAAGCAAAGGATAAGTATTATATCAACAAGACAGAGAGCCGGCAGCCGCTGGAGAGGCTCTGTGACTCAGCATACCAACATTTGCTAAGTAGCACTAAAGAAAAGTTGAGCTGATCTGAGCTGAATGTCTTTAGTTTTTCACTTAGGTCCAGGTATGTTGGGATAGCTTTTCCCTTTAATGAATTAAATTATCATTTAAAAGCAGAATTTTGTATTTACTCCAGTTTGTTTCATGACCTGTGCCCCTAATATAATGGAAATCTATCAAATACTTGTTGAGACATTTCAGGTTAACCACAAATTTCAAGGTCATGGTG
This sequence comes from Decapterus maruadsi, assembly GCA_030347415.2. Taxonomy (NCBI): domain Eukaryota; kingdom Metazoa; phylum Chordata; class Actinopteri; order Carangiformes; family Carangidae; genus Decapterus; species Decapterus maruadsi. The sequence goes on from CM064898.1 coordinate 20,020,887, forward strand.
GATGTAGAGGAAAAGTCACTGATCACACTTTAAAAAAAAAGGCAATCTACTGTATCCAGTGTGTATGAATTTCAGTCTGGACCAATGACTTTATGAAGAAACATCTTTATATAGAGTTCCAGCGGTCTGGACCAAACAGAAGAGCTGACCCTGCCAACCAGTATCACCATCCACAAAGCCACGCTGCGAGTGTGACTCCACACAGCCTTGAAACTCAATCTGTTTCATACTGCAAAGATGGAAAAGTTGTGAATTTCGATGTGAAGTTTTTCACAGTCGATGCCAGGAGTTTATGACCTCCATTATGCCCCACAGAGTGGATTACATCACCTGAAATCAGTCGGTGCTATATGAACCATGTGTGATGACTCAGTTTGTGACCAGAGTGAATTTAACATGTACATTAATGGCACTTCATCTTTGCCGCAGTGCACTTGGACTTTTTAACTTTTTTAACAAGCATCCATTAAGCTGTTTTACAGCGCACAAATCACAGAGGGAGATTTTGTCAAAGTCCTACTGTGTGTTTTGTGCAGTCAATGTGGGAATCATGTTTAAAATCTGGGTTTGTAGATTTTAGATGCCCACCTGTCTGTTCCTTCACACTCTTGTGATCGATAGACTCCACATGACGACCTCTGTGTGTTTTCGTCACAGGGCGATATGGGTGAAGACGGGCCGAAGGGTGAAATAGGAGAGAAGGTATGTAAATTCCACTTTACCTGTCATTCTCTTTGTTTATGTCTTGGAGCTGCCTCAGAGAAACAGCAGCGTGCCTGGCTGTGGCTGGAAAACATAAAAAAAAATAAAAAAAAGTTAATGTTAGCCATGTGAGAGGAGATCTGTGGAGAGGGAGCGGAGGCAGAAGCAGCTCGGGTCATGTGCCATCAGCTGCAGTCAAGGCTGCACAACAGCAATCATCCTGGCACTTGATGCGTCCTTTGTGCTTAATGTGGACTTAATTGCTATGCTACGCTGATGCTACATTTTCTGGTTGAACGGCTCCTGTTACTTTGGGATCATTTATCATCAAGACAGCTTGTCAAGTTAGGATCCATTTCCAACAGGAGGCAGGACCGAGCTCCTCTGGACAGATTGTTCAAGTAATACATTTGTGTTTCTGTCCATAAAGCTTTTGTTGTGAGAAATTTTTTTTTATTTTGCATTAGTTCCCCGACATCATGTCGAGAGACAGATTATGCATCGTCTGTAGAAGTTGCCTCCAGTTATTTTCCTGTAAAAGCGACACTTGTGAAAATCAAGGGGGGAGTGAAGACCACTTCCGTGTTCAAAAAGCTGCAGTTCTCTGTCCGGCCTCTGGGGGCTGGCTCCAGAAGGGAGCAACTCTCCATTGACCACCATGTTAAAATAGCCGACTTTATAGCTTTAAAAAACATATTTACAGCCTGTTGCCTTTTATTTTTTTGGTCTCTATCGACAGTTTCCACCTCCGTGAACACTGTGTGGGGGGGTAATTGTTTCGTACCACAACCGTTTTAGTGTTGTTTAGGCTTCGTAAATGGAGGGGTGGTTACGTTGAGTGACGCAGACAGTTACCGGCTCTTAATTGGTTGCTTCGAGTTCAGTGTGCGGGTTCTTGGCTGGCTAACCGCCGCACCTTTCCAAATATGGAAAGTACGCTCCCATTAAAATCCAAGATGGCGCAGTTCAAATGCCCGTTACAGAGGCACAAAACAGACTCCCCCAAACCAATGGGTGACGTTTTGTATTGAGTGACCTCATGGCAAAGTTTGGGCCTCTTTACCCTTCAGGTTTGTGGCAAAGCTTTTCAGAAACCAACCAGTTATTGGAATGAATGATTCTGTGAAAAACTTCTTAAAAGCCCTTTAAAAACTCCCTAAAAGGTTAAAAAATAAAGTTGATGACAACACAGATGCCAAAACAGACGGAAAATACAAAAATACGGTGATATTCAGTCCACAGGAGATCCTGATTTTTTTTTTTAGTAGGAGTTAGGTATAAAAACAAACATTACTGATAGACCAGCAGCGGAGCAGGAGCAGTGTACTCAAAATGTCAACGCCAATTTATTGCAGTGCAGCAGAGGACAACTTTGATAACTTCTCACTTTATGGGTGCTGTGTTTTTTTGTTTTTTTTGTGTGTTTTAAAAGACTGATGAACACAGCTGCCAAGAAAGACACCATTTGAGGGAAACAGATGCAGGGTATCATCTGTGGAGAATGAGTGAACAAAAAGGAAAGTGGTGGCGATAAAACTTTGCAGCTCGAGCGCAGCTTTGATCTGGTCCACCTCGACGCAGTAAAGAGGGAAAAAAGTGATGATGGGTTTTCTCTGCAGGAATAAAACAGAAAAAGTGAAATTGAGTAGTAAAGGAATGCAGACTTCTGTAGCAAGTCACCTGTCATTCATTCATCTCGCACATAGCCATATATTTGTAATAAAAAGAAACAATACAGTGTGGAAGTGGAGAAGATAGGATTACCTCATCTTTTCAGATTGTCAGTGTCAGGATGTTAAGTTTTTAAACATACACCATGGTAGTAATTGCTTTTCAATCAAGAAGTATAACCAGATGAGTATAACATATGCCAGATACACCAAGGACTGATTTATTTTTCACTGCAAACTCTCATAGACATGCGCATGATCAGTCAGAGGAGAAAATTGCCCATCACTCCACAGGCCGACCCTCCTGTCGTCGGGCCGACCAGAGAGCCGCGTGTCTGATCAATAGCTCATCCCACCATATTATTGTTTTTACATGGAGAGGAGGAAACCTGAGAACGGAGGGGACAGCCGAGGGGAGGGAATCTTCAGTCTTCCAGTGCCGAAGATGCCAAAGCTAACAATACACAGCGCACGCTGCAGAGAAAATGTGGTAACACAGGGTGAGAGGTGAGGCGGTGAAAGCATCGCTATGGTGAGCAGAGAGACCTGAGGGAGCGCAGGAGGGGGAGAGGGAGACGGCAACACGAGCAGCCGGAGCAGACTTCACATGATACAATGGGAGATTGTTTTGACGGAGGGAGTCTGCAGAGTGTGAAAGAGACAAAGTGACAGCACTGAGACGCTCAGTCACATGGACGCTCCCTGGTAGATGTGCAGTTTATTTGAAAACGGGGACAGTGCACATTAATAACAGAATTAGCCAAGAGGCTACTTTTCATCCGTAGTCCCTAAAGGTTACACAAAAAAAGATAACTGTTATTGTGATGCATTTTGTTGTCACAGATTGACCACTTTTTACTTTCTATAATCGTATATTCAGACCTCCAACAGCCCCAAATGCTCACTTCTCACTGTTTGATAGTTTAATGAACTGCAAAATAGAAACTGGAGTTAGATGAGAGGATTGGAAGCACAATGACATGTTAAGAAAACAGCATCAAGTTAGATTAGCTTTGTAGAAAGATTCACTGATTAACACGTTAGATTTAGTTTCTTCCTTCTCTGAAGGAAACAATATCTTTATAACTGTCTACAGGGTTCCTGCATAGGTATGGAAAAGTATGGACTTTGATGAATGCATTTCCAGGTCTGAGAAAGTATGGGAAATGGAAAATATATTATGGAAATGCTGTATATTTATCTTAATACATACTGTATTTCTGTTTGGTCTAATCTGAATAAGTTGTTGTATGCACTGTTGTACAATTTCCTGGAAATTATTTGGTGACATATAGCATACCGACTCAGAATAATGAAAACAAAAGATTAATTGCAAAATGTATTTACATAATACACATCTAATTACTCAAATGTCACAAATTATTTGTAAAAAATAAATTTGGAAATTAGGGTCTGGAAAAAGTATGGAATTTAGAAATGTCAAAAGTGTGGGAACGCTGTGTCTACTAAGGCTATCAAATACATGTCGAGAAGTGAAGAGTAGAGTGTATTTTAAAATTCTGCTCAAGAATAGTGTTTGAGTAAATATCCATACTTATTCCCTGCCACTCTTTTCCGTGTACATTATGTGGTAGATTACCTGCTGCGCTGCTTTCGTAAGCCGTCATCAAGTGTGAAGAGAAATGATTCCAACAGCCTCTACATGTCCATCTCTGGCCTCCTTTAAAACAAATCATTACCACAGTTAAAAGCTTTAGTTCTAAACCATTTACTTCTGATGCATTCAGCCTAAGTATTTAACTAGGTGTGAAATTAACTGTGGCTCTTCTCATTGAAAAGTCGAACCTCACAGATAGGAAAATTCTTTAAAGGTTTTTAAAAAAACCTAAGTAAACTCTTGAATTGGCTTTGGGAAGTTCCAGGCTGTGAGTGCTTGGCTCTGACCGATGTGGCACGGTGGTTGGTATAAATTTTGAATCTAAGATCCGGTCCAAGTTCTTGCGAACTGGCCGGGTTTCAGCTGTTGGCAGTTCCTCGCCGCCCTGGGAGCCAATCATAATCCGTGTCGCCTCACATATATTCTAACTAAGTGTCAGAGGTCGGTATTCAGCTGAGGCCGCTGAATTTGGTCATCTCTGCTAATGGCCATAATATGAAGTAAGAGTTGTGTTTTGAAGGCTGTGGTGGCATTTAATGGTTACGTTTGTCACAACCCGGCCCCGGCTTCACTGCTCGCTGATTAATTCTCTCCATCTCATTGGCTGTCACCAGGCAAACATCTGGAAAAAGGCCTGATTTACCAAGCATTCATTATAAGATCTTCATGCCATTATCTTTTAAATGCCAGCATGCAGGGACAGTTTTGGATGGCTGTAATGAAGTGGAACTGTGGTGACAGATCTCCATCCTGCTCTGCTCTGCGGTTAAATCACAAGTTGTAGCCTCACCATGGTAATTGGCCCAGTTGGGACATTTCAGCACTCGGTGCCACACCTCAACTCACCTCCCAACTCCACCACTTTTTCCGTCCCGTACTACTTCACTTGGAAAAGATGAAACCAGTGAAAACTCTCACTTAGTTCCCGAAGTTTCTGTCACTTGGTGTTGGATTTGTCATGACAAGAAAATACCAATGGTGTTTATCAGTTCAGCAGCAGGGGAGGGAAGTGTTAATTGCTTGTGTTGCATTCTCCCATACTTGTTTTCACATGGGGCGTGCTGGCTTTTTGATTAAAAGTGTGTAAACCGTGCTGTAAATTGTTGTTTTTCACATTATTAGCTCCTTGTGATCTCATCCTGCTGAGATAAAAAAAAAAAAAAGTTAATTATGCTCACATATACTCCATAGTCCATAGCTTGATTACGAGTTTAACAAGGTGAGATCTTTTGTAGTTTCTTTTTTGTGTAAGATGTAACAATTGAGTACAGATGTGAGACATTCTTGCACATCCCTTCCAAAAAGCAACAGGTGTAAACCAGTTCTGACTTTGATGTTTGTTTTGTTGAAGCAATTATTTAATCAAGACACAAAAAAGCCAGAATAATGGGCCTCTGTATAAAGTTTCCTCTTTTGTAATGATTTTTATGTCAACCACAACATGACATGTTGTTTCTAAAGGATACAACCGAAAACATTTTTACTTCATGCCTTTCATTCGTCTCTTCTCTCCGCTCAGCTGTGCCCTTCATAAAAAGTCTGAAGACTTGTGAAAATGGCCTTATAAAAATCAAAATGATAAGTTTTAAGATAGGGAGAGAGGCAGTTGAGTGTGCAACAAAACCCAGCTGTAAACAGTAACACAGTTTATTGTCTGAGGAAAAAAAAAAATGCTGCAATTAAACATGCCTTGTGTGCTATGCATCGTAATGACTCCCATAAAAAGCTGAGGGCGAGAGGCATTCCTTCAGCAACTTCTGAGCGTGAGGCGTATGTGTAGTGAAACCACAGTCCACACCAGAGCTGCAGACCCCGTCTCCTTCTCCCCACTCCCTTTTCCCACCAACCGCCCATAATTACGCTTATTGGCCTCTTGTTTTATGTCTGTTTTTACTGTACACTGCAGTAGTAATGCAGTGCAAAAGAAAGGCCCTGGTTGTGGATGTCTGGAGGACTTTGCTGGAAAAAATGTGATTCAAGCAGCTCCGGCTCCTCCTGGTTCAGCAGCCTACCTGAAGAGATGCAGTGAAGAAGGGTTGAAATAGCTACTATCTACATGGATCCAGGCTTCTTACCTCCTGCACTGTTGCGGCTTTGGGTTTCTTCTATATCGTGTTAGACTTCACCCCTCATGTCATCACCAGCGTGCAGCTGCACAGTTTGACTGTGTGAAAATGACGAAATAATTCCCAGCACTGCAATAATGAAAATTCTTTCTCAAACTTTTGAGAGAAGGTACGTTCAGTCTGAGCGGAGCTTAAAGCAGCAGACAATCTGCTTTCTAATTGGATTTTCATTCGGTTTAGTCCAGACAAATCACTTAATGCAGCAGCTGCAAAATTATGTTCTGCATTGTTTAGTAAAAGGAGTCGGTCTCATTTCTGTAGCTGTTATTGCACTCCTGTTGTGACTTAACAGAAAGCTCCATTGGCTCCTTTGACTTTCCACATTGTACCTCTCTAACTTGTGTTTTGTGTCTTTTCCTCAGGGAGATGCGGGCTCCTCTGCAGCTGGTATCAAGGTAAGAGCTAAACTCATATTCAAGCTTTTTCAAATGTTCCTTTAATGTACGTCCCAAAATGAAAAAGGATTTGCCCCACAGAAACAAAATACTTCTTACAGAAAGAGTAGCTTATACAAAGATACTGTATTGTGTAACCCAGCCTAATATTATAGCTAAAAAAGTTAGTTAGTTAGTTTCATTTATTGTCCACGATGTGGAAATTTGTCTTTGGTCTCATAAAAACAACAAGCAAGACGACAACAACACTTGTGCCCCAGTTGCATTAGGGATGAAGGAATTTTTAAAGCCCCAGTATGCTATTTATTTGGCATTTTATTAGCCAAAATCAAATATGTCTTTCATAAATATGTATTTCACTGAAGTGGAATCAAACCCGCATACAAACGAAAGCTTTCTTGTACCTTAGAATGAGTTGTTACAAGTCGTTACAAATATACAAGGGGGGCGAATCGCCATTTTTTACGTTCAGTGGGAGTGTGACCGTAGGTATCCATGGAAACTCAGCGGAGTTTTCCAGGTAGCGCCTGTTAAAACTGTCACCACTGTGTAGTGTGAGGAAGGACCTCTATCAGGTTCTTGTAAACTGTTTCCATAATGTGCCTGCTCACTCTGAAGGAGTTGAGCTTGCGCAGTAGATGGAGACGTTCGTTACAGGTTTTAAAAATATAGTTTGTGTTTTCACTAAAATTTAGGTTACAATCAATATATGTACCTAAATATTTGAACTTGTTTACTACCTCTACAATTTGTCCCCTAATTATAAGGGGCTGCACAGGGTCCTTTTCATGAAAAACAAGTTCCTGTGTTTTTGTTACATTGATCTGAAGTACTTTACCTCAGATTATAAAAAATGCCAATTACTGTACAAGCCTAAATGACCGTTACCAAATACTCATGAATAAAGATTAACTCATACTAAGCAGGACTGTGAGACTAGAGGTAATAAGGACTTAACTCACAGAGTTCTTATTAGTAATGAAGACATTGAAAAGAAACTGTTTGCCTGTATTACAGGGTGAACCTGGAGAGCCTGGGCGAAGTGGAATAAAGGTAGGCTCACACTGGTCCTGATACAGCGGATGATAGATGACTGTAGAGTGATGGATAGAAAAACAATCTTTGATATTTTTTTTGTTTTTGTTAATCATTTTTGTATAATTAATGTTAATAATGGATTCTATATTGATACCAGGGTACAAAGAGGACATTCTGACCATACAGTAACAGAGAGCTCAACAGGCAGCAGCTTTTCTAAATACATTTCATTGCTTTGCTTCACGGTGACTGTATCTCACAGTTTTAATGGAAAAAGGTGAAGCTCAAGTCTGTTGTGCAAGATAAAATAGCTCAGGTTTTGACATGAGCATTTCAAACTCAGTTGAACCTCGCTGTTAAAAGTGTAATAAGGATGGTTGTACATGGGGGAGCAGAACCTGACACGTTCATCACGGCGTTCCAACTCACTTTACATTTACTTTGGCTTGATAGTCGTTCTGAGCCCCTGCAAGGTCCCAGGTATTTAACTAATACCTCTGGACACACTAAATCTTTTTGGATGTTTTTGCTCTATTAGACTTTGACCTGGACTTGTCAGAGTCTAGCCAGGTCATCCCATTACATCGCAATGCATCGGTCCAACTACACAATGTGTTTTTGCAGGTTAAGCAGCAGTAGTTGGACTCTCTTTCTCCCATCCAGCTTTTATTCTCATGTTTGACACAATTTATAAGCCAACAAAGGAAATTGCTGAAGAAACAGTTGCCGATGAGATACTAATAAAGCACGCATCCAGCAGAAGAGGAGCTGTTTTTCCTGAAAAATAAAGCACAGTTCTTGTCCCTGCTGCCAAGATTGCACCAGTGCCGCATTTAATTACACTTTTTAATCCCAAGTGCTGCACCCCATTAATTTCCCCCTCTCTTTTCTCTGTTTGGACAAACTGGTTCCAGACAGACACAAGGGCTTTGAGCAAATGTCTTTTTTTTTTTTTTTTTTTAAATGCTGTGCTGCGGAGAAAACACATGTGGCCTAACTAATTTTTGACTGCTTCACCTTATCTCTCATTTTACAGACCCTCTGCTTGTGCTGATACACTCACAAATGACATTTCTCATCATCCCAAGATTGACTCGTTGTTGCTATTAGATATCACCATTTGGATGGTGTTCGGCAAAGTGTTGGTAGTCCACAAGAACGACTTTTATTCATTAGTTTTACAATGCTTTCATTAGCCACAATGGAAATTTACAGCCCTCTCTCTGATCCCCAGAGTGCCGTTACAGTTGATCATTCTCATGCGGCGCTAATCATTTCTTTTCATATGCCATAAATACAATGGTCTTAATAGAGCGTTAAATTATCCTGAGTCAGAAATTTTGTTTTGAAAGTCTCACACAGGCCTCACAAGGGACTTGACCTCTGATTTTTTCCACAGTTGGATTAAGTGACTGTGCGTTGCTCAAACTCGTATGTATAAAGGGAGTCTGGAGTTCCGACCTTGGTAACAGAGAAATAGGCCAACTCTCAGCTTTTCGCACTGCCAAACTCTAACGACCTTGAAGCCACGGCAGCTCTCTCAATCAGCTTGTGCAACTTTAATCCAAAGTATCTGACAGTTTTTCCTTCCAGAAACTAGAACTTTTCACACCTGCCCAAACCAATAAAATCATAAAACTAAAACTCCATTGCACTTTGTGGAGGGTTGAGTGTTATAACAAGCACTAATCTCGCTGTCAAGCCATGGCTGCATGAGTTGGTATGAAAGTGCATGTGCAGTACCTTCTGCTAGTGCTTACCGCAAGCAAACGACAGTCAACATTCACTCGTGGACAGCAGACCGCTTTCACAATTCCAGCAGCAGATAGCCAGTAGAAAAACGGTGAAGTGTAAAGCTAATAGAAGCCCAAAGAGCCAACAGATGAGGCTTGACTCAGCTTAGCTTGGCTTGGCTGTAACATGTCACACTCTTCCTATGTAGGGAGAGCCAGGACTTCCAGGGCTGCCTGGACTCCCAGGGATAAAGGTAAATGCTTCGCTGTTTTTACCCCAAGTCATTCCCCCCCAGTGTTGTCCCTGTCCATCCGCTTCAGCCCGCCCGTAGCAGAGTTCAGACTGACACTCAGCTGACCTATCGTCGCGTGTTATGTACGACGCATCGAGGTCTAATCTCGCTCTTCCTGCTGTTTGGGATTTGTACCAAGACAGCGAGGTTACATCTGCCGCAGCGGCAGCACCACAGTAATACCTGTGCATTCAGTGCAGTGAAAACTAAGGAGCTTAGGCAAACTGACAAGGCCGAGCGCTCGATGCTTTGGATCTGAACACGCCACAAGTCAGCAAGAAAACCGTCTCATTAAGGGTTGTGAATCCCATAGAGGTCTATGAATTAATGATCAGACCACTGCAACCCTTGAAAACACTTTGGTCTACTTCCTGGAAGTGGCATCAGTCGGCTCGCTGCCAAATGTACCAAAACTACGGCGTGTTAAGGAGAGGGAAGTTTATTATCATCTGATTGTTTAGTTTTCAAACTAGGCTTGTATTATTTCAGCAAAGGAGCTTTCTTTTTTTCAACTCTATCACAAAAGACCCACAGCAGATGGTGAAACTCAATGCCCGAACAGCACAAGATGATTCACTGCCAGAGCAGCAACCACCTCAGTGTATTTCAGGATCATTAGCTTGAAATATAACATGTGAATGCAAGGAATGCTGAAACAAGCATGATGGGATGATGCTTGTTGCTGTTTTTGATGTTTGATGTTGGTATTTCTCCTTTTGTATGCCTGTAACGTGCTGGCCTTGTAAAAAAGCCCCTTTCATTTTATATTTTATATACTCCTGTTTTTACTTAAGAGGCCTGAATGCTTGATGGATTCTAACAATATTTTGCTAACGCAGCACTCACGGGTTCTGAGCTTGGCTTGCACTTTGTTCTGCTCCACATTCTTCACTGTTTATCCAATCAAAATTTTCAAAGTTTTTGAAGTAGGCGTTCATTACCAACCCAAAGGCTTCCAGAGCGCCTAAACTACTGTAAGTGGGAACTCTGGGTGCAGATGGTTTAGTCATATATTCCAATTAAGTTATTTTTCAATAAAATGAGATGTAAATCAAATCAAATTGAGCATCACACCTCGTACTAGATGCTCATTCCTCATACTTGAAAGTGCAAATGCAAAAATGTGAAAGCTTCTTTGAAGGAGGCAGAGAACCTGCTTTCTGCAGAACATTCATGTCTCATAAAAGGGTGTCACTAATGTTTGTGAAACCAGGGGATAAATTAACAAGCCACTGATCGTTTGAGTCCATGTGTGTGATTTACGCACGTGTTCCTGTGTGTGTCGGTGTGTGTGTCTGTGTGCACGAGCAAGTGTGTGAGAAGTAAATGCATGCCTGTCATTTCAAATATGTTTGCCCATGCATCTTGTGTTAGTGTGCAGTGCTGGATGGTCGTGAGTGGAGGCAGCACTACATCAAAACCACCCTCTGGAAAATGTAGTAATATTTGCTCATTATTTGTTTGTTTGTTTGTTTTTTTAGGGTGAGCCTGGGTTCCTCGGTCCCCAGGGCGAGCCAGGACTTCCTGGACTCCCAGGAACCAAGGTGCGTGACTGGCTTCTCTGAATATTTCTAACAATAGAACAAATATTTTCTGCCGAGCGCGACACGGCGTATCTGAAGATTTGCAGCTTTGTCTCACCAACGGGATCATCATTGAAGTCACTAATCCCTTATTGAGCGTACAGTCTCATTACCCATTATTATCACTTTACCAAGGTGATTGAGCCTCTGTTTATTCTAAATGTCATTAGAAGTGGTCAGAATGAGCTAATCCTCTGCTGCTCCCTTTGAGTGGTGACATTATCCCACTGTGGAGCCAGCGGTGATAATCCAGACACACAACAACCATAATCATCATCAAGATATTCGCCATGCATTGTCTTCTTACATATGAATGTGGCGCAATTAAAAGCTGAAATGGTCGAAGCTGAAACTTGGGATCATTGCAGAAATGTTATTTCCTTTGGGCTCAGATCTGGTGAGGTGATAACTGGTGTTTCACAAGTTTTTTTTTTTAAAGCAATTTTCAGTGCTCTGCTTCTTAGTTATTACTGAGCAGTAATGTGAAAAGAAAAAGACAAAGGTTTATTGAGTCAACACTGCTGAATAATGATCGTGTCCCGCTCCGGTTTCAGTATCAGTAGTAAAGAGTGTGTCTGAGCTATACCACATCCCCATCTATTGGCTCTCTGCAGTAACTCCATATGAGGAGAAAAAGCAGACGAGCAAAAAAAGGATTTTCATTTTTCCTAATATTCAACTCAAAGGAGAAAAAAAAAGTTTGATGCAAATGTTTCTTTGGATTGTTCTTAAGAATATCATTAACCTTGTCAAACGTCTCCACCTAGCAGCAGCGCACACTGTGCTGAGTCAGCAAACATATCTACAACTGAATGTGTCGAGTAAGCAAACCGATGCAAAGGGCAGGATGTTCTTACTGTAGATTCCTCAGCCATGTACAATAAATACTGCATAATATTAGGAAAATTGTCTAATATTTAGGAGATGCATGGTAGCTCTACAGCTGATCTGCTGTTTGCAACAAAATGAACCAATCAGCAGTTCCCTTGAGGTGTGAGGAAGTCCAGGTGGCAGGAGAACTGTGGTTACTCATGGAAGATGCTCAACAGTTGGTTGTTTTGTCTGTTCAGGGTGAGAGAGGTGACCGCGGGCCACCAGGAAAGGGCGAACGAGGAGAACTCGGACCCATCGGACCAAAGGTCAGTAGTTGGTGTGCACATGTGCATGTTCAGTCCAGTTTTATTTATATCCCGAGGGAATTGGATTTGCAGCAAGCATTACAAACATAACAGACAACATCCAAGACATCAACATGTCACTAGCCACAACATAGTGCAGTAATATATAAAAAAACAGTATTAATAATAAAAACATACTACTAATAATAAATTACTGTTAATAATAATAATGCATAATGCTCTGCACATAGTCTACTCAATGCATTAAAGTGCATAGTGCTGCAAGAATTGAGAAAAATAAAATAAATAACACATTGATACCCATGTGCATGTGTTGCCATATGTGTGCCCATGCCCCCCCCCATATGGTTAACTCATTTTTGCTGCCACCTAGAGCTTCCTCGGTCAAAGCACACAGAGTAATGTTCACAGACTTATGAATAAGAGAAGGTAAAATGTGTCCCCAAAGCAATTCAATTCATCCAATATTCAGTTCTGTTAACAAAGAGAGCTGGCTGAACAATTATAGCCCATAATACGTTCAAGGTTTTCCCCGGGGTCTGTGTAAAAGTAAACCAATTATAAATGAGTTTACCACTGTTTATGTCTGGCACTGACCCAGCAGGTAGCTTAAGCTCCAGTCTAAACTTAGACGACCCAGAGCTCTGTTTCACATCCGACGAGAAACCCCAAAAGCGAAACCCCTACTTTATCAACGCCGGAGTTCAAATAAACACTTCCTTTATTGCTTGGCAGTAATGGCATATTAAAATGTGCTTATTTGAGTGAAGCTGACTGTGTTGCTCCCTCGGGAGGAGAAAGAGAGGTTGATGACATTTCCTTTGTGAAATATGCATCATGTTGTATTTTTTATGATGAATTTGGATTGAACCTATAAAGAGGCCTTGTTTTGTACTTTTAGTCCATTTATATCTTGGTGAGGAGCTTTCCTCTCTCTTTTTCCTGTCCTGACTATGACTCTTTGTTAATGATGTTTTCATATTCCTGGCAGGGTTCACAAGGAGAGGCTGGTACACCTGGTCCTAAAGGGTCAAAGGTGAGAATGGCATGACATGTTTTCTTTAAATCTGAAGGAAAGAGAATCCTCTATAAATTATCTTTAGTGTAGGAACGGCCAACAAGATTTTGCAGGATCTATTACTATTGGATTATGATTGTTTTTCTTGTTTTTCTTACTTTATTAATATCATGAACATCTACACAGACAAGTCTTGTTCAACATTGTGTCCCCAAGCAGTTAACAATATAATAATAATTTTAGCAGTTAGCAGAATTCAGTGCAGGACATACTGTAGCAGTGTTGTTGTGGTTAAAGGGATTTCGTTACCTTTAATTGTCGGCGTAAGCTATTTTTAGTACGGCGGAGCGGAGCAACAGGCTCCTCAGGGCTATTCTATGGAGGCTAAGGGAATTTCTTGGTTTCTCTCATCAAACTCATCAAATACACAACCCAGCAACTCAAAAGCGCTGTTGTGGACACGTTGTGAGCTTCAGAACCACCACGCTATGAGATAATGACGGAACGTTACGAGACGGAGCTGTTTCAGAGGTAAATTCATGCAAAACCGCTGATGCGCGTTGCGTTCAGGGACAGTTTTTCAGCGAGCAGTCTCCGCATTTACCCTGTATTTACCTCGAAAACGGCTCCGTTTCGTATCGTTCATTTATCTCATTGGTGGTTCTGCAGCTCACAGTTGCTGGGTTGTGTATTTGATGAGTTTGATGAGGGAAACCAAGAAATTCCCTTTGCCTGCATAGAATAGCTCTGAGCAGCCTGCTGCTCCGCTCCGCCGTACTAAAAATAGCTTACACCTACAATTAAAGGTAACGAACCTACTGCTATGACTATAGCGATTATGGCAATGGGCCAATTTGCCAAAATGTTGAACTATCCCTTTAAATGTTGTATAAGGTTTTTCCTATGCTTTGTATAAAATAAAGTTATATTTCCACTGCACCTCTGTTTTCATCAGACATATGCTTCATGTTGCTGATGTATCATACTGTGTGTCATTAAGACGTTGTAGCTCGACCAGCACAAGCTTTGAAAATGTTTGTTTGTCTCCTCACATCAGGGAGAGACTGGAGATAAAGGAGACTTTGGATCTGATGGCCCGAGGGTAAGCATCTATATTAGATGACATAAATGCCTCTATTCTCTCTGTTTCTTTAATGCTGTTATGATGTTTCAGGCTGGTTAGTATTCAACATGTGAAATGTTTATTTCCCACGAGTTGTTACTTTGCCTGCAGAAAGCCGGTTACTACTCATGATAACCACACAGAATACCACCAGGGGGCAGCATTCGATCCTCATCTGGCTCTTACATTCCCTCTTATGTTATATACAGTATAAATCAAGTGTGCAGTTATGGAAAAACATGCAAAATGTTTAAAATGTGTTTCTTGATGTTAACCATGTGCAGGGCCCCCCTGGGCAGAAAGGAGACCAAGGAGCCACTGAAATCATCGACTACAACGGAAACATTCAGGAGGCTCTGCAGGTCAGACAACACTTTACCTAATGCAGCTTTTTTCCCACATTACTGTTGTTTCTGACGTGTGTCACAGTGCAGCTCTGCTGCTGTTTACACTGCAGGGAGGACTGTTATACTCATTAGTCTGCAAGGAGAAGTAGAGTGTGGATATGTAGTGTGAATGGTGGATGGGCATTTAAGCATTTGCTTTTCATCATAGATGGAGCTCTGGTGATGTCTCTGTTGCGTAACAGTGACTCAGATAATTACTAAAGAACTGTCACATCTGTATCCACATGGTTTTCCTAAATACTCCAACTATACTGGAGCCAAGGAAATGATTAGTAACACATTTTGTAAAGGATAAAGTTGTATGTATGAGACAATATCTCACCTGTTTATTACGTTAAAGGAATAGTTCACCCAAAATTCAAATTCCACTCATTATCTACTCACCCTCATGTCGACTAAGGGCTGGGAGAAGTTTCAGAGTCCTTTGTGGCTTCTCTGAGTTACATGATAATGGTTGTGAATGGTGCTCACTTTTCTTCGTCCAAAAAGACACACCAAAAAACATCCAAATACCTCCATACTGCTCGTCTGTAATGTCCCTCTTGTATTGAAGCCCTGACATGAAATTGTTCTGCCGCTTAGTGCAAACCACGCGGCAATGGGAGCTTCCGCTACAAACAAGCTTAAAATATAGACTTATTTAATATTTTTCTGAACAATTTCTCGTGAGGGTGAGTAGATCATGAGTGAAATTTGAATTTTGGATGAACTATCCCTTTAAATTAAAGTGAAATGCCCTGAGTTTAACAGATAAGATTCCGTCTTATAGAAGTAAAACAAGCTCATATCTGTGGAAATGTTATCACAAAAGTTTCTTTTCTGTGTGACCTCTACAATCTTATCTTTCATCCCCTCCACATTCCCACTCCTTTGGCCCACTGCAGAAGATTACCACTATTACAGTAACGGTAAATAGGCTCTGAGTTTTCTGTGTACTGTGTCATCTCCACAAGTGATTCATCTCTGACCTCGCATGGGCCCAACCCAATCCCAGCAACGGTTTGCACTGCCGGTTGACTTGTGCTCCCTCACCCAGCAACATGTTTTTGCTTGACAGTGAATGAAACTGTATTCAGCGCTGCTTCTGTGTGATCAGCCCTTAATGCTTCCTGCGTCGCTGGTTGTCTGTATTAGCTAATCTTGATGTGAGAGGGTGCCCATGTCTAAAGTTTTAGGTTCATTGTGACATTCATGCATTTTCCAGTATTTTGTAATTTATCATTATCATGTTATTCCAGCAAAGAAACACTGTATGCATCACAAAGAGGAGGGAAAGAACAGAGAACTACTGGGCCCCATTTAACCTAATCATGAATATAATGAAAATCTAGTCTCTCACTTCTCTGTCATCAGCTAAATATTACTACTGTAAGCTAAGTTACATTCAATATTATATACATCACAGAAGGAACCCCCCACTCCCTAGAACTGATGCTCTAATTGCTACATGATAACCCTCACATCCTAACGTTAAAAATATGCCACTGATCATAATTCTATATCCACATCTCCATATGTTGTACTGTAGCTAACATGTTTCAGCATGTGTGTTTCAGCTGAGCATCCTTTGCTGTTTGCAAAATATCGCAGCGTGATGCTCAGCTATGATGTCACTGAAATGCAGCTCACGTCATCTTTCCCATCTGAATACAGTTGTGTGTCATTCACAGCGGGGTTGATACTCACCCCATCATGCAGACTTAAGCAGTAGTATAATAAATGAACTGTGATAAAAATCTCCTTTTGTGTTTCTGTGTGTGCAGGGTCCACCTGGGCCTCCCGGGCCGACAGGTCCACAAGGTATAAAGGTAAACTATGTTTCTGTACTTCTCTTCATGTTGCTGATGGCACCGATTTCCTTTGCCACCAAAGTCTCAACATCTAAGCTTAATCTGAGCTTTTGCATTTCATAATGTGTTTTTGTCTCAGGGGGATCGTGGTATGCCTGGCCTGCCTGGACTTGATGGAGAAAGAGTGAGTTGATGTTGGTTTCTCGACATCAAGTTGTTTTTAAGACTAAAGTTTAGTAGTTTATGTTCAATGGACACGTACGCCTAGTGTTTATCATAACACCACATGCGTTTGCTTCAATATCCTCAGGGTAAATATTCAAAATAGTTCCTTTTTAATTCTCTTCGGGTGTCTCTTTGCCTTCTTCCCTCAGGGCTATAAAGGCTCAAAAGGAGACATGGGAATGCCTGGAGCCTCAGGGGAGAAAGGAACAACAGGTTTACCTGGCCTACCTGTAAGACTTACAAATATTTTCTCCAAATATTGTCCAAGACAACAACCTTTCAGGAGTCTGAACTGTTTATGGTCAGATGAAACGTTTGTTCATCTTGTTACTGTAGAAACTTCATGTGTGTTCATGAAGCTTTTGTTATTCAGGGTGTCAATGGGGCAAAAGGGGAAAAAGGAGATCTGGGTCTACCTGGTCCTCAGGGTCCTTCAGTGAGTCATTCTAAGGCCTCAGTTTTTCATTACTATGTCCATTGCTAATAATATAAGATGCTTTTCATTGTAACACCATGATTTAGTAATAAAATGTATATATTTCAGATTACTGGCACTCCAGGGCCTCCAGGGCCTCATGGACCACCAGGACCCATGGTAGGTTATTGAGACAATTATCATCAGTGAACAATACACAGTCCTTGGCTGTGGCACATCCCAGTGCTCATTTAATTGCATAATATAAACAGACAAAGACACTATATTGACAGGTGGAGCCTTCTCAATAACTCACTGTAACAGTGAAATGCTGAGGAATGTGTCAGTGATGACAGGTTTCCTCCCTGTAGTAAACAAGCCCAACCTGCTAATACAGTTTATACAGTAACCCAACCTGCTGTTTTCTTTGAATTGTTACATTAATCACACACCCACACAAAGCATATTGGTCATTACAGGTCATGTCAGTTGGGATACTTTTAACCCTATTAGTCAGAAGCTTTCCTCTGCAGTCGCTGTGGCTCAATGTGCCAGTTGGACTTGTTTGTTTGCACAAAGTCACCCAGGAACAAAAGACCAGATAAAACCCAGAGCTTTGGACTTTGGAGACGTCACAGTGCTGCACTTGTTTTACTTGTACCGCCTCCTTCTTACAACTTCGCTAGCTTTTATTTGGAAAGTTACATACGTAATAATAAATGACAATGAAACAATAAATAAAAGACAGACCAGGTGCTTTTCAAACTAATTCTTCTGCCTTTTGATGTTTTACAGGGTCCCCACGGTTTCCCTGGACCAAAGGTAAATGTCAGCAGGAAAATGAATGGACCATTACTTCTGATAAAAGATACCAGGGCACATTTGACTCAGCATGACAGTAAATAAACTAAGACAGGCACCTTCCATCATCACTTTCAGAGACATGCTTTACATGTTTAGTGAAGGATGTTGCTAAATATACTGTCTTTAAAGTGGCTTTATAAACTTCTAAACACAAGACGACATCAGTGTCATCACCTGCTGTCTCAAAGCTTTTATCCAACTCTCCCCACTTTAATCAGTGCAGTTGTTTGAGTAAAGAATAAACCTTAAAGCTTCTCTGTCATGTCATTTTTGTAAAGAAAAAAGAAGTTCATAGCACACCAATTAGATATCCGTGCATGTGTCATCTGCAACTCATTTGGAAATAGCAGATTCAGGCTTTCACGGGTGCAGCAATAGATAACAATTCTTAAGAGTAAACGTGAAGTAAGGAGGGAAGAGCCAAGTCTTGATAGAAGGGTGTTGATGAACCGGAGGAGTGAGTCTGAGGACACGTACTGTACAGATGCTGCATCACATCTGCCTCCTTCTCTTAGGGTGAGCCTGGACTGCATGGTACGAAGGGTATGCGAGGGGAACTGGGGCACAAAGGGGATCGTGGACCTCTGGGTCTCCCCGTAAGTACAGCCACACACCCCAGGTCATACACAGACACAGAGCCTTAATTCATCACACATCATTAGAACATCTATTTCTATTTGAGCCCTGTCAGATTTCTGGACTTGTGCCTTCGTGCACACAGTCGAGTGCGTGTCTGCGCGTGCGTATGTGTGTGCGTGTCTCCTCCATTTTCTGTCCTCATGTCCATTTGTCTGGGCTGACTACTTTGCCAAGCTCCCTGTAACACACACACAGTGTAATTTAGTTGTTGTAAACCCTGCCATCAACCTGTCCTAATAACAGTGTTCATCTGGTACTAATCCCGCCTTGTTCATGTCACTCATACCTCCATAACCACACAGGGAGCCTCCGGCTTGGACGGCAAGCCCGGAATGAGGGTGAGTGTCAAGTGACCAAGAGGCTTCACCACCCAACTTCTGTCTACTCCTCTCCCCCCCCACCTTTCATACAGCCCCACACTCTTCTCTACTCAAGACTACTTGACGCCTATCTCTACAACACATTATAAACAAACTTATAATGCAGTTATAACACTGTATAACTATAGTTATAAACACTCATGAATGATCATAATGCTTTATAACAATAAGCATAACACACTATAAAGCATTTTATCATGACTTATATTGTCAGGTATTATAATAGGTTATAATTGTTAGTTGCTCGCTGACAATCACCAGATTGATAATGCAAATATTAATATAGTTATGATGTGTTATAATTTGCTTATAAAGGTGTATAACTATCATTATAAACACTCATTAATTATCATAAGGCTTTATAACAATAAGCATAACACATTATAGAGCATTTTATAATGGATTATAAGGTCTTGGTATTATGATAGAGTTATAATACTCTATAATGTGTTATGCTTGTTGTTATAAGGTCTTATGTGATTTGTGAGTGTTTATAATGATAGTTATACACCTTTATAAGACAATTATAACACATTATAACTATATTTAAATTATAAATGTGGGTATTGTCGATTATAACAAATTATAATACCTGACCATATAAGTCATGATAAAATTCTTCATAGTGTGTTATAATTGTTGTTATAAAGCATTATGATCATTTCTGAGTGTTTATAGTTATACAGTGTTATAACTACATTATACCTCATTATAAGTATGGTTATAATGTGTTATAGAGATAGGCGCCAAGTAAAGTGTTACCTTTTTTTTTTTTCCCATGTCACCTCATTTTATTGTGTACCATTGTGACTGGAAAGAAACGTACATAAGCTTCTGTTGGATTGATTTATGTCAAAGCAAACAAGCCACACTGAGTTTAGTTCACAGGAATGGGGCCATACACACAAAGCTTTTACAGCAGGCATCTCAAGGCTCTCGTTTGTCCCGTGTTGCATTAACTCAGCATTAACACACACTCATACATTAACTGTGTCAGCAGTGTCGTAAATGTTCTGTGTGGCCAATGCACGTGTTATCAGCCGTATAGTTGTGTGTGCTGGTTGTAGGTCAAACCACGTGGGAATATTGTACATACCGCGGACGCTGAACATGATTCTTGCTTTCCATCTGTTATTTGTTTGGAAAATCAACTTTATTTTGAAAGGCCTGCTATTAGTCCAATGATGTAAACTCACCATGGTAACACCACTCTCTGCAGGGCATGGATGGGCCTTCAGGTCCGGCTGGTCCTGCTGGGCCAAAGGGTGACATAGTAAGATGGACATCTATTTTTACCCTTTGTTTTCACTGAGAATAAAAAAACATTTTAAAGGGATAGTTCAACATTTTTGCAAATTGGCCCATAGCCATTATCTCTATAGTTTTAGGAGAAGGTTTGTTACCTTTAATTGTCGGAGCAGAGCCGTGATCTGCTCAGAGCTGCTCAGAGCTATGCTACAGAGGCTCATGGGATTTCTTGGTTTCCCTCATCAAACTCATCAAATACACAATCCAACAAAATGCTCTGGTGGACAAGTTGTGACCTGCACATTCACCACGCTATGAGATGATAACACAACGTTACCAGACAGAGTTGTTTTAGAGGCAAATGCAGAGTCTGATGAGGGAAACCAAGAAATCCCATTAGCCTCCATAGCATAGCTCTGAGCAGCTCGCGGCTCGGCTAAATAGCTCGCACCGACAATTAAAGGTAACAAACCTAATGCTATGACTATAGGGATTATGGCAATGGGCCAAGTTGCCAAAATGTTGAACTATCCCTTTAACTTTCACTCTAGATGTTTATTGCTCTGGCTCCTATTAATGATGGTGTGTGATTTATGCGACTGTAACACTCATTCATTTGTGTTAGGGTGAGAGAGGAGCACCGGGTGAGCCAGGACCACGGGGACCTTATGGACTTCCTGTAAGTTTGACAATGATATTGTGGTGAAGAAACATTATTTTTATTCAGTGTAGATCAGTCAGCAGCACGCGTATCAGCTTCAGCGACCACCATCATAAGTGATGACATGGCTTGTGTTTTTTTTCATTTGCAGGGAGCTGCTGGAACACCAGGCTTGGATGTAAGTCTGATTGATTCTTTACTACTTTTTTTCTAAAGGCAGAAAGACACACAGAAAAAACACCACCAGCATCAACAGTGTTAGTGTGACCAGTGTCTTCCAGTGTATGGATACATACAACAAGGGGAAGTTGCAACTCTCCAGAATCAAATGTTAAGGCACTCTTCCATTAGTACAAACACAGTTGAGTTTCAGTGTGATGTCTCTGTCTTGGTTTGGGGGTTGTTGACAATGACCTGTCCTTCTGTCTATCAGTGTTTTGCTGATGGGGCATTATTGTATACAGCACTTGAGTTGTGTAAATGGTTACAAGTTATAATTTAAATCCTCCAAGCCACCATCTGTATTTGTGCGTAGGTTGTTATAGGAGGGATAAACAGTAGCCTATATGACTGCAATCTACAATCCACTTGGCTAAATAGACTTTATTTAGTTACATAGACAGTTTATTGTCCCTTACAACAGCAATTAAAGACAATATTCATAAATACATAGCATTCATATTGAAAATTACAGATTAACAAAGCATGTCAGTTTCCATCAAGCTGAATCCAGTGCTCTGATGGCTGAAGGTAATATACTTTGTGCTTATTGAATGATGCTTGACACATGGCTGCTAATTAGTCGCTGACTGCTGTAGAGAAGCTTCTCTTTATAAGTTATTACAATTGATTCTGGGTAATTGCTGCTTTTCCCTTTCAAGTGTGATTTTCTGTCACTAAAAGCCAGTTGTTTATCAGTGAAACAGACCAACAGCTGCAGTTATTTCTTATTTTAGACTCAATTATTCCTAATTGCACATCCTCCCATTGTCTCTTGAGCTCAGTTTATTTTGCTTTTCACCTTCCTCCTCTTCAGCTTCACTTTTGTTTTTAGTCTGATGCTGATGTGTTCTCTTCAGCTCTGTAAGGACAGGTAAATGGCTCCTCTGTCTTTGCTCAGTAAAGCCAGAGTAATTAAGCGGAGCTGTACTTTTGCAGGGGTTGCCAGGCTTAAGGGGAGAGAAAGGCGACGATGGGGAAAGAGGAGAAAAGGTAGATGTAGATACGCTGTAATGATTTGTTGATTAAACCCTTAATGTTAACAGAGGACTGATGTCAATGGACAGCGACAGGATTCGTGAAGGTGTAGTTTTGGTACTGAACTAGTTCTAGACAGGTGGTGACATCGTAGCTGAAAGGAATGAACGATTTCATTCTATGAAATCCATTTTTCTGCGTCCTAATGAATTGTTCAGATATTTTTAACAGGCTTCTCTTTAAGTCTGTTCTGTTGAGTTTTTTTTTTTTTTGACAAACTCACTTTCAAACCAATTGGAGCTCTATACAGCGTAAAGTTTCCTTTGCATATAAACCATCCCAGTCCTCTCAGATCAGCTTTTGTTCTCCACCTTTGAATGATTTACCATCTCATTTCAAGTCCAGTCTCATTCTTAGGCATCAAAAAGTTACTTTAATGTCTTTGACCAAACAAGTCCATTGACAACAGGCTTTTAAAACTCTCATTTGTTTTTCTTCAGTTGTTCTCATGCATGAACATAAACTTTTCACTTCCTTGAGTTCTTGAGCCTGTTGATAACTCTTCCCTTGCTTGTGTAAACAGTAGCTTCTCTCTTCCATTGCTTACTCTGTACGTCCCGACCTTTACTAACACATTTGATGTGTTTCTAGATGTTTTTTTAATGTCTTAAGAGAAACTGTATCCCATTCCTTGGAACACGCAGATAAACAAACTTTGGCATGGCTCTGTGAGTCTTTCCTAACTTTAATCCAGCACAGAACAGATGTTAGCACAGCTGCTCTCGGGTATTTGGCATTGAATGTGACAGATTATGATGCTACTTTTTTTGAATTAACACAATAAACTGGCATTACTATATTATTTGCACATATTCATCTCATATTGGCCACACATACACCTGTGATATTACACCTGTGAGGTTTGGTACTAAAGCGTTCTTTCCGTTTTTATTTACTAACTGTTTTATTCTGAAGGGATACAGTTTGAATCTGTGTAGTTGGTTTAATTCTGTCTTTCTGGAGGTTTTTTCCCTGCTACTCTTTCTCATCCTTCGTGCCCTTGACACCCCTTTTGGCGATCAGCTGTTTTCCCACTGTATTATTCCCCTTCATTGTCCTCTTCCTGTCCCGAGGAATGTTTTTTAGAACCCAGTACTGTCTGGTATCCCCTCCTATCTAACACTGACAGTGTGTCCTTCTCCTTTGTGGGCCATAGCCTCCCTTTTTAATCTCTCCCCTCCTAATAGCAGTGCTGTCCCAAATGTTCAAATGATTTTAACTTGACCAAACCGTTGTATCCACAGGGGGAGAAGGGAAAGAAGGGCAAAAAAGGGCCTAAGGGCGAGAAAGGAGAACAGGGTGCCCCTGGATTAGATGCACCCTGCCCATTGGTATGTGCCAACTGTCAGCTGGAAATCCTCTTCCAGCCGCGTAGAGCAGTGGTCCCAAACAGGGATGAGCTCCCTGTGGCGACACAGATACCTAGCTTCCACCAGACCACAGCAACCTGAAACACAGAGTCTATTACTTCTCTGAAACTCTGCAATTCAGACACAGAAACATGTCATTAGTTACTGGAAAACATGCAATTGGGCCGGGTTGTGGTATCGGCAAGCTCGCAGGGCAGCTCCTCCCGCGTCCCCGCCCCTCGTTTCTGTCACGGTGGACAGGTTCGGGGGTTAAAGGGTCGTTCCACCTCTCTCCCAGTAACACTCCTAGGTCATCTTTGCAAACAGGGTTTCCGGGGATTTAAGGGTGAAAAGGGGGAACCAGGGCAGCCAGGTCTGGACGGGCTGGATGCCCCATGCCAATTGGTACAGTATTTCTCTTTTTCCTCCTCCTCTTACCCATGCATGCCTCTCGCCCTCAGCCATCACCGAAGCAAAACCATGCATGACCTGAGAGCTCGACAAGCATGAATACACCCTATTTCAATTACATGTACATCTACAATCCATTCATGGAAAAAACACACACAACAATTATATCACTAACTCCCTCACCGCAAGCAGCCTGTTTTGGATTACCTACATTACAAGTCAGATATACAAAATAAACATATGATGATAGATACAGTATAAATCTATCCCTCTAACTGAATCCTTTCATTCCCTTGATTAAAACTTGAGACAATCACTTTACTCCCGTTTCCCTCCAGCTGATTCTTCCATGGACCAACCACCTCTTAACCTGATGCTAACACAGACTCCTTTACTGATGAGCTACCCATGCTACGGGTGCACAGCCCCCTCCTTTACTCTGTTAACTTCCCTTTTCCCTTCCTGTATTTGTACCAATTGGGCCAGACCACGACCAGCAGAGAAAACCAAATATTTTTGCTTCAGATCTTTTCAGGCAGGCTATGTAGGATCAAAATGACATTATTGATGTTTTTTTCTATGATGTTTTCTGTTTCTGAAACAATGCTGTGCAATGCATGGAAGTTCTAACTGTGTGGTCATCAATATGAGTGGTTCTGAAATCCATCTTGAAATACCATTGGATCTAATTATATTACATTATATTATATTATATAACGTATGAATGTAAGGGCCACAAGAGGTGAGAATGTCAAGTGTCATCTCATTAAGTTGCATCTTCATTTATTCACTTGAATCAGCTGTCATTACATTCTATTAAAATAAACACTTTTGTTTTAGTGTCCCCAGAGATCATAGTGTTATGAAACTCAACTGTTGGGCCACTAAAACAAAATGAACATATAGAATCAGTATGCATTGCCATGCATGAGATATACATTGCTGTGTATTACATGCATGAATCACAAGTCAAGTAAAGTGTCAGCTAAACAATTCAGTTTATTTCTTGTGGATTATCATGTTTAAGATCAGAGAACGTTGCATTCTGATGTTTCCTTCTTAAAGGGATAGTTCATCATTTTGGCAAATTGGCCCATTACCATAATCCCTATAGCCATATCAGTAGGTTTGTTACCTTTAATTGTCGGTGCAAGCTATTTTTAGAGCGGCAGAGCAGAGCTGTGAGCTGCTCAGAGCTGGATTTCTTGGTTTCCCTCATCAAACTCATCAAATACACAATCCAACAACTCCAAAAAGTTCTGGTGGACAAGTTGTGCACATTCACCACGCTATGAGATAATAACACAACGTTAGACAGAGGTGTTTTCAAGGTAAATTCATGCAAAACCGCTGATGCGCGTTCCCGTCTGGGGCAGTTTTTCATCAAGCAGTCTCTGTATTTCCCTCTAAAACAACTCTGTCTGGTAAACATTCTGTTATTATCTCATAGCGTGGTGAATGTGCAGGTCACAACTTGTCCACCAGAATTTTTTGGAATTGTTGGATTGTGTATTTGATGAGTTTGATGATGGAAACCAAGAAATCCCATTAGCCTCGGTAGCGTAGCTCTGAGCAGCTTGTGGCTCTAAATATAGCTTGTACCAGCAATTAAAGGTAACAAACCCACTGCTATGACTATAGGGATTATGGTAATGAGCCAATTTGCCAAATTGTTGAACTATCCTACTTTAAAACTCCTAAATGTAAATTTTCCTCAACATGTAGATGATGTGAACATGCTAGAGCAAGAAATCCTGTGCAGTTAAATGGCACAGATAGCCAACCAGTCTACTGCATTTCAACTATATAAGAAAGAGTATAATTGATATGAATGGGTCATGCTCCCTTTTGAAGAAAAGTAATTTGTTTATTGTCACCTTAAGGCAAGTGTGGATTTTGATTTGTTAAGATGGAAAATTTCCCTGCAGCAGCCATGATGTCCGTTTTCTCCCACTTTGTGATTTGGGATTACATATAAAAATCAGGCATTTCACATCTGTACTCACATATGATCGACAGGTGTTACTAACAGCAGAGCTTTCATTCCTCTTACAGTCTTACAGTTGCTTTTTTCTTCCCCGCTCCTCTTTTCTGAACAGGGCCCAGATGGATTACCAATGCCTGGATGCTGGCAGAAGGTAAGATGATCATATGACAGTCTTCAATCATCAAAGTGCTCCTAATATTATGTGTCAGTTTTTTTATGTGGGTTTCTGCTTCTCTATGTTTGCATGGGGTTTTGTTTTTAATAGTAATAATAGTGTTTGACTGTGAAAAGTCTCACTCAGATTGTACAACTCAGTCATGAAACCAAACGGAAACATCTTCATCTCTGTGTCATTCTCTCCCCTGTGTTTTTCTTGCAGTGATCACTCTAACCTGAAACGCATGGAGTTTGTAAATAATGCTTCTTTTATGGTATTTATAGTTTTTTTTAATGGAAAAATAGTCTAAAAGAAAAAAAGAAGTCTATGTGTACAACGATACAAAAAAAAAAGAGATAACCGTCCCAAGTTTCACGCCCTAAGCTGCTTCTACTCACATCGCCGTGTGGAAAAAAAACCCCGTGTGTGTCTGCTCTTTCACATCCACATCGTGGTGGAGTTCAGATCCTCGGCTGGCGGCAGAACTTGTCTCTTTAGTCTTTGCATGGCTCAGACTGGAGCGTCGCAGCCCGGCCAGATTCACGGGGGCGAAAAGGAGACGTGGGAGGAGGAGGAGGAGGAGGAAGTGAAGGAAGGGGATCTGGACTGGCTCTCTAACACCAAACGCTAGGTGTTCTGTGTTGTTTCGTCTCAACAAGCTCACCACCATTCATGCAGCACCATTTTCTAGAAGACTAAAAAAAAAAAAAAAACTGAAGGAAAAAAAAGACTGTGCCAAACAGAACATTGCACCCCTGACCCCCTGCAAAGCATGAGTAGTGTACTGAAACTATATTTATATGTGTTGTACATACATGTCACTGTTTTGTGGTTGCGTCATGGCTTCTGCAGAAAAGAAAAACAACACTAACATAAAAAAAAACAACAAACCCAGAGCTCTGAATTAGTAATTTTTGCTTTCCTTCAATCTTCAAGGGAGTCACGCCATGGCTGGTAGCCTGAACCCCCACACCCCCCCTCCCTACCCCCAGAAAGTAAAGCTGTTGGTTATTGTTGCTTTATTGTGGTGATGCCTGCAGAGGGTATGGTATCAGCAGGTTTTTCACCGTTGCACTCGTGGCTCAGCATCCTCGGCGTGGTGCCTCCAACAGTCGCACACGTCTCCAGACAAAGAGGGAGACGAGAGAACTTGGCAGGCTCTTCCGCAGCGGCAGGAAAAACAAATCAGGCTCGCTCGGATTTGAGATTGGACAGGTCTGCTCTGGACCCCCTCTGAGCACGGGGAAGGGTTCCTGCAGGAGAGTCGCTCATGGATCTCCATGGAGATCGGCTGGAGCATCTGCCTCTCCTGACAAGCTACGCTTCAGAGTCTACTGAGAGCGTCAACAGAATGCAATCATATTTTTTTTCTTTGTTTAATTTCTCTCTTTTTTTGTTCTCATTCTTAAACATTGTTTGTATTTTGTGTATAATAGCCTTTGGTGCCTCAAGCTTTTATTCATTCCTTTATCAGAAATGTACAACTTTATATCATATTTTTAATTATTGGAATGGTGTTTATTTCAGAAGGGTTGAGCTTTGTTTGAAAGCATTGAAAAGACACACACTGACTGCGCACTGTTTTTCAAATGAGTTTTTACAGGATGTTGAACTAGCATTAAGGTTGTGGCGTACAGCCAGACTGCATCCAGCCTGTCTGTGCAGCCTCTTGCTACTTTGTTCCTTCTGGATTTGTTGTATGGGATGTCGTTTGTACAGTGTTGTCAGTTCACTGCATGTACACAATTTATTACTTATGGATTTCCTAGATGTTGAAAATAAGCATCGTTTTAGAGGAGCTGAATGTTGAGCTTTGTTTCACGCAGCTCTGACAAAACAACAGTCTGATTTAGCTGAACACACGGTCACTGGTGGTTCAGATCTAGTTGAATAGAATTATCTCATGTATTGTCTTAAACACGATAGAAAACATATTAAAGGGATAGTTCACCCAAAATTCAAATTTCACTCATCATCTACTCACCCACATGTCAACTAAAAGCTGTGAGAATTTTCAGAGTCCTCCGTTCCTTCTCTGAGTTACGGGGGGGTCCACGCAGCAGTATTTGTCCATATAATGGTTGTGAATGGACCCCACTTTTCTTCATCTAAAAAGACACACCAAAAAACATCCAAATACCTCCATACTGCTCGTCTGTAATGTCCCTCTTGTATTGAAGCCCCAACATGAGAAATTGTTGCGAAAAAAATTTAAATAAGTCTATATTTTAAGCTTGTTTGTAGCGGAGGCTCCCAGTGTCTCAGTTCACTGCCCTTCCTGTGTCAGTGCAAATCTTGCGTGAACAAGCTTCAATACAAGAGGGACATTACAGACGAGCAGTATGGAGGTATTTGGATGTTTTTTGGTGTGTCTTTTTGGACGAAGAAAAGTGGTATCCATTCACAACCATTATATGGACAAATACTGACGTGCGGACCCCCCGAACTCAGAGAAGGAACGGAGGACTCTGAAAATTCTCACAACCCTTAGTCAACATGAGGGTGAGTAGATAATGAGTGAAATTTGAATTTTGAGTGAACTATCCCTTTAAACCAGTGGCAGAAAAGCTGAATTTGACAGACACAGTTGAGTCGATTTCCATGAATTAACCACAACTGGTGGCCAGTTATGTCACATTCCATGTCAGATGGAGCAAAACTAAATGGAGCAGTAGATCAGAGCTAGATTTATTTTTTTTCCACCACAGTCTTTTCATCTTTTCACGTTACTTTGTATTCAGATTGCCTTCTGACATAGTGGGTGCTATGCAAGGTGATACACTTCTTTTTTTCTTCACCATATGCATGAATGATTTACTGTAAGGGCAGATGTGAAAACAAAACCAACAGTTTGTTGTGATGTAGCAGCAACCACAGGTGGACTTCGAGAGGATTTATTCCCGTCTGGTTTCTGTTTTGATTGTACAGTTCATCTCATTATAAAGAATGGATGCACATCTGTATAGATTATAATGGTGCTAACTGATAGGAGGTCAACAACAGCTCAGTTGATGCGCTCTACCAGTGGCAAGAACTACACAACAGGTTTCTTTATTGTTGTTGGGGTTTTATGTATGTAACAATTTAAAGTTTTTTGTGCATATATTTGCGTATTTGTTTCAAGTATTTTAAGTGGTACATTATTTATTTTTCTATAATTTCTTAAATGAAGGCATTTTGGTTCTAAACAGCATTCCTTTCAGTTGTTTGGCTTCTGATGTCAGTTTGCGCTGCGTCTCTGTTGATGTGAAGAGTTTTGGATCATGCGATGCAGATGGTACAGTGTGAAGGAAGTTGGTCATTTTACAAATTACAGTTTGTATTCACTTTATACAATAGGCCTTACCAAGGAATACACCTGCTTTTATTTGATTTAGTGTGTCGGAAAGTCAGAAAGCTAACCGTTGATGGCCTGAATGTTGACAGGCCCAGCCAATGCAATCATGTTAAATATCACAGCTTTTTCTCATGCTTTCTCTTCTCTTCTCTCTCTCTGTCTCTCTCTCTCTATCGCTCTCTCTTTGCATTGAATGTAGTTTGATATATGTATAGTGGATTATTAATGTACTGTTAAAAATGTGTGCTCATTTGACAAGAAGTGCAATTTATACTTTGGTTAATGTGCGTAGCATCAAATGCAGCTGAAATATCACGTCACTGTGATTGCTATAGCTCCATTTGTTCAGCCATGCTACCCTGTATACCACTACCTGGAAAGACATGTTTATTTACCAGAAGACAAAGAAATATACAAACACAGATCTTTCAGTCAATCTCACTTTAGATTGGTTGATTTCTGCTTCAGAACTCTCCCTTCACTTGTGTTTTAAAGTGTTACTTCCATTACTTAATATTTACTTTATTTTCACCATGTTTTTATTTTTTTATTTTGTGTTTTGACCTTTTGACATCCAGCCTTTGTTACAGTATTTGTTCTCACACGGTGCTGTATCTTTAGCATGTGCAGCTAATTTTTTTTTAATTGATTGATTTTTTTTTTTTGTTTGTTTGATTGTTGTGTTTCCTTGTTTAATTTTAAGATTTTGTTTTATTCTGCTATTAGCAGAGGTGCCAAAATATTTCAAACATTTATTTCCATTTCAGTATTAGCAGAGCTGGTAAGGAGCTCCAATATGACCCACTGATATCTGTGTATTTGTCATTGTTATAGAAATATCTAAAGTCATTTTCCTCTGAAAAACACTGCATACACATGCAAATCCCTTCTAACTCCTCAAGACCTTTCAGAATAAAAGTATTTGTTTAGATTTGGTGAAGTCACATCTTCACTATTCTTCTGCATATTTTTGCTGAAAGACGACATAGTGTCCTATGAATTCTGGTCTTTCACTACCCTCCAATTTACGGCAGCCTCACTAAAATAATCAGTTACCACATTTCTAAAAATTAAACAGTCTTGGTTCAGAAGTAAAACTGCAAAGTAAATCCATTTTATGGCTTTTTCTGTTGTTGTGACAGTTGCATTTTCATTGTAATATG
The DNA here is from genome assembly GCA_030347415.2 of Decapterus maruadsi. Classification (NCBI taxonomy): domain Eukaryota; kingdom Metazoa; phylum Chordata; class Actinopteri; order Carangiformes; family Carangidae; genus Decapterus; species Decapterus maruadsi. The sequence goes on from CM064898.1 coordinate 20,051,615, forward strand.
ATTACATTTGTGTAGAACTCATTTTTTACCCAGTTGATTGACATTTCTTTAAAGACCCTTGTGTGTCACACACTAGCCTACTATATTTCAAGATGACATTTCATATGACTGTACTGTTGGAGCCAAATAAACACAGTCTTTCAAATACATCAAACAATAGGTTTGTCTTTATTGGTGATCATCAGTACTCTCTCAGTGTTTGTGCAGGGTATGCTTTTGAATCATTTGGTTGTAAGTAATATTGTCAGCAAAATACAGTTAAAGTAAACAAATACTTTAGTCAACGCTACATTTTTTCAGCTATATTATACGTCCAGTAGTAAGTAAAAAATAAGATTTTTTGTCAATAAATATTGATAGAGATAGATTCAATACAAAGGCAGTTATTATTAATGTTCCTTCAAACAAACAATTGAACATCAGCCAGCGGTAGGCTATTAATACAGAGAATAAATAGCACAAATTACATGTTTTCATTGCTTTCCTATTATTCGAGTCACAGCAGCCTACTTTGCATGTAGCCTACTGTTCCGTTTCCCTTTGGAATGCCACAAAACAGGGGTTAGAGGGACTAAATTTAGCTTTGTGTATGCGATATTTCTCTAATATTATTATCAAGTTTACTGTTCTTTCTGTTTCTCATGGACACCAAAAAGTATATTGTTCCAATCTAAAAAAGATTCTAGTCAATCTTCAATGTGATGTCAAAAAAAAAAAAAAAAGATGTTTCCCTGCGGTATGTGAATAGGTTTACATTCCACCACTGCACAGCTTTGATAAAATACCGATATCCGCCCTCCAAAAGTTAAACCTGTGTGCTTTTCAAACACACTTATCTTCACACGTGACTGTCCTCGAGCCACCTGGTACCAGCTGTTAAACAGCGCCTAGGTGGCAGCACGAGAGCACAGCGCGAGCCGACGCTCCGCGTGCTGAGTGCTCCCAGCCTTTGGGGCGTTTGTCTGACAAGCACGCGCGCGCGAGACAGAGAGTATAAAGTCTTGGTGTACGCTCGAGCACATGTAGCTGATGTTGAGGTGAGAGGAAGAGCTCCATCTGGACAACATGATGTCTGTGGAGAAGCTGGAGAAAAACAAGACGTTAGACTTGAGGAAGAAGCACGTTGGGTAAGATGACTGACACATTACGCCACCAAGTTTCCAGTGTACAGTGAACAATGCTCAAACCAGCTTCTACATATTTATTTATTTATTTATTTAAGTGAATATCCTCCGGTAAAACACAACAAAACAAACGTCTGTTAGACTTTTTCCACAGAAAGCTATGAAGTAATTTCAACTTTTTTTCCCCTGTCGAATTATAATAACTAGTTCCACAGCAAACTGAATTTAATGGAGATTAAGATTAAGATGGAGGAGTCAGTTTGCTTGTGTGGATCTGTCATATTTGTCATATTTCTATGTTAGCACTTTGCAACACAGTGCAATATTAACTGTAGCTGCTCTGCAGGCCGTCCTGTAAGATTTTCTTCAGTCATGACCCGATCAAGATTGTGCAAGCCAGAGGCCAGTACATGTATGATGAAAAAGGACAACGCTACTTGGATTGCATCAACAATGTGGCTCATGGTAATCACTCCCCCCACACACAAATGCCTGAAAGAAATAATAAAAAACAACATGGACATAACTTGTTCCTCTTCTACAAAATTAGCTCTGACATTAAACTTTTCAGAGCTGTCACGTGATGTACCTGTAAAATCAGATTATTAAATTAATGTATTTAATCTTGACCATGTTTACCTGCTCTAATCCTGTGCATCCTCTCTTCTGTTTTTCAGTCGGCCACTGCCACCCAGATGTGGTGAAGGCAGGAGCTCAGCAGATGGAATTACTCAACACCAACTCACGTTTCTTGCATGACAACCTTGTTCTGTATGCCCAGAGGCTGCAGGCCTCCCTGCCTGAGAAGCTGTCAGTGTGCTACTTTGTCAACTCTGGGTATGTCTGTCTGCATATTTTGTAGCACTCCTAGAACAACAAAAACAACATGGAGTTACTGACTTGTTCCCAGGGTGTGGACCAGTGGGGGAATATGAGGTGATAGTACAGATAATAGCAGAGATTAAGGGTGGAGTATCCATCAGAGGAGCAATAAAGGTTGTTCTGAAGCAGGATGCATGTATGCATATCAGGCCTACCATCATGGAAAAGCTTTTAAAGTTTCAAGTCTGGGGAAAAAGCTAAAAGTGAATATCCCACATCAGTTAACATGATTAACAAAAGAAACAGTGTAATTTATTGCATATTCAGCATTCTTTGTCTGGACACAGACAGCAGGTTGTCACAATGGCCCTGTCTGGTCGGTAGTTATTTATTGACACCAACTGCTGCAGTTCTGCACTGTGAACAGGAATTATCTGGTTGTAATGTCATATATAATGCACCATATGCACTCACTACTAGAAAACATTTATTAGTCGCAGGGTAATAAAGGCTGTGATGGAAGTCATAAACCTGACCAAACAAGTCAAAGGTTTTCAAAAGTGCACCAGCACTTTCAAAAGTGTTTATGAATCCCTTCCTGAATCATTTAAAAAGTTAAAACCACTCAAACAATACGAGCCATGTTCAAATAGGATAGGTAGATAAACTTTATCACGAGTGACAGGAATTCGTCTTTAGCAGGCTCATGCAGAAACATTAAAAACAAGATTATAAATAAATGTTAAAAAACAACATTGTAAGTGCAATCCTCCAATCATACTATAAAAAACAACACGTGTCTATTTCTGGTTATTCAGGGTGGTTGTTGCAGAGGGGATGAAAGATTGTTTTATAGAGGTTTTCCAGGCCAGTAGAACTGGAACCAGAACTGGATGTGCTCTATATGATGCTTTCAGCTCTGGTGTTTGGCAATGTCATTCAGTTTTTAATTTTGCAAGACTGGTGCATGTAACTGGCCACTTACAACTCCCACATCACATATTTTTTAAAAGTAAACTAAACTTACTATGAATCAGCAGGTGTCACCTCATATACCCTTATGGAAATGGAAAGTAAAACATGAAACTATGGCTGACGTGCGAGTGTTGTCTGTGCCTACACCTGTGTATTTTGTGGTGACTGAGTAACTCAGTAACTGTTGCCCCTTTGAACTTCAGCTCCGAGGCCAATGACCTGGCTCTGAGACTGGCATGGCAGTACAGCGGCCACAAAGACATCATCACATTGGATAAGTAAGTCACTCTGAAACACCTGGTTCCATGACAGACAAGCTAAATGAAAGTATACAATTCATAATGAGGGGTGAAAGTCTTTCTTTCATATTGATTTTCTATGCAACGCTGTCACATATCCACATTATAACAACGTTTTAATAATCTGGATAATATTGCATTTGCAACTGAGAAACTTTCTGACATGGTGCATGACCTGTTTTCTTTGTTTGCAGTGCGTACCACGGCCACGTGTCATCGCTCATTGACATCAGTCCGTATAAGTTCCACCAGCTGTCAGACGCTGTGCAGAATCAATTTGTCCATGTGGTGAGTGCTTTTTCTCTCCGTCTCCCCGTCTGCAAACTATTAAAACTCCATGACTCTACTTGCTCTGTTGGGCTTTGGCGGGGCCGCTGAGTCCTCCCACCTTGCACACACGTGGACATCAGTGTGTGTGTGTGGATAAAAACAGAGATGCAGCGGGAGACAGAGCTGCTTTTTATGGAAAATACAACGGGGCAAGGCGTGACTGAAGTGCTTTTGAAAGGAGGCGTTTTACTGTTGGTGTCAGAGGTTTTAGCCTCTCTTTGAAAGCACTTTCTTAATCACAGAGGACAGAGGACCGGCAAGACGGCCGAGAGGCAGGTTATTATTAACCAAACAGCCCCAGCCTACCATGATGTATAGAAAAACAACAACATTAGTGTTTATTATTTTGATTTAAAACGTGCAGAACACATAACTGCATGCACATACTGTACATTTCCACCTGAACTTCTATCTTTGGAATGAGGCAGAACAGGATGATTGTAATCTGGATCCACGGCAAACGTGCATCAGCTTGCTGCCATTAAAGGGATAGTTCACCCAAAATTCAAATTTCACTCATTATCTACTCACCCTCATGTCGACTAAGGGCTGGGAGAATTTTATATTAATAGCCTATATATTATGTTATATTATAATTTTTCATATGGACAAATACTGCTGCGTGGACCCCCCCGTAACTCAGAGAAGGCACGGAGGACTCTGAAAATTCTCACAGCTCTTAGTCAAAGAAGAAGTAAGTGGTCCGGTCGTTTTCGCTAATGCTGCGTTCCAGGCAGGCTTTTGAAATCGTAAATTACAGCTTCAAGTCACAACTTACGACTTTGTAGCGTTCCAGGCAACCCACTCGTGTTTTTCCGACCTGTTTTACCGGTGAAAGTCACTATAACAGCCACTCGTAACTTCCGACCGGTGAACTCGTACCAGATCGAACTGGTACCACTTCACGGTCGGAAAAATACGAGTTTCCTTGAACGCACCATAACAGTCCTCGTCCCTACGTCGCCACATTCACGGCGTTCCTTGGCTGCACACACAGCCCTGCATGCCGTTCTCTCTCCTCATTGGATAAAAACTGTAGGATACGATAAATGTTTTCTCCTCGGCTCAGAGCAGAGCAGAGTGACTGACAGACCCGTGTTTTGGTCCAAACACTCTATGTAAGTGATTGCTGTCGGAAGATATAACTATTTAAGACTTATATTAACACAAATATATCACTTACTTCTGCTTCAACATTAGGATGAGTAGATAAAGAATGAAATTTGAATTTTGGGTGAACTATCCCTTTAAGTAACAATGGCAGAGATGTTCCTATTACAAATCACATACACTGTGTGGTTTCATACTCAGTACTCAGAAACAAGCATCTCTGCTTGAAGTTTCAACCTGTGGAGGGTAAAACAATGAGCCGTATGTCCAGAGGTGTTGTGTGATTGTGTGAATTCTTGCCCCTGCTCCTTCATCATCATCACTGATGTAGTCTGGCGTGGCAACTTGAGGAATACCCAGCTCTAATGTTACATGGCAAAGGAGGGGTAGTTCACCAGCTTGCATATATTATTTATGATCATAGACACTAAGGAGTCTCAGATGCTGCTCATTGAGGTCTCTGCTTACCCCTTCACAAAACCATCATAAAATTCATGCCCTCATACATTTATCTCCCCAAACAGTCATGTCTGTTCATCACATATGTTCACATAAATCTCCAGATGCAGACAATCCTGGGTGGACAAGTGTAGCCAAATGTTTCAACACATGGTGGACAGACCAGTTTGAAGGAGATCTGTTACATTCATATTTGATTAACTGCATAGAGCAGCATGTGAGAACAATACAGTGACGTCCAAAAGTCTTAAGAGTGGTCTCAGACTTTTCAAGGTCATGGTATTCTTTGACAAATATTCGGCTGGTAACATTTAATGTGTCAAATCAAAAAATATTTTTTTAAAAATATAACACTAGGTCACAATAATCTTTTTGATACGTTATTGGTCCGTGTTTTGTTGAATGAATATGCTGACACATTCCTCTTTTTATTCCTGTTATAAAGGTTAAGTGAGGTTTAATTTTCACAATGATATGTTTGGAAGAGATTGACCGATGATGTTTTGAGAAGATGTATTATACGCTTTATCTATCAAGAATCACAATCACTGTATGCCTTGTTTCTGTGAATAGTAATCATTTCACCTTCTTGTGTCCTGAACAGGCTCCCAGCCCAGATGTGTACAGAGGCAAATACAGAGCAGACCATCCCGCTCCTGCGACAGCATATGCTGATGAAGTCAAAGATATAATAGACAAAGTCCACCAGAAAGGAGGCAAGGTACGGAGTGTGTGTGATATTGTTGTGTTATCAGATATCGCTTGACACAAGGTCAATGTAATGTTGCTGCAATAACTTCCAGAACGTGTTTCACTTATACAGAGATTTTCCTTGATTGTCTTTTCTTTTTTTTTTAAAGGGTAAATCATTTTCTTTCCTAGGAAGAAGCCTGGGATAACAAAAAGTTTTATGCAATGTTATAAAACTGGTATGCTAATGTGTGAGAAAATAGATAAGATGCGTCTACTATAGAATATGTCTCAGCCTTGACATCAGTGGCACTTCCCTTGTTCCCCCCCTTTCAATTTTTATTTTATTTCTAGCTGCTTATTAATTTTCCACCTTTCCTTTTTCTCTCCTCTTTTACTTTTTCTCACAATTCCCAGGTTTGAGGACTCTCAACGCTTTTAGGGTCAAATCCCAGATCACAAGAACATGTGTAGGGGGACTCTCTGTGCCCAAACTTGTCGGCCTTTAATCCAATGTTTAACAGCACAACCAGAGGTTGATGTCCATGCATCCGCTGGCGAGAGGGACGCGTTGTCAGCCCAGAGATCGTACAGAATACATGAAGCTGTTTGTAATGGATGTTTGTGCAAATAAGCTTCTACAGGAGGAAACCCAATGAAGACATGTATGTTATTATGCATCGCACCGTGCTCATCTTCTGAAATATGCATCATTTCTTTTTGCCGCAGTGACCTACAGTGACATTGTGGCCAAGCTTTGCACAAGTCAAAGATGCCAGGACTCCTCCTCTTTTCCACCTAATCGGTCTGGCTTCCGACTGACTGATTTTCTCTTGCACAGATTGCTGCTTTTATTGCTGAGTCATTGCAAAGCTGCGGTGGACAGGTCATTCCCCCTGTTGGCTACTTCCAGCAAGTGGCAGAGTGCGTAGGCTACAGAGACTCATTCATGTTCACACACAGATTATTAACTGACTGCAAAGTATGTTGCATTACATACTACACACTAGAATGCATGTGTTTAAGTGAAAGCTTTAAGCTCTGCCTCCACACTCATGGATTTTTGTTTCCCGCTTCACAGACATGTCCGTAAGGCAGGGGGTGTCTTCATCGCCGATGAGGTCCAAGTGGGCTTTGGGCGCGTTGGCACCAACTTCTGGGCCTTCCAGCTTCAAGGAGAGGACTTTGTGCCCGACATCGTCACCATGGGGAAGCCCATCGGCAACGGTCACCCCATGTCGTGCGTTGTGACAACCAGAGAGGTGGCAGAGGCATTCATGTCATCTGGAATGGAGTATTTCAATACAGTAAGAGCACTTCAATCAAATCTTTATTGATATTATTCATATGCACCAGAGACAACGTCACACAGTACAATGAAATTCTTATTCTGTGATTTTAAAAAACAACACTAGTTAAAATGACAGTAATAAATAGTGCAAATGCAGCTTAAGTGTCATTGGACAGGTAATCTATAGGTTTGATCAAATTATTTTTATTAGAATTGGAAAAATAATGCAAACCACATAGGACACATTCTATGATCTTTGCTTTCTGTCCCAGTCGACCAGAAAAGGCTCTTGACCCGACCTCATCCTTGACATAAAGTTCCAGTCCGTATTTGCAAAGCGTATCGACACATCTGTTTTCCACATTAAGGGGAAAAACACATTCTATTCAAGCCAGATTTTTTTTTCCATTGACAGTCTCAGATTACAGCTATTTCCTGTGAAAGAAAATATAAGACTTGTCTCTTGTCATAATGAAAGTTGTTGCAGTTTGGATTTTTTCCAGCCACACAAAATACAGTAGAGAGTGTTATCGATCTTTCAACAGCTAGACACAAAAACACAGATTTTATGATAAAGGAGGTTTGTAATATACATAATACATCAAACTGCTTTCATTCCTGTATAACCTCCCGATCATCAGTAGCAGATTTCCTCTGTGGTGTGAAGGTAACCTTGGTGTAATCTTTCCTCTCTGTGTGGGGTTTTAAATGTCTCAGTTTGGCGGTAACCCAGTGTCGTGTGCCATCGGACTGGCCGTCCTGGATGTGATTGTGAAAGAGGATCTTCAGGGTAATGCACTGCGTGTGGGGCGATACCTGACCAATCTGCTGGAAAAGCAGAAAGAGAAGCATCCACTGATCGGAGATATCAGGTACACAAAGATACACACACGCAGTACATTAGCATCAGCTGATTGGTTTTGTGCTTGTGCTGTAAAGCTGATCCCAAACCCTGAACGCTGAGAGCTTTTAATGTTTATAAGTATTGTTCCTGTAAATCCTGGGCCAACATGTAATTCAGTAACTTCTGCCAGTGACGTATTGCACTGAACTCCTCAGTCACTTGTGTACCAGTCTACGACATATTTACCTTGGACTCACAGCTGCTAATGTATTCTAACAAACCTGAGATTTGTCACTTTTGTTAAAGGGACATTGTATAACTTCTCCTGTTATCTATTCACGAATATCGATTATTTCATTCAAAATGACTTAAGTAAAAGTGAAAGTACTGATCCAAATCTCTACTCAAGTAAAAGTAAAAAGTACAGGCTCTGAAAATTACTCAAAAGTATTACTAAAAGTAGAAAGTATTTCTATTGCATGATTCACTGTAAAGCAAATAACCACACGATTTCTGGAATCCCTTTCATCAACGTTTTAACAAGTAAACAATTTCACTAAGTTTACCTGCTCACCTCCCACCCCCACCCCCCGGGCAGCGCGACTCGGCTCGACACGTAGTTATTGTTTTTACCCCAACCCCGCTGAGGAGGAACTATGAAAACTCAGCTTATTTTATTTAGCTGCGGAAACTCTGATATTGTTTACATAGAGGCTTGTTTAAGCTGCTCCGTCGGCCGTTTGCCCAATTTCACGTGAATGCAGCATGAAAAATACAACTGAGTCAGAGTTGCTTGCGATATACACGCACCGGTAGATGGGAGTAATCCCTACACAATGTACCTTTAAGAACCTTTAACACTTGATTAAAACAAATTGTTGTACATCATGCAGGGGTTGTGGCCTCTTTGTTGGGGTGGAGCTGGTGAAGGACAGAGTGAAGCTTACTCCTGCTACAGCAGAGGCTCAAGAAGTCATTTATAAGTAAGTACAAGTCTGAGAATAAAGTTTGATGTAATGTATGTGATCAAAAATACCACACTATGCAGGGCTAAAACCAAATGCAGCTTTCACTCAGCACCATTCCCTCCTCTCTGTGGTGAAAACTGTAATTACGCCTCCACAGCTATGTTTTATTACACCACTTGATATCCTGAACACAAAGTTATAATGGCTTTGAAGCTTTGAAGAACGCTGATCTCATATCTCACAGACGGCTTATCATGTAATAAAGTGAGATAGAAAAAACTGCTTCATATGCACTTTGTGCAATATTTTGTATAATACAGCAGAGTGAAGGCTCACTCCAGCCTCCTCTTTATCTATTAATATTTCAGTTACACAAGCCATGTCGTATAAAGCCTTTGAAATCAATAAGCTGCATAGTGCACTATTTGTACTTTTTATCCTGAGCTCAAACAAACTGACTTGAACTTTATAAGTACTAATTGATCAGTTTGTCTGGTACACTATTAATGAAGTTCCCCCTGTATTAGGCATTTAAAAATAGACATAATTAGAAAAAATGATTATACAGAGTATTACTGTAACAGAGGCCAGATAATGCTGATCTATCAATATCTGACATGGGGCTCAATATGAACTGTTTTTGTTACAGGAATCATTTTGTGATAGCAGGAAATGCACAGGTGAAATCAATAGTACTTATTAATTAAGGCTGCTTCTATTCAGGTGTGTCTGCTGCCATGGCTCACTGGGCACAACAGAGCTGCCGTTTGTCTTCTTTGCTTTTCATGCTATGGCAAAATATCTGCTGGGGAAAACAGGCATTTTAAGTTACTCAGCTACTTCATTTGAGCTTCTACACTGCTACAGAGCAAAATGCTGATCTTTATTTTGTTCCAGGCTGAAGCAAGAGTACATCCTTCTTAGTGCTGACGGACCTCATCGCAATGTGCTTAAATTTAAACCTCCCATGTGCTTCTCTGTGGAGGACGCCGATCTGGCAGTGGAGAAGATCGACCACATCCTCACAGGTACACAGGTTAACATCTCCCCATTAGCGCAGTGCGGTCTGGGACGGTGTTTCTGAATCATGCTGCATTCTCTATCTAGATCAAGGTGTGTGATCTTCTATCACTGAAAGAGCTTTCAATCGTGTGTGTTGTGTCTGTTGTGTTTTCAGAACTTGAGAAAGCGTTGGGCTTGAAGTTGAATGCAGAGAATGATTGCAGTAAAAGAAAGGTAAGTTTGACACTGACCACCACACAACAAAACAAACTGTCTTTCCCATCCCAAAGATTTAATAATTTTAGTAAAAATACATTAAAAACATCAATCAAGTATGATTAAACATTTAAAATTAAAACTTAAAAATCTCAACTTTATCTTTTCACAATTATTTCTCAAGCTGCCGACTGATGAGAATGGACGCCCGTATCAGAGTGGTTTAGTACACACCAGAGGAAGCAGTCAAGGAGCTTCTCAACAAACCAAACGCGTCAAGACATAAAGCATCTTGTGACCTCGACACTACATCCTTCACTGATTAACAGCCATCATACACTTTGGAACAGAATTCCAGGGAAGAAGTGCCTTAACGTTTAACCTAATGATGTTAATAATGTACCGTGTCTATGAGATTGTAGTGTTTTCTCAGGTAATTTTTATTGTACAAAGCAATCAAGCCACTTGTTCAGCATAGCATGTCTAATGTCGTTTTTACTATGGTGCAAAACTTCCCTTAATCGTGCAATTTACCAAGCTACGTGACGTGTGTATTTTTATTTTGCCAATATAATCAGGGAATCGTGATTTTAATAAGTAATAATGTGTATATGTAGTACATAAAACATGCCATGCTGTCTCAATGTGGGTTTTGTATTAAAATACAGCTTGACTCACTGTGAACTGCTTGGTGTTTTTTAGTTGGAATACCTGTATATTTACCATGGGACATTTCTGATGAGTCAGTCACTGTATTAAAATACTGCATGTGATACTTCATCGATCCAGTTTGCTCTCTATGATAGTCAGCTTGATTGAGTGCATGTGGAACACATTGAAAACTACTGTTCCACTCTGCATCAGCCAAACAAACAAGAACACTGTTTGAGAAGTCTGCAATTATTTACCAGAGTTCCCATGTTCTTTATTAACAGAGACTTGATGTGGTTCCCAAAAGCTGTTCATTATTCATTCTGTATTCCACTCTGGTAGAAAGAGGCCATTTCCCTGCAGTCTAGAGAAAAATAAATGCATTATAGTCAATCTTTAGTGGTAATGCATCACGTCATGTATTTTTTTACTATTGTCATTGAATGTCTGGACATGAAAAAGTATAGGAAGGGGAACACCTTGTAGATAAATGCAAGTGTCATAATAACTGAATTTGATAAAGGAAGCGATTATTTCCCAGCGCAAAAGAAGTGCTGCTGTGGCACAGCTTCAGTAATGATGAATAGTTGTAGCACTGGAAAGCCTTAAAACAAAACTTTGAGATGTACAATAATTATGAATTACATGCTTCATACTACTTTGATGGCGGAGCATGGACTCAGGGATTTCCTTTTTCCTTTAATGAAAGTCTGTTGTCCACATTCGGACCCTATTTTTTTTTCTCATACATGTCGAGGAGTGGCCCTCAGGGACCTTCACACTGTCTCATGAGTGGGATGAACTTCACAGACAGAATGATTAATGTCTTCCTATCAAGAAGTATATAAAACTGCCATGGATGATTTGTAGTGTTTTTCTAAAACAGTGCAAATAATAATGTAAATAATGGTTTCCAGAACTTAGTGTTATTAGTCTTGTGCTATTTTATGTTTTATGGATATGTCCACACAGCTGGAAAACTAATATTTATCACCTTTCAAACTACAGAAAGATCCCCCCCCTCCTCTATGAGAGGCTGTTTAGGAAATAATTCATATTTGCTCTCACGTGTTACATCATACTCTTTTACAAACACTAGTATAGTCACGCACACGTACTATCATATCTCTCACATACACTACGCACACTTACTACTACACACACACACACACTTACTATCATACTCTCTCACAAATACTACTATAGTCACACACACACTTACTATCATACTCTCTCTCACACACACTATTATATTCTCTTACACACACTATTATACTCATACACACACACATACTATGTGAGAGAGTTTAGTAGTGTATGTACATGAGTATACTAGTGTGTGTGTGTGAGAGAGAGTTTGAATGAAACGGAAGTGAGTTTAAATTGCCAGTTTCTGATTGGTTCTTTGCAACACCGCCAGAACTAGGAACTAAATTAATTTCCCTGTTTTTTTTGTTGTTGTTGTTTTTTTTACGTTGATCCATTCGATTGTTTTCCACCATATAAAAATGTAATCATATGGGATACAATATTCACAGAATTGAGGGATGAAGCAGTTATTTATGCTGTAGAGTAGAGTATTAGTGATAAGACGTGACCGAAACATGGTGTTGCGATTCAGCCGCCTGGTCAGGGCCCATCAGCTTCTTAGTGCCCCGCAGCCACTAGGGGGCCCCCAAACTCTTTGCACAATCATTTGTCTAACCGTCTCTGACCTGGCAACATGTCTTTGACCTGGCAACATGTGACCCTCGGCCCACTGGCAACAATGACCGTGATGCAGGTGAAACAGAAAGTGTGTAAGTGTGATTTGTAGCTGGTCAAACATTTCTAAATGTCAGGATGAGTGTGACTAAATGTTCTTGTGTATGTGTTGTCCCAGGTGGAGAGTCAGAGGTGTTTGTGATCATCAGGGTCGGCCCTGTAGCCTACATCTGGGGGCCCTAAGCAGGATAAATTTGGGTGTGTATAGGATGTGTAGGTAGTGTAAACCTCTTGACTACCCAGCCGAGCTGTCTGAGCCACTGGCTCCAGTGTATTTGAGTTCCACATTGAAAGGAAAACCAGCAGACAAAAGCAAAGTGGCAACTCTGGATCTTGAACCCACAACCTTCAGCTCCACAGTCAGACGTTTATCCTGTAGGCCACTAGTAGACCTGGGAGCTGAGGATGTGGGGCATACTGACTGATACGGCGCTCAGCACAGCAGCAGAAAGCAAACACAGCAAAGGTGACAAACAGTAGAAATTCCCAGGTGAGCCTCTCAGGTTGGACGGTGGTCTAGTGGAGAAGTTCATGTCTTTGGACTCAGAGGTCGGAGGTTCAACTCTGACTCCAACCAAACCAACTCCTAATGCATCTCATCTCTGTCCATTGTGTGACAGCAGGGTCGGCCCTGTCCATCTGGGGGCCCTAAGCAGGATCAAACTGGGGGCCCTGCCTCACAGTGTATAGGATGTGTAGGAGGATTCTGTTGTACCTTTGAGCAGATATTTTATTACTAATTAAACAGTATTGCTCCACCTGAGACAGTTGATCGTCAGGACGGGAGCGCAGACACCTGTGCTCGGCCAATGGAGAAGCAGCTCCGCCTTCAAGGGGGACGACGTCATCTCCTCAGCTTCCAGCACAACTGATCTCAGACCCACTGGTGGTGTAGTGGACGTCTTCCTGGCTGTGGACTCTGACATCGCCGGTTAGAGTCTAGGTGTTGGTTCTCCACTAGACCACCGTCCAACTTGAGAGGCTCACCTGGGAATTTCTACTGTTTGTCACCTTTGCTGTGTTTGCTTTCTGCTGCTGTGCTGAGGCCGTACCAGTCACTACAAGTCCCACATCCTCAGCTGCAGCTCTAGTGGTGGCCTAGAGGATGAATGTCTGACTGTGGAGCACATCGGGACATGAAATGACCAAGCTGACATGACACAACTGTAAAAAGACACTAAATACACCCAAATGCACAAGACACTTGTGCTTAGCTACTTTGTCTATCGATGCGGTGGTGGTGGTGATGTCTTTTGGTTGCTACCATGGGGTTACAAAAGTTAGGCCTATCTATTGTTATTAGTTCTCAATTAAAAATGTGATTTATTAATAAAAAAAATATTTTGTGTCCCTATCTGAATTCCCAAGTCCAACACTTGATTCAAAGAGTTAAAGCTCCTCTTGACAGTGGAGTGTGTTTGTGTTTGTGCCATAGTAGGCTATGTGTTTCTGTTTCAGTTGCTGTTTTTCTTGACATGAATGGTCCTGATCCACACAGCTGTGATGAGCTCTCCCTCCTCCTCACTGCTAGGCGGCGCTATAGGATCTGCAGCCACCGAGTTCAGCCGCTTCTTCACTTCCGGATCCACCTATGTGCGCGAGGTAAACAGCCAACCTGACGTGAACTTCGCTCAAAGTCACCGTAAGTGCGATCAAACTTGAGTTTGTATGAACTGGGAAAAGTTGTTGAAGCTGTGGAGACGTGATGACGGAGAAAGAGACGTTTGAATCTGCTCCGTGTGTCCACGATCACAGCTGACAGCAGCTAGCTCAGCGGCTAACAGCTAAACAGGAAGTGTGTTACTAATCTAAAATGTGTAGGCAAAGATAAACCGTCTTTGGTGTAGGCTACTGAATCATGACTTTGGGTCTTGTCTTGCAAACTTCACTTAGTGTTTCCATGTCAAGAATATGATTTTATTGACTTTTTAAATTTAAAGTTATTGATTTCATTTTGTAACATGTGGCAATGCACTGAGAACTAACCAGGTAGTGATTTAGCTTCATCAATGACAATTAAAAACAACAAAACAAACAAACATAACAGTCGTGCTGCTAGAATCAAAAATCTTTGTTGTCAATTTTCTACATCCAGATGAAAAAGTTGTTTCTGTCTCACCTAAAATAAATATTATAAAAGTTAAATGCTCCAGAAAATAATATAGCCACTGTATATGCATTCCAGTATATGTATATGTTAACATTTTCTATATGTTTTGTCAATTCTCTATATCCAGGACACAGATTAAAATGTCATTTATTTCACCTAAAATGAATATTATAGATATAAAACTGCCTAGAAAAATTCACAGTGCCCTTGCCACTCAAAAAAGACAAGTGTAAAGTTTGTAAATGTTTATTTGTCATAAATACTCGAAACAAGCAGGACGGTAATGAAAGACAGGCAGAGATGCATGTTAACGATGTCTCTGTCTCCTCTGACACAGGCAGTCGCGGTGAGGACGAGCGGATCCGATGGAGTCTTCAGGACCTGGATGGAGCTCCTGGGAAAAGAGGAGGTGAGGACCAAACTCTACTAGAAACATCATCATGTTCATATACCACATAGCAGTCATCATAAGTGAGCCCCAGGCTGTGGTCACCTTTAAAAAAGGGCTTAGCTCTTTTTTGTTTTCTAGATGTTTTTATTCTCTCTCTGCACTTTAATCTCTTCCTTTATCTGTTTTATCTACTGCTGATTTTAACGTGTCTGATTTTTCTCTTAGTCTTTTGTTTATTTTGTTTCTGGTTTCTGTAGCACTTTGAGATGACTTTATGAAAAGTGGTTTACAAATTAAATGTATCATTGTTATGATGTGTGACCAAAAGTACTATACTCAAGCATGGTATGCTAGCTAAATAATACAGAATTAAGGGGAGATATGTGTGGGCACCCTAAATCTCTCTGTGCTAAGTTATTGTTGTTCTTCAGGCTTTCTCTCATCTCCATGGTTCTTTGCTGCTGAAGGAGAACTTTTTGTTTGATGCCCAAGTGAATGAAATGTGTTCCAATCTTCAGTTATTCAGCTAAAATGATGAACAGTGTAGTTACTTATATGCAGCCATGTGTAGCTACATTTGGTAGGTTTGACCAGCTAATTGTAACTGTAATACTATAACACTATGGTCAATGTATTGGTGTAGTAGGTCTGCATATATCTGATATTTATGTGTGAAGCAGATGCTGCTTTTGTTTCAGATTTTTCTTTACTACCACAACTTGTGTCTGTCTATTAATTGCATCTTTGAATGTCACATGGACTAATTTACTCCAATTTGGTGTTGATTGTTTATGATGATTGATTGTTTATCAACTTTATTGTTGTTTATTAATGTGATTAATCTTTATGATTAACTTTATTCATTTTCTGTCATTTAAAACAAACCCAATGTAATTATGTGTTCAGATGACCAGATGCTGCCCAATGAACAAGGTGCTGCTCTCCAGGAAGGCGGAGCTGCTTCTCCATTGGCCAAACACAGGTGTCTGCACTCCCACCCTGATTGCCAACCACAGGAACAGTGTCCTATAAATAGCCATTCAGTTCTTGGAGCAGCGGCGACAAGCAGCGGCGACGAGGTGCAGCGAGGAGATGCGACTTAGCCAACGCGACTTTGCCAAACGTGACGGCGCCAAGGCGCAAAACTCAGATCTTTGACTTCAGCAGGTTTGGTTTTATTATTTTTATTTCATTTTCAAAACAACTTTACACTGTGTTTAACCTTGATCCATTTCTGGTTTGTGTTGCAATGGGGTCCGCCATGTGCTTCACTGAGCAAGTCGGCCATTTTGACACATGGCCTGAAAGCCAGCAACACTCAGGTGAGTTCAAAAACTTCTTTAATTGCCTCACTGGATTGGCAAAAGAAACACAGACTGGTTTTGACTACGACTACGTCTGACACACTGATGAAGACGTAGTCGAAACCGGTCTGTGTTTCTTTTGCCAATCCAGTGAGGCAATTAAAGAAGTTTTTGAACTCACCTGAGTGTTGCT
The DNA here is from genome assembly GCA_030347415.2 of Decapterus maruadsi. Classification (NCBI taxonomy): domain Eukaryota; kingdom Metazoa; phylum Chordata; class Actinopteri; order Carangiformes; family Carangidae; genus Decapterus; species Decapterus maruadsi. Next base: position 20,068,158 of record CM064898.1, read on the forward strand.
GGCTTTCAGGCCATGTGTCAAAATGGCCGACTTGCTCAGTGAAGCACATGGTAGACGCCATTGCAACACAAACCAGAAATGGATCAAGACTGACAGACATTTCCACATGATTAACATTGTTGAGTCTTCAATGTCTTTCTCTTGTCGTCTTTGAACCAGGTGGTGAAGTTCTTCTGGAATCAATGTGGACAGCAGCTCCTGAAAGAAAGAACATGGACAAGCAGTGTTAGACAGGACGACCTGCAATGATGCAAGATGGAGGCAACTGTGTGTCAATGGAGTCAGCCATCTTGTAGACCAGTGAAGCACATGGAGACTCCATTGCAACACAAAAGAGAAATGGATCAAAGTTAAATGGTGTAAAGTTGTTTGAAAATAAAATAAATAATAAAACCAAACCTGCTGAAGTCAAAGATCTGAGTTTTGCGCCTTGGCGCCGTCACGTTTGGCAAAGTCGCGTTGGCTAAGTCGCATCTCCTTGCCGCACCTCCTCGTCGCTGCTGCTTGTCGCTGCTGCTCCAAGAACTGAATGGCTATTTATAGGACACTGTTCCTGTGGTTGGCAATCAGGGTGGGAGTGCAGACACCTGTGTTTGGCCAATGGAGAAGCAGCTCCGCCTTCCTGGAGGGCGGCACCTTGTTAATTGGTGATTGGGCAGCATCTGGTCATCTGAACACATAATTACATTGGGTTTGTTTTAAATGACAGAAAATGAATAAAGTCAATCATAAAGATTAATCACATTAATATTAATAAACAACAATAAAGTTGATAAACAATCATTTCTAATTCTCACACTTACACACTGCAGGAAAAAAAAATACTGCTGCAAATGTTGTGTTAACAATAAAGAGTTTTACATAAAGTGGCTGTAGCTTTTATTACAACGTGGGAAAAAAAACACATGATCCAGTTCTGGTTGGTAAAAAAGAACAGAGTAAACAATCCAGCCCATCTTCATGAACACACCAATAGTCAGGGGGCTTAGCACCATTTTTTGGGCTTACCGATACAGAGCGGATAAAAGTGTGAAATTTTGCACAAGGCTAGGCCGTTACCTACTATTATACACACATACAGGTAAAAGTCAGAAAATTAGAATATCGTGAAAAAGCTCATTAATTTAAGTAATTCAACTTAAAAGATGAAATGAATATATTATTTAGACTCATAACATGCATTGCAAGATTTTTCAAGCTTTTATTTGTTAGAATTTTGATTATTATGGCTTACAGCTTAAGAAAACCCCAAAATCAGAGTCTCAAAAAATTTGAATATCACATGAAATAAACAGACCAATGAGTTTAAATAAATGAAATGTCAGCCATCAGAAAAGTATAATCATTTTGTGTACTCAGTAGTTGGTTTGGCCCCCATTTGCCTGAATTACTGCTTCAATGTGACGTGGCATGGATGATATCAGCCTGTAGCACTGCTCAGGTGTTATGGAAGATGAGACCGAGCAATGCAAAAGAGCTGAAGGCCGCTATTGAAGCATCCTGGTCTTCCAAAACACCGGCTGATGTCATCCATGCCACGCCGCATTGAAGCAATAATTCAGGCAAATGGGGGCCAAACCAACTACTGAGTACACAAAATGATTATACTTTTCTGATGGCTGACATTTCATTTATTTAAACTCATTGGTCTGTTTATTTCATGTGATATTCTAATTTTTTGAGACTCTGATTTTGGGGTTTTCATAAGCTGTAAGCCATAATAATCAAAATTCTAACAAATAAAAGCTTGAAATATCTTGCAATGCATGTTATGAGTCTAAATAATATATTCATTTCACCTTTTAAGTTGAATTACTTAAATTAATGAACTTTTTCACGATATTCTAATTTTCTGACTTTTACCTGTATAGTATATAATAAACACACATATGCAGCGCACACACACGTATATACTGTACCCACATTTTGTGTGAGTATTCTTATATTTTTTTTAAATCATTTTATGATGCTTAGAGGCTTCAAAATAGCAGATATTTTGGAAATATTTCATTGATAATGATGATTTTGTAATATGATATTTTACAGTTAATTTTTCAGGGCTCCTAGGCTAAAATTATTTGTTAGACCATAAAGAAACATCATACAAATCTATAACATACATGTCCACATACTGTCAGAGCATAAAGTCTGGTCCGGTCCTCACCTCTCTTTCCCCTGCAGCTCCATCCAGGTCCTGAAGACTCCATCGGATCCTCTCACGGGGACTGTCTGTGTCAGAAGAGACAGAGATGATGAACATGGAGGCTGCTGCTGCTGCTGCTGCTGTGTCTCTGTCTGTCTTCACCTACTCTCCTGCTTCTTTTCTACATTTTTGTCAAATAAACCTTTGCAAACTTTTGTCAGTGACCTGGACTCTGTGGTGGACTATTGTGGGTTTCTTAGGGACAAACGCGACTTAAGCTTCATAACATCATCACACATACCTGTATCTATACGTTCATTTACATGTATGCATACAGTACATGAATGAATATCCAGACCTGTGTTTTGTTTCCATACATGACATGTTTCTAATAAAGTCAACTATTTCTCATTGGACACTGATCTAAAAAGTTTATAAATAAAAGCAGCATATTCTTCACATGAAAACGGAGCCTTTTAGTATCACACACACACACTTCCTGTTTCACCTGCCCTTGTTAGCTGCTGAGCTAGCTGCCGTCTTTACCAGCAGACACACACAGAGCAGATTCAAACGTCTCTTTCTACGTCATCACGTCTCTGCAGCTGCAACAACTTATTCATAAACTTAACACTGGTAAAGGTTTTATCACTTACAGTGACTTCTTGCAGTCAAGTTCTTGCAGACTCCAACGATCTTCAGGTTAGCTGTTTACGTTCGCAAAGGTGGATCCGGAAGTAGAGAGGTCAGAAAGCGGGTGCATCTTTAACAGCGCCACCTGGCGGCGAGGAGGCGCGGGAGCTTGCACCTGCTGTTCGGATCAGGAGCAGAAAGAAAACAGGGAAGAGAAACAGAAACTGACTGAAACAAATATTATGATACTGTGGCACATAGACACACACACTCAACTGTTGTTTGAAAGAGCGTTTTACTGAAATAAACTTAATATTCCCCAAATATGGACAAAAACATAACATTTCAAAGTAGCCTACCATGTTGAACTTTGATATATTTTGTAAAGCAAACAGAAATTTAGCCCAGAAGACTAGAAAACCTATATAGGCTACCACCAGTTATATTTCCAAGTTTTGACTGGCATTTCTGTAAGATGATTACTACTGTACTGAGTGAATTTTGAACTATTTTAGTTTGCACATAATGATAATAATAAAAAAAAAAGAGAGAATATACATTCATCATTCAAATAATGTTATGATAAAATGTCAGAAGGTCTCCCTCACTCTGATGAAAAATTAATGCAACACTGGATGGAAATAAATCTTGTGACATTGCAGAAGCTTATCGAAACAATGCCACAGCGAATGCGTGCCGTAATCAAAGCTAAAGGCGGTCCAACGAAATATTAGAGTGTATGGCTATGACCTCTTTTTTTGGCCGGGCAGTGTATTTCTACATGTACCAACTGTAATATTAAATGTCAATCTAGCTGTCCTCCTGACCTGGGACAACACACACACAACAACATTTAGTCACACTCATCCTGACATTTAGAAATGTTTGACCAGCTATCACACTTAGGCCTACCTAGAAAAGCAGTCATTTCAAATAACATAAAAGCTCTAATACTAAGTGTGATTAACCCTAAAATCTCTAAAAAATTTACTTGAAGTTCAATAATCATAAAAAGGAGCTGTGATTTTGAGGCTTGTTATGGTTCAATGTTGTGTTGTTAGTGGATCTATGACGCCACCTCCTGGATGACAAACTGCATTGCTTATATGAAATCCACATTTCCCAAATACTGCTTTCTGCAGAAGGTGATAGAACAGATAGAAGAGTTTGACAACCACAAAGAGCTCTGAAAAGGAAGATTTATTTCGCAACCTCATACAAAAATGCAATTGTGGCAGGTTCAACAGGTTTCTCAGTTACTTCTCAACAAAAACATACAACATAATAATTTTCAGACCTCCCTTGGACATGATACACACAGTGCTAATTATGATTTCAAAGCAGTGACTCAGTCCTAGTGGTGTTCAGTAACTATCTCTCTTCCTTCTTCAGTGTCTGACACTCATTTCACCGACTGCAAAGTTGTAGCTTCTCAGTGAAGTGACAATTAGATACAAAATTCGTCCTTATTCAGTCACTGAAAAAATAGCTGATTTTTTGCAGTTCTCCTGGCTTTAAGAAAAATAGGAAAATTGGTGATGATGATGTGCTGCTACCAAGGTCAGCTGTCACAAAGCATCAGCTGAACTAATTTGTAACACTGAAGAAAAGAGGAGGAAATTGAGTCATTGAAATCCAATAAAGACATAGCCAGTTTGAGAATATCTCTAATTTTCTTTAAGGTCAGTGCTATTGGTTGTTGATTATAGTTTAACCATAATTTTGGCAGAAATCTTCTTGGGCCTCCTCCATAAAATGTCATCTGTCCATCCAAATCTGTTAAAGTGTGCTGTCTGTGTCTTTAGCCCATGAGGTATCCTCTGAAAAGACAAAAGATGAGACTTGTAAAAGACAGTTCAGTAACTCAAAGACAAAAAATTCTTATGGACCACATGCTTGTTTTTTGTGGGAATCATGTTCAGACTTACGGCAGCTTCATGCGCATGAACACTCTGGCCATGAAGAAGCTGAGGAGGACGCTGACGAAGCCGATGAAGAGCAGCAGGAAGCGGTTCAGTTTGGGAATGTTTGGTGCGTTGGAGCGGTCCAGGATTATAAAGCCCAGACCTCCCATCGTGAAGAGGAAACTGGAGGCCAGTCCTTCCATGATGTACTGACCATTTACCCTGCAAAACAAATGTTAGTGCATTAGCCACATTTTTCATGTTCCCAAAGTGTTGAGTTCTCCCAACCTGTTCTGTTTGTCATACCTGTATGCCAAAAAGGCAACTGGCCGTTGGTGTCCATGCTCATCAGTCATTGAACCCACACTTGGTGGCTCTACAATAACGTCGTAGATGATACCTAGGGTGAACAAAATAGTATTAATTATGCATCACTCAAACCACAAAGTCTAATCAGCATGTGAGCTCACTGAAACAGCCAATCGATATATTTAAAAAAAACAACTGCTGAACCCACTTGAAGTGATGTGTATAGCTACTGATTACGACGTGGACTTTTATGAATTAAAGTAAACAAAGATACTCAGCTACTGTCTGGTGCTAGCTTAGCTAGACAGTTAGCCTCCCCTCTCCTACATTGTTATTTACGTGCATACTGGCGATAGCAAGCTGATGAACAAAAGCATCCAAATAATCAACATTTGACAGCATTTCAGAAGCACGTTAAACAGCATTGGCCTTAAACAGCGTTGGCCTGTAGATTTAATGCAACCAGTTAGCATAAATGTTAGCTTAGCAGATTGATTTACCTCCTGTGATGAGAAAGTAGGACACAATAACGACCGCATATACAGTCATAGCAGACGGCATATGCAGCCACGACGGCCTCTTCAGCTTTATGTTTGGACATTCAAGCACAGAAAACGGTATGCTGTACAGAGTCTCCATGGTTTGTTGAAATGTAGCCTGCTACCTCCTACAGCTGCAGCCGCTGACTGTGTCCGTCTGAGCTGCGACTTCGTTGACGTGTCCCGGAAGTACATGTTTTTTTTTTCTCTAGTCTATCTTTACAATATGAATGATTTTATTCATGTTTTATTTTGTCATTTTAATTTGACGTTCGAATTTGAGCAAAACATTGATCAAATATTCTAAAATCCATAAATTGAAACTCTTAAATTGTGTTATTGACGTATTTTACTGTGACGTAAAGTTAAAGAGACAGTACATAAGACTTACGTCATAACAACGCCAGACTTCAAGAGAAAAGGACAAAACAAAAACTACCGATTATGAATTAACCGAATCTGCCCCTAAAAGTAATGGCTTTCTCCCTGGTCCGTGACCTATTCCCCGATAAATTTAAATGCAAATTTCTGTGTGATGTTTTTATGTTTTTTGTTTTATATTCCTGCTGTGCTGACCAATATACTCTGGTGAAAACATGAGACAATCCACTCAGTTTAAACCAGACTGTTTGACTTGTCTCGTTTTGCTATCTTCTCAGTCCTTAGTTTATTGTGACCACATTGATTCCCCGTTTGTTTCTTGAATTCTGTCTCAGTACCTATAAAAAAAAATATACAGAAACTTGCATTTGATCCAAGTGTGCAGATACCATAACTTTTTTGTGGTTTTCTGGCACCTTGGCATACGGTGGTCATGAGTGTAGTGTTTTACTTCCAAATCTAAAAATTAGTGTTTTGTGTCACTGTTGATAGACAAATTATCAGTTAAGTCCGTGTAGCCTCTGATGATTAGATGAATGATCACTATTAACTGATGCATGATTTAATGCTGGGATCTGTAGCATTTGCCAGGCTTCACTAATGCTTTTGCAGCAGGCTGTAGATTTACGGCAAGTACTTTCTCCTGATGTATATTAAAGCACAACATTTAGCGTAAAAGGATGGTGTACTGGAACTATTAGTCGTAGAATCGATACTTGGCAAGCCCTGTGAATTAGATGCAATACATGTGCCCTCAAGTAAGGCTGAATTCAGATGCTGGAACAGTTTATTATCTCACCATTTCTCTAACATATCTGGAATAATTAATGATAGGCAATATCAAAAGGCATCATAGACGATAGGGGTGTGCATTGGCAGCAGGAAATCGGTCGATTACGATGATTTGTTTGTCATTTTTCTCCGATTGTGGCAATATCAAAATTCTACACATTTTTTCATCAGTCATGAGATATCAACAACAGATTTTATCGGCTGCTATGTTAGCCTCTGTATCTTTGACATAACATTGAATGGTACAGGATATTGCATATGGCATTTTCAAACCTGAAACTCAAAATCAATGTGACTGAAAGTCTATGGGGCTTTTATTTTGAAGGGCCAGATCAATCACTTTTTTGTTGTTTTTTTTAACGGCACGCAACTTTTTTTTTATTGTCTAAAGATGCTGCCTTCCACAGGAGTGTCAAAAATCAAAACAGACCCCTCAGTCTGAGCAGTTTAGCCTGGGCTACTGTATTTATAAGTGATAAACATTAGTAAACCACTCAATCTCGGACCTAACGCACTCAGAGCTTAATTAATTAATTCTCAACCCGACCGCAGAAAAATAAGAGAAAAAGAAAGCCAGCAGCAACACTGCTACTGCTATTTCCCCTCTGTTTTTGTCGTTGCGCCGGAAATGCCCTCGGAGGTAATTGAAACTTCATAACTTTATTTGAGGCCAGAAAATAAACAGGGACATAATCGATTATGGAACGTAGCCGCATCGATGCTGAATCGCGCATGTCCCGCATTGCAATGCATCGCCGAATCGATTATTGTTGACACCCCTAATAGACGACAGCAGGAAATTGATTTGTTTGTCATTTTTTATTGTGGCAATACAAATACACATTTTACTTAGATTTCTGGCTCTGTGCCTGTGCCTTCAGCACCTTGACAACGATCTTCTGCTCCTCAATCAGGAAAGCACGCTTGATCCTTAGGATAAAAACAAAAAGAGACAGTTTAGACAAAATACATTAGCCACTCAACTTGCACCAGCTGCATCCATGAGCACTTATTTCCCCTCTGTTTTTTTAATCTTTTCAATTAACACCATTTCACAAACAGGATGAAGGCAAATGCGTCTCTCACCTGTCACGCACACACTTGGCGCACATGGAGCCTCCGTAGGCCCTGCTGACGTGCTTCTTGGTCTTGGAGAGCCTCATCAGAACCTGAGGTCTAACAGCCCGGATCTGTACAACAACAAAAAAAAAACACCAAGATGAGAGAGAGATAGCGATATGTTGTTCCACACATTCACTGCAGTACTTTGTTTGTGCATGCTGAAAAACAACCAGCTTGTGGGTTGAAAGACCACCAACATATTATGTGAACACTGCCACTTTGCATTTGCACTGGATGAGCAATCATACAAGCAACCTCGATCTGCCATGCCACTCAAAAGAGAGGGCCTTCTATCAATACTGGTAGCTACGAAAATATGCATCAGTTATGTATCCAACTGTAATAGTTCAACTGTGTGATTTTATACAGTTCAGCACATATCTTACTTTGAGAACTTTTGCTTTCAGGCAGGTTTAGAAATGGACCATGATCTCTCATCCTTCCTATATACCCATTAGACAACGAAAGCTTCTTTTTGTATGCAAATATTAGAAGATGAAGCCATGTATTGAAATGAGACAGTGCTCTTGCTCTCCTCCTTTACCGGTGTTGGCTGAGAGCTGAGAGCTCTACAGAGCCATTAGCTTTGAAATGAAATGTAGGTTTGTTCAGTGACTAGCTTTGCTCTTCAGTGATGTTATAACTCATGTACTATCAAATATAATTGCACAATTCCTAAATTTTAGTTCTCCCTCCTAAAGGTATGGCTGAGTTAAAGGAATAGTTCACCCCAGAATGATATTTCACTCATTATCTACTCACCCTCATGTTGACTAAGAGCTGGGAGAATTTTGAGAGTCCTCCGTAGCTTCTCTGAGTTACAGGGGGTCTCGGCGGAGCAGTGCATGTCCATAAAGAGGACATCAGCGGTCTTCGTCACAAAAAGACACTAAAAAACAACCAAATACCTCCATGCTGCTCGTATGTAATGTCTCTCTTGTATTGAAGCGAAATTGTCCTGAAAAAAATCAAATAAGTCCATATTTCAAGCTTGTTTGCAGTGGAAGCTCCTCTTCCTGGTCCGCCTAAGTCTCACGAGATTTGCGGCGGTGTCAGGAAGAGGAGCTTCCGCTGCAAACAAGCTTGAAATATGGACTTATTTAATTTTTTTCGGGACAATTTCGCATTTCAGGGCTTTAATACAAGAGGGACATTACATACGAGGAGCATGGAGGTATTTGGATGTTTTTTAGTGTGTCTTTTTGTGATGAAGACCGCTGGTGTTATGGACATGCACTGCTACGCTGAGACCCCCTGTAACTCAGAGAAGCCACGGAGGACTCTGAAATATCATTCTAGGGTGAACTAGATCCACAAAACTGTTTCCACCAAAAAGTAAATCAGATTACAATAAATCAATAACTACAATAATAACTGCTGCCAAATGCTCATGTTGTTAAAGCATGCAGGAGCTTTAAGATCACTTGGGCTGTTTTCAGTTCCAGACCTCAGCCTCGTCATTTAAGATGCAAAGCAACAATCTCAAGGAAACAGAGCAGTCCGTGTGGGACTGGGAGTAGAATCACATTTAGAGGGTTGAAAATAAATCATAGAAACAAAAGCCAAATTCAGGTGAAATCCTTCACATAATATTGATGCATAAAGTGTAACAGCAGTTAACCAGCCACAAAGATCCCAACAACGCAGCACTGTTACAGAGGCTACACATCCACACCATGCTGATCAGAGCCAGAACCCTTCCCCAAAACACAATGGTTGTACTTACTCCGCGCAGTCTTCCTGGGCAGATGCCACATGCTGACTTGGGGGCTTTGCCAACCTTCTTGGTGTACAGGTACACAATACGGTTACCAGGCGTCCGGGACCTGTGGGACAGCGCGGGAAACACGATATCAACAAAACATGTTGTGCACAGGTGGGTGATACAAGCGCAGTACAGTACAAGTGGGTGATAGTGGGCCTGAGCTTCACAAGCAGACAACACGACAGTTCATGTTGATAAGTCACTTACAGTCTGGTCTTGTTGGAGGCGGTGTTGTAGGACAACCTACGACGGTAAGTCAGGCGCTGCACCATCTTGAAACTGCAAAACAGACAAAATACTCAAAAGTTAAATGTGGAACATGATGCTCACTGTGCTAACCATGCTAACGATGCTACGACTTGAGATGTAGCGACACGGGCTAGGCTCATTAAAACTCACAACACTGGCCCCGTTAACAGCGGACTGACAGTTTTATTTTCACAACAACAGTGTACGGGCCAAGTACGATTAAATATAACAAGATATTATTGTAGTGCTAAGCTACGGCCATTTTATCAGTCACTTCAGTACTGAGACGCCGGCCTTTTAGGGACCAAGATACGGCATGTTAAAAATGTCTCCCAAAACCCACCAACTGCTACAATTACACCATCAATAGAAACAGAGAGTTGTTATTATATGTATCTGTCCTCTAAATCGACCACTTATGCTTCTAAAACATAGGATTGCGGTGGATTATTTAACCATAATGTCTCGGAGGAAAGCAGGAGCCGCCATACCTGCTGTCGCCGTAACCGGAAGAGGAAGGACCGAGGCGGATGACGGAGGTTAAAGTTCCTCCATGCCGGTAGTTCACTGCTCCCGCCTCTTCTGCCCCCTGCTGGTCTGTGGCTTTTACTACACATCAATGCTGGAGTACATACAAACTCTGTGACGTGATATCATGTTTTGAACTCACTTTTATGAAATGTTTATTAAGTAACTTTAGCGAAGAGCTTACTATTTACTTTGATTTCAATTTCTTTACCAGACATCTAGGCTATAATTCACAACTATGACTTTAGGTTAGTCTATAAAAAGTGCTAAACTTTTAAATGAATTTCAAAATGAAACGCGTATTCCCACTCAACAATGAAACTAATTTACTGGAAACAAGTCGCAACAAGAATAATGACCTAAATATCCAACATGAAACTGGATTGTTTATAAACAAAAATGCAAATTACAGAATGACACTACCTAGCATACTGTTGCCTTGTCTCCATTCATTATGCCAAGGCACAACTCCACTGTCGGTCAACTGTTTTTTTGTTGTTGTTTTTTTTATTTTATTTTAAAAGAAAGGTCAGGTTAAATCCCTGATGTAAGGACTTACCTGTTTTGGTTGGTAAAATGTATAGATGGACACTATTAGAGAAATTGACACCCAACTGGATCTGAATCAAGACATACACATCGATCTGTTTATTTCTTTATTTTAGTGAACTCTGAGCACAGTCCCAGCTGGAAAACCACAGGTGTACCAATTATCCTAACGAAGGTTGACTTCCAAAGTTATTGTAGCCTATTTATGGCACAAGAGCCATAATTAATTAAGGCAATTAGTTGCACCTGCTTTTCCTGCCTGACAAGTCAAACTATTCCACAGGATAATCCTTAAATGAGTGTCACCCTTTTCTTCAAGCTAGGAACACAAGAAGTGAGTCCAGACCAAATGATGCTTTTTAAGACAATATTGTCCAGTAGATGGCACCAGTGGCATATTTGCAAGTTGGCAGGTTTCAGGAAGGCACAGAGTAGGAACTCTCCTCTCAACCTTTACACCTCTGTCCAAATTTTAGATTACACTACTTTGGATATCACTTTTTTTGATTTCCACACAATAATGAAAAATGTAAACATAATCTCCAATTGTTTTATTGTAATAGTTTTACTAGCAAGAGATCTTTGAGCTGTCTGCTGTACATGTTTCAACCTACAGTATGTTCTGCTACGTCCCTTTAACTGACTTGGTTTGATAAATCTTGCATACTATTATTATAAGAGAGTGCTGTTTTTTGTTAGGCCTATTTAATCATTATGTTTTGCTGGTAAATTTTTTTTAAAGTAAATTTTGTGGCTTTTTTTGCCTTTATTGGATAGTATTGACAGAGGCAGGAAATGGGGAGGCAGAGAGAGGGGGAATGACATGCATCAAAGGGCCGTCTGATGCGGGATTTAAACTAAGGTCGACTGCAGCGAGGACCAGGGTGCCAGCTCAACCCACTGTGCCACATGGCGCCCCTTTGGCTGGTCATTTTCACTGCGGATAGCAGCTGCATTTACTAAAGATTACTAAAATAATAATGGTTCAATAGTCAACAAGTAATCATGTAGTTTAGAAATGTATTTTTTGTTTTGTTTATTACCATTCTCTAAATCTAAACAGTTAGTTTTTCCCATTGAATATACAGTACTTTTGCCTCAGTGCCTTTTGAACATTTCTTTATAAAACAAAATGCTGACAAACAATATCTAGTTACTAGGAGCTGCAGCCTACACACTAAATCACTGAGAATATTAGCAAAATAGCTAAAAATGTCTCCCAATCAAAGAGGTGCTGTGTCAGAAACCAACGTTTGCCAGGCTCAGCCAACAGATGGTGAGCTTGGCAACCTTTTAGATGAAGCATTTGGCAAAGGCAAAGTTCAGTGACAACACAAGGCTCTGTACTGTGTGTTGGTGCATTGCACATCCGTTTGAACGGCATGAAACTGTCTGTGTGGTTTTATTCTACACTTAGAAGTCCTTAAGAGCTGCAATTTTTCTTTTACAGTACAACATTAAATATTTTTGCACTGTAGTCTATCTAAGATCAGTTAATCTCTTTTCTGTTTAGCTGTGCATTTTCTTAAATGTCTTTGTGTGCATGAACTTCTGTGTGTCTTAGTATCTATTGCTATTTATGTTTTTATAATATGTTGTCCTATCTCTATGTAAAGCTCTCTGAACCGCTATATGGTGCTATGAATTGAATTGAATAATTTAATAATTAATTTTAGATGTGGTTAATCTAATCAGTACACCTAGAAATTTTGTTTCATAGTAATACAAAAAAATGTATGCCAGTGGAACATGTTTGAAATTACATTTACCTACATTAAATGTCAGGTATTACAAATGGCATATTAGTTCTGGAAATCTGGGTTTTTGGGTGGGATAAAATGATATGTGATTGATGCAGACAAAAGTAACTGTACCTGATGAATCTTCCTAATCATCATCATCACACCTGTAATCCACCAATTTTAACATTTCTAGCAAAAAGCATTAGCCATATGTGATGAGTATTAATATGGACCTCAGCAGCCCTCACTCCACCCTCACACAAAATGTCAATTGTTTTTTTTGTTTTGAGTGGATACTTTTTATTACTGGTGACCTCTACAGGTTGAATCTTGTTCTACATGATCTGTTAAGGGATTGATTTGATTAATTCCAGATGTGATGTGACCCGGGATTAACCCGTTCTTCATGAGAGGTCTCTTACAAAGGGTGCCAAGGAGATTTGCACCAACTCCAAGGGACAGTGAGGCACATGCTCACATCCAAATAATTAGTAACATCTGCAGGCACTCTGTCTTAATCTTGTCAGAAGTAATTATTAAGATTATTAAAACCACATCTTAGTGTAATATTAAATGTGAACCTCAACAAACTATCATTAAAATCATGTTGGTTGGCCTTTAGTCTTTATAGTTTGAGGATGCTCCTGATGCCCATGTTCCCTCCCTGTCACTCAACCCTGACTAGTCAAAGATGAACCATATCACCTTAAGTGCACTCGATTATGCAAGCCTGTCCACCCCACCCCCCAACCCCCCTCTCCACATCTCCTTGGGCCTTCTGTGTAATCTGCTGAGATTTAAACCTGCTGCTCCTGTTTAATAAATCCACTGCGATTAAAATAGGATTACAGCTCTGCTTTCGCCTTCCTAATGACATCAGAGCATGAAACATTTTTCAACTTTTTTTTTTCTCCACTTGTCAGGTTTTTTTTTTACTCATGCTCACTCACTCCTCGGTCTGACTCGTCGTAACCAGACGGGCGGCGATGGTTTTCAACTTCTTCCCCCTTAAAATACTCATCCCTGCAGCCCAGCAGGTCAGCCCATCTGTGGGACTGTTGACGAGGATTAACCTTATAATGCAGCACACATCCTGTATCAATGCTGTCCTCCTCCACATCAGACTTCTCAATGACAGATAACAAGCAGAGAAAACACGCTGCAGTATCAGGTTGTTGTTTGCTTGAACCTCTAAACCACACAAAATCAACTGCACAAATCAACCCCCCCCCTCGCCCAGCGTACCAGTCTGATCATTGCTTCGTGGCCACATCTCATGGACGTAAAGCCATGAAATATTAAACGCCACATTCAGCTACCAAAGGTCACAGGGACACACTGCACATGTTGTCCCTCCTGCTTTTAGTCATGTGAAATGAGGTATGGAGCGAACAAATCAATACAACTCTTTTGTCCTTTTTGTCCTTCCGTAGCATTGTCCTGCAATGGTTAAATGCTGTAAGGTCACAAAAGGCAAAGATTGATTGGATTTTTACTTCAGCTAAGCTCATGACCCCAGCAGATAAATCTATTTAAGATAATGTATTCTGCTGTAATACTCAATATAGTCTAACGGCTTTCAACCAAACGTAAAACACTGATGTGAAATATTTATTGGTTTCTGCTGCACTTTATGCATTTACTGAACATAGTTTGTAATGACGCAGATTTAGCATCCTCACATATTGTCTTGTTCCCACTCAAACTTGGATAAAATACAATATCACCTCCGACTGTTTCATATGCTCCAACGGTATTTATTTACTATCTTTGCCTGTGAGAAATTGGATACAATGATAAATCATAAACAACACAAAGTACAGTAGGGATTATGGGGTGTTGGGTATAGTTTTTTGGACTTTTGCCTACACTTAATCTTTACATGGACCACCAGTAAATGCAGGGTCTCACTTTCACACTGTGCGCTCATACCTAATCAGCTCCAGTACTTAGTGATCAGTCCTGCCTGTGGATTATCAATTCATTAATCTCTTTAGAGCTGCTACTGCTAAAATGATTATTCCCATCTAGCCCCAGTTTTACACTAAAAATGGCCTCTCCCATGTTATCTTTGAACAGTCTTGCTTTTGTGCTCTAACTCTGAGGCAGACTTTTTGTCTTTTGGAATACATTAACTCAGCTGTTTTAAGAGCCTCATTGATTCACTGTTTACTATCAGAGCATCCCATTGGTGCCTGTGCCCAGTCTGTTTTGCTGACCGCATTTTCCTAAGGGGCAGGTGGTCTGTCCAAGCCTCTTTGTGCAGACTTGTGGTGGTGCTGGTGTGTGTGTGTGTGGTGGTGGTGGTGGTGGTGGGGGGTTAATATGAGGCTTTCATCATGTAATCCGGAGCAAGTCTCTTAGAAAAGTCTCTTATCTTAGGACTCCAATTTCACTGCTTTCCTCATCTACAGGGCCAAAAAGCTTTTGGTGTTAGTTATCAGTGAAAAATTCTTTTTTAATAGTGCTAATTCACTACATCGCTTCAGTCAATTGTCCTTCCCTCCTCACCGGAAAAACTTGCTTGGTTATCATCACCCTGTCTATCCCCCACTGCCCCTGCCCCATTGCTGACAAATCCATACAACTATGTGGGACACAAAGGCTCGGATTTAGCTGCTGGGCCAAAGCGAGGGTGGGCCGGGTGGGGGGCAGGGCCGGCATGGAAATTTCTGTTGTTTTTGTCTGAGCACAGATTTCAGACAAATCAAAACAACTGCCACCATCACCCCTCCAAACCCCCTTCCTCCCCACCACATCCCACATGACCAGTCATCACTTTTATGCTGGAAATGTTGCCAGATCAGGAGTGGCCAGTGCAGCGGTGTGCAGGACAGGCTTGCGTATTCACCCATGGCCATTGTTGAAAAAGAGCTGACAGTCTGGATTGGATCTCATTTGATAGGCAAAAATATTGACAGGTCTAATTTGAAGAGCCGGGGTCACAGGCTTCAGAGTGCACTGTATGACGATGATGTGTACCGATCAGTTGCATGTGCTCATGCTGGCATTTCAAACAAATGGGTCAGATACTGTGACAGCCCTTGTGTACAGTACAGTCACTCACTTTTTTTGATTTACTGTCACATTACAATGACAACATGTTTGCCGCACAGTTACAAAACAACTGAACTGAAAGCCAGCTTTGATTTTATGCAGTCTTTCCTATTAGTGATACAAGAGACAGAAGCGTAGTTTGTTACTACGAAGTTGAGATATCCTGATTTTTAGTCATTTACACCCCATGACGCCCAACTCAACAGTACTTCTATTTGCCTCTTAATCAAAACTTCACTTAAACCCCAGAGAGAGGTGATGAAAATGTGTAAGTCACTTAATTTTTATTCTTTAGAGTAGAGAAGAGTAGAGTAGAGAATACTTTATTCATCACTAGGAGAGAAATTCAAATTAGTCCAGTATCTCACTGACACCAAAAAAAGAAAGATGGCGCAGGACCGCTGGATGGAGCAGGGCCGCCAGGTGGAGCAGGACGCCAGGTGGAGCAGGGCCGCCGGATGCAGCAGGGCCGCTGGATGGAGCAGGACCGCCAGGTGGAGCAGGGCCGCTGGATGGAGCAGGACCGCCAGGTGGAGCAGGCCTGCCGGATGCAGCAGGGCCGCTGGATGGAGCAGGGCCGCCAGGTGGAGCAGGACGCCAGGTGGAGCAGGCCTGCCGGATGCAGCAGGGCCGCTGGATGGAGCAGGGCCGCCAGGTGGAGCAGGACCGCCAGGTGGAGCAGGACCGCCAGGTGGAGCAGGGCCGCTGGATGCAGCAGGACCGCCAGGTGGAGCAGGGCCGCTGGATGGAGCAGGGCCGCTGGATGGAGCAGGACCAATGCTGAAGTGGATGACCCAGGCCGTCCAGAATGACCTCCTCCATCCTCAGTGCTCATCTCTCCACCACACCCCCCAGTGAGTCCATCAGGGAAACGTTACATGACTGAAGTCTGTCGTCATTAAAGGTGCCTCAGGATGTTTAGTCTGTATCTTTATCATACGCCTAAGCTGAGATAACCCTGGTGACATCTGTCTGACATCAGCAATTCTCAAAAGTTATTTTTCACATGTTGGAAAAACATGCTAATCAGCTAATCAGAGAATGTGCATAACATAAAACATAAAATTACTGTTTTCATATTGGCGCTGCCCCACAGCATCTCATCATTCCCAACCATCAGACTGATGTAACCTACTCATATGTTCATTCCAAAAAAACTGAAAACTAAAGTACTGCAGAAGCAGAGAGGCGACAGAACCCAATCACTTGGCTAAAGAATGAATAGTCCTCTGGGCCTTTAGATGCGACGCCTTTCACTTAAATGGATAGTCTGACATTTTTGGAATTACACTTTCTTGCCAAGAGTTAAATGAGGAGATTGATTCCACTCTCATGTCTGTCTGGTACACATGAACTTACAGCAAGCAGCCAGTAGCTCAGTTGACAGTTGTCCCAGACACAGTCTGATACAAAACTACTCTATCTTTGATTGATAGATGTAATTTATTGGTCACAAACTGGGGAAATTCTTGAAAAAGTTAAACGGATTAAGCTGTCTGTATGTAAGCCAGCTGCCAGCTAAAGCCTTAGATCCATACAGAGATGAAAGAGTAACAATATCTAATAAATGGGAAATAGCAAACAGGGTAAGTATGCTCCCTAAAATGATAGAGGCATACCAATGACATAGCTACTAAATCATCACATTTAGATCAAATATAGTCAGTCACAGAACATCTGACTATTGATAATGTGAGGTAAGGGAAGTTAATGCTGTTGGCTTCTGTGTTTCCTGTTAGGTAACAAGAGACAACTTCACATAGGAGGAGAGGAGAGCAGAGCGGAGGGGGAAATCAATGAGGTCAGTGAATCATGATTTATTATACATCACCAGGCCATTAGTGTCACACATACTTTGTCACACTGTGTAGGGATTGCATGTTTGCTTCTGTCCAACAGAGTTTGACCTGTCAACTAATGCTAAGTTGTTGGGGGGCTTTATTTGACATTAGAGGAAACACTGCAACCTGGGGGGCAGTAAAGATGATGAATGTGTCTGATGAAGCCAAGCAAACTGGCGCATTATAAGGGTATGTGTTTTCATGTTTGCCATAGCATTGGTAATTTAGATTATCTAAATCTATATACATTTAGCTAGATATTAATATTAAAGCATTTTTGAAATATTGCTTTGTAATGGATATGAAGCAGTAGCCAGCAGCCGGCTTGCTTGGCAATGAGTTTCAATTTGTGGTTGACTGCATATGGGAAAATCCCAACAAGGCTTTTTGCTCAAAGCTTTTGCACTTGGTTATAACTGGAACCATTATGTTCTACTTTTATTGCATAAACTTAACCAAACTGGTTATTGAACATCATAAACCTCAGGAAGTCATTGCACCGCCACATAAACCATGTAAACCTGCAAATTGTCATTTTGATTCCATGCAGATTAAACATTCAGACATAGCCTGCTATTTAATCAGTGAACTTCAGTAGTGCTGGTAGTAGGATATGTTCTCAGCCGTTCTAACTGGCTGTAGTGTCATATTATACAAAGAGCATCAAGATGTCTGTGGTGTGAATTTCCTAGATAAAACTAATAATTTCACCTCACAAATTGCACTCTGGGTTTGTGTTGTGAAGATATAGGCTATGAGGTGTGGGCTAGTGATGCTGCAGCTTGAGCAGCACACTGCAGTGATATCTTTGATCGGGGACTTGCCTATAACCTTGAAATGACCTAAGGCGTACACACAGATCAGCTGCTGGGCTGAGGCACATCCACCTGTTCCGTCATCACAGAAATAAAAAAAAATCAGTAGGAATAGTGCCTTTGCTGTGTAACCACGGCAACTCCTCCCTCAAAATGCAACATCACCAGAGCCCCCACCACGTGAGCTGAGCTGGGAAGGATGCGCTGTCCGCCGCTTACCTGGCTTTATTAATAAACCACTCGGTTCACGTGGTTAGCCCAGCCCAGCACAATATTCTGCTACATTAGCAAGGTATTTTCGACCGGGTGTTTTTTTTTTCCTCATCCGAGACGGGAGGGATGCTGCTGCTGTGAGAGGGAGAGAGAGAGAGAGAGAGAGAGAGAGAGAGAGAGAGAGAGAGAGAGAGAGAGAGAGAGAGAGAGAGAGAGAGAGAGAGAGAGAGAGAGAGAGAGAGAGAGAGAGGTGAGCGCAGTTGGAAAAGCAGTTTTTTCCTCTCCAAAGCTCCTCCTCTGTCGTCGGAGAGCGGAGACCGGTCACATTCTGCTCAATGAGAGCAAGAGGGCACGGGAGAGGATTTCCTAATTTCAACGTGCTGCTGTGCTGTGCGGCTGTTTTCCTGCCTCTGTCCAAGGTAAGGCATGACACGGTCTGCAGCCTCTCCACGCGTCATGCGCCGCGCCAGGGAAACTAATGTTGGCTGTTTTGGCCGGGGATGATGGTTAGCTGTTTGTTGTGTGCTGATACCGCCGTTAAAGGGCGAAGGCGTTATTGAAGGGCAGACAGAGTTGTCAGTGGAACTGACATCTCAGACGAGCCGTTCAGCCGAAAGGCAGCAGGCTGTGCATCTGTGAAAAGTCAAACAGGACAGGATGTGTGTTTGTGTCTGCCTTCACCTGAGAACAGCGTCATAGCCTTTAACCGTTTTTCACTTGACTGCAGCCAAGTGATGTCCGTAAACCGTCGGCCTTCACGTTTCCTGAAATGTTCCCAGGTAAAAACGACAGATTTTTACATTTTGGATTCGAGTTGTCTGTCCAGCATTTTAATAGATATAATATTTACAATGATAAAAGCAGCATCAGTCATGATCATCTGCCCTTCTCACAAGTTTTTCCGTGTTTGTTTATGTCACACGTGGTGTCAATGTATCGTTTATAATGAAATTATAAGTGAATATGTTTAGATTGTCATGAAAATGTAATGGAACAATATGGCTGCACATCTCTAGCTATTTATTACAGGATGAAAGGATGAGTTGATGGTCTGTCATCAGATTTAAGAGATTCTTGATTGTTTTAAGATAGAGATTTATTTCAGCACGATATTCCACATGTAAACTGAACAAAACAAACCTATTATTATCGCCATTTTTTTTATCGTTACTATTACATATTAGGCTATAGCCTATTATTGTTGTTGTTACTATCAATAATAATGTTGTCTTTCTTTTTATTATTAATATTATTATTATTAGGCCTATTTTTAAAAAAAAAATCATTAATAGCATGTGTTGACATGTTTGTATGTGTGAAATCGTTTTCCATTTCAATCTATCCCATGCACTGTGCAATCAAAAGCTCACATTTGAAAATCTGCATGAATGTTATGCAATAGATGACATTATTGAAAACCGAATACAGAATCAGTTAATTTATGTTACATTTATTTATTAATTTATTTTTTGTTAAAGGGCTAGTTTATCTCAATATTATTAAAATGAACATTTAGGTATCCACTGTTCCACCTGTTTTGTTGTTAATTTACATTCTTGAGTTGTCTTGGCTTAATAATAATTCATTTTTTCATTCTTTTGACGTTTACCACCAGAGGCTAATATGAAGACATCATTTGGCAAACCAGACCCTGGAAAGCACCTACAATCTTTTCAATTCATTTGAGACTGAAGACAGCACCATGCACTTTCTCCAGTAAAACCTCCCCGCTCTCCCCTCTTCATACCTAGCCATTGAGAGTGAGGACATCCCAAGCTGCGTAGAGATGGGTTCAGATCAACCCTGCATGGATACACAAGAGCGACGACCCATATTGGGTCCTGCCTGCAACCGGCGGGGCCACCGGTGTCTGCGGAAAAAGCTGAGGCCAGTGCGAATCTTAGGGTTCGTCTTCAGCCTGGTAGCCGTTAGTGCTGTCTCCTTCAGTGCCTTGACCTGGAACTCAGATGGTCTCAGTGAGTCAACGCTCCCACAGAAGAGTCTCCACCAGTCAGCCCCCCACAGGACTCTACTTTTCACTCCACTCCAGAGGGACCCCAATGTCTCAGCCGACATGCCAATAGCCATGAAATCTACAGCAGATAGCAACAAGAGCCAGGGGGATTACCCGCCAGACATTTTCACCCTCGAGGAGAGGCGCCAAGGGGCGGTGGCCCTCCACATGTTCGGCATGATCTACATGTTCATTGCCTTAGCCATAGTGTGTGACGAATTTTTCGTCCCAGCGCTCACAGTCATCACGGAGAAGCTGACCATCTCGGACGACGTCGCCGGCGCCACCTTCATGGCGGCGGGCGGCTCGGCTCCAGAGCTCTTCACCTCCATCATCGGCGTCTTCATCTCGCACAGCAACGTGGGCATCGGGACCATCGTGGGCTCGGCCGTCTTCAACATCCTCTTCGTCATCGGGATGTGCGCCATCTTCTCCAAGGAGATCCTCAACTTGACATGGTGGCCACTCTTCCGCGACGTCTCCTTCTACATCCTGGATCTGATCCTGCTCATCATCTTCTTCCTGGATAACGTCATCTCCATGTGGGAAAGTATCACACTGCTTTCAGGCTACGCCGCCTACGTGATCTTCATGAAGTTCAACAGCACGGTTGAGGGCTTCGTCAAAAGCTGCATGAGCAAGAATCAAGTGGTAGAAGTGGCGGTGCAGCCCAAGGTGAGTTGGCTTCTTGAACTGTACTAATCATTTATTTCTCCCACTTCCCTCCACCACCATCTTCTCTTACAATACAATGTCAGACTATGTGGAAGTGACAGTAATGCGTCTCAGTATTTTGGCTGATGAAATGACTTTTGATCCTCAGGCATGGGCACGCATGATGTAGCGGATGTGCTATTGATAGCTGTTCCAGTTGAGCAGAAAATGAAAATGAATCCAGTTTGTTAGTGGAGACATGCTTTCAATTCAAAACATTTTTTTCTTGTTTTTATCAACCGATTCCAAATGGCTCACAGATGTCCTACACACTTAGATCATTCAGTATACAATAACAGATCAGATTTGTGTATATGTTTATTACTTCATGAGGCAAATAAATGAAATTCTCAACTCTCCTTCACCAGCTAAACTGACCATTGTACTGTAATAACGGTTGGAAAACGCCGCACAGCTCTGGAATACAGTATTCCACTGTGGGATTAATAAAACACAGTCAAATGTGTAATTCTGGGTTAAGCTCTACAAATTGTGTCCCGGGCTGACAAACAAATCCCTTGGAAAATCTCAGGAGCTATTTTCTTTCCCCAGTTAAAGATTTCCCACATAAATACTATCTTTAAATTGTTGCTTATACTTCTAAAACACATTGAGCTTGTTGAGCTGAACCACCCAGAGTAAACCTTTGAAGGACCGCTGCAGTCGTCTTCTTTGTCCAGTGTCCTTACCCACGTCTGTCTTCAGGTTCAGGTTCTTCACGTCCAGACGTTTGGTGTAGTATTTTACTTTTTGCTCTTGACAGGCAATATTCAAACTGTATAAATCATTGCATTACTGCACGTAATATCACGCCCTCAATGACACTTGAGGGCAAAAGACACTGCAGTGCAATTTGATACCGGTGTAGAGATTATCCAGACGGATTTAGATTTCTTTGTGACATGAGATGGAAATTAAATTTTGAGAAAAGTTGTATTGTAAAGCTTTCATTAAACTGGGATTTATTTAAGTACATGGAGGATATTTAAATGGCAGGTTGCACAATGTTTGGAGAAACTCTCGAGGTATTGTTGACCATGCGTTGTGTAAAGCAAAATGCTAAAAATGATACCTCTTTTTTTTTAAAGCACAAAACCAGTTATCGCTTTGCACTGCATCACTAAGATGCAAGAGAAGATTTAGAGCTGAGGTGCATAGGCTGAGTGCCAGAGAAGACTCAGGTGACCTTGAGGTGCAATGGATTCTGGGTATTTTGGCCAAGAGAGGTGTGTGCGCATGTGTGTGCGTGAAAAACAAGTTTTGATGAGGGGGAAAAATAGTGCAAGACGGATGAATCGATCAAACCTGCCGTCCTGTTTCATGTCCCACATCGCTTCCAGCAGATTTAGCTCCTCTTCTCTCTTGCATTGCTGGTCACAACCCCACGGCTGCACCGCTCGGTGGCCTGCTTTGAGAATAAAAGACATGTACATGACATGCATGAATTAAAAGTGTACAAAATTAGTCAGAAGCTATAATTTTACCTGGCACAGTCAACGCAACCTCTTTTTAGACTGTAGTGGGTCTACAGGGTTAATAGAAGTAGAAAGGCACAAATATTATTAGAATACAATCATCTAAACAGCCTTTTTAATCAAGCTGTGACACTTTGGGGACAGGTTTATTTCAAGAAAAGTGTTATTTTGAGATTTAATTGGCAATTTAATAGGCATGCGTGTGTCATACATGAGCGATGGAAAATGAGACAGGAGGACAAGGTTGTGTGAGTTCACACACTGCATTAATGTATGATCTGCTTGTGTTTTGGTTGCTGTTTTTGTTATTATGTGTAGTAGTAGTGATGGAAGTGGTAATATAAGTGCCATTCACTGCTATTGTTATGACGGTAATAATTTAATAATTTATGTTTATACAGCACTTTTCAAAACATAGCCACAGTGTGCGTTAAGGAATAAAGGTGACAAATCAAACAGCTATGGTATAAATATGAGTTTTAAGAGGAGATTGAACAGAGGGCAGTGAGTTAGCCCGTCATAGGGATGTGATTTTTCCGGATTTTTCCGGAAATCCGGATTTTTAGACATGAAAATGCGACCCTCGTAAATCATGCAAATCTGCTTTTTTTTGAGAGAGAGGAGGGGGTGGGGGGTCGGACCCTCGGACCGCCGGACGGCCATTATCCACCATTTAATACATCCATGCATATAACCCACACAGCCATAGGTTTTGATGTTGACCATAGAGCGGTAACAAACAAACGTAGCGGCGGTAGTTTTCTCTCTCTTTTTTTTTTTTTTGCCGCGGTAGTGTTTGTTGGAGCGGCGTGGTGCTGCACGTGACGCGCTGACGTTAGTGTGTTTACATTTACGACGAGCATTAATTCTCTGTCCGAACCCGTTAAAAAAAAAAATCCCGGCCTCGCCGAGTCTTCTCGGCACGAACCCGGCTCGAACCAGCGCGTCCGGGCGGGTTGGACCGTCCATGCGCCCTTAGTAGAAGCCCAACAGAACGGGAGAGAGATCCGAGGGACAGAGAGAGACGGCACAGCAACAGGTGTGTGCGTGCATGCGCGCGCGTGTGCTATCTGCTGTAAAGGGGGCTCTGCAGCCACAGCTCCCCACTAGACCAGGTCTGAGTTCAGTTTAAGTTAACAACAAAGTTTAAGTTTTAACACTCCAGCCATTCTTGCCATTAGCCTACAAGTCAGCTATTATTATATATATCTGTTTTTTAAAAATGTATTATTGTTTACTTATTTACTTTCTACAAAAAATATTAGACACCTACCACACATCTGGCTGGAAGGTCTCAATGGTTCAAGAACTTTTATTTCCCATATTAAAATAGAGCTACTTTTGTTTTCCTTTTAAATAAGTTCAATAGCCTATCAAGTGGTAATTCCACCTGCCACAACTGGCTCTCTGTCTCTCTGGTCTCTCTCGCTGTCAGACACGTTTTGAATGATCAAAATGATGAAAATTATGTCACTGTAGTAATATCTGCACCTATTGTTTGACATGCTGTTTTGAGTTTCTCCTTAAATTAATTGTTTTCTGTTTGATACTTTTAATAATGGTAATGGCTGTACTGTGGCAGTGTCGCGCTATGGGTCCGTATAATTTCCTGCTTTTTTGTCCATGGCGAATCACATCCCTGATTCCTGTAGCAGCTGAGCTGAAGGGGTCACCTTTACTGACAAGTGGAGATTTTGGAACCATTAGGGCCCTGCGAGAGGATCCTGAGCAGTGATTAGGCTCGTAGGGAGTTCAAAGCTCACAGAATTCGGCAGGAGCCAAATTATTCAAGGATTTAGAAACGAGCCGTAAAATCTTGAAAGCAGTTCTAAAGCTCACAGGTAGCCACCGCTGCACGGTGGCGTCTACGGCCTGGCAGCAGCGTCTCCTATCAGCTGCAGTCTTTGGATGTTTAGCAGCTCTTCTGTGGGTTAATCATTTCACCGTCATGAGTGAGCACCAAGGTGTCCTTAATCCTCCCCACTGTACTGTTCACGTGTGACATTTAGCATCGTAAGGACGGATGTCATTTGACGCTATGCCCTTGAACTTAGCACATGATTAAAATGGACTTCCATGAGATTACTTCATGCATTATGATATTGGGAGGTCCCTGTCCTGCGTTGCATTGCTGCCGTGGACAGAAGTACAGGCAGTCAGCAACCTACAGACACGCAGCACCGGCTTGGTAATTGGCACCAGGCCATTAACAGTTTATGCCATAAATACCACGTAAATTATATTCTGAGAGGAACACTGACAACAGTGTAATGTTCTGCATTTAGAAGCCATCAGCCAGTTTTGTTCCGTCTGCGACTGCTGCCTTTCATCTCGTTACGTAACCGCTGCTCCTGTGTTCTCTTTTCCTTTTCGACACAAAAAAGTTTCTTTTGTACAACTTGTTTATTCTGCTGCAGGTAATATAAAAATAGATGGCTTTGTTTCTCTTATTTTCTAGAAAATAATGCCTTGGCTCCCAGGCAGCACGTTAGATGGTGGGAGCAGGGCTTGCTTTTCGATCATTTGACGGATCAAAGGTGTCATGGGATTTTTTTTTTTCTTTTACCCTAGGAGTGAGGTGTAACATTATCAATACAGCACAAAGAGAGCTGTCCGATCCTCCACTCCTATGCAGTAAATGCTAGGTCTATTTAAAGCCACTGTTTTATCAGCAGTTCAATGGTCAGCCTCATCAAATGTCTTAATCCAGTCAATACCCCCATCAGTGCTCCATAATGCCATGCACTTACTTGGGATTCCGATAAAACAGGAGGTGTAGGCTTTTGTTTTCCAGAAGTCCAAGACCACACACATTTTGGGGGATGAAAGAATGTGGAATGTGGATTTTCAGTGCTGAAATCTTGGCTGAGATCTGTATGAAATTTATACTGTAACTGCTCACCACTGACTATGACAAGTTGACAACCTGAGCTACCAGTTGACGAATGAGTCAGTCTGAGGTGAAAAATTAACTGTGCTTGCTCTACTGAGAATGTAACCATCCATGCTGACAGTTAAGAAAAAATGTGTTTACTGCTTAACGCAACTGCCAACAAATTACACTCAAACTAGGGCAATAGAGGTCAGCAAAAACAAGCCTCCATCACAATGCTGACATATTACCAGCTTTTATGCTGAAACAGGTGCTTATTTACACATGGACTGGACACAACATCAGTCTTCATTTGGGGCCGTGTCGCTTGATGGGTTTAAGTCTATACAGACTCATTCAAAACATGATGGAGTCAACTAAAACAGCAAAGTTGCATTTCTTAAAACCAAAGCAGTGAGTCCAGTGTTAATTCTCTGTAGGGTTATCACTGAGAGAAAGGGTTTCACATTCACATATTTGATTGATTGAAAAGATAAAAGTATGAATAAAAACAGCTTTAATTGTGACATAAATGTTTTTAGAAATTAATAAACATAGTCTTCTGTGTGCAGTAGTAACTATTAAACTGCAAAGTTATGTTTAAAATCATAACCTAATAGCTGAATAATTCAGAATCACATAGTAGAATCGTGAAAGCCTGCTTCAGAATAGTCAGTTGAGTGGATCCCAGTGCATGATGTGGTTTTATTTGTTCATCTTTAATGAAAACAGATGTTGCAAGGAAGTATTTATCTATTAATTCTGGTCTGATTGGTGCTTAATACCTTTGTTTACCTAATGAGTGCTTAGCTGCTCCTTAATCTTAAGTGCACTACTCCGCCTTAGCCCAGTGAGCTAGCTTGGCACCTCTGCCATCCCATGCCTTATGAGACACAACCCTGCAGCCACCTTCTGGTTAAAATGATAATATGTCTTTTTGGGATGGGCACATTGTGGTTGTTTTAATCAACTCTGAGAGTTGATCCACTTACTAGCCAGAAATGTTTTCAGCACTGATTCATTCTACACTGACTTTAGATGTTAGGGCTTGAAAAGTGTCCTGTCAGGAGAAAAAAATAACATTAACGCAATGCAGTGTAATATAATCTATTACAGTTTCCCTTGTATTGTAGCTGTATTTTATTGTTTTCCTTGGCCACTGTGGGCTGGATAGTCTTTGTTGTAAATTCTTGCTGCTGTCATTTTCACACGACTTTGCCCATCTGAATTAAAAAGGGTGACTGTCGTGTCACATCTTGGCCCTTTGAGCTGCAGCAGTTCACGGGTCAAAGATGATGTCACTTCACTGTATCGCAGCCTTGAATTGTTGCACGTTCTGTTGCAGTTAAGCCTCTCAGTCTGGTGGTGTAGTTAGTGACTTAACGGGACCGAGCTGACTCGCGCTCATGGGCAAAGGTCTGATTACTGAACACTGGGTCACTCGGTATGGGCAGAGGCGCTGAAAGAGGTCACTAAATGCCCTGTGAGTTTTTCTGCCCCGTTTGAACGCACACCCACACACTCAGTAAATCCTCACTGTACATACTGTAGAGGCATGCAGTTCAAGGTCACATAGAGCTAGAGGCTCTTCTACCTCACAAGCTTCAATCATCATGGCAGCACAAGATGGAGGAATATGGACATTGGTAGCACTCAGTCGTTTGTCCAACCCTTTTCTTTTTCTTTCCCTTTACAAAAAATGCCCAGTACACTAAGCCCATCTGGCATCTAATAAAGAAAGTGTTCCATTCCAATACCTGCCTGACTTTTTCATCATAGAACTATTTACTATTGTTACACATTTTTAAAAGCTCACACATCTTTTAAAGGGATAGTTCACCCAAAATTCAAATTTCACATCTTTCATATCGACTAAGAGCTGATTTTCAGTTCCGTCCCTTCTCTGAATTCAAATTTCCATATAATGGTTGTGAATGGATACCACTTTTCTTCGTCCAAAAAGACTCACCAAAAAACATCCAAATACCTCCATGCTGCTTGTCTGTAATGTCCCTCTTTTATTGAAGCCCTGACATGAGAAATTGTTCCAAAAAAATTAAAAATAAGCTTGTTTGTAGCGGAAGCTCCCAGTGTCTCAGTTCATTTCAGGCCCAGAGGACTATTCATTCTTTTACTGAGTGCATCACGATTTGCACTGACCGGCGGAACAATTTCTCATGTCGGGGCTTCAATACAAGAGGGACATTACAGACGAGCAGTATGGAGGTATTTTGATGTTTTTTGGTCTGTCTTTATGAGTGAAATTAGAATTTTGGGTGAACTATCCCTTTAAACAGGCCAGTTTAGTCCTGATGTTACATTTGGATTTACTTGGACGTGCAGTGCAGACATGCTCTGGCTGTCGCATTAGAAGAAGGGTCTTCCGTCATCTGCACACCCCCACCTCAGGACCACCTCTCCGGCCTGGCCCGGGCTTATCTCGTTATCTTGTGGCCTCTCTCATTGTTTGGCTGATGGACTGACTGGCTGCTTTTGAAAATACGGGCTCAGATCAGATTAGCCAGCACTTTGTGAACCGTGGCTTTATGAAAGACATAGGAGTGACAAGCCCCACTTCTACTTGCTATGATCGTTGTGACATGCCAAAAGTCAGTGTTTGTCATTCTGTCGGACTAAAGAAAGAGCGTGGTCACATCTGACAACACAGCAGTACCAAACAGTGCGTCATTTAAGCCATCTCATTACATTAAAACGTCATGAGTGTTATGTCAGTATCAGATTTAGCTGAGAATTAATTTTAAGATAGTAAAGAAAGTAATTCAAACAAAGAAAAAGTCTCAGATTTTTGTTGAAATGAGTCTTCAAACTGATCCTGGGCTAAGATTCTTCCTCGAAGCACGATGCGCCTGCTCGCGTCAATGCTGGGTAAGCCAGGGCGTATCGAGGCAGATGTTGGTTCTGCTGAGATGGAAGGTGCGACCTCTGATGCATTACCAAGCTATAAATAGCGTCACGAAGGCGAGATCTTCCATCAGGATGCGCTTCAAAGATCGGTTACAAAGCAGGTTCTGTGCAGGGAGCTGCACTGTTTGTGTTTCTTCCCTGTGGATTTGGACATTTGAGCTCCAGTTCTGATGCTGTGCACCTTCTGTTCACACGTAAGAACCAGTTGCTGCTGGATGTGCCGTTTTCATTTTTATCCAGTCCAATCAATCATCACATCACACACCATAATATCAGCCTGCACGGCATGAACTCTGCCACTCGCTGTTTATTTTGGTTGTGTGTGTGTGTGTGTGTGTGACGTGCTCATGGGATTATCTTCCATTATGAAGGATGTCGAGCTAATTTGCAGCACAATCCAGATGTGCACTGCTAAACTCCCACCAAATCATAAACTGCATCTGTTGCAGATTTCTTATTTGAGCTTGAATGGATAATAAAAACAGTTGTGTAGCTAATTTCTAGGAAATCCTCTTGAAATACGCATTTTTAATCACTGAAAAGTAATGGTTTGTGCAGTATCCAGCAGTATTAACCTGACTTTTCAGTGGCCTGCAGAGGTTTTGAACACATACTGTATGAATGAATGGACCTTTAAAAAATGGAATCTCTTCTTTATGTGTAAAGACTGTTTGACCTTGTCCCTGGCTACTGTAGCCTATGTGTTTGTATGAAAGCAGCGAGGTATTCATGTGTGTATTTATTTATTTTTTTTAAAGGAAAGTTGTAGAAGTGGCCTTGGTTCATGGGTAGAATAATTCATTTTTATACAGGCAAGGTCACAGAGGAGGGAATCACAGTTCTAGTTTGACATGATAAAAAATAGAGGAAATATAGATTTGTGATAGATTGATGCCTGGATTATTAAGCAAAGATTGATTGTGATGTTGGAGAGAGTTATCTAGATGTGGTTTTAAGGTGGTCTGTACATGCTGTTACAAACATGTACAGTATACACCTGCTCACACAGAGCCAGGGAAACAATCACTTGGTGTTTGAGCTCAGCCAGTGACAACAGAGCCAGAATCCAATAATTTAAAAATAGAAAGGCTGCGACTTTGATCTCACCATGACGATGAGGAGTCCAAGTTTTATCATCCGTTCCAGCTGTGGCTTCTTGTCTAAAGAGGGGGGAGGGAGGGATGGAGAGAGGGAGGGAGGGGGGGCGCCGCTGTAGAGGCAGTAATTAGTTTTCCTGTTTTAGAGGTTTTCCCTTGTTGTTCGGCTGTTAGACCAGTCAATAGAGATAAAGGTATTGTTCAGAATAAAGTAATGGACCAATCAAAACACAATGTGGAGTTTTAGAAATCCAGAGCGGAGGGTGGATTGAGCCAGAGCTGCTGCTTCCTCCGTCTCTTCTCTATTGTCTACAATTATTCCGTGAGCTCTCTTGGCAGTGTCGTCGCATCCTGCTTTTGTCCGAATGCGATTTAATTATATTCAATGGTAACAGTTGTACAAATGAAGTTCTCATTTGCATCACAGGTGCTGATGGCTGCATTTTATATTGTCCTCAAATGGTTATTGTGCTCTTTGCCTTCCCCCCCTCCATTCTTATCGGAGTGGACAGTCTGGCTCCTCACTGCATCCCCAGTGTTCAAGGGTTTGAAGGTCACCCTGTCACTTAATACAGTTGCTATGTAATTATCAAAAGCACAAAGTCTGCTAAATAAAAAGCAGAACAATGCTTTTTATTTATGTGCCAAAAAAAATCATCATCCATTGTGAGTTTACAACCTAAACATGTACATGAGACCTAATACCAGTGACCTCCAAGTTCTTCTAAAAATGTCCTTCACTTTGTTTCAATCTAATTTTACGATGTCTCCATTAATTCCGATCTTATTGGAGAGACTTCTTTTATTGAGGCTCAGTGTACTTGAGTGAATTGAATTTTGTGATGCTGCTGTCAGTTGCCAGGAATAGATTTATGATCCCGACCTGCCCATACCGAGCCTAGAGTTGAACAAGTAATTGATCAATTAGACAGAAAGAATCAGCAATTATTTTCATAGTTTTTGTACCCCAGAATTCACTGGTCAGAACTAAATATGATTTTTTTTATTTTTCATTTTTCTTAGATGACTACAAAAGCGAATAGAATTTCCCCTGCATTAACTGTATGGGTAAACCTGGGCTTTGGAAAACTGTGATCAACATTTTAACCAACATTATTGATTATTCAATTATCATTCAGTTAATCATTAGGTTTTTTTTTTTTAGTATATGTTTTTTGGCTTTTTATGCCTTTATTTGATAGAACAGTTGAGAGTGTGACAGGAAATGGGAGGCAGAGATGGGGGGAATGACATGCAGCTAAACACCGCCCCCAGTTAATCATTAGTTGAAGTCCTGATTGAGACCTGTTTCATTTAAATTATCAAAATGTTTGTCAAACAAAACCTTACCAACTTTCCCATTCCTGTCAAACTCAAACCCACCTACAGTATTTAATGTTAAGGAAGAAATCTGTGCTTTCTGTTGACTGTAAGCAACTATAAAACACTAATTTTCAGAATTGGTTAAGCTGCCGTCAGAGCTTATTTCCTGTTCAGCTCCAGTCGCACTGAAGCCAGTCTTTGTCTACGGTGCAGCACCATGGACAGCACCTCTCAGTCTCACTGCTCTGCAGCATCTTACAGCATCTACTTACTACTGTGATCTGCTCTAAGTAGATCACCCTCTTGCATCCTTTTTTCATATCCTCTATTTTTTTTAATGTGTGTGTGTTCATTCTTTGGTGATATGCATACACCATGATTGTCATTCTACCTCTGAAACCAGAGCATGCATGAAAAAAGAGACTTGGGACAAGACACCAAGTAGTGGGTTGCTTCCTGAAATGGATAGTGCAGACTGCTTTTGGAAGAGGCCGGGTGCCCTCATCAAACACCGACAAAGACACTGGATCATTCAGAGCATCAAATCACCGTAGGCTCAGTCATGAAACCATTTTTTAATGTGACCTCAACAGCTTGATCTGCTGGAGCTTCACTGGAGGACATCTCTTCTTCTTTTTGTTCATTGTTTGGACCTGAGGCTAGTTTTAGATCATCAGATCTAACGTGAGGGTGTAGGATAATCTTTTAAATTCACTATAATCTGAATGAATGAATGACATTTTCACATATTCTCCTGAAGTATTTAGATCAGAGGTTCTGGTGCATGTGTATCCAGATTTGTCCACACTGACCCTAAAGCAAAGAAATGAGAGAAAACCTGAATCGGGTCTATTTATTGTTCTGAGGGAGAGCCTGAAGGTGAAATGTTGAGGCTTGCAAGAAACTGAAAGCCTTATCGATCACAGGCTATTTTTGAAAGCGGGGTCGAATTAGCTAATGTAACTGCACTGTAAAAGCATCATGTGAAGGGCACCAAGATCCCTATCTCATGGGTGTATGAAATGACAAACAGCCAAGCGAGATGGAAACGGTGCATATGGTTGGATGTGACTGAGGACTGGCGGGCCTTACATACTTAACTCCTTCCTTGGGGGGGATTTTTGACCCTGAACATCAGCTTTGCTAAGCTGCAGCAGCTGAACATTACATCAGCTCCGAGAGTTGTGCTTCATGTAATGCCCGTAATTTGTGAAATCCAGAGCGATGATGTGTGCCGCGCATCAGATGGCGTATAGATCTCACAGCTGCAGACAGACCTGACAGCACATTGATAACTACAGAGAATTTCAAAGCAAATTTAAGAGAGTAAACTCTTAAAATGGAAGTGATTGCAATCAGACAGTCTCTAATGAGGTAATTAGAAAACGCTCTGGGGCTCAGTGAATCTGCTGAAAGCCTCTCGTCCCCTGTTCTCATCTAAAAGGGTTAGTACTTATGTCCATCACTGGCGGACAAATGATGCATGAGGCTGCTCCTCGACCCCCCCTTCCCCTCTCAAGCCCACCAAGGTCACCTGAGAAGGCTCTATGAGTATATTACTCCGTGTAACCCACCAGCCTGACGAGCATGTAGGAGGAAGCCTCCTCTGCATACTTCCACCTCCAGCTCCTCTCCAAGATAAGACTCTTCTGCGTGTGCTCGTCGCCTCAGAGAGGAGGCGACTGCTGACAGCGCAACCAGGCAACAGTGCAGTTTGTCGTTGGTCAGGATTATGTCCCATAAAGTCATAGTCGCTTCCTTGATGGGACCTCAAAACAACATCTGCTGGAGATTTGTGCTCATTAATGTTTAAGTGGGATTAACCACAAAACCTAAACTGAACTGCAGGGAGGCAGAAATTGTAATTTTCTTGGCTGATTTTAATTTCTGATATTTTTTCCGCCTTCTGATTACAATATTTTCTCTGAAAACAGTAATTGACAGCAACACAAACGTCGCATAATGTTTATTGAATGAATTCAATTGTATGCTCATGATGAAACGCTGACTGTTCACTATTACATAAACAAAAAATCATATCAGTGCATTCTGGTGAACAATTGCAAAACTCATCGCTTGTCAGACCACTCAGAAATGATGAATGGTTGTTATTATTGATGGTTATTATCCAAGGCGCAGCAGAAATGCTGACAGTGTGGGCTCGGGAGCAGTTGAGCAGGTAGCCATCATGCATAGAGGAGGAAAGTGGTGTGGCACGAGTTGTAGTCTCATCATGAATTTGTAAAATGTTGTTTTTGTGGTCGTTCCTCCAAGGCTTGCTTTGGTCTTACAGGTATTACACATTTCATGCCTTTTGTCTTTTCCCTCACGGAGAAGAACTTCTAGCCTCGTTTCATTTCATCTCTGAGGGAGAGTCTGGCCTCATCCCCACTGTGAGCGTTTGGGGTGGGCAGGAGTAGTAGCGTTGACAGACAACCGATTCAGCCAATCAGCAAGTTGCTATATCAAACTTTTGCCGAATCCAGTTGGAAGAACAGTGAAAACGTCTTTTCCTTCAAGAAACTCAACAAGCGCCGACTCTTGTTCTGGTTTAATTTCTGTAATGGATGGTATTTCAGTAAGAACTTCCCTTGTTGCTGTTTTTAGGCTGCTACTGCTAGATAGATCCGCCATATTTGTTGTGGTAAGAGTCGTGCAGTGTAGTGACAGGGCTTTGCACCAGTCGGTCCCTGATTGGCTAACGTGCTGTGTCAATCTGAGCGGAGATGCTGATTGGCTCGGCCTTCTGAGGGTTTCAGGCCAAACGCTTGCAGTGGGAATGAGGCCAGACTCTCCCTCAGAAATGAAATGAAATGCATTTCAGGCTGGTTTATGAGGCTAAAGAACCACACCAATGACATATTGAGTGGGTGTAACTGTGTGCACAATACAAATTGTTGTGTAGTGCATGAGTGTAAATGTGGAATCACACTGATCAGCCAGTCTCCCTTCATGGCCACAGGTTCCGATCACCAGCCAATCAGTGCATCTCTTCTAAATGAAAACAGGACTACAAGTCTGTTGAAATTCTATATATAGTATATTGTTATTGTTATTGACAAAAACTGGCAATGAATTGATCCCACCAACAATTATTGTCCATGTTGCAGAAATGTGTGTATAGTTTATTCCTCTGACTGACTGGCCAGCAATAGACCACTTTTGTTAACCCTTCATTTGAACTATTTTCTTACATTATCGTAATTGTATTTTAATTGGTTTCAATTGTACATTGATGATAACTCAGATAACTCGCAGTAAAAAGATAACTATTGATGCTTACTATTGAGAACAATTTCAGAGGCAGAATACTGAAAGCTGAAGCTGAAATATAAATGGTGCAACAGAGCCTGTGGTTGCTCTGATTTGGTTGTCCCAGCTGGGGCTCTAGTATTTCCAAGTTTACCTATATAGAGCTCCAGTTTCACAAAATGTTCATTTTTTTTGTTCCTTGTGCATTGTGCATGAATAATTAGAAGCCATGCTAGCTAGTAATACTGACAGAGTAAAATCGAACTCATAGTTTTTAGGTGTATGTAGGAAAACATCATCGGTGGCTGGCAGAGTAAACAAAGCCGTCACAGCAATACTGGGAAAGCTGGAAAGTACTGTGGGTGTTTGATCACAGACATGTCATCCCTATGACCAATAGCTGGAAAAAAAGCAGGGCTGCCCAATTGCCCCAGGGCAACCAGATTTGGACCTCTGTCAACGATTAGCTTGGTCCGGTTCCAACTGACAACACAACAGGACCCATGCTCTTACATCTAAACCAAGCATAGACAATAAACTTCATGAAAAACTCTCAGGATTTGCAGACAAGCTAAAAAAGAAAATCTGGGTCAAAGCATGCTGCAGCAGAAGCACAGCGGACACACTGCAGACTATGAAACTTCTCTTCTAGTGTGCGACAATTTCAAAAACAAAAAACTCAGCCTGACTCATCCGTGTTACTGCATAGTGCTGATCAAAACCATTCTAATCTGTCAGTGATGACTGATTATAGGTTGGATCAGGTGTGTCGGGGGTCATTGTTGCACCCCATGTATTAATTTAGTTAAGACATTACTTTGCATATAGTCTAAATTTAATTTGGTGAGTAAGTGAATATCATTATAAGGCATTATACGGTATCTCTACCAGCGTATGATGAATATTATTAACTCAAGATTCACTTACACAAGAATACTTATGCAGTGAAATACTATACATGTAGTACTGACAGTGAAATGACAATAAGTACAGAGAGCCTTTTCAAACCCAGCTTTGGCTGATTACATTCACTTCCAAAAATGACACAGCAGTTTTTGTTCCCCTATTTGTCTCCCAAAAGCACGAGTCTGATTGGTTCATTGGAGGGGGGAGTAAGAGGAAGCAATTTTGGCTTAGTCCTGATGAGCACTGCCTTGTGGGAAATCAGTGTCGTGGCAGCTCCTGTAATTAGTTCTGCTTGTTAGAAAAATGAAGGGGTTTCTAATTAGCAAGTGGATGGCTTCTTGACTTGTTGTGCATCTTTTCCCTCCTTTCCTTGAAGATCATCATTAGAGAGAGAGAGAGAGAGAGAGAGGGAGCATGCACGCTCAGTCTTGCTGCTCAACAGTTTAGCTCCAACACGATGAATCTAGATGGACAAATCTCAAAGGGTATTCTGTCATGCGCTGACAGACAGACTGCCGACTGTAAGCACGTGTAGGCAAATGCCTGGAGCTGTGCAAGATTTCACTTTTCAAGTGCTTAACAAGCCAGGCAGTCTGGTTTTCACAGATCTTTACATACACAGGCTGACTAATGCTTTATTTATAGTGTAACATTTACTACAGTTTCGATATGTGAGAATTTATTGTGCACCGAATGTCAGATCTAATGTAAATGAGCTTTTCTCCCAATGAGCTTGTCTGCCTGATTTAATCCTTGGCTTGTGTACTTTGTTCTTTTCCACACAATCCTGTGACAACCATTACAATTTATAGTAAAGGCTCTATTTCAGCCTCTTTGTCATTGGTAATGCAGAAATTGGTATTTAATGTCATTGTTTTACTTGCACATTTCACATTTTTCTTTTCTACCTCTTGTTTTTAAGTATATTTTGGGGGGATTTTTGCCTTTAATTGACAGGTTAGTTGAGAGGGACAGGAAATGGGGAGGCAGCGAGTGGGGGAAATGACACGCAGCAAAGGTGCAGGATTTCAGATTTCGAAAAATGTAATTAATTTATTTACAACCTACTCTACATTGAAATACACTTGGAGCACCATAATGCAAACATTACGATTGAAAGAAAGAGGAAATAGTGGTCTGGTTAGATCTAAACCTACCGCCTCCAATTAACAACTTTGTATACATTTGTTCAATCTGCACAGATGCCAAAATGTAGAAATGATCATTTGAGGTTTTTCTACTGCAGCTTTGGATCGTTTTGTTACCTTTGGAAAGAGCGCCTTTAGCTCTTCCTCTATTATTCTCCTTAATGTGGCTAGGATGTTGAAGCACAAAGGGAATGCAAATCAAATTCCTCTGAAATCCTGGACTCCTTTTTGTGTTCTCAGATTGCACACGAGAAGATTTATAATCCGCCGCTGATGTTCGAAAGTCAGGACTTCCAGCGCTACTTGCAGCGCTTCACTCGTGTGCTGAGATTCCTCCAAAACTCCCCCCGCCCCCACTGTCCCTTCTAAGCTGTGGGCAATTTGAGTGGTGAAAGCGGAAGTATTTCCGCATGATGTCACACTCTTCGTCAATAATTCTCTGTAACACGTCGTTACATGCATGCGGCTGCAGAGGAACATTTATCTCCCTCAGCTGATCCGCTTCCAAGAATGATCCTAATGTGACATTATGTAAGAACTGAAAGGCAGAGCTGCTGGTATTAGAGAACACACAAACTCCAGAGAACATACTAATCTCCCTATGTGATTATTAGTCATAATATTTAACGCTGGCTTAATGATCGACCCATGGCGTAATCTCTATCTGGCATATTCACCTGTTCTCCTGTAACCCCACTGATTTGCCTTTGAGGACGGTGATACGGAATGAAATAGAGTAATTATACCTCAAGTGTGCAGGGAATTACCCTGAAGATATGAAATGAGGGGGAGGGAGAGGTTATAGTTGAACAGCTGTGTTGAAAATCTCAGGATTAGCTCAACTTCTGTTCAGTATTTGGCAAATGTATGATTTCAGCTCCGACATTTCTGTAATTGTGCAGATGCATAAACCAATATATGGTAAATTATGAGTTGTTAAACTGAAGAGTGGCACATAGTGCTGGTATTCACAATGACTGCAGGGGTCATTTTTCTCTCAAAATGAAATCAGATCCTAGGTAAGATGAATTTAATTTGATTTGATGAGTAATAACCTTTTTTTAAAATAAATAAATCTGTCGGAAAGACCATAAATAGATTGTTTCATCTCACAAACTGGACTTAGCACCATTCCTGCACAGTTACCAAGAGATGTGACATCCATGTGTACGTTTGCTCTGCATTCTTAAACATTCACAAGCTCAAACTGGATCATTTTCTGCATTTCATTTGGTATTGTGCACTTTATCCACGAACGTCAGCGTCTCCACGTTCCGCATGTTTCCGTCTGAAACCAGCGAAGGCTCAGGCTGTGAAACAAAGCCTTGATATGCTAAGATGTGAACAAAAACATTGTGTTTGTTATCTTGCAGTTGAAAACATAGGCCTTAAGCGACTGTTATTTCACACACATGCACACATGTTTTGGAGATGAAGTGAGCGCAGTTCAGTCAGGCAGTTGGTGTGAAAGGCTTTTGTTTCAAAAATAGACTGTGTTACAGTACTGCACATGGCAAAAAAAAAGTCCCGCTGAGAACGATGGCAGAGAATTGAGTGATTTTTAAAAGACTGGAGCACATACCAACTCTCAGAGGCAAATTATCACATTAAAACCAACAGCACTGGGTCTGCAAGGCAAAGCTTTTGAGTTTATCTACCCCTCAGGTCAAGACAAAGCTCGGGCAGCTCAGAAAATATACTATATAGTAAAGAAGCTGAGTCAGTAGCAGGTAGCTAGTAAAATCTGAGAACGGGAGGAAAGCCTGGTACTGAACAAACAATGTTGTTTTGTTTAATCCATTCAGATTAAAAAGTAACAATGATGTGACATTTAATGAACACTTGATTTCCCCATGTCTCAGGCTCCCTGTTTTACAGGGTAGCAGTTTACC
The DNA here is from genome assembly GCA_030347415.2 of Decapterus maruadsi. Taxonomy (NCBI): domain Eukaryota; kingdom Metazoa; phylum Chordata; class Actinopteri; order Carangiformes; family Carangidae; genus Decapterus; species Decapterus maruadsi. The sequence goes on from CM064898.1 coordinate 20,106,358, forward strand.
GTCTTAATGCTGTGAGAATTTTCAGAGTCCTCCGTTCCTTCTCTGAGTTACGGGGGGGTCCGCGCAGCAGTATTTGTCCATATAATGGTTGTGAATGGACACTTTTCTTCACCCAAAAAGACACAACAAAAAACATCCAAATACCTCCATACTGCTCGTCTGTAATGTCCCTTTTGTATTGAAGCCCCGACATGAGAAATTGTTCCGCCGGTCAGAAAGAGCAGTGAACTGAGACACTGGGAGCTTCCGCTACAAACAAGCTTAAAATATAGACTTTTTTCATAACAATTTCTCATGTTGGGGCTTCAATACAATTTCAGACAGCAGTATGGAGGTATTTGGATGTTTTTTGGTGTGTCAGGGCCATTCAAACATATGGAGAGATACTGCTGCGCGGACCCCCCCGTAACTCAGAGAAGGAACGGAGAACATTCTCACAGCTCTTAGTTGACATGAGGGTGAGTAGATTATGAGTGAAATTTGAATTTTGGGGGAACTATCCCTTTAATTTGGCTTACTAGTTCATGTTCAAGTTTTTCCTCTTATTTTTCAGTCACCTTGGACCTTCTTGGTCTGGCTCTGTAAATAATGGGTATGGGTACTAACTCTTTAGTCTATTCTAAACACGACTAACTCCCGGCTTTCTGTAGCTTTGTATCAACTGTACAGACAGCATACTGGTATCAGTGGAAAAGAATAAAATGTAAAACTATCCAATGTTAGTTTCCATTTATTCCTACTCGAGAGTAAAATTGAACTTCCATTCTGAAGGTGTTTATTCTTCACCATATTCTACTTTTACGGTGTGTATTTACTTTCATGTGCCAGGAACTCTGATACGAGTCGACATCCTTGAGTCAAAAGAGTGTAATTGAAATGACATTTTTGAACGAATTTCATGGAAATTCAAGTAGACACAGTCTAATCTGGCTCAGCTTGCGACTGACACAGTAGGCAGGCACAGCAGTGGGGAAGAATATGTCTCTCAAGTCTTGTCCACTTACATCACAGTCAGTCATCGCCATCACTGTAACTCTGTCGTAATGTCTCTCTTTATCATCTCTTTCATCTTGTCTGTGTGGTTGTGTGCGGCATGCTTCACATCTATGTCCTGTTTTCTCTTTCTCTCCCTCTCCCCCTTTTACTACTTCTTCTCTCTGTATTGGATGAGAAGATAAGTCCTGGGGCACCAGAGGATGACGGCAAGTTGTCGGTAGGTCCTGTCTGATTGACACTCTTTCTGTCTGCTTCAGTGTTTGTCCCTGTTTCTGTGTAGCCGTAGCAGTGTAATTTGTGTCTCTTCCACCATATTGTGTACGAGACATGCACACCTTATCTGTAACCTTTAGCCTCACTGTGTGCAGAGAATAACTCTGAAGCCTTTTTTTGCTACAGTTTTGTTTTATAAAAAGCATGCAAAAAACAAATGGGATAGTACAAAAGCCTGTTAAGTTTTCATCCTGGAAGCAAATAAACAGAGCAGCAGAAGGAGAATCACACCAAGAAGCCACATCTTGAAGATCTGACACAAGCTCTGCCCGCCTACATGTCTTCCTTACCTCCCGCTCTCACCCATATGGACCTGGGAATTAGCACCTGACACTTCCTGTGCCCATGCATCACCTGTGGGCAGCCGAAGGCATACGCACTCCAAACAGCTGCCGCCTGCAACGCTGCCTAATTTCCCACAGTTCTCAAGTTCAGCTTGAACAGCTGAAGCGACCTTGGCGATTGGTGGTTTGGGGAAAAAGAACTCAAATGCCACTTGCGCTGTGAATGCCTGTCTCAACGCATGGGGCTTATATTTTTAAGAAGCTGGGGTACTTCATGATAGCTTTACTGGGTTGCAGGTTCCGCTTAGGGGTTTTATGCAAAAGAGGATTAGAGAATCATATTCCTACCAGTAGCATAACTGAAGGTGGTGGAGCATCCTATATGCATGAGAAATTGTTGCAGTCACATGAACCCTTCTCTCTAAGCTTTAAATGTTATAAATGCACAAGAACCACAAGTACCTAAAATGACCATTCTTTATAATGTAAAATGAAAGATGCTTGCAACACCGCATGGTTTCCCCGTGCTTACTTAAATAAGCTTAGATGGCTTTGAGAAGCGCTTACATTAAATAGACTGATGCATTTGCTTTGACAAAAGTAAGAACCGGTGACTGGACTCTGACGAGGAGAAAGCATGTCGTGCCTACAGAGTCCCAGGTCATGCGGCAGGATGTTTTACTCACACCCCGTCTCTCCTCTCACAGGCAAGGCCCCGGCTGCAGAGGGGGGGCAGTTCCGCCTCCCTGCACAACAGCTTGATGAGGAACAGCATCTTCCAGCTGATGATTCACACATTAGACCCTTTAAGTGAAGGTAAGAAAGTTAGACAACCCCCACAGAGAAAACGCAACCCGCCCAGAATGTACAGCACTATGTTCTTGCTAACTGTCCACAGAGGTCTCTGTTTTCAGGTTGATATGACAAAGAGTCTTTTCATCTTTTCTCTCTTTCTCCCCTGAAATAACTCAAATCCTGTTTTCAGATGTAATGGAAATGCAAATAAGGAATTCAAGACTACAATTTTCATCTTGAACAACCTTAACTGAAATAAACCAAATGAAAATATTTTCTTTTATGCATTTGCAAGACAAATGTCCTCCATGAAGTCCAGAATCTCCACCATCAACGTGTAGACTTCTCGGCCCTCATGCTGTATGCCTGGACTGAATTGATCCATTTTTAAAAAAAAATAGTCCATACAAGACAAGGCCAGCTCAGTGCTGTGTCAGAGCACAGCTGAGGTGGAAGATCATTTCCCTTTAATCCAAGATGAAGGCCTATTAGTTTAGCTCAAGACAACGTAAAATGGCAGTGTCAGTGCTCGGCGCAGGGGATGAATATGTTAATACAGCAAGGGAGGTGCAGTGTCGTCGCATTTTGAACCAACCCTGAAAAAAAGATGAGGGAAAAGGAAAGAAGTCATGTTAATGGGGACAACACAGGCGACAGGGGTTTAAGGGGGGTTTTGAAGAATTTGTCTTCTTTTTTTAGCTTTGATGAAAGGTCTTTGAATTAGATTTGGAAGGAATGTCTCATGACGTGACGAATGCTAATCCTTAAGAATGAATATTAATGTTGCCATCATACCGGCTCATGTCACTTTTCAACCTTTTTCCTTTAGTTTCGACAGAGATGTATGTGTATGTTGTTTGATTGAAATCTTCGGTGTTACTAGATAACACAATACCACATAGAACAAAGTCCAGATGACAAAATATTTTCCCGTTGGATGTGATTGCATTAGCAGACAAGAGCATGCATCAGCTTTCTCCGAAATGACTCCACATTCCTTGAAAGCCAAACCTGGAATGAGTCAGCTGAGAAAAGATTAATAAGTTGTGCCAAGATGGGCTTTAAAGTGCCCATTAACATGCATCAAGTCATTGTTGTACACTGCAAGCCAAGGCATCCCATCTCTGTGTATTCATCTTTCCATCTCAGTGATTAAAATGTAAATCATAGCCCACTGGGGGGAATTGATGTCAGTATGGCTGGTTGTTGTACAAACTCCACCCGCTGCTCCTTGTAGTGCCTTTTGTCAGTTGGTCTTCATGAGGACATGTAACATGCGCTGGTGATGGTAGTGCTGAAAGATGTACTGCTCCTTTGACATTATAAAAATCAATAGACTGGAATATCAATGCCAAACACTGAAGCCAGACATTTTTTACTCGATTTTCGGTCATCGTGACTCCAACCAGTGATGCTTGTGTATGACTAAATAAGTTGTTTACTGTAAGTGGTTTTATGCTGGTCAAAAAGGCAATTTGCCTCAGTGTGAATACAGCAGAAATGTGAGGATGATACTTTAGATCACATTAGATTAATGAGTCTTTTGTTAAGTGCACTGAAACAATGAAGATTGAATTGATAACTGCAGACAACAAAAGCAACACTTTGAACCTTTGATTTGAATATACTGTTACACTGTAGAGCATCCATCCCCAATTCTAGTCCTCGAGGGCCACACACACCTGATTCAAATGAGTGGCTCGTTATCAGGCCACTGCAGAGCTTGATAACGAGCTGATCATTTGAATCAGGTGTGTTGTAGCAGGAAACTTCTAAAACATGCAAGGCAGTCGACCTCGAGGACCGGAATTGGGGAACCCTGCTGTAGAGTTTCCCCCTGCTCCAGTGAACATGTGTCCATGCGCTCGTGTGCCTTATTCGTTTAACGTGTTAAATGATTTTATTGATTGCATCGGTTCGATAAAGGTTGATTCAGCGATGAGCGACTGTGTTCTATGCACATTTACTGATAACATTAATGCAAAGCAGCCCTTTGTTGGTGAGCTGGCAGAGTGAAGAGAGATGAACAGGTGCATCCATCAAAGACAGAGAGGCTGTGCTGCCTGTCCTTGCGTGCTCTTAGGCTTTAAGTGTAGCTGTGCAGGACCGCGGGGAGCCGGCAGAACGCGGCCCATACATTTTTCATGGACAGTTCTCAAAATAAAGTCCTCTGCGCTTCTGAGTCGAGCCAATATCTAAGGCTGTTTTGCCAGTGCTGGAGGCTGGTTACCGTCCACTTATTCAACTTTAAAGTGGGGATAATTAAAGGCGTAGGTGTGTATGCATTTGCGTGTGGTGTTTATGTGTGTATTGCGTGTGTGTGCATTTGCTTGTGTGTGTGTGCGCTGCTTTTACTTTCAGTGCGTTTGTCTTCATGGTGTTTTTCTATCTTAAACACATTTCGCTCCCTTCATTGCTCCCTTGCTCCTGCAGCATTTAATCTGTATTATGGCCAACCAGACTAACTTAAATTTGCTTTTAATGGACAGCTGTAATTAGACCACAGTGGAAACTGCTTATAGTGATCACAGTTACATGGAGATCAGAGAGCTTGGCACAGAATCATTATGTAAGCTGATAATTCACTTACAGGATTCTACTTGAAGGCTAAATGTTGTTTTTTATATATTACAGCCTATTGTAGCCTACAACTATGCTTTGGCTGTCCTAACTTATACAAATAAGACTGCTCTCCTAACACAAGTTCAGTATCTGTGTGCGCCAGGGAGTTATTTTGCCCCCTGTTCTTGCTCTGCTCACGTTTTGGGTCGTCTGCAGTGCATAATTACCACCATAGCAGCAGCAGCCATGTTACATGACTTTCACCCTGACCGCTCAGAATGATTCAGAGAGGGCAGCGGCCTAGATCCATTTATATTCATGCAATGAATATACAATTTGATGATAATCTGTGTGAGAAATAAAGAAAAAGAAAATCATTAGTTTTAATAATCATCTTTTCATGTGTTTATACTGAGGAAATGTGATCCCCTGGAAGCAGTTTCCATTTTATTCTCTTCTGATGTCGTCTCTTCACCTGGTTGTGTCACAGGCTGTGATGAATTTAATGCAACAGAAGTAGGCTTACTTACTGCAGACATGGCAGGTTTCAAGGCAGCATGAAATGTGGGCAAGCTTTTGAATACTATCTCTGCAGGGGGAAAAAAATGTTTGAGAGTATGTGTGGGAATGCATGTGTGTCTTTTGTAATAGTTTGATATTTTGGGAAATATGGACACAGCGTTGGATGAGCAGAGTGATACCACTGCTGTGTATCTGTTAGATAGGAAGCCAGGGCCGGGATGCAGTTCAGAGGCTCTAGTCGGCAGATTTCTTTCCCTTTGCACAGGGTCAGTTTCGCTGGATCCTCCTGCTTCTCATCTTTTTGCTGAGCTCAGCTGCCTGTCTCCTTTCTCAGCGGGAAAATGAATAATTGTCTTAAAATGTCAGATCAAGTCCAAAAACCAAAGTATATTTACCATAATAATAAAAAAAGGGTCTGTTGAATCTTTTAATGTCAAATTAAATTAAAAAAATACAACACATATCTCATTTTGAAAGAATACCAATCAATGATTAAATGTACCCTATCAAGCTAAATATCACCTGGATTTATCTTTTCTCTGTTTCTGTCTTCCTATCTCTCTTTCTTCTACTGTCCCCTCAGAATTTGCTGACTCTGGTGAGTTACTCCTCTAATTTCTGTACCCCTCCTCCCCCAAAACAAAACAAAATCTGTTTGTTCTCATTCCCACAGCCTGGAGGCAATTCTCTTTGCCCGACCTGTCCCATTATGTATACATTTCCTAAGTGCCGCTGTGCTGTATGTCAACTCTGTACTGTCCATCCCTGCAGACTCCTTCAAGTATCTCATTCTCTTCTGTGGATGTCTTATCTCCCTGGAAACCCTCTGTGACCATTTCTGCATTGTTTTTCCCATTATTCCTAATCCTCTCTCTCCTCTTATGAATTGCTTGTCCTGTTAGTTGTTGTCTCTGAGAGACAGGTGGAGGCATAAAATGAGTGGCTTGTGTTTCCCTGTCACCTTTGACCTTCAGCTCCATGTTTTTGAGAGTTCTGGAGGGTCATCAAATCAGCAGCTTTTTCAGATAGGAATGATCATGTCCTTATTCTCTCAGCTGGTGAGCTCTGTGCTTGGTTCATGAGTTTGTGTGCCGGGGAGACGGAGAAAAGATGTCAACTGCCTTCTTTGCATGCCCTTGAGCTTTGACAGAGCAATTAATGGAGTGACATGGAGAGACGCAGTAGATGTTTATTCATCATCCAAATTTTGTCCTGTTCTTGTTAAAGTGAATGTCCTTCAGTTTAATAATAGGCCTTTAATCCTGCATGTTTTTTCATGGGAGAGAACATGGTAATGGTCTGGTACAGTTAGTTCCAGGTACAAGTGCCGCATCTCTTTTTTTTCCATCAGCGTGGAGCTACAAACAATATCGCTTAGGAGTGGCATCAAATATTGAACTACAAAGAGAGATGGGGAGGGAGAAGGACAGAGTGGCTCTCACTCTTCTGTCTGAGCCCTAAGTGGATGACTGAAACAAGCTTCCCAAAACAGCACTCAGAGCACAGGCTGTGTGCATGCCTTTGGCTCGAGCACGTCAGGAAGATTTGTCACCCCAAGATCTGAGCTCTGTGGTGACTCTAGGAGCACTTAACATTAGGTAAAGGTAAATTAGTGACACTTAAGTTTTCTTTTTTTTCAGTAATAAAGATAAAAACAAAACGCAGATCTTGCTATGCATTTCAAACACCGACAATGTCCTCATGTTTTTACATAACATCGCTTGTGTGTGATGATGTAGAGCAGCACTATAAATCCGGCGGGACAGACCAGCGATCTCATCAGATGCTTTCCTGCAGATCATTATCTCACCCAGATATACTGGAAAGATCACTCACGGTGCCAATGTGGGTTTGGACATCTTTGTTGACGTTAGTCCATTTTTATTGAGCAGACATTGTACGCAGGTCCTCCACAGGCATGGGCAGGGGGGAGAGGACAAGGTCACTCGGGGGCAAACCACGATGCACCCACGTGGGAAGACGGTACGCTTACTGGGTGAACTGGTGAGGCAATAGGGGGGCGTGGCCCACGGTTTCATTGGAGGTCGTTGACGCAGACACGGAGGGAAATACCCCAGGGGTAGCAGAGGGGTTTTATTAGTGTACTCATTTTGTGAGGTCTTCTGGAACACTGTAAATAAATCAGCAGTGCTGTCTCTGTGGTGACCCCCAGGCCCCATTGATCACATGGTTCAATAAAGCACTCGCTGTCACTGACCTCTGACCCATTGTGCAGTGGAAATATAATTTCCATTAATGTAGATACAGTATATTATATTGACATTCTGCCGTATATATTACAGTGTTACAGTATAACACTCTAATACTCTCATTTTTGTCCGTTACAGTTAAAATAATAATAATGATAAATTGTATTTAAAAAGAGCGCTTTTCACCTGAAGAACAAGTCTTACAATAAAAATTGCAAATTAGATGAAAATTTACTCCCATCACAAAAGATTAATTATCTTTCTCATTTACATCATAGATTTATTTCTCACCACTTACAAGCTACAGCCTTGTCAAATCTTGAAATCTAAACTTTATATTTTCCTAAATAAACTCTGGCGCCTAGAGGGTTAAAATTGAGAAAAAAATAGAAAAGAAAAATAGAAATAAATAAAAAATAAAGCTAAATTAGCACAAAAAAAAATGTAATAATTTATAATTAAATGGAATCTTTGTGTATATTGTTCTATATAGCTGATGTACAGCTATAGTTTACTGCATATTATTAAAGACAATGCAGACTTATGGCACACAACCCCACATAACAACAAATTGTGCTGTTAACTGTAGACTCTACCAGTCTAACTGCCTTTGTAATGTTTTAATGTGCACAAGGATCTGTCTTTATTGGGCAGATGCTGCCTTCAAACCAAACCCCCCCCTGCATTTTGTTTTGATAGATAATCACACCTACAGTATGTTATGTAACTGTGACCGGCCAACCAGGCTCATTAACCCATCATCCCTTCAACCACTAAATACACCAACACACTCGCTCACTCACACGTCACCCCCCCCTCCCCCTCCCGCGCCCTCTGAGCCACCCTGTGTCGGGTGGGTGAAAGAATCAATGTTAAAAGCCTTTTTGCCTCTGCACAGACTGTGAATTTCCCTGACACCCCAACCCCCAGCAGACAGCGCAGGCATGCACACACGCTCTTGCACACGGCTCGCCAGAGGTTTAGAGGTCACACCGCAAGGACAAGAGGCCCCCCAGTAAACAACAACAAGCCTCTCCGTCTCTCCGGCCGCAGAGGGCGAACAGACGACGACCGCGCCAGTGGTGATTGTGTCGGGGGTTAATAGCCGTCACAGTAGCCTGAGTCAGAGGCCGGCCTCGCAGTGATAGTGCACTTCAAACCCAAATGGCCTAATTGTATGGGATTGAGGCACTTGTGTGGGAGTGCAGCAGATGAGCAAGACGCTCCGCAATGGGGTGTGTTTTCATCTCATTAGATTGTGTTTTCAGGGCTGCCAAGTCTCGCATTTGGCATGAGATTCTCACCATAATCCTCTCACATGTGAGCGGAGTGGTCGCCCACTGTTGGATATTAGTGTGAGCGCGTGTGGGCTCGTGGGTGTGGACGTATGCACTGCATTGTATTGTACACCTACTACATTTACAAATCTAGAAATCTCTTGTGACCTTAATTACAAAAGACATTACATTTGTTCAACTTTTGTTTAATGAGTCTGAGAGCAGGGAGAAGAAATGACACAACTTGAGTCAGTCCTCCTGGGTCAAGGAAGGAAAGAAGAAAGGAAGGAAGGACAAAGGAAAAGATGGGAGGAAAGAAGGAAGGGGAAAAGGAAGGAAAGATGGAGGGAGGGAGGGAATTGGGTCAAAAAGGAAGGAAGGAGGGAGGGGAGGGAGGGATAAAGAAAGGAAAGAAAGGTGGAGAGAGGTAACAGATTCATTCAAGGTAGGAAGAAGGGAAAGAAGGAAGGAAGGAAGGATTGTGGAAAAAGGGACAAGGAAGGATAGAAAGATGGAGGGAGGGAACAGATTCATTCAAGGAAGGAAGAAGAAGTAAGGACGATGGAAAGGAAGGAAGGATGGAGGAAGGGAACAGATTAGGATTAGGAAGGACAATTAGGATTTATACACTTAAATATGGCGTTCTGTTAAAATTGGATTTTTTTCTGAGAAACCTTCTCGCGCTCCATCATCAAGATTATCCACCTCGGTGAGTTTTCATGTGGGTTTGAAACGTGAGGAACCATTTTATCGAGGTAAAAAGGAAGCTCACCTAGAGTGGATATCAAGATGAAAATGTTTATTATTCCGCCTCCACAGGTCCTTCCACTCAGCACAAATTACAGTGAGGATTTTGTGATGTGTGTGTGGTTTTACCACGCTGCCCATTAAAGTCTTCTTTGAGCTTTCACTGCTATAATTCACAGAACATCCTATCAGCCATCTTCATATGGAACTATTTCTTTGGTCAAAGAGTAGCTCTAAAGATCTAATCTGTCGGGATGTTGGTAGTTTCCCATCACTTCCATTGTGTTGAGGTGGAGACAGATATCTGAAAGCTTGAGCTAATACGGTGACGTGAACAAAGAACTTGCATGAACTGATCCTGTAAAGTGGGCACTGTGGGTTATTAATAATATTTTATATTCTGATTATAATAAGACTTTCATGACCAAAAAGTAGTTGGTGTAGAAAAGTGGAGATTCCCCCTGTCAAAGCTGTGAGCCACTTTTGTAAGTGCAGTGTTGGAGGATGAGTCGTGTGGTCTGGTATCTTTGGTTCTGCTGCTTTATGTTCAGCTGTTGCTGCAGGTTTGAATTCCTGGCTAATTCATCATGCAGACGTGCTGACTTTCTATTTGCTGTAGCGCGAAGAACTGCTACAGTAAGGGAATCGAATTAATTGTTTGGGTTTCATTGTGGAAATAAAATGTCGACTCATCAAGCCTTTGAATAAGCTTGCGTGCAGAGGAGAGGAGGACTCATCATTTTGTTGCATGTTGACCCAGTAAATATTCTTCTGACTTTCCTGTTCTATTTGTTTTTGAATATACCATTGTATGAACCTTTTTATTTTATTGTTGTTGTTGTTGTTTTTTTTAATAGTAGTGTATCAACCGCCCCCTTCCCCTCCCCCTTTCTCGCAAATCCTCTTTACTAGCTGGAGCCTGTGCCATTGGCAGACTCTTTATCAGACTGAATTACTGTAAGACTATAATGTATTTGTACTTGTAATTCAATCCTTGCTGCTTTGTTTTGCACTTATGCCGTGATGACTCTGAGAGACTCCGTCTTTCTGTGTGTCACCTTGTGCCTGTGTGAGTGTCTGTACAGTATGTGATGTAGAACCAGCAGACCTGTCTTTGTTCTGTCATGTTCACTCTTTTCCTTTTCTCTGTGTGTCCGTTGCCTTACCCTTGTCTTTTGCTGTGATGTTGTAGAGCTTGGGACTTATGGGAAACTAAAATATTATCACTCAATGACTGAGGAAGGTAAGCCGAAAAGTTTTCACTACTTGATTCTTTGAGTCAGCCTCCGTCATCCCTTTTTTGGTTTTTCTCCATCTCGATCATGAAACGGCACCCTAACCCCATTTTATTGGTTGGCTTGTGACATACAATTTGCACACTTCTGTTTTTTATTTTATTTTAATTTTATAACCTCTCCGAGATTTCACTGACATAAGTGCAAATCATACCATTTAAAAAAAAAAGATTTACGTTGTGCTCTCATTTTTATTTTTTGTTTATTTTTTGTTATTTCAGCCCTCAGAATATGTACATACATATTGTGTGTTACTGTGTGTAGTGTTTTTTATGGACTTTTATTCAATTTACTAACAAGATATTTTTGAAAAAAAAATAATGTTGATGCTTCCACCACTGCTCCTTTGGATTTTTGGTCAAATTATAAGACATTTACTCTTCTTTATGCTGGCTGGTAAAACCACACACAGACAGATGCAAAGCATACCATCCCTGCCCCACGCTCTCACACTGAGAAAACTCAAGGCACAAGTTATTCCTTTGTTTCTTTTTTCGCTTCCTTTCTTTGGCCCTGTTACCCATCTGCGTCTCAGAGAAATACATCATTCATGCCTCAGCGCTCACTTGGAGGTTCCACTTGCACCAGCAGCGGGTGCACACGTAAGACTTTACGTTGCTGAATTTGGCAAAATGGAGTGACTCATCCACCCAGTGGTTGTGTAACAGGCAGAGCTGACAGGGAAAATGAGCAGCTGTGCAAGACGGCAAGGGAAGGGCCGGACTTAGTTATTCTTAAAGACTCTGCAATTGCTTCATCATTATGCAAATTGTGTGGTTTTGACTGTTTGCACCTAAAATGGACCTGGCAGGATTTTTTTTTTACAATGCTGCACAGACTCAACACAGCCACTTAATCAAGAAAAACTTGATGTGAAATGTTTTTTTTTCTGTTTTTTTTTTTTAACGTTAAAGCTTTTCTTTGAATGGAAGCATTTGTGCCTTTTTTTTAAGTGCTGACTTTGAATAATGTAGGCTACCTGTGAGGTTTTGTTGAGCTTCTTCCCTTTTTATTTGCCCTTACAACTAAAACATTATGACATTTCAAACCATGCCAAAAGGCAAAACACAGGCGCTAATAGGCTAGGCTACTTGATTAGTTAATGAGTTAATACTTTCCATGGCTATAGCTAAAGCTAAAACTTTACAAATTCATTTTTGATTTCCAAGTCTGCTAGTCTACAAATTACTGTAAAAAACACAGTGAGGCAAAATGGAGAAAGAAAAATGTCCAAACTCAGGGTAAAGCTAACTAGCTTATCAGGGTTGGTAGTCTAGTAGAACAGTGGAATGGTGTAGATGTGTTCATTTTAAAATTGCCAACAGCAGAAAGCCAAAAACTAGAGTAGGCTACACCCACATTCAACATACAGGGCCGTTGCTAGGAATTTTGGGCCCCCTGACAGATTACTAAAGTGGGCCCCCACCCCCTGTCATTTCCACTTTTTTATATTTTTTTATTTACCCTACTTTGTTTAGATGCTAATGCAGCATTACAATAGCTAAGTATTAGTCAGGGTCTTATGCAGAATAATCCAGTCATACAAAGATCAGACTACTGGGGTTTTTTGTGGCCCCTACTGGGCGCTGGGCCCCTAGAGTTATCATCACCTTTCTCCCCTATACAACGGCCCTGTCAACACACGACCACACACAACTAACTGACAATGGCCACTGAAGGTGAGTGATGTCCAGGCAGTGGAGCCTGTGAAGACGTCTCGTGAAAATGTACAGTGTGTGTTTGTGTGTGTGCATGTGTGTGTGTGAAAAAGAGAGGGGAGTGGGGAGGGGCTGCTTGTTGCCCAACAACAAGAAGACAAAGTGAGAGAAAGATGGCGTTTGTCTAAGATAGATGAGTGAGAAAAATCCAAGCCATGGAGAAATGTAGAGTGAGAAAGAGGAGGCGGGAGGAAGGCCGGCAGTGACTTGGGGTGGTTAATGATTTTGCCAGAAGGTCACAGACAGTGTTGACATGGCTGGGTGGAGTACGTATTGATGCGTCACTGTGTCAAGCACTGACAAATCAGCCATGCCCTCTAAAAATGAAAAAAAAAAAAAAAATCTTTCAGATTGATTGCAGTGGACTGATTGGGACTAGGCAGGACATGCAAAGACTGACACGCACAGGAAGTGAGTGAAATTAAATATGGATATATGACGGTAATGGGGTTAATGATGTGCACAAGGCTTTACAACAAAAGAACTTCATAGATGAGTCAGAATTTTCTGACACTGTTAAATGTTAAATGAAAACACCCTTAACAGTTACAACTGCACTAGATGGTTCATTTTGATTGATGTTTCTTCTTGTCTCGGTATCCTATTGTTGTTTGTGTGTGTGTGTTGTTGGGGGATTTCACCAACAGTCCTTGTGCCACAAGCCCCTAGCCAGTCATTGCTAGTCATTGCAACAAGGACACTATTGCCTTGCGTGTGCCTTTATTTATAATGTCAAAAGGGCACGCCGCCACTTACGTAAACCACAATGTTTTGTTGTTCAATTGATGACTGGTTTCAATTCAGTGTACTGCATCACAGCATCATCTCTCCTGTATGACGGAAGTTATGTTTTTGTTCCTGAGGCTTTGCATACAGCTAATGTGCCATAAAACAGATGAGGTTTATGAAGCTAAACAAGTTCATAAAATACACTAACGATTAAATAAATGAATTCCAGCTATCGATTAACTGTTTTAATTTGTGTGTGATGTTTTATACGCAGTTCGCAGCTAAACCACGAGTGCTTTTAGCTCCCTGCTACCTTCTGACATCTCTTGTGAGCTTTTGATTTGAGAACTGCACAAGAACAGGAGTGTATCTGACCTCCAGAAGGCAGATCTCTTCACAAGAGATCCTCTCCCTGCTGGCTTTGCCTCCACCAAGGACCAGGACATTGCAGGATCATCAATATATGATATGCTATGTCATATTGACTGTTGATTTTGTTTGAATGGCAGTTTTGTGTACAGCCAGTGCCCCCGCCTGTACTGTGCTTTTTGAAATGTGACCTCTGTGGGGTCAAAGGTGACAGCAAAGGAGCTCTGACCGGGATGAGGCCTTGAGATGCTGCGGTGTGGAGCACTTTCTTCCTTGTTTGACCACTGTGGCGATTCTTTTGCAGGTAAATTTCGAGAGAAGGCATCCATCCTTCACAAGATCGCCAAAAAGAAATGCCAAGTGGAGGACAGCGAGAAGGCCAATGGAGTCGCAAGCCGTTCAGGTAAAGAGCTCTTGTGTGAGGGGAATAGTTTGACTTTTTGGGGAAGTATTTGCTTTATTGCTGAGGGTTGGATGATTAATACCTGTATTGTGTCTGTACTTTGTATATGGAGATCCCACCAGCAGCCAATTAATATAGCATAGAGACACAGAGATAAGATACAGAGATAAGATACTGCCTTAGGATTCAAATGAGTGGCTCGTTAACAGTTGATGACAGTGATCATTTGAATCAGGTGTTTACCCCAAAAAACATGCAAGGCGGTGGCCCTCGAGGACCGGAGTTGGGGAACCCTGAGTTACAGTCTGCTTGCCACCCCATAGGGTCCCATTGTGAGCCCGGAAATGTTGAGTACCACAAAGTTTTACATAGGATGCTGGTTGGACATGTAACTCATGTATTTGAAGTATTATATAGTATGGGTCCCCAGCTTTCAGAAACTGCTGGATGCTAACTTATATATATTGGACAATTAGCATAATTGACATAATTAGCATCAATTAACATTGAGATCCATCAAAATCGGCCCACTGGCGGTTAAAATCCAGTCACTTCCGGTTTAGACTGCTATTTTGAATTTTGAAAATGTCAGAAATGGATTCAACACCATCAATAACCCTTAAACATTAAAACCACACTAATCAGAGCAGATCAGCCAAGCAGTTGTTGAAATATTGCCTATAGCAATTATGCTAATGTATGCTAATCATGTCAATTATGCAAATTGCCCAATATATATAAGATAGCATCCGGTAGTTTCTGAATACTGGGGACCCATTTCTAACATACAACTTTGGGCTACTCACCATTTCCGGGTACTCATTGTTGCCAAGTAGACTATTGGCCTAGTTCTGTGTAAAGGAAACACAACTAAGCAGCACTAATTAACACATGTTAAACTGAAGTATGAAACACAAGACAGAAGAAAGTCAATTTTGTTTCCAGAAGCCCTTAATTAATATAATCTAAAATGATAAACTGTCCCCTTAATTAAATATTAGATTATTATTCACAGAGATCAGTTTCCAGATGATAAAAGTTAATGACGAGGCATTACCTAGCTTAATATTCCTTATATTAGTGGTTAGGTTTGTCCATTAAAATAGTTAATGAGCATCACATCCAGTGTTCAACAAGCATGACATTATCAAGAACAGCCAAATTGATTGCAAGTGTTGTCTTCAAGCAGTATTTAAATCAATCACAGTCACTGGCAAGTGTTATTTATGTGTTTTCCACTTCAAAGAGGACTGGACCAAAGGATACACAGGGGGCCAGAGGAAGCTCTTTCATGGCAACAGCATAGTCAGAGCAGCCAAATCAAAGCGAGACATAGATGTTTATCAACAAGGCCAAATTATGCTAACGGAACCATATTAACATATTACCATCTTAATCAAAAGGCATAACTGGTCTTTCAGGCCTGACATATCTTAAATTTAAAAGATCCGCTGTCAGAATAGTGTAGTCTATTCCGCATGTGATTACATTCATATCCCATCTGTAATATCGCAGCATCCAAAGCAAAGGAGTGAGGTCACGTGTTGGATGATAGTTGTATCAAGTCACATTATCTACCTGTGAATCTTTCTAATTGTGTGACAACCACACTTGGATTAAGGCAATTTCCATGGCAATTATAGTTTTATCACCTGATTACATGGCTTTCGGCTCTTTGTATTTTAATAAGGGCTGTTAACTAAGTCTGGCCTCAAATGAAATGGAGTCATATCAGCCAGCAGAAATGATGAGTGAGAGGGATGATGGTAAGCCTCAGACATGAACCTTCACACTCAGACATGTTCTGATCATGCAATTTAAAAAAAAAAAGAACCTCCATTCATGGATATTGCTCTCATTTATGTTTGTCATATCTTTATGTTACAACTCATTACAAATGTGAAAGGAACAGACATGATGTGCACTCCTTCAGCACTGAATGTTTCCATTGATAGTCACTAAATTTAGCAAAATCATAATAACAGACTGTATCCAGCCACTAAATTCGTCAATTAATGAATAAAATAATGAAGTGAAACATAAAAGTAAAGTATTTTGAGACGGTTCGTGTCCAGAGGGTTGATATGGGTTAAACACTCTAATGTCTATTTGGAGCAGATTCCTCTAAATGCTTTTCGTTTTAATTATCCTTCAAATGTCCCACAGATAAGAACCTTCCTAACAGCTCCAGCGTGGAAGTGGAAGTGACACCGCCCATGAATGGAACAGCAGGGCAAGAAGGGGAGACGGTAAGGAATCATTAGACAGGAACACGTACACGCCATGCTTTCTGTTTTCAGCCCATTATATCCAACAACAAATGGGGTTGTTGTGAGACGGCAACACAAACTGAGGGGCTGATATCGAAGTCAGAGGCATTTATGAATTTTTTATGGCTCTCATCTGTGTCTGTGTTTCACCTTGAGTGTGATTGATGCAAAGGTTGTGCTGACTATGGCACAGGTCACTACTGCTGATAATTTCCCAGCATGCACCGGGGCAAATTCCTCCATCTTCAGCCAGACCTGCCAAAGAGCCGCCTACTCCCACTGAGTTCTGTAATCACACTCCTCACTCACCTGCTGCTCCCTGCCGCTGGGCGCTCGAAACAGACACACTCGCCCACATGGCCCAACACAAACACACACGGTCTTTGACGTACGGCCAGGCACGCCGAGTCTCGGAACGCCACCTGAAGCTGTCGTGTGCCGGCATGAGCGATGAGGGTGGGACGCAGCGACCTGCCGGGCCAGCAGACGGTCCTGAGGCAAGAGGGCAGCGATTCAAAGTGGCACACTGAGAAGGCAGCAGAGAGCAGCAGGCGTGGTGGTCATTCTCACTCATTACATTGCCACGACCTAGAATAACCCCGAGACAAACAGGACCCTGCCACAGGGTGTGGTCTGACATAATGGAGTTTTTCATTTTTCTGCTTTAATTTTAATTATTGGTCAGTAATAGATGGTAAATTATACATAGATGCATCAGTCAAGTTGGTTTTGCCTCCTTTGCTCATCACATTTTGCTGGTCAAAGCTGAAGGTCACAGTGACCTCTCTCAACAAGCTGTGTGAAAAAGATTTTTATTTTATTTTATTCATTTATTGAAGGAGGACAGTGCACATTAATGAACATAGTAAAATGTAAAGGTGCCAGTGTTAGCCAACGGCTAGTTTCAGGCTGTAGTCCTCCTGGAAAGGTGTTGAAAGCCATTAAAATATAAACGATATAGCTGTTTAATACCTGAAAGGAATTCCCTCCTCCTTCACTTCCATCAAATTTAGCACAAAAGGATGAACTGATAAGGTTTTGGAGGTCAAAGGTCAAGGTCACTGTGACTTCACCATAACGCAAGAATCCATACATAAATTATACTGTTACTGACACTGTTATCACAAATGTATTTATGTTGTTTATTGTTAATCAGGTGATAATGTTTATTCCTTGTAATGAATATAAGTCAGTTGAGTAAGTTGAATTGCTGGGATGCACAAGTGCTGCCTCATTTTTAAAGCAGAAGTAAGCGATCCGGTCGTTTTAGCTAACTTCCTGTTATCAGATGGAGTTAGCAGTCCCCGCCCTCATCCCTACGTCACCACATGCACGCACATCCCTAGGCTGCACACAGAGAGTACCGCCCCTTTATGCCGTTCTCTCTCCTCATTGGATAAATGTTGTAGGATACAAGGAAAGTTTTCTCCTTGGCTTACAGCAGAGCAGAGTGACTGACAGACCCGTGTTTTAGACCAAACTCTCCATATAAGTGATTGCTGTTGGAAGATAGAACTATTTAACAACACAGAGTCAGAGGTTCATCATTAAGAAAAAAAACCAGGAGGTCCACAGGCAACAGTACAGGTCCGCTTTAATTAAAATTTGAAATGAAACAATGCTGGTGTTTGGAACATGATTTTCCACAGGAGGAATGATACAGCTTATAAGCCAAGGGAGACAAAACTAAGTTCACATTGGCTGTTCAATCACACAAAGGGAAACTTGGGGGGGAACATTTGCCTCAATTCAAGCCACTGCTCTATATTATTATTCCTTATTCACATGACCTTGTGTTGCAGGAATTTGTAAAGGCTTTAAAAATAATTTGGCCATGTAGCTTTTTTATACAAACTCTACAGGGACCAGTTTTAAAGGTGCACGACCCACCTTTGAATCAAAGCCCAGTCTATGAATAAGATTTTTCTAGTACACTGTGTTGTCGGGACCAAAAATTCTTCAGAGTAAAACCTTTGTGCACTTACTCTGTAATACTGCAGATTTACTCCAGCACTTTGACATCCAGCTCTCCTCCTGACTAACCTACAGCACTCTATAGACACAGTGGTCTATAAATACAAACCTGTGAACCTATAGGAGGATCTCAGAATAGTGTTCACCAGAAACAGCTGAGGAGGAGTTCTGACTTGCAACATGGCCATGTGTGTATTGATCTATTCCACTGCACCGACTTGTTTTCAGATTGATCTCACATCTTAGGTTAATAATAGTCTTTTCTGATAAAAGTGTCATCACTCCCCTGAAGCTGAAAATATTTGTGTCTGTAAAAACAAAGTAGCAATGCAGACCATTTTTAGACTTGCTCCAAGAGGTGAAAGTGGAAAACCAGATAGATGGAACAGAGAAACACCTTTTTCAGGTGGTGATTCACAGAATTTGGAAGAGCTGAATGCTTATTGGCATGCCAAATTCTCACTCAATGCTATTTTTAGAGGTCTGTCCCACAGTGCACCTGTCTGTGTCAGCCAGGAAGTAGCTGGAAACAGCTCACACCTTTATATGCCGCCAGAGGCCCCGTCATACTAATTGTTCAATTCCTCCTGGATGCCTTGGCAACCAAGATTGGGGAATAAGGGGATAGTTAAGGTCAAATTAAAATCCGCAGCAGACTTCCAGCACAATTTCCCAGCTCCATTTTTGCGTTGTTAAAACCCCTGAGAGCTGTGCTTACAGAAATGATCGTATATTGTCATATTTCCCAAAAACAACAGAAATTAAAGGGTTTATTTTTAATATAAGTGAATGATGAGCACATTCAGTCTGTGACTCACAGCAAAATTCCCTTTCAACACACATTTTGAATATTTATGAGAGCGTAAAGCTCCTGTAATCATTCCTTTAAATAACATACGAGGAAACTAAAGGAAATCGTAACTGACAGGGTCTTATGACTCATCCTCCCGGATTTGAAAACGTGCGTATGATGTGTTCATCCCTCTTTTATGCCTTTGCTTTTCTTTTAGTAAATAGCAGGAGAATTTCACATGCAGATGGAGCCAAAAACTGAATAAAGTAAAAAAGATGAAACTGTCATGAGAAAAATGTGACAAGTCTATCAGAAAATAGTTAAACTATGAAAAGAAACAAGTCTAGTTTGAATGATACAGTTCATATTTTTTTTCCACAAAGACAAATACTTAAAGGATCCAACTGTTAAATGTGTGCATCCTGGAGCAATGTGGCCTCAGCTCACCTCACTGCTGCGTGACCAGCATAGACATACTGAGAAAGTGTGTAATTGATGTAATTTTAGACAGGTAGGTGCTTCTGTCCATTCCATGTCACTAAAAGGTGACTTCAGGTTAGACCAGGGTTCCCCAATTCCGGTCCTCGAGGGCCACCTTGCATGTTTTAGAAGTTAACTGCTACAACACACCTGATTCAAATGAGTGGCTCGTTAACAGGCCACTGCAGAGCTTGATGACGAGCTGATCATTTGAATCAGGTGTGTTGTAGCAGGAAACTTCTAAAACATGGAAGGCAGTGACCCTCAAGGACCGGAATTGGGGACCGCTGGGTTAGACTCAGGTTTTTTTAGCCATTTGTACCACTTGTCACATTGTTGCCTCTCATCAGGTGCTGGCATAAACACTTCCCTGAGGGAGGAAAAAATAAAAAATAAAGCAAATGTCATGCCTCCCCTTGCAGCTCTGTGGTGCCTGGTAAAAGTCAGTACCTTTAAGCTTGGAGTTGGCACTGTTGCCAACCGAGGCACCACAGGGCAGGAAGGGCCCCCAAGGGGCTGGCATTTGGGAACCAAGTCAGAAGAGAGAGCACCAGCTCTATGGGATGTTTGAGCACAGAAAGCAAGTAAAGCAGATCATAAATACAGTAGACAACATAAATAGACTCACGGTGTGTGGTTTAGGCCTGAAACACCTCCACTCACCTGCATGCAGCCCCAATATGCAATATAGTACAGCTTTTCCTGCTATAAGAAGCTTTTGTTGTCATTCATATCTGAGTCAGGAAGTAGAAACACTAATAAAAACCTCATCTTTACGCACTGAATTAGGTTCAGAATGGATCTTCACAAAGCCTCAGGTTTTTGGTTTGGGGCCTCTTAACAGACAACAATGCAGCCATCTGGATATGGAGAGGAGGAGGAATCAGGATGCTGAACATAAGTGATGCATGCACTGTCTTTTGTTTGGCAGCTCTAATTACCAAGGTTACCAGGCAATACTCAACAGCAGTATCTGTCACAGCAGGATAAGCTCCATATGATTCATGACTCGTGCAGTAGCCATCTTTAAAGAATGTATTTTACTCTCTGGGCTTTGCTGTCTCAATTAAAGCTGTTAAGACTTGAATTTTTCTTGATAAAATGATTATTTACTGAGCAACATCTGTTATCAACATCTGTGTGACTTTTTGTTTTCCTCCTACTGTACGTCTTTTGCTCCGTTTTGCTGCGTGTTTTGTTTTTTCTCGCTTTGCTAACGTCACTCTTAAAAGGACAAGAGACTGATTCTAGGTCATCAGTGTGTTCTGCTGAGATCTGCATGTGTGGACCTGTTCTCCGCAGGTCCCCACGGCTCCTTAGCATCCTGTATAATTGGATACAAAGGGACCCAAGACGTCTTACCGCTCTCAGTAGGCTTTGTTTGTTGCGCCATTAAAGTTTAGTCTGCTTTTGCATAAGTAGGCACAAAGTCAAACAGGTGAATGAAAAGATAATTTGGTTCTCTTCCTGGCTGTCTTACCCTGTGACAGCTTTTGAGTCTGATCCAGTGATGTGCCAGTCTTTGGCTCACTTGGCATTCCGGTGGCAGGCCCGATCAGACCCTGGGGGTCTGCCGGTGCAGCCAGAATCAGCCGTCAGTAGTGATGAGCCCCTGATGACTGGAGAGGCAGAGCCCTTCAGGCTTGGTGCAATCTCCCAAATCACAGTCATCAGACTCCTCTGTCTTAAGGTCACAGCACAGCGAAGGCACGTGCACAACGAGGCCCTGCCATCAATTTCTGCAGACCTCTGTGCTGCCGTCTCTCCCTAGAAGAGCTCTTGCTGCCTGACTCTCTGGAGCTGCTGTGGAGAGGTGCATCCCAGTGGGACGACTTATCAAGCTAAACAGACACTTGGATCGTAATGAATTTTTCAGACAGTCTTGTAGGTACACACAAAAAGCATGACTCAGCACAGTGGTGCTCAGTGCTTTGCCTCAAATGGATATTTTGTCCAATATGGTAAATCAAATGATGTAGACACTTACAGATGACACCCAGGCTTAAAATAACTAAAAGTTCATGTTCTGATGAATCTTTGTAACCTTTATCTCCTGTCCTCCTTTTTTTCCCTGGCTGCTTCCTCTCAGGCTGAGGATGAGGAGGAGGAGGACCAGCCTCTGAGCCTGTCCTGGCCAGAATCCGCCCGCAAGCGCTTCACCTACCTCCTCATCATGCCCATCGTCCTCCCCCTGTGGATAACGCTGCCCGATGTCAGGAAACAGGTGCGTGTTGTCTGTCACTGGTTTTATCTGAGTGTCTGAGTGTGCATTTCCCGCTGAATTTACTTTCCATCTGTCTCGTCTTTCAGTCGTCAAAGAAATTCTTCCCCATCACCTTCTTGGGAGCCATCTGTTGGATTGCAGCCTTCTCATACCTGATGGTGTGGTGGGCGCACCAGGTACGATGTTACTTCTTAAGGACATGGTGGTGTTGTAAACATGAGTTAAAGGGACAATGAGGAGTTTTGGAAAGCTAAGTGTTTTCACACTACTTTTACCATGAGCCTCCATGCGCACGGTGAAATTCTTGGACCGGCGCAAAACGGATGTCTTGCCAAGAATGTTTTCATTCATCAACAATTAAAGTCAGAGGTTTTAATCAGATGAGCCTCCATAAACGCAATTTGGTTATTCCCAAATTCTGGGAAACCGAAAGTATTTCCACCACTAATAATAATAACAAAATAACTAGAGACAAAACAATATATTTATCAAAAATGGAGCCATTAATTCAAGGGTAACGTAGATTCATCCACATTAATATGAGACCGTTATATAACCAGATACAACCTCCTCGTTGTCCTTTTAATGCTGTGTGATGGTGACAGCAGCCCAACAACATGATCTAAGTGTAAAACAAAGCAAGACGCAGCCACGTTTTCTCCTGATTTCCTGTCCTTGACATTTAAAATGAAACCACTCATAAATAACTACAACCGTCTTATTCAAAACAGAGAGACTGTCAGATCTGTACTTTTGTCACCTCCATCAGCTCCCAAGCTTCACAAGAAAATTAAAAATAGCCAGAACAAAAGATTAGGTTTTATTTACCCCAAAGCTTAGTTTCCTTTTTTTTTTTTTTTTTTTTTCCTTTTTTGCAGGTTGGAGAGACCATTGGGATTACAGAGGAGATTATGGGCCTGACTATATTAGCAGCTGGAACCTCCATCCCTGACCTCATCACCAGTGTTATCGTGGCACGCAAGGGGCTGGGCGATATGGCTGTATCCAGCTCCGTAGGCTCCAACATCTTCGACATCACTGTCGGGTGCGCCATCCTAGCATGATCTGAGCCTGGTTACGGCTGAATGTTTGTTTGTAGTTTTTAAAGGAACCACTGAGACAAAGTGACAGTTTTTGTCTGCACTCAGAACAGCCTCGTTTGTGCAAGCATGATAGATAAGTTGTAAATGATCTGGCTATAGTGCTTTAATTATAAACCCTAAGGTAACTGTGTTTAGACCATTTCTTATGGTTTTTGAATCCAGAGATAGACCCAGCAGTAAATCCTGCTTTATCAGTGCAGCAATGTGAGAAATCCGACTGTTGTAGCTTCAGCACAAACATGATACTCAGCTTCCAATTGGCTCTTTGATTTGGTTTTCTCTGAATGACAGATGTCTTGTGGTTCCATTCTGTGTAATATAATTAGAACATTAAATAATTCTCTAGTGATAAACCAGAAATAATAATAATGTCTTAAAGGGATAGTTCACCCAAAATTCATGCAGCACTGCATGTCCATATGACGGTTGCGAACGGATCCCACTTTTCTTCGTCCAAAAAGACACACCAAAAACCATCCAAATACCTCCATACTGCTCGTCAGTTAATCGCACTGACGCTGGTGCAAATCTCGCGAGATTTGGACTGACCAGGAAGAGCTGCTTCCGCTGCAAACAAGCTTAAAATATAGACTTATTTATTAATTTCTCATGTCAGGGCTTCAATACAAGAGGAACATTACAGACTAGCAGTATGGAGGTATTTGGATGGTTTTTGGTGTGTCTTTTTGGACGAAGAAAAGTGGGAGCTGCACGGAGCCCCGCTGTAACTCAGAAATTTGAATTTTGGGTCAACTATCCCTTTAATACATCCATCCCCAATTCCGGTCCTCGAGGGCCACTGCCTTGCATATTTTAGAAGTTTCCTGCTACAACAACACACCTGATTCAAATGAGTGGCTCGTTATCAGGCCACTGCAGAGCTTGATAACGAGCTGATCATTTGAATCAGGTGTGTTATAGCAGGAAACTTCTAAAACATGCAAGGCAGTCGCCCTCGAGGACCGGAATTGGGGAACCCTGCTTTAATATAATACATATAGTGATGTATTGACACCTAAGAGAGAGCAGTTGTTGGCAGATGACGAGTATAAGCTGCTGAATGGTTAAAAATGTCTTTGTGCATTTGCAGACTGCCGTTCCCCTGGCTCCTCTGGTCCTTCTTCAACGGCATGAGCCCGGTGAAAGTCAGCTCCAACGGCCTCTTCTGCGCCATCGTGCTCCTCTTCCTCATGCTCATCTTCGTCATCATCTCCATCGCTGCCTGCAAATGGCGGATGAGCAAGCTGCTCGGCTTCATCATGTTCATGCTGTACTTTGTCTTCCTAGTGGTCAGCGTCTTGCTGGAGGACAAGGCCATTTCCTGTCCGGTCACCGTCTGAGGGCCTTTGAGTACCTACTTCCTCTTTCCTCTCCCTTGTCACCACCACCACCACCACCACCACCACCACCACTACTTCAACCATCCTTATCGTCTGCCATCGCTCTCACCTGACCTTTGTGATCCTTCAACCCAGGAATAAAAGAAGATCTGGACAAAAGAAAAATACAAAAATATGAAAAAAAGAGGAATCTACCAATGTTTTCAGTGAGCAGGTGGTGGCGGGGAGCAGT
The DNA here is from genome assembly GCA_030347415.2 of Decapterus maruadsi. Taxonomy (NCBI): domain Eukaryota; kingdom Metazoa; phylum Chordata; class Actinopteri; order Carangiformes; family Carangidae; genus Decapterus; species Decapterus maruadsi. Next base: position 20,130,954 of record CM064898.1, read on the forward strand.
TAAACCAATAAGGGCACAAGACTTTGGCTCGGCTGGAGAAGCTTAGGCCAAACCTGAGTGGATTTTTAATTTATGATTATTATTTAACTGGCAGGTGAGGGGAGTTATAGGTGTATCAGCCAAATATAGAAACATTATGCATGCCATTAGTGTCACTAGAAGAGCTGAAATCAAGACTACTCCAGGTTGAGGATGACGATGACCTCCTGTGAACTTTGGGGGTTAAAAAAAACAAACCTTAAGATACACTGAATAAAACTCTTAACAAATGCAGTGACTGAACTGAAATTGCGAGCATATTAAAACATATTTGAACTAGTTCAACAGACTCAGATGCTGTCGCCAAGAGCGAAGAGGAATATGCAGCCGGGGGAAAGGCAGACCGCGTGGATGAAGATTTTGTTCCCAACCTGTTTCCTGTCTGACGATATTGAGCGAAAAAGATTCTCCTGTGGGCTTCGCATCTGAGCAACAAGGGATCACCGTTCTTGAAAGACTCTGGCTGGGCTGAAAAATTCTTCGGTGTTGTTTCTTTTTTTCTTTTTCTTTTTTTTCTGTGAATTCATCTGTGCCCAGTCTGAGTGACGGGTTTAAACTTCCCCTCTCCGCTGCCAGTTTTTTCACCGCTGAATGTTTCTTCAAAGGATTCTTTTTTTCCTTTTTTTTAATTTTTGGATTCATTTTCATTTAATATAAAAAAGTAGCATTAGATGTACTGTAGCAGTATTAGTTGGTGTAGAGTCCTCTTGACAATCTGCTCCTCTTTTTTTTTTCTTTTGCCACTGAACACATCTTCTAATTGTACAGACGTTTTCATGCTTACACATGCACCGACTGATAATGGTAAGAAAAAAAAGCAGCCTAACTGAAGTTTAGCCTCAAAATATATGCTAGCCTTCAATATCTTTCACTGGTTGGGGAAAAAACGCATGAGTAATGTATGGCTCATTAAAGTTCCATAATGAAGTCAATGTCAAAATAATACATTTGAAAAGAACTTAACAGTGTTAAAGCGTCATGGTTGATTTAGATTAGTCAATGTGTAGTGCTTTGTTCACAGTAGAACTGGGCTCAACTCACCGGCTAGTCAAGCTCCTGGGGTAGTAGATTCAAGGAGTCAACTGCATGTTAAAAAACACTTGGAGGTGAATAATACCAATCAACATTTAAGAGGTTGTATACCAAAATGTTTTCAAACATGTTTCATAACTTCTTAATGCAAACCCGTGCTCAGTCTCTATGTAGGAAATGTCAACATGTATAGTCGATGATATCTATCAAACTTGTGCAATTTCTTTTCAAATCAAAGGTGCTTTTGTGTGCATGTGTGCAAACTGCGTTTGAAGTCATCACACAATGACCATTCCTTGAATTAATCTATAAATAGAGGTTATACTACCAGTATTTTGCAACTAACTGCAAAAGAAAATATACACCAGTGTGTGTTTTATACTGGAACTAGAAATCATAATCACAATCTCTCTTTAAGCTACATAGAATGTGGAAACCACAGATTTAACAGCAATATACCGTGTGTGTCACAGTTGAGAATTGCACCCCCTCCATGCGTCTGTCCCCCACTGTCTCCCCTGTCTATCGTAGTCCAAAACCCCCACAAGTGTTAAAAAAAAACAAAAAAACAAAAAAAAAACAACAGGACTAATTCTCCTAAAACTGACCTACAGCCCCTTCCTGTTAGAGCTGGCCACAAACACTCGCTTTACCTCAACACAGCCACTGTACAGCAGCTTATTAGGAATTAACTGTAAAATAATAGTAAATAGATTCTCCGAATGTGTGAGGAAAACTGCATGCAAGGGATATGGGCTGGTTACCCACTGACTGTACAGCTGAGCTTCACTTTTATGCATCGATTCAGAGAAGAACACCAAGAACTCACTGGTTTTGCTTTGTAAATACAAAGTCCTGTTTTTTGCAATAACCAAATGGTTCACACATGTATTTCATTCACTTTTATTTATTTTCCTTTCTTTTTTTTGTTGCAATAGTGGATGGAAACAGACATTGATACAGTATACTGGTTGCCCCTTATTATGATATTACTGATGCAAAACAAGAGCATTTATTTTTAGACCACTCAACATCTGATTAGCATACATTAAACTGAACATGCCTGTTCAGTTCAGTTCAGTTTCCGGGAAGAAAACATAGGCTTGAAACACCACATTGCCTCCATGGATTCAACACATGTAGGATGTACTGTAGTGATATAGCCACAGTGGTTTCCGATAAATCAAACTGGCATGTTAACTTGCTGTGTGGAGTGTGCTCTCATATTGTACATTTCCAAAACCAAGATTCAAAGATTCAATTTTCACTCTATGGTGACTCATATTCCTTGTGCCCACACACTCTCCTGAACCTTTAGTCTCTACCGGCCCCTCTCTTTGTAACAACAGTTTAACATTTTAGGAAATGCATTCATTCACTTCGTTGCCACAGGTGTGGGGAGAGGATAGCACTCACGGTAGATATGAAGCAGCTCACGACAGTGGTGTAAATCTTTTCATCTAACCCTTGGCAAGAAAGTGAATAAGCACATTAACCAAAATATCAAACCATTGGGTTATCAGGGTAAGAGGTCGTTCTCTTTGGTTTGGTTGACCTTTCAACTACAGCCGCGCGTGCATACTACTAGCTATGCACTTCCATTCCTAAATATCTATTTTCTTTCTCCACAGTTCCCACAATGTTTATTTGTGTGAGCGTATGAATGGTGAGAATGAAAATCCAAAAAGCAAAGAAAGAGAGCGGGGGTTGGCACGCAAGCTTGGCATCGAAAGTGGTTTCCAGGGTAAGCCACCGTGAAAGTTGACCACTAATGAACATTCTTGCACTGTAAATGTTTTATTTTCTTGGTGTTAATGTAAGATTTATTTAAGGTGTACATATATACAGATACAAATTAACCATATAATCTATATGTGTAAAAGAAATATGTCTCTTTATGTAAAAACACAAAGTATATAATAAAACAAATAAAGATGATAATTCAAATATGCAACAAGGTGTTTACTGGTTTTACATCACTGTCAGTACTCATGTAAGAATATATTTGTTATCGTTACACTGATGCTGCATTCACGTGCAGTCGGGCAGACGGCCGTCACTAACAAACCAGATGTCATTTTAGTCACAGAAGTCCAGAGAAAGCATGACAACATATTGTCACGTGTATTGTTTTGCCTCGTGCTGACGGCTTGTTTATGCCGTTACATGCAGCGGCTGTCGTCCGTCTGCCGTCTGCCCAATTTCACTTGAACGCAGCATGAAAAATACAACTGAGTTGCTTGCGATCTACAATCACAACGCTAGATGGAGGAATTCCTGCACAATGTACTTTTAAGGCTACCAGGCGCCCACATTCGTAAAAATGTTATTGTAAATATATAAGTGTATATATTAATGTTCTCTATTAACAGCTATCATTTGATCAGGTGCAACTGGATACAATATCAATTATACTATATAACGTATAATGGGAAATCATTTTAATTTCACATGTGATAAGTGTTTTAATGTGCATGAGCAGTTATAGTTTATAGATCCATTAACAAACACTTAAAAGCCATCACATCTGTGGACTAGAGCATCATCTACCATCTATAAAGGGTAAACAGCCTTCTTGAAGCTGCTAAATGAATGTTGCACTTTCATTTGTCTCATCTACTTTAGCATTCAATTGTGTATCAGACTGTTTCCACTGGTAGTAAAGATTAAAACACAGGCACAGTCACACAGTACATGGACAAAAAGTGTGTGTAGACACCCACTTAGCTAAATCTTGGCCAGGTCTTCTGCGCTCTTTGAATCTTTTCAAAGGAATGAACTTAAATGTACCCACATGTTTATCTCCTGCAGCTGTCAGTTCCCATGATGAATTCTAGTGAAAATCCAAAAGAAAAAAAATAAACAAGGCCCGACAAGTGAGACACATTTCTTCAATTGCAGTTTCATCACCTGCGATCATAATTTCACTGATAACGCCAGACAGCGATCAGAAGAGATATAATTAGAAAGAAAACATCCTCCATATTGTGTTACTTCTATTTATGTTGGCAGAGATCTATATCCTTATCTTACATGCAGTTCTTTCTGTATGCATGAAGATGAGTGGTGGAATAGGGCGCCCTCTTGAGATCAAACCCCGATACTTCAACGTGAAGAAGCGCAGTAATGATGCAATCATCACTATGACGTTGTTCTTATTATTCACAACCCTACATGTGTCCACCAGGAGTTCTACTTTCGTCTTTCCATAGAATTGTGTCTCACGGTTTTCCTTCTTACCCTATGACAATTGTTGTGTTTCCTTAAAATTAACTGGAAGTATTCATGACTGAAAATCCCCCAGTCGATAGTGAGCATAAAGCTTTTGGTTTTGTTTTTTGTCAAATGTTACGGATTAGATGTTGTGAGATAACAGAAGGGTTTTTTCCAAAGTAGAGCAGATGCCAGAAACCTATTGTATTTTACCTTTGTGTCATGTAGGCCTGAAGTCAGTCAGTGTTTGCACTCCCAATCAGCTGTTAGAGGTAAAAACTGAAATACAAAAAAAAAACATAAAACATATCTATCTATCTCATCAGGCCACTGGTAAAATACTTTGACATAGAAACCAATGGGGTTAAGAGCATGGGGATGAAACTTTACTTGGGGTTTTATCTCAAAACATGACAAGACATGTATGAAATTCCTCAAAGTGAGGGGTATTGTCTGGAGCATTGTTGGTGGTACTGTATAACTCCTGGAGAGGCAGAAAAATCCCCTGATTTTTCCTGCTAACTCCACCCGGATATTTCCTCGTATTTCTCACTGCTTGATTCAACACTTTTTTTCCCCGCACATCACTTCTCGATGAAGCGATGTATCTGCATGTTTTACGCTAACCAGACTTCCCCAGATTTATCCATTATCTGATCTTTCCCCAGAAGTGCCTTTCATCTTCCCAGGTATTGCGATTATTTCAAGGCATTTCAAGACGACACTGGTAACTGCACCTAGTTACCTTTCACTGGAAAGTCATAACACATGTCTAATTTCTAGTGAGTCAAGCTTAATCATCAAGGGTTTAATTCACTGATATTGATGTGAGACACCCACTAGTTTGACTGTACAATGAGGAAAATCAGCTGAGTTACTTTTCTCAGTGTCGCTGATGTGGAACCGTGATGACTTCTTCCTCTCAAACCCCTGGATAACATTTGTGGATAGACTGCTTTGGTTTGGAAGATATGATAATACGGTAAGTCTGATGTAGTCCTGTAAAGTTTTCAACAGTATGACACAGTAAAGTTAGTGGCTCAACAACCATGTCGGCTTTAAACAGATCAGACTACAGTAGATACAGATAATGAAAATCAATCAGGATTTAAAGTGCAAATGATGAGAGAACCTAATATAAAAAAGATAAAATAAAATACCAAATAATAGAAAAAAATAGACTTAAGAGGTTTCCCTGCATTACCCTAAACCAACATTTTTAATTCTTTCCTTCTACTTGTACCACATAACATTGTCATGACCAATAAGTTACTTGTGCTGCATTATAATATTACTGGTAATTTAATTTCCTTTCATTTGTCTTATCTAATGTCTCATCTGTACCTTCTCTCTCAAGCTTATTAAGTACTTTTTATTTGTATTCTATTTTATCTGCTTTTGGTTTCTGCTGGTGCATGTAGTCACAATTGAAGTGCTACTGGTCCAGGTCGTACTGTAGGTGGAGCGACTTTGCTGAATTATTGACAATTTAAAGACAATTTCTGAGATTTGTACAGTTTGGATTGTAAACAGTATGGTGGACTGCATGACGTGTGTGCTGTGATTCCTTGATACAGATTAAGTGAAAAAAAACAAAAACAATGAATGAGTTGCTGCTTCACTGGTACCTCAAAAATTCCAGCATAAATGATAAAATAATGACATTACATACATTGTGTTGATACCTCTTATGATACTGATACAGTGATTTTTACACTCACTTCACGACCTGTGGTGACCTTGACTTCTAAGCTCTAGTAGCTTCTGTTTCTGTATTAACTAGATTTTGTCGTTAATAATAAAATATTTTATCATAGGCACATAAATTATTTTTGTTATAAATGTGCATCTTTCACATTCACATATTTTTACGTTCAGTGTTAAAGTATTATTGATTCCAGTGGTGACTGATCACTGAGCAAAATACAATGAAAAAAATGAAGAGGCATTTTAATTTATTTCTGTTATAGATGTAAGTGTTGAAATTCCTAATTTAAAGGACAGATTTGAAGAAATTTAATAGAATAGTTACTGTATATTATTAAAATTAGGATGTGCTGTGGCCAGTTGTTTTTGCAACTAAGCTGAATTGTTGCAACAAGGCAACCCAGGTAATTGCCCGGGGCCAAATGTGTGTATTTGCAAATGAACCATGAAGCGGACTTCATCCAAGACTGGTTTAGTTTAATGAGTTTATTTCGCTCTTTTGTAACTTGTAGAATCAAGTGCACACATACTGCACTTACTGTGAAATAAAACAGGTATTTGGCCCAGAAAACTATGTTCTGTATAATTTGTCTAAAAAGAAAAGATCCCTGTGTGCTCTATGAGAGCTGGTATTCTTGGTCTTTATATTGAGACAGGCAGATATGTCGGCACAGCAGAGGACAATAGAATTTGTAATTTATGTGACATCTAAAGGTGGAGAATGAAATTGATTTTGTGTTCTACTGTCCGTTTTATGACTCTATAAGACAAAATTGTTTATTAAGGTAGATCCAAATAATGAATTTGTGTAGTTAGACGATGCTGAGAAGCTAAAACATCTTTTTCAGTTGAATATATTTGTATTTCTTGAAAAAGCTTGGGAAATGAGACGGAGACCAATATATAGATGAATACTGAAAGTCATCTTAAATTGTTTATTTATGTCACACCTGTGTGGTGTAACACCAACAGGAAGGACTGTCTAGTCCTGTCTTGTAATCCCATATGAGATGGGCCACAGTGGTGGCATGACACAAAAAAAATCATTCATTCATTCATTCATAGATAACAATACACAATAGCCTTAACACAAATGAACAGAAACATAACAAATACTATAAAAAACCAAAACAAAGGTGTCAGCTGAAGCTTCAGCTTGTTTTGCCTGCCCTTCTTACATTAACAGTCAGCTTATTTTAGAAATTGGGAAAGAAACACATTGTATCATGCAGTTTTTATGATAACACTGGTGTACATATTTCAATTTTATATGTATTAATAATTGTATTTTTTAAATATCTCCCACTTCCAGCAGTATTGAGTCCTTATTTTATAAGTCTTTCCATGATATGTATTTCGTCCATAACTTTCAACCAATCTTCCTGTGATGGTGGGTCTGTCTTGTACCATTTTCTTGTAATTGCCTTTTTACAGGCTACTAACATAATTTTCAATATGTATCTATCATCTTTCAACACAACATTTCTCATAATGCCACCAAGATATACAGCAGGGTTCCCCAATTCCGGTCCTCGAGGGCGACTGCCTTGCATGTTTTAGAAGTTTCCTGCTACAACACACCTGATTCAAATGATCAGCTCGTCATCAAGCTCTGCAGTGGCCTGATAACGAGCCACTCATTTGAATCAGGTGTGTTGTTGTAGCAGGAAACTTCTAAAACATGCAAGGCAGTCGCCCTCGAGGACCGGAATTGGGGATGGATGATATACAGTAACGTGGATACACCATAACCCAAAATTGTGCCTATAACTAAATGAACATCTTCCCAAAATTTTGCAATTTTAGGACAGAGCCAGAACATGTGAGTGGTTCACATTGACATCTCCACAGCTTTTCCAACATGGCTGTCAGGAAGTATGCTTATTCCTAATTTTGGGTGTTATAAAAAAATCTAATTAAATTTTTCCAGCAATGTAATCTCCGAACACGTGATGATGTTGTTTTAAATAGGTTTTTTAATCTATTAAATCTGTCACATATTTTAATTTCTATTTCTTATTTTCTAGTAGTTATTTATATTCTTTTATATTTATATTCTGTAAAAGAGACTATTAAGAGACCTCCAGAGTGTCTAGAAGCCCCTGCAACTGAGGTTTCTAATATAGAGGTTACCTGATGAAAAGACATGATAATGATTGATTATTGTGAAACTTTTTCACACTTCCCCCTGCTCCACTTCATTATCAAGTTTCCACAAGTTTCTTATTGAATAAGAGACGTTCCTGGTTTGCACGTCTAATGCAAACTGATGGTCGGTTCATTTGAATTTAGAAATGTATAACACCGACTTTTTCTTTTTACATTTCCTCAACTGCAACATGATATATGTTGTCACATAATAAATGTGTTCTCTGACAGTACTAATACAGTGAAGAGCTGCTGGGAAGTCAAAACATTTTTAAACTGTAAAACAAACTGATTCACTCAGTTGAGTGCAAAAAAAAAAAAAGCTTGAAGATTGTTTGAAATTTCTGAGTCAGTTTCAGAATCGGTGGGGATTTTCCCTCTCCCAGCTCACATTTTACAACACACCGACTCACTTTCTAACTCATTTGCCAGCAGTTAATAAACTCCACATGGTTCTGAGGGCAAGGTTAGTAGCACCGAGGGCGGCTTGTTCAGCAAGTCGGCTTACTATCGGCCAGACTTTGCTCTGTGACTTCATCTGCTCGCTGTTACAGGGTGTGCTTGCATTTGACTCAGCAAAAAACATCTCAGCGGAGGCTCCCGGCCAAATCCCGCACACTCACTCAATCCTGTTATGAGCGTGGCGGCAGGGAAGCTTGTCTGAGGCAGACTTTGGCTACGGAGTGAGAGGATAGTTTCAAAAAATATCTCACACACAGGCCAGTCATCACCAAAACTGCCCTGTTTAGCTGTTTTTAGAGGATTCATGTGGGAAGTTATTTTCATGACTCTTTAAAAAAAGGAGGCCTCAGTGGACTTGAGACCATGTGATGACTCACAAGAGGGTCTGTGTTGATCTCAGGAGTAACTGCTGCACATGTGGCTGTGTGATTCAGCTGGGGGGAAACGTCTGAGAAGGGGTTTTGGTTTGCAACACAGAGAAAATGATGTACAATAATAGCCATGCGCACTGACAAGCACTGATATGTCATTGTGACAATTCAGCTTCTGAGTCAGAGACGGTGAAATAAAACCAAATAAGGACAAAACAAGCAATCTGTCTTGGTCTTTCTGAACAGATGTTACAGCATCAGGCTCACCTTAGGTCAAAGATTTCACCCAAAGAGCAGAAAATAGGAGCTTTTTTGTCCTGAAAATTGTCTTTAACCGCAAATATTTCTGGGTAAAAAAAATGCACCTGGCGTAGAATCAAACCTGTAACATTTGGATCTGAGGTTGGGAAAAAGACGCCCAATCATGTGTCATCATGAGACATTTGGTGGTTTATGGTAATTGTATGGTTATTTGTGTTTTGTGCTGCTTTTGTGAATGTGTTCCTGTAGAGGTGTGTGTTTGGTGCAACCAGTTTGGTGTATTTTGTTTGGAGCATTTAGACAATAGCCAGCTGAAGAACAAACAGTGCAGAATGGTGTAGACGATCAGTGGTTCATGTGGTTTACGCTTATCCCTACAAAAAACAAGGGTTACAGAGAAAAGGGATACAAAAAGTTAAGACATTTTAATGATTAAAGGTTTATAGATCACCTTTGGAATAAAAAAAAAAGGGTTTGTAGTGTCATACGTTTGACACCCACACGATCAGGCACACCTTTACACTTGCCCTGTAGCAAAACCACATGCACCTGAAGACAGATTTCTTCTGGAGTTTATAGCACGTGTCCCGCACTATACGTTGTTTATTCCACCACTTCAGCACATCTCTGCCTTTTCATATCAACCTCAGTTTCTGTTTGTATATTTAGTGTGCTGCAACATGATTGAGAGCTTAATCCACACTGTTGCTGTAGCATGCAACTCTTTATCAGAGCCATCAGATGTGTAGTGGCATGCTGAGCTGACTGGTATTTTATTACGTAAATTCTATAGCTTGGATTCACAGATTTAATTGATGTTTTTTTTGTTTGTTAATTATCTCCCTGGCAGGTTATGGTATGTCATTTAACTGAAGCTGACTGCTCACAGAGAGGAGAGTCCTCTATTAAACAGAGCCACCTTTCTGAAAGCAAGTTAAACTTCCTCATAGTGATTGCATCCCTTTATTTTCTATTCACAGTGCGGTTACCATGATAAACAAATGCCTACTGTACGTAATGGAAACATTAACCCTGTCAGACCCTGTAATTTTTTTTTTTTTTTCACGTTAACGTATTTGCTCTGTGGGAGTTGACAGGTGTGGCCATTGTCGACACCTTAGGAAGTGAGTCATCAGTGCCAAACATACCAGTGTCAGCTTTAGGATTGTCAAATTGTTTGAAAAGAACAAAATATATGTTTCTTTCATCAGGTTCAAGTTATAAATGAATACATGAAATCTACATCCATTTGAGATCACACAGTGTTAAGTTGACCCTTAGCAAAAAGTAGTTTATTCAAGTGTACAAGTATACTCATTTTATACTAAAACTGAGGCGGCATACTTGAAAGTGTACTTTTGTACTGTAAACTTAAAATGACCTTATAAAGTATACTTCAATAAACTAAAATTTGGACTGGAAGTAGGCCTATATACTTAGTACACTAGGAGTATAGATGACGAGTGTACTTGTTGTATACTTTAAAGTGTACTTTTATAAACTTAAAATGACCTATATAGTATACTTTTATAAAATGTTCCAATTTAGTCCGAAGAAGTATTAAATTAGTATACTTTCTAGTATGTTTGTGGGCTACATGGTTCATACTTGCTATACTTATACTTATACTCAAGCATATTTAATAAAATGAACTTCAAGTATACTACTTTTTGCTAAGGGGATATTATGACCGATCAGTGTACTTTTTGTCAAGTCAAGACATGAAACATGAAAATAATCAAAACTTACTGATTCAGAATGAACTGGTCATGGGTTTACTGTAGCAGCTGCCTGTTGTAATGCTCTGGCTTATCGCTGTGTTTCATTCAGTGCAAATGCATGAACAGCAAAATGTAGCAAAGCGTCACAAGTATAAACTGTCACTGTCAAATCTATGATATTATTGGATGCATGAGTAACATTTATCTGTTGGAGCTGATTTATATTTAGATTAACACAAAATAAATCACATACAGGTCAGGAGTTTCTTTTCTCTTTTTTCATATTTGATCATCACATTGTTTTTTGAATTAATGAATCTGGAGCTAATCAGAAATATTATGACCAAAGAAATTATTTATGATTTTTTTTTTAAGACGTTGCCAAGCTTGTTTTTGTGAAGAAAAAAAACAACCTGAAATGTAACTATACTGGTGAAAGATGAAAATGTAAAGGGAGCACTTCTTTCAGAAAGGTGGTGAGGTTGAAGAATAAAGTTGTATAAAATGGAAGGTTCTTGTGTCTTCATCCTGCATCTGGTGGGAGGACACATGTTCTTTCCTTTGACCACTGATTGTTCGCCATCTTGAATTGCTTATACACAACAGCTGTAATCCAGTGATGTGGGGAAACAATGTGCCACACTGAACATCTACACAGTGTTTGCATGGAGGAGCTAGTTGTAATTAAGGGTCATAAAGACTTCTTCCACAAAATGATGTGTCCTGTCCTGGATGGTCACCGCGTTCTGGTCTAGACGGGTTTTGAATCACTCTGTGTGACTCATTAATGAACTGGATCCTGGAGTCATGGTTTCGTATGTGGACCAAGTCACAGTTCTGGTAAACTGGGACTTCACAGTTTGGTTCATGGGCGTCGCCTATAGAGAAAGTGTGTGTGAACAGTGAACAGTCTTTCTACAATAAAACTGATTTTTTGGACTAAAACAATATGTTGGGGCTGATATCTGTGATAACTTACACCATTTCTACACCTAGGACAAAAAATTTAATGACATTAAAAGGGTGGAGGAGAAACTTATGAAAGTTCAGAATTGATTTGCTCATTCATCAGTTCTCATCGGAAACAGTGTCCCACTTTAAATCAGGCCAATAGAATTCCTAGTCAGTGCCCAAAGGTGCAGGAGGAAGCCGCGCCGCGCCGCGCCGCTCCGCGCCGCAGCTGGCCAGCCAACCCTCCAAACACACCTCCTGCGCTGTAAAGCGCGATAGTCATCCAGAGACAGAAGTGGGCGGTGGAAAGCAGACTTTATCTCCTCCACCCTCAGCCTACTTTTATTCTGCTGACGCGCTGATGCCAAGACACATGGATCTAGGACAACGGCCGAGGGAGAGCTGGATCAGAGAGTTCCTGGGGGGACGCAGCTCAACAGGTAGAAGTGATGGTAAAGCTGTGGGGCAGAGGCAGAGGCAGGGAGCTGGAGGGCAGCCCCGCTGTCTTATCATCACTCAGGGTGTCTCTCGGTGCTTGTGCATGTTGGCCCAGCTGGAAGGTGAAGCCCTGTTTGTGAGGCCACACCTGCGCTGCCCTCTTTCTTTCTTTTGTCTTTTTTTTCCATGTCTGACTATTGAGGCTTTTCCGTTTGGAACCGTATAGGCTACACCTGATCATCACAGTGCGTGTTTTTGAACTTGGTGTAAACGCATCCAAGCGCAAACCTCTTGGATCAACGTGGATTTATTTGGCTCGATTCCAAACCAGTCCACGTTGTGTGCATCAGTGTTTTTTTTTATCCTTGGCTCTGGAGTTGGACCACTGGATGAATTCATGGAAAACACCAAAACATCCGCGTTAGAACATGGGTCCAGGAAGGAAGGCAAGATGTTGGCATAGCTGTTGAGTTGAAAGCCCTGCTATGCCATCAAATTGTCATCTTTCTCCCCCCTTCGCTGCAACATCCCTCCAGATATTCTCTAATTCACCATGGATGTAACTGGGCCTGTATGGTTTCTGATTTGTTTTAATAGCTAATAGCCTTTTTTTTTTCTTTTTTAATTGTTTTGTTTGTTTTTTGCTTGAGAGTTGGTCATTTTAAACCATGCATGTGTATGAATAAGTTTAAAAATGCAGGTCAATATTAAAAATAAACAAACAACAACAACAACAAAAACACTTTGCTTATGTGTGAGAAACCTGTGTATTTTACAAATGCACCATGTATTTAGTGTGTGTGTTTTATGACAATATTTGACACTCATTTTCCTATTGCAGTTGAATTACAGATAGCTATGATAGCTACTGTTATCATGTTATAGGCTAACATTGTGCTATCTATGTCTTTACTCCTAAAGAATTGAATTGCATTTCCAGTAAAATGTGATGCCACAGCTTATTCATTTCATAGGTTAGGTTACTGCCCAGCCCTGTTTTCACACAGAAACTTGTTTCAGCACACAAATGTCAAATGTTGCCATGAGCATAATGATTACAAGGTGAGGCAAACTGACAACATGGAGACTATAGAAGTCTATCTATCTATCTATCTATCTATCTATCTATCTATCTATCTATCTATCTATCTATCTATCTATCTATCTATCTATCTATCTATCTATCTATCTATCTATCTATCTATCTATCTATCTATCTATCTACTGTATTTAGCTATTTGTGGGATATATGTATTTCATTTCATTGTTGGTCTGTTTTTATTCCGCTATTTTACTATTTACAATAACCAAAAAACTTTTGCGCTACATTCAATGGGCCGTGTGTGTGTGTGTGTGTGTGTGTGTGTGTGTGTGTGTGTGTGTGTGTGTGTGTGTGTGTGTGTGTGTGTGTGTGTGTGTGTGTGGTTGGTTGGTTGTGTGTCACTTCCTTATAGGTTATTCACTCTATAGATGCAGCTACTATATCTGCACCACTCTGGCCTTTGCCCCTGCAGCTACTATGGAAGTGTTTTATTGTTGCATACTGTAAAACCTGCATGTAATGAAGTGTTGCTGCAAATAAATAAGATTTAAAATCTGGAATGAAAGGAGTGACTTGTCAAATTATTTCCAAAGACCTAAATATTGTAGGCATATATGGATATATTTTAAATCAAATGTGAAATTGTATTTTTGTTCTCAAACCAATGTATTCACAAAACAAAAACTTTCAAAAAATATGAACCATGTTCTAGGTTTAAGCCTCTGTTTTTCCTTCACTCCTATGCTAATAGATCTTTAAAAAATAAATATATTAGAACATTTTCCATTTGGATTCTTTTGTTGTTGTGAAAAGTCAATATTACTGTAAAAAAAAAAAGAAAATCAACATCTCGCTTATGTAACAGAACAAGTCAAGATTTTTTGTTTGTTTTTTTTTTTTTAGCTTGAGACTAATATAATTATTTGTATTTTAATACATTTTTTTCTCCTTTTGTCAAGTTAAACTTTTTTGAAAACTGTAAACTGAGTTTTTCTGTTGAACTTGACGCTGGTCGGCTAGATTCTTCCGTGCCGCGCTTGACGTCACGTCATCAGCGCTCAGAAGTCATGTGACCACCTGACGTAGTGTGTTGGGTTTACAGCCTCTTCCTGCTCGTGCTCCTCCACTCTGTCTGCTCCTGCTTCCTCCTCCTCGTGTTTGTGCTCACAGTGTGGAGTCGGTCTGACGGTTGGAGGCACGAGCGCTTTAACGGAAAGGTAAGAGGACACACAGCTGCACGCGCCTCTTCCTCCCCGGTAAACTTTAGCTTAGCAGAGCTGCTAGGCTAGCTAGTTGTTTACATTGAGGAGGAGGCCTCTAGCCTCCTCAATGTAAACAAACAGAGCATGCTGCCTGCTGACCTCACACGGCAGCGTTTCATTTAGACTGGCTGTGGCTGGAAGGAAGTCCAGCATCGACGTTTCCTACACTTGTTTCTGTTTGACGCTCTGCTGCGAGGCAACAGACAGAAAACTGAAACTTGGCAGGTAACAGAACAACAAACTCAAGGATGGACCTTATGTTTGTTGTTTTGTTACCTGGCAAGTTTCTGACTAGGACAGGACCTCGTTCAGATCAAACATTACAGGTCTGCACACTGCAGTGCAGCACTGCATATAACACCAAGAGTTACACACAACACCCATGTGCAGGGAGTTAGATCAAATATATAGCTACTTTCATTAAAAAAAACCGTGCCTGGACACTAAAAAAAGGTAATTATTTATGTGATTACCATGTGGTTTTTGTTTTGTTTCTACTCTAATGATTTTGTTTGTTGTCTAAATATGAAATGTGCCATGTAAGCCCTTATAGGTTAACTGGTGCATGACACTTATTCAACAATTCAATTCATATAGGCTAGCTAGCTGTACATGTTTATTTCCCTACAGCCTGGTAGCTGGTAGGAGCATTAATGTTATGGACCCTGCATGCAAAAATGTGTGTCAGTACATGAGCCCAAACTACTGTTACTGTACATTACACACACACATGAATATACCTGTATATAAATCTCTACAACTCATGAAAGAGGAACACAAAGAGGACAAGAATATCTACATCAAAATAACAAATTCTCAATCGTGTCAGAGCCCCAGACAGTTATACAAACTCAACAAACCCACTGATACTTGGTCGTTCCTGCCTGTTATGTCATGTTGATGAATTCATACCCAGGCAAATAAATACATTTGTGGTTAAAGTTTTGGAGAATTATCAGCTGATGTAAGCAGGATTCTCTGTGTGTTTGACAGATGAACAGTGAAAACTTCACCCTGAGCGAGAAGATAGTGTCATCCTCCTACGTTCGTCAGGGGTGTCAGGCACGCCGCAGCCACGAGCAGCTCATCAGACACTTACTGGAGCAGGTAAAAGTAAACCGCTGAGCTGACGTCAGGCTACCTCAGGGTCACTGCAGACACGTCCACATCTGACTGTTCTGTTCTGTGTGTTGCAGGGCAAGTGTCCAGAGGAGGGCTGGAGCGAGAGCACCATCGAGCTCTTCCTGAACGAGCTGGCCGTGATGGACAGCAACAACTTCCTCGGCAACTGTGGCGTGGGGGAGAGGGAAGGCAGAGTGGCGTCCAGTCTTGTGGCAAGACGACATTACAGGTTCATGTCTGCTATCGGCTTGATTATTTTCCTTCATTCAAAATGTTTTTGGTTTTTATTTTATTTTTTATTTTACAGACACACGAGGTGTGAACAGTAAACAATAACAACAGCTTGGGAGTATGACTGGTGGTTTTAAATAATAATAAAAAGAATAATCATAGAAATAAAGAGACAAGATTACATAATAAACAAAACACTATTATGAACAAAGACAATGAAAAAGATGACAAAGTTGGTATTAATCTGATAAAGTAAACAAAATATAGTAATTAAGTATTTGGGTAGTTTATTTCCCATGGCAACAAAAGTTTCAGCTTTGTGACTCACTGACATGTATTCAGAAGTGTTGGCCATACAAACATCAGAAGTCAAACTCTAAGAAGTTGTTTAACAGTTCCTGTTTTGACATCCAGCTGTTTTGTGTAGGCTGATCCATGGTATAGGACGATCAGGTGACATCGCTGCTATTCAGCCCAAAGCTGCAGGATCCAGTCTCCTCAACAAGCTGACCAACTCGGTGGTGTTGGACATCTTAAAGCTCACAGGTGTGTATGTTGCACCAGACAAACAGAGAGTCATCATATGAGACAAAAATGAATATCAAAAACACAGGAGGAGACACATTTCAATATTTTTTTCCTCTGGGCAACAGGTGTGCGGAGTGTGGCGAGCTGCTTTGTAGTTCCCATGGCAACGGGAATGAGCTTGACTCTGTGCTTCCTGACCCTTCGTCATCGGAGGCCCAAGGCTCGCTACATAATTTGGCCTCGCATCGACCAGAAGTCCTGTTTCAAAGCCATGATCACAGCAGGTGACGATGTGACTTTAACACCCACTGTCATGCTCATGTAGCCTCATCTTACGTCCTGTTCACAGGCCGGACTGGTGCCGGGAATATGGCGGCACATTGGGCTTCATTATGAGGTGAAAATTGCACCTGTTTTCCTCAGGCTTTGAACCAGTGGTGGTGGAGAACGTTCTCGAAGGCGACGAGCTGCGGACTGATCTGGAAGCAGTAGAGCGCAAGATGGAGGAGCTGGGAGCCGAGAACATCCTGTGCGTTCATTCAACAACGTCCTGCTTTGCCCCACGAGTCCCTGACAGGTCAGGTGTCACAGCGGGATCACAAATGTTTTAAAGCAAGTATTTTAAATAATGTACACATTTAAATTTGACCATTCCTAACAGTCCAGTGTCTTCTATTGCAGGCTTGAGGAACTGGCCACACTATGTGCCAAATATGATATTCCACACATAGTAAACAATGCATACGGCGTACAGTCATCTAAATGCATGCATCTCATACAGCAGGTACGTACCACTCATCACCAATCCATCTCTGAATGTCTTTTTTTACGTAATGTGAAGCACTCTGTGTACACGTACTATGAAGGGGGCTATATAAATAAAGTTTTACCTACTTACTATCTCTCCTTTATGTTTTTAAGCAGATGTGTTTAACTTGAAATGTAATTGAATGCAGCATGTTTAACAGGACCCCACCTCTAAATATAACTAACAAATACTTCATGTACATTATCATCAGGGGGCTCGTGTTGGAAGAATCGACGCTTTTGTACAGAGCCTGGACAAGAACTTCATGGTGCCAGTAGGTGGCGCCATAATCGCAGGTTTTGACGAGGCCTTCATCCAAGAGATCAGCAAGATGTACCCAGGTGAGTGTGTGTGTGTGTGTGTGTGTGCTTGTGTTTGTGCTCACATTTTTGCATTTCATTAGATTATTATGTGTGAAACATCTTGATTTAATTGGCTTCACTCACACATATGTCTCTTAATGACCAGATTGAACAATTCAACTTTAACATTAAAGTTTTACAATGTTGTGAATTTTGGGGGCTAGGAATTAACAAATTATGTGAATGTAGTATTTATTTTAGTATTTATTGAATTTCAGTGTCATTATGATGTACAGTATAGATCCCAGCAATGCTACTAGAAGGCTTTCTATGCCTTGAGGGTTATAAATAATTACCTCTATTGATCAGAGTTTCAATTTGTACTAATACACATTAAATTGTGCTTGTATGTTTTATCGTCTAAAATGAAAATTCTGGCATAAAGAAGGAGCTGCTGATATTCTACATTTCACTCATCATCAACAAATATGTGTCAGTCCTCTCTGTCCTCAGCAGCATCACACAGGGCAGCAGTGTGGCTCACTGATGTCATTTTAAATGTTTTTGGACGCCGCTGGAGCTCAGTGGCACAAGGGAATACACTGTATCAGACTGAGGCTCTGATGACAACAAATAAGAAATATAGAATAGCATAACTATTGTGCTTTAGATCATTAAATAGATCTGTTTGCTCAAAGAAGGAGTAAACAAAAAGAAGAGTCTAATGCCAGCTTTTGACTCATTCGGATTCTCAGTGCTACAGATGCACTTTTGTCAGTCCTGAGGTATTGAAATTCAACACCCAGCTGTAACTATCGCCCATGACTATACAATTTCTTTCTTTTTTTTTGTCAGCCAGAGTCTTACACAGTCAGAGAAAAGTGATACCTGGTCAACCATATCCATCTTCACAGCCATCATTCTTATTTTATTGTTGTAAAATAAAGTGAATGTGGGATTTTTGAACCTGTAAATAATTAGGTTTGCACATGTTTACTTCCTGTTACTGCTCGTCAAAGTCACTTCTTGACCTTCTGCACCCAGGGCGGGCGTCGGCCTCACCTTCGCTTGACGTCCTTATCACCCTTCTCACCCTGGGAGCCAGTGGCTATAAGAAACTTCTGTCAGAAAGAAAGGTGAGAACACACACACACACACACACGTCTCTTAAAGGGATACGCCAACATTTTTTTTTTCGTGTCTTGCCTCACTCCTGAGTCCATGACCGGCAGATAGACGCCATCCTTTCCACTGTGCGTGCAGTAACAAGGGAGATGGAGCCGTATCGCCTGTAATTAGCTTAGCTCAAACGCTGGAAGTGAATGGGTAGTGTTAGCCTGCCTCCACCTAAAGTCATCAGAGAAGCTCTTCAGCAACTCTAAACGGACCAATCTTCATCAGAGCTGACAAAACTCTCCGGTAAGGTATCTTGAGCTGTCAAATGCAGGTAACGGGACGAGATTGGTCAAAACGGAGGGTTCAAGCAAAGACGGTTTATTTTGGTTCAAGCTAGCTACATCGAGGGTAGGTTAGCTTCCTATTTAAAGTAAAGTAGTAGTAGCAGTAAAAGCACTTCTGTATGTAAAGGGCCACAGGTGTTTTATTTTGTGAAAGTAACCGGAAGTGCGTTGGTCACAACGGCTAGCTTGAGTAGCGCCGAATTGTAAACAGTTGGTATTTAGACAAATTAACAGCACACTGCTGATCTAAACGGCTACTTTCTCGCCTAAATATGTTTGAAATGTTGATAAAGTGATATATTTACAGAGTTTAGAGCTAAAATGAAATCAGCTTCTGACTGCAGATTTCGGCTCAGGTAGGAGGCAGGCTAACACTACCCATACACTACACTTTCAGCATTTGAGCTAAGCTAATTACGGGCTCTATCTCCCTTGTTACTGCACGCACAGTGGAAAGCATGATGTCTGTCTGCTGGTCATGGACTTGGGAGTGAGGCAAGACACGAAAAAAAAATCTTGGCGTATCACTTTAATAAGGCTAAATACATATAAATAAATAAATAAACAAATAATAGTATAGTGGGACAGGTACTTGAGGTAGAGTGTGATAACTACTGGATCCTCTCACATGTTTTGATTGGAATAATGTAGATGATATAAAAACACTGCGGCAATGTCAGTCATGCAATATAGGATCATTCTGAATATGTCTCTGTGCATGCTGTGTCAACATCACTCCTCTGAAGACGGCAAAGAACAGCTTATATAAGTTGGATTGAATTGCAGGATCACATGTTATGACTGTGTGTGTGTGTGTGGAGCTCTGCTTTACCTGCAGTCTAACGGAAGATGAGTGAGACTTTCAGCCTGAACAAGCACTGAGCTCCGTCGAGGGAGGAGTATGCTATAGCAAGATAAAATTGATCCAGAAGTTTCAGAAAACATCCCCTGGTGGCTCCGTGCTTTAAAGCAGAGTTGCTCACAATGCAGCATCTCCTTCTTTAAACGGGAGGCACTGCAGCATTCTCACACCTCCGGACTGCTGTGCCATAAATGTACTGTAAATGTACCAGGCTATATCTCGTTCCTCGTGATGCTCAGTCCTCTGGAAAAACTGAGAAAGAAGTGACTTTCTTTTGGGAAGATATGTTTTTTTGGCAAATAGAAATGTATAGAAATCACAAATTAGACAGAACCTGCAGTGCTCAGGTCTAAAAATGACATTCATACAGGATACAATACAGGATACAATACCCCATAGGGCTGCCTGTGTAAAATTGACTCCATAGCCGAATTATACAGCTAAGAAACTCCTCCGGCCTCTCACATGACCCGGCTCCATCAAGGCTTATTGATTTCTCTTAGTCCACATTATGCATAATTAATGTGCAGGACCTGTTTTTTCCATAGCGTGTGGAGAACTGAGTGATTTCCTCACGTCCCTCCTGGGGTCAAAAGCTCATGAATAATTCAAACATTTCATCTGCAGAGGTTCATTTACAGCCTCATGTAAGCATTTTCAAAAATGTCTGGATGTCGAAAGGAGCCAACAGATGATGTGTGCTTTTTGCCACACACGCACTTATTGTCTGCAGAGTCGTAGCCACGCACACCCTCCCCGCCACTTGCACCCCTCCTCTAAGGATGAGAAAGTCGTCCATTGTTATTAGAGAACAACGGACAGACTTGGTGACACTTGACATCATTGAAAGGCTGTTTGTGTTTGAGAAAATATTTTCCTTCTTGATGCTTTCAAATTAGGAACGTATGAGTCAGCAGAGTACGCAAACACACGCACACACACACACACATCCCCAGTGTTGCAGAGAGCACAGCCTTCTAATGTGCGACGCTTCACTGGGGAATCTGGCGCCAGTAGCAAGCAACAAAGACCCTGTGATTTGTTGTTGTGCAGCCTTCCCCTCCCTCCCTGCCTGGTCTGTGTTCAAAACTCCATCGTGTCCTTCCACACACCGCTTTGATACGCCGCGCTAAAACACGCCATGTCAGCATATCTTCAAACATGTGGACGCTGGAAATCTGAGGGTAAAATGATGTGCTCCTCCTCTCCTGCCTCTGTTATTGATCTCAGAAGTGAGCACAGATCCAGAGGCCAGAGGTGGAGAGGAGGTTTGGTGGGAAACGAGGTGGGGGGGGGTTGTGGGTTTGGACATGGTCCGGCCTGCTTGCGGGTAGATTTGCTTGATTAGCAATAAATCCAAGGCTGCCGCTGCTAAAATAAGGCTGTGGCAGTGTGTGAAAGCAGCATTGTGCTACTATTTATAGATCTCTTGTGCAGCCCTTGCTCCCTCTTGTTCTGTCTCTTCATGTGTTTTTCTTTTTTTCCGTCTGCTTGGCCTGCAGGAGATTTATTTGTTCCTGGCTCAGGAGTTGAAGGGTCTGGCCTCTGCACACGGGGAGAGACTGCTTCACACCCCACATAACCCCATTTCACTAGGTAAGATCCCTGTGCTGCTGCTGCTGCTACACACCAGACTGTAGACTTTGTCCATATATTTAGATTTTAGAGCAGTTAGATAAAATGCACAATATATACATTTCTTTCTCTTTTTTTATTGAGACATTTTTTTCTTTTCCAAACAGAAACCAAACAAATATGACACTTACATAATCATTACAAAACAATACATTTCTGTCGCCTGGTTTGTCTGAATCAGAAAAGCATTACAAGATGAAACTTGGTGATATTAAAGTAGTGTTGAATGATGGAAGTTTTTTGTGGGTGGAACTGAATTATCAGACTTCCAATCCTCCAAAAATAAATGGACCATGTGATTAAAACCAGTAAAAACACTGAAAGAAGCAGTTTTGCTATAAGACTCAGTGTTTCTCTAATGCTGTTGAGTGGATGCAGGACGTGTGGGAAACGCTATGACTGGGTCTGGGATGTCGCAATGACTTGTTTTCACAATTAATTGTGTATGAACCATGCGACAGATTAGTTGAAATGCAAAGATACTGGTCCATTTACCTAAAGGTTTGAAACTGTAGTTTATTTAAAATATTTTATTAGTAATGTATATTTTGAATATATTTGATTTTACACATTAATAATGTTGTGAAATTAATTAATGCATAGTAATCGTGATAATCGTAATTCCGTGAATATTTCTCTGACAGTAATCGTACCAAAAAAACAAAAAAACATCCCTAGCTGTGAGCTGAGCTGTTGTAACATTTGCTCAGCTTGTTTCTCTGATAAAAGATCCAGACATCAACAACTAAAATCTGGGCAAAGAAATGTATTGTGGAAATGTGGCTACAGACTGGATAGAGTCAGTTTTGACCACGTCTGGTAGGAAACTGAGAAGAATACACGTGGGAAAAGTGGAAATGACTCGATTGGTGTGGTTAAAATGAATGAGCACAGGCTACATATTCAGCTGGATTAAATGTGCGTGTTGGGTGTGGCATCTCTTTCTTCCAGCCATGTCTCTGGATGGTCTCCAGGCTGACAACGACAAGGCAGTGACTCAGCTGGGCTCCATGTTGTTC
This sequence comes from Decapterus maruadsi, assembly GCA_030347415.2. Lineage (NCBI taxonomy): Eukaryota > Metazoa > Chordata > Actinopteri > Carangiformes > Carangidae > Decapterus > Decapterus maruadsi. The sequence continues at coordinate 20,153,568 of CM064898.1, forward strand.
ACCCGCCAAGTGTCAGGAGCCAGGTATGAAAACTTGAAAAGGGCATGGCCACGTTTGGCCTGCAAATGGAAAAAAACAGGGGGAGGGGAGGGAGAACAAGAGCGTGCGTGTCTGTGTGTTGTGGTCAGAAACAAAGCTTGGAAAGACACAGAGTGAACTGCTGCGCCACTCAAGTCAAAAATAGGGTTTGTTAGTGTCCTCAAAAACAAGGGGATGAGCCGTGTGCTGCCAGTGGACATCAGCAATCAGGCAGATGGATCTGCTGAATATGGTGGAACAGAAACTACTTTAGATGATTAGTCAGCCCATTCTATCAGGGCTACCTCCTAATTTAACAGGATTTTTCCATTAGCATCCACCGAGCAATGTTGTCTCCACAGCAGGAACTCTAATGCAGCACCGGCGGCCATGTTTGAGCTCCTATCCCACCTCTAGTGTTTTTTGTTTTTTTTCTCAGCTGTTCGCAGGGGGATTTATCAGTTCTTCATTGTTGCCTCATGCCTCAGTCTGTCATGGCTGCATAAATACCAAATATCAAGTTGAGGGTCATTTCCTTCCCTCTGTTTTTCCCGCAGTAGCTTCTGACCAAGCATGAGAGCCGATCTAAATATTTAAAATATCCAGAATAAATGATTTATTTGGGTCATTCTGTCATGATTGTTTGGTGATTTGAATGCACCCGTGGCTAAGTTGCATAACAAACGCATCAAGGAGCTGGCCTCCACTCTTCCACCTTCCTCCCTTTTGCTTTCTTTCAAATTAGCTTTTTTTTTTTTTTTTTCCAAGGTCGGAGCGTTAGTGCCTGCTAAAGTCTTTTATCCCCGTATCTCTGCAGCATACCAAATGGGAGGCATTGACTTCTAAACTTTATGCTTCAATGACACACATTAATCTTCATATTTACACTTTCATTAAGTTAAGTATCCTCAACTGAGAATGCAGTGAGGGTGGGGCAGTTTCTCACATCAGCTGTCAGCTGTTCTCTTATCCTAGAAAAACAGATGAACAAAGATCTGCATCTTATTCCAATGCATGTTTCCCACATATACTGTACATAGTGGCCAGCAATTTATTTCACATTTAAGTGAGTCAAACTACTAGTCGAACTACAGTTTAAAAGTTTACTAGTCTTTACCTCCAAATCTGATTTAGGAAGGAATTGAAGGAAGTGACTGAATGGAGCCTCCCTCTTGTCCTTCCTTCCTCTTCCTTTCTAAGTGTTTGGCAGATCTGTCACATACTGATGGCCTTTGATGCTGCTGCAATCAATAATGAATACTTACAGTGGATACCATGGCCATCTGTATATGAAAGGGGTTTCTCATAAGCGATGAACCCACAGAGATTTATCACTCGACTCTGCGACTCTCCAGAGCTTTGAGTTTTCCAGCCCAACCTGCTACTGCTGCTGTGCTGTCAGGCAACAGGTAGCTGACAAAAAAACAACCATCAACAGACAGCGTTCGCTGGTAGTGGAGCGTTTAGCAACTAAAGACACAGATATGTCCCTCAGGAGTTGGTGGAGACCAAAACGGAGCTAGAAGGTGAGCGAATGTTGTAAAAACTGATGAGATGATGATGTGTCATTGTTGTTTTGTTGTTGCCACTAAGTGGCCCAACATTAGTTACTGAAGGTTTAATTTTTCACATTCATCAAATGGTATTAATTTGTCATAAACCATACATTGTATTGCAGCATTTACAGTAGCATCATCTGATAATTCTTGTTTGGGTAAATTGTATTGAAAGTGGCATTTTCTGAAATAAGGAGTAAATTCAATATTGCTCATTTTGCTATTTCATATTGAGTAATAGAAATATTAAGGTCATTTGACTCCCCTGGTGAATATTCATACAACTTTGTCTTTTAATTAAATAAGCACTTAAAGTGTAATGGTACTATTTGTTGGTCATTTCCTATGTTAATTGCTTTGGGTAGGTGATTTAAAAAAAAAGAAAGAATTATTCCAATTTTAAACAAATCTGTTCCCCAGTAGGTTCAATAATAATCCAACTGCATCGTTCTTGTTTTTCATCCATGCCTCTAGGGTAATACCGCTGGGCAAGGAGCAGACCATAAGCGGGCACACATTCCGTGGGTTTATGTCGCACTCGGAGGCGTACCCCACTCCCTACCTCAATGCTGCCTCCGCCGTGGGCATCACTCGGGAAGACGTCACGCTGTGCATCAAACGGCTGGACAAGTGCCTGAAGACTCTGAAGAAAGAATTAAAAGTGGCGAACAGTAGCTCCTCAGTGCCTCCAACCAACCAGGAGGACACTGCAGGAGAGTGACACTACTAAAATAAGAACATCTCAACAGCCTCAAGTGCACAAAGTGGTCTCTACTTCCCTCTGCTGCCTGCGCTTACAGTACTTCTTACCTGACACAAACTGGCTGTGTATGTGTGTGTGTTGTGAATGGCACTTGCTGATGGATCGTCAATCCAGACACTGTAATAAGGTCAAAGACACGAGTTCACCTCCGACAGCTGGCGATGAAACTGCGTGCAGGTGTTCATTACAAACAAAAACGACACGAGCTGATGTCACTGATTAATTCCCTCCTCTGAGCAGGTGCGCTAATTAGTAGATATTCTAAGGACATAATGTGCATACAAATGCATCCAGGGAGCATGTGGCTATATGGCACTGATATAAAGTTAGACCAAAACATCTGTAAAAATGCAGAATAGTTGCACTCGAAATGTGGCTCTGTCATTTAAAGTCTTGATTTCATGAATGTATGTGTTGATTAAAGCCATCTAAAGTCCCCTCATTGCAGTAGTTGGCTGAAATATTCAGTATCTAACTCCTTCAGTTTAAAATAAACTGAGATGCCACTGTGTACGTACTTTATCTGTGTTCTCTGGTGGGAATACATTCCGCTTTTCCAACTGCAGTACGTGGTTCTTTGTCTTCTGTTGTGTATTGTAATGCGATACAACCACCATTGAGTTCTTAACTCCATCTGGACCCTGTGTATTGCATTAGTATGGTATTGGACTTGTTTATTTTCAGCCTTGGGATCACATAGTAAGTAACAGATAATCAATGAGAGTACACTAAACATAGAGCTCCATTGTATGGAGTGAATGAAATGAGGTTGTGTGTAACATTAATAATTTAAAAGACATGTAATTCATTGTATTTTGCATTTAACAATCAGGGAAATCTCCATGTGCACATTTCAGACTTGTTTTTTTCTTTAAACACATCCTCTGTCTTCCTCCTGCTGCTCTCCAGTCTCAGTCATTAGGAAGCAGGGTAGGTAGTGCCCCGAGGCACAAAAATAGACTCCTACTAAAGCCTCTCTGACTGATGACTAATCTATATCTCGATACTGCACTGTCCAAGTTCTCTCTGTGCCGTCCCCTTCATCTGCTGCATCTTATCAAGGCTGATTGCTCTTTGAAATGTTTTGGCATGTGATGTTGCTGCTTCCACTGCTGCATGTTTGCTGCTGAAACAGTCATGTATGTAGCAGAACTGGAAGTACAGACTCTCGTAGTCGCTGCACCTGTGCCTGGCCCATGGGTGCTATAGTGTGACAGTGTATTCAATCAGCGCATGATGGTTTTTCAACTGTAATTAGTCATGCAGGTTGGAATACACGTGCAGCAACAGCAACAGCAGAGCCAGTCTGCCCGGCAGCCTCTGAAAGTGGGCTGGTGTCAGATAAGGCTGCTGTATCAGCACACTTTGACTGTTCCCAAGCTGTACTCAGCCGCTACCAGAATATTCACTGCACACAGTGTTTGTTTTTTTGTCTATAATAGAGCTGGTACAGTGCAGCTCTCTAAAGGGGGTGGCTCTCACTAAAGAGCTTAAATGCTGGTTTCTATTGAGGAGCTCCCTCTTAATATACAGACTTGCTGTTTTAATATCATTAAAACAGGGTTCCCCAATTCCGGTCCTCGAGGGCGACTGCCTTGCATGTTTTAGAAGTTTCCTGCTACAACACACCTGATTCAAATGATCAGCTCGTCATCAAGCTCTGCAGTGGCCTGATAACGAGCCACTCATTTGAATCAGGTGTGTTGTTGTAGCAGGAAACTTCTAAAACATGCAAGGCAGTGGCCCTCGAGGACCGGAATTGGGGATGGATGCATTAAAACATCAGTTGCTCCTTCATCTCTCTTCTCTCTTCATGCTTCATACCCTGTCACCCATTTTCATATTTTTTTTCTCTTTTGCTGATTTAGTATAGATTCTGTGAGGATGGAGAGTCAGGCCTGCTGTTCTGTGCTGGACAATTATAAAGAATCCCTCTCTATTAATCAAATCTGCTGCAGCGTGTAAATCAGAAAAAACCCACCACTGAGAAACTTATACAAGACATTGCATTGTGTTTTTTTCCTGCTTAATCAGAAAGTCAAAGTGTTTTCTCAATGTCTTAATTGTTAAAGTTTTTAGCAGTCTCTTGTTTACCTGAAATGATTATTTACTGTCACGCCTCCTCACCAGAGTATAGACGCCTTTAAAAATATTCCTCCTGAATCTGCACTTCACACACTCAATCATAAGTCCAAGTACCCCGGGGATGTTGCTGCTTGACAAATGGGCCTTCGCTCGGGGGCTCTCAGCAGCTGCCAGGTAAAGTTCAGTGGTGATGAAGTGCGAGTGGCACAAACGGGGCCACCAATGAGCAGCCTGCTCCCAAAAAGATCAGTGTACCAAAACTATCTATTGCCAACAGCAAGGCTGCAAAGTCGCCTTTTGTAACTGGAATAACAAAACCTCTAAGAACCTCTTTGTCCCGCCTGTTCCCCACTATTCATTCCTTTTGAAAAATGTTCAAATGTGTTTTTTTTTGCCTTGAACTCATTTTTTTTGTGTTTAAAATTTCCAAGTGCAAGTTACATCCCAGATTAACCACAAATCAATATGTCAACAAGATATAACAAGAAATACAGTAGATGGAAGAATTGTCTTGAAGACAAAGAAAATGGAAAAAACTGGGAAATATCACACCACACTGATGAGATGCATGGAAACAATCAATGCCAGCCTTCTTCTCGGTGGCTGAACCCCTGATCTAATAAGTAGGCTACAATAAAATAAAACCTGCTCGTTCATTTAAAGGTATATTCAGATTTAATGAAAACTAAATTATTTTGTCTACAGCAGAATAATAATATGTCCAGGTTTCCACTTGAAGCAGTTTCTACCTTTTTTTTTGGCTGATTCAGTGTACTGTACTGTAGTACTGTGTGTATATATAGACTACATACTTTATGTAAGCACTGAGACTGCAGTTGTGTATAGTTGTAAAGGATATACCAGCAGAGCAGCCCTGCGTGGACCGGCTCAGAGACGCTGTCCATGGTGCTGCAGTTATGCGCCTCAGAGAGCCTCAGTATGGAGGAGGGGTGCAGGACTGTATATGAAAATTACCTATGTAGCTTATTATCAGGCGATTTGGCTCCAGCCGAGAGACTTTGATATTATATTCTATTTGATAATAAATCTCTGGATGTCAAAATGGTAACAGAATCTAAATGCGCGTATAACTGAGGTCACTTCATATGTCTATTTTCAAGCCTACAGATCCGCCGTATGCGCTACACGTGCTGATACATTGAAAAACATATCTGTAAATGCAACCTATGTTCGCTTGCATGCTTTGAGGCGCGTCACTGAAAGCATGTATGAAACATCCACGTTTGCACATCAGCAGCTTCATAATGCCTTGTTTACGTTTTCTTTTCTTTTTTTTTTTGGTTCGTCATGTGTGGTTGTTGGTTGTTTAACCAACAGTTAAACTGGAGCTGGAAGCTCTGGCTTTAATAAATAATGAAAGTGGACGGAGGGGAGCTGCAGCTGATTTGCTGATGTCAGGGAGCCAGTGCAGCATTTCATGGTGCAGGGTGGAAACGCGCGGTGCCATCTGCCTCGATCCGTGCTCTCAGCGAACCTCACACATGCGAGCCCGGCAAAGAAGATGCTGCCAACTCTCAAGATTTGGGCATTGCTTTTTGTGTCGCTGAGCTGCCTGTGTCAACCGGCTCATTTGAAGAAGGCTTTCCGATGTCCTTCAACATGCAGCTGTTCCAGGGAGTCTATCATTTGCGTCGGGTCCTCTTATGTCCCAAGGATATCCCCCAACGAGATCAATTCATTGTGAGTAAACCTCTCCTTACGTTTTTTTCTCACTGAATATATAGTTTAAAATGTATTTACGTTTAAAATACTGCAATATTGGCATTATTGGTTTCTGCTGCCCCTGGCTGTATGTCTCAATGCACCCCATCTTAATAACAGCTGAGATTGAAAGGCATTGCAGTCCTGCCTTCACCAGTTAATGACTTTACTGCATTTGATCTCCTGTGGTAGATTTCTGTTTATCATTTCTGCCTCTTCCTTTCAGGAGTATCGTCAATGGAACTTTCTCCGAGGTCAAAGAGGCTATGTTTTCTCACATGCCGTCTCTCCAGTTACTGTAAGGATACTTCATCTGCCTGTAGCACCTCTGTTTGATGAGATTTCATGGGCCACAGTTTACTTGTGGCATAGGTTCCTACCAAAACAAAAATGCAAGGACAGATTGAGTCCAAAACTTATTGCAAATATTGACATTGGAAGATAGAATGCACCTTTCAATGTGGGTGTTGAGATGACTGACACTTCAGAATGTGTACAGTCGTTTAAAGCTGTGATGCATGTACACACACACAAACACTACACCCCTAACCCTAACCACTTAAAAATTAGAAATAAATTACAGCTTTGGCAGTTCATAGCAGAAATTAACTTTGGCTTGTATGCTATTGAGGTGCATATCGCTGTGACTAACTCTATACAACACAGATACAGTGATGCACCCTTTGAGTCTGTCTAATGTGCGTTAAAGCGATTAGCTGGCAGGGCCTTTAAACAAAGTAGGCACTTAATAAATAGTAAAAATCAAGTTTTGAGAATCTGTGCAGTCCCATGCCATGGTGTACCTAACAGGCCGTCAGTCTGCTTTGTTTGATGGCAGCACAAACAAAGGCGTGGCAGATATAGAGCATTTAACCAATGGGATGACACACTTGATGAATTACATAGTGTTTTCCTGTGGGCTGTCTCTGTTGCACTTGAGCGGAGGGATGTGTTAGATCCACATCAGGCTTACTTCTTTTTGTGAATTTATGTTCTTAAAGGTGTTTTTATTGATATTTCCTTTAAAAAATGGGCTGAAATTGTCAAAGAATAATTGTGTGGTATTGTGACTTTGTGTCCAGTCTTGATTTCACGGGTGTCAGCATTAGTAACTACACCAAGAGCATTCAGAGTTGACTCATTCTTTGTCTACTGATTTTTCATCCTTAACAATAATACAATCTGAGAATTGTCAGTGTCATCTTATCTTTATTGTTCATTCCAGGCTTCTGAATTCAAACTCTCTAACAACTATAAGGGATGATGCATTCTCAGGCCTTCCACATCTGGAGTACCTGTAAGTTTTCATTACAAAGACATTGCAATAATTACATATCTTGCATAGATGCATGTGTGCTATTTAGGCTACTTCAAATCTGTTGCTGGGTAAAGTTGTACATTTACAAGTATAAGTCTGACATAACAGAACGGTTTACGGTGGGCATGAGGCTATGTGGTCGGATGTTGGTCTTTCAGACCGAGTGAGATAGGAAAGTATCGACTGTGCGCCCTCTAGTGGCTTCAGTTTTTCTTCATAGTAAAAAAGTCAACATTAAGTAATTTGTCAACATTGAGTTCAGGGAAAATATGCAATTCAGAAACTGTCAGAAACCGCACAAAATTAATCAGATTCAGAATGCATGATGTGACATTCACTATCCTCCCCATTGACAAAACAGGTGCTGACTGTGTTCATTATGTGTATGAGTACTTTTTTCATGTGTTTTTGGGAACAACACAATTGATAACTTGTATTACAAATTATAAATGATATCATGCATGATGGTATGATGCATTGTTTTAATTCACACACATGCTGCAGATGAACATACTAAAGACTGCTCAAAAATTCATTGTATTTTCTTTTTCTTATCCTGCACAGGTTCATTGAGAGTAATAAACTAGAGACCCCGTCCAGATACGCCTTCAGAGGACTCAGGGACTTGACTCACTTGTATGTTTCAAAGACTGCTGAATACAATATTTACTGTTCATATGATACTATTACTACAAGCAATTCTGACACATGCTATACAAAAGAATGATATGATGTTTGTATGTTAATTATCCAGATATTTTAATATGACTGACTTCTGCACATTATTTCTAAACCTTGTCCTTGCCCATTGACTTGAGAAGGAATGATCATTTTCTTACATGGATAGTTTTGGTTGTATTGATTTTTTGCTGCTGTTCCTAGATCTTTGGCAAACAACAACATCAAAGCCTTGCCTAGAGATCTCTTCATTGACCTGGACTCATTGATAGAGCTGTAAGTTTGTCTCTCAGTTATGTAATATAAGATGTATAGAATAATGTCCTGTATTGTCAAAAATTTGTGCTGTGTCAATGTGTAACTTTCCTTTCTCTTCCTTTTATTCTCCTTCACTTGCTTAGGCTACTTTGTTTCTCAGCAATAACATACAGTTCTGTCCTTGCACAGGGACCTGCGAGGCAATGCTTTTGAGTGTGACTGCCGTTCCAAGTGGCTGATGACGTGGCTGAAGAACACCAATGCCACAGTGTCAGATGTCATGTGTGTTGGACCAGAGGACATGAAGGACAAGCGCCTCAATGATATGAACAGCCTGCACAATGAGTGCATCTCAACGGGTGAGAAACACTTGAGCCAACTGGCCTTGTCCTTAGCCTTTCTGGCATCAGTATCAGCCAACTTACCCCTGACTTGCATAATATGCAGTATGCAGAAAGGACAGAAGTGTTCTTTTCCCTGTTTGCCCTTTTCACATTGCCAACGTTGCTTTCATTACCAAGTGAATTTATTTATTTTTATTCTGAATGCTTCTTTTCACAGATTTTGTCCTCCATCAGTCTGTGGCATCCGAGTCTCTGTCTGTTGACACATTCAGTTATAAGAATGATGTCTATGTGACTATTGCTGCTCCCAGCATAGAGAGCTGCATGGTTTTCCAATGGGACCACATAGAAATGAACTTCAGGACTTATGATAATATCACAGGTACGTCAGTGCCTTAACAACCTCCCAGAACATACTCAAGCTTGACACTCATGTTGTCAATCTAATGTATTTCATTGTTGCTGCCTTTTTAGGTCAGTCCATAGTTGGGTGCAAGTCGGTTGTGATCCAGGACCAGGTGTTTGTCATCGTGGCTCAGCTATTTGGTGGTTCCCACATCTACAGGTTTGATGAGGACCAAAGTAGATTCAGCAAGTTCCAGGACATTGAGGTGTCCAGGATCTCCAAGCCCAACGACATTGAGGCTTTCCAGATTGGCACTGACTGGTTCTTTGTGATTGCTGACAGCTCAAAAGCAGGCCTGTCCACACTCTACAAATGGAACGATAAGGGTTTTTATACCTACCAGTCACTGCACGAGTGGTACCGTGACACAGATGCAGAGTTCCTGGACTTGGATGGGAAGGCACATCTTATTTTAGCAAGCCGCTCACAGGTACCCGTGATCTACCAGTGGAGCCGGAACAACCAGAAATTCATCCTGCAGGGCGAGATCCCCAACATGGAGGATGTTGTAGCCGTGAAGCACTTTCACATCAAGGGGGAGCTCTACCTGGCTATGACACGCTATATTGGAGACTCCAAAGTTCTACGTTGGGGTGCCAAACAGTTTGCCGAGATTCAGGCCTTACCGTCCCGAGGATCCATGATTCTGCAGCCATTCTATTTCAAAGAACGCTACTACCTGGCCTTGGGAAGTGACTACACCTTCTCACAGATGTACCTTTGGGATGATGACAACAAACTCTTTGATCGCTTCAAGGAGGTGTACATCCAGGCACCACGCTCCTTCACTGTGGTTTCCACTGACCGCAGAGACTTCATCTTTGCCTCCAGCTTCAAGGGAAACACACAGATCTTTGAACACATCATCATTGACTTGAGCTTGTGAGGGTCTGTGCCTTATTGCCCCTCCCACAATCAAACGTCTTCCACGATACATTTGTGAAGGGAATAGAATGGACCAGAGTTTTTTGAACTGGTTAATATCAACTACTACATAGTTTTCTTTCACAAGTAAGATCTGGGCTGGGTAATGTTGGAATCCTTTGAGTTTCTTATTTCTCAATGGCCTTGTCCCATTACCTGTCCTCACAGCCTTTCGACTTTCAAAAATAATTGCATTTCTGAAATTGTACAAAGTACTTGGTATCAATATCCTGCTGACATTCCTAAGGGTGGAAAAAATGTAGATATAATTTGTTCAGTTTGGATGTTTAAATGTTTAATATCCCCCCATGTTAATAGTTTTATACTAAAGTCAATGGACTAGGACCTGAGAGAGATGGTGTTAAGTTTTAGTTTGTTCTCATTTTGGGCAACTGAGGATGAAACAGAGTTGGTTGCCACTTACTTCCTATCTTCATGGCCTGTGATAATGTACAGGATGTTGCCTTCTGGGTTCTGATGGACCCACAGTGCCTCCCTCTGGCCGTGATTAAGTATCACACCCAAATGCTTTTGTCATACAGGGAATGTCTTGAAAGCACAAACCTTTAACCATAAGAGCTGAGACGACAGTCATAGTTGTTTAGTGGGAAATGTTACTGTAAGTGCTACAGATTATACTGCACACAGTAAAAAAAAAAAAACAGAAGGGGTTGTTTTAGGACTGGATATAGTGAACACCTTCTCAGACAGATGTATATGAATAGAAAATTCCCAGTTAGATACCTTATTTGTTCAGTGGTACTTTCAGTGGCAAGGTAGATAGAAGCTGTTTTTATCCATTAAGTTAAAGGACCTGCATTTAGGTGATGTCAGGGAAATGAAACTTACTGATGTTGTATGTGAAAATATAACTACAGTTATTGAACTACTAACATAACCAAAAGAGGCTCCTCACACTTGAAGTTAGTGGCCTCAAATAAATAGATTTGGTAGAGGGCAGACCTTGTCCAAAACTGAAGAAAACAACATTTGTGTAAATATACTCACAAGCTGGGAGACTTTTTCAATCTTTCTTTGAAAATACAGAATGTTGACTCACAAGCTTAAAAAATGTACATAAAAAGAAGGCAATAATGCCATTATCTGTTTATCACACAAAAAACCAAAACAGATCTTTGCACTTAAAAAAAAGAGAAAATGTTACTGCAGCTTGCAAGAGCATGACATTCAAAAAAGGGTGTTTGCCAAATTCTTTTTAAATGAACCTAACAAAGTCAAAAGTCTAAAAGTGCTCCTACTTATTAACTGAATGGTATTGCAAATAAAAAAAACATAATGGAATATGCAAGCTTTACAACATGCAGATTCTTTTCTATGATTTTGTTTTAAGCATATTGAATGTTATTCTCAAAATATACTGTAAGTTTAATCAGTTGTGTATCAAAATAAATGTGTAAAGAATATGATAGTGAGATGTGTTTTATCTGATGTGTTCTGTGCTCTTCAGGATTTTTAAATAATACTGAAGTCCATTTATAGTTTTAGTTCATAGCTCACAACTACATAAACTCCAGCTACTGCAGGAGGAGAATTACTCAAGAAATCTCTGAAAAACATCATACTGTATACCGTTATTGATGATCGAAATTACAATTAAAATTTTCAGTTTCTATTTTATATTTTAGTGAAATGTAGTTATGCATGGTATTTCTACTTATGTGCATTTGAATACAATTGCTTGCTGTGTGTACAGCCTGTGCGATTATGTAGACTTTGTATGTAAATATGTGTTCATGCATTATCCCTATATCGTAGTCAGGTATACACTGTATTATGATTGATAATGTCCCAATAACTTTTGCTGTTGAGGCAGAGAAGGTTGTATGTCACCTGAGATACAAAAATAAGGGAAAATAATTCTCTGTGCTTGATTTACTTGTGAGCTTATGAGCTAAAAAGAAGGTATTATTATTTTTCTAATACAGTATTTGATCTTCTCACATTCAGAATACAGTAACAGGACACTCAGAGAACAGTGTGGTTACTTCAGGAAGAATTGAAACCTAAGACTAAAGTGTGGGCGGAGACTTAGGTCACTTCCTGTATAGGGGCTGGAGCCTCTGCTGGAAACGGAGGGAGCAAAAAAGAGTATGAGGGAGAGATAGAGATAGAAAGACAGACAAATAGAGCACAGTATGTTAAGTTTGAGGATATGATTCATACTTCAGGAGAGACTCCACGGTAAGTTTTTTTCACTACATTCCTCTCAGTTACGATAAAGCTGAATTCTGGCAACATTAGTTCTTGTGTTGAGGTCTGTTTCACTTAAAGATTGATTTGAGATTCCTGCTGAAATAGACATGTTCAGACAATGGACATGCTTACAGCCAAACTCATGATTAGAAGTAATAGGAAACGGGTGGTCGAGTTTATGGATATAGACTGTTTCATGTTGTGTGTAAAAACATAACAGAGAAACAGACTTCAACCTGTTTGAATGTGCAGTTTGAGATTCCCACTCAAATAGCATTGTCTTCCAGCAGGCTAAGGCTTAGGGCCTATAGGTTATGATTAGGTGTAGTGCAAATAACTGGTTGAGTTCAGGGATGAACATCAATAGGGAACCAGACTTCAACCTGTTTGAATGTGGAAGTCTGAAGTATTAACTGTGGTGTCTAAATTACCCCTTAATCTATTGCAACAGTGATATTCAGATCTCTCTGGGTAGATTTGATTTGAACTACAGTATCATAAAGTTACTGTATACACAGTTATGAACTTCTAAGCTAAAAGGAAATCTCAAAACTTTTTTCCTGTTTGTCTAATGGTTAAAACATTTCAAATATAACAATACTATTCTATACCTTCTAAGCTTATACAAGGCACTTGTACCTGGAGCTCTGGTTCTCTACCACCAGGCTGAAGAAGACCATGATGGTTGGAACCCGTCTGATTTACAGCATGAAAGGCTTTTACGCATTATCCTTGGCTCCTGCGAGCGAGTACTTGAGGCAATTCTAGCGCTTTTTTGTTCTTCATTTAACTATGATAATTATACTATAATTCATAATTGTTTTGTCTTTCCACAGATAATCACATCAACCAGAAATGAATATTTTCACACAGTTTGAAGTGACCTTTCAACCAAGTGAAACACATCCTATAATTCAGTGTATAATCAGCAAAAACCTCAAGAAGCTCAAAAAACTACTGAAGGATGGTGACATTCACAGTGCGTTCCCATGTATTGAATGGAAGGATTTCATCACTCCACTGATTGCTGCTGTTGCTAGTCACACAGAAGGAATTTTCTCTTACCTTATTCAACAGGGTGTGAACCCAAATGCCGCTTCCCAAAACATCTTAACACCTTTGCATTATGTGTCAATATCTCGAGCACCTCTAATATTTGTCAAGAAATTGCTTGAAGCAAAAGCTGAGCCCAATGGTTGCCCAGGGCAGCGATTCACACCACTGCAACTTGCTGCCATCCATGGCAGGGAGGATGTTGTGAAAGAGCTCCTATCTGCTGGTGCACAGGTATCATTGTTGCCTGCTGCAGATCCTGAATGTGTTGCTGTCAGTGAAATTACAATCCAGATGATTGATGATTTGGCAGCCAAGGGACATGAGCTATGCACCAAAATCAAACCTTTTATGGAGATGCAAATAGCTGTGCTAAGGAACCCAGTGGAAGAAGTGTTCAGAACCTTTGACAGTTACATGTTGTGTCAGAATCCTCAGAACCATCTGACCATGATTGAAATGCTCTTTAATGCAACTGGTCCACGTAAAGAAAAATACCGAAAGGAAAGTATGAAATGGCTGAAGGACAATGTGAACTCCTACATTGAAGGGGCAGTGAGTCGCTTGTCAAACATGTTCCCTGCAGCTGTATGTGTGGCAATTGAGACTTTACATGCAGTTTTCTGTTCAATGAAGGAGATATCCAATGATCAAGCTCTAGCTATGATCCCCCAACTACTGGCACTACTGTGCTCAAAAGAGAGACCTGCTATTTGGAAAGACGTTCAGCAAACACTTTATGTGATCACACAGAAAACAAAAGGCATAAATGAATGGGATGACAGTTTTATTGAGAAATTATGCAACACAATTTCTCATTTTGTAGATGAACAACATCCCTCTGACGTTAGAGTCTACACATATGGCATATTTGCATCCTTGCTTTCAGTTAAACATGCTGTTGAGACTTTTACCTCAGTGGGAATAACATCAGTACCTGAAGACATACTGACATTTGCAGATATGCAAAGAGATGAGAAGCTGAAAGAAGTGCTCAGACGACTGAAGAATCATTTCAGCGGAGAATGTGAGGATGATACAGTCTCACCTGAGTCCAGCAAAAAGAAGAAGAAAAGGAAAAGTAAGAAGAAGAAGTCAGAAAATCACACTGAACAAAATGATGAAGTTTGCAGTGTTTCATCTGATCCAGAAGCAGCTCCTGTGCAGGAAACAGCAACTACAAATGTAAAGCCATCTCACTTCAATCTCAGTCAATCACAGGCGACACAAAAATGGTCTCCAGTCAGCAAGAGGTGGAAGGAGAAACTAGAGAAGCTTGTGAGCACAAAAAAACTCAACAAAATTAAAAGCATTACTTATGTGAATGATGCAGAGTTCCGCATAGCGAAGGGAAGTGATGGGACTGAAGTCTTCTTGGGGCTGAGAGAGGACGGCACTGAAGTTGCAATCAAGAGAATGTCTAAAAGCAACTATCAAGTTCTGAAGAACGAAGAAGGACTTCTACGACTTCCAGAGCTGGATCATCCTTTTATTGTCCGATACATTGACTTTGCAGAGGACGAGAACTTTGGATATCTTTGTCTTCAGCTCTGTGAATACACCTTGGAAGAATATATTGGAAAAGTTGACAACAGTTTGCTGATGAAGGAACTTGTCAGGGAAGTTCTTGAAAGTTTGAATGTGCTTCATAGTCAGAATCCCTCAATTCTTCACCGGGATCTCAAACCACAAAATGTTTTGATCGGTAAGTCAAAGATAGAAACATACTGAAATGATGGGACTCATGATCTGAATGTCAAAAAAGCAACAATGATTCAATATTTCATTATGATGCATAAAAATATTTTTTAATACATGATTTGTCCTGCAGATGTTAAAGAGAGAGCCAGGCTGGCAGATTTTGGCATAAGCAGACGTTTGCTCAAAGGCCAAACAACTTTACGTACATCCAGTGCAGGAACAAAATGCTGGATGGCCAGGGAGACTTTGGCAGGAGAAGCCGACATACCATACAAGTCCAACACTGATGTACAGGTCAGTTTTCCAGCTACACAAACCTAACTGATGATATGGTGAAGAATATTTACCTGACTGTTAATATATTGTATTTATTGTTTAGGTGGCAGGGATGCTGAGTTATTACATCCTCTCTGGAGGACACCATCCATTCGGTGATAAACCCTATGAGTATGAGTACAACATTCATGAGGGGAGGTACACTTTGGACCATGTCCAAGACGTTGTGGCAAAGGATCTCATCGAGTGGATGATCCAAAAAGAACCAAAGGAAAGACCTAAAGTTCAACAATGTCTGAGTCATCCCTTCTTCTGGACCTGTGACAGGTGAGGGAGGAATGTTGATGGACTGATGATCAATTCTTGTTATTATTTTCTGTGAGTGAGATGGTTCTATATTTACTCAACTGACTCAAACAGTCTTTCTCATACAATAATTGCTGATCTAAGTCCAATATTGATGTTTTGATTTAGGTCAATGTGTCCATATCTACTGTATTTCTAAGCAGTCACACTTAAATGAAGGTTAAAGTCATATTTGCCTGTCTTTAAGCCATCTCTATGTAGCGAAACATGATTCATGTAATTGTGTAGTGTACTAGTGTAGTGATGTCAATTGAAACAATGCTGAGAATTTGAAGTTATTTTTTCCAAGATGTCTATTTAGTTGTGGGTTTAGCTAAATTGTCACATCATCATGTCATCAAAATGACAGTGCTAACAAACACACTAATGTGAAGCGGGTCTTCCACACTAGTTTAGCATGTTAAGATTTTCTAGGCTACTCTTTTGGGGAGAGAGGAACTTTTAGAATAAACAAAACTGCTATGTATTAGTATTTGGGATTCATGTTGTGTAACAGCACTAACACATTGATGTGAAGCAGTTGCATTTACCACATTATCTTAGTTTAGCATGTTAACATTCTCTTTTTTGGGTGGGTGGCTTTGAAACTGCTTTGTGAAGTATTTCTTTGGATTAGGTAGTATTTGGAAATGGACATTCACACATCCGATGATAGGCCTACATCAGAGGGCAAGTGTGGGTTCAGTGTCTTGTCCAAGGACACTTCGACTGGAGGAGCTGGCGGGAATCTAACCACCAACCTCCCGGTCAGTGGATGACCCACTCTACCCTCTGAGCCACAGCGTATATAAATATCTTTTTTTTCTTCAGGAAGGAGGATTACCTCTGTAACATTGGTAACAGACCAGAGAAACTGATGTGTTCACTGGAAACATGTGCTGAGGGAAGATCTTTCAAACTGTGGAGGAACAAGGTAAAACAACATAACTACTGTAAGTTCTATCTTTTGTTCCTAAATACAACAGGTGTGATTATTTGTGGTGTTGCAGGTTCCACCAGAGGTGCTGCAGGAGATGGACAGCAAGAAAAAAGCCTACCCTGAAAACACATTGGGATTACTGCGCTTCATACGGAACCTCCACCAGCATTAGTGAGTGAAACTGAGTTACAGTCATTCAGGGCCTCAAACATTATCAGAGATGAGTCAGAAATTACACATCGGACAAGGATAATGTACATCCTTCATATTTTTCTACATAACATTAATTATATCAATTATAAAATTGTCTCATTCCTTTGCAGTGCCAGGTTTGTAGATCAAGTTGACGTGATGACAACATTTCCTGATCTCTTTGGGTGTGTTTACAAGTTTGCCAAAGACCGAGGATGGAATTCAGAGGCTCCACTGAAGAAGATGTTTCATAGAGGAGACGTCACCACCAGCTGTGTAATGCTGTCCACAGCCTTGGAGGAACAGCTTGTTTTCCCAGTTCAAGAGTCTGATCCCAGTGACATGAAGTGATGTTGGATTCAAAAAGGATGAAGGACTCCAATGATGACTTTTCACTTTGACTTGACTTTTGTGGCAAGAACCGCTCAGATTTTGTTTAAATCTTGTCTATATCAGGGCAGTGTTCGAGTCCCGCATCGGACGGCCCTATCCTGCGTGTCATTCCCCCCTCTCTGCCTCCCATTTCCTGTCACTCTCTGAACTGTCCTATCTAATAAAGGCATGGAAAGCCAAAAAATATACAAAAAAAAATCTTGTCTATATCATGAATAGGAACAAAAGGGCATGAAATATTTCTGTTCGTATCATATGATTTCATATTTTTGGGGCACTGGGTTTTCTTTCATTATTTTTGCGTCAATATTTGAGGTCTCTCCATATATATTATTAGTGAAATTGTCATAGCCCTCAGTTTGCCACCACGCAGTGGCTCCGTTTTTAGTTGTTTTTGGTCATTTGTCCCCTTAGTAGAGCGGGCTATTTCAACCCTATGCTTCCCTGGATCATTCCTGTTCTGCTGCTGCTGCCGCAGCTGCTTCCTGCTGTCACTATTGCTGTCACTGCTGCTGCTGTTGCTTGTGTCATTGTTGCTGCTGTTACTTGCTGCTGTTAACTTCTACTACTATAATGATTAACATTGTGTCAAAGTTGATGTATTTTTCCTACAAGTGACCTTGATAATAAAGAATAAAGTTTTCATTAATGACCTGTGGCAAAATCTTTCAGAGGCTAGGGTAAATTTGTAGACTTTATGAAAATGTGAGGACTATTATTATTATTATTATTATTATTATTATTATTATTATTATTATTATTATTATTATTATTATTATTATTATTATTATTATTATTATTATGTTACCTCTGCAGAGGTAATAATTACCAATGACAATTAGACATAGATATACATGTTATTTCCACTTATGTGCATTTGAATCAATCAAGCAAACAACCAATACACCTGCTTACTATTGGACAGAGTTTGTACCTAAATATTTACTGATGAACTATCCTATTCCCTAGTATTTCAGTGTCTATACTATTATGTGTTTCTAATATTTAATCTTTTCACATTCAGAATACAGTAGCAGGACAGAGAACTGTGTGTGCTTGCTTCAAGAAGAATCGAAACATAAGACAAATGTGTGGGCGGAGACTTAGGTCACTTCCTGATAGCTGCTACTGCATAAACAGAGGGAGCACAGAAAAGAGTTTGAGAGATAGAGAGACAGACAAATACGGAGAACTTTATGTTAAGTTTGAAGATTTAATTCACACAGGAGAGACTCCATGGTAAGTTTTCCCCCCTAAATTCCTCTAACAGTTTCTATAGTTAAATTCTTGCAACATTAGTTAATATTGAGTTTTATACTTTCAGATACTTTTGAGCTTCCAGCTCAAATAACGGTGCTTTTCATCAGGGGGCTGACGTTATGACTGGGTTTATTGCAAATAAATGGTCAAGTTTAGGGATATAGACTACTTAAAGTTAGATGAAAAACGTCAACATGGAAACAGATTACAACCTAGTTGAATGTGGAAGTCCAAAGTGTATGAGGGCAAGGTGTGGCACTCGTGTAGGCCTACATTCATATCTAAATTAAACCTGTTGCAACTTGTTTTTTATGTGAACACATTTCTGTACTTTGTCATGGGGGCTGTAAATAACAGCATTTACAACAGTTTGTTGTCACGCAGATTGTTTCTGAATTATTTAAATACAATTGACCATGAAAAATTTCATTTAAAAATAAATGCAGTCCTATTCATTTTAAAAATAAATGCAGACGCAGGCGTCCCAGTCCTATTCAGACATTCCCCTCTCTTGTCTATTTAAATTATCAAATAAAGGCAAAAACGCCAAAAAAATATACATAATAAAAAATGAACCTTTTAGATCTCTCTTGAAGTTTATCAAAATCTTTTAATAAGTTTTAAAAATCTCATTGTTTTTTGCCTGTTTGTTTAAAGGTTTTAAAATGTTGCGAGTGCCATAGGGGCTGCTGCCATCTCTTTACCATGGGAGTCAAGACCGAGCTAATCAGACAGACACAGGATCATCTTTCACTGAGCAATGACATTGAGGAGCTGTAATATCACACACACACAGTGTGATGAACTCTGAAATGAACTATCCCTGCATAGTATCTAGGTGTACACTGTATTAGTCTTGTTTCTCAGGTGAAAATCCTCTCTGCCTCAATAGCAAAAGTTATTGGGACATCACCAATCATAAGGGAGAAAAATATGCTTCATTTACTCATGACATCATGTAAAAAACAACAAAAGACATAAAATGAGCGTATTAATATTTCTCTAATATTTGATCTTTTCACATTCAGAATACAGTAACAGAATACTCAGAGAACTGTGTGTGCTTGCTTCAGGAAGAATTGAAACGTAAGACACAAGCGTGGGCGGAGACAAGTGATTTTGTGTGTGTGTGTGTGTGTGTGATTACAGCTCCTCAAATAAAAGCAGGATCAAAATAATTTCCTACCAGGAGGATTTTTTTTTGCGACCCCATCATTACGTGGCCCTTGTCAGTCTGCCACCATCTGCAATCTGTTAACATATTCAGAGCATTTGTGTGCATTCGTGGGACACAGCAACAACAAATAATATTTTCAGCTAAACAGGGCAATCTGCCTTCACATCATCCATTCATGTGCAGGGGGGTTTATCATTTCTCAGCGTGAGAAATGTCATGTGTGGCATAAGAGCGTGTGAACTGAATGTGTGTGTCTCACAATCAATGTGTGAGGCTTGAGAGCCCTGGCAATAGGATTGTGTCTACATTTTAAAGTTAAATCTTGAGGTGAAAGTATGCTGGAGCAGGAAACATTTTGTACAAACAGTCTGTTCAGTCTATCTATGGTAGATTTTTTTTAACAAAATAAAGTCATTGTACATAAACAATTAACTTCAGAGATTTAAAAAACCTTCATTACCTTTTGCTTTCCTACAGATAATCAGATGAACTGGAAATGGATTTTTCAACACAGTTTGGAGCGGCCATTCAACCAAGAGAAACACATCCTATAATTCGATGTATAATCAACAAAAACCTCAAGACACTCAAAAAAACACTGGTGGAAGGTGACATCCACAGAGTCTTTCCATGTATGAAGTGCAATGACTTTATCACCCCACTGATTGCTGCTGTTGTAAATCAAAAGGAAGATATTTTCTCTTACCTCATAAAGCAGGGTGTGAATCCGGATGCTGTTTCACAAAAAACCATGACAGCTTTGCATTATGTGTCTGTATCTCAAGCACCTCTCACATTTGTCAAGAAACTGCTTGAAGCAAAAGCTGATCCCAATGGAGGATGTAGACAGTCAGTCAGTCCACTGCAACTTGCTGCTATCAAAGGCAGGGAGGATGTTGTGAAAGAGCTCCTATCTGCTGGTGCACAGGTATCGCTGTTACCTGGTACAGATCCTGGATGTGTTATTCACAATGAAAAGATAGTACAGATGATTCATGATTTGGCAGCTAAGGGACATGAACTAAGCTCTAAAATCAAACCTTTTGTGGATATGCAAAAGGCTGTGCTAAGGAACTCAATGGAAGAAGTAATCAGAGATTTTCACAGTTACATGTTGTGTGAAGAACCTCAGAACCATCTGACCATGATAGAAATGTTCTTTATGGACGAAAAATACCGCAAGGAAAGTATGAAATGGCTGAAGGACAATGTGAACTCCTACATTGAAGGGGCAGTGAGTCGCTTGCCAAACATGAACCCTGGAGCTGTACATGTGGCACTTGGGACTTTACATGCAGTTTTCTGTTCAATGAAGGAGATATCCAATGATCAAGCTCTAGCTATGATCCCTCAACTACTGGGACTACTTTGCACAAAAGAGAGTAATGATATTCGAAAAGGTGTTCAGCAAACACTTTATGTGATCACACAGAAAACAAAAGGCATAAATGAATGGGATGACAGTTTTATTGAGAAATTATGCAACACAATTTCTCCTTTTGTGAATGAACAACATTCCTCTGACATTAGAGTCTACACATATGGCATATTTGCAAACTTACTTTCAGTTAAACATGCTGTTGAGACTTTTACCTCAGTGGGAATAACATCAGTACCTGAAGACATACTGACATATGCAGATATGCAAAGCGATGAGAAGCTGAAAGAAGTGCTCAGACGACTGAAGAATCATTTCAGCAGAGAATGTGAGGATGATACAGTCTCACCTGAGTCCGAGAAGAAGTCAAAAAATCATGAGGACCCCAATAATGAAGTTTGCAGTGTAACATCTGATCCAGAAGCAGCTCCTGTGCAGGAAACAACTAGTACAAATGTAAAGCCATCTCACCTCAATCTCAGTCAATCACAGGCGACACAAAAATGGTCTCCAGTCAGCAAGAGGTGGAAGGAGAAACTAGAGAAGCTTGTGAGCACTGATGCAGGAAAACTCAACAAAATTAAAAGCATTACTTATGTGAATGATGCAGAGTTCCGCATAGCGAAGGGAAGTGATGGGACTGAAGTCTTCTTGGGGCTGAGAGAGGACGGCACTGAAGTTGCAATCAAGAGAATGTCTAAAAGCAACTATCAAGTTCTGAAGAACGAAGAAGGACTTCTACGACTTCCAGAGCTGGATCATCCTTTTATTGTCCGATACATTGACTTTGCAGAGGACGAGAACTTTGGATATCTTTGTCTTCAGCTCTGTGAATACACCTTGGAAGAGTATATTGGAAATGTTGACAACAGTTTGCTGATGAAGGAACTTGTCAGGGAAGTTCTTGAAAGTTTGAATGTGCTTCATAGTCAGAATCCTTCAATTCTTCACCGGGATCTCAAACCACAAAATGTTCTGATTGGTAAGTCAAAGATAGAAACATACTGAAACATAATGGAACTCATGATCTGAATGTCAAAAAACCAACAATGATTCAGTTTTTCATTATGATGCTTAATATGATTTTTTCTATATGATTTGTCCTGCAGATGTTACAGAGAGAGCCAGGCTGGCAGATTTTGGCATAAGCAGACGTTTGCTCAAAGGCCAAACAACTTTACGTACATCCAGTGCAGGAACAAAATGCTGGATGGCCAGGGAGACTTTGGCAGGAAAAGTCAATATACCATACAAGTCCAACACTGATGTACAGGTCAGTTTTCCAGCTACACAAACCTAACTGATGACATGGTGAAGAATATTTACCTGACTGTTTGTATGTTGTATTTAAGGTGGCAGGGATGCTGAGTTATTATATCCTCTCCGGAGGACACCATCCATTCGATGGTCAAATGTCCTTTGAGTGTGAGTACAACATTCATAAGGGGATATACACTTTGGACCATGTCCAAGACGTTGTGGCAAAGGATCTCATCGAGTGGATGATCCAAAAAGAACCAAAGGAAAGACCTAAAGTTCAACAATGTCTGAGTCATCCCTTCTTCTGGACCTGTGACAGGTGAGGGAGGAATGTTGATGGACTGATGATCAATTCTTGTTATTATTTTCCATTAAATGGTCCAGAGTGAGATGATTCTACGTTAACTTTTCTTTTCTTTTTTTTTGTTGAGGGGAAGAACTTTAACAAAAGACAAAAAGCCATGTGATGTATTTGTTTTCTTCTTCAGGAAGGAGGATTACCTGTGTATCATTGGTAACAGACCAGAGGTGACAAACTGTCGACAAGCTGACAATGAACTGATGTGTTCACTGGAAACATGTGCTGAGGGAAGATCTTTCAAACTGTGGAGGAACAAGGTAAAACAACACAACTACTCTAAGTTATATCTGTGTTCCTAGATAGAACAGGTGTGATTATTTGTGGCGTTGCAGGTTCCACCAGAGGTGCTGCAGGAGATGGACAGCAAGAAAAAAGCCTACCCTGAAAACACATTGGGATTACTGCGCTTCATACGGAACCTCCACCAGCATTAGTGAGTGAAACTGAGTTACAGTCATTCAGGGGCTCAAAACATTATCAGAGATGAGTCACAGATTACACATCAGACATGAATAATGTACATAGCCTAGTTAATTATGATTTTCCACAACTTTATCTATTAATTTTTTCAACTTTATCTATTAACAACTTATATAATTCTCTCATTCATTTGCAGTCCCAGGTTTATTGAGGAGGTTGACGTGATGACAACATTTCCTGATCTCTTTGGGTGTGTTTACAAGTTTGCCAAAAAACGAGGGTGGAATTCAGAGGCTCCACTGAAGAAGATGTTTCCAAGTGAAGACCCCATCACCATGCTGTCTGCAAGCCTTAGGGAGCAACTTGTTTTCCCAGTTCAAGAATCTGGTCCCAATGACTGTGGGGAAATGAATTAAAAAGAATAAAGGACTCCAAAATGACTTGACTTACAGAGAAGATCGTTGCAGGAATGTCAGATTTCTTCCAACCCACTTGATATAGGATTGTTTTACCTGAAGCCAGAGACCGAAATATTGCCATCTCTGATGTCATGTTGTTTTTCTTTTCAGCCCCTGCTTCCTATTTTTATAGCCTACTTTCAAAAACACAAAATTTTGTAGGGAAAGATGTTTTCATGCTTTATACAAATGTTTCTACATAACCATTTTTTATAGGGCCCTATTTGATTTTGAATGATCATAACAACAATTACTAGAAAGGAAGAGCACCTTAAGATATAGGCTATTATGAAACCAGTTGAAATAAAACCATAAAATCTGTTGGGCTTGACAATCTGCTGTAGCTCATTTCTTGGACTGACCTCATAAAAAAATGTAGGCCTACTTTGAGGATCCAATTGTCACTGACTCATGACGGGTGAAATGCACAATGTGTGCCATTAAGATCAGAAGAGATAGGCCTAAACCATGAGAACATAAACATTTCTTAAAACCTGGCGAGAATGGACTGACTTTTTAGTAATAGCTGGGCACATCTGCACTGCATCGTGTGGCATTTGCGTGGAACCGTGTTTGAGAAAAGCATGCCAGTCACTGCTCGACACGAGCTGCCTACTTTTGTGACTAATAGCCCAAGTCCATGGATGAGACCAAACTGCGCCGCGTCACGGCATGCAAGTCATTTCTTTACTGCTTATTGTACTTTTGTCCTATAGAAAGTATATTGTGCAATATAAATTATTAATATTTTCAGTTTGTTATAATGGAATCGATTGCATTTCATGTGAGAACTGTCTTATAGGCTATTCCTCAACATCTGTGTGGGGGCGACAGCTGGAATGATCACTGCACCCCCCACCCCACGGTTGCGCGACGTCAGATGCCTACAGTCGTGTGCGACCACGCCTCCACCACCAGACTCACCAGCAGCTTGCACATGCAGGCTGTCAGGAAGCTGCATCCCCACTCTCCCCTCAGTTTGATTGTTTTACACAAAAATGCATGCACTATTTTGCACTTTCTGTACCACACCCAACATGCTATTTTAATTTTATGTTCTCAATCTAATGCTTATTGATTATAGCCTACTGTCCTGCTATTGTATTTTATTCTGACAGTGAGAAACGGCGTTTCGATCCATCTGTCTGGGTTGAATTGACAAAAATCTTGAACTCTGCATGAAGCATTTTTTACGTGTGGGTGTGTGTGTTGTGGTGGGTCGCCGCGACGCCGCCCTGCCCCTTTCCCTCCTCCCTGCTCACCGATGTACCGGGCACCCTGACTCCTCACGTCGCTGCTGCATGACCCGGGCTGAACGCAGTGAACTTGACCTGACAGTCAGCTTTCTTCCCTCCCCACCATGGTTGGCGCGTTTTGATGAAACTGTAGAACTGTGTTCCCCTCTAAGGTAGGCTGGTTTGTTCCACAAAGCGATCCAGGAAGTAGATCTGTGCAGAAAAAAGTGCGATTCGCCTAGCCGGCTATAAACGCAGTCACAGCGCCGTTGTCATTCAAACATGCACTTCAAGTGAGCCCACATGTTTGTAAAACTATCTAAATTCAAAGTCTTGTGCGAGATCCAAGTTGACGTTCGGTGTGTTCACGTGTTGTCGGAGATTTGTTATAAACACAGGAATATCAACTCGCTTGAAGTACATAAACTTCTCGGTGCATGCTTGAGTAGCCACCTGACGCTGTCTGGGGAATAAAATAGTTTACTCCATGGACTTCCAAACGTCTAAAATACTAGTTTCTTACCTAAAAAACATTTTGGCTGTAAAACAGCCATGCAAATCCACATGCAGGGTCAGGGAGGAAGTGGGTAGGCTACACGTGATTGATCTCTCTTGAACTGTAATCTAATAATACATCCATGACTGTAATCCCTAACTGGTGAAAGTGATAGGTCCTTTCGATTAAAATAAACATTAGGCTAAATAATGGATTTTTTGGAGGGATACCCCCAAAAAATACACTGTAGGGGAAACACTGATGTCCAGTACAGAAAATGTGTTTATTACTATTTTAAGAAGCTAAACAAATCGTTATCCATGAGTTGGATTAGCCTACAAACAATGTAGGGGCTCAAAATTATTTTCCATTTTACCTTTCATAATTGCACTGCTTCTCGTCCTCTGGCTGAAACTAATGAGCCTGTTCAGTTAGAATGCTGCTCTGAATGTATGGGGACTTATTTGGTTATGGAGAATACAACAACGATAATAACCTAACAATACACATCTGTACAACTGTAGCCTCTGACTTAGGGTGGATGAAATCACAAATTTGTTGCTAAAAACTCTCAGAAATTAATTAGCCTTCTTACAATTACCCAGAACTTACACTGAACAAGAGCTTGAGAAATTATTCTGCCAGTGTGTCATTTAGATTTTCTGGAGGAACATTTTCTATATTTTAATAGTTAGTGATTAATAGGCAGTGTCTACCCTATGACATGATAACTACCAGGGTTTTACACAGACAACGTTAATTTATACACTTATCCAGTTTTTAGTACACATTCTTAAAAACACAAATATTGTAGGATCCCTTGCCTTTATAATAACAACATTAGCTAACCAATAAAATAACCAGCATGAAGGGACACAATTGTATCAGGCTAAAATCTCTTGTACAATATTAAATATCTAAATGTAACTTCATATTTTTGTCTTCTCACAGAAGGTCTAATGGAAGTTGGATCAAAAGAGGAACACGTATCACCATGTGCAGAGGACACCAGCCTGCAGGAGATCCAGAATTTACCAAATAACAAAAAAGAAAAGCACAAAGACACAAATGATGAAGTCTGCCATGCTTCAACCGATCCTCCAACAACTCCTGTTGAGGAATCTGCTTCAACTGTCAAGCCATTTAACCTCACTGAATCACCACTGACAAACCAAACCAAACCTAAGTGGTCACGGGACAGTGAGAGGTGGAGCGAGAAATTAGAGAAACTTGTGAGCACCGATGAAAATAAACTCACCAGAATTAAGAGCATTACTTATGTGAATGATCCAGAGTTCTGCATAGCGAAGGGAAGTGATGGGACTGAAGTCTTCTTGGGGCTGAGAGAGGACGGCACTGAAGTTGCAATCAAGAGAATGTCTAAACGCAACTATAAAGTGCTGAAGAGCGAGGAAGAATTTCTACGACTTCCAGAGCTCAGTCATGATTCCATTATTCGATACATTGACTTTGTGGAGGATGAGAACTTTGGATATCTCTGTCTCCAACTCTGTGAATACACCTTGGACGAGTACATCAGAAAGACTGATGTTGGTCTTCTGAGAAAGGAGGAGCTTGTCCGGGACATTCTCGAAGGCGTTAAAGCGCTTCACTGCCAGCACCCTCCAATTCTTCATGGTGACCTCAAACCACAAAATATTTTGATTTGTAAGTTAAGAGGTAGAAAATGTAAACATGTAATTAAAGCTTACAAAAAAAGTATTAGAATCTATGTCTGAATCTATCTACATCTTGTATCTTGCAGATGTGACTGGACGATTGAAATTAGCTGATTTTGGCAAAAGTAGATGTCTACTGAAAAAACACACAACTCATCCCAGAGCCAGCACAGGAACAAGAGACTGGATGTTTATGGAAACTTTAGAGGATGATGATGATATCAGACGCGAGTTGAGCACTGATATAAAGGTGAGTCTGTCTGTCATACAGTACACATACTCTTGATTAGATGCAAAGTCACTCAATTAATTCAACTGCTATATTATTTTTTAAGGATGCTGGGATTCTGATTTATTTTGTCCTGTCTGGGGGGCAATATCCATCCACTGCACAAGGGAATTTGGACCATGTTCAAGATGTGGTGGCAGTGGATCTCATCAAGGGTATGATCCATCAAGAACCAGAGTGCACAAAGGTGGAACAATGCTTGAATCATCCCACCTTCTGGAAAGGAAGGAGGTAAAATTTCTCTTATTATAATCTGTGAACTCAGATTTTTTACAATTCATTTGTTTTTGTTGCTTTATTGTTTTGCTGCTTGTGTTGACATGCTAAGCAGGTCACCCTGGTCACCATCTTAGTATAGCCTGTTAGAATGCTTATTTTTGTCCACTACTATTACTTAACACAAACTTACAAACATGGGCCCTGCATGTATTTGGTTCTGAACCAGAGTACTGGACAAAGGTTTCCTTGATTAGTTGACATGGTTGTGTTTGTTCGAATCATTTCTATACACAATTTATTTCTCAGTATGAAATGTCTGTCTATGCATTTATTGCAAAATTGCCTGCATTTTTGTTGTTTGTTTGTTTAACATGCTCCCTTAATGTTCAATCTTTTTCAGCAAAGTCGAATACTTGGAGAGAATTGCAAACAGAGAAGAGTTCGGAAAATGTCGAACAGCTGATATAGGGTTAATTTCTGCAGTGAAAGAATGCTGTGGGGATGTGTCGTATGAACAGTGGAAAGACAAGGTAACTGTAACCTCATTTAATCCTTTTTTAAATGTTATTATTATTTAATTTCAGCATGCAGTATAGTTGTAAATAATGTTTGGTATTGCAGTTTCCCAAAGAACTGGTGGAGAAGTTGGACGGCAAGAAGAAACCCTACCCTGAGAACATACTGGGTTTGGTTCGCTTCATCAGGAACATGCGTCAACACTAGTAAGTTACAATGGTGAAGGACCTCAAAAGGTCATACATGAGTAAATACACTCAATAACTAAAGAATGCTGTGTTTGATATAAATCATTGCCTTTTCAGGGGTTTAAAAATTCTGAGTTTAAAATATCAGTGATTCAGTTATTCACAAGCTGCAAATGATGATAACTGTTGACTGCTGAGTTGATAATAATAAGGGATTACAGGTAGAAACTGCTTCTATATCATGTTATTTTTCTCTGTTTGCAGCCCTGAGGAAGCAGCTGAAGTTGATGTGATGTCACTGTTTCCTGGTCTCTTTGGATGTGTTTACATCTTCAGCAAGAGCCAAGGGTGGAATTCAGAGGGTCTCCTGCAGGAGATGTTCACAGAAGAAGAGAACAAAGGTGCCAGCAGCAATGTAGTGCCACTCACAAACGACGAGGAACATCTCAGTAAGCCAGTTCAAGAAGATCAGCGCAGTTTTACTCGGCTAACTGCAGACTGATGCCGGACTCTTCAACGCGGCCCTTCAGCTCAGTGTGGTATTTACTAAGTGATGGTGAGGAAATCACTTTTTATAGTGTTTGTCAGGCCCCAAGTTTGACTTTGTTTTGTGTTTCCTGTTTGTCTTCTATTTTTTCTCCGTGCATCTACTCCTCACTTCCTGTTTAGCCCTCTCTTGATTAGTTATTGTCTGCACCTGTGTCTCATCCCTCTTGTGTTTAATACCCCACTCTCCCCATGTGTCTTTGTCAGTTCGTCTGTGTCTAGCGGCCCAGTCCCTCGTGGAGTTATTCTTCTCATTTTGTGCTACCTGTTCGTTATCTGACCCTCGCCCATCCTCTGACCTGATTCTGCCTAATGGTTTTGTACCGTAGCCCTGTGAACTGCCTTTTCCGTGTACCGACCCTGGACTAAACCCCGTCTATTTTACCCGTACGTCTCTGGTCTGCTCAGTGGGTCTTGTCCTGTCTGTCTGGTCCTGACAGTGTTTGCAAATCAAATCCACTATTCGAGCTAAAATCAGCATTAACCCTCCCTCATCCCATTAATATCAGATCTTACGGAAATTACAACAAGGAAAAAACTACTCTCCAAAATGTACAAATTATTATGGACATACGACCAGACAGTATCCATCCCTTCAAAGAAATGGGAGCATTTGTCATTGACCACCAACACAAACATTCAGTTTATTCAATATAAAATCATTCACACAATACATGCACACATACACACTGTAGCACAAAACACTACCGACAACTACTTGCATGCCACATGGAACTGTACACCAATTAAACAATTCTGGCAGGACGTCACAAACAACCTTTCACTTATCATGGACTGTCACATCCCACGATCCCCCGCACTGTGCTCACTGGGAGACACATCCGACATCAACCCTGACAACATGTCCAATCACCAAGAAAACCATCCTCATGAATTGGAAACTACGGAGGAAAATTAACATTATTACACTATCAGTGATGAGGTGAATGTGTCTTCTCCAAAGATCAACCAGAAAGATTTAGGATCTGTTTATGTATTGTAAATAATAATTTTCCCTGAAATTTTATAGGATGTTTTTATGAATTCTTTGTATATATTGAAAAAGGGGAGAAATGAAGATGAATTCAGTCTTATTAAAGAGCTGAATGTGTGTATTTCATCATGTTTGGCCTTTATTTCAGACTCACTCACTCAGACTCAGGGTCCTTAGCAAGACAAACGCAAACACGACAACAGACACACAACACAAACAATAAGAAGGATAAAGCTAAAAACATATCAATCAAAGTAGAATTTTCTATAAAGTTAAAATGAGACAACTGTAACAGTGTCTCCAGAACAGAAACCTGGCAGAACTACATGTTGGATAAACTATTAATTATATTGTTTTCTGAGGCATCAAGCCGACGCATAAATCTATACAGTACAGTATTGAAGGTGATGACACGTGCATTTACAAACATTTCAGTCTTCTGGCATTTCTAGTGACTGGCTTTCTGCTTTTATTGTGAAGGAAACTTCCATTTCCTCTGATTACAACTATCCCATTAATTCCTCTCAGGGCGTTATGTCCAAATGAAAGAGAAAACTCAATGCATCAAATTGAAATTATTTTAAATTAACAAAGGAATAACGGCACAAAACCTGTTCTTTGTTAATTTTATTTTTATATACCGGAAGCCATTTTTCACCTCAGTCTCATCCCGCGCGACTTGACAGAGGAGCCAGCAAAAGTGACGTTGCAGGATAAACAAACGGGAGTAGGTGTTGTCGAGGCTGCTCGGACGGAGGCTGAGGAGGGGGGCAGCCTGTGTCTCGACATTCTAGTCTAATATTTCGGATAATGCAGTCTTCCAAAAGGAGCGAGAGCGACTGGCAGGGGCTCGTCAGCGAGGTAAGTGAGCGGCGGACACCGGGGAGAGCAGCCTCCGAGGCGGGCTGTCTCTGTGGACGCTTCCCTTGCTCCATATGGAACGAGCTCGGTCCGTTGGATGAAAACAAGGAGGAGCTGTCAAATATCACATTACCAGACTCTACTTTGTCGTGCTTAGCTCGATAGACTGCTTATTGACGGGGTGAGCTAGCATGCTATTCTGTCAGGCCGACAGCATCCCACTCTAATGACGCTCCTGCCCACCTCTTCTACACACCATACTGTACACATGGTGATTAACCAGATATGAGCCACCTGTGGGGCCGCGTTTAACCACTGACATGCAGACGTTTTGAATATACGAGTCATTGACAACATGTCATTTTGCTGTTAAAAGGCAAATGAGTCCACAAATTAGCAGTCATTGTAATGTATTCACGCTTTTAAGAGAACAGCCTTTAGATAGGCTACCTAACTCTGTATGAATGGCATGGCTGTAGTCAGTCAGTCCACATTAAAGAAACAGGAGACACCATACCTGGTCAAGTAGTAGTAGTATTTTTAATCAGCATTGAGAAACCTGGATGAATCATATATTTAGAAAAGCTTCCTGCCCTGTGGGTCTGTTCATTCAGATGTGGTTAACAAGTAACATCCTCCCTGTGAGTGAAAGAGGTGACTGATATCCGAGGCTATTCAAAATGCTTGGTTGATCAGAAATTAAGTTTAAAGTTTAGAAATTTAGAAAACTTAACCTAAATCTAAATGTGAATAATCAAATAGTATAAACCATACTACAAGCTTTACTACACTGCTGTAATCGCCTCTGTGAAAGCAGCTGGTGTTTAATTTGGTTATGAGCTGGTCTGACGGCTATCAAGGTTTACTCTACTGCTCCTGTCTTATCTGCACTTTAAACACTTGGTTCCAGTGTGTGTTTTTCAACCTGCGTGGAACTGGTCTGGGTTGGTATCGTTTGTACAGTCAGGTTTTCCATGTCACATTAGAGACTGTAGGAAATTATAAAGCAAAAATAGATACAGTTAACTGTATTCATCATAATGTATCCAATGATGTCTCTTCTCCCTTGTGTGTGTGTGTGTGTGTGGTTAGTTCCTGGTGTGTAAGCGTAAACTGGAGAGCAAGAAGGAGGCCCTGCTCATTCTGTCTAAAGAGCTGGACACGTGTCAGCAGGAGAGAGACCAGTACAAGCTGATGGCCAACCAGCTGAGGGAGCGCCACCAGGGACTCAAGAAGAAGTACAGGGAACTCATTGTGAGTGATGTTCATCTGTCCATTTTCATACGGCTTCATTGTGCTGACGAGGATGAGATAGCCTAATTGCTATTTGATGATGAAGCTTATTCTAGTTGTGTAATTCTCTCAATGTTTCAGGATGGTGATCCATCGTTGCCACCAGAAAAACGCAATCAAGTAAGTTTCTGATTTCATACAGGTGCTAAAAAAACATTTGCTTTCATTAAGTTACACTGTAAATTCCATGATGTGATTAAATGATATTGTTCTTGGAGGGCACAAGAACCTGAGTGCACTTTAAATACTGGATCGTAATGGACAAACACCCTCGTATTACTAAACAAACACAGATCACATGATGAGTTAGGGACAAGGGAACAGGTCAGCTTTTACCAGGTAGACTTGAAGGATTACTGAGGACATTTCAAGACACTTACTTGACCAGATTACTTCAGTTAGGGGGTGACATCTCTGTGTGGGTGGCTCTCGTGGGACACTTGTGCAATTGCATAGTAGTGCTTTCAAGGATATTTTGCCAACGACAGTTAAAGAGCTGCAATAATAAAAAATGACTCATATTTTTCGAGGACAAACAACCAGCAGAGATGATTGAGCATTATGAAAAGGATAAGGCCGACATGCACACAGTAAACAAGGTGTTTATTGCAATATGGTTGTAGAAATGAAGAACAAGTATGAGTATGTTATTATTTAGGCCAGGAAGTGACTGAGAGAGTTTTCTGGTTCTGATGCTGATTTTTTATGGCTCATATATCAGCCAGTTTATTATCTGATTATGTACTGTACTTCTTGTATTAGTTAAATTAATTAAGATTTGATATTTTCATATTTTCAGCGTTCCATCTGTGATAGTTGTGAAAAGCGCTGTGACTGCTCTGAGTGATTAAAAGGGAGACATTGGTCTTTGCCAAGAAGTAACTGAGTGTGTTTTCTCTCAGCCTCATGCTCTATCTTTGTCCCTGCAGTCTGTTCATCCTGAAGTAGGGATGTGAATCTTTGGGGGGCTCACGATTCGATTCGATTCGATTCGATTCGATTCCGATTTTTAGGGTCACGATTCGATTGAAGATCGATTTTCAATTTAACCGATTCTTGATTTTCTTTTTGCGATTTTTAGTTTGCTTTATTATCACCAGACCATGTGAAAAAGTTGAATGATGATGATGTCTACAGACTATTATATCAGAAGCCACATTTCCCCCCAAATCACATGTTGCAGATATATTCAGCAGCAATATATTTGAACCATTTTAAAATAAACTGCTACATGAAGCTGATTTTATAGGCTACTCTCTTTTCAAAAGCCTGATGGCATGAAATTATTTCTACCTGTTATTCCTCTGTAAGTTGTGGTCTGAATAGTTTTCAGTGTGTTTGTTTTCACTGTTGTGTAAAAGGAATTGAACCAGCTGTGTTTTCTCTGTCCATTCATGTTTTGTTTTTTTTCTCATCCTCTCCACCGTCTTCTCAGGTGAACCTGGCTCAGCTGCTGAGGGACTCGAGGGAGCGAGCGAAGCAGCTCGCCGAGGAGGTGAAGGAGCTGACTCAGAGGCTTGCAGAGGCCCAGGGGGACAACAAGGTGAAGTTACCAGTGACACCACACATAAACTTAAATTGCAGTTTAAATACCACTCATTTGACCCGACCACCTCACCGTGCCTGTGTAGATGTGTTTAAGAGAGGCAGTGAATTGAACATGTTTTATTTGTTTCCACAGCTCCTTAGAATGACGATCACTCGCCAGAGGCTGGGGGACGAGGAGGTGGGAGTGCGCCACTTCCCTGCTCATGAGCGTGAGGATCTGGTCCGGCAGCTAGAGAGAGCAGGGCTACAGGTTTCTACATTGCTCTTTCTCTATATACTGTATAACAATATAAAACTTTGATGACCGTGTCACATTCAGATATTTTTTTAGTGCATTTACAGTGAATTTTAAGTTACCCCAAACACTGTATATCCTACGTTTTTTTAAATTTTGATTGGAAATTTAGACCCAGATGACTGCCATATCCCCTCTATAATAGTATTACTTTATGAGCAGTCAAATTATAGGACTTGCAACAGGTTAGGGTTGGCTCAGCATTGTTTTGTTTTCTTAAAAGTATATTTTGGGGAGAGACAGGAACTGGGGAATGACATGCAGTAAAAGGCCGTCCGATGCAGGATTTGAACCGAGCATGACTGCAGCAAGGACTATGGCCTCTGCATATGGGGCGCTGCTCTATCCACAGCACCACACGGCGCTCCTTCGCTCAGCATTGTTCTTGGAGTGGCAGCCAAATAGACATTTCTTGTTGAATTGATAAACATAAAGAACCAACTTCTGCTGTCACCTTCCTCACTAGAGTGATAGATGCAGCATAAAGAGAAGTCATTCTTAGAATGACTAGGTTGGGACTCTGCCACTATTGTCTCTTACTCTTAATTCATTATCTGATTAATTTGGCCTTAAGTGCAGAAGGGAGTCTGTGTTTTTATTCCCTGCTTAGATTTCTGAATTTGGTTCCTGTGGCTCCACAGTCCCTGGAACTACTTTGTCAAAAAGTGAGTAATGATACAGAGAGAAATCCATCACATATTTCTTAA
The DNA here is from genome assembly GCA_030347415.2 of Decapterus maruadsi. Classification (NCBI taxonomy): domain Eukaryota; kingdom Metazoa; phylum Chordata; class Actinopteri; order Carangiformes; family Carangidae; genus Decapterus; species Decapterus maruadsi. The sequence continues at coordinate 20,187,934 of CM064898.1, forward strand.
GCAGCTTCAGTAGTTCATAACACAGTTCATTCACATTGTGCATTATGCATCAGGGACATTGCTCACTTCAATTGGAAATACTCTCCCATCATTCTCTGTGCTGTACATACAGCCTTCACGCGGCTCTTAAGATTTAGCCTTTTGAGGCTGTGATGCTGTCGTAGTGGACTGTGTTAAATTGATGAAACAATACCTTTTAACCTGCTGTTGATGTTCTCAAGCAAGACACATGATTTCTATCTGCCCGAGTGGAGCCACTCAATAAGTTGCAATAAGTTGTGGAGTTGCAAGTTCCTAAGGTGCTGAATGCTGAAAAACAGTGGATGCACTCTCAGCAAACTCTAAGTAAACAAAGCTTTGAAATATCAGTCATTTAAACCTTTCAGCAGCTCAAGCACTTTTTTTTTACCCGATTCCAGATGGAGGAGATGGAGCACAATGTGAAGGCTCTGACAGACGAGCTGCAGGACGTGAAGGCAGAGCGCAACGTGTTCAGGGAGAAGGCTGATCGACTCAACGTGGAGCTCAACCACATCCTGGGCAACCGTGAGGCCCGCATCATTGATGTGGATGCCCTCTGCATGGAAAACAGGTGAGTGGAAGCTCGAGGTAGATATCTAAAGGACAGAGCCACTGTCATTAGTCACATTATTTTAAGCCTGATCCACAAGCTTGAAACATTTACTAACTGGATAAAACAATTAATTGCACTTTTTTTAATCAGTCTTTATCACAGCATATGATTTGAAGTACTTATTTTTTATCTGTGATTAGTTGTTTCCAAATTTCAATAGTTTTCCATGTTTCATATTGAAAATATTTATTATTCTCTGAGCTTCAGTTTAAAAAAAAATAGCCTCTGTTATGTTTTGCACGTAATCTGCATTCTCATCTCATCAATCTTGTTATGTGTGCACGGACTCCTCTGATTGGGAATTTAATTGTTGTTACTGTAGGTATTTGCATGAGCGTTTCAGCCAACTGCAAGAGGAAGTGAATCTGCTGAAATCAAACATCATGAAGTACAAGGTACAGATGGCGCAGCTCTATTAAAATGTAAATGTAAAGGGGTTTTTTGGGGGTTTTTTTTTGCAGGCTTATAAATCCTGACAAAATCCATGTGTTTTCACAGAATTTGTATTCTTATGCATATTCACTAAGTGTAAAAGAGGCTGCTTTTTATTTAAAATGTTCATCAAACATGGCAGGGCCTGGCTTTTATTCTTGTGTCTTCCGCTTCCCCACAGACAGCTCTTGAGAGGAGGAAAAACTCCAGCACATATGGGAAATCAAACAGCAGTCCCCTCACCGGAGTCCTCTCAGCCAAACAAGGTGGAAAACACAAACGCTTCAGCTCACTTTGAATTCTCTTTAAGCTCAGACACAGATAGGTGCCAGAGCAGCGCATCTGAAAACCGTATGAAACATTTTCCCATCACGTCTGTTTCAGAACATGTCGGATAGGTTTTGATCAGATAAACTCTGCACCTGATTCTTCTTTCAGTTTAACAAACACCTTTTTGTTTCTAGCCGTGAATCATTGCATTATTTAATGAAACTCCCTTTTTTTTTGCCGATCCTTCAAGCCGCCGCCCGGGCACCAGCTGGGTTACTAATTGTATTCTGAGTGGTAGAGAGCACCACTGGCAGGGAAATGAGCCTGCCATGATGACTGACAGTTGCTGGCAGAAGCAGCACAGTGGGCTCTGGAGTTAAAGTTAGGAGAGTGTCACCTAGTAGACAGCTGCTTCTAACTCTGTCTTCCTCTTGTCGTGCTGTTTTCCCTGTCTCTGGCTATATCACCCTGTTCTTTCTTTTATCCTTTTTTTTACCATTTTGTCAAGGTTTTATTGCTGCGTTACTGACAGAATTTAAGTTATTATACAAAACACCGTCAGTATGCGAGGCCATGTTTTCATCAGACATCTGGCTTATAATAAAAATAACTTCCTCCCCTCTCTGTTATTTGCTTCACTCCTATGTTTCCTCTGCTCCCCCCTCTCCCTCTCCTCTTCAGTCCAGGAGATGCTCCTGGAGGAGCAGGGCTGCAGCCTGCCAGCCACACCTCAGTCCATCTCCGACCTCAAGTCCCTGGCCACGGCTCTGCTGGAGACCATCCACGAGAAGAATCTGGTCATCCAGCACCAGAGGCACACTAACAGGTACTGAGAAGGCACGTTATAATGATGTTGGAGGAACTCTCACCTGCTCCTCTGCTGACTCACTGCATAATGTACTTTTTTTTAATATGGGTCATCCTTAAAATTCAATTGCCTCCCACTTTTACGATGTTTGCCGACCTGTTCTGAGAATCCTCCTCCACCTCTAAGGCAAACACTCCACATTGCGCAGTCACCAGTAACCTGACCCTTCCCTACTTGGTCTGCAGGATCCTGGGAAACAGAGTTGCCGATCTGGAAAGAAAGCTGAAGACCTTGGAGGTTTCAGGGCTGTGGAGCCTTCCAGGTGGGTCTTAAGTCCAACAGTTAAAGCTTCTATCAACCCCCCCCCCCCAAAAAAAAACAAAACATGAATGAAATCTTGAAAGTCTCACCATAACAAGTAACATCAAGCTCGGCTCAGTTATTAAACAATTACAGTAATAACAGTAATTTGATTGTTGTTCCGAGCTTATGAAAGTATGAAACAAACAACTGGTGATTCATTTCAAAGCGTTCTGTCTTAATGAGCTGTATTCCAGCAGCAGTCGTTTGTCATGGATACAAATTACTGTAACTTGTGTGTAAAATAATCACGATAGTCAATCATCTTACAATTATGTACATGTGTTTTTGTAGGTTGTAAGCAGTGGGTTTTAAGAATATGTAAACACAGCAAAGTCTGTTAGAAAAAAAAATCCAGCTGTGGTTTCTTCTGAAAACATCAACTGCTCCGTATGTAATGCACCAGTCTCAGTGTGTGTGTGTGTGTGTGTGTAGATGAGAGACCGGTTCAGTATTGCTGCATATTCCTCAACCTGATTGGTGCGTAGCATAACAAAAGAACCTGCAATCACACTGCACCATTAGCAAACATAACCGTGTGCGTTTACCGTACCGTAAATGTTAAAAAGAAAACTTGCAAGTTAACTCATTGTAAACAGCGCTATAATTACCGTTCCCGTTATAGTTAATGTGTTTTGAAATTTTAGAGGAAAAGGTTTTTGAACCCTCCCTGTACAGTAATCTGCTTTTGATGAATAACCCAAGAATGTTTTATGTAATTGTTAAAGCTGGGCAGCTGGTTCAGATCTATTTCACTTCTTCTCTGCTTTAATCCAAATACATTAATGAGGATTTATGTTCATAACAGTTTGCTTTCTCTCCTCTCTCACTGCGTCTCAGGCTTGACCTACCATGTATCTGTGGGAATTGGGAGTATGTATTCCTTCTGCCCCACTTAGCCCATCCATGCCCTCCACTATGTCATGCCAGGACAAATCTGGGCAGACGCCCAGAAAGCATGTCACCTCATGCCCACCGTTTGCAGTGTGTCGACTCCATTGACCACCCGCTCATGTGTCCGTTCATGACACCACTGAATCAGCCAGGCAACCTGAATATCACACACTGACTCCTTTTGGTCCAGCAGTCCTGTCTTAAATTATACACCCAAGACAAAAAAACACTGGGGTTGGGAATGTTTTCAAGGCAGTGGAGACCTTTTTAAGGCAGCACATTACTGTTCTGTTTGTCCATTTTAAAATGCATTCAGATTCTCACCGACAAGAGCTTGAATCATAAATCATAACAGAAAAAGGCTGAAGGCTGCCTGAGAACAGACAGATATACAGTATGTTGCAGACTGTCAGAGAAAAGAGAAGAAACTGATTGTGATCAACAGAATCAAACCAAACAGGAGTGAGAGGAGAAATAAATATGCTCTCAAAACTCTCCTCAATAGAAAAAAATGCTCCTTTAATTTGTGGAGCACAGTAAGAATTCATGACCCAAATATTTGTATTCAAAACCACAATTACATACAGTATACAACACCTACTTCGGTTTTTGCGCCCACATTCATGCGTTTAGAAGAAATACTTTGATGTACACTGTATCTGTAACAGCCTTCACTTTTGGCTAAGAGACACGGCTGCCAACTGTTCCCCTCCTGTAAACAACTCCCCCACCATCCTCAGGGAAACTAAACCCAAGTATAAAAACTGAACGCTCTCCCTCCTAATTCAACCCGGAGACAGGTTTTTACCCACCCAGAAAACAGTTCCCTTTTCTCCCCACTGGAGGGAGATGTTGCGTCGCGTATGAGTGGAGCCGGCGAGGCGGAGGGGCTGCGGCTGGATGGAGGTGCCCTGTCATGAGACCGTCATTCTCACTGCCATAAAACTGACAAGCATCCATTACTGAAAATGATTGCCCACATTACAAACACATTTAGGGGAATGTGCCGTTATTAGGGAATTTGTAGGCGAGGGCCCAGAGTGCCTGACGACCACGCTGTCCACCACAGTTAGGGAGACGGAGATATCGAGAGAGATGTGAGCGTCTGTGGCCTTGATGTGATATGAAGTTGGGCTGATGGATATTAAAGGCAAACAGGATAGGATAGAGGGCCTTGGCTGGCCTACCTGAGGCCCGGAGAGCACTAGAGGTGACTACATTGTCTCCGGGTGAGAGAGAGCGGAAAACAATAACAATCACATTGATGCAGTGAGTCAGATAAAGTTGTGATTGATAGATCCCTCCAGTGCGCCCCCTCCTTCCTAGTCCACCCCCACCCCCAAAGCTGAATGAACACAAGCTGATATGTAACACAGAGTGCATCAGATATTGAACAGACAGAGGTGGATACTGAATGCACCCACATCGCTCGTTTTGGTTCAGTGACAGACTTTTTTTTCTTCTCCCCCTCCCCTCCCCGTCTCGTCTTTTCAGTCTCTCATGTCTGTGATGTAGAGTTTATGATCTGGCGCGTTGGGGATGTCGTGTCGAGCAGGAAGGTCTGTCATCCTTTGCAGGATGGGCGCATATGGATCTACAGTACGTTGTATATTTGTGAGAGAGTGGTGAGGTGGTTAGATGACGGGGCGAAGTCACTGATGCTTCCCGCCCGCTGTGCTGACAGCCTCTAGGAAATACACCGCTATGCCGAGTCCCGGCCTCGCTCTGCATACCTGATAACCAACATCACCATATTACTGGCTTTAAAAGAGCAGTCTGCAGAAATCCCCTCAGGCCCCTCTCTTGAAACTTGAAAAATGGGCTTGGATGCAGTGGCCTAGTCTTAACACTACAGGCCAGTTATCTGCACTTATGAAGGACTCTTCTCCACTCTTTGTCTTCAGACAGCTGTGGTATGACACTATGGCCCTGAAGAATCTGCTATGTTCTCCAAAAACCAATACAGCTCAGGGCAAAGGCAGAGTTTAGATGCAGAAATTCCTTTTTATCGATACATCATGAAACCACAGACATGTGATTATTATACCAATCACTGATGTAGAGATTTTTTTGTTGCAGTTGATATGACTGTTAGGAGTCTGGTTGTTCTGGGTCGTTGTGGGCAGCGTTGCAAGTCAATGAGTCCAACTGCTTAATGGCTTCATTTTCATTAATCACCTAGATTTTTTCAGATTTCACTGACTGAAGTAATTTATCTACACTGAAATCTTAGCAGTTAAATTGTTATTTTGTAATTAAAGGGCACATTTAGGTAAAACATTTAGTTTAGTTTAGTTATTTCTTTGGTCGATTAAAAGAGAAGAGACTGATAAAATGCATAGATTGGTCAGTAATACATGCAACCAAAAGGTGTAGGCTGAAGCAATAGCTTATTATGCATACTTCCATTTACATAGTGACAATAAATATGAGCAAACAAACAAAAGATAAGCAAACAACTAACAACAAAACACAGTGAGAATAAAGAGCATTGAAATAAAAACAAACAAACAAGAGGCAAACAACAAAACAAACAATGTCAACACACTAGTGTGTGCACGGTGGCAATGCTACATGCTACAACATGCTACTACAGTACGGTATTTAGTGTAATCAAACAAACATGGTGAATGTGGTATCTGACAGCTAACTTCATTTAGCTCAAACACAGTTTACTGATGAGTGTTATTCATCTGCAGGTATCTGATCATAAATCAAAAAAACTTGTTGAAACTTTCACCTGGGATCATTCATCCTGACATCCCATCCAATAGCTGCTTAGACATTCAGTCAAAAACACAAATGATAACCTCATGATGGCACTAGAGGAAAACTCAGCCAGCGCCAAAGTGTTAGTCTTACGGATTCATTCTCTTTGGTCCGTGAATGTCTGTACATTTGTGGCAATTCATCATATTGTTGATGCTGTCTGGCCCTCTCATCAGACAGATTGTCATCCCCTCAGCCACACCGCTGAAAATCCCCAAACATGATGAATCAGTTAATATTGTCTCTAAAAGAAATAAGGCGACATCATGACACCTTTATTTGCAGAAGCCCCATAATCCAAACAGCCCCTGCGAGTGTAAACAGCGAGCATCCACAACAGTATGGACTGCATTCATAACAATATGGTCTCCGTTCACCATTCATGATTCTCACGCATCGTGTCACCCAGTCATCCATTTTCTCATTCTTTCTGTTTGTTTTTGCGCCTCACACTCGGGCGGTCAGAGAACCAGGCGGGTGTGTGTCTATTCGCAGGGTTTCTCTGAGGCAGAGGCTGATGCGCACGCTTCCAGATTTCACATGCTTCTGTGCATATAGTTTTGCTGTGTGTATATTTGTGATGTCTGCTTTGGTGGCGCGTAGTCTCCTATGAGTAGCATATGGTGTCAGCCTAAGAGGCGCGCAGCCATCACTAATGAAGACAGATGACAGGGAGCTGAAGCCACTTCCTGTAAGCACTCCAATGCATACATGTGTTTGTACGCCATGTGAAAGCACTTACATTGCAGCATCATGCTTGTGCTCGGATGAATCCCATCCATTCCCATTGTGAACAAAAAAAACTCTTCCTGTCACTCACTTTGTGTCTTTGCTTTCATTTGCAAGTGAAAGTAACGATGACTTTATGTCCTCTGATGGTGTCACAGGGACGCGAGACAGCATCGCGCTGAACGAAAACCACCAACCGCAGCTTCACCCGACACGTGTCCCGCCGCAGCCGAGCCGAGCGCAGCCACCCAAAGGTGAGTGTGTAATTGTGTGTGCAGCCGGCTTCTCCTCCCATTGATAAGAGCACCCACCGCTAACGGCATAAACACTGTAATTAGCCGCTACGTGCTAAACACTCCTCGCTTTCTTCCATGTTTAACACCAAGTCCTTCCCCTTCCCGCCTCCGCTCCGTCTCCGTCTCTCATTGGTGCAAGCTGCCCAAATGCCATGGCATTTTGGAAATGTGAAGCAAATTCTCGCCCGCTGACATTCAGAAACTTCTGCCATCTTCTCTTTGAAAGGGGAGGAGGGTTGGGGTGAGGGGCATAAATATGGATGCCAGTTCAAGTAACGTTTGCTTTTCTTCCTGCATGTGTTTGTGTGTGTGTGTGTGTGTATGGGGACAAGGTGGCTGGGATTCAGTGTGCAGTCTTTAACCTTTTTGTCTGCACATCCACAAATATGGGTCAGTAATCACCAAAGTGAGAGCATATTTTGGCAGAAAGAAGCAGAACTAAGCTGTTGCTGTTGCTGAGATGCGGGGCGTCACACTTGTCTTGTGTCCCGTTGTCTGGGGCACTGCTGCTATATTTAGCCTGTTGCCATGGAAGCACTTCAGTCACATAAGTAATTGAAATAACTTTCTACATTGACACAGTGGTATAGCCCCAAAAGAGGAAAGTTTCTCTTATGTTTTCCTCTGAATTGACTTTTTTTTTTTTATTCTATCACATTTTCATTTCAAACTTTGGGCTTGAAAAGACTTCCTGGGTCGTGAAGGGATAGACGTAGCCCATTGCCCTGAGAATCAACAGGCACAGCTTTTTTTTTCTTCTTTTTTTTTTTTTTACCAAACTCTTTGTAACAGCATTTTTCCTGCAGCTAATACATTACCATGGTGTGTGCTCTCATCAGCATCTCATCGCTCTCATCCGCATCAGTAGAAAGAAAGAGCAAGCAATAGTGAGATATGCTAAATAAGACACCGCAGTGGTGCATCGGCTCAAAAGAGATCATATATTTTTGTCATAAGGACAAAAATATATGATTTTCTTACAGTGATATAAAAGGTTTTGTATTTTACACTTGTCTTGTGTTCATAGTGCTGAGCTATGAAGAAGATATATTTCTGGTTTAAATATCAAAAACCAACTCAGTGCTTATATCTCTCTCAGGCTTTCTTCCAAGGAATAACTGATTGTGACTGCTTTGTTGTGACATCACAAATTTACAGCAACCTTGACAGCTGGTTTTTAAGGTTCAGTCTCTGAATAAAAGCTGCGTGTATTTCTCTGTGAACCAAGCTTTTTGATACTTCCACGTTGTTACTGTAGAATCTAAATGGGCTTTATAATCAAGAAAGATATGGAAATCTCAATTGCTGCAATATGGGACCTTTTGATAGACTGCTGGTAATATTTTCAAAATTATCACTGGCTGTTTTTAATTGCCTTTATATGCATTTCTTTTCTTCTTCTTTGAAAATGTATTGTAGACCCTACAAATTATGCCATTCAGGAAATCAATTGCAGCAATTTTAATCATCAGTTTAGCTTTTTATCCCTCATCAACAAATTATGAATTGCAAAACACACATTTGGTAGAAAGGCATGCAAGCCGTGCCAGCCAATAAAAAACAGTCTTATATTTAGAGCAACCAAACCGAGCAAAAGTGCTTGTTTTCTAGTGACCGCAGATCAAGCGAGCAATTAAAATGACCAGTTGTCTCATCACCCATCTCCCAGTTGCGTCGGACGACAGGAGTTCACATGAATCGCCATGGGAATGCCGCACGGCTGGCAGCGACCTCGGCACAGATGGCGTCAGCGGGGAAGACACACCTGCGCTGCTCAACAGTCTGGAGCCTCTCGCAGGGGCGGAGACGAATGGGACGGACAGGAGAGGGGGAGAAATGGTGACCCTGGATGAAGACGGACGAACGGAGGAGGGGCGGAGTCCGGTGGAGGAGGCGGGGCACGAGGAGGAAGGGGTCGAAGACGAAGAAATAGGTTCCACGGTGGAGGAAGGAGAAGAGGCGGCGTTGGCGCTGGACGTGCTGCACACTGAATCAGACCTTCCATGGCTTCCAATTAAACAAGCCTCTGTCAATCACTCAGAGGTGCGAGATCAGCCCTGCCAAACCCAGGACAATGAGTCTAATAATGCACCAGAACATGTAGAAGTCTCTATGTCAATCCCAGAGAAGCAGGGCACAGAGGTGTCAAGCAGAGGGGAGAGAGCGCAGAGTGACACCTGTCATAGCGCCAACTCGACTTGATCTTAATTCACAGAAAGCAGTTTATTTAAATCCCTGTCCGTCTCGTCCTTATTGATGATTGCATTAATCATCCCTAGTTGCATTCTCACAACGTAGCCACCACTCACCAGCTCCCCGTTCCGCCTGACAGCTCTGTTTTAGTCAATAGAACACAGAGAAAACACTTTCACACTTTCACTTTTCATCCACCGTTGACAGAGCCGGAGGTGCATTTGTATCTAGACAGGCTTGTTACTGCGCAGGAACAGACAATCTTGGAATCAATGGAGTTGCAAACTTCGTGCCCTACAGGAAGAATGTAGCTTTGAAAATAAAAAATGTGGCAGCCTCAACTCCAGGTCCCCATATTCCCTCCTTCCTCTCCCTTGCGATAAGATAATCCCAATTGTTTGCTTCTCTCCCTCTTCCTTGGGGACGCCAGTAAAGGGTTGAGTGCTGCATTTCTCTCACGGGGGAATCCGAATCGGCTCACCAAAACTTGTAATGAATGTGTTGTAGTCATATGTAAATGAATCATATTGACATAAAAGATTTTATTGATGTCAGTCCAGCTGTACAGGTGAATCCTACCAGTCGTTAACTTTTTATTTTGCCTCATTTAGAAGATGATATTCAGATGAGACTACATGTGCCTTATATGTGAAAATATTAACTGATATTTATAAATATGAATGCATAAACCTGGAGTGTTGATGGCTGATTTTTCTTCTTTCCAGCAATTGCAATAATCCCATGATCCATATCAGAAAAATACCTTAAAGGGATAGTTCAACATTTTGGCAAATGTGCCTATTGCCATAATCCCTATAGTCATAGCAGTAGGTTCATTACCTTTAATTGGCCAGGTTGCCCTTGAAAATGAGATCTCAATCTCAACGGCTCTTTTTTACCTGGTTAAATAAAGGTTAAATAAAATAAAATAAATGAAAATAGTTTGTGTAAGCTATTTTTAGAGCCGCGAGCTGCTCAGAGCTACACTATGGAGGCTTATGGGTTTTCTTGGTTTCAAATATACAATCCAACAAGTCCAAATCAAATGTTGCAACCTGTACATATTCAATCCAAATAACAAGTTGTTTTAGAAAATACATCTTGATGCGCATTCCCGTCGCATGCGTTTGCCTTGAAAACAACTCATTGAACTATCCCTTTAAAGCCCCTGTACAGACTTTTCATTTAGTGTTGATTTTAGCGGCCCCTGTGGACGAAGCGGTGGTGTTTTACCGGAATGAAGACTGCATTTCCCACTGTCATCAAGACATTTTTGTATATTTGTTTTGGAAACATCATAAAGGAGATGGGGCTTGCTTTTTTTTTTAGCAGTGTTATGTATCTATTCGTGTCATTTCGTCAGTGGTCCGACCCGACAATGCCTTCAGAGGTATAGAATGTATCTTCACACTGATGGGCTCATGCTGTTATAGGTAACAGAGACACATCAGCAGAAACTATAGACTTTTGCGTATCCAGTTAAAAGCTCCGTACAGGGGTAGAACCCCAACCACAGGGCCCTCGTCGAGACTGACTCACTACATTAATTATTTGGTAAGATAAAGAAGAAATGGTTCAGCTCATGCTGCTCCAAATGAAAAGTTGAGCAGCCTGTCAGTCGTGTGAGAGGCTGAGCACACAACAACAATATTCACTTTGGCATAATGAATGTCGTTTTAACACCCAGCTCCAAATCAGTATAAATTTTGGAACATGAAAGCAGCATATCTGAAGAGAAAGGTTGAGACCCACTGGTCTAGTGACATTGAATGTTCGACTGATGTTGGTATCAGCTCCCTCTTTCAGCTAGAAACCACACAAGTAGGAGTTTTATCTGATCACAACTCCACCTCTGTCACAGGAGCCGACTTTGTGAACTGGGTGTAATATTTGTTTGAATGTGTGCTGTTTGATGGTGATGTTCTGAACCAGAAAATGAGGCCAAATCCGCAGAAAATCACTCTGACTAATTTCTAAGTGTTCACAAGGTTGGTCTCTCATTAATTCTAAATGCAGCAGCCTCAGTCTTTTGATTGTTTTACAGATTAGAGCAGCTTAACTTGATTCTCTTCCTTCCAGCCTTGGGAGAGCATTGTTCCAGCATCACAAATCTACAGCGAGATGTCACAGGAATATTCAAAATGCCAACACCATAGCCAGCGAGCACTGCAGCGTGGTTGTTTAACTTGGAAAAACAAACTTATAAACAGCAGAAGTTTCCCAGCAGTGTAAAATGGATGCACGGACACGCCTGTTTTGTCTCCCAGCCAAAGTCCAGAGCCCACTGGGTATTGAGAATCAGTGGTGAGGCCTACTCTTCCTGCGTGCAGGTGACAGCTGGCCTCTCCAGGCAAACGCAGCGTCAAAGCCAGAATCCATGAACTGCTTATTCTGCAGAAGGCCACTTGCTATTTTTAATCTCTGACACAAAATAGAGGCGAGGAGAGAGACAGAATTCGAGCAAGGGAGCCATGGTGTGTACCCAGTGTCGGCCATGTGCCAGGCAGCTGATTTGGCACACGGCAGCGAGACTCTTTTTTTTTTTTTTTTTTCAAAAGAGTTTGTTAAGTTTATAAACCAGATGGAATCTGAGCTGAAATTGCAAGATGATACCATTGGGTTCCTCATAAAGTAATTTACCAGATTTCTCTCCTATGCATATGAATGCCTCAAATAAATTAGTGAGCTTTGCATATCTGTCAGGAAAACCCAGCAGTGAGATGCATTGTCTAATTCAGGGAGGATGCGACCGTGACTGTGGAAGCCCTATCGGCAGCTCCTGTGGGAGACTTAGACATTCATGTGATGTGAATTGAAGCCGACAATGTTTATTGTCTGTCCTGCCTTAAGTTCCTTAACCATTAGCCATCGCTTTCATCATTCCCTGCAAGGCTTTATCACTATGCAACTTGATTATCATTATAACCCAAATGAGGTTGCACTAAAACATGTCTACCACTTTGAAAAAGTAACTCCCAACAATTTATTATGACCAGAAAGCACTAAATCATCTTTATTGATCGCTGTTTGACAGGTCTATCATGTCAGTATGTTATGTTAGTGAGAAAAAAGGGATTCCAAACAGAGGTGTTTGAAGAAATCCATATCCATAAAGTACACACTATATCATACATAGGTCAGGTTTAATCAGAAACCACAAATCTTAAAGGGATAGTAGCATTTTTTTAAAAGTGGGGTTGTATGATCTACAAATAGTACTTTAATTGCAGTAGAAGACTCTCTGCACTCCTCCCGTTAGCAACGCCAGCCCATAGCCCTGCCCAGAGATTTACAACATACAACATATGGCCTAAAATAGGTTTTACCTGAAAAAAATACACAGTTCCATTGTTCGCTATAATATAAATTTTTCCAGCCCCTCAAAGTGCAGGAAAAACACAGTTTTTATTTGGACCTAACCAACTCACGGATCCCTCTGCCCAGGGTTAGCGCCTGCTGATTTGCAGTTGGTTAGTTGGTTACACTGTATGTTGTAAATCTCTGGGCAGGGCTATGGGCTGGCGTTATACTAACGGGAGGAGTGCAAAGTCTTCTACTGCAATTAAAGTACTTAGGGGATATTTGTAGATCATACAACCCCACTTTAAAAAAAATCCTACTTTCCCTTTAAGGTTTTTTTCAGTTATAAAAAGGTATTTAAAGAAAAAGAACAGGATTAGGTGTCACAGGTAAAGACAAAATATCTGGAAGTGTGTCTGTGACTTTATCAGTAACTTCTTAAATTAACCTCATAAAACCATACAAACAACCGTTGGTACCTGCTGAAGATTCATCCAAGACATTCCTCCCTTTCACTGGCTTCCTGTCAGGGTCTGACTGGCCAGTATCTGCTGGTGTCACACAGCTGAAAGATTCCGGCTCCTTCTCCAGCCCCCCCAGAGAGCAAAAAAAGGATTGCTGAGAGCTGTTGTAGCCAATCATCACCACCGCTGATAAAAATGAGGCTACGGTACCAGCAAGTAGCCCATGCCAGAAACTAATCTTACCCCCTTATCTGTGACAGTAACATCCCCCAACAGAGGACGAGTAAAAAATGTGCATTGCAAAATGCTACCGATTGGCCCCACGCTGCTGAAATCACTCAGGTGTGTGTTTGCCTCTCTATATTTGTGCTTGAAAGAGAGATCAAAGGAGGAATCATTTATACGAGTGTGCATGCCTATCTTGTGGTTTTTGTAGCCGTGTGCTAAGCTGCTGTCCTTTCATGCTTTAGATTTGGAGATGGGTTGTACCGTATCATATATATACCACTAATCTTATCACAGTATCAACTTGCTTTGTTCTGATCCCGAGCCCCCCACTTATCCCACCCTGGAGTCTGGCTAGTGAGAAAGACCAGCCGGGTCACAGCAATGCACACCGGCTCTAATAAGTGTGACCAGGGATCCAGGGGGGGGCTGCTGGATGTAGGAGGGTTTGACACCCCATCATATCTGGGTCCTCCAAAGGTTTGAGGGATGGGGGTGGACAGGGGCATTTGTAGCCAGCAGTTTCCAGGCCAACCACTCAGCAGGGTTAATTACTATACCAACCAGATGCCCCCTCCAGTGATGGTCAATGCCCTTGTGATCCATGCTTCATTCACTCACCTTGCCTTTTTTTTTTTTTACGCTTACCTGAGTTTTATCATGCGGTGCCTCGCAGGCACTGGAGTTCGCCGAGCCCTGCAGGTTCTCTCCCCAGGTGCTGCGCTTTGAGGAGTGTAACTTTCTGCTCCGTTGCTGACAAGGCTGTTATTATCGGAGATAATAGAGGAAAGAGAAGACCAGGCAAAATATGTCAGTCATCTTTTTCCTGCTTGTTTAATGCGGACTTAATACTTCTAATGCATCATACACATGATACGCATAGCTGCATCATTTGCGCGGTTTGCAATTTAATCCAGATTTGATGTCTGCACTTGTTATGTGCATTGTCTCATCACTTCAGCTGTCAGATTTGTATAGTCAGTTGCAGAAAAGGTAAATTTGTGTCAGTCTACACCTCCTCAACTTACTTTGTATCTGTCCTCCCTCATGGGAATGGTATATTTTGTAAGCTTTAGGTTGTTGATTGATTTGCTTGCTTTCCAAGAGTCAGATGAGAACACTGATATATCGCTCTCATATCTGTAGGATAAATATGAAGCTACAGCCAGCAGCAATTTAGCGTAGCATTAAGACTTGACACAGAGGTGAGCAGCCAGTCAGCTTCTGCCTAAAGGCAGCGTTAGATATTATTGCAAAGTCCAAAACCAAATTCCTCATGGAGGAAAATAAAGGGTAAAGTTTAAAAGCTTTGATGTAGAAACTATAATTCACTTTTTACACAGGGTGATGTTGCAGTATTTCATCACTAAGTTGCAGGTTGCACTTTCAGGTTTAATGTTAACTGGCTGCTAGCTGTAGCCTTGTGTTCACAGGATACAAAGTATTGTCTCATTGAAATCTCTGGAAGATTTGGACTGTATGGGACTATCCTTTGTATGGTACACATATAGAAGTTTACTTGATCACAGGATGTGGCCTACTGCTTGTGGTCCTCCGTCCCCTCTGACCTCCCTCAGTAGCTTCCGCACTTCCTGTCGGCAAAACTGCAACAACATCAACAACAACATGGCTCCCAAGGCCCCGCTGGGAAGCAAGGCAAGCAAAGTCGCAGGATGTTGGAGGAGCGAGAGCTTGCGGACGGCAGATAAGCAGAAAGGCCACACCGGGGGTCAGCACGTCGCCACGGCATACAGTCAGATCTCTATTAAGATAGAAGATGGTGGTCCAGTGTGATAAGAGCCGACGGGACCTAGTGATGTGATATCAGTGATGGGGCGCTGGCAGAACATGCCACTGTCCCCAACCAGCAGGGGAATCAGGGCTGGGCCGAACCTTTGGGTATAATGATGTGGTCAAGGTGGTCCTCAATGATCTTCATTCAAATTTCACGGTGTTAGGAGGAAAAAGAAACCTTGAAAATGTTCACCTTAACATTCTTACATTTCGATTTAAACTTGAAGGAACAGTCAGTGGTTGAACTTCTCGACGGTAGCCTATATTTGGTACATTAAACATCGGAGCTTTTCCAGCATACTGTAAATTATCAGTTCTGTTTTTCAGAATATGTATATGTATTGAACCAGTGTTTTCTTTAATTTCTCCCAAAACAAGTATTCGCTTCATTCAGACATCTTGCACAGCTGTTGTAAGACAAAAACATAGCCCAGAAGTAGATATTAATGAATGGATCCGTTCAGGAAGGCAAGCCACTTCAATGTTTCATTTAAGTTCAAGAGTCTCAATTCATAGTAGCTCAACATTTCCTCTCAGATTTCACTTCAGCACTTGTTCGCCAACATAGCGTGTCATTAGCCACGTGACATCAAGATGGGTGTACTTTATTTGTCAGCAGCTTTATCACAGGACTATGTTGCAACAAATGGTGCTTTTTTACTGCATAAACAGGCAGACTTGATTGTAAAGGAGTTTTCTGTAGATGGCATGCTTGCTCACAGTGTGATGCTGGGTTTCATTTCATAAACAGCACTGCATTACTGTAGTGTAGTCCATTTCCTACTGTTTGTAAACGTCTGACTATAAGCAGGATAATAGTGAAAAAGACATATCTTCAGATATAATTTATCCACTCTCTCACAAAACCATCAAAAAATACCCAGATTGTAGTTTTTGAAATAAGTGATTTTTTCAGTTCAGTTGCAGTTTTCATTTGTACAAAATGCACTGAGCAGTGGACTACAAATACGTATTGATGCAATGGAAACACACAGCTTGACAGACAGACAGCATTTGACTCGAAACTACGAATCAGAATCTGATATTTTTTATTGTGTGTTGCTGAATGTGCTCCTCCTGACTGTCAAATAGCGTTTTGCATTTCTTTGAAATAATTTTGCATCTGTTTTACTTGATGCAGTCATGTTGTGTCTCTGTAGCCCCTTTGCACCTTTTTGTGGTCACTCTTTATCTCTATGGTCATTTTGTGTCTTTGAGTTTTGCCTCTGCATTTCTAGTCCATTTAGTGTTATGTGTCTTTGTACTGTTTTGCATCTCTTTGTGTTCATTTTGTGTCTGTCTGGTTGATTTATTTGTCTTTGTAGTCATTTTGAATGAGGGCTTGTGGGTCTTTTATAGTTGTTTCACATTGTTTTGTGTTAATTCTACTTTTGTCTCTGGTTTCTCTTTCTCTATAGTTTCTTGTTGCTTCGTGTCTTTTTCATGTTCTTTTGTTTTTCTTTTTGTGACATTCTAAAAGGGAAACCCAACAGCAAGAATTCAAAAATGATTAGATTGGATTCAGTTGGAAGATAGCCTACTCAGTATTATCACGAATGAGGACATCACTACTTTCAACTCAGTGCTTATGCCTGAGCCTGTTAATTCATCTTCCAATAATGAAAGTGTAATAGGGCAATAAAGGGTTCCCTTTTGGATTATATTTTCTCTTCTGGACAGATGTAAATTACTGTTGTAGTTTGGATTCATGTAGCAATATTGTAAATGCTCAGTCCCTGGCATTGTCCATGCTCTCCCCACCAACCCGGCAGCTATGTTTGCCAGAGCTATTTCATACACAATTGGACTGCTATTTAATAGCCTGTGAAAGTGAGACAGACAGAAAGGTGGAAAATCCCCAGTATTTTAAATTATCCTTGAATATTAGAGCATTATGACTTTGTTCTAACGCTGACTTCTCCTTAACCATCACCATCAATCCCCCTGCTATAAGCAATGAGCCATTCGCCATTATGCAGCTTGTTAGCAATGTCCAGGCTGTGTAATTACCTGTGTCAACGGCAATGATTGTCTTCAGTAACAGATTATTCATCACTTTATAATTGTAGAGGTTGAAAAGGGTTTTTAAGCTCATCTAATAAAACTTAAAACACAAAAAAAATGTTCACGCCTCTCACTTTTCTTGGTTGCACCTGCAAGACTGGATCAAGTGTTTGCACATGTTGAGTCCTGTAATGTCCAAATAAAATAACAAAAAGCAAACGACTTCTGGGATTTAATTTGAAAAGCTAAAACATAAAAACAGGAGTGAAAAAAAAATATTCAGAAATCTTATAATCAGCTGCAACTGCAAGCTCAGCATTTGTGTGAGGAAAATTATGATTTTTGGCCACTTGCAGTATTTCCATATAAAAACAGTCTGTTTTCTTGTCTTGCCATTTATATCCCACTCAAAAAATGTGTATGAGAAACACATAGGCTACTGCAGCTTTCAGCATCAAAGCAAGAAACACTTCAAGAACTCAGCTGTAGTCTGTTAGATGGACATTCCCAAAACTCACCATTCTCTCAGATGGGATGCTCTCAGTGCATGAGACAAAACACAGACCTGCTTTTACTGCAGTGAACCAGGCTTTGCACTAAAGGGGGCGAGGCTGGCTGTGTGTGTGTCTGTGTCTGTGTGTGTGTGTTGTTTGGCGGGCACATCGTCATCCTCGACCGAGAGGCAGCAGCAGCAGACCTCCTGCATCCTCCCCCCACACATCCCTGAACCGCTGCGCTGTTTCTGCGGGCACGGCCACGAGCTTTCACGGGCAGCATCATGCACGGGACTCGGTAAAACAGGGACCTGCACCGTGCTCACCTGCTCTCACTAATACAACGCGGCTTTCGAGTCATTTTGTCAAGGATAATAATGATGAGGTAAGAGCTTCCGGTCGCCATTTTGCCGGTGTTTAACGGTTTATGGGAGAATTTGCATGGAATAATCGTCCGTTAGAGCCGTTGTTTGGATCGATACCAGCGGCAGGATGTCCAAGCGACACCGGCTAGACTTGCGTGACGATTACTCGTCGGTTAAAAAGAGCTCCTCTGATGGGTACGTAGCGTTAGCGTTGCCTAAAAAGCGCCAGGCTGTTGCAGTGTCTTTGAAGAGTGCTGCAGACTGTTTGTTATTGTCCCGCTGCTAGCTAGCTCGCTAGCCGCGCTAATGTAAAGTAGGGACGAGTTTAGCTAGCGAGCTAGCAGCGGCTAACCAGCCGGGACAGGCTGGCTGCAGACAGACGGGGGCTAATGAAGCTAACTTAGCAAACAGTTACCCAGCAGCCATCGGCCTGGTCTGCACGTGGCTACATGCTAGCCGGTGCTAGGATAACCTCAGTGTTTCAAAGATAAAGCATAATTTTACGATACAAAGTGACATCAGCACGGACCCGTGGTTGTAATGTTGACGTGGCGTTTAATAAATATAAGCATTAAGACTGCACGAGCCAGGCTGGTGTTAGCCGCTAAACTAGATGCACTGTGAGATGTCACCGGCAAATCTGAGCTCTATATCATTTGCTATCAAGATAAGAACAGTCTGGGCTCACTGTAGGACTGCTGCATGTTTACATGCATCTTTACATGAGACGACAGGCCTGTGGAAGTTGAAGGAACCTGGGCTGATGGCGCCCCGGCTTATGTGGACAAGTGGCACCGGAGGATGCAACGTTCAGGGTCACTGCTCCGGATTTGACTTTTAATTGCTCTTGAGAGAGATGCTAAACAAAAATCCCCACCAGGATAAACAAAATGTGATCTGTGTAAAGTTTAACACCAGTAACATACACAAACAAAGAAAATCAGTATCATATCTGGAGTGGAGACTGCAGCTTCCTGACAGTCAAGGACACTGAGATGTCTCCATCCAGACTACTGTTTGATCATGTTGTGCCCCAGCTCTCTGGTTGTCACCTCATTTCTGTTACCCTGTCTATATGGGCAAACCTGAATAACAATTAGTTGTATGTTTTTATCTTGCAAACATAATAATTCAATAAATCATTCTAACTTGAGCAGTTAATTTGCATAATGTGCAAGATCAAGCTGTCATTCATAACCTTATTGTCATGCTAGATATACTTCTGTCCTGTTATTGCAGGGAGACACATTAACACACATCACACAAACCGTCCTGTACATTTGGGCCGTGTGCAGCCAGCCTCCCTGCAATACTTGGCTGTAAATACTTAGCTGGAGGGTACCTCAAAGTCAGCACTCTGCACAGCTTTTTTTTTCAGCTCACGTGGGGATATAAATAGTTCATATTTTCCATCTGGACCTTTTAAATTTTGCAATTGGAGAAAAAAAAAGCTGTGGATTGTGGGCAATTAGTTTATTCATGACCTTTGCATGCTACACTTGATTAGGCCTCAGTGAATAAGAATTCTCTGTAACCTTTTCATGAGATTTTTTTTAAGGAAAACTTGACACGGGCAAATATTTGTGCGCTGTCAGGTTCATGTTGTGCCTTTTTATCTTTGGTTTAATCTCCTGTTGTGTATTCACTCAACCTTTTCAAGGCCTAAATGCCTGCCTTCATCCATGTTACAGTTGTTTTGCAATGCCTCATCAAATATTCATCCTTGTGCATCTTCCCCTCACAGGCGTGACTACGCTAGGGACAGAGATCGTGATGAACGCTCCAAGGACAGGGACCGTGACCGGGATCGGGACCGAGACCGTGACAGAGGCGGGGACGTGAGGCCGTCCGGGGCGCCTAACAACTCGGCTGCGTTTGGCGGGGCCTTCCTCAGGCCAAACCCCATACTACAGCAGCAGCAAATGAACCCCTTCACCAACCTGCCCCACACGCCACGCTACTATGAGATCCTCAAGAAGCGGCTGCAGCTGCCAGTCTGGGAGTACAGGGAGAGCTTCACCGAAATCCTGATGCGGAACCAGTCTTTTGTGCTGGTGGGAGAGACTGGCTCCGGGAAGACCACACAGGTAGAAAGCCAGAAGGTTTAGCACAGTCAGAATTGAGTTGTCAGTTACCTTAATAAATTGGGATTTGACTGAAATAAGTCCAAAATGTAAAATTCAGTGATAAAATTGGTGTAATGATAAAAAAAAAACCCCACAAGGTGCAGTGAACAGATGCTGCATTACAAACAGTGTCTCTCTGGAGCTGATTCACAGTATGTGGTTATTAGATTTATGTTAAGTTCTTGAAAGAGCTGGGTTGTCTGTTTTAAAATTTGCAAGAGAGAAGATTAGAGTAATCACTGGTTGGTCTCCTCCTGAGGGGAATATAAACTATCTTTCAAACGCCTCTTAAATGAAATGGTGTAATCTCGTCTGTGCTTCTCTGGCTTGATGCAGGAAAGCGTGTGTACTCCACACATTGATCGTGAGGTTTTGAACTCCACTGTTAAGTAGGGGCTACATTCATGGATGAGTTTTTAGGGGATCATCGTTCTTTAGATGAAGAGAGGAAAAATAATCAGACGCCGTTTGATGCTCTGTTCAGCCAAAAAGGGATCAAGGTGATTGTGGATAAAACAACAGGTTTCTCATGTTATCAGAGGAGAAAACACTGTGTTCTTTCATCTAGATCAAAGTCCAGCCAAGTCACTGTTAAATAGTGGCAGCTGAAATTATATAATCAATATATTATTAAACGTTCTGGTGTTTAGAGTCAGGTTTGTTAAGTACTAATAACAGCTTACTGAATGCGAAATGTTTATGTCCTCCAGTCCTCTAATTAGATTGGAGACATTTCTAAACTGCAGTGATCCAACCTTCAACCGTATTAGAGTGCACGTACGTGTCTCTGCGTTCAGGCTCGTCTTAGCAGGCTGCTTCTGTTTTGAAGCTCAAAGCGAGAGCGCCCTTTTCGTGAAATTGTGACGGGTATGATTTACAAAGGTATTTGCTTTGCAGGGAATAAGCGACTGTAGCAATGCACTTTCAAGTGGTAGCGCCATGTTAATCCTTTATTTTTTGAGGAATATTAGTAATAGGCTGGTGCACCTGCTAATTAGTTTCATCCCCCCCCTCCACCCGCTTGCCTTTGATTCCTCTCACTTCTTTGCTTCCTTTTTAAAGTGTTCTTTCCACACGTTTTATTCGTTCAAACAAAAAAAACAAAAACCCCCGCCGTGTGTCTGCCGTCTTCCAGATTCCTCAGTGGTGTGTGGACATGGTGCGCTCTGTGGCGGGACCAAAGCGAGCGGTGGCCTGCACCCAGCCCAGGAGGGTGGCGGCCATGAGCGTGGCCCAGAGGGTGGCGGATGAGATGGACGTCATGCTGGGCCAGGAGGTGGGCTACTCCATCAGGTTTGAGGACTGCAGCTCTGCCAAGACTGTGCTCAAGTAAGAAATCAAGAATCCTGAATCAGTTTTAATACTCTTGGTCCCAAGGGGGGGGTGTATGGGGAGGGAGTAAGTGGAGGGTGGTAATAGTACATTATGTTGAAGGGATAGTTCAACATTTTGGCAAATTTGCCTATTCCCATAATCCCTATAGTCATAGCAGTGGGTTCATTACCTTTAATTATCGGTGCATGTTGTTCTGAGATCCACGGGGAAGAGACACCAGCTACACAGTGGAGGTGAACGGTATAGGTCCCCTGTCCCTCATCACACTCATCAAATACACAATAGAACAACTCCAAGACACTCTCATGGAGAAGTTGTGACCTGCACATTCACCACGCTATGAAATAATCATGTGTAATTATGCAACATTACGACACATGAAGCAAATACTCTGAACTACTACCACACTACCGTGTCTGGAATGTAGTTCTGGCTACTGGCCTTGAAAGCAACTCTCGTAATGTTACATGATTATCTCATAGCATGGTGAATGTGCAGGTCACAACTTGTCCACAAGAGCGTTTTGGAGTTGTTGGATTGTGTATTTGATGAGTTTGATGAGGGAAGGGGGACCTGTACCATTACCTTTTGTGTTCACTGAGCAGTTTGCGCCTCTGCCCCGCTGATCTCAAAACAACATGCATGATAATTAAAGGTAATGAATCTACTTGTATGACTGTAGGACAACAGGCAAATGTGCCAAAATTTTAAGCTATCCCTTTAATGGGAATTAACATTTGTATATACATATATATGTATGTAAGCTTACCGGTATGTTTATATCATCGAAAATGCCTGTAAATAAAATGATTTAAAAAAAGAAGAAGAAAAGAATCAGTTTTAGTTTATGAAAATCCATCTCTATGTTTTTCTTATTGCCCCAGTGCAAGGAGAAGTATAATGTTTTTTGCCCACAGCACGTTAAAAAGGATTAAATCTATAATTTTTAAGCAGGGATTTATTTAGATAATGAAAACGTACATGGCGATAAAACCTTCTGTGTGTAACTGTCTCTGTTCCTGCCTTGCTGGATCTCCTCTGTTCACCCACAGGTACATGACAGATGGGATGTTGCTGCGGGAGGCCATGAACGACCCCCTGCTGGAGCGCTACGGCGTCATCATCCTGGACGAGGCCCACGAACGCACGTTAGCCACAGACATCCTCATGGGGGTCCTCAAGGAGGTGGCCCGCCAGAGGTCTGATCTTAAGGTACAAACCACTGTCTTTCTTTCTTTATGGCCTCAGTTTCAGGATTTGGTAGCAGGTCGTAGAGATTCTTAAATCTCAATGTAGCCATTTATCCAGCATTCGCCATTTGTTCTGGGAAATCAAGTGTAGCTCACTTTTATTCTGTCCTATCCCCCGACTTGGTGTCGAAACTACTCCTGACTGACATCTGATTTGTTTCCATATGTCCCACCTAATGCCAACAAAACGCTGTTAAAGCTCTAAATATTACTTCCCCCCTCCAGGATAAATCCAGTGACATCCAGTGTTTATGCCCCTCTTTTGTCACTCCTCCCTTTTGTCACATTTTTTCCCTGACAGTGTCCCCATGTCTGACAGCTGTGTATCTGTTGAGGAGAGAGAAATGTTGCTGTTAGGCTCAGAGATGCACATCTATTCTGCACCGCAGCACTAGGGTAGATTGCTCCCAGAGTCAGCCCCATTTTAAGCCAATCAACCGGGAGGGGGGAGAACAGCGACGTGTCGGATGTGGATGGGAGTGTACGGGCAGGCAGAAGGTTTATAGGCGTTGTGTGCCAGACATAATTCTCGCACAGCTTATGGATAATGACTAGTTGTTTGTCAGTGTGGAATCAAAGGTTAGATTGTTGTTCGCGGACTGTTAAATGAGGTCTAGGTTATTGGGAATGATCATCCACCCACACCCCTCTATCTCCTTCATCCCCCATCCCCTACCAAATTTGAAAGTTTAATTTGCCTTGATTAAGAGCAATTATGATGTCTCGCAGAGCGTAAAGCGAAATGCAGAGACGCTGGCCCCTGAAAATGTTTGAGATTGAAAATGGGAGACGTGTTTCCCATCAGAATCCTAATGCGCTCTATCTAATGGCTCTGGAGAGAACATTGTGTACCCAATATCAGGAACAAGGACTGCCATAGCTCTGTGTAGGTCAGTGACTTGGCCGGTAATGCCAAGTTCTACATTATAGACACCGTCTTGGGTTTGTGCCAGCGCGCTCATCCTAAATTCTTATTTAAAGTGTCATCGTCCCTGTCGAACTTTTTACACTCTTCGTCTGTCCTGCATTTGGTTACCAACTTGCCCTGTGTCCTTATCTCTAATCATCACTAAACCACACTGAGATTTAACTCATTTGTCACTTAAAGGGATACTTAAACATTTTGGCAAATTGGCCCATTGCCATAATCCCTATAGTTTTAGGAGTAGGTTCATTACCTTTAATTGTCGGTGCAAGCTATTTTTAGAATGGCGGAGCAGAGCCGTGAGCTGCTCAGAGCTACACTACAGAGGCTCATGGGATATTGATGAGGGAAACCAAGAAATCCCATTAGACTCTGTAGCATAGCTCTGAGCAGCTCACGGCTCTGCTCCGCCATTCTAAAAATAGCTTGCACCGACAATTAAAGGTGATGAACCTACTCCTAGAACTATAGGGATTATGGCAATGGGCCAATTTGCCAAAATGTTGAACTATTTAAGTGATCACTCCCATAATCACCACAGTTACTCTTTTCTTTCACCTCTTTCATGAACACATCGTCTTTACAGACTAGTCCCATGTCTCTCTTCTGTGCCCTTCTCTGTCCAGGTCATCGTCATGAGCGCCACGCTCGATGCCGGCAAGTTCCAGGTGTACTTTGACAGCTGCCCACTGCTGACCATCCCTGGACGCACGCACCCTGTGGAGATTTTCTACACACCGGAACCGGAGCGGGACTACCTGGAGGCGGCCATCAGGACCGTGATCCAGATCCACATGTGTGAGGAGGACGAAGGAGACGCTCTCCTCTTCCTCACTGGACAAGAGGTACGGGGTTATTGGTATTTAATTATTTTCTCATGCATAGCCTGTTTTGTTCTCCAGGTAATCTAGCTGTATTATCTTCAAGCACTTTCATTAGATGTTACTGCTGCTGCTGCTGCTGCTAATGATAATGATAATTTCAGTCAGTTAGTTTGGTAGCGAGTCGGTCAGTGGGTACGCTCTGAGCTACCAATAGTGATGATAGACATCTGAATGTGATCAATCAGTCCATGGCCAGTTCCTTTCATTTTTGGCATGCATTTAAATCAGTGGTTCCCAACCTTTATCGGCCCCATTTTGACATCACAAATTTCTGGCAACCCTGCAATCATGTGATGGCGTCCGTGAAGATGCGCCAGCTCAGATATTTTTATAATACTGCATTTGAATTCAGCTGAATACAGCTGTTTAAGATTGTGTGGTGTTTTTATCATAATATTATTATATTTTTATCCGTCTTTTTTTTTTTATCAATTACTAGACATTTCAAGCGACCCTATTTGAATTCCAGGTGACTGTTGAAAAACACTGATTTAAATGGTCTACTTAGTATTAGTCTCACCTAGGGATGCACATGATTAACCGTTAACCAATAACAAGAACTTTGACCGATTAATACTATCAGTTATTTATTTTTTTATTAGCTCTTTATGTCGTCAACTCATGGGGGCACTGACAGTATGTGCAGCATTCCCTGTGGAGGAAGATCAGACAATAAATGTAGCTACATGGACATAGATGTGCATCACTTGTAACAACGGCACTGCAAAAAAAGACAAAAAGAGGACATCACCGCTCTCCAGCATGTTCACCTGCAGCTCTCCTGCAGCTGCACAGAGGAGCTGTCAGAGGAGCTCTGCTGTTCCTTCAGTCTGGTGTTCGGCTGCACTTTGTACAAAAACAGTTCTACATTGGACGATTTAACCTCCATATGAGCACGATCAGCTGAGACAGAGCACAATGGATGTGGGTTGATCAGCTGCTGGAGCGCATGTGTGTATTTAACGGAGCAATCAATTATTATTATTATTATTATTTTTTGCTGTTAAATACATGCAAGCGTTGTAATCTCATCGATCGCCAGTTATCGGTCAGAAAAATATTCAAAATGTCCATCCCTAATCTCACACTTTGTGAAAGTTCCAACATGTTATTTTGGTTTGGTGGTTTGTTGAGCTGTGAAACATTGAACAAGGTGGGAGGACTGCCTACAGTTAACAAGTATAAACCCCAGGTGATCAGTTTAAAGGTGATCAGTGTCTAGAAGCATTACGGTAATTTAGATCTAACCCTAATGTACTTTTGAATGAAAATCAACTAGAAATGATTGGCAGCCAATCAATCAATGCGTTTCTGTTTCTTCTGATGTTAGAAAACTGCCCATCTGAATTTTTGGAGATGTGATTATGTGAAAAAACACATAATTCACTATACTGTAAATAACTATTAAATGTTTGGTATTTGTGCTTGAAAACAAAATCTCGAAATAGTTGCAAATGAAACTTAATTGTTTCAGCAATAGATTGACATATATAATATTGTTATTTCTGTCCTAATAGATCTACAACTTATAGCTGTTCATATTAATCTAAAAACATATTTGTGCTACTCACACATGCCTCCTCTGCATGGGAAATGATTAATCCTCAAACTGATAGCTGTTAATACATGTGGCTGTGCCTGTTTGGGAAACTACCAGCATTTGCACAGTGAAGGAAAATATATATATATATTTTTTACGAGGAGTGACCCAGATTCTGCCCTTCCCACGGATCTCTGAAATTAAGTCATTTATTATTTTTTTCCTCTCCTCCTCCCTTCCCTGCAAATGTTGTCCACTGATGTGTAATGGGGGGCAGGGTTCATGCCCAAAATGATGAATTTTGTCACAGCTGGGTGGACGGACAAGCGCGTGCGCACAGACACACACAGTTAGAGTAAAAACACCAGCAAATATTTCAATCTCCTGATCACTGGACATCAGAAGCCTGTGTGCAGTTTGATTAAATGGTTTTTCCAGAACATGTGATAGCTTGTGTTTTAAGATTCTTCATCAACTCAAAGAGTCGGTAACTTCTCCAACCCTATATACTAACAGCATGTTTATTAGCAGTAATTATTTGTCACCCAGCAGCAGCAGCAGCTTGACTGTTGCAGTACACCTTCGTCAGTTTTCATTAGTCAAAGCATGATCAATATGCAGCTTGTTAAGAAGGGGATGAAGTCATCGGAGGGCACGGCGTTTGAAGTGGTCTCCTTTGAGGGCTGGTAATTGATTTTCGATTACGTGGCATCCCAGCCGCTCGGACGGCCAGAAACACCGATAGCCTCTCCTCCTGAATGCGTAAAGTTTTGCAATGTGTTAGTCCTTTTTATTTTTTCTCTCCTCCTCTCTCTTTTCGCAGTTCGATGTAATTTGTTGATGCATATTCCGCCCCCTCTGCACCGTGTCAAGCTAAAGCATTATTGAGAGCACTCCCACGGCGAGTTCATTATCAGCCCCCCCTAATTGGGTTAAAGAAGTTAATGTGTGGTAGGTCTGGCAGAGATGGGTGTTCAAAGGGGTGCTGCGGCGTGCCCCCTCAAGCGCTCCTTAACCTCTTCAGTCTCCCAGCAACATTGATGCAGACTAATGATCAGGAAGGCAGATCCATCGCACAGCCATAGACTCTTTTTATCCGACTGTTTAATTTATAACAGACGAAAGCAAAAACGCGGCGGCTGGCCTCTTCTCTCTTCCACTGTTTATTTTTTTTCGGTGAGATATTTCTCTCCTGCAAACAAATAGAACCAAAGCACCAAACCCCAAACAAGAAAGTCGAAACTTATCACAGCTGTTGAGCAAAGATAAGTCCTAATATTTAAGCTTACCCCTCAGCAGCTGACATCAAAACACGGGGATTGGCAAAGGGGGGGGGTTGGTGTTTGCTAGTCAAGAGGAGCTCCTAAATGTGTCGGTTATTAGCTTGGCTGTAGATTGTTGCTTCTGGGGTCGCAGGAAGAGCCGGTGGACAGGTTCCCAACACTGGCCAACTGCCCCCGTCTGTGTGTATGTGTGTGTGTTTACGCACAGACGCACACTCTGTCTTCGTGTCCCTGAGGGACAGACAGCCAGCTTGCTTCCAGCACTTTGGCAAAGAGGTCCATTTTTTTTCCCCCCCCTCCTCCGTGGCAGCTGCTGCATCCAGAGGCTTGATAGGCTATTAATACCCAGGATAATTTTACCAATCCATTCAGATTTACCGTTTTCCACTTGTCACCGTGTTGATTAAGAGGCACATGGCCATCAGCGGGGTTTGACTTAATGCAATGAACAAGGGGGCAAACGGGGCTAATAACACATTTTCAGTTCGGGGGGGGAGAAAAAAAACCCCAGGAAACATCGCCACAGTGATTTCTCACGTTGTGGCAAGTGTTACCAGCTTCACACAGCGGTGCACAGGAAGTCACTTTCAGCCAAAGCTTTGACTAATTTAAGCACAGCTTTGCTTTTAGAAAATGACACAACGATGTCGGGGGAAGTTTTCCGGCGTAGGAAATCAAGACGGTTGCACACGTGACGCTGTGACGCTCGTAATCTGTTACCACGACCACCAGCAGCATCATTTAGTTAACCCGAGGGCACGTTTTCATCAGCACCTCCTTGGTGGTGGTGGTGGTGGTGGCACTTTAAGGAGCTGCTGCATTGTTCCCATGGGCCTGCAGGTGGTGCAACAGCACAGGCTGTAATGGGACACATATAGTAACTGCTGCTTCATGAGGATTAAATGATTGTTGTTAGGAAAACAAGGAAAACGCTTCTCAACAGCGGAGAAAGAAAAGCTGTTACATGTTGTTCAGGGCCAACACCAGAAAGTACTTAAAAGCTCCAAGTGTGATCGTGTGCGTGTGTGGCAGGTGAAAGAAAAGACATTCTCCCATGTTAGCGGGGTGCTTGTGTCTGCGGGGTGTGTGGGTGTGTTCAGTACATTTAATATTGTACTCCAATAGGCCCTTTGAGAATAGGCCCCGGCCCCTGCGCTCACCCATCATGCCTTTCTTATTCCTGGTGCTACTCAGGTCCTGTGTCTGTCTGTCTGTCTGTCTGCCAGCCCACCGGCTCTAGAACGTTCAGCTCCACTAAACTGATCTGCCATGATTTGCCGCCGGTTATGCATCAGTGCTGCAGTCTCATCTCACATTCCCCCTCTACAATACTGCACTGTGGAATAATGAACCCTGTTTGAGTCTGTCTGGCTCCGGTGTGTGTATGTGTGTGCGTGTGCTGGCCGTGCCCATGTTTTCCGTGATTGCTGCATTTGACAACAGAGCCACAGGGAGTTCAGTTCAGCAAAGCATACTGCAGTCCAGGTTTAATTTCCTCCGTCAGATGGAGCGATAGTTAGAACAAATGTACTGTAGCAGGGAACCACGGTTTCCCCCGGCCGCCCTTTCCCCTTATCATCCAGTTTTGCCGCCATTGTTTATCCAGGTGTTGTTGAGATCCTGTTTTTTGTGACCGTTTTTTTTTTTTTTTGCATACGCGTGCGACGCCCCGGATTAATCGCCACGCTCCTTGTCTTTCAGGAAATCGACGAAGCCTGCAAGCGGATCAAGAGAGAGGTGGACGACCTGGGGCCCGACGTGGGCGACATCAAAATCATCCCATTGTACTCCACGCTGCCTCCTCAGCAGCAGCAGAGGATCTTCGAGCCACCCCCACCCAATAAACCGAACGGCGCCATCGGAAGGAAGGTATAACTGCCTGGTTGCTATAAAAACACTCAAGAGGGGGGGAGGTTGAGGCAGGGGAGTCTGAGAGAGAGCGGGTGAGTAAAAAGGGAAAATTGAGTGGGGTTGATGTAGAAAGGACAGATGGGGAATAAGGTGGGTAAAGGAAGAGAGCTGGAAGGTAGGGACTGAAAACTTTTTTTTTTCCTTTTTTTTTCCCCCTTTCTCAGCTTTAGTGCAGAACTGACTCACACAACATATGCTGCTTTTGTCAGCATGCGATTCTCTGCTCTAAATTATAACTGGGGTATTACTCACGCCCTCTGAGCCTGAGGAAAGTATTGCATTCTCAGTCATTTTTATCTTTCCACTACATTTGCACATGCCCTGCTGCGGCTCAGAGAGGAGGCCTAAGACCTTTGCTGTCTGATTTTTTTTGGGGGGGAAGGTTATATAAGCTGACCAAAAAACGTGGACTTTTTTTTTTTTTTTCCCCCTTCTCCCCACCTTTTCCGCGGATGTTCTTCCACCTCTTAATCTCAGAGGAGTTGGATGATCCTCTTATTGATACAGACACAAGACAATTCCTGCGTTTTTGTGTGT
Source organism: Decapterus maruadsi (assembly GCA_030347415.2). NCBI lineage: Eukaryota > Metazoa > Chordata > Actinopteri > Carangiformes > Carangidae > Decapterus > Decapterus maruadsi. The sequence continues at coordinate 20,217,756 of CM064898.1, forward strand.
GACAGCTCCTATTCAGATGGGGCTCATCATCAGAGCAGCAGCAGCACCACCTGCGCTGCCACACTGTTGGCCAGGGATCTGACAGAATATCAGAACATCATCACTGCCAGCGAATGAGCAAACATTCACCCCCAGCATCTGATAGGGGACGGTGTTGATGAATGACTCATCGCTACAACCCCTCTAATTGAGGCAGATCAAGCTGACATACGAGCAGCGAAAAATATTTATGGGCTGTCAGAGTTAAACAAATTGCGATACTTAAAAAACGCTGAATTCAACCTGTTTTGCCATGTGAATAAATATGCACCCAGTCAAAATTTAAAGCGCATTATTTGACTGTGAAACAGGCACTAAGTCTCTCTCCCAGTGTTTTGGCTCCGCTTGTTCAAAGAGATCCTGACACGAAGCAGCGCCATCGCGTGCAGCCTCTTCCTCCTGTTGAACATCTTTTCCCGACTTCTCCTTAATTCCCTCGACTTAAGTTACTCCAGCATACGAAGGAAGCAACGGCGCCGTAACCTCTGAACTGTCAACCCCGGTGATCGCTTTTAGCTTCCGAAACAGCTCGACTGATTCCCCGTTTTCCCCTCAAGACCAGATTTGTCAGGCACTTGTCGAATCGGCCGAGGTCGCGATCGGAGGGTGGTGGGGGGAAAAAAAAAAAGTTGCTGCGCTCGAAGTAAATGTGCTTCTCCTCCATATCTGACTGAGCGACTCATCAAGTGAAGAATGCGGAGATGTCATCCAAGCCAGCCCAAGAGGAAGTAGTGAAAAAGGATTAATGTTCGCCACGTCTGCCGCTACGCATGCTAACGACTGCATTAGGCACCCCTCAATTAACATAAAGCACTGGCTCGTCATTGCTCTATTTCTCCAGGAAAAGCCACTGATCTTCCATTTTTTTGAACAGTTTAATCATTTAGAGCCAAGGCGGCAATTGACTAATTACAAACAAAGACTATAATCTCACTTTGCTTCCCAGCGTCTCAAAGATGGTCTCTAACAAATGTGCCGTGATGAGCGTTGGGGTTGTTGTTGTTTTTTTTAGCATTGTCACGTTTGGAATATTCCCTCAAATGTCACTTGTGATCCCGCCACATATCCATTTCAATGAGCTCCGAGTGTGGGCGCGTCAACACGGCTCGAGGCACGTTCCTCCCTTCCGCAGTTGGGGGAAAAAGGCTTTATTTGTCAACAAGGCTGCGTCTCCCAGCGGGGAATGTGAAAGATGGCCCGTGTTAGCCATAGTACTTGCTCTCCTGCAGGTAATAACCCAGAAATAACATGCAGAGATGATGCTCTAATGATATTACTGATGAAGAAGCCAGGATTTTCCAGTGCTGCAACAGACTGGAAGGAGCCAGCCTGCGTTCAGTGTAATGGCCCCAGCCTGGCTAATCCTTCAGAATCAATGCAGTCAATGAGGCCACCCATATGATCATGAAATGTGAGAGGGTGTCATGTGCGGCATCTGCCGGAGCACCGACTGTGTCCCAACACTCAGGGCAGCGCAACCTCACCTATCCTTTTTTTTTATTTTCCAACTGGACTTTGAAGCATTCCGAGCCTTTGCTTCCTTGCTGGGACGCTGGCATATAGTGTCTGTCATGAGACACCGTCTGATAGCCTGGTCTGTCTTTGTTTGGCCAGCCACTTTATTCTCAGACTGCCACAGTGTGGCTAATTGCTTTCACAATGTGACTCCTCTATACCTTTGGGCCTCTGATAGCTCTTTTCCACTGCAGGAATTTAACAAGCTATAAGCTGGGGCTTCCCACTGAATTCTGGGAGAAAGTGTGAGTCTGTGTTACGAGGTTTTTTTTTTTAGGATATTTTGGATAGGCTGAAGGACGGCTTCTTGTCTCACCTGCAGATTTTTTTTCTCTGCACGTTTTGACTGTTGGTTGTGTCTCTCTGTCCACCAGACACTTTACTGCACTTTTTCATTTCATACTTTGCTTGCTCCAATCGGCCTCTGGAATTCTTTTCCATTGATTATCTTTTAATTCACATCTTTTTGTCCAGATGCACTAGAACAGCAGTCTGGGGCTGTTTAGTGGCTGTTTTGCTAAGCAACTGGAACCAGGGTGAGAGAGACTGAACTTTTTGTCAAAACAAAAGCACCAAGCTAATAAAATGCGGTGAAACTTGTTTATTTAAAGAATATAATTTACAAGGCAATCCCAGAGCCATTAAGTTAACCTTTTTCTTTTATTGTATGTAATTGTATTACAAGTTAATGTCTATTTTATACGTTTTATGTTGAACACTTTTACTTTGATGAATTTAGTGATTTCCGGATCTGCTCTCCAGACCAGAACCAGAATGTGGACATAAATAAGAGTTAACAGAGACCAGGCTCCTCTTCTCTCCAACCTACAACCTACACAGTTGTGCCACAGGTTGTTGCTTTCAGAGGGGAACTAGTCGTGGCACACGTACCATTTTCTCTCATGAAACGACTGGGAATATTTTCTTATCATCTTGGAAATAAATTAATAAATGTTTCCACATGGGAATAACTGCACTAGAACAATGATGGTTTTCATTGTGTGTCTTTGTTGTGGTGTGACAACACATCTACTCAACCACTGAGAGTCCGCTCCCCCGCCGGCACCTGGAACTCTGACGCGGACTTGTTAGAAATGCATTCTGTAGAAGTTGTCCACAAACAGGTGGTCAGCGCCGGCATAAAATGAAACACACTCGCAGTTCTCATGTCAGTCACGTCCGGACCGCCATTCATCGAAAAACTGCATGAAAAATGCATCTGTTCTCCAGATAGCACCGTCTGATCAGTTTCATATGGATATGGACGCTCACTTCCTTCTCTTCATCCCTCTGTTTGAATACTAAAGGGAATGAGTCTTTCGACAGGTGAATTACCTGAGGTCAAGGGCTGAATGCAGGGGGGAAAAAAAGGCCCTCCCTGGCATTAATAACTTAACAGTCAGGCATTCTCAGGCTGGAGAGAAATCCTCACTTAAAAGGTGGGATTTAAAAGTCTCTAAGGCTCACAGCTTGAAGACAGCTGAAGAGGCACAGCTACAAAGGAAGTGTGTCAAGTGTGCAAAATTGGTTCTGCGGACCTGTATCAGCAAAGACTACAGAGAACTGTTTGGTTTTGTGCTTGGCGTTTTATCATAAAGACTACCAAGGAAAGCAGACGGCTACCACCAAATGACTGCTCAGGTCAGCCTACAGCTTGTTCCTGTCTCGGTCGATGTCGGGGGAGTGAGCCAGGAAAAGGATTGTAAAGTGTGGAGAGGCGTTCTCTCTCTTTTTTTTTTTTTCTTTTTCCCTTCCCAAACACCCACTTCCGTATTAAGCCGTGACACTGCAGTGGCAGTTGCCAGTAGAGTGGGCTGTGACCTGGCTGCCACACTCTGAAGTGCTATGATGAATCTAAAGGATTTCTCTGTCCAGTCAGTTTCCACTGTTATATAAGGAGAACTCACCCTAGCGGCGGTCAAGGTTCGCGTGAGAGCAGCTGCAAATCTGTCTCCCACTCCTCCCCTCTTCCCTCCTCTCCCTGTTTGTGAATATGCTGACAGCTAGTGACCCACAGGGTGATGAGACTTTTTTTTGTTGTTGCTCCAATTCAGCTGTCATTTCTCATAGTCAGCCTCGCCATAGGGGATAATTGTAAAAGAAAAAGATCTGAGACTGGGAAATGGTGGTTTAGCCCCCCACCCCCACCTCTCTGGTAACAACAACATCTGCCCTGATGCTTCAAATCTACTCCCACCTGTAGTATCACCACACATGTAATCCAAAGCTATCAGATGATCGGTGATGATACATGAGAAAATTTTGGTTTGAAATTTGCGATGAAAATATTTCACAGCATAAGACTTGAACGAATCAGTGGTGTGAAGAGCTGAAGAAGGAAGTGCTAATAATAACTCCGCCGTCGCTACGGAGGCACGCGCGTATCCTCCATGGTTTTGCTGCGGGCTATGCCGTGGCTAACGTGTCAAAAATATGTACCATGTCAGTTAATATCATGTATCAATACATCAGGGCTGTGGCAGCTACAAGAACTGCAAACCATCTACTTGTTTTCTGCCGCAACTGAGGATTGTTGCAGCTGAAGGCAGGAGATGGACGGAGCCGCTCTTTAAAAAACAAGTATTCACTGACTTGTACTATTATTTATTAGACACATTTTCAGTTTAGTTTTCTCATGTTTGCCTGGATCTACATCAATGTTTCTATGGGAGACAGGGATGGGTACTGAATTCAGTACCAACCGAATTCCCACCAAAGTACCGAATCACTCCTCCTTGCTGCTCCACCTCCACCTCCTTGCTTTTTGTTTTTTCCAGAGTTTCACACAGAACTTTCTGATCTTTCCATGTGCTTCTGCCACAGTAACCAGGGAACGTACATATTTTCAGACAAGATAGTCTCATGACCTATTATTTATTTTAATTTTTTTTCATTGAATGACGATTTGATTAGGCTGTAAAAAAATCAACCATCCCTAAACATAAAATACTCCTAAAGGCTGAGGAGTTGTGATGTTGTTGAGAAATAAATATTAAAAATTCAGCATTCTGACTATTTTTATAGACAAAATAAACTTTAATTGCCACACAAGATCTGATCTAGTGGTGGGTTGGTATCAACAGGTGAAATAAGACACTGAAATATGAAAATCAACCTAGTGGTGGGTTGGTATCAACAGGTGAAATAAGACACTGAAATATGAAAATCAACCTACACTGTGATGTCCTCCATTAAACTCCTGAAAACCTGTCAAGAAGGAACCTTTTTATCTGGAGATCATCTGCTCTGCTTCCATGTCTTATCACATTAGTTGTAGGACTGTGCAGTTTTCATATTGTAATATTTCAGTAGCACATATAAGTGGTGGTAGTAGACAAGTTCCTGTCAAATCTGTAAAGCACCTACACTAATAATAGCAGGTTTGCTGGAGAAACCCTTTTCTGGCGGTCAGGTCAATGACTATCAAAATATTTCATTGCCCTGGCACTTTGGATGCTGTGTGTCTGCGCCGGCGTTTGCAGCGCAGCTTCGCCGGAGCCAGCTTTGCGTAGCGCACAGCAAGAGCCAATCAGCGACAATGAGCTGTGCACAGTTGGTGTGTCTGCAAGACAGCAGTGCTCCAAATTTCCAGACGCGCACCGGGTTCACATTAGAGATCTACAGCGGCCGTGATTTTTTTTTTTTTAAGGGGGGGGGGGAGAAAAGATGCTTGGATGAAAACAGCAACCATTGTTGAGCTCTCAGTGTGCTAAAAAGCAGGTCACCTCAGAGGAACCATTACATCAACTATTTTCTGCCTCTTTTTTTTGTGTGTGTGTTGAAAATCTCTGGAAAGAGCTTTGTAAGAGAAGGAAGCCGGCCGTTTTCCTCCAAAAGCAGCAACATGCTGAGGACAGTCGGACGGCAACTCAACCTCACACACACATGGTAACACAAAGGACAGAGGTAATGCATTTGGATGGCACAGTGAGCACCTAGCCGGCTCTCTCCACAAATACACTGAAAGCACACTGAACTTGATTGCAGGAGCTGTTGTGCTACTCCCCTGTTGCGTTGCATTAGACAGAGTGTGCACCGAGCGCTGCAGAGACATCTCTACAAGCTTCTTCAGTCAGCTCGCTCACATCAGGGAATATTGTTCACGTCAAAGCAAAGCTGATATCTAGACTTGCTTCTCTCTTTCTCTTTTTCTCTCCTCCTCCTTTGGCTCAAGAATTACTATGATTTTTATTTCTAAATTTAGCTCTGCTTATTATTTCGCAGAAAGAAAAATGTTCCGATGCCTGACGTGTCCGTGTTGTTGAGTATTTGAATGCTTGCATGTTGGAATGGATTTACTAAATAACCACACATATCGGAGGCTGAGGTCTTGTCAATTCCTCCCCCCTTCCCCGCCCCCCCTGCTCTCTCGAGGTAGATCATTTCTTAACCCGCGTGTTCTCATTTCCACAGGTCGTCGTGTCAACAAACATAGCGGAGACGTCCCTGACCATCGACGGCGTGGTGTTTGTAATTGATCCCGGATTTGCCAAGCAAAAGGTTAGCGCCCCCCTCCCCTCCCTTTTTGCCCCACCTCCCCAATCTTCCCCCACCGCTATCTGCTGCGATCATCTGCGTCTGTTGCCTGAGAATCCCCAGATAAACACAGCAGTGCACACCTGACAGCAGCAAAGACGGAAAAGCCAGTTATTCCTTTTCCTCTGACATTTCACCAGCCTGGAGCCAAGTCTTAGACACAATGCAAAAAAAGAGATTATGTGCACTGTAGTGGATTGTGTCTGTGTGTTATTGTACATTTAAAAGTAGCTCCACATGCAGTACATTGTGTGTTAGTATATTTTTCAACTATTTTTAGCTAGTACCCTTCCTAAAAATGCACATCATGGTTTTAGCTTCTCCTGAAATGTGTCATCTTCTTCCTTCTGCTGTCAGGTTTATAACCCGCGGATCAGAGTGGAATCACTTCTGGTGACGGCCATCAGCAAGGCCTCGGCCCAGCAGAGAGCAGGTCGCGCCGGACGAACACGCCCGGGAAAGTGCTTCCGCCTGTACACGGAGAAGGCGTACAAGACGGAAATGCAGGTAAGAGTTTGAATTCAGCGAGGCGGAGGCAGGCGATTGATTCTCATATCTCACAATTCCTCAACACCGCCGGCTCTTTGTTTCCCCTCAGAGCAGCCTTCAAGATGGAAACGCTCTCTGTTATTCAGTATTTGCTCTTACAACTCCATGACTCCTAGTTTTTTTTTTTTTTACCAGAATTATATTTCCAAGAGCTCGGTGCTAAGGCACAGAGTCCCTGCCCTTCCTCATAACTTGGGCTAACAACATAGCCACATTTTGACAAATGATCCTGCAGGCTCCCGGCTCCCCTCTCTCGCCACGTAATTCTTTCACATCACGCCGAGCGGCAAAGGGAATTTTTATTAAACAAGTTGAATGGCCTTTCAAATGCCCCGGACTCCACGTCTCTGTTCAATTTGACAAATAAGTGACGCACGAGGAGATGATAAGATCCTGACTAATACGTTTTGGATGGTCTTGGGATTCACTCGTACCTCTTCACTGGTGCAGGACAACACGTATCCAGAGATCCTGAGGTCTAACCTGGGCTCCGTGGTGCTGCAGCTGAAGAAGCTGGGGATTGATGATCTGGTGCACTTTGACTTCATGGACCCACCAGGTTAGTAAGAGACAAACACGGCTCCTGTGGTTTGCATTCAGCCAATGCCAAATGCATTTAAAGGGATAGTTCACCCAAAATTCAAATTTCACTCATTATCTACTCACCCTCATGTCAACTAAGAGCTGTGAGAATTTTCAGAGTCCTCCGTTCCTTCTCTGAGTTACGGGGGGGTCTGCGCAGCAGTATTTGTCCATATAATGGTTGTGAATGGATACCACTTTTCTTTGTCCAAAAAGACACACCAAAAAACATCCAAATACCTCCATACTGCTCGTCTGTAATGTCCCTCTTGTATTGAAGCCCTGACATGAGAAATTGTTCCGAGAGAGCAGTGAGGGAGCTTCCGCTACAAACAAGCTTAAAATATAGACTTATTTCATTTTTTTTCAGAACAATTTCTCATGTCGGGGCTTCAATACAAGAGGGACATTACAGACGAGCAGTGTGGAGGTATTTGGATGTTTTTTGGTATGTTTTTTTGGATGAAGAAAAGTGGTATCCATTCACAACCATTACATGGATAAATACTGCTGCGCGGACCCCCCGTAACTCAGAGAAGGAACGGAGGACTCTGAAAATTCTCACAGCTCTTAGTCGACATGAGGGTGAGTAGATAATGAGTGAAATTTGAATTTTGGGTGAACTATCCCTTTAAAGCTTGTGATAATTTGATTCTCCCTAAATCAAGTTGATATCAAAATGTGGCCTGCAGTTTTTAGCAATAGTAGAATAATGGTTTTTACCACCGGGGGAAACTGTTCCCACACTGCGATTCATAAGAAACTATGCAGCATGTAATCCAGCGTCACCTCTGTTTTATCTGGGAAAAGTACTTGTGCCGTGTGCAGCATGAAATCAGACTGTAGCTGCGGTTGTTATTGACAGATCTTTTAATAAAACCCACTGTAAACAGACACAAGGCAGCAGCTTAATGAGAACCACACTCACTTAGCTGTTACTACCAGTGACCGTGGGTGTCATCAGACCAAACATGAATGAAATCTGAAAGCTTCAGAACTTTCAATATCAAGCAGCAATTGAGATCTTGATCTTGGGTGCCATTTGAATCAATACAAATGCAGTTGCCATGAAATCCAGCAACATTTAGTTTTAACCGTGGCTGTTCTGATGTGCAGTATCAAATCTGGGTCGGCTGTGTCTCGTGGGAGTCGGGGAAAGACTACAAAGCCAAAATAAAGTGATCTTGGCAGATATCAAATAGTGCATAGTGAATGTCGAGATTTGCGGATAAGTGATCTGGCAGACACGTCGGTAGTGTTTTTTGCAGTTTTTATGAGAAGTCGACTTTAAGTTTAGATTATTGCCGTTCAAAGTGAGAAAAGGCGGTTATGTGTGTGTGAGTAAGAGCTCTGCGTGATCAGACGGTTCATGTTCTTGCTCTCCGAGTTTGTGTTTCTTAATTCTTGTACATCTGCTCGCATCTGTTCCAAAACACAGACCTTGTCTCATTGAGATGCCGAGATGTGGCATTCCTTAGTAGAGTGTGTTCCTACATCTTCCTGAGGAGACCACCCCCCCTCCCTCCTTTCCCTATCCTTAACCCCCACCCTCCCCCTTCCCTCCCTCCTTTTCTCACCATAATATAGTTTTCATCTCACCTCTGAGATTAAACCCATCTCTCCCCGTCCACTGTGGCAAACGCCATTTTGAGAATGAAATTGGTTACATCAATAGCGGTGCTATCACCTTGGCTATTGCCTTCCCTTTATATTCCTCCAGTGAAACGTGACTGACCTCCACCCGCCACCCCCACATTTCTCACAACACGTAAGGGTAAAAGCGCCAACACACGGGATTGGCCCCGTCTTGCCGAGCCTAACTGGGAACAGTGGGGTGAAGGGAAAGGTAGAGGATTACCTCTTATTTATTTGATCCACTGGCGGCAGAAGGTTTCTCCTAACTGGCTCCCGAGCGCACGGGAAGCTGGAGCTAGTAGAGTGCAACAAATGATGTCTGCTTTGAGTCTGTGAGAGTTCCTGGACAGGGCGCTTCATAATATCTAGTTACAGCAGATCAATTTTGATACGGCGTGTCGAAGGCCCACCTCGGAGTAAATGGACAGGTCAGAGAAGCGCAGCTGGAGTGTCAAGGATGAAACAATGACATTATGTGAGTTTAAGGGGGGGGTTGGTTCAAATTCTACAGTAAATGAGTGGTTAGGAGTGAAAGGCTGCAGTGGTAATTGTGGTAAAGACAATCTACATTTTGCATAGGGACGCTCCAATGCAGCGGCTGAACATCTGCATCGGCTGATATTTGCCTCATTGACTTACTGATGTTTATCTGTTACGTGACATATTGTGCTGACTCAGAGAAGTAGCCTTTTTTTCACCCCTCTTTTTTCTTTTTTGGGCAGACGTGACTCTGCCAAGACGCCAGCGGGCACGTGCACGTTCAATTTGTTAGAGTTAAGTGAGTGAAAATGTTGTTTATTTTGTGAGTAACAAAGATTTCATGGCTTCCCTTATACAAAAAAGGACAAAACAACAGAGGAAAAACATCTGTACCAGCATCTGCAATCGGCCGGTACCAGCCCAGAATTTCACAATTGGTACATCCCTAATCATGTATGATTCTATCTGTCCTGGTGTGTTTGGCTGCACCTGTACTCCCCGGTGCTAACAGCAAATCTGATTTAATACGACAGGTTGCAGTTACCCAGGGAGCAGCCGAACAAACTATTGTCGTTTTAATAAAGAAGCTGAACAATAATTGTCCTTTTCCAATCACACTCTGAACAAACGTGATCTAATTTCATGCTGCACACGGCGTGGAGTCTGCAAACAGCCGAGCTGGAGCACACTGAGAGGAAGGAGTGGGTTACCTGGGCCGAGGAGCTGGAGGTGTGCAGCCCGTCGCCCGCAGCTCTTCATCTAACCGCTCACTGTGGCCGCTCCTTCTTGTTCCATTACTCCCTGCAATATTTCAAACCGATCCGCTGTCAGGCAAAAAAAAAAAAATGCAGAAAAAGTCTGTTGTCTTCTTTTGGTGATGCATATTTGATGAATGACAGTGGTATGTGCTGAGCTCACTGACAAAACAAGCTGCCTCGTAGCTGTTGCTGTTTCAGAATAAGAGCCCACTTCGTAGTTAAGTGCTTTTAATGTGAAATGTTTGCTTTGCATCCCCTGCATATCTTCCAGCAACGACACCCAGTTCACGATAACGCAAATATATAAATATTACAATTCTTTCATCACTGCGCCAGAGGCTCCGTCACCATTGTGTGACTTAAGAGACATTTATTTAAATGGAAATCTTTGAGGTTGCCACTTCAAATTTCATCCGAATTTGAGTAAAGATATTGTTTCCCTGATCATCAAAGTAATCAACCCCAACTGCCTGTGGCTTTTTCCATTTGAGCTTGTCCGTAATCTTAACGGATCCCTGATTTTCCTCTTACTGCGAAACGCTCAAATATCTAGTTTATTTTTCTCTTTGCTCAGCGCGCTCCCCGCTCACTAAACACAGGAGCGACAGTGCGAGCCAGCCAACCAAATGGAAAATCCAAAAGAAATCAGTAGCGATTTACACAAGGACTTGGCTGGGTGGGATTCATTTGCCTCGTGACATTTCCAAAGAAGTACCTTTCAAAGCCAATGTGGTCTAATGTACCTTTAGCCTTTCGTCTCATTGATTTGGCCCTTGGTTAATATATCGGATTCTCGTGTGTTGAGGCAGTCAATACTTACTTTCTGATGAGCCACATTGTGTATAGATTGAATTTCCACACTGGTTCATCATGCCAGCAGAACTTGGAAATCAGATTTTCACCTTAACGTTGAGCCGTTGGTGTGGTAAGTAATGTGGCCGGCCGGCCGGCGCTCACTTTGTGTTTAAAGGGATAGTTCGGGTTTTTTGATATGAATCTATATGGCTTCCCCATCACTAGTTACATGCTGTGACAGCGACTTTCCCCGGACTGCGTCCCGTGAGCGGAGTTCCGGCCCGGTTTCGGTGCTGACGAATGTAGTCCGGCTAGTTGGCTGGGGTCACGAAAGTAAAGCGTTTTGCTTCTCAAAACAATATGCGTTCAAAAGAGTGATACATTTGCATCACAAAACCGTTGTCCAGGAAAAAAATGACCTCGCATTCGCTTGGCGCTATTTTCTCTCCCTCCGTATCGCTGCGCGCTGCCGCCTGCAGACGGCTGTGCGCGTTTCCATCAGCTGTTTCACTGAGTTTACTGCTTGGATAGTTCACATAAACATATCTGACTATGGCACAAGTAATGAAGCCATCCCTTGTTTTAGCACAGAGCCAAATGGAGACCATTATGAACCTGAATATAGGCTGTGATGCTGAACCTCGTCAGATGGAGTTAAAACGGGCAGAGAGAGAGAGAGAGGAGGGACAGGGAAGCGACAAGCTGAAGTTAGACCCACAGTTGTAGCTGTGACAGACAGGGTGGCCGGGTGATGATCAGAAATGCAGCGCAGTCCGTGATTCAGTCCGACAAATGTACACAGACAATCAGGATGACTTTTTTTTTCTTGCCGTTATAAAATAGCGAGCCTACACAGCAGCCACGTCCACTGTGCTCTGGCTCAGCTGACCGCTGTTCAGATGGCGGTTATAGATCTTCACATGTTGAACTGTTTTAAATAAAGTGCAGCCAAACACCGACTGAAGAGAAAGCGAGGCTCATATGACAGCTGCAGGTGAGCTGCTTCAGCTGGCTGGAGAGTAGCGCCGTTCTTTTTTCAGCAGCACTGTCCGGTGCAGGTGATGCACGCTGTCTGTCTGTGTATGTTTGTAGGTCTGATCTTCCACCATGAACTGCCATAGTCAGATATGTTTATGTGAACTATCCGAGCAGTAAACTCAGTGAAACAGCTGATGGAAACGTGCACAGGCGTCTGCAGGTAGCGCCAAGCGAATGCGAGGTCAGACTTTTCCTGGACAACAGTTTTGTGATGCAAATTTATCACTCTTTTGAACGCATATTGTTTTGAGAAGCAAAACGCTTTATTTTCGTGACCCCAGCAAACTAGCCGGACTACATTCGTCAGCACCGAAACCGGGCCGGAACTCCGCTCACGGGACGCAGTCCGGGAAAAGTCGCTGTCACAGCATGTAACTAGTGATGGGGAAGCCATATAGATTCATATCAAAAAACCCGAACTATCCCTTTAAGGAAGAAAAGAAAAAAAAAAGTAGCTTTGATGCCCCAAATCAATATTTGTTAATCATAAAAAAATGCCTCCCTGCTGTTTGAAATTGAATTTTTTTGGGGGGGAGCACTTGAGAGAAATGAAAGTGAACAAGCGCCACAGCCAGAGCTTGAAGCTAATTTTCAGTTAACATGCAACTGGTCATTAGGCTTCAGCTCTCGGGAGCCAAAGGTCAATAATTGCATCTGGAGGAAAAATCTTTTAACCAAACGGTGGAAGCCTTTTGTGTTGAAGCATTAAGTAGAAAGTTCTCCTGTAATTGCATTAGTTGTTTAGGATCGCCTGAGCGCAGGATGAAAAATGAGCTCTGCCATGATTACTTCTCCGCTAAGTTGCTGTCTAGCGTAACACTGGCCATCACACGCCGAGAGTCTCCTCATTTTGATTCACCTCATGCTCCCTGCCACGAGAAAACGCTGCAAACAGCCTCCCTTTGTTTGAGTGTCTGTGTCTTTTCTTAACTCGCGTTTGTCTTCTATTAAAGGTCCGAGTTACAGCAGGTGATGGGACTCCATTGTTTTCTCTCGGGCTGCCTTTTATTTTTCAAACACACTGTCAACTGTGGTTCATCAGGTTGCAGATCTTCTCCACTGCTGAGCCAGAGAGCCAGTTTATATATCTTAACAAATAACTGCTGAAAGGCATGAGATAAAGTCACATTTTAACTCCGGCTATAAAGAAATCAATCATGGTTATTATATTTTTATTTATTCCCTGAATATTATCTCCTCTATTGGGGGAAATTCTGTTTGGGTATTTAGTGGCTTGAATGAGAAATTTTGTGCACTGAATATTCTACATTAATAGAGCGCTCATATTTGACAGTACCTTAAAAGATGCAAATTCCTCGCTCTTGATACCAATTTGATCCGAAGACATGAATAGCAAATGAAGCTTGATTTATTTAAATTGCCCAAACAGCCAGATATAATATTTATCTTAAGCTGTTAACATTTAAGTCTAGATAAATGTATAGTAGTGTGACAGTTAAGATGTACAAACCTAAAAGGATCATTTGCAACGTCGGGTGATTATTTTCTTGACTGGTTGAGAAAAACACATCTTATTTTATCTGACCAATTGAAAAAGATTCACTTAACTAACAAACGACAAAAAGGCAGCAAGTCGTCACATTTGAGAAGCTTGAAAATGATTTGAAACAATTCATTAGATGCAGATTGATCTTCTTTGTCTAATCATTTCAGCTCCAATAGTAAACATGCCGGACTTCATCTGAGTGTTAGTGAATCCTCCATCCTTTTAAATTGTTCTATTCTGTTGCTGTAATGAAGGAATGACACTTCGGGAAATTGTTTTCTCTTTTATCTGTGCCCCTTTTTTAAACAACAGCCTGTGTCTCCCCCACCCTGTCTGTCCCTCAGCCCCCGAGACCCTGATGCGAGCCCTGGAGCTGCTCAACTACCTGGCGGCGCTCAACGACGACGGCGACCTGACGGAGCTGGGCTCCATGATGGCCGAGTTCCCCCTGGACCCCCAGCTGGCCAAGATGGTCATCGCCAGCTGCGAATTCAACTGCTCCAACGAAATCCTCTCCATCACTGCCATGTTGTCAGGTAATGCTCAGGGCTGGCCCGCCGCAACGGGTCTGAGCTGCTGTTACTTTCCACTTCCTGTGCCCGTGGGCCCGAGCTTCAGCAAACGACCAATGAGCTCAAAGGAAATACACAGAGCAATGTCTTGTTTTATTTGACTGTTCATAGATTTGTTTAAAAAATGCCAAAAAAGTGAAACAGAGATCTTAATCTACTTAAAATAAGTGTCATGTGTAGCTACTGAACTTAACTACAAGGCAAGCAGAGGATAAAGTCAGTGGTGTCAGCTATTATTTGTGAAGGAGGGGAAAAATACATGTCTGGACAAAATGTATAGGTGTAGCAGCAGCAGCAGCAGCAGCAGCAGCCGCCTACTACAGCAGTAATTGCACTTCAGGCTTTCCAAAGCAGAATGCTGCTCATTGAGATGAATCTTGACGCCTTTGAAGGGAGCGCGAGGGGTCTTTGAGTGGGGAAATGGATTTAAGTAGCTGTTTGGACGTGGCGTGCACTTAAAGCAGGTGTTTCAGGATGACAGGTTTTTGCTGAGTTCATTAGAGTAAGCAGCAAAAGTCCACCTGAGAACGGTGCCGCCACAGCAACCAACCATGAGGCCCAATAAACACAGCTTTACCCCCCCCCACCTCTCCCATTATAGCTCGAACCAAGCAGGTTTTGACATTAAACAATTCAGAGGCAGGGAGAGGGCAGCCCCACGGCCCTCTGGGTAAATCACCCCACTCCTGCTTGATGATGAGCGCCTCGTTTGGACCGGGCGACACTATATATGTAGTAAAAGTTGTAATACAGCAGACCCTCCGCCTCCCCCCCTGTTCCACCATAAACACTTGGCGATGCAGTGTGCCCTGTGAAGTGCTCTGTGCCTCTCTTGAGCTGAGGCCTTGTTCCTCTCTCTGGGATTTGCTTAACTTATCCCTGTGGGCGGCTGCGTTGGGGCCTATACCAACCTTGTTTAGTCCCACAGTGCTTCGTCCGACCCACGGAGGCTAGGAAGGTGGCCGACGAGTCCAAGATGCGCTTCGCCCACATCGACGGGGACCACATGACCCTGCTGAACGTCTACCACGCCTTCAAACAGAGTGAGTGCTCCGCTCACACCTTCACTTTTACACCAATGCATAAAATCCATGGCATCTAGGGCTGGGTATCGCCGCAGATTTACTGAAATCCATTGGTTTCTGATTCACAAAGTCCTGATTCAATTCCATTTGCCATTCGATGCAAAGACGGAACTATATCAATGTTTACATTAAAAATTGACCCAAAAGCATTAATGCACATTTACAGTCAAGAGTGATAATAAAGTATAATCAATGTGTACATTCCAATGAATGAACACAACAAAATGGAAACAGCAGCGTGTGATCTGTGACCACACTGCTCTGTCATCTTTTCCAATTTTGCAAGACCAACAAACAGGAAGTGGGATACATTAAAAGACTGATCGGATTTTATGAATTTATATCAGATCTTTCTAATGAAGATTGATATCGGAAAATTGATTTTTTTTAAAACAAAAAACCCCAGCCCTAAAGGCTATCTCCTAGCTCATCTAAACTTGAGGCAAAAGCCTTATAATTCTTAACATCCACATTCCTCACATCCTCCATCGCCCTACATTTTAAACCCTGTCTTGAAAAAAGGACTATTTCCCACATTTTGTATGTTAGATATTCTATTTCCATTTTCAGTGTTGCCTCAATTGACCACACATCATTTAGTAATTGTGTAATTCATCACGGTGAACAACATCTTGTATAATATTGTACTGACATAATTTTGTGTAGGTTTCAAGTGCTTTACCACACAGTCAAAACACAGACATGAGTCAACAAATACATAAATAAACTTGAGCCCCCTTTTCCCTCACGCAGACCACGAGTCCACTCAGTGGTGCTACGACAACTTTGTCAACTACCGCTCGCTGATGTCGGCGGACAACGTGCGCCAGCAGTTGTCCAGGATCATGGACCGCTTCAGCCTGCCGCGCCGCAGCACCGACTTCACCAGCAGAGACTACTACGTCAACATCCGCCGAGCGCTGGTCACTGGCTTCTTCATGCAGGTCAGTCGACCGTGGTGCATCTGTGACCCGTTGACCTCGGCTAATTAGTCTCCCATTACTTTGTTTTTAATGACTCATCAGTAAACGGCCTCATTAGTTTTTTCCTTGTTTTTTTTTTTTTTTTTGCAAAGGCAGTCTTTGTATTCAGCTCTAGTGCCGACCTGCTGCTCGCTGACGTTTGCCCTTGTTGGGTTTGATCATTTAAAAAATATTAGTTGTGCAAAACATGTGTCCTCAGTAAAAACGGCAGCAGAACGGATAAACACCCTAAAACACAGAAGCAGGGTACACACACACACACACACAGCTGCTCTGTTTTAAACACATAACAAGAAATCAAGTCAATTTGTGCCTCGTGCGAGGAAACAAATGGCATTTCGCAAGAAGCCATTTTCAGGGCTACCTGAAACAAGCAACCTGACAAGTTGAATTACGGTGTTAATATTTAAATATTTGTCAACATTAACCTTTATCTCGCAGACAAATTTGCGGTTCATGTTGGAGCTTTCGCAGCATTGGAGATCATGTCTTTGTTTGGAAAGGCCTTTATTGAGACTGATTGCCTTGGTTAATCACAACAGCCACTGCAGCTTCACCAAGTATCCACAGAGTAGGAAAAAAATTCATCACTGCCTGATTACGCACGAGTTCGTCCTCTGTCAGGATGTCGTGTTTCTATCAATAGAAATTATTACAGGAATTAAATCCAGCAGCAGTAAAGTTTGATTTGGTTTGTTGTTTTTATTAGTTTTCCTCCTCTGTTCCCCAGATCGCTCACCTGGAGCGCACCGGACACTACCTGACGGTGAAGGACAACCAAGTCGTACAGCTGCACCCCTCCACTGTGCTGGACCACAAGCCTGAGTGGGTGCTCTACAACGAGTTTGTGCTCACCACCAAGAATTACATCCGCACGTGCACCGACATCAAACCAGAGTGGTGAGTTTCAGCAGCAGCTGCATGTTTGACTTTTGCATTCAGGACAATAAGAACGATTATTAGATGTCTAAAGCCCTGATGTCGCCCTCACACTCTTCATGAATGAAATGACAGATGGAATCATTTGTTATCTTTCCATATATATTTTGTGTCTCAGGGACAAAGTTAGTTATGCTTTGTTTTGTTTTTCCAGTGCAATTTTTGTTTTCAAAATAGCTTCAAAAAGATAATTGTCGTTTTGAATTGCTTTTTGTTTTTGTCCTTTTTGTTTCCCTCGGTGCATTTTAAAGTGTGTGTCCAGCGGAGGACGCATTCCCTACCACCTCAAAAGTCAACAAATCATAAAGGATTTGACAAAGAGTGGCTGAAGTTTTGAATAGGGAAGCTCACACCTGACTACTGATGACATTTTGTGTAATGATGTCATACATGTGGCCTGTGTTGCAGTGCATGAGGACAAACCCATGACAGCTAGAGCTGCAAATGTGGATTATTGTCATTACCAAGTACAGTGCTGATTATTCTCTGGATTCATCTGTTTATCATATATTGTTAAAATGTCAGCAAATGGATTTAAAAAAAAAGAAATGACTGAATTGACTAAATGATCATAACAATTAGTCATGGATTTCTCTGCCCGTTGACTAATCAGTGTCTCAGTCTTGACTGAGAAGAGTCTAATAGAACAAGAAGCCACCCGCACCGCCGCCGCCTCGTATTCTCCTCACACCCTGACGATCCGACCTGTGTTCCTCTTCCCCCCTGTGTGACCTCGTGCAATTACGTATCAAATTTGTTGTGGCTGCGGCGGCAGTCAGCGTGTGAATATGGAAGAACAGCGTTCTCCCACAAGTAAACACCGAAGACAATTTTCGTGACTAATGTTTACTTGCTTTTCTTTTCCTAGGTTGGTGAAAATTGCCCCGCAGTACTACGAGATGAGTAACTTCCCCCAGTGTGAAGCAAAGAGACAGTTGGAGCGTATCATTGCGAAACTCTCATCCAAGGAATACACTCAGTACTAAGAAGGTTTGCATGTGCTGCAGCAGCATCCTCAGTATTTGTACAAAGGAAGAATCCGAACTCATTTGAGCGTTCTCTATTTTTTTTAATGTCCACCGACCACCTTGTTTCGAATTCTATTTTTGTCTCACCGTGTTTAGCGTACTTTCCTAACAACTGATGAATCGTCTCCAGTCGCTTTCTAGCGCCACATCGTGTCATTGTTTATGGAGCCGAGTGGATTAAAAACTGACTGTGTGACCGGTTATCAGGAAGTAGTCATCGACCCTTTCTGTCTGCAGCATGATATTTTATGTAAAAGTTCAACATTCCTCTTAAAGACATCAATAATAACAGATCTCACCTCGGGATTCTGTGCCGATGTTTTGCTTCTACTGCTAAAACAGCGTTGAGACGCTTTTGATTAAATGTAATTTATACTGTATTTTGATGCAGGAGAAATGTGATGTTCTCTTGTCTGGAGATACGAAGAGGGGCACATTTCCTGTCAACTGTTCCACTTAATAAAAATGACTTTGTAATAAAATATTTCTCTAGTGTCAGCATTAAAATAACACGATAATCTGCACATAAACTTTTCACTTAACCCTCGCACACATACGTACTCAACACCCGCGCTGAGCAGTCACGTTTTGACCTGCCAAATCCAGCTTGTTTCTTGGCTCTTCAGGGAAGTTAAATCTTCTTACTGGGATATTGATAGCTTCAGAAACAGTTGGAGTGAGGGGGAATGTTAATTACAAATGTTTCGGAACAAGATCAGTGTGAAATCCCCGCTGTGCCGGAGCCTGTTTCAGCTGTACTGCTTTGTGTCAGCGCCTCTCTAATGTGGAAGGTACAGCTTTTGCAGTTGGGAGAAGTGTGGAATTGGAAGCACTGCAGTGATCTGTAAAGTAAGCAGAGGAATGATTAGTGGTGCAACTTTTTTTTTTTTTTTTTTTTAGAGAGCGAGCAGTCCAACATTTACACTCTCAACAGCTTAAAAATATAAAACGTAGCATCCACAAACAAACTAGTCAGAATTTCTTGGCAAACAAACTTTGTGGGGAAGCTCTCCCCGCTCGTTCTGCGGGTCAGCAGCTTAACGGGGCCGGCTGCCGGTGGCTGGCCAAGCGTGAATTCCATGAAGAGTTTGTAAAACAGGAGTTTGTGGAGGAAACCTCTGGAGATGTAGATGGGGCCACTCGGCAGGGCTCAACTTGGCCGGGGTCCCTGGGAACTCCAGCGTACACATAGGGAGCATCCTTAGAGACCGAATGTGGCTGCTGCTTCTTTAGTTTCTTTAGTTTTAAGAAGGCCATATTAAAAATGAATTTCCGGTCTTCATTAATTGTAAACCATAATCATTCCAAATAAAGACACAAATACGATGTATTCCTACAGTACATTCCATTTTTCTGTCCAACTGGGCCTCTCAACCACACAAACACGGCGAATTCACCCTTTAAATGGATAAAAAAGTAAGAAATAAGGGAAAATAAAATAATAAAGAAAGAAATAAAAAAAATATCCAATTGAGTGGATCCGTGTAGCGATGTTAAATGTAGCTGGTGTTGATACGATGGCGTCAAGCGCCTAGCGACAAGCCGTTCACACATACATGGAAGCAAAATGGTTGCCAACAACAACGGCCAACGTGTTTTGCCCTTTCAGCAGTGTTTCCCATACATTCATTCATTCGTGATGATTTACAGAACGCCCACCACGAATATATTTTTCGCCGCCCGTTCATGTCCGCATAGCGCTGCTTCTCTGTTATTGTTGTTCACACACGCACAGAAGCGTGCAAGCATGACAGTAGTGCACGATTTAAAATCTGCCATTTGATTGAGCTCATAATGTTTTTTCTTCTGTGCTATTTTACATTTTGCTGGTCGCCACCACCGGCCGGGGCGTGGCATTTCAGGCTTCAGAGGCGATATGTCTGAGTTTGTTTTTTTTTTAACGAAAATAAAAAATATCCATATATGTGTAGTCCAAATTTCACTTTTTGAATTGACTTTCCATGATATTCTAATTTATTGAGATGCGCCTGTACATCCAGCATAGCTCATCATGTTTGAGCTCCACATTATGTGGTGGTGTAAATCAAAGATCCCATCTTGTTTCCATAGTAATTACCTGCTTCCTATTCTTCTTCCAGGTACACGCTGTCCTTATGTTGAGATAACTTTGCCTTCCCCTCCTCTGCATCTCAACTTTACAGTAATTGTAAGGGAACGTACATAACACCGATGTAAGGATGGAGGCAGAAATGAACCTTGTAAGCATTTTCCCCCCAATCTCTGTAGTGTCTGGGAGTAGGCAGGCTGAAGATACTAGACCTGCTCTGGGAGTTTGAAATTAAGCCTGCAGATTGTATAATATGCTAAGTCAGGAAATTAGCATGTGTGCTTTAATATTTTTGGACTGTTGGGAGACAAGTTTTTAAGTGGATGGCCCGTGGCGAGGGAACGTACACAGGACCACAAAATGGTGCCAGGGAGATTAGTCTCTCCTCCAAAGTGAAGCCAATAGAAAACCCATTAGTTTGAGCTGATCTGGAAATTATATGGAATTGATCCTGTGGTAAGAACAGTTTTTCATGCTCGATACTTCCCATTGATTCGCGCTGCCATAATTACAAATGAAAATCATTGCGTCTCCCAAGTTTTATTTTGTTAGTGTCTGATGTGAGAGGGTGCGACCATTGCATGCGGCCTTACTCCTTATGCTTAATCGTTAGTCGGCGCTTTGTCAGATGTTCATGCATAGGAATCCGTAGATTTGATTAAAAACCCGGACACCACCGGGATGAGTTTTGTTGTTTAGCATTTCGTTGGAAGAAGTTTCTGGAGGTCAAGGAAGTGCAGGGATGAGCCAGTGCACTGTATCTGTATCTGTATCTGTATCCCACCTCCCAGCTGTTCCATCCACGCCCCACCCCACCCCTCCTGCGCCCTGTTCTGGGCCTTTTTATGTGGCTCTTTTGACAGTAACTCAACAAAAGTAGCAAACACAAACAAATACCAGACAGGTATTGTTCAGCGTTGTTTCCAAACAGAGTGAATCACCAGCCTCGCTGCAGCTCAATCTCCCGCCACCCACAGAGTCCTGGATGGTGCCTCATCATCATTTGAGACCGTGGGTTGGGGGGAAGTTTATTGCACAACACCTCAGCGTTTCAGGAAATCCATCCACCCACCCGCTCTCACCCCTCCCCACCTCCCATCCCATGCCGGTCCTCCCCCCACTACCACCACCACCACCACCACCACCAGGGCCGCCGCCACCAATCGCAGCCGAGACAGGTGTCTTATCTCCATCGCGCAGCACAAGCACAGCCAATCTTCCAGGAAGATGGCGACTGGAATGTGACAAATCCATCTGTCCTGGTTTGAATTTGTATGCTAATTTGAAGTAATAGCCCCTCTGGTGACAGTGCAAGGGAACAATTCAATCATGCCATCTATGACAGTTGCTTTCCAGCCCTTCTCTGTGATATGGGAGTATATGCACGTACCGCCGGGTTAGGCTTGATAGATTGGTTATGTAGGGGAGATGTGGCATGTAGACTGTATGTTTAAAATGGGCTGCCAGTTTGAAATGAATCACGCGACTACTGAAGGCACCTGTGCAGAAACACGCAAGCCTCTACCTGTGGGAGGAGGGAGGGGGGCAATATTTGATTTGACCTCATTTATTATTGGTAGCCGTCCTGAACTTTCACCCACTTTCACCGCGGCAGCCCTTTTTTCGTGGCATACGTGTGAACGATGGGAAGATCCGCGCACTAACACAATTGTTACATTGTCACACTGAATTATCTCAGGCTGTTGATTTGATTCAGTGAAAAGCTTTCATGTGTCACCAGGCAGAAGAGGGAAGATCAGAGAAAGCAGCAGCATATGAACGCAGCCTATACGGAGAGGAGGCTTTCTATATGACGTGTGGTTTCTCCTGCCTCTCCCTGCTCTGTGCAAATGTATGGCACTCCTTAATCTTTAAATTAATCTACAACACAGGACAGATTATGGTTGATAGTGACAGATAAGGCCACAGGAACAAACTGCTCTTCATTTTTGCTTGCGTCATTCTTTTCCTTAACCTCCAGATCAGGGCCTGCCTTTCTTTCAGGGCACTCATTGGGGTTTACCTCATTTGTTCCTCGTGGTAATATATTTCCATTAAAATGTGCAACGCCATAATCTGAAAGACTCACAATTGTAGCAATTCAAAAGGCATTGAAAATGAATATATTTTTTATTTCACAGTATTGACGCTGCTAACAAAGCCTCATGAGAGTTAACTAGATGAAATGTCGGCTGTGTTATGGCCAATCACTATGGGGAACGTTCGCTGTCATCCCTCTTTCTCTCCTCGCTCGCACTACGCCAGTGAATTCTTGACAATTTCTGCAGGAGAGAAAAGAAAATGCACAGCGCTGCGCCAATTGACCGCACTTCAAACAGGAGGGGGGGGTTGCAGATCATGCGTGGCAAACGCGTTTGATCAAACAAGGAGGCCAGCAAAGAAAAACTGATGAACAAAAGGCCCGTCTAACTTGCACGGGTCTCACATCATGATAAATAGTGTGCTAAAAGACAGCTCCCCAAATGAGCTCTGCTAGCAGCCCTCCTCGTGCAGCTTTCACTGAGCCCAGAGGTTTTCTGTGCTCAGCATGGCTGCACGTGGATAACACAAATTCAGCAGCACAATGTTGCTGATTTAGTTGTGAAGAAAGCTCTACAATAATTCTAATGCGTTTCATATTGTATTCAAACAGACAGCTTTTGCCTCAGGCTGTTCAATTGAAAATATAGAACAAAAAGATCTAATGTATGGATCAAAATCCATTTAAATTCATCACAATGGGATTGATTAAACTTTTTCATAGTGTATATAACAAACATAACACATTAAATGCAATCATACAACATCTCTAAGTCCATCCTGACATTGAAAAGTTTTGAAAAAGTAATAAAATATTTTTATGCTGTAAAACCTCTCATTGATTTGAATACAGTCATGTGTTTGATGCTTCCCGCCTACATGAGTCTCTGTCGTGCTTGTGTCTACAATGTAAAGCTTTAGTAGGTTTATGGACAACAGCACCGTATAGGTCCATGGAGACTGAATTGTAAAAGATGAGTAAGAGGACAGTGATTCAGCTCAGCAAGATTTTCATGGGAGGATAAACTATTTTTAAGTGCAAGGTGCTGTAATGGAATTGCGGTGACATAACGGTTAATTGTATGTCAGACTATAAATCTTGTGAGTTAGTAAATCTTGAGGCGTTTGCTGTGAAGCTCTTTGAATCCTTTCAATGTACTTTTACTTCCCATTAAACATATTTTTCTTGTCTTTTTAAGTGTGTGTTGATTTGTAGATGGTTGGAAAAACCAGGAGAGCATGTGACTCCTCAGTGAAAAAAATCAACCTAAATTGTATGGTACTCACTGATGACAAGTGCAATTGTTAAATTGATACACTATAATCATAAGATCATCACTGTATGTGAATACAATTACATTTGATCTATGGTTTTAGTCTCTATAGCTAATTTCCCCTTTCACGCTAACTGTACACTGTGGAAATTTGATGTAATGGACCCATTTAAATTTCATTAGGCTTTAATGTTTTGCATAATTAAGGGTGTGTCTCTCTGAGTGACAGGTGCGTGAGCGTAGTCTTGGCTCCGCACTCTTACACCTGTTTGTCTAACTCAGTGTTTTTCAACCTTGGGGTCGGGACCCCACGTGGGGCTCGCCTGGAATTCAAATGGGGTCGCTTGAAATGTCTAGTAATTGATAAAAAATAAGCTGCTGATAATTATTCTTTTAAAATCATGATTAAAAACACCACACACAATCTTAAACAACTGTATTCTATACTTTCACCTTCTTGAATATAAATCGAGTTCAGGGCCCAGGCGGGGATTGAACCCACACCTTCCGGGTAAGAGTCTTGCTTGCCAGTCACCCAAAGGGACATCCCCTTGGCCAAGTAGCCAGGGCGCATGATCAATTAGAGGCATAGTGACAGGAGCCTCAACTGTCACACATATAAAAATATCTGAGCTGGTGCATCTTGATTGACGGGGGTCACCAGAAATTTGTGATGTCAGAATGGGGTCACGAGCCTGAAAAGGTTGGGAACCATAGGCTAAGATAATGAAATAAGCAGAGCCCATGCATGCATTGTTACCCTGAAAAAGCCCATCCTCATCAGCATAGAATTTTTTTTTAATCATAGGATAAAGGTGATCATATAGAACGACTGTATATTGATCCCTCTCAAAGACTCCCAATAGCACAGCTATATTTGTCAAGCTGTGCAAGCGCTGTCTCTCACAGCACTCATCCACTTGTTGACAGTGTTTTGAGGGATGACTCATCTGACCATATCACATCCCTGCACACAAGTGCCTATGAATTTTGCACCACTGACTCCTCAAATGTACATATTTGTCAAGTGTGATCACGTCCTGCATTGACAGTTCTTCCTATACGTCACCCCAGTGTACAAGCATCATCAAACGTTTGCTGTCAAGCCATATTTACTGATCTATACCAGATAGGACAGCTGTATGGAGATTAGGCTGGTAAATCCTGTTAGTGTATTGCAGTGATGTGTCAAAGTTACTATGATATTAGTGACCAAAACTACTTTTGCAGTTAAACCTCATCTCACTCTGGTGCAGTGGGCTGCATTATTATTTTTCCTGTACGTGACACAGAATGTAAGAAAGAAGAGAAATCCCTCTAAAGTCGGTCCCAGAAGTGGAACAAGTGAATGGACATTTTTAGCATATAGCTACTTCTCCAAAGAATTATAGGTTTAACATTTTAACTTGAACTTCAGTATTTCATCTTCATTAAATGCCGTGCTCAGCCACACAGGTGTTTTCACTTACTCTGGCTGATTAGACCTCTGCTAAGGCTGAAGCTGCACCAGACTGCACAGCGAATTATGCAATGTCACCGGTCCCCGTGAAGGAAGAGGACAAACGATAAAGTTCAGGATGTCAGTCAGAAACAGCGTACATACATACCCACACAGACCTGAGTGGTGGGCGTGACAAGGATCCACAAGGCTTATATATATGTAATGTTTCCTCATGCTGCCTTAGACACAGATGTGAGTATTTTCACAGCTTGGAAACAGGATCACCTAAATATAATGCAGCTATAATTAATGATTTTAATTACACCGTTTGTGGCCATGTCATAGTGTTTGCCAAGAAAATGTGTGCTGTTGCAGTGATCTGCAGGGCTGTGTCCAAAATCACTCTGTAATTGCTGTCTAGTGCACTTTATTTACCCTCCTCCATTCTCTGTAAGTGTGCAAATCCTGAGTGTGAGTGGAGGCAGCGGAGGTAGCACACATTTTCCTCTGCAAATTACAAATTAGTGTCAAAACCTGAGTCAAGTTCCAAGTCAAGTGTAAGTGCTGAACATTGTGTTACTAATCTTTACAAGTCATGTGGCTGTGAATTGAAGGCACCTTTTAGGCTAAAAGTTACTTTCAACTTAACTCTAAATCATTCAACAGCAAAGTGATTGAGTGTGCCGTGGTGTTTCTTTTTTGTATGTGACCTAAATAAAAGTCATTTGTAATTTATGAGCTTAATGTTTTGCATGGTGTTGCCCATTTTTGACTCAAGAACATTGATGACAAGTTAAATTAATGTAATAAACTTAAGGATTTACTCACACTTCATCACTTTATAGTGACATGATCTTCCATCTTT
Source organism: Decapterus maruadsi (assembly GCA_030347415.2). Classification (NCBI taxonomy): domain Eukaryota; kingdom Metazoa; phylum Chordata; class Actinopteri; order Carangiformes; family Carangidae; genus Decapterus; species Decapterus maruadsi. The sequence continues at coordinate 20,243,485 of CM064898.1, forward strand.
GTGTTTGGAAAGAAAGTCCAACAAGGTATTCATCTTGATGAAACCTCCTCATTGTTGAATTGAAGGTAAGGTTGGAATTTCTGCGATGTACAGTATTTCAATCTGAGGCAATTTGGCCAGTTTGAATTGAACACCTTCAGACCTCTGGTGTCCTAAAAGTTCCCACAGTGCAGCTGTTTGCTAGAGACCACTCAGTGTAGGCTCTTGCTGTGCATTTATTGTAGTAGATATTAAAAAAAACAGATAATATAAATGATAGATGAGCTGTCTCATTTCAGATTTCAGGTGGGTTCCTCCACCTCCCTGTTCCTTTAAGGGACCAGCAACAGCTGGGTCTATTCATTCCAATGAACAAGAGATGATGACAGTGCTGTCTGAATGTATGGTGAGAAATTATTATACCCTTTATAGTGTAGCTACTCAGTGTCCCACAATACAGTGTGAAAAGTAACGTACATCTTATGGTCACTTAGCATGATCCATCCACCCAACTACACATCGCATCTACAGGCTCATGGTGGGGCTGGAGCCAATCCTAGCTGACATAGGGGAGGGTGACGATGCTAGTGTATCATATGAACAACATAAACACACATTCACAACTCGGTGCAATGTTAGAGTTGTCAACGAACCCAAATGTGCATGTTTTTGGACAGTGGGATACAGGTTCATGATACCTGAGTTCTTCAACAGAGGGAGGCACAACAGGGGGGCTGCAGAATCTTTGGTTGATTAAACTATTTTTTCTACATTAATGAAATGTCAGTTTGAACAGCTTGTCTGCATGCAGTTGACAGACACTGTTTATAAATGGCAGTGGGATGGCTGCCCTGCTCACTGTAAATTACATTCAAAATAAAAACATGAATAGCCTGTATTAGGGTTCCCCAATTCCAGTCACTGGAACTGCCTTGCATGTTGTAGAAGTTTGCTGCTACAACACACCTGATTCAAATGATCAGCTCGTTATCAAGCTCTGCAGTGGCCTAACGAGCCACTCATTTGAATCAGGTGTGTTGTAGCAGGTAACTTCTAAAACATGCAAGGCAGTGGCCCTTGAGGGGAACCCTGGCCTATATGAACCTAATAGCACAAACCTGTGTTCAGTTTAATATGAAACACAATTTCATACAATTATTGTCTGGGGTCTCTCCATTAGTTTGGGGGTCCTCGGTCTAAAAAATGTTGAAGACCAATGCACTACACAGTCCTTCACACTGAGCTCTATGCATCTGGAATAGGTAATAGTGAATGAGTGAGTGATTTTGAACACTTTAGCCAATCCACATCACAATCACAGCCCAGGTGTGTGGGCTTGGGGGCGGGGCTAGGTGAGACAACGCGGGAACCGCCTCATAGCACTGTTGACAAGAGCTACCTGGGACGCCCTGTCTTCTGTGGAGGAGGTTAAAAGTCATTAGGACACCATGCAACAAGTGTTTGAAAGCTCAAGGTGAGAGTGAAGTACAGTAGTTCCACAGGAATGGAGCCATGAGCGAATAGGAGCTGGAGCACCAGAATTTAATTGTCAGGAAAACGCGCTGTCCAGCATCAGGACCGTTGTATAGGGGAGAAAAGTGATGATAATTCTAGTGGCCCGGCACCCAGTAGTCTAATCTTTGTATGACTGATTTATTCCACATAAGACCCTGACTAATACTCATAGTAATACTGCATTGGCACCAAAACAAAGTTGGGCAAATAAAAAATGATAATACATAGTAGTCTAAGAAAAAAAGGGGGGAAAAGTCAGGGGATAGGGGCCCCTTTGCCCAGAATTCCTAGCAACGGCCCTGTCCAGCATGCAGAGGAGCAGCGGGACTACAGGTGTCCGGGACACTTCAAACAACCCGTCCTTCAGCCATGGGGTGATATTACCGTCTTCATCACCTCGGGGGGCACTTATTGACTCTGGGTGGTCCGCGCACCCCACTTTGGGAACCACCGCCCCCTTCCAAAGCATCCTGCTCCTGGTTTTTGGAGGGGGAGAAGGCGTTCACGTGACCGGGGAGGCAGCAGCCAGCACACCGCCGCTGCTCGTTTGAAAGACTCCACGGCACCGGACGGAGGAGAAGGAGAAGAGCGGGACACCGACACAGACCCACAGACAGACTGACAGAGAAAGAGAGCGAGAGAGGAAGGAAGAAAGAGGGAGCGCGCACACACCAGAAGAAGAGACACTCGTCGAGGGAAGACTTGCATCTCCGTTTGCTACAGAACTACTCCGCACACCACACACACCATGGACGGCTATGCCCGGACCGAAGATGAGCTGTTCTCCTCCTGCCTCCTCAACCTCACCTGGGAGAATTGCTACGAGCAGGTAGGACCCCACCACCACCTCCACCTCCACCAACCCCCCTCCCTGTCCCCTCCCCTCCCTCCACTACCACCTCCTCTATGGCGCGCGCTGTAGAGGAATTGTTATGCTAAGTTGTAAAGGATGTTTTGAGTGAGTCAGCGAATGAGGTGAGAGCAGGTGGCAACTTCACAAACTCAATTTATTTACTCATTTAGGAGGAGGGCCCTTCCATCCCTTGTGTATTTTACAGGCACCAAACTTTTGACATTGTGTATGTAAATGTTTTGTGTCCTTTCTATGACTCTATAAGACAAACCCTAAGTTAGATCCAAATAACGAATTTGTGTGGTTGGACGATGCTGAGAAGCTCAAACATCTTTTTCAGTTGAATATTTGCATTTTCTTTATTTCTTGAAAAGGCGTGGGCAATGAGGAGTGACATATAGTTGAGTACTGAAAGTAATCTTAAATTGTTTATTTATGTCACACCTGTGTGGCAGGTAACACCAACAGGAAGGACTGCATAGTCTTTTTTCTTGTATTTGTCATTAAATGTGTCTTGTAATCCTATAGGGGACGGGCCACAGTGGTGGCATGACATGAAAATAACAAAATCATTCATTCATTCATTCATAAATTAAGTGGAGTGTGCCTACTCTGAAAGGTTGCCTTCACGAACTTCCACCCATCCTCCCTGTCAGGACTCAAACATCCTGCCCTTGAAATCAATAATAAATTAACCTAGTAGACAAAATAAACTCTTATGCCAGGAATTCTATCAATAAATTAAAGGTAAACACTCACTTATCATTCCTTTTGAAGTGAGTAAACATGCGTCATCTTCATTATTATGTGGACTGAGCGATGCTTTTCACGCAGAGATCAGAAGACTCATACCTCCCGTGTCCTGAGACCCACTGGGTTGCCAGTTCTGGTGTTAAAAAAACAGGTAATGCGCGCGGATGGAACTTGAGTTTTGTTGCTGAGAATAGACTTGACGCTGGAGCACTTTGATCCTGGAGTGTTGGGGCCTGTTCTCACACAGCAGAGCAGCAGCGGTGTCTGTTTTGGAGATAATTACCTAATTCCTCCCTCTTCCCTCAAGCTTAATCAGTTCTGCCTTTAAAATACACTTATCGTGCCATATGAAATCCCTCCTAATTCTCACATTCTAATTTGTGTGAGGAATGTGTGAGGCTAAAGTCATCTGCCACAAGAATGCCAATGAAATCATCCCCTATGAATGCAAAGAAGGCTCCCAGCTATTTAGCAATTTATGCTCAATGATTGATGCCAAAATATTTGTACAGTGATTTTTATGGTAATTTACTTGAATGCCACCATGAGAGCTCAGGATATATATACAGGATATTTATTTTCGTTATCAGTATCCAGGTTGCAATACAGTGGAGGAGGACATCTAAACAATACATCTCCTGTGGTTAAGTGGGCTACCATTTTGAATTACAAGTAATCACAAATTAAAGAGGATTAGGCTCTTTAAGCCAGCGCTCGCAATTGGCTGCGCTAAGAGTCATATTGTTACAGTTATTTAGGCGCAGGAAACAAAAGCCACCCCAAACATGATTCAGAATTGCAAAGTCATTGTGAATGGCAAGTTCACCACAATTAAGCCTCAGCAGTTTCCGCCGCAAAATGGATTTTGGCACATCACTTGGGGGCCACGCATTTACAAACTTAAGACACTCAAATCCACAATGAAGAATTGACTTAGCGATGTAGATTGGAGCTGCATCCAGCCCCCTTGGTTCAGCTCGGAACACAAGAGGGTTTAAAAATAGAACTTTTCACTTCTTTGTTGACTGAAAACGTACTGTAGCTCAGATTCAGGATTTGAACAAAACTTTCCATAGTGCGGGTGATGATTCAGGCTTTATGTTATACTTTTCTGTCCTAATTGGTCCGTTAATCAGCTGATTAGTTTAGCAACAGAAAATGAATACATTTAGTTTGGTAATGAATTAATCTCAGAAACTTGTTGCAGCTTCTAAAATATGTAGATCTGCTCTATTTCTAATTATAACAACGTTGTCATGATGCTTGTGAATAGTGAAACATAGTCTTGGTGCAACTTCCTTAGAATAAGTTTGACTTTTGGATTTGTTTGGTGAATTAACAACATGATGATGTTGTAGCCTATATATGAAGCGCCGGTTAAGTTGCAGGTGGTCCAACATGTCTGAGTTGAAAAAGAAGTCTGGTCTCCCTGGGAGAAAAAAAAAAGCTTGCATGTAATCTCCTAAATTCAGTTTGGTACTAGTCTGCACAAAGCGAACCCTTCTGAAAGCAGGTCATCTGCTTGGCCAGCATGTTGTTAGCCGCCGACATATTCTCCCCTCACCCTCCCCGAGTCCTACGGCGGGGTGGGTAAATAAATAAATAAATAAGGAACTAAAGGGAAATGTTGACACAGCCTGTCCTTGTGGCCAGATTATCCACTCATGCTTGAGCTCTGGGTAAAGGCCCTGCATTATTCAGCCTAAGACACAGAGACGAGGAGGGGGGAGAGAACTGTGGAAAAGCTGGGTCTTGCCGCAGGACTGTGTGTGTGTTTTGGGGTGAGCGCCCTCACTTTGGGGAATGGGGATAGCGGAGATGCACGGGCCAGGGAAGATGATGTTTTTTTTGCTTAATTATGAACTGAACTCATTGCCTGTCACTTTACTCCATTTCTTTTTCCACTCTGTGCATCTCTCAGAGCCTCCCTGCCTGCCTGCCTGCCAGGCTTCTGGAGGGCTGCTGTCCATGGTGCTGAAAGTTTCATCACACATTTTGTGCATGTCTTTTTTAGAATTCCAGGCTCCAATCCCTGCCCGACCCTCGCTGCTCTTCAAAAGCAATGTATTCAGTTTGTCTCGACAAAAAGCGTGCCAGCACTTGGCAGTCCACCTCAAAAGGGTGAAGCCTATCATTCAAGACGTTTCAAAAAAGCTGCAGGTAACACAGCGTGCTCTCAGAAGCAGTAAGGACTAATGCGTTTTTTTTTTTTTTTTTTTTACGTGTCTGCTTCTGCCTACAGCATGTTTCATCACAGCTCGGCTCAAGTTACATTACTACTCGCTCAGTGGCTTGGTTAAATGAAAGCTGCTTTGTGTGCGCTGGTATATACAGTATTTAATCCATGTGAGTCGCTCCTTTCTCTGTGTAATGAGTCGCTAGCCTGCATAGTTTGGAGAAGGCACTCAGAGCAGCAAGAGGGGGATGAAAACATTAAAATATTGTTTTTGTAGTTGGCGACTTTTGAATTCTTGCTTATGTTTGAGTTTGGAAATAGCAGCTCCATCTTCATTGGCAGGAAAATGTTATGTTTTCTGTGTTTAGTAGATTCACAGAAAGTTTTGTCTCTTCTCTCCCACCGAGTAGTCTGGCTTCAGGGTAGAGAGGAATAGAAGTTCTCATCCAAAGCTGAAAAGTCAATTTACAGAAAATTAACTTGAAACTTTTTTCATAATTGATTGTTTGCCGTTCTTAAGACGGATCAATCTCTGGTTCCAGCTCCTCCAAAAAGTAGATTTATTGCTTTTCTCTGTTTCATACATCTCCGTGAGCCGAGTAGGTTTTGGTTTTAGACTCTTGGTAAGACATTTGTCTGATATTTTGTCATGTTTTATAGACCAGTCCATTAATCAATAAAGACAGTAATCATTAGTTGCTGCTCTGGTTGCAGATCACATCCAACACAGCTGAGAGTGTTTACAAGTAGGAAGCAAGTGAGGGATCATGCTGTTGTTTGATGAGTGACGGGGTCAGTTACCCTGTGGCAAAGTGGGACTCATTGTGTGTTTACTATCACATACTGGCATTTGTTGTGTAGACTCAATTGACTGATCACTAGTGAAGCAGTTAAATGATGCAGTTAAGTTTAGCAACAGGTGCCCCGTTTAACATGTTCAATTTAAATAAAGGACAATACAACTAAAAATAAAGCAAAAGTGCTGCATTCAAGACTCCAAAATATATACTCGCTCATGCACCATGTTCCCATTGAGAGTATGGCATCCAATCCCAACCTTTTTTTGGCTTGTGACCCTGTTTTGACATCACAAATTTTTGGTGACCTGTCAATCAAGATGTGCCCGCTCAGAACTCATTTTATATTCGATAAAGTGAAAGTATAGAATACAGTTGTTTAAGATTGTGTATGGTGTTTTTAATCATAATTTTGAAAAGAATAATTAAAAAAAAACTATCAGTAATTTTTTTCATCAATTACTAGACATTTGCTTTACTTTACTTTATTTGTTTATTTGAATGGGACAGTGCACATTAATGGACTATTGCAGGAGACCCCATTTGAATTCCAGGCGACCCCAAGGTTGAAAAACACTGCATAGAACATAGGCTGTGTGGTATTTTATTTTCAGGCTTGGGGAGTAACGGACTACGTATAACGGCTAGCAGCTTTTACCTACTTTCTGTCTCTATCCCTCTCTTTCTTACATTCGCACACACAAACACTGCCCAGCTTGTCTCTCACATCTGTTGTAAACCTTGTAATAATAGCTTGTTGAGTACAGTTAACCTTATTGTTGCTTCGGTTTGAGTGTGGATTAATATCAGGATGAGTTGGGTTTTAATAACAGCTGATCTGTGTAGGCTACTAGATGGCGTGGATTGTGATGAGAAGATGTTGCACAAATTTTAACACTTAGCCTGTCTGTGCAAAACCTGTTTGTTGTGACTTTCTTGCATGATAAATTGTGATAAGCTACACTCCCCTCCATTGTGTTTTATTTTGAAAATTACCGGATGCTCGGTGCGTTTCATTTCCTGTTTCCTAAGTGATCTGGTGAATTGATGCGTGATGGCTGTGTGACTTAATTCGCATATGTTTGGTATTAAAGTAATCCAAAAGGAACTAAAAGTAATCTGTTACATTACTTCAATTTTGGGATACTTAGAGTAATTACATTTTTAACAGGTAATTTGTAATTGTACTGGAATACATTTTTAAAGTAACCCTCTCAACCCTGTTTATCTTTGTACAGTAGCCTAGCTGGTTATGGTGATAAGGTATTTTTAACTATTTGATACCGTCGGCTAGTTCAGCCTGTAACAGTGTGGTTTAGAAGTATGTAACTGTTGTTGTTGTTGTTGTTGTTAAATACATGTAGTGGAGTAGAGGATATCCATGAGTTTCAAATGTAGTCCTACACCTGCCGTTGTGGACCCACAGGTGTTGCAAACTAGGCTAATTAATTAGTTTGACACCAATCAGAAACACAACTCAAATGGAAACACCTGTGTTGGTCCCCAACATGAATACTGGAGTACATGCTTACAAATTGGATTGAAATTTAAGGAAAACCATTTTTTAAAAGGTTTTGTTACCAGTTGAGATTCTACAAACTCATTCATGGTTTCAGTCCAGGACCTGCTCTGTGTACAGTGCCACCTATTACTCCTAAAGGAATATTTGCAATCACATATGCAGGCACGTCTTTTTTTTAAAAAACAAACAGTGCCTGCCTCCTCCTCCTGCAGCTGGTAGAGGACTGGAGCAGAGCCTGTCAGTGTTTTAATGAGAAGCATGCTCTTCTCCTGCTACATATCGCCAAGATATGGATGGCTAATTATTTGAGAGTTTGCACTTACTGACTGCTGACCTATTAACTGAGGGCCAGGGTTTCATATGAATAGATGTAATCAGGAAATTGAGTGAGACCTGAGTACAGGAAATGCTATAAATAACAAATACAAACACACACAACATGTACATCCTCTATACAGTGTTTTGGCACTTGTTGTTTCTGGGTTTAAACTGATACATAAAAGTAAAGATTTATATAAGATGTATCTTAAGTTTAGAAATGTAGAGCTTTTGATGTGTCCATGTTGCCTGGTGGGAGGGACAACGTGGTACATCCAATCCATATTGATTAAGCAGACATGGTTTTTGAATAATTAAAATAGCAACAGCATAGAAACATGGCTCTCAGTACTTTATGTATTTCCTGACAAGCCACTGCCCTGGTCTGGTGCTCCAGCTGTGCAGCTGCTGCATGAAGGAGAGGAGACGGACTAAAGCAGAGACCAAAGCAGGCTTCTCGAGCACATCTTAAACATGGATCGACCACAAACACACTCCATTTCAATTCCAAAGGGACTTTTGAACCACCAGAGGGAGCAACAAGCTTTGATTCCTCATGGAACTGTAAAATTTGTCATTAGTCAAATGTAGCCTTTTTACTCCCCCACATCTAAATCCACACTGGCTATCAGTCTGTAGGGGGACAACTGTGTTGATGGGACACAGTTCAGCTCCTTTGCTATTCGTCTGTCTCACACATAAATTAATGTTATCACAATATTAGTGTCTAAAAATATTAATCCTCTTTTTTTTTTGCACTGTGCCGTCTGAATCAGCGTCTTAGTGCAGCGGAGTCAGTGCATGCACTCCAGACTGCATTCTTTGATTATGTGTGGGAAAACGTCTTCCTCACCATTAACAATCTGTTGATACCTTGCAAAATCTGAGATGAAAGAAAACGCAGCTTTAGACTGTGAAAAATCCTTGCCTTCTCACCGGGAGGTAAAAGCACTCTCACAAACATTGAATTGTACATCTGAAGTGTTATCAATCCCACCTGAAACGGAGGGCCCCGGTGGCAGAGCCGAACCCCCGTGCTTTTGATCGCTCCAGCAGCGCCTGTAAACAAGTATTTTCCCATCTCCCGCTCTGTCTGCATCTCTCTCTCTCTCCTCCTCCCCCACCAAGATTTCTGGAGGGGGAGGTTCCTTTGATTATCTCCGCTGCCGATTAATTGCTTTTCTTAACCTCTGCACAGACGTGCTCCTACACCGCCCCGGAGCCTGCTGCACGCGCCCAGATGGACCCCTGCCAGGAGAAAAACAAACCACACCATGCCTCCCCCTCCCCTCCTCCCCCCACCTCCCCACCTTCTCCCAATTACTGACCTTCATCATTTCCTTTCGCCTTGGATGTTATCACTGGCATTATCAGTGTATTTACTTTGTTTGTTTAGCTTGTTACTTGGCGCACTGCAGCATTCCTGGCTGGATTGTGAAGGCAGGCTGAGCTTTGTGTGAGAAGTGTATTAATTTCTGGGAATAGTTACAGCAGTTAGATGAGATGAGCGTGTTGTCAGGTAAATGTATTGTGTCGTAAAGTGTCTACGGGTCACCAGCTGAGGTGGAGGAATATTACACTGCCTTTTTTTTTTTTTTTTCCAGGAATGTCCTTATTGGATGATTAAATAGATTTTGGCCTTGAGTTGTGCTGGCCAAGCAATTTCAGTGACATTATTCCCAACACTGAGTGCTCTTTTCCATCTCACTTTGCCTTTGAGACACACGTGTGCATCAGGTCTCTGCAAAGGTCCCGGCATCTTCCTCCAGACGTTGTCATGGAGCAGCAGCCCCTATTTTTTTTTTGTCATCCTTAAAGCACGTGCAGGTCCATCTCAGTGATTTATGCACTACATCCCACATGCAGACCACCTCTACTATACTTTTACAGTTTGGACTGTGTTCAAATGTTCTGGGATGGTTCAGAGTTGCCTTGCTACAGGGCTAAAGAAAAAGTAGAAAAAAAAAACAAAAAAAGAAAATTCCTGAAATTTTAATGTGGAGTGAGTTCAAGATTTAGACATGAAGAAGTTACTTTCTTAGCCTGGAGTTATTGGCAGAAAAGTGTTGGGATATAACCTTTCTAGTCTAGCGGGAGTTTCATAATCCATAACTCAGACTTTTTGGTCTTGGTCTCTCTCCAGTTCATCTTTTTTTTTTTTTTTTTTATCTCAACGAGTGGATCCAGACAAACTTCTCTTCTAACTTAAGTTTTGCATGTCGATGTTTATGACATTACTGGAAGTGGCTTTAGGGAGTCTCTTTTTTTTTTTTTGAGTGCAGCCTAATTGGTTGAAGTGTTTGATATAGAGAGCACTGTGGGGCTCGGAGACAGCCCACACATACAGTATGCTGTCACACACACACACACATGCACACATGCACAAATGCAAAATCTGCATGTGAGACATGAGCAGACCCATAATGTGCACACCGACTCTCTCATTCACTCCCTAACAGGCCAGACTCCCTGGACTGTATAGTACAGTATGGTGTTGCTGATTTTCCCCATCAGCAGAAAGCCGGGATGAGCTGAGCTAATTGAGCTGGGAGGCCCGGCGGGGGAACAGGGCCCCCCTCGCACGCCAGCTCGTCACTTCCTTTTTTCATCCATCCACCGCCGTGTTTCTAGTCCCACATCTCCAAAACAGTTTGTGCTGCACAGAAGAATGTACTCTTGCTGCACTATTCAGTGTTCGAGCAAAGCCAGATGCATGTTAATGCGATCTAAAGCCTGCGCTTCGTGGGAAATGATAGCAGCGCTCTGTTGCTTTTTGAAGGTTAGTGTATTATTTGTCACTTTAAATTATTACTAAAGACAACCCTGAAGAAAATAACTAAGTCATGGGCTCTCAGGCATGTGACCGCGCTCGCAGGGAATTATTTATTTTGAGTTGAGCGCTACACCTGAGAAAGAATTACAAGCTAAAATGGACAAACTGCATTGTGCGTATCACAGCAGAGCAGCCAACAACAAAAGCAGATTACCTGTTCTATTAGAGGGATATTAAGACGTTACATGCCATCCGATGGGCCCTGGGAGGCCCCTCATAAAAGCCACTGCAAGCTGTTGAGACGCAGACTCGGAGTTGTTTCCATCTTTTAGCTGCACTCGGGGACTGATTATGGTCAGGCAAACGGCCTTTACCTGGAAAGTCACTTTCACTTTCTCGTCCACCATTTGTTAGTATGGCTAATGTCTCATTAAGTCGCACAGAGGGGAAATGATGTGCTCTTTGGGTGAAGGTTAGGCTCTTAACTTATCATGAGACAAAAGAGGGGCTGATTATTGTGGCACAGGCATGCCTCAGCCTGTGTCTTTCACAACAAGTCCTATTTGTGTTCCTGCTGGAGCTGCTTCATTACCCATAATCTATTAGCCCTCCCTCCACCTCCCCCCAATAAAAGTTAAAACATTTGGGCTAAATGATGAATGCACTATCACTTTTGCATGGTGTTCTCTGGATAGGAGTGGACGGAAAAGGGGTGGGGGGTAAATTTTACATTATCAAGGAGATAATTACAAAGCAATCATAAGCTGTTTCCATTAAAGTGGTAAACAAGCCAAGGGCTTGTGCTCTTTTCCCAAGAATAATTAAAAGTCGCTTTGCATTCTATGCATCAGTGTCCTTTCCTCCACTCAGTGGCCACCTCTTGGCATAATAAAGCTGGCTGCATCTTACCGCAGGGGAGGGGTCCTTCACTCACAAGTGATTTAGCATTTTCTCAATCTTTTTCCGTCTGCCTTGTATCTTTCATAAATTTGTATGCGTTAATGGTCATTTCATCAGCACCGCAAACAATTCCAGTACGACTCTGCCTTACCTTTTCCTGGGTAGTATTAATCAGTTTCTTACTGGCGCCAACAGGCACATCTGAACAGCTGTGAACGGCTGTGCCACGAAGCGGGACGGTTCCCAAATACGGAGAAGCGCTCCTCCACGGCTTTGTCTTTAATGCCTCGGTAACAAGTTAATTCATTGATTGGTCTGGACTTGAGAGAATGGCGACTTGCCGGCAGAGAATGTCAGATGAGAAGCCTATCTATCCATTTAGCAGAACTCCCAACCACGAGGATTGGAAACAACTTTCAACCTTTAACTTCTTCCAGGATGAAATTAGATATTATTAATATGCATATGCATATTTTATTCTGCTTGGATTTCAGCCACAACTCAATACTAAAATGCTGGGATTGTTTTATGTGTGAAAAGTTGCTCCGTGGTGGATTTCTGTAGTTGTTGATGTTTTCTGTGATTCATTGTTGCTTCACGTATTTACACCACATACATTGTAATAACCACTAAAACCACAATCTGCTGTTTTTTTTTTTTTAACCCTTTTACCTTGGTCCAAGTCTCTGCACTGCAAAAAAGCAAATATCTTACCAAGAATACTTGTCTTATTTTTAGTCAAAATGTAATTTCTAGTCAAAACAAATCTCATTCTACTTAAAATAAGACTCATCACATAAAAGCAGCTTGTTTTTAGACACTTTTTCCTTCTTTCAAGCAGATTAATAAGTAGAAATATTTGAAACAAGTGAAAATGATCTAAAAACAAGTTAATTTTTAGGCGAGAAGTCTTATTTTAAGTGGAAAAGGATGAGTTTTGAGTAGAAATGAGACATTTTAACAAGAAATGAGACAAATATTCTTGAGAAGATGTAGAGTTTTTGCAGTGTGAGGAGAGCCAAGCACAGGAAAACTAAGGATCATTTCCTTTGCATGTTATCAACTTCCTCTCTGTCTTGAAGCCATGTCTATAAGTTAAGATGCCTGCGGGCTGTGTCACATCACAGCGCTGACAAGTAGTCGTTACTCCCCTTCTAACAACACTAGAATCAGTCAATTATCCGTGGAATCGATCAACATAACCCCACTGCCACTCATTTAAAAGAGCCAATCAATCTGCATGGGCCTTTTCTGTATTTTCCTCACCGTGTTACAAGCGTGTGTGTGTTTGTGTGTGTGTTAGAGCCACTGCAGATTGTCCTGTGATGGATCCACTGGAGTGACATCTTGTCTTCTGATTTATGGTTGTTTATTGCCAGAGTAAGACTGGAGTTGACCTCTCAGATCAGCTGCCTCCACTTCCTGTGATACTTGTGAAGCTACATGATGATCTTCCTGGTCCGGGTGTCGACTGAAAACAATTGAGAACACACATTTACGTGTACATGAACTCTGAATGTCTCTCCTCAGAAGCTCTTACCTCTGCCCCGTTGGCATGTGCCGGCTGCACTCGCCAACTCCTCTGTGACTTCATTACTAAATGAAGCGGCCCATAATTCCACATCCCACCGTGGATAAGTGCTGCAGCGGCACTCTGCGAGGCAGAGAGGGTGGAGCGGGGAAGGGGGGGACACCTTGTCCTCCCCTACCTGATGACATGCAAGGTTTATCACATTGAGCAGAGACATGGTCACCTTACCCCAGGCCTCATTGTGACAGCCAGCAAGTCACTTGAGAGCACCATTGGAAATCAATAAGCCCCCGCTCTTTAATTGTTAGAAAAAAGCTTCCCTGTTTACAGCATCACATCATCAGTCAGGACAGCCTGACTTTCATTTATTTTTGCCTTTTCCTCTCTCCTCCCTGTCTTTTTCCTCCTCCTGACGCGCTCTCCTCTGTGACATGTGCTGGCTGGCTGATTGTTTGGTAGATTACGTAAGAGGAGCCGGCTGCATTTCATTTAGAGGGACCTGTTTGATATGCACGCAGAAGCTTTGCTGGTTAACTTTAGGGTGCTTAAGGCATTTGTTTGTCTTATCTCATTGAATGTTTGCCTCAGCGTGCGCTCCTCCGCCGCCGTCTCATACCAACAGGGGACATGTGCTCGCTTCTGTCCTCTGTTGACTTCCAGCTGCAACTGCTACGCCGCGCTTGATGTGCATCGACCCCCATCATCCTCTCCATTTCTCCACTTGAAATGAATGCGGTCGACGTCGAGCACGCACACAAGAAAAGGGACAAACTCTACGCAGCACACTTTAAAGGGACATTGTGTAACTTTTATCTATTCATGAAAATCTATTATTTCGTTCAAAAGTCATATCTACATGGTGCTGCATTCAGGTGCAGTCGGACAGACGGCCGTCGGTAACAAACCAGATGTCATTTTAGTAAAACATGGGTCAACATATTGTCAGGTGCATTATTTGGCCTCGTGCTGATGGACCACTTGTTTACATAGAGGCTTGTTACCTGCAGCGGCTGTTGTCCGTCTGCCGTCTGCCCAATTTCACGTGAATGCAGCATGGAAAATACGATTGAGTTGCTTGCGATTTACAACCACACCGCTAGATGGGAGGAATTCCAACACAATGTACCTTTAAATGATCTTTCGACCTCTTGATTCATGGCTTCACCAACTGGGGGGTGCTGAACCCCGGACTGGAAACCACCACCTCGCACAAAATGGTCACGATTTCTGATCAAACCCACAGTCTCCTCACCACACAGGTCAAAGCAGGTTATTGTGCCTGTCTTACGAGAAGCCCAAAGCCAACAGTTACCCCGTTTCCACACTCTTTCCTCCATCTGTGGCTCCACAAGCTTCTCCTATTAGTGCGTTACCTGGGGAGGACCGCAGCTCCAAAACTCTGATTAGGCCCTCTCTGGCTAATTAACTGCTCGGGCCACAGTTGGCCATTTGCAGCGTTTAATGGGGGGGACGATGCCGCAGCTGTCCTTCGTCCGTCATTCATCCGATTTGTGCCCTTTATGCCACGATTTGTGCCATAAAATTTATAAATAGCCAAAGCTAGCTTAGCATTCATCACTCTCATTAAAGTGACAGAGAATATGCTGCATACTGCATCGTCATGTGAGCAGCAGTGGAGGCTGTGCTTTAATTATGAGAGAAGGGGGACAGGGGAGAGGAGGCTTTTGTCCTAGTAGAAGAAATTCCTGGTGATTCCTAGAGAGAGGACCTAATTACGACGATGCTGTGGTACTTTAAAATGCCGCAAGCAGGATGATCACTGTTAATTTTCCTCCGTCCTCCCTCTTCTCTTTTTGCTCTCTGGCTATTCAGGGCAACAGGCTGCTTAATTATTTATACCTATCCGTTACGGCATGAAAATCGGGAGGACACTAACATGCATACAACAGAGGGAATCTAATATTCCCCCCCTCGTGTGTCTAGTTGAGACTTTGACTCTCTCCAAATCCTTCACTCTGTCGAGCTCTAGTAGGGGGAATGGCAGCGGATCTAACATTTAAAAGCTAAGTTTGACTATCCGGAATTAACATTGTAGATATCAACAACGTCTTCCTGACCTGTCGTAACTACACTTTGAATAGTTGGACTTTTCATTCAAGATATCTCTAATTCAGTTTTGCCGAGTCAAAAAGAACATTTCAGATCCACAACTACATTCTTCCTATCCACAATAGTCATTTCAGATATCCACAACTATGTTCTTCCTAGGACAAATGATGTCACTTTTGCCATTCATGTGTATGAGGTTTGTCATTACAGATATCTGCAATTTAGCTGCAGATATCCGCTATGTGAATTACGGATATCTGTAACTGAATTACGACTAGTACTAATTCCAGTTTGAGATATCTCCAATTTCATTTCGACTATAGTCATAATTCCGTTTACAGATATCTACAACTTCATTTCACCTAGTCAAAACTTAATTTAAGATATCTGAGAAGGGACATGTATATATTTAATTTAAGGTGAATTAAAGATATCTTGAACTGGAATTATGACTAGTCAGAATCAAATTGTAGACATCTCAAACTGGAATTAGTACTAGTCCTAATTCAGTTACAGATAGGCTATCTGTCATTTGTCCTAGGAAGAACGTCCAGTAGTTGTGGATATCTGAAATGACAATCATGGATAGGAAGAATGTAGTTGCGGATATCGAAAATATCCTTTTTGACTAGGCAAATTACAGATATCTGCAACACATATCCAGTCTGACTTGTAAATGTTAAAATGGTTTGCCGTAGCGTCCAGTTTAATTCCAGAGGAGATGGTTTATTTTGTGTTTTTACATGTTTGCGCCTACACACCAACATGAACACGCTCTAATAAAAGAACACCAAAAAAACGACAACATATCCTCACACTCCGCCACCCACTTGGTCACACAAGCTCCAGGCGTGATAGTATCATCCACTTGTCATGTGTTTATTAGACAGGGAGAGTGTTTGCCCACTCTGCCCTCTTGTGTGCATACAAACTGCTTTTTCTTTTTCTTTTTTTTTCTGGAGCAGTGCTGCAGGATTATTTTGAAGTTGTTTAGTTTCATTTTGACTTCTGGCTGTGTTTTCCATTCAACCTGCACAAGCAAGTTTGCAAGTTGTTGTTTTTTCTTTTCTTTTTTTTCCCCCAGCCCTGCACACACAGCATTGTCTTCAATGTATTTGTGCCTGTTTTGGAGAAGTTTAGTCGGCCCGATCTTCATATTGGTTCATGTTTCAACCCCCTTTTCCCTCTCTGGATGTTTATTTCCAACAGTGTGTGTGAGAGAATAGCCTGTACTTTTTTTTTTCTCTCTCTCCAGTCTTTCCCGAGGGAGCGAGGATAGCACATGTGAACGGATCACTTCTGATTAGTGGGGGTGCTTTAAAAAGACGCCTGTAGTGTTTTTCTCCAGAAACAAACAGTGGTGTGGCCTCCCCAGGGAGGACAGCCATTTTCTTAGCACAGCACAACCCCCAAGAGAAGCTGCTTTATCTCCCAAGTGCTGTTAACTTTGGGTTTTAAACTGTGCGCCTTGTTTTCCACATCGCACCATGATGGTATCGTGCAGGATGGCAACACAGCTGACTTTTCTGGAAAAAACAGTCTGTTAGATTCAGCCTCATCTATTCCACACCGAGGATGGCTTATTTTAGACTCGCTGTCACTCAACCCTCACTGCAAATTTACATATAAAGTGTCTGATAAGTATTTGTGTGTTGACTGCGCACGTTAGCGCAATTTGTGTCGAAACATAAAGGTTGGGGGAAATTTGACTTTGTTTTGAATAAATGTGAATCATCTGGCATTTTGTGTGAGGAGAGGCAGAGCGAGGGGAAGATGGGGAGGTAGGTAAATAGAGTGGAGGTGGTGGGTGGGTGGGGTGTGGGGGGGGTGCGGGTGGCAGAAGCAGGCGACTGATTTGTCTCCGTTCTGTCGGGAGGATTTACGGTACAAGTGTGTTGAGCCATCAATCAATTGTGGCGCACTCCAAGGACAACTTTGCCTCTTTATGCAATTTGTAAGGCTGTCCAGTCAAATTGATTCCTTAACCAGGAGCCGTCCAGCTCCCAGAGAAGAGTATAAGCCCCCCCCTCTGAAAAGAACATCAACCTCTGTGTTTGATGTAAACCAGACAATAAATGATACGACTGTTTACTATTGATGGCCAGAATCAGACTGCAAAACAAAGTGGGTGACAAAAAACAAGATTAAAAGTGATTGCAGAAGTGATTGACTAAATGTGATTAAATGGAGTGACACAGGATTGATGCTGTCGAGAGCCTGTGACAAATGACTCCGGCGTTATGATTGTTTTACTCTCAGTCCTTCATGGATCATATCTCCAGCACAAAAACAAATTATATTTACAACCAAAAATGAACATTTACACCCCAGATTCAATAGTGCACGCACTCAGCCTTTGAAGTATGGAGATGTCAGCTCTGCAATCTAGTTCCTAGCAATCATCATTTTACTGTAGGAAACTTGTATCAACTTGTTTCAATTTTTTTTTTTACATGTGGCTCTGCGTGTGGCATTGTCACTCACTTTGTTGGTCCATGTTTTTATCAGAAATGTCAATAACTATGGGATGGATTGCCATACTGTAAATGTTTCCCACCGGATGCAGTTGGATTGGTTTACTTTGTGTTGAGTGTGAATTAGCAAATGTGATCATACAAATAAACCAAACTGTTAACAGGGTAAATATTGTAGCAGAATTCTCTCAGCTTGGCAGCGTTGCCATAGCGAGCTGCTGTAGGTGCAAGCAGAGCTGTTATAGCTGCTTTTTAACAGGTTTCAACATTTTGGGGTGGAAATGCTTCTGTTCAGCCTGTAAATATATTTAAATAGGATTTCCATGTCTTTTCCTCAGTTGTCAGTATATTCAAAAACTGATCACTTAAATCAAATGATCAGTTCATCTTACCACCTTAAAGGGATAGTTCAACATTTTTGGCAAATTGGCAATAATCCAACAACTCCAAAACACTCTGGTGGACAAGTTAATTGAATTTTTTGATCAAATACACAATCCAACAACTTCACAAGTTGTGACACGCTATGAGATAATAATGGAACGTTACCAGACAGAGTTGTTTTAGAGGTAAATGCAGAGACCGCTTGCTAAAAAACTGTTCCTGAAGGCATTCAATCTGTTAACGTTCTGTAATAGCGTGGTTAATGTGCAGGTCACAACTTGTCCACCAGAGCGGAAACCAAGAAATCCCATGAGCCTCTGTAGCGTAGCTCTGATCAGCTCACGGCTCTGCTCCGCTGTTCTTCAAATAC
Source organism: Decapterus maruadsi (assembly GCA_030347415.2). NCBI lineage: Eukaryota > Metazoa > Chordata > Actinopteri > Carangiformes > Carangidae > Decapterus > Decapterus maruadsi. Next base: position 20,261,900 of record CM064898.1, read on the forward strand.
TGTAGCTTGCACCGACAGTAACAAACCTACTGCTATGACTATAGGGATTGTGGCAATGGGCCAATTTGCCAAAATGTTGAACTATCCCTTTAAAAAGAAAGCCCAGGAACGGAGCATCATCGCTTCCTGCTGAGCTGGCACTCGGTCTTCCTCCATGTCGACTCTGTGGTGATTTGGGACGTTTAGCGGACAATATGAAAGCGATTACGGAAGCAGGCTGTACACTTGAATAATTGATGCAGGAAATCAAGCTCAGCTTGTCAGAATTCATAATGATTCCCCACCTCACTCTTTACCCCAACACACACACTCTCATATGCATACACACACACACACCCCAAAATATTCTATTCTATTTGTGTACAAACGCCTACGATCAACTGCTGTGACTCACTTGCCTGGTGCAGTGATCACATTAATGCGGAAATAATAAAAGAATCCAACTTTAATAGCATATAATGAATTACACTGCTGAGTAAATGTCTTGGCATTGCTTTTAATATGGTCTTTAAGATTTTAGATTAGCATCCCCTCATTTTTCTGCTGTGAAAATCAAATTCAAAGGAACATTTTCTTTCCATTCCGCTGACTGAAATGACTAGAAACATAAATATAGAAACAAATTGAGTCAAAGATTATCTAATGGAGCGTGCGTCAGCGCAGTTTGTCACAAGCTTTATATAAGAGTATTGCTCTATCGCTACAGTTCTTCAACAGTTGAAACCATTTGATTTACCAAATTGCACCAGTTTAGAGTGCGCACTTATCATTCATTGGAGACATGAAACAGTGTGGCACCAGTAAGCCGCTGACAGCTGGCACAAGACACACATCACATCCATGTGAAGAATGGCTGAGTTTGTGACAACAAATAGCCTGAAAATATAGTTCATTTCAGAATGATCAGGGGGGGAAAAAAAACATTCAGTCTGAGGGCTGTCTGACGAAGAGCGCCGTGACATGTCAGCCTCGCTGCACATTTTGTGTGTGATAAGAAAAATCTAGAGGGAAGGAGATCCATTATTAACAACAGTGGTTTCTTTCACAAGATATCTTTTTGGAAGTGACATTCCTGGCCATCACAGCAAGTGAAATGTCAGTCAGCATGATATGGTGTAAGGCTCTGGACCAGGGAAGCCCAGCAAGGTCCTCAAATTGTCCTTTTTTTTTTTGCAATATGAGATATTTAATGAAAGTGCAAATCATTCATTCTGGAAATGTTAAATGTCATTCATGACAAATACAGAGTAAAATGTCTGGTACGACTTTTGTCTGTTAGTGCAGGTGTAAATGAAAGGGTGCAAAAACTGCATAAAACCGCTCCTGCCTATTGACAAGTAAAGTGACAGTTTAGCATCGCTGATGTCGACACGCTGATGTGCATCATCTGTAATCAAGGTAATAGATGCTACAGTTTGGGCGGCTTTTGACTGATAGGAAAACTGAAGCCATTTCAGAAATATGTGAATTTAACAGCTTTTATTTCACACGTTTACTCTGTGCCGCTTTGATCCGTCTGAGGTGACGTTAATGTTGTCATGTCTTCAGTCATCAATCCAAAATGGTGCTCTGAGACATATCCACTGATAGTGTGCAAAAATTAGGGCAAAATGCCCTCAATGTGCTCACTGCCATGACCCAATAGAAGCCCACCAATACTGTAGCTGCATTTCCACCCGATGTGCGACAGTTTCGATCATCGTTGTGCAGCATTATTTTTCCTGCTCTTGTTGTTTTTTTCCCCTAGCAGTATAGATGTTTTCCAAATATAAAAAAGGGGTTTTTAATTGCTGTCTCGATCGTCACGTAATCCCACCATTGCGTATTTATCACACTTTTTACCTTTTTTTTTTTTACCAGGCCTACTGCTACTCTCGAGTTATTCTCTCTTTTTTCCGTTTTTAGTAATGTTGGGTTATAAAACTGCCACTTATTTCGGGGCTTTCTCTTAGTGTTACATCCTGCTTTGAGTCTGACCAATCAGCACAGAGTAAATCTCAAGCCCCACCGGGACTTCTTCAGGGCCGATCTGAGTACCTACAGCCAGGCAGGGACTCCGTTTGGCCCTGTAAAGGTTCCTGTAAACAGCCCTGTGGGGGAGGTTCCTGAATTCAGGGTGTGAAAAAACGAACAAAAATGAGGGAGGTTCTTCTCCTTCTTTGGGGATTTTCAAAACATGAGCAGCACAGATGGAAAGCTGATGACATGCCTGTACTCATTTTCCATTTGTTTGAATAGTGCCACAATTCACCTCAAATGAACTGGTCAAAATAAGCTCGAGTAATCATCGTCCGCTGGTGCTGCGAGTATTAAAACTGCAGACTTGACTTCGCCTGAAATATCTTCAAAGTTTTCTGCAGGTAAAATGGTCTCAGCAGCAGGAGACGGTGCCGTATTGTGAGTGACTTAGAAGAAAAGCCCACGAATTGCTTTGAACACAAGTTTGTCTCCAAATGTATAAACCATGCGTACACATTCTGGGGATTTTTCCAAATGTAAAAAAACTATGAGAATGTGCAGCATTATTATGTGTTGCGATCGGCAAAAAGGATAATAAATGGAATTTGAGAGATGTTTCATTTAGATACTTTTTTTGTTACATTGTGTCAATAATCAACGAGCTGCAGCAGCTTCTCTTTTTCCATTTGAACAGTGTAATATAATAATAAGTGTAATGAAACAAGAGGAAATGAAAAAGAAAAATAGTTTATTTCTTAATGATTCACCTCAAATTTATGATAATATCATTGGTCAAAATAAGGACTATGGTCCGTAATCACCGGAGGTACCAGGGTCTTAATAATGTTGTAGAACTGTTTTCATTGCATGTCCGTCTGCAATTTAAAACTGAAACTGAATCTGTGTCTCCTGGTTCATCTGGCACATTGCCACTGACGGCAGTTTGGATCAGGACCGACGCGGTGCAATAAGGACAGGAGGAGAGCGCTGGGGTTCCCGGTCCCCCGTTTTTAGTCAGACCGCTTTTTCTTCTTTTTAAATCTCTAGTGTTGGGGGCACCTTGGTTTTATTTGGCATGCCAGAGCTTAAGGATAATTTTCTTCAACCACTACTTCTATTTCACAATCAGTGAGATGACGCTGTTCAACTGTTTCTTTCTTGCTTCCGGTCTCCTCAAAGAAATCCAAAAATAGGCAACTGGGGGTGTGTCAGCAGGAATCATGGGTTTGGTCTAAGGACTCGTGCACGTGCGCACAATTTCAGCATGATTGAGATGTAGAAGAAAAAAACACGCCCATCTGAATTGCATGTTTCCTGAACACAAGTCATTTTATACATTTGGCCCCTGGAGTTCACGAGCGGGTATTTGAAGATAGTTGGACTCTATCTGAGGGTAAACGTGTGCCAGGAGAGATTTAACCACCGCAACCGCGCTTACACGACAAAGTCTAATCAGTGACTTTGCTGTAAGGCAAGTTAGGTATTCGTCATTCAGGTAACAGCAGGACACCGTGCTGTAGAAATAGATTCTTTTTTTTTTATTATTGGATTATTTGGACACGCTTTCTTTGTGTGGCAGAGAAAAATGCTGAGGGATAATTTCGTCCTGGGTATGAGAAATACACATGGCAGCCGTGTGGAAAGTTGAGCTTAGTTTAGAATAGGATAAAAGGCTATGGATGGAGTGATTCTTTATTTCTTTATTTTCCTCCCTTCTTGATGCTCAGTTGTGTTAAAAAGCCCAAGACGTGTTGTGTAGCACATGATTTCTTCAGTAACTGGCCTCTATGGTATCGTTCTATTAGTGTCTACGTGCAACCTATAACCTTTTTTAGGGATGCACGATATATCGGCATTAATATCGGTATCAGCCGATGTTCGTCATTTTTTAACATATCGGTATCTGATGAGTAAAATTAAGCCGATATATATCGGCCCATATATATCCGTATGCAAAACCTGCAAAGTTGAGGTAATGCGAGGAGGATGGTAGCCTGAAACCTTGTTGGAAGGAAAATACATTCTGAAAATAAAGGAAGACATTCAAAAATTCAGTTTGCATGATTTTCAGTCTGTACAAAAATTTATCATCTCAGAAATTTAAAAAAAACACATATCGATATCGGTAAATATCGGTTATCGGTCATAACAGAAAAATTCATATCGGATATCGGTATCGGCCAAAATTTTCATATCGGTGCATCCCTAACCTTTTTTATACCAAGCGGCCAGGGGACAAGAAGTGGACGCTTCATGGACCCAGCTGTGCGACGGCTCCCTCCTCCACCCCCCAGCAGGAAATGACAAAAAAACAAGATATTTGGATCAACAAAAAAAAAGAAAGAAAAAGAAATCTCCATCCAGACAGTTGGGAGCAGAGGTGCCAGTCCAACCCATCCAGGTTTGAAGGCTGTAGACCTGGCTAAAGGTGGACGTCACACTCCAGCCTGGCTCAGAATAGCTTTTTTGTGGCACCTGTCGAAAGCGCTGGACATTTCGGGCAGCGCCGCCACTTCTGGCTCCATTGGAAAGTTGGTCTTTGTTCAGCTCCATTTCTCGCTGCTTATTCAACATTCTGCTCACCTGTGCATTTGCCAAGCGAGTGCATTGTGCTGCTATTGATTGGCCGAGACCTGGTCAGTCAGGAAGAGTGTGTGTGTGTGTGCCCGCCAGGTTATCAGTGACATCACTCCTCAGAAAAGCGCCGTTTGCCTCTTCTTCCCCTTATCGATAGTTTGGGGAGTGCATTAAGAGTGGCTGCTCAGCACTGATTTATTGAGACGCGCCGGTGCCTTTCTGTGCACCCAAAGGGCACTGGGTAACAATCCAGTCCCACTTCCTTTCCCTGCAAACACTGTTTATTTACTCACTCTCAGGGAGGCAATGAAGGCAGCTCTGACAGACAAACAATCTTATGATGCACCCTTCATGTCAGGACTGGATTTTTTTCCCCTCTCCCTCCCCCCTCTTCTCTCCTCTCCTCTTCCTCCCTCCAGAATGTCTCAGTCAGTTGTCAGTCCTTTCTCCCTAGCCATGGGCCCTGTTGACACAGGAATCCGTCACTCCTCACATGGGGGAGAGTGGGACATGTTGGCGGCCATTACTATTCATGAGGCGGTGTGATCCACTCTGTCACCCGTTGTCAGCGAGAGGTGTCTGTCTGCACCGCCGCTCCCCTTACTCTCTTTATCAGCCAGGGGTGGCTAATGAGAAGCACCAGGTTAATACCACCACTAGAACAGCAATGGCTTTAAACCTCTTAATTCATTTAGACACTGCTAATTGAAACCCATGTGAACTACACTCTGGACACCATCCATTTTCCCGCAAGCCATGGCTGAAAGGGGAATGTGTATGCGATTTGATCTCATTTTTGAAACTGATGCCAGGATTAACTCACCTTGAACCAAATCGTTTCCCTCCGAATTTGCATTTTTCCTCTTTTCAGAGCAGTTCCCAGCTCCGCGCTAGATAACTATTAAGCCAACATTAAGTCTCGCTGGGAAATGTCAGAAGACAGCCACAGCAAAGTATACTTAGAACCAGCGGTGACATGCGACACCAAAAATAACCAGCCCCGGATAGTCGGAAATGTCGCGGTCCAATTACACTGAGTAGAAACAGCAGCCATAACTAAGACTAGACGTCCTCCTGCATGTGGCAAAGTGTAAATTAAAAACTCTTACTCACCCCGCAGTTGTCAGACATGACTTAGTCATCCTGCACTTCACTGTTTAATCAGCATGCAGTGAACACTGTGGGCTTGTTGACTAAAACCTGGAGTTCTTACTCTTCCTCCTTCAGCTTCATGCATATTTATCCTCTCAGCCTTTGTCAATGCTGCTGGAAATGAATATTGACAACAGCGAGAGGGTGTTCTCTATCCCACCGCACGGTCAGCTGGGTGCATCTTGCACCTTAGGGCCCTTCCTTCTGCCAGTATGTGTGTGAGATAGCTGAGCACAATGCATGCTGGCTCCTCACCCCCCCTCGCCCCCTCCTCCTTGCATTTACTGCTGTCTGTGATGCATCTTTATGCTGCACTGAAGGGCTGTGGCCTAATGATATGAGATCATTCTACCTACCTTAGATGCAGCTGTAAATATTCAAATGAGCCATCGTCAGTCGATGGTGTGGGAGATAACGGGTCCATCTTTTACCTGCCCCTTCTTGTGTGCGACAGCAGGATATATTTAGTTGACGGCATCATCGTCTCCAAAAGCGCTTGATTTGCCGGCATAAATTTCAGCGGACACACATCCCTTCCCCGCGCCTGCAGAGGCGAATGCTTATTCATTTACCCGTTTGTCATTTCAATAGTTATTTTATGGTGGTGCTGTATTAATTGAACTGCTTCTACTGCACAACAATTCAAGGCCCACTACATCTATTACAAAGGGAGTGTGCCGGAAACATCGCTCAGCGGGCTCACAAATCAGCCTAAGCTGAGAGGGGAACCTCACAATAATGTAACACAATCGCACTAATCTTTCATTTACAATGTGCTCCTTCCTCAGCCAGGCAGGGAAAATGTCCTAAAAGCCCGAAAGTGGCTGCGGCGAAGAATCCGATTGGTTGCATCGGAGTTCCAGTAGATCGGCGTGCCAGGTTGTTGTCTAGCTTCAATGGCAGGAATGTCCCACATGTTAAAGAAGATTAGGCTACATAAGATTTCATTTCTGCTGCTCATCATCTGAACTGTCACCTTGGAGGACTTTGCAAGATTGGTTCTAAACTTTGGTGTATATTTCTAAGTAGGAAATATCAGGAAGTTTGCCCAGTTATATCCCATGATCATCATAGCAGGGGTGGAAGGTCACAGAGAATGATCAGCTGCAGTCAGAAAATAGTGGGGATGTGAGTCTGTTACATTTCCTCTCCTCTATTTTTAGGCTTTGATGACATTTTGATAACAGTATTTACATGATTTTAAAGTTGTTTCCTTTTAAATCAATTGCTCAACTGCGGAATTGAGATTAGTTTGGCAGCAGGTAAAGAATTAGATTTGAAGAGCTGCTGTACAGGTCACATATCGTATGTTATCTTCAAATTTGCGTTTATTTAGGTTAATTCATTTTTAGGTTCAGATCAAGTGTCTTGTAAAACAGAACTAACATTCGTTGCGATCCTGGAGATGTTAATTCTTATCTGTATATTCTACAGAAATCCAGACTACCACAAATATCTTTTTAGAAGCAGATAACTGATAACAAGTGGCATATTAAAGGATAATTACCGTTTTTTACTATCTGGACCTTATTTCTAGCATAATCATTTCCTCACCCAGAGAACTTCATTGCAAGTCGTTCCGACAAAATTAGATCCAGCTGAGAGCCGCGTACATGCATATAATGCGAGTCTACAGGACAGCAGAATAAATAACACATTATCTGCCGCGAAACTCGTTCATTTCACCAATATTTAGTTATGATAGGCTAGTGCTAGTCACCTCTGAGTCCAGGGTTAGCTGTTATCAACATCCTCCGACCTGGATGATGTCACCTCCGACCGCTGCCCGGCTCATGCTGATAATAATCATTCTGCTTCGGCATTCGGGTCCATTTTTATCTCAACTATAGCCGGAGCTTTAGTGAGTCCAGGCTGCGGAGAGGAAGCCTCTGGAAGCTGAACTTCATCCAGCTGCTCATTTTGTTCTGACAAGTCAGAAACACGCAGAAACCAACCATAGCATTAGCGGTAGCAACAAGCCGCGCCACGGTCGAAGATGACATCATCCAGGTCAGAGGTCAGTAGGTCAACCTACAGACCACGGATGTTGATAAAAGCTAACCTTGGACTCAGAGGGAAATATCATATCATAACAAAATATTGGTGAAATGAATATGCGGCTCTCAGCTGGATCTAATTTCATTGGAACTACTTGTAATGACACCAAAGTTATCTCGGTGAGTAAAAAATCATATTTTATGCTAGAAACAAGGTCCAGAATGTAAAAAACGGTAATTATCCTTTAAGTATAAAATAGATAAAGGATGAGCTACAGAGGGAAGATCATTTTACATAGAATTCTGTGTGTATCATATCACCCTATGAAGTTGATACGACCGATATGTTGGCCAGTTACTGGCACATACTCGTGCCACCTGATGAATTCAGTTAAAATATTGACTCTGTTTCCACCACAGAAATATCCGCTGCTTGTGTGGCTCAAGGCTCCGTCATGTTCAGCAGGTGGTCACTACTTCTTCTCCATCTGCCGTGTGGTGCTGAGCAGGTTGTGTACAGCGGGTATGTCAGACCTCTCTCTGCTGAAAACAGTTGCTACGGCTACGGCTGGAAACTTAGAGTGAGAAGTTAAGACTCTGAAATGGATAATAGCATATTACTTATATCTTACTATAACTTATCTTATGTATTTATTTTTCAATTTCTATTCTTTATTTCTAGTTTCTAGTTTCAGTCACTCAAGCACTGACAATGTCCACACTTTGAATCTCCTGCCTCTCATGGATACCTCTGCTGTGTTACTGTGTCACTGAAGTCATCAAGCTTTAAAGGGATAATTCAGATAATGAGTGAAATTTGAATTTTGGGTGAACTATCCCTTTAAGACATTTTCACCAAAGTAAAAATAATTTGAACAATGCTAATACATCTTTAAATCTGGATTGTGGCTTAACAGTATTTTGATTTCTCATTTTCTTAATAAGGCTGGTAGGAGGAGGAAAAAAATACAGCAGCCTCTTGTTTGCTTTGTCGCTTTAATTCATCCGTTATCTTCTGAAAGACTTAACAATACTTCTGTGACTCAGCATCCCGTTCTCTAAAACAAACAACATGCTCCAGAGCTGATGGGGACATCCAATTTAACTGCCATCTTAATGGAATCTATAATAAGCACAGGGGCACAATAATGGCAAAGCACTGCATCTTCTGATAACACAGCAAGCATCAAACCCCTGCGATCACCACACAAGTCCAGTTGTTTTTTTTCCCCCCTCCACAGAGGAGCGAAGAACAAAATGTCCAGATGTCATTGTCAGGTTGCTGGTGAGGCATTCCCGGTGGGTTCGTCACAGGGGGCTGCCTCGGCTCTCCAGCGGCCCTCATGCCATATAGAGGTAATCTGCAGTCTGCAGCGCAGGGGCTCCTCTGCATTTCCTTCCACACTTCTGAAAAACTCCCCTGACTTTAATTTCACGGGCACCTGTTCCCTCATGCGCTCATGGCGGAGGAGTCAAATCACAGCCTTTCATATAAGCAGTGGGACTGGGCCAGAGAAGAGAAAGAAACGCCCGCGCTGCAGGAACATGCTATATGACGGGCTCGTCTGGTAGTGACATGTGGAGCCGTGTCTCACAAAGACAAATTTGTGCCAGTGTTTGTCATCTCAAGTGGCCGCCGCAGTGCGTTACTTTGATGTGCAGGTATGGCACGAAAATGATAAAGCAAGTAATAGGGTTGAGTCTGGGCCTGTTATGGGAGCTACAGGGGCCGCAGATGGCTTGATGGGGTTGAACCATGCATCTTTCCCTGGTGGTCAAGGGGAATGCATTAAACTCAGAGTTCAAAGTTTCCAAACTTTGTTACCCCCCCCACCCTCTCAAAGATTGGTGTAGCAGTCAGGCAGACTGGGCAAACACGGGCCGAAGCCACGGAGCACGCATGCGACAGCCTGATGAAACGATAGCGACTTTGGCTCCTCAACAAATATTCAAATGAGATTACATGAAAGCCAGAGGAATGACAGACAAATGGACACAAATCAGGTTTCATTTGTTTACTCTTCTGCAATTGTGTTAGGCACCCCCCCCCCCCTCCTGGCTCCAGAGGTAATGATTGCGGTGGGACCAGATTAAAGGCTGTAGTCAGCTGTTTAGTGGGGCTCTGCTAACAGAGATTAGCGGCAGCTGCTTGGCGACAGACTTAGTGGGAGGAAGGAAAAAAAAAAAACATCTCGGCACAGGGTTTCATTGTCTCAGATCACCACCACCTTGATGAGTAAGAATCTCGACAACAGGAGGCAGTATGTGCATGGAGGACTGGCGGGATTTTTTTTTTTCCTTCAAGCCACATCAGAACTCAGTCACCAGCTTGTAGTCTCTCTCTTCCACGTCTCTCCCCGTCGCTTTTCTCGCTCTCCCTCTTCCTCGGCGGCGTACGCATGGCGAGTCGTTGCAGATGTTGCCCGTAATGATGCAGACGGCACACACAATCATACAGAATGGAAGCGGAGCTAGCTGAAATTAGTAAAAATTACTTTCTCATTACCTCCCTCATTGCTCCTGTAAGTAGTCTGAGTTTCCACACGATTAGGAGAACGAGTCGTGGAGCACTGGGCCTTACCGCACTCTCTCTTTCTGACACACACACACATACACACCAGGGGGGAAAAAGTAAGTCAGGTTAGCCTTACTTAAAGGGATAGTTCACCCAAAATTCAAATTTCACTCATTATCTACTCACCCTCATGTGAACTAAGAGCTGTGAGAATTTTCAGAGTCCTCCGTTCCTTCTCTGAGTTACGGGGGGGTCCACGCAGCAGTATTTGTCCATATAATGGTTGTCAATGGATACCACTTTTCTTCGTCTAAAAAGACACACCAAAAAACATCCAAATACCTCCATACTGCTCGTCTGTAATGTCCCTCTTGTATTGAAGCCCCCACATGAGAAATTGTTCCGCCGGACACAGGAAGTGAACTGAGACACTGGGAGCTTCTGCTACAAACAAGCTTAAAATATAGACGTATTTAATTTTTTCGGAACTATTTCTCATGTCAGGGCTTCAATACAAGAGGGACATTACAGACGAGCAGTATGGAGGTATTTGGATGTTTTTTGGTCTGTCTTTTTGGATGAAGAAAAGTGGGCACCATTCACAACCATTATATGGACAAATACTGCTGCGTGGACCCCCCCGTAACTCAGAGAAGGAACGGAGGACTCTGAAAATTCTCACAGGTCTTAGTTCACATGAGGGTGAGTAGATAATGAGTGAAATTTTAATTTTGGGTGAACTACCCCTTTAAACTGTGTCTACGACCCACCCAGACTCTCACCACCACCGTCACCTCCACACTAATTGCTGAACAAGCAGCATGTGTGAGGCAGGAGACTATTAGGCGACGTGCAGCTGTGTCATGCTTCGCGCTCGGCCCTCAGCTCCTTTTTTTTTCTTCTTCTTCTTCCTCTTTATAACTTCACAGTTTCAACCACTCAACCATCAACCTTTCTTGGGCTTGACGGGAGCTAATTATTGCATGAGCTTCACAGAATGCAGTGTGCCCGTTTGTCCTTGTCTGAACACAATCAGACTCTCCATTGGCTCAAATCTACAAAGCCCGGGGCCAAATAAATTTGAATAAATTCACATGGTGAAATTAGCTGTTTGGCTTGCAGGTCATTATACATTATATACACAGGTCACTGTTGCAGCCTTGAATGCTACCTCCAAATGTTTTAACACAGAGATGTAGACTTAAGAGTAGTTTCTTTTCTCTTGTGGGGGTTTAAATGGGAATGAGTATGCATGTGGGCGCATGGACAGAAGAAAATCACTGATTTGCAATAGAAACATGCACTGCAAGAAGCACCCAGGATGAAATTTCTGACTGTGTGCCTCTTCCACAAGCTGCCAAAGCTGGAAGACTTGAAAGGGTGCAGTTGGCATGGCTGAGTAATGGATCACTCGAGACGGGCCGGAACAGTGGTGTGCCAGGATCGCTTTACACGAAACCCAGGAACAGAGAAAATGCAATGTCCGCACAAAGCTTTGCAACAGGAAACCCGGAAACTGGTATAGCTTGTGAGCCACAGATGAAACTGTTTGCTCCTTTTTATAGGAATGTTCACCTTATCCCTTTTTTTTATTCCTCCCCTTTTGCTCAGAGTATATGAGTGAAGTGCAAGGTGTGCTGTGTAAATCTAGGACATAGCAATGCACTCAGGAAGGCACTGATAATGTAATGAGTCTGTGCCCAAGAAGAGATGAATTAGACTCCAAAAGTGTCCATCTATATTTGCGCTGTGCAGCAGCAGGTTCCTGAGGCGACAGAGGCCTCTGTTTGTTCAGTTCACATCGATTCTTTGCTGAAAATGCATGAAAACAAACACAGGTATGATCTAAAATAAATCTTCAGTATAGTAATCCTTTATTACAGCGCTATTACAACAGGTTTGTCGTCTTACTATCAGGCACGACTTGGGAAGCTGCTGTTTTTAGAAGCAGGGAACAATATTACACCTGTAAAATTAGACTTGCTCTCCAGCCAAAACCCGGGCTGTGACTATATGTCTGATCCAAGCGTTTTAGCACCTATCTCTGGCTGCAGGACCTCATACAGTGTCAGATGTGTCATGCGCCTGTTTCTTCCAACTGTGTGGTATTTCTTTTCCGCCGTGCCTGGTGCCTTGTAAAGCATCAACTCCCCAAAAATAACTTCTCCACTGGAATGCTGGAATAGGAAGGAATCGTGTTCATCCAGTTAAAATTATCTCCAGTCGCTCTTCGGGAACCCACGCACTTCATCCCGAAATATACCCCTTGCCTTGCGTCATGGGCTGGACCTTTACATAGATTTGGGAGGGGGGAAACGATGCCAGCTCCAGCGAGCGTGTGAAGCTCCAGCAGCTCGTGCCAAGGTCTCATGGTTTAGAATCCGTGCCAGCTGACTCCCCTCCATGTAAATGAAAAGCTGTTTTTTTTGTTTTTTTTTTCTTTCTTTTTGCAGGTCATAAGGTCGAGTCAGCTGAACTAGACTGTTGATCTCTGCTAAGGAAGCTGTTCTCCCTCAGCATCAAGTGGGCAACGGCCAACTGATCCACGTCGTGTTGGCCGATGCTTTTGCCACGTCGGAGCATTTGTGTCAGCACGACACTCGTGTCACATGATTGTGGTGATATAACAGGAGTCCCACTACGTCACTGCAATGCATTAAAATACACAGGCACAGAATCAAGTCCGTAGGTTAATAATGTCATGTTTATTTACAAAGAATCCTACTACTATTACTACTGCTGTTCTACTATCATTACTGCTACTGCTATACTGTCTGGGTGTAGTCCAGTGGGAGGCAGGGTTGCTTTTATGGAAATGGGGAAAGTAGTGTTTTTGTAGCTTATTTATTTCTTATGGTAAGTTTTCTTTTGCTGAGGGACCAGTAAATGCATCTGTAAGCAAAAAGTAATGTGAGAGAAAGTCACCCAAAAGAGAAAATACCCCCATAAACCAATACTTTGAAATTATGCTTGAACACAGGCAAAAATGTGAAGATAAGGAACTTTAAAGATCTGATGCTGAGAAACTGATGTCACAGCAGCAAAACACAAGAACATACTGTGTATGCACTGTAGAGAAGTAACTTTAAAGACCTAGAATACCAATCATCTACTACACAGAAGGTAAAGGGAAACTGCAAAGCACATGACCAGCAACACCCCAACTTTATTGAAATTTAAGCAGTTCAAGACCGGTAAAAATCTCATGGGGTGTAAAGGTAAACGGTGAACCGCCCAAGGCCACTGAAAACAGAAATCATGAATCATGGAGCTGGTTTGGGAGGAACTGGACGGAAGGTTAAAGTAAAACAACCTGTGAGTAAAATAAATTTGTGGGAAATTCTTCAACAGATTTTTGGTGAACTCTGAAAAATGTCACTGCTGACTGAGTAAAAAAAAAATGTAGATTAGATTTTTTTTCGATGATTGAATTTCACTGAATCATATTATTTTAAATGAAGGTGCTGTTAAACTTTTGACCATTTAATGTTTGAGTAAAACTTGAAATACTTACCGTGTGTTATTTATAGCCTTCTGTCCCTCGATGAATCCTCCGTTTTTTTTCTTTAAGAGAGACATATTTGGTATTCCCTCAGTAGATTTGTTTTCATAAGAAAAGCCAGAGCTGTTAATCTTGGCGTAGCTCCAGGGCGCTGCGAAGACACGGGTCCAAACAGGCCTGGGAACAGCTCTCGGGCGTCTGCTGTGGCAGCTGGCTTCAAGCGGTGACCAATAAATGATGGTCATTTTTTAATTTGCGGTGGGTCTTTCACTCGGCTCGCTGAGGGGGTATTGTAGAACAACTGATGATTTAAGACCATCTTTGATTACCCGGTTTCTCCCCCAGCATTTACCACATTCACTTGCCAGGCGTAATTAATTTGGTATAGATCAGATACTTTTTTTTCCTTTTGTAATTAATGTAGCTCTAAAATCTAAATTAGACTTTGTTTCTAAACGTGTGTTCAGTGGATGGTTCGGCCTGGCTGCTCAAAATGACTTTAAGTTAAGTGTTATCTTTACCATTTAATGGCAGATGTACGATCACAGCGAATGAACAGTGCTACTGTATGTTATCTAATCAAGATGGAAAACAGTGGCGAGCCGGGTTTTGCTGATTGCTAAGCGAGTGCGATTGTATCAACTGCACACTAAAAATGTATTAAGTGTACACACATTAGATGCAGCTGTTCTGCAGCTGCAAGAGGAAATGATCTGGCTCAAGTGCTGCATGTCAACACGCTGCCAACCTGAAACTGATCAAATCTCAGCGACAGCTCCGCTCGCCGATCACAGAACGGATTCTCACTTCTGTAAAGGGTCGGTCAGCCGGACCAATCTGTGAATGGGCCTACGAGCTATTGATGCTCAAATAATCTTAACCTGCAGGATTACTCCATCCTGTCTAAATGGCAGGTTATGTCAGTATTAATCTGCATTATGAGGTCACTCAAACAAGGTTGACATTTTGCCTGCCTGGATCCCCCCCTCCCTGTCGCTTTGTGTTTGTGATACCAGCCTATGTAAATAAGGGAGCTGTGCTCTTCTGTTCCGCCTTGCCTCAGAATTTGTTTAGGATTAGAAATCTCATTTTGCCTCGAGCCCTGCTTGCTTTAGATCAGTCAGCTCATCTGCAGATCTCGCAGCAGATAAACACCGCCGTTCTCCGGGCCTCAGCGTTTTTTACTCTCTGCAATTTGCAGAGGAACCAGTATACTCTGTTCCTGTCACATCACAGGCTGAGTGGGGTGGAGGGTGGGGGGAGAGAGGGGGTGAGGAGGCGTTGGCACACCTGCAGGTCGTGACAAGTGTGCAAGGAATGGCAGAAAGAGTAAGCGCTCCAGGGGTTATCTACCTAATTTCAAATCCATTCTGGGAGGAAAGCCTGGGCGCTATTCCCATCTTTACAGAAAGATTTAGAGCGAGTCAGTTGACAGGGCAAAAGGGCAAGGACAGCCTTTGTGTGGGAGATGAGTGACAAAATGAGTCATGGCCGTCAGTTGGGTTATGGAGTGTGATGAGGAACAAAGAGACTGTGGGCCTGTCAAAGAGCAAAGCTATTAGACAAAATCTCACCACACTCATCTTCAGCACTGGACCTGGATTTCAGATCTTTTGAACTACAACCTGTAACATGTAAAAAAAAAACAGGACTGGGGTTTCTGCCAACAAGTGTAATAATATTTATTAACTATATAAATCATTATTGTTGATAGAAAATATAAGCCTGGGTCTGTAATCAACAGAAAGGCAAATGTAAAAACAAGATGCCAAGGCTAAGGTTGAGTGATGTCTCCTGCAGCTTTTGTTTTGTCACGCTTCTTGGGTGCTGTCACGCAGGGCTACCCGACACTGTGCCAGGCCCACGTTGCTATTTCTGGGTGCAAAATATGGATGTTATATAATTTTTTTTTTCCTTTCCGTGGAGAAAGCACAGGTTGCACTCGGTCCCCGCACCTTGCCATCGCGCACAAACTGAACTGGAAGCTGCCCGGGCAGAGTACTGGATGTACTTACTTTGTATGGCACACCAATCTGTTGGGGTTGAGTCAGAATGGCCACCCATGAACACCTTCCTCTGTATCAACGCAGGCTGGCCGCATGCTGCGAGACGTCAGCCGCTAATCTAGCATAACGGGGACTGAAAATGAAGCGGACCAGAGAGTGCCGAGGTATTAGCATTTGAGCGTAGCGTGCAGGAGGGAAAAGCTTTTTAACAGCCCACTGCACCCATATGGCATTAGCACATAAAATGCCGCTGTTGACATTTTGGAGGCTTGGTGCCTCTGTAAGTGCAGAACATCGATATTAGAGTCATTAGAGAGGGTACTTGATTCCATGTTGATGGTGAAACAGTCAAGCGCCACCTAGCCAAAAGATTTGGAGGTTCTGGCATGGCTTCTGCCTTCGTGCCTGGGCTGATTCCTGCATCATGGGGGATTGGTGCAGTGCTTACATCCTGAGCTGGGAGAAATGGAATGACAAGCCAAGATAGCCACATCCATCCAGCAGCCCTCAAAAACCCTAGCATCTCTTTACCTTTTACTTAAAAGAATTCTCATATGTATGTGGGTTTTAAACGTGACCACTGCAGGATTAGAGCCCTGCAATCATTACTCCCTCTTAGCTGTTTGATACATGTCATCCGCTTGCAAATCCTGCTCTTGATAGACGCAACAAATTAAAGCTGCTTAAAGGTCAGTTAAAGGTGACGGGCATCATCAGCTGCTCCCTGGGTCCTGCTAGTTATGCTTTGTATCGATCACAGTTTTTCCAGTGTAAAAATAGATTTTTCTTCCATGAGATTTTGGCATGAGACTGCAGGAGGCTTGAGTCTGGATGTTCTGTTTGATGTATTGTTAGGGTTACTTTATTTCTCCTTTCCCTTGAACAGCTATAGGTGAGAATTTCAGTCCAGCCTTTTCCTTTGGAACAGACGTGGACAACTTGGTTGTGGATGCAAAAGAGAGTTGCTCACAAGACCTGAATTCCCTGCGGACAGTTTGTCCCTAAAATCAACTTGAAGCTCCTGCTACTATAACAAGAGAACCAATGCCTGAGGGCTGATTTATGTGAATATGTGACCCTCACTTGAGTTTGTGTCGCTGCTTTTTTTATTCCATTGTTATAAATGTGTGCCATTCAACATTTTCTCCTCTAGGCTTGTCATATTGTTCGGATTAAAGGGGACATATTTTGCTCCTTTCCCACAAATTAAAATTGTTCCCGAGTGTCTTAAAGACATGTCTGTGACATGCTTCAGTCAAAATAGCCCAAAGATCAAACATCACAACGCTCTTTTCATCCTCTGAAAACAGCCCTGTGCAAAATGTTCGGTTACAGTGCCTGTCCCTTTAAATGCAAATGAACCACTGCCTCGGCATTGCGTTACCAATGATGATGGCTACCAAGAATCCTGGGAGAAAAACAGCTGCCTAAAAATGCGTTCGAGACGTGTGTTTGAACCGCATACTGTACTGCTAGTATGTACTGATTTGGCCAAAATGTATGTAGTATGCAAAGAAATGCAAAATCTGCAGTATGCGAAAAATTCCTGCATGTCATACTGATTCAGAAAATGTCTCTAGTATGCATCTGACCAGTCTACATTGTATATCCCACAATGCAATGCGCCCATGACCCCTAACCCTGACCAAAGAGGGTTTAAGTATCTTTGCTGTGTACCATAAGCATGTTATATAACGTAATAAAATAAAATGAAATTTAATGCAGACTGATTGGTTCATTTTAAAACATTTATTTATTGATATGTGGTGATTTCTGTCCGTAGGCTACAGAGCCCCGAGGCAGTGCTGCTCTTTAAGCTTCACTTTTCATTCAAACTAATGCAGCTGCCACAATTGTTAGATTTCATCAATAAAACCAACTTTTATCTCCTAAAAAGAATTTAACCAGCCAGCGCTCAACTTCTAAAAACCTGCTGTTAAGTTAAAGGGCAACTTCGTTTTTTTTCAACCTGGGCCCTGTTTTCATATGTTTTACTGTATATGTGAGTGATGGATAATACTTTTATTGAGGTGTCTCCAGTATTGAGCCGGGCAGGCAGCCTGCAGCCCAGCTAACGCTCTTCCATGGGGCAAGTGGCTCCTGTCAAAGTTCAACCTATAAACGGGCATTTTTTCCCCAATGTATAAACCTCATGATATGGCACGTACACGTCCTCGAGAACCATTATCCAACATTTTAAATATATTCATGAGTCTGAAAAGCTGAAAAAGCATAATAGGTCCCCTTTAAGTTTAATGTCAGTGGAACTAAATTGAAGTTTCTGTTGTCAGAAATTGAACTTTGTCAACTGAATAACAACAGCTTTGGCTTGGATACCTTTTTGGAGGCATCAGAATATTCATATTACTCTGCACTTTTCTTTTTTAAACAATTATATTTAACTTCTTGGATAACAGACCCATGGATGAGATACAGCTTTGTTTCACATGTTTTAGCTATAGCCCCCACACGCTGTGATGTTTAAGCGCATGGTCAGGGGCTCATGGGAGATGTGATTTTATAGCTCCTTTTCATTTATCATATTGTACCATTATGATCCTTGTTCTGTTCCCATATTTGGTGAACCACATGACATTCTGTTGGCAAAGGCCTCTAAGGATCTTTTATTATTGGGTCATTATAGTTTGATGTTGAAAGAGCTTTACTTATTTCTGGGAGAGAAGTTCCCGTCTCACTTTAGTTCGCTATATATTCGTGGAAAGGCGCTGCCAAAGAATGTATTTTGTCATTCAGTCCTTGGAGGACTTGTTGAGCCCTCCAGCTAGGAAGTCAGGAATGAATCCATTTTCCTGTCAAAGTTTATTTTAGCACTACCTGCTGTTGAGCTTGGCAATTATTCAGCTTGTTTTCAGTTATGATTTTGGTTTCCAACGATTATGGAGACAAGATAATCAAGATAACGATTATTGTGCTGCATTCTGCTTTGGACTAATAGGCTCATTTTATCTTGTTATAAATCTCTATAAAACATTCCTTTTTTATTTTACCTTGATGCATTCCCCCCCTTTTCCACACTTGCTCTCTGCCAGGCTGTGGCTTGTTTGGTTTAGCTCAAGCCAAACTGACAGTCAGAGCAGCTTGGTCAACAGGAAAGGTAAAAGTAATTCTGCTTTGTGGAAGCTCAGTAAATACTGTTACATGGTGCTGTCTGTACCACAAGACAATACAAGCAATTTGTTGAAGTGGTCTATGACCAAACAATAAAGGAACAAAAACACTGCAACACACTCATTGATTAAGGACACTCATTATAATGCAGCTGCCGACCCATCCAGCTTTCAAAGACATAAAGAAGTAACAGATGCCATAGCATTCTTCTGAGCAAAAGACGTGTTCCCAATTAGCACTGTTGGCAGCCTGGGATTCAATACCAACATGTCACCATTTCACCAGAGTTGCACTGACCTGTATAATAAATGTCACAAAGAAGCTGCAAATGATGCGTCCGTGGCCGAATGCTCTACCACCACAACGAATGACCACAATGGTTAAGTTGTACTGTGGAGTTTAAAATTCATTGCATTGATGCTGGATTGATACTGTGATTACATCTTGAAAATGAAGTGTCCTCATACGGCATTTCTTTTCTTCCTGGGGACCACATGGGACAAAACAGAAGAAGTGGTGGCTGCAGAAGAAGCTGAATCTGAATACTCACTGAAGGCACAATGTCCAACCAGTGTCTTAGAGCAGCAGAGAGATGTGGCCAAGGCCCTTCCGAATGACAGAAAACTTCTTAAGAGACATCTCGCCCTCTTTTCAGAGGAGCGGACATCAGTAAGTCACACAGCCAGGGCCGTTGTATAGGGGAGAAAGCTGAAGATAATTCTAAGGGCCCAGCGCTCAGTATAGGGCCACAACAAAACCCAGTAGTCTAATCCTTGTATGACCCAGTCCGCCACTGCAGGGCCGGAGCGGAGCAGCCGGCGGCCAGGTGCCCCTCCCCTTTTTATTCAAAGACTGGATTGTTTTAGTGGCATTTTAAAACAGTTGTTTTACCGCGATTTTTAAACAGACATTTTAATTAAAAGTAAAACAACTTTCAACTCTGTAATTTTCCTGTGCCTTTCTTAACAAGTGGAAAATTGCTGGTACTGTAAAACAGGACCTCACATTATTTTGTGACATTTCAAAAATTTCAATTTTCCTTTGATTTTTAATTGTTCAGAACAAAACTGCAACTTTTTTTTTTGCAACTTTCGCTTTCTCCCGCAATTTAATTGCAACGAAAGCGCTAAAACATCGCAACATACACCGCAATTTTTTCAAAATGTGGTCGCAAAATCAGGCATTTTAGGCCGCAACAATCACAAAAAAAGCCAGCGAAATCCTGGAGGGACTGACTTATACTCATAGTAATGCTGCATTAGCATCAAAACAAAGTATAGGCTAAATAAAAAATGATAATACATACGTAGTCTAAGAGAAAGTGGAAAAGTGAGGGACCCCCTTTAGTATTCTTTCAGGGGGCCCAGAATTCCTAGCAACGGCCCTGCACCCTCTGCTTGGACTGACAGACAGTTTAGGGAAAAATGTGTAACTGTGTCGTCTCCACCTCTTCAACAAGTCAACATTGGTAGTGAGCGGGAACCGCACAGACTTGCCCAAAAACAATCGCCACTCGTAGTTGAACAATGGCAGTGGCCTGAAGAGTGCTGCTACACCCAAGAAGAAGCAGGAGATGACAAGCCCCATAGCAGCTTCTTCAAGGTCACTGCAGGCAAAGCTGCAACAGGACAAGGCCATAGGTCCTGCGCCACAGTCCTGCCTCCAGGCCGGGTCTATGTACAGTACACTGAGGGGGGGCCAGTGAGCGGTGGAGGCAATGACACTAAAGAATCTGTGCCAATCGCAGCCACGAGAGCCTTCTCAGACCATGTAAACAAACTGTCCCCACTGTTTGTTACTTCTATATATCTTTTACATTTTGTTTTTGTTTTTCAGCTGAATAATATCTAAAGGTCAGAGAAATGTACTGGCAGGCAAGTTTCCCCCCTAAACTTCAATACATGCATGTTTGCAAAGTCAGTGAGCAGTTGGGTTAAATGTCTGTGGTCTCAGTATTGACAAAATAAGCTTGATTATGATTTTTTTTTTTTTCCATAATGGAGCAGCCCCCACCTGCTGATTATATTTCCCAATCAAAGAAGAGCCGAGACAGTATTTGTTGTGGTGACAGCTGCACACCTTTTCCCTCTGAACACTCCCTATCACCTCCGTCTTCCCCTCCCATCTCACAGCCCCTCCTCCCCTAAATAATCTCCTGATAAGAAATAACACAGCTGATGATTAATTATAGCCATTGTGCTTGTGGACTAATATACTCCCTCCTCACATCCATCTTTAACCCTCCTCTCCCCCCACTATCATTCTCCTCCACGTGACCATTTTGGCTCTGAGGATAGTTTTCAGAGGGACATAAAAGCTAGTCAGCTGTAAAGCTAAATGAAAGTCGTTTGCTCTCCACATAGTCTACTAATGTAACATGCAGCTTTAGGGACTATTGGTCCTTCTGTAGTTATAAAGTAACTCATTCTTAAAGGCGCTGTTTTATAATTGAAAGTGATGGAAAGGAACAAAATTAGAATGGGCATAATTTCATGATTAAGTGTTCATTTCTTTCTTGTTCTCCATCCCTGCACCGTCTTCTTTCTTCTCCTCTCTCATTCTCTCTCCCGATGTGTCCGCGGAAAGACGGCGGCGGTAATTTAGTTTTCCATTTGTGTATCACTCTTCATTCAGCGTGTTTTTTGGTGGTTGTTGGCAGTGTTTGTCAGTGTGCATTGTTTGTTTCGCTCAATTGATTAAAAAAAGATGTTGTCTCATGCATTGTGACGGGGTATTTCCTCCAGAGATTGCAGAGTTATTACAGAGCGGCGGTCTGGACACCCGGTGATGTATTGTGCTGGGCTTTGGGACAAGGTGAGGTAAGGGGGGGGGGGGCAGGGGGGAAGTGGAGCAGGGAGAGGACGGCAGGCCGTGCTCGCTTAGGAGTTAAAGACGGACAGAAAAACAAGTCGCTGGCAGACACACCAACTTCATCACACACCTCTCAGAATGACAGCCACTAGGACTGCATGTCTTTTGCCATGTTCCATCCCCTCAATCATCTTTCCATCAAACACCCTTACTAGTGTTCACACACACACACACACACACACGCGCACACGCAAGCTCACTCACACGCAGACACCTTACCTTACTAACAGGTTGTCATAGCACTACCTCATGGTTGTCAGTGTCAAGGAATCTCCACATGTCTGAAGCGGAGAATGTGGAGAGGATAGTTTGTGTTGTCAGTGACAACACCTTGTCTGAGCCATCCCATGATGTGAGAGCGAACAATATTGCAGGAGCAGAGAGTCACAACACGGCCCAGGTAGGACGATAATCAGTGTTACCTAATGCCTGAAATGAGTGTGAGATCATTCCTGGTAACCTCAACAAGCTCCGCGTACATCCAATAATAAGTCAGCCTCTGACTCTGTGCTGTCTCTTTTCCTCTGGTCCTCCATGCCAACTTGAGCATGGCAAAAATACTTGATATTAAGTAACATATGTTGTAATATAAGCGGTAAACTTTGTTATTCCTTATTCACTATTGTTGGCTAAGGAATTGCACCATCTCCAGGGCCGTTGCTAGGAATTCTGGGGCCCCTGAAAGAATACTAAAGGGGGCCCCTGACTTTTTCACTTTTTTTTCTTATATTATCATTTTTTATTTAGCCTACTTTGTTTTGATGCTAATGCAGCATTACCATGAGTATTAATCAGGGTCTTATGCAGAATATTTCAGTCCTACAAAGATTAGACTACTGTTTTTTTTGTGGCCCCTACTGGGCGCTGGGCCCCTAGAATTATCATCTCCCCTATACAGTACAACGGCCCTGGCCACCTCCACTGTGGGACAGTGTTGTCACCAAGGCGCTGCAGAAGCTAACATAAGAAAGTAATTAGAAGCTATTAATACAGACTTGTAATTCAATACCCCCAAAATATGCGTGCAAGATGGTGATTTCGGCATTCACTTGAAATGTAGAATTTAATTTCTGCATTGGAAACTCATCTTTCCCCCCTCAGGAGTTCAATTTAAAAACACTTTGAGAATTAACATGTGTATCCAGCCTTTGAGAAGAGCCACAGTCTGAAACTCAGCCCTCAAAGAGCAGTCGGAGCCAGAATGCAGGTGCGTTGGGGAAAGCAGGAAATGCAGGTCAGTGGGCAGGGAGAGCTTGAAGTGCATTTGTTTTACTGGCACTGTTCTCGTCTTCTGTGCCTGTGTTGCAATAGCAGCTATGTTTACTGCAGCCTACTTTTTTTTCCTACATACTCCTCAGCTGGCAGAAGATGAAAGATTTTCGAGGGCTGTCTTGGAAAGTGTAGTTTTTTTTTGTAAACTTGTGCACAGTTTCACTTTGACTACACTCGGTGCATATGATGTTGAATTTGAAACCTTTTATCTACAGTTACTAAACTGATCTAATTTCATGAAAAAAAAGATCAATATTCTTCATCACATCCAGTTACATATGACAAGAAAAAACAAATAAATGAATGAGCTCTTTTTTTTATAGATATTGAAGAATACACATTACTTTTGTTGGTACAAATTTAACATAATTGTATCACATTTTATCTTGAGAAAAAGAGAACATAAAATGCAAATACAGCATGACAGCAAATGAGTAGAGATTATGGATAAGAATGTTGATCCGTCAATTTAAGGATGGAGAAAAACCAGCTGTGATTCTTTCTATATGTGTCAAATTAGTTTTTTGATGTGGAAATTAAGTCTAGTTATTATAGGGCTGAAAAGTCAAAGCCCTCGGGTGACATGAAGGTGAAACTTTTTCACATTTTCATTGTAAGATTAAAGTGGAGTGGCCTTTTCTGATTTCTTTACCGTCTTGTGTGATATGTGGAATCGCCTTATGGCTGTCAAAAACATCTCAGAGCACAGGAATCATCTCCATTTAGATTTGCTGTTTGTTCCTGCATCTCATGCATTTTAAAATCATTGTTTGAATAAATGACAAACGCCTTCACAGACTGATGTAATACTCTGGTGCCCAGCCATTTCATGCCATTTCAAAACATGGGAGATAAATTTGCCGGAGTAGCCCAATTTCCAGTACTTTACCTTTCCTTTCCTCTCGTAGATGGAATGAACCCCTTTCACATTCACAGTAATATGCGCTCCTATAGGGAGGCATGAGGACAGACTTGAGCAATCAGGAAATTGAATCTCACATGTGCATGACAATGGGAAGTGTCCAGGTGACCTCTAATTGAAAAGCCATCCATTCATCCCCGCCGTCATGTTCTTAAACCATAACTGATGCGGGTTTCATTCAGCTCCGCCCCGGCCCCTCCCTCCTGCACCCGTATCAGCAGCAGATGTTTGATCGGAGATAAGCGCACAGGTCAATGTCGACCTCATCACAACGGACCTGGTTTCGCCCATCATGCCAATAACTGCCAGGCGATGGGTCCTCCCCCTTTGCCGCGCTCTGATTGACAGCTCACCGCTGACAAGGTTTATGGGGGTCAGGACCTTCCTCTCTGTCACCTCTAATTGGAGCACTGTGCCATTAGCTGGTGGACCCAGACCTTGGCTGGCTGTGACTGGACAGTTACCCCCCCCCCTCGGCGTGAAAGACAATGGAAACCCCTCTGATGAATTATATACAGCTGTGGTTTACAAAGCGTTGGGTGGGCCTCGGCAGCGTAAGAATTGATAATCTAGGAAAACTAACTGGAAACATCTGGAGCTAGCTAAAGGGATAGTTCACCCAAAATTCAAATTTCACTCATAATCTACTCAACCTCATGTCGACTAAGAGCTGTGAGAATTTTCAGAGTCCTCCGTGCCTTCTCGGAGTTACGGGGGGGTCCGTGCAGCAGTATTTGCCCATATAATGGTTGTGAATGGATACCACTTTTCTTTGTCCAAAAAGACACACCAAAAAACATCCAAATACCTCCATACTGCTCGTCTGTAATGTCGGGGCTTCAATACAAGAGGGACATTACAGACGAGCAGTATGGAGGTATTTGGATGTTTTTTGGTGTGTCTTTTTGGACGAAGAAAAGTGGTATCCATTCACAACCATTATATGGACAAATACTGCTGCGTGGACCCCCCTGTAACTCAGAGAAGGAACGGAGGACTCTGAAAATTCTCACAGCTCTTAGTCGACATGAGGGTGAATAATGAGTGAAATTTGAATTTTGGGTGAACTATCCTTTAACTTGCTAGGGTTGTGGTACAGTGAGACACAGTAAGAGAGAATCTGGGGCAACGCAAGTATGCTTTGCAATTTTCAGACCAACACAGTTGTAATTTTCATGCACACAACTTATCCTATTGTCTGAAGTCCGTGGTGCAGATGTAAGATTTTAATTCTGCTTCATGTGATGAAAATGCAAGTAGAATTTTAGCTGAATCAAGAAGCGGGTTAACTTCCCCACTCCTTGAAAACCTCATCTCTACAGGATAGCCACAGTCTTAAGACAATGCAACCGTTTTGCAGTAATCATCATCTATTGAGCGAGCACAGGTATGTGTTCAATCAGCTGTAAGCACCTTGCGCGGGCCGTTAACGGGGCAAATATCCAACCAAGTTCAGGTTGGCCTTGATGGAGCAGCACCGCTCGGCCCTAAACAAACAAATGAGTAAGAATAATTGACCTTCAGGCTGTGTTACACTGTTAACCTGTCCTGCTGGGAGTTAAACCTGCTCTGTGATTCCTGGGACCCCCCCCACTATGCCAGTAATTCCACACTACGCGCGTTGCCTCATGCACACACAAACACTGCAGGAGAGCTGACCACATTTGCATAAGTCCGTGTAACCGTGTAAGTGTGCGACCCCTGCCAAGCAGAGGTGAGAAGAGATCCCATTAACCATTAAGTGAAGGAAATGTACAGTAACACATGAGAGCAGCTCACTGTTTGCAGGGGTATAAATATTTCCTGTATGGCAGATTGTGGCTTTGTGCTGGATTACAGCAAAATCTTATAATTAGCATGAAAGGCCAGCAGGGGAGAGAGAGGGAGAGAGGAATATGAATGGACAAGGGGACTGACCTCCACTATCTCCCTCAGGCATGCCTATTGCTTATCTGGCTCCATGGCAGCAATGTTTATGTATAACTTAAGCGGTGTGCAGATGTGCACTGCATAAGCTCCTGTGTGACAGTTCAATTTCTGAACTGGATTTTGATTAAGGAGCAAGCTGGGAGAAGCTTTCAGAGAAATCTTGACCGACTCTGAGCAGGTTTTTATACAAAAGCAACTGATAATGTTCCAGTTTCTAACCTTGGATTTGATGAGAGGAAACAAAGATCCATAATGTTCTGAGGCTGAACTGATTGGATCTCTCGGTCTGTATATTTTCATCAATCACAAAAAGAAAAAAAAAAAACACTTTAGAGTTAGACCATGTTTAAGTATAGAACAGATTTGGATTTTAGGATGGCTTCTCATTAGATATTGTACAGATGGATTTTTGGATGTCTTAGGTAACTGCTAAGGTCAGTGGAAGAGTTTAAACTTATCCATCTGCGCTCAAGTGGTGGTCACCAAGCATTTTATAGAAGATTTTATTTAACTGATGTTTTACTTCAGTTGCTTGTGTGATCTCTAAGCTGGAAATTCCACACAGTATTGGATTTCTTGATGTATTATTTCTTTCTACCCCAATGAAAACACTGTTAGTTTTTCAGGGGATTTTTGGAAAGGAAAAGAACTGACTCTGTAGAGATAATGGTGAATGATAATATTCAATGATTTCAGCAACGGATTTAGCCATCCTAGTCTTTCCTGTTACCCGATTAACTGTACCAGCAAGAAGGATTAAGTCACTGAGGATATAACTGCAACCTCTGGAAGAAAACTGATTTTGATTAGTGTGACCTGGCTAATATCAGATTAATCTTTAGATCGTCATGTGGTTTGTCAAATACAAACAGTATTAGACAAATATCCAGTCTTGGTGTCATACTGTAGCTTGCCTCACTGATTATAGATTAGAATAAAAAATCTTCAAAGGAAATTAGCACATTAGGCTACAGGTCAGGCATCAGGCGTCTACTTGGACATAAATGTAAAGTTGCACAAACATATTTATGTATATCTTAATCTTGTAAAAAGTTGCCTAAATAACTAAGAAAACAATTTTCAAATGCTCAAACATGCTTTTTTTCCCGTTGTCATCTTTAAAAAAATCAATAAGAACATTGGTTTATTCAGAAAACTGCAGTCTGGAGTTTCAGTACAAAGAGAGATCACATTACCATTATACCATTATCACTACAGTGTCACTGCTTTGGTTAAAGAACTAATTTAAAAGTCATTTTATTCGTCTATAAAGCCTTAACATAACCAAGCACCTTCCTATCTCCAGCAACTGCCTTTCATTTTCTGATCAGATATTCCGCCGCCTTTCTTTTTGAAGTTCCCCAAGTTTTGCCACGAGAAATGTGGTGCGGCTGCTTTCTGTTGGAACTTTCACAGATCTTAGAGCAGCACTTTCCCTTGCTTTTTGTAATAGAAATTAAAACCGTACCTTTTCAGGCTGGCTTTATCATTTCCTTTAATTAAACATATTGTTATGGTTTATTCTCCTCTTGGCCTTTTTCTTTTTAATCTCGTCTGCGAAGCACTTTTCGGCCGCATCCTCGCATGAAAGGTGCGACACAAATGGTGGCGATGACGATGATGATTATTAAAAATAATAATGATGATGTTACATAAGGGAGCGCTCGACATTGCCGCAGCCACCGCTGCAATTAGACGGGAAATGTCCTACCCATAGACTTTATGAGAATCAACTTTGATCACTTTCCTGCGAATTGACAGCGTGCTAATTTAGCTGTTGATGTGAGGTTGGTTCTCAGCAGTCATTGGAGGCATTTGTGACTACAAATAATTCAGGATAGCAAAGATGCCAGGGTTTGATGTAGCTTCATGTAGTGTCACACTTTGAGTCACCCACTGTCACCGTCTCTGATGGATATTTTTATATTTTCCAGTGCGCTCGGGCTCTTTCTGTTATTTTCTCCCGGCTTCATTGCTTCCCTTTGAATCTACCCAGGAAGAAACTCTGTGACTCGATACCAACAAAACATTTCAGTGTCTTGTTGTGAGTTGCCTCATTGTAAAGGTGGAGTTGGTGATATTTTGAGGCTTTTTCCAGTGATTTTTTCCTCCCTTAAATTCAGCATGCTGCAATATGAACTTTTAATTTGAAATTGGACTTTTCTTAGTTTGATAAATATTTATGCGCTCGTGTTTGGTCATATCAAAGTTTGGCAGAGTTACGATAAACCTGAGGTGAAAATTAGCCGTGTAATCACAAATGGATTATGCAAATTAAAGATCAATTGCATTCCCCTTGTTTTCCAGAAAATATAGAGACTTTGTTTCGGAAAAAGGCTTTTGGCCATCAAGGTGAGTTTGCAGAGAGCCAGCGGGGTTCCTCATCTCCCTCCAGCGGGTAACGAGCTTATTTTCCATACGTAGCCAGGTGCATGTTTTAAGATAGAGCCTTAACAGCATGGCGTGGCGTTGAATTCCAATTGAGCCGAGCCCAGGTACAATAAGGCTGTTATGAATGCAGCCCGTGATGTTGATGGCATCCATATCACACTCAGAGGGACGGGGGGGAAAAAAAAAAGAGCCTGACATCTGTTTCAAGCACACTCCAGCCTTTACATCTCCCCACAAAGTCATGGGTTGGAAGGCGCTCGTCTGGCTTTCCTAGATTAAAATGTGTCAACAAGCTTAACTGCTGGCTTTGAAACTTGCCTCTCTCCCTTTGTAATTCCCCTGATGGTCGGTGAATTTCCATTTTCTTAAGCATATGGTTAACACAGTCATACATGCGGCCCTTCATAATAACACCGGCCTGTTCCCAAGGTGCAACCTCAGTGATGATCGACCTAATGAACATAACAGCTGATTAATCAAACCCCTTATAGAAATGTCTACATTCTGACTCTGCGATCGTTACTTTTGTGATCCACGGTTGCTATTCTGTAAATATTAAGTGATGTTCATTTCCATGTGCGTCATAATCCCACCGAGTGGTCGTGAAGAAAGAAGGGGTTGCTGTTTGCTATCAAGCCAGTGCTTTGGCTACCTCGTGCTATTGGACTCAGACTTTTTTTTTGGTTTAGTTATGGGGATTACTCTTTTGGACGAGCTTTAAAGACTACAGTGGGAAGGGGAGAGGGAGAGGCAGCTGGGCTTAAGGATAGGATAAAACAGGGGGGTTGTTGCAGCGGATAGGAAGACGGAGAAAACAGAGGTGTCCAGTTGCTCGGGAAACATTTCCCTTCTCTGTCGCCTTCTCCTCTTTTCATGGCTTGAAGGTCAGGATAAATAATCGATAGCATTAAAAAGAGCTCCCTGTCCCCGGTCTATTGTACCTGAGACTTGGTCCCCATTGACAATTAAAGGCCCCTGAGTCATTAATGTTCAAGTAGCCTGGAAACCCCTCAGCATTGTTCCTTCTGAATGAGAGGAAATCCAATGCAGGCTTGAGGTTTGCCACGGTGCAGGTCATGACATTGACGGGAGTGGGTGGTGGTGGAGGGGGAAAGGCCGGATGATTTGCTGCCACGCCGACGCTGTTCACTCATAAAAAGCCAGAGAGAAGAACGCCACCTTCCCCAGACGGCCCCCCCTCGCCCGCTCGACTTTTACAGTTATTTTTAAAACGGGAGAGAAAACAATTACATCGACCTCGGTAGAAGAAGCGGGAGCGAAAGCGGCAGAGGCAGAGACGGAGGGAGCAAAAAACAAAATGTGAAGGCTGGCTCCTTTTCAGTGTGCTGTGTCACTATCAATAGTGACACCTTGAACAATTCAGTCAGTGATATTGAAAGTGCTGTGTGTCAGCAACCCTGCCTGTGACACTCCCAGAAGGCACCGGCTCCCCCGGTGGCAGGTCACTCTATAAAAAGAACAATCAGAGTGGCCTGATGGAACTAATTTCATCTGGCCTTTAATGTTCCCTGTCCCTCCCTCCTTTCACCAGCCCCTCCCAGTCCCACGCACATGTGTACACATATGAATGCCCTCTTGTCTGTACTTCCGCTCCCCCCCATTGTCTCTGTTTCTCTCCCGTCTGTCTCACCTCTCCGTACCCCCCCCCCTCCCTCTCTCCATCTCATCTCCGTGCTCCTCTCTTCTCGTCAGGCTTTCCTTACCTTTTGCTTTGCAGTCACGTTTCATCTCTGTGCATGACTCATTCTGCTCAATAAGCTCCAAAGTAAGCAGATTTGTCCATCCTCTCCTCTCCCTCTCCCTCCTCCCCCTCCCCCCTCCTCCCTAAGAAGGCTATTGTGATTCACGGAGGAAACCCTTCAGAGCAAATATTCTCTGGGCATTTCATGTATAAACATGCCTGACTTTCTATCACTGGGGGGAGGAAAAAAAATGAAAATGCAGAAAAGCTTTGTGTAATGCAGCGATTCAATACGTAACAACCAACAAATGTTTTGATGCATTGGTCTGAGCCGTTCGGTCAACTTAATGCCAAGTGTGATAAATAGATTAGTCTCTAGATGGTGGCCTCAAACGAGTTCCCTCCAACGCTTAAGGCAGAGTTGTCATTCCAGTTAATTTGTTGGGATTTCGCCTGCCAAGAGTCCAACTGGTGATGAAAGGAGTCAGCCCCTTTAGCATTTAGACAGAAATAAACAAATTCATACTCTCTATTAATATATATGTATTTTAACTGGATGTGAAATCCCTCCTCTGAATGCCATTGTCAGGATTAAGGGTCAGAAAATGCAATCTGAGTTGAATTAAGAAAAGCAACCTCAGTGTCAGGCGCACAGAGAGCACACTCCAAAAAAAAAAAAAGAGCATTAGCATTCTCACATTTGCATAACATTCCTATATATAAATCAAGTGTTGTGAAGAGCTTCTGGAGTGACTAACATGTACAGAAACGCATCGGAACGAGTGGGTTGTTTCAAAGCAAAAGGGGGGTGCGGGTGCTCTCATCATCTAGCGACATGGCAGACAGCGAACACAAAAGATTTTTGCACCTTTTTTTTCTTCCATCTTTCATCAGCTGCCCGGCGCCTAAATTATAAGAGCGACTCATTAGGAATGTTGACAATACAATATAACATGTCTCTGGCACCACTCAGCAAAAAGTGCCTCACTAAGCAATGCAAACAACAACTTCAATTATGTTTTTTCTTTTTTCTCTCCCCCTCCTTTTCTGTCACACAGCCATTTATTGCCTCAGATGATGTACAGTATGCTGCACTGGGACATACATATGGAACGGCTTGAGGACTTTAGATTAAAATTGATTTTCCTCCCCTTGGGAAGTGGAAAAAGTCAAAAATTGTTACTCGCACATTTATGAAACAGATTTAGTCTGTTGACATTGAAGGCTATTTGATAAGTAATTAAATAGCCTTTACCGACGACAAGGTGACAGGTAACTCTTTGTCATCCCCCCCTGTGTACAGTAATGATGATATACAGTGCAGAGCTTGTTGTTTTGTGCCTGATACTATAAAGGGAATAGATCATATTTTTGTGGTTGCGGCAGAGGACTGCATTAGTATTTGTCAGTCGTTGTCATTTGTGCCAATTATCGAAGAGTTCCAGGCCGGGATTGTGACAAGAAAAGAACGGGAAACATATGCAACATGTCAATTAATATACAGTATGCATCGCAGGCTGTAATGTGTTTACGTCTGGGAGCTATGGAGGCAGCGCGGCGCGCGGGGGAACACTTGGCGGCAGTAGTGCCTTCCGGCTGGCGGGGTCCTCCTGATTAATGAGTTTATCCCAGCCTCGTAGCCTTGGAGGGGCAAGAGGCCACACATCTGCGTGTCACTCAGGTCTGACACCTTCTCCCAGCCCGGCTGCCAGACGCTCACCGGGGGGATTTTCCAGATGTTCCAAGGTTTCCGTACGCGGCGCGGGGGCCACCGTCCCCTCAGATCAGCATCCTGACATTGCGTCGGTGACACCTGAGCGTGTCGTGGAGCAACTTTTCCTGCAAAAGTTGAGGTTGATATCAAAGCAGCAGTTTTGCCCGTAGCTTCCGCACTTCCAAATGCTTTATCAGTTTTGTTCCAGATGATGATTTAGCTGGCAGGGGTTTGAGGTGTTTGTGATAAAGGCAGCTGCCTATGATGACATGTTTGCTTTGAGATTAATTTGTGTTTTTAGCCTCCTCAGTCTGGTTGCTAAAGCCATAGAGAGATGTAATTCCAGCCCTTTTCCCTCCACGCACCCTCTCTGTCTTACATGAAGCAGCTGGACCAGAGTTCAGAATAGGACCTGTGGGTATCAAGTATCAATAGTCTATGATAAAAGTACAGCAAGCAAAGCTGATATATTGTTGCCATCCCCAAAGGGAGGATAATTTATAAAACCTTGTCCTCGGCTACCTTTTGTGCACATCGTAGCTTTTTACGCCAGAGCCACTGCTTCCAAGCAGTTACTGTATGTTGATGCCGTTTTTATAATCTCAGTTTTCCCTTATTTCCCACAAATAAAGGAGGGGAAAAACTCATAATGGAATTCAGCCAAGGCATTGGATTATAAATGAGGTCTGCGCCAGGCTTCATAACGTTATTTAGATTCCTGTGTACAGAGACCCGTGTTCCAACTCCCATCAGCACTGCGAAAGAATCAAATGTGAATATAAGCTGATATAGGGAAATTGGTTTGTAATGTGCTGATGCTTTGGAGACCCTGTGCGGAGGCAAAAAAAGAGAAAAACAGCAGTTCTTTGGCACATGCGGAGTGATGTTTTAATTACTTGAACTGGAATGATAACAACCTCCCCTCCCATCCCAGAATGAAACAAATTAAAAGGGTTACACTGGAAGTCACCTCATTTTTTTTTCAAAGGAATGCCTCATTGTGTTATCAAACCATGTTGGGTATATGCCTCTGTCGCATTTTGTCCGTAGCTCGCTTTGAATGTTGGGAAATTCTGCTGGTTTCATGTGGCATTTACCAACATGGAGCGGTTGTGACGTCGGCTCCTCAGCGCCGTGATGACTGTGATAAAACTGAGACTGATTAGAAAGGATGGAGACTGAGTAATGTGTGTGTTCAGTCTGTTTGCAGACAGAAGACCTTTCAGCACGTCCTGCCTATAATATAATGAATATGTGTTTGCGTCGGGGGGAAAAAAAAAAGAAAAACCTGGCCGCTCATTATCCAGCTTTTTAAGACTTTCTATTTGATGTTTAAAATGTTGCCGTGCTTTGATCATACACGTCCTAAAAAGCGATGCCATTTGCGTTGTCAGTCTTGTGTAAGTTGTAGACATTAGTTTTCAGTGGAGGCAAAACAAAATGGCTTGTTTGTATAGTTATACAGCTTGTGCATGACTGAGCATCGTGGTGCTTTGTCTCTCTTGATTACATACCATTTGCTGCTCACCCAAACATGTCACATGGAGCTAGTTGTCCAGCACGAGGGGATGACTCAAGCCCCGCAGAGACACACAGCTCCTCATATACGCATGGTAAACTGCGTGAGGGGGTTCCAGCGCCATAAAAAGTAACACACTTTCTAAACTTTTTTACATGACGCACTTTTTTTTGCTTCTTTGGCAGCAGTTATAGGAAGATTGATGCCACTCATGTAAATCTGGACTATTAAAATGACACCTGGTTGTTTTACAGGTGGTTCTGTGCCGCTCTTCTCTCAGCTGTGACCAGGGAACTCAGCAGAGTTTCCAAGACATAATCTGGCACATAATCCCCTTTAAAAGTGGCAATTTGTTGTTATTTACACCTTGATTTCTCCACAGAATAGAGAAACAAGATATAATGTTGTAATTAGTGAGTGTTAAAGGGGTTTGTTTCCTTTGGACAGAGTCATGCCAGCTGTTCTCCCTCTATTTTGAGAGTTTTTGTTAAACTAAGCCACTGCATGCTCCATCTACTGTACCATATTATTAGAGCCTGTTGCATTATGAGTTGTTTGTAACCTTAAAGGGATACGCCAGCGTTTTTTTTCGTGTCTTGCCTCACTCCTGAGTCCATGACAAGCAGATAGACACCATCCTTTTCACTGTGCATGCAGTAACAAGGGAGATACGGGCAGAGCTGGCGCACTGCTAATTAGCTTAGCTCAAATGCTGGAAGTGCATAGGTAGCGTTAGCCTTAGTCCTTCCTGAGCCGAAATCAGCAGTCAGAAGCTGATTTCATTTTAGCTCTAAACAACATTTCAAACATATTTAGGCGAGAAAGTAGCCGTTTAGATCTAAATACCAGCTGTTTACTATTTTGTTTGGACGAATTTGGTGCTACTCAAGCTAGCTGTTGTGACCAACGCACTTCTGGTTACTTTCACAAAATAAAACAGCCCAACGGGTGTTTTATTTAGAGAAAACCATGACGATAGAATTTGTGCTTTTACTTTGAAATAGGAAGCTAACCTACCCTCGATGTGGCTAGCTTGAACCAAAATAAACCCTCTTTGCTTGAACCCTCCGTTTGACCGATCTCGAACCTGCTCAAGATGCCTTACCGGAGAGTTTTGTCAGCTCTGAGACAAAGATCGGCCTGCCGGTTTCTGTTTAGAGTTGCTGAAGAGTTTCTCTGACTTTAGGTGGAGGCAGGCTAACACTACCCATGCACTTCCAGTGTTTGAGCTAAGTTAATTAGCGGTGCGCCAGCTCTGCCCGTATCTCCCTTGTTACTGCACGCACAGTCGAAAGGATGGTGTCTATCTGCTTGTCATGGACTCGGGAGTGAGGCAAGACACACACAAAAAAATGTTGGCGTATCCCTTTAATGTTGCCTGGCTAGCACTGGATGACTTCCCTGTCATCCATTTTGGACTTATTCAGCCCTGCTTGGTTGTGTGCATTTCGTTTACCCAGTTTAACCCACAGACTTTTGTACGGGCTGGAGTGATGCATTTTGCTGCCAAGGATGAAATAAATTTACGACATGTGCAAACAAGTCCTGACATCTTTGTTCCAGAAACAGAAAATGGATCAAATCATGCAGCCAGGAATTACCACCTTCACAGATGAGACACTCAAGAAGACAGTCTGAAAAATTGTAACTGCTGCAGAAAATAATTTTGACCGCTTCTCAGAAGCAGATAGGGGGAGTGTGTGAATATGACTGATAGAAAAGTAACGTGACTTTTGTGAAAGACTTCAAGGATGAGCGCTGTCTTGGATTATTATTATCTCTGTGAAACTTTGCCAATAGGACTAGATTGATGTGCATTTTTAAAAGTTTTCTTCCCAAAACAGGTGTTTGAAAAGGGAAGATTGTGTTATATTTGGGTCAGTACAGCACAGAACTGAGCGTAGTATCAATCTTATCATCCTGGCCTCAGCTTGTAGGCAATAAGCCTTTCTCCTGGAATCTACTTCAAAAAACAAAAAAAAGTTAGTGTTTAATCTTGTGATTGCTCCTGAAATAAAGATTTGATGAACACAGGTCAAAAATATAATGTCTAACTTTCTGCATTGAAAGATATTGTACTGTAGCTATTTAGTGATTATTGATCACAGTAGATGATTGATAATTGGAAAGGCCAAACAGAAGTAGGCTATAGCTTTTAATAGTACTGCGGGAAATTGAGTCTTTCATCCTCGGGCACAAAAGAACTCATAACTTTAGCTCTTTGTCAGCATGGCTATATATATTTATATAGATATTCTTCAAGAAGCTAAGAACAGCGAAGCAGGGGGAAAAGCAGTATGACATGTCTTGAGCTGTTGTGCAGAGATGCAAGACGTGTCGTTTTTTCCACCTTACTTGCTACAAGGTTAACTTTGGGGAATTTTGATGGAGGCAAACGTCGCCTGTTTTGGCAGCCAGGCCTAGTGCACCTCAGAGGCCGGTTGCCGAGAAAACAAGCATCGCTCCCCTGCAGTTCCAACCCAGTTCACGTGCTCCACTGCATAACGTGTAAACCGAACTGTATAGGCAAGATGTCTAATCCATCCATTAAATGTAATTGAGACTGAAACGCTTGCATTAGAGCCAGTCTGTAGAATTGAGCTCAGAGACGAAAATTGTAGGGATTAGAAAAATATATGCTCATATTTTTTTCTGCAGCGGGAAAATACTGCAGAAAGTCCCTCAGTAGAACATCTAAAATTACCTTGTCAATCGTGTACCAGCTGCAGACTAGTTTTCTGCTCGTCTCACTGGCTCCCGAAGAAAAAGGGGATGTAAAAGGGTCAAAACAAGCTCTGTTTGGATGGCTTTCAGGGCCATGTGTCTAGTGGATGGTTTTTAATGAGAAACGGCTATGACGCCTGATTTAGAACCACAGTGACAGCCAGTCAGAGGGGAAAAAGCAGCCCCCCCCCCCTGCCTTCTCCTCTATACCACCACCTCCACAATCACCAAAAACTGCACTACCATCATTTGTTGTTGTGATGCAGACAATGTTCCAACTAAAATAGAAGCAGGGGAAAAAAATATGCAAACCAAGTCAAAGTCCCTTCCATTTGTCTTTTTCTAAAGTTGTCAGCTCTCTGTCAATGGCGCGCTGCAGACTTACGCTTACAAGCTTGGCAAATGTAAATATGAACCTCGAGTTGCCACAGAGCTTTGAGAATAACAAAAGAACAATTTGTCAGAGGAGTCTCTTCCCTTTGTGTGTTTTTTTTGTTTAATGTTTCCAAATTAGCACTGCAGAGGGAGCGCATGCTAAAAATTCAAGGCGGCCCGTCGAACGGTCACAACAGTGAAGTGATGAAATGAGATGGTGCGAAGATAAATCTTATTATGGATCTCGGGGGTAATACACATTGCAAATGGACAGCCTTCTTTGATACTTATATTCCCTAGGAAACAGAGTCATAATGTTGTAGTTGGGAGGATGGGCGGAGGGGGCGAGGGGGGCTAGCTGTGACCAGCTTTTTGATGCTCTTCCACTGTGAAATGAAACGCCTGATTATATTTACGTCGTCTAGCTGATTTAAGTCTGCTAGCAGAGCTGTCATTGCCGAACGCCTTCACTTGTGTTTCTGTATTACTAACAAGTTCTTCACATTAATGCCAAGATTAGATGAATGTTAATCATGACACCCCCTCCCTTTTTTCGGCTGGAGATTACATGACCTGCAGAAGAAAACACAGGCTCGGAACAGCCAGGGAGCTGCTGCAAATGACTGGAGTGAATTTGCACCAATCACGCGTTTTGCTAAGGGGGACTGACGGAATCATCAGCCCAGACTGTGATCTCATCAGACGGGGTCGCAGGCTGGGAAAGGGAGAAGAGACCTCACCTATTTACCCCGAAGCGGTCTGTCTTCTTTATCTCATCATATATTTCAATCACAAGAGGCAGATTTTAGGAATTTTATTTCCAGCGCTGCAGCGGACGCTTGACCCTCATCAACGCAGTCAAGCTTTCTGTCTTCATCAAAAAAAAGCCGCTACATCCACCGGCTCTCTTTTTTGGACTGATGACCTGCCAAATTTTATTCTGAACAGGAGAAATTTGCCAGACACCCCCTTCTCCGCCAGCCACCCACCCAACACATTCTCTATATTAGGACACGCTGCTTACCAGCGCTGTATAATAACATGTTAAGCAGTCTCCCAGCAGAAGTGAAGGGAACATAATGGGGATCTCCTTTCTATTTAGCACAAACATGCCACCCTGTTTGACGACCACGTTCCCCAATGATCATTATTACAAGTCCAAACCCCTTTGGCCCAGCACACTTGCATACCCATCCTGGATATATAAGCCATGGGTAATTATAGCGGGGAAGCGTGTCTTAGTGGAGCTGTCAGAACTGTAATTGCTAGAGGGATGGTGGGCTATCGAGAAGCGGATCGCGCTGCAAGTGCAACACTGGCAGTGGCAAGTGACTTTGATTATAAGGAAAGGGGCGAGAGATGGAGGTTATCGCCCCAACCTCTTCTCATGTCTAGCGTGTCATGAACAAGGCTGTCTTTTTAACGCAAGATAAGCAGAACGCGTTTGGAAAAGTGGCACAGTAAATACTCACATGCATTACCTTGACTGTGGAGTGACTGGCCCTTTTTTCTTCCCTCCTCTTCATCACCTCCTCTTACTCTTTTCCAGAGGACGGTCATGCCAGAGTATTTAGTCTAGAGGGATATTACAGTGCACTTGTCTGGGCTTAGAAAGCTAATGTCCACACCTGTATCACATCAAACATGAGACGAAA
The DNA here is from genome assembly GCA_030347415.2 of Decapterus maruadsi. Taxonomy (NCBI): domain Eukaryota; kingdom Metazoa; phylum Chordata; class Actinopteri; order Carangiformes; family Carangidae; genus Decapterus; species Decapterus maruadsi. The sequence continues at coordinate 20,299,811 of CM064898.1, forward strand.
AACACCTCATCTTGTTAGAAGAAATTGCCAAGGGTAAATGTGTGCACTAGTGTGCTCACTCAGCTTTGCTGTCATGAATTGCCCATTTCGGTGCCAGAAGCTTTGGGGGAGGAAAAAAAAAAAGAGTAAGGGATTGAACTGGAGCCAAAAATGGGATTTTAATTTCTAAGAAATTCCCATCTGTTTGTGTATGTGTGCATGGGGGAGTGGGAGGACAGAGGGGAGGGGAGAGTAAAGGATGAGAGAAGAAGAAAAAAAAAGTGCTCTATACCCAGGGTGAAGGAGAGAGCTGAAATCATGACTTTGAAATGGACAGCAAGCTTCTTCTCATGGAGATTGCTTGTGAAAATTACAAGTCATAATGTCATCAGGAAATCAATGGGGACTTTAAAGGTAATCATAACAGTACAGTGTGTTCGAGCTGGAGCCAAATTGCCACTCTGTTTGCCACTTTCCCCTCTGCAGATAATTGCTCTGGACAACCTGAATCAAGTCTATTCATGCTGAAACACTTTACATAGTATATCTCCCTGTGCCATGAACCTAATTGCATTTCAAAAAGTTATTGTGCCACAACACCATATATTGATTGAATGCTAAACACGCAATCTGCAAGTGTAAGCATGTACGCAAATAGCTAATTTGATTTCAATCACGGTGGTGTGGAGGGTTTTCGGGGTGGACTAACCTCTCCTGTCACAGCCCGGTTTGAATCAAGATATGAAAGTCACTGCATGGTTAGCTTTAAAATTTGTCAAAATATCTCAATTGTGAGCTTTTATGGGGAGAAAATGAACTTAATTGAAAGTGGCATACAATTGGCCAGCATTAACCTAGCGTGAAATTTGTCTTCAGCTATCCTGGGCAGCGGCGAGCACCAACTTTGCCGCATTATCTTCGGAGTGATTGGAGGATTTGTAATTGGTTATGATCATTATGGCATGAGGTGGCTGCTCACCACCATCCAAATATCACCGCGACCAGAGCCGGGCACTTTCTTCCAACATCACATCCAAAGGTTTTATAATTTGGTAAATCAATTGATTGAAGAATCAGATCTACTGTCTAATACAAACCGATTAGTGATGAGCCAAGAAAGAGCATTGTTTGCTACAGTACTACTAAAGTAGGTACGATACGTATCAGTGTTGACATGTGTATTAATATTACAAGCATAATGTCATTACTGCAATATTGTCTTAATATCAAGTATATCTCAACAAACTGTTGTTGTACACATTTTTCAGTGTGTTTGACTAAGACTTCAGTTTGAGTAAATTGCTTTTAACTGAAACTACATGATCCACTGTAAGAAAATACAAATCCTCAACCTGTATTTAACTGGAAATAAGTTAAGACTTAAATAGTTTGTAAACAAATCCACGTTAAAGGGACATTGTGTATTCATGAAAATCAATTATTTGGTTCAAAAGTCTGTTTTTCATTCATCAGTAATCCCCCCATCAATAAAGTGAAGTGTTCCTTTCAGCTCTGAATGAGCCGTTCATATCATTCATATCTACATGGAGCGGGTCAGCTCGCTGCTGGCTGCCATGTCGTGTCGCCATGTTTTTACCTTCAGTGGCAGCGTGACGGTACTGTAGGAAACCATGGAAACTCAGCGGAGTTGGATGGCTTGTTTAGGCTGTTACCTGCGGCGGCTGCCGTCCGTCTACCGTCTAACAGATTTCACGTGAATGCAGCATGAAAAATACGATTGAGTTGCTTGCGATCTACAACCACAATGCTAGATGGGAGTAATTCTTACACAATATACCTTTTAAACAGATTTCATCAACTTAGTCATTGTCATCAAATGTATCCATGGCAACATTTTTGTTCTTCAGTTTGTGTAATATGATATTTTATCTGTTTCAGTTTCTGGTATTTCTCTCAGATGCTCTCAGACAGTACAAATACATCTACATGTGGGACATGGCATGGTGTCTCAGACATGTTTTCAATGACTGTCCTAATGCTGTGTCTGAGTTTTCAGGTCAGGTGGGGGGCGTTGACCCTCACTGAATTGTGAAATGGGTGTAACTCATTCAAGATTTACAGGAAAAGGCGGAGTAAAAGAAACAGACTGATTCAGAATCAGGCCAGGAGTAAGGTGATGGCGAGACATGAGCAAAATCCAGACAAGCCAGAAAAACTTATCCGGCTCTTTTAAGGCTTAACCCAGACCCAAATGTGTTGAAAACACGACTTTGGAAAATGAACTAATAAACAGAGTTGGGGTTTTGTGATGCAAACATTCTGATTTTTTGTCTGCATTCTCTCATACGATGCAGGTTTGAAACTGTCAGTTTTATTATTCTGTTCCATCTCTGACACTCATTTTATAGAGACTTGATCCTGGTTTACAGATTATTTCTAGACTTTTCACATGGAGACTTTCCACAACAGACCTGTTTGAAGTCACGTTGGAATCAGTTGACTTCTACTTGAGCTACTTTACTTACACAACATTGTAAAATCTGCCTATGATAAACCCTTGTGAAGTGTTGATCTACTGACCAAACAGTGGCATTAATGTTGTTTATGTCTTAGGGTTGTCTGGAAATAAAAAACTAACAATTCCAGTTGCAGTAAGCATGCATGTATGAAATTCAAATTGTCCAAAAAGTAATTTACATCAAACAGAGGATCTCAGATGGTTAGGGTTTGCTTGTGAGCTACCTCCTGCTGTGCGTTTGGTATTTCATCAGAGATAACTTTGTCTGTTTACTCAAGCAGCGCCACTCTCTGCCGCATGCCAACTTATTATTGGAGACACTTGTCGCAGCTCTCAACAAACATCATATTGTCACACATGGGCGCCAATAATTGTGAACTCCACAAAGCATGGGCGTGCTGTTGAGGCAGGGGCCTCGCGAAATCACAGCTGCCACCGCCGCCCGCCACGCGGAAGAAGGATTCTGTTTTTCTGAGATGAAGGGGTGCCTCGCTGACACGGCAACCTAACCATCTCTGATTGCATTCTTCAAATGCTGTGTTTTTCATATGCCGTCGTATTGAACAGATGTGTTGTTTGGAGCCGATAAGAGCTAAAGCGTGATGTGTACATGCGTTATACCCTGCCTTTTAATGTTCTGTATCTCCCTCCTTCTCCTCCTCCCCCTCCCCTCTGTGGCTCTACCCACAACAGGTATCATGTAAAGCTCTGTTTATGTTGTCATAGCAGCTTCTCAGTTTGGCGCCTTTGAAATGGAAACTCAAGCGCTCCAGACTTCCTTGACGCAGACTTTTTGTTCCTTCTTGAGGCTTCATTCTTATTTCATGATAATCAAGTAATACACAAGACAGTTGCTCTGTGATTCCCTCTGTGGCTCTACAGCACATAATCTAATGCACAGACCCTAATGGTACTATAAATATTATGCATTCAGCAAAGCCGGGCCACTGTGTAATCTACCCATGAGGGAATTGTCAGTTGCTTGACTGATGGATCACGGTGGAAGCAAAACAGGACCAGAAATGATAGTCTGGTGTACGGTTTCTCCTCCCGTGAAAGCGCCGCCTTCCCTTCGTGCACGCCACTCTTCATTTCCTTCCCCATTCAACTACCAGGGGGCAACAGACGGCATTCAATCATCACAGGACCTGATAGCTGTAAATTGTATCCGCGCACCAAAAATGCATAATCAACAGCGGTACTTTCTTATTCATAATCTTCTCTGTGACTCCTTTTGCTTAATGCATTCATATTCAGGTTCCTAGATAGGAGGGGGGAGGGAGGTGCAGGGGGGCACTGCATGATTACAGACGTTGCTTTGAGCACTTGCTGAAATACAGTGATCCCCCACCCCCACCCCTCCCCACACTTGTTTTTATTTTCCTTCTGTTTGGTCAGTGTTCATTATTAATGGATTGGCATACCAAATCATCTCCAGGATTTTCAGCAAATCCTTCTGCTTCTTGTTTCTCTCAGTGAAACTCCGCCGGTCTGCATGTTGATGTCGTGCGTTTCGTGTTTACAGTCATCTTTTATAGTGCCTGTCGCGTCACCGCAGCTCACCTGGCTGGATCGGGGGGGGAATGTTCTATTCATGAGGCCGTGTACAGTAGTCTTATTCGACAAATGGCCCTAGTGGCAACATTTGAATTCAGTCTGTAAAGGCTGCATGCGGACATGCATGAGACCCTGCTGGGAGACATTACTGTAGAGGACTGTTGTGCCTCCTCTTAGCCACAACAAACATTTTTTGGAATATGCCAAGGAGCAGGATTTTTTTGTGTTTATGTGAAATTGAGTGCACTAACCGGGTCACGGCAGACACAGAAAAAGGCCTGATTATGCATGCCGCTATGCATCACAATTATGCATAACACTGCACGATGTTGTTCCCGATGCAAACTATCAGAGACATGTAGGTACATACTGGTATTCTAAGGCTTTGCATGTTTTCCATTTCACTGGCGACGATGTGAGTCTATATACCGTGCATTTGCGTAAAGAGTCACAGCATTTGTTTTAAAGTGTTTCTTTCTGAAATGGTGCCTCATCATGACTGAATGTGTCTATGCCCACTATTATGTTGGCATTAAACATTCATGTTCCCCTGCCTGAGTGCCCTGTCCACTCTGCTTTTACTCACTCCTGCTGGAACCCAGTAGTACAACTTTAGTCCGTCCATAACTCACACTGATCCCCCCGCAGCTAGCCCTGATTAGGAGTGAGAAATTTACACACAGCTACGTGTCGTCGTCTCTCTATTTTCAGGACTAAATTTAAAAAGGCGGTAATCCTGCAGTCTGACCTCATTTACCGAGGTTAAGAGTCTAAATCGTTTCTAGTGCTTCTAGATGATTGTACTCTAGTTCAAAGCGGCAATATGCAGAACGGAGCTTAGTTTAGCGTGTTAGCATGCTAATTTTCAAGTTATTTCAGTTCATCCTGAGGTGGTTCAATCCAATCCAATACACTTTATTTATATAGCACATTTTAAAAACAACAAGGTTACCAAAGTGCTGCACAACAGAAACAAAAACAGTCAAATAAATACAGTTAAGGTTAAAATACAGTAAAATAAAAGCATATAAAAGGACTAAGAAAATCAGATAACACACTAAGAAATATGAAAATACAATAAAAGACAAACAGAGACCACGCAACTCTCATGTTTTATTAAAAGCCGAGGAGTAAAAATGAGTTTTAAGACGAGATTTAAAAGTATCCAGGGTGGGGGCCATTTTGACGTGGGTTATCAGCGGATCTCAATGCTCTCAAGGGGTTGTATACATGTATAGGGTCAGAGATGTACTGAGGTGCCAGACCATTTAGTGACTTAAAGGGATAATTCACCCAAAATTCAGGGCTGGGATAAGTTTCAGCACTGCACTGCAGAGCCATCTGACGGTTGCAAACAGGGCTCACTTTTCTTCGTCTAAAAAGACACACCAAAAACCTTCCAAATACCTCCATACTGCTCGTCTGTAATGTCCCTCTTGTATTGAAGCCCCGACATGAGAAATTATGCCGAAAAAATTTAATAATTCTCTATTTTGAACTTGTTTGTAGCAGAAGCTCCCAGCACTGCTGTTCCTGCTTCGTCCAAATCTCACGAGATTTGTGCCGGTATAGGGACAAATAGCGATAGGTATTTGGATGGTTTTTGGTGTGAGAAAAGTGAGCCCCGTTCGCAACCGTCATATGGACATGCAGTGCTGCACGGAGCCCCGCTGTAACTCAGAGAAGCCGCTTGAGGACTCTGAAACTTCTTCCAGCCCTTAGTCGACATGAGGATGAGTACATGTAGATAATGAGTGAAATTTGAATTTTGAGTGAACTATCCATTTAAAAACAAATAGTAAAATCTTAAAATGAGTTCTAAAATGGACAGGGAGCCGGTGGAGGGAGGCAATCTGTTGTGGCAAACTGTCTAATAGAGGAGGAAACATTTTGCTCAAAACCAAAAAATGTAAATCTCTTGATGGTGTGAGAGGAAATGTCTCCAAATTCAGGAGGATTAACTGTATGGAATTTCATGGCACTCCATCCGGTCGTTGTTGAGACATTTCAGTCTGGACTCAGGGTGAATTGCCCAGACAACGTTGCCATCCTTAGAGCCATGCATAGCTAAGAAGCCAGAAACTTGCATGCAGCAGCAGAGCCCAAACATAATGGTGTCAAAGTCAAAGCCCATCCATCCTGACACGAGCAAAAGACGCTCTCTCTCTGGGATTTATGAGTCACAAGTCCTTTGCCGAGGAAAAAAGGCAACTTGAAGTCCGTCTTTCAGTCTTTACAGCTTTCTGTAAAGTCTCTAATCAGAGCTCTGAGTCGGACTGTCCTCATCACAGACCAATCCCATTCTACTCCTCTACCTACCCTCGGCTCCGCTGTCCTCTTGACCTCTCCTCTTTCTGATAGCTTTTACCTTATTTCTTCCTCCTCCTTTACTTGATCATGTTCTCGTTTTTATAGTCCTTTCCCTCTTCTCCTCGATTTCCTCCTTGGAGAGGTCATCTCTTCGCTCTTTGCCAGGCATTCACTCCTGAGATTACCTCTTCATTTACACACCCATGTAGACACCCACCCACCCAACACACGCATGCATGCACCCGCACGCACACTCGCCGCTACACCACTCCCCAGAAACTCCAGCAGGCATTTTGTCCTTCAAGCTAGCATCTCGTATTTCAGCTTTACTCAATCACCCCCACGCTGTACGCCACGTGCATAAACACTGACCATGCTTTGAGGTTGATGATATCAGCCCCGCTCCGCCCGCGCATCATAATAACCTCAAAAAAAGGCTTTGATTCTGATTTGTCTCAGGATAACACAGATTTGGCAGAGAGGCGTGATGGCAGTTTGGTTGAAATACTTTATGACACTGTATCAGTTTCCTCTGTGTGTGCACCTGGCTGGAGATACACTCTGTCAATATATCATGCCTCAAGAGATAGGCCAGAGCTTGGTTTTTATCTCTGTAGTGTAGCTAAAAGCAGATTGTGGCACAGTATGTGTATGTGTGTAAGGATGCTGTCATTGGAGGGTATCGCGCCACACTGTTGTTGCAAAGAAAATATTTGAGATTTTCCACGCGTCAATGAATTCACCAAGACTGAAGGTCCTGACCTCAGAACCAGCTGTTTCCCCCTCATTGTACAACACAAGCACAATGTGGAATGGCGGTAATTACTATCCCAGCATCACCTCATTGAGCCATACTGCACAGTGTAGAACACTTTGCTAATGTAATCACACTATGCTACACACGCTTATGGGCCCAGACTTAATGTTGAGTGTGTGTCATTTGAGAGCCCGCTGCCACAGTAAGAGGTTCCGGCTGGTTTATAAAGGCACATGTTTATTGTATCATGCATTAGGGCCATTAGCCCCACTGCTAGCTGAACCCAGCTGGTTCCCAGGGTCATTCCTCAATGTGAAACCGAACTGCATGACATGACCAAAATTGACTCCTCTCAGAATACTCCGGAGCTAATGGACGTCTCGGTAATTGACATCAATACCTGGGAACGAGCCGGCGCTGCGGCTGCGGAAGAGCAGCGAGCGGGGCGGCAGGTTTTTGCATTCACATCTGATCTCACGTTTGTGTTTTACATGTGAGGGAAACGCTCCAGTTCTGCCAGCTCATCGTTTTTTGTACAGTTATACAGCGTAAACCTGGTAAATCTCATGAAAAAGGCGTAATGTTTGTCCTTCTTATGGTAATAATCAGTGGTCGTCCTCTTGAATAATCTGAAAACACTGTCGAAAAACGTTAGGTCCCAGGTGGGAATAGAAAGCTCTAGAGGCTGCGGCAAGAGGCCCATGTTGCTGATGCACTACAATATTAATGCTTATGGAGCCCATCAACTCTAATTACGCCTGCCTTGCTTGATTCTACCACGAGTACTACTGAATATTAATGTTGAGCAACTTTTACCAGCAACGTCACTTCATCAGTGAATTAACATCATTAACAGTGGTGCGTTTCTGAATAGCGATTGATCCGGCGGGGTTCAAGGTTAGCTGAATGCGCGCGTTTTGGGATACCTCTCCGCTCCTCTATTAGATCAGCGTGAGGGAGACTCGCTCGCCGTCTTAAAGGTGCGCAACCGTCGTCCCACTTCTTCCTCCTGATGGGCCAAATTTGATCAGCACTTGTATGTTTTCCTTAATTTATCCGCACACAGAGGAGGCAGCTTGCCATTATCATGCAGGGAACCATTTGTTGTCGCTTGATTACGCTAATGGGAAAGCACACACGAATATGAAATGTTGAACGTTATTGAAATTAGGCTTAATTGCTGATGGCATCTCAGGTTAATTTGTATTCCCCTGGTATGAAATGTGTCTGTGTGTAGTGTTTGTTTTTGTGTGCTGAGCTGCATCTGAGTGACTGTAGAAGTACAGTACGCTCTTGGAGGATTCATTGGGGTTTGTTTTCATTCTTGAAAAAAAAAAGGGGGCCAGTTGTGCAGAGACAGTGGCATGGATAACTAATATCATTAATGATAAATGTAGTGTTCCCCTCACCAATCCTCCTGTCTGGGCCCTTCAGTCCACCATGATGCTGGGTCATCAGGGTGTACTGAAGGGGGGGCGGAGTCGGAAGGAAACGCGTTGGGCTGCTTCACTGGGGGATAGTGATTAAAAAGCACTTCAGTGCAGAAACCCACACAACACAGATGAGGTTAGCCCTGTTTAACCAAACCAATGAGAAAAAACACAACAAAAACAGCCTGACGTTTAAGCTTACTCTTATTCTTTTGTCTTTTGCCTGTTAATTATTAATGCTGATGCGTTTCACTTCAAAGTCAGCCATTAAGGCCTTACACTTAATTTTGTTGGTGGGAAAAAAAAGGAATGGACAATTGTAATTTACTCTCAGTATTGATATTTGATGCACTCTTGGTGCACAGTGGAAGTTAATAAAATACATTAATTGAAATTAAATTTCTGGTACTCATATTTAACTTGATGTGAATGAATAGCACAACATCTATTGTAGACATCACATGATGCACATCGGTGAATAACTTGTATAGTAACCAGTTATCCTCCTTGAAGGGAATCCTTTGTATTGTATTTCATTAAAGGTTCTACTGCTGCTCCTTTTTCGTCCACTCTGGGGCAGCATGTCAGGCCATGAAGACCAAGTGATGAATTATCACCATAAATCCGACACATATTGTGTGGCTTTTTTAACGTATCTTTATTAATATTTAAACATTCACATGTCACATACTGTAATACAGTTATTTCCCCCCATTCATGACCAAGTCTCCCACACAAATTCAATCATCATTCCGTGGTTTTGAAAATGTCTTCCAAAATATACTAAGTGGCTTCTTTTTGTCATGTGCAACAACCTGATGATCCAAGTCCAGAATTCACATTTTCAGAGTGAAGTACCTGGATCTGAAGTTGCTAAATGCTCTACAATGAAGCTTTGTCTGTCTTAATTTGTTTCCATGCAGGTGATTGCAAAACTGTAAGTTGTTCAACCAAAACAAGACACTGAAACTATTAGGGGAACTGCAGATTTGTCACAAAGTGTCCACATGTTGTCACTTGTAATTCCAAAACTAAGGAAGATGTGAGGGAAACTGCAAACCACATGTACCCTATTAAACAATAACAATGCGGTCCATGCCAAAACATTTATTTACATGTATTTATGACTCCCACATAGTGTGGCAGTAGCAGCCTATCATCAGTTCATGAAATACAGCGATCCACAGCAAGTATGCAGGAAATGTAGGTCTGTGCAGCCATGCGGAAGAGAAGGCTGGGCTGAAATAGGCAGAAGGGGAGAATTTAGCCTATCTGTGGCAATTATCTAATGTGGGACAAGTCAGGAAGATGATAATGGCTAAAAGTTCTCATGCAGAACAGAGCCCTGAATGTGTGAATCAATGTGGCACGAGGAACCTCTGCCTCCTCACGTGAGATTAGAAAGGTGGTCTGTACGTAGAGTGAACAGGCAACAGTTGTTTTTTTAACCAGCAGATCATTTTTAGAAATCAAACACTGAAGTTGACTACATGCTCAAAACTTACTCACTACTTCCACAAAGTAAGCAGTGTATTACGAGTTACTCATAAAAAAAAAATACAATCATGTGCTGCTCTGCTTTTTAAAAGCAATTTCTGGCTGATTTTCCCACGGGGATGTGGAGATGAAACGACCGCTTTATCACCACTCTCTCTTTTCGTCTTCTTCTCGGCAGCTCTTTCATTTTTGTTTGGAATGTTTTGGGACCTTCAAACAAACGCATCATATGTTCGCAGGCCACACTTTACCATTGAAGTTGACTTTCATTTTATGCTGAGGCTTCTCTTGGATGTGATAATAGAAATCTGGGGCTATCTTGTTGAACCTCCCGTCTCCTCTCCTCTGGTCCCAGCTGAGTGCCTTCATCATTTCAGGGAAGGCCTCTGAAAAGGCTGTTTACATATCGAGACTGTGTACATAGTCTTCAGCGCTTCTCTTTTCAAAGGTTTCTTTTTTTCCCAGCTTGCACTGGGCTTTGGCCTGCGAGGGCAGACAGACAGGCGTGTGGGCAGTGACCCGTCTGCTTTTCTGAGAAGTCCGGGCTTCACTCGGCCGAAGCCGCAGGGAGAGCGACAGAGGGATGGACTCGGAGCGGGAAGCTGGATGCTAAGTTCAACCTTTAATTCATAAATCTTTGTGGATGTCTGTCAGCGTGGAGCTGTGAACATAAAAAGGATATAAGGAGACAGCAAGCAGAGGAGAGAGAAAATCACTTTCTGTGGCATGGACAGATGCGTCCAGAACACCTGCTGGATTTGTCTGCCTTGTCTAGTCCAGGGGACGACGACCTCAGAATAATTCATTTTACACCTCCTCCATAGTGGCCTGCTCCTCTAGTCTTACTCCGCTCTCCTTTCCTTAGGAACACATGTTAGCTGTGGCCAGTGGTGGACAGTAACAGAGTAAATGTACTAGTACATATCCACAGGATTTGTACTTTACTTGAATATTAGATTTCTTTGGTACTTATTACTCTTACTTAAATACATTTCCAAGGCAAATATTTTTACTTTTACTCGAGTTAATTTCTAGGAAGGCTGAAAAGTGCTGAAAGTTACTTTCAAATCTGCTCTTTTTTTCAAGCTGTGTTTGTCATAGAAGGAAACCCTAACCCCTATAAGCAGCACATCAGTGCAGCTGATTTCAAAGAGTTCATTCTCAGAGACAAGAGTTAAAAGGTCCTTAAATTCATTTAGAAAAAATTATAGTAATTCATTGATGTGAAAAATAAGAAAATTTACTCTTACTTTTACTTAAAGTATATTTAAAAGCATGTACTTTTGGATACTTAAAGGATAATTCCGGGGAAATTCAGCCCAGGGCTGTATTTTCCTAACATTTTAGGTCTAAAAGAAGGAATCTTTAAAATTTTTCAGTTTAATTGCTCCTGTTTGTCTGTCCCTGCATCGCCACGGCAGTGATGAATGGGAGCAGATGCAAGTTCAGCTGTTTACATCCCTCAAAGCTGCAATTTTTATCCACAAAAACAAAATGTACACTTCAAGCAAGTCAAGAGTTGATATTCCTGTGTTTATGACACAAACGGTAGCTCCGACTGCACCTGAACACAGCACAGCAACTTAGGTCTCGCACGAGACTTTGAATTGGATCTAGTTTTACAAACATGCACTTCTCGGTGCATGTTTGAGTCATCTGACAAAAAAAAATGGTGTAAACAGCCTAAGCAGCAGAACTTGCATCCGCTCCCATTCATTGACTCTGGGAGACATTAAACTGTTTGAATTAGATCTAATTTAGCCTGAGTTGAATTTGCCCGGAATTGTCCTTTAAGTACCTTTAAAAGCAAGTACTTTTTTACTCTTGGGGTCGAGTACTCTGTCCATCTCTGGCTGTGACTGAGAGGCAAGTGGATCCTTCTGAGAGTGGACTCCTAACAACTAAAATTGCCCCCACCGTTACCTCATAATGACCCATGAGTGGCAGCGTCTGGCAACACCTCCTGCATGTGACACGTTCACGTTCATCGCCTGATTTTTTTTCACCTTCCTTCTTGATTTTTAAATATTTTCTCACATTTTTGACCCCTTCCTGAAGAAAAGCTTAAGCTGCCATTTCCAGTGGAATTGAGTGTAAAGCGCTGCTCTGTAATAGCTCCAGTGCCGTATCCTGTAGTGATAAAGATGGAACTGCAGACAAAAATAGCAAAGTATGGTTGGAGTTTGGGAACAGGAGGGGATGAGAGAGAAAGTGAGGACTGAAAGCTCAACAATAACACATAATCTGCAACTCTGCCACTTTTTTTTTTTTTGCACCTCTCGTACGAGGAGACAGCTGCTCTACCTAGCTATTCCCCGGTGGTTTTGATGGATTCTTCCTCTCAGAAGAGGCAATGACTCCTTGGCTTTAACGCAGCGTGCAGCAAGCCGAGGCCCAGCAGCGTTTACACAGGAATGAGTCTGGGAGATATACCATTGAAGGTAGAATACATTCAGCAGACCCAGGAGAAAAAAAAGATATTCTGTGTAACTCAACCGAGTTTGATTTAATACAACATTGATGCTGTAAAATATTCTAATTCGTCTGAAATGCTGAACAAATTTAAATTACGCAGATAGCCAGTGTGTTTGAGGTATAGAGAGTAAAAATTTACGTTTGGGAGAGGTGTCGTATTAACCTGCTGGAAATTGAAGTGGAAATATCCCTGCGTGAGCTGGTGTTGACCCCGTGTGTCTGGAGGAATCCGTCATGAGGTAAAAACATCCGTCCGACGCCGGCACTTCAAACGCTCAAAACACATTCAGTGATTTTATGCAAATTGACAAAGATAAAATTAGACTTTGAACCACTCTAAATCGATTTCCCTCATTTTGACATCTGTTTCTCTTGTCTGTCAACTCCTTGGTAAAAAAAACAACAGATGTTTTTATTTCCTATCAGTTCCCAGTCAAAAAGGCAGAGGGAATAGTGAATTATTTAAACCACCTTTGCAACATTGTAGAGGAATTTGTGTAATTCAAAGGAAGACGGTGAGGCCGACCACAGAAGGACTCCCAAGTATTTGCTGAATAATGTATGCTATAGCATAAGACGGGCAGCTGCGGATACACAGGGGCTGAGACTTGAGATTACAGTCGACCATATGACCTTTCCTTTCATGAAAAATTAAGTGGTCTGATATTGAGCAGATGAGGTTTTATTTAGTGCAAACCTGCAGTGAGACACAGTTGTCACCAACTCGGCCATGACGGAAAGATGTAGGCTTTGAAATGATTTTATCAGTAACTGTCAGTTTGTGGCATGCACCTTTTTGTGATTTTGATTAAACATCATTAGCAGTAGGTTTGATTTGATTGTCTTGCTTTATCTCTTAGTCTTATGTTGTTGCACACTGATGCATTATAGAGGTTTCCATGTGCCATTGTGCTTTCCGTCTCCACTGAGAACTTGTCCATAGATGTATAATACAAAAAAGGAGGTTGGTGAGTAAACAGTATTCCAGCGCTAGCCTGTAGGTGCCAATCTGCCTGCTAGTTTGATGTAGGAAAACCTTAGACACTCTCCGGTGCATCAGAATACTGCATCTCTTCTCCAACTCCAAAATCCGCTCTACGTTCCCAATGCTTGTTTTTCAAAGCACACAACACCTTTAAAAATTCCAAACTTGCACAACTCCTTCTGCTGCTCAGGCAGGTATAAAATCAGCAGCTCTTTGATGTCGTAAAAAAAGTTAGTCCCTGCTCCCGCTGTCATTTTCCTTTGCCAAATGAGTCACAGATGAAAAATACCATATTATACAGCAGGACCGTCAAGCTGTCACTTAGGTAATGAAGTTGGTCCAAACCATTTGTCTTATTTTGTCACGCTTTTTCCCCATTAGTCATACTGCGCTAACCATTAGCTCCTCGGGAACCCCCTTCACCCAAGGACACTTAGGCTCTCTCTCCAAGTGCGACTGAAGCCGGCTGATGCGCCGTGGAAGACGACACAGTGGGAGAAGGACGGATGGAGGGAGGTGAGACTGACACCGTGAGAAGAATCACGCTGGAGAGACTTGAACGCCATCCAAAAACAGCGCCTCACATAGACGGGGTTGATTAATCTGCCAGAACTGACGGCTTATTGGGAATTTTCAACATTTCCAAAGTGTAGAACACTACATTTCTATTGAAAAAGTGTTCAGACAAGTGAAGCTGGATTTACATGTCGACATAAAATAAGGAAATAGGCAGAGGAAAAGGATAGAGAGTGAGCGCAGTAGATAAAGAACGCTTCAGGCAACATAGCAGAGGATAAGGTGATATACTGCCAGCGACAGGATACAGGAAGATGAGTAAGACCATGGAAGCTACTCTGACCTAGAGTGTAAGTAATACAGGGAGAACACAAAGAGAAAGAAATCAGGAGAAAGGGGAGAGTGGGACGTATAGACTTGACCAGCGCAGCTTTCCTGGAGTTCTATCTTCAGGGTACAGTTGTGTTTGTCCCACGACAGGGTTATCACTCAGCCGAGTGTGGTGAGCACTAACTGCTTTATGGAGGCCAGAGGCAGGGCCACACAAAGTGCAGTAAAAGTAAAGCACTTTTGTTGTCTTATAGCATGTTTTACAGCATATCCATACAGAGCTATTGATGATGCATAGCAGCCTTTTTCACTCTGAGGACTTTTTAAAAGCCCTTCTAAAGAACTGAGCTCCAGGGAAAGTTTTAGTAAAGTTTAATGTTGCGGTTGGAAATGCTCTGTGCGAACTCAGCCGTCGTATTGGTAGGCACTTTGCAGCTCGGTATGAAGAGCGTGGCATAAACAATGTTGAACTCCCGCTGGAGCGATTCATAATAAGAAGGTTTGAGAGTGGAAGACCTTCCACCGCTGGACTTATATTTAGAAACTTGGTCAAACTGTCGGAGAGGGTTGTACAACCGCAGCTGCACATTTTTATCATTTATATCACACAACATACATTGTCACATTCATCACACAACTTGACCAGGTGTGTGTTTAACGGCAGGTGTATGTGATTAAATAAAGCCTAATGGTTCTAACTGAACTGTGTCCTGAGAGCTGGATGAGGGCCACATGCGCTGTTAGCCGCTGCTCCAACAGATGCCAGGGGGCAAGCACAAGGGAGGGGACTAATTACCGGACAGCTGCCCAGCAGACCCTCACCCTGCCCTGGGGACGGCCGTCTATCTCACTCCCCTCCGTCCTCCAACCTTGGACCTGGGACCTGGCACCATCATTGCCAATTCCAGTCCGTCTCCATCACAGGGGGTTGGCAGCAGAGCCTCGGGGGAGTTGTGGTGCTCCCCGCGCGCCACCCTCCCAGACTGACAATTGAGGGGACGGGTGTATAAAACTAATTTGTTACCAGACATCCCGTGACAAATAAGTTACTGTGATTTCCGATAAAGTTTGTGTTGAATCCCCCCCGCCAGCGGTGTCCGAGTCGACCTGCGGAGTTACGTGAAAACCTCCAGGTTTGCCTAAAACGAACGCACATGAAAAGTCAACACAATTACACATCCTGTCATGGAAACACAATACATCCCCCAAATGGCTGCCATGGCATCATCTGTCAATTTAGCTTTTGACCACTGTTAATTCTCACCATGGATATAAATATTTCATAGTTTGGTGCCACAGCAGACTAATAATATCTCAATTGATGCTTTTGAGTAGACTGTGTCCTTCACCCTTCACTGGGATGGGTAAGAAAGGTATTTATAAGAAAATTGAGGTCACTACTGAGAGGAGGGCTGGCTGTAGGCCCAAAAAATATAGAGTGTTGGAGAGGTTCAGGCAGACTCATTTTGTTGGAATTGAGGGGCTGCCGAGCAGACTGCTCATCTTGCTGTTGGCATAAGCGTGAGAAGAGGAGCTAAAGGTTGAAATTATGCACCCAGAAAGCATTTGGCTCGGGTGAGGAAAAAGTGCAATGCAATAATTAAGCGGCACAATAAAAATGATTAGAACTGCTTTTGACATTCTCATTGCGAATAACTTGCGTTTAATTGCAATCACAAATTTTAAATGCCAGTTTTATGTTCCATGGCTATAAGCTGTTTAAAGTTCAATAGCTATACTCTTTAAATCTCCTTCCAATTTCTGCTCGGAGGCAGCACGAGGGAATGGATACAGGAAGAATAGGTGGTAAAAGTATGCGAAATAAGTGGCTAAAAAAGAGAGGACGTGGAGAGGGAAAGAGAGTGAATGTCTTTCACCATTAACTGCTGGACAGTGTGGCTCGCTGGCCTGGAGGAGGACCCGTGTGGCTCGGCTCGAGGCAAGTTAGCTATTCAGCCACAGCATCTGTTGCAGGCTAATGGATGTTATAACCTCATAAACGTCATGAAATTGGACATTATCCCTTAATTAAAAGAACAGAGATGCATTACAATGATTAGAGTGGCACTCCAGTGGACCTGCCGCATGCTCCAATAATGTTACCAGAGGACGCGCGGCTCCGGAGCGAGGTGTTGTCGTGGGAGGAGGGCGTGTAATATTTTTAATGAGCCAATTGCTGTTATGAGCCACAAACTTTCAAGAGTCGCTGGAGGATCCTGTCACTTTTCATGGGACTTCTCGCCGCCGCCCAAAACTTTCCCCTGAGATGTCTCGTCGACCTTCACCCTCGTGCCTTTAGTGATACGGGAACAGCTTCTCCTTTTTTCCGTCCCCTCTCTCTTTTTTATTTGCATTTCAGGAGCTTCTGATGATGATTTGAGTGTCTTCCCAGTGATTATGTGCACAGTGTTGGCTCAGCAGAAACAGCTGTGCTATAAAGCAGATATAAAAACAAAGCTTGATGCTTGTGTTCCACTGCACCTGGGCCATCAGTGCCCAATAAATACCAGCAGCCAATCAATCTGGCTGCCTTTCCCCCCACGAAGGAGCTTAATGAAACCTTAGGTGGGAAACAGAAGAGTCTGGACAATATCACCTGCATGCAAAGATATGGGGACATATTAACCCTCAATCTGGCCTTTACTCACAGACAACTCAAGGCCGGCGTTACAGTAGAAATTCTCAGAGCGAGTCTTGGAGTGTGCCGTAAAGGTCAGGAAAGGCCTACACTCACATATCTGTCATTGCTTGTCTAGCAGCCTGTGCATGAAAATGTCACATTGTCTGAGGAAGTCGTATGTCACACAGGTTCCCATTGACCTCCTTGGTACACCTTGGTACCACACAGAGAAAAATAGGGGTACAGAAGGGGGACAGTTCTGTCTTACTGTAACCTATAGGGCCAATACTCTAGAGCAGTGGTTCTCAACTGGTGGGTCGGGACCCAAAAGTGGGTCACGGACCTGTTCTGGATGGGTCGCGGACAGCTGGGCAAAAAAAAAACGGAAGTAAATATTTAATGCACATCTGATGGTGGACATTATTATTTTGACATATAACTAACTTATATTGAAAGGCACATGACACTTGCACACAACACAGTTGTAATGGTCTTCCTCAGTTTCTTATTATTTGCTCTGAATGCAAAGATATCAGTTTCTTATTAAAGCGATATTCCGGCGTAAGTGAAAGCCACAGTCAAACACACCGTAACACCGAGTCAGACCCCCCCTCGAGAGATCAATTTACCCGACCGCTAGATTAACGAGTTCCACCAACTTCAGAAAAGGCCGCACTATCGCCACACACGGCGCTGTGCGGATCCACTGTAAAAACCGCAAAACGCCACTTTTAGCCACAAATAATGCTCAAAACTGCACCAAAGTTCATCAATAGTACATTACAGGGTCCCAGCACGTAGGACGAGCCGTCAAACATCCGCTAGCTTTACCTGTTTTGTTTAGCTCCGCTGCACTCGGTGATCCACTCGTAGGGGCTGCTCCACCAGCAAGCGGCTCCAGGAGGAGAAGTAGGTGAGTTGTGTCTGCTGAAGAAAACAGGCAAAGCTAGCGGATGTTTGACGGCTCGTCCTACGTGCTGGGACCCTGTAATGTACTATTGATGAACTTTGGTGCAGTTCTGAGCATTATTTGTGGCTAAAAGTGGCGTTTTGCGGTTTTTACAGTGGATCCGCAGAGCGCCGTGTGTGGCGATAGTGCGGTCTTTTCTGAAGTTGGTGGAACTCGTGAATCTAGCGGTCGGGGAAATTGATCTCTCGAGGGGGGGTCTGACTCGGTGTTACGGTGTGTTTGACCATGGCTTTCACTTACGCCGGAATATCGCTTTAATGTGGCCTGAATGCAGTGAATCTTGTTTTGTTTTGTGGGTCTTTATTTTGTGCAATTTGATATTTATCCCTATGGTGCATGAATTATGTTAGCCTTAGTCAAGATTTTTTTCTCAAGTGTTTTTATCCTTCTTAGGGCATGAAAAAAAGTTTAAAAAATTTTTTTTTTTCAAATATGATTTTTTCAGAGAGTTACAGACATGTCCACTCCAGTGGACTACATGCGCCTAAGCACTCATATAAAACAATATGAATTTAATGTAAAAATTAATCAAAATTTTTATTTATGGTTAATTCAATAACTATAATTTCATTTTATGCTTTGCAAAACATTTCAACACATTTTTAAATATTTTTTTACACATTTTAACGTTGTACACAACGTTAAAATGGGCCTATTGTGTATAGGCCTGAATAATAGAATAAATGACTCTTACAACTCTATAAGCCAATTCTTTGTTTCAAAACATTCCCAACAAGAAGAACATTATTATTATTAGTCACCATCTTCTTTAAGGCTGCAGGACTGGTATTACCATGTCATTACACTGTAATTACTATGTTTTCAGCAACAAGAACTGAAATATTAGTCTCTTCATCTCCAAACACGTCTTTAGAAATAATCCTCACCTCAGTAATATGGTCAGTTCATCAAACCTAGGTTTTATGAAAGGTGGCAAAGCATCCAGATCACACTGGCACACAGCATTGCATGAAGATGTATTTGGTCATGAGTGTGGCCAGGCTAACAGTACACATCTTCCACAGCTCCCTCGTCCTACCTCTGCTATCTGGCCCCACAAATTACAGCTAATCTGCACAAAAGTGTATATTTTTTAATAAGTAGCCTATAAATAGAGCAAAGGAATGTATTTTTATATTTATAATGTAATTTACAACCAGAACAGTCACAAGATAAGGTAAAGCAATTACAAGATTTGTGTTGTACTTGATGCATGACGTCCACTTCAGTGGACGCATGGTTAATCCTAATTTACTACTTATTTGAAATATTTTTTTTCAAAAATAGAAGAATAATAGTATTACTGAGATGTTACTGTATATCATCATATTTTTTTCATATCTAGGGTCCTTCTGGAAAAGACGGTTTGACAGGATATGCCCGGAGCCGCCCACCTAAGTGGCTGTTGGGCTGCCACCTTGGATCCAGATAAAATTTACTTGCAGTTACAATGACTGACCACTGAATTAACCTCAATGGAGTGATGCAGCAGAGAGCCCTCTATGGGCTGATAGGCAATTCAACCATAGAAACCTTTGCATTTAGGATGGAATGACTTTTAAACAGCTGTCCACTGTAGTGACCATGATGCACCACAGGGTTATTCATGTTTGTGAACATGCTCTGGATGCAGAGATGCATTAGAAGTCAAATATATTGTTTTGTTGGTCTCCATTTTGTGCAGTTTGATATATTTTTATTCACTTACATGCAGTTGTCATGGTCCTCTTCAGTTTCATTCATGTCATGTGCTGAATAAAGATCAAAATTAGTTTTTAAAGGCTTTTTTTTTTCTTGTTTTGAAATCTGGGTCGTGATTTAACGACTGGGAAAATGTGGGTCCCAGAGTGAGACTAGTTGAGAATCCCTGCTCTAGAGTACCTATTGGGGGTAAAAAAGGCACATAAATGTTCCAGAATGGTACAAAATTGTCTCTAAAAAGGTACGCCTGGAGCGACAAGGGTTTGTACATTGAGTACATTTCTGTACTTCTATTTTTCTCTGCGCATGCAGGGGTTAAAGTTCGAAAAAACTAAGATTGTGGAGGATATTTTTTGCACTATCTGGCAACCTTGGCCTGCCTGCGTGTATGAACCCGGTGACGTGACTGACTGTCACTCGCTGGAGGCAGATACCGGTACGTAGTCGTTGGCCGTGGTCCGAGTGGACGTAGCGGCGCACATTCGGTTTCTTTTTTTTTTTTTACCGTGCATGTTGGCGTTGCACCGCTGCACGCACAAATAGCAGAGGCCCTTGAATGGCTGGTCCAGTTAGACCGCTAGATTTAAAATATGAGATTATTTGCTCCCCACTAGTCCAGTTCTGAGTTCAGTTTAAGTTTCATGCACTCCAGCTTGCAAAAAAAAAAAATTCAGTCAAAGATTTTTTTCTGCTTTAACCCTTGCACATGATGTCATGCCTGTTCAGAACTCGTCCCTGGCGTATTGTAAAGGCCCTGTCTATGATTTGGTTTCTGCGGTTGCCAGTAACTCTGCATTATGTGAAATCTAAGAAAAAACACACAAAAAAAAACAGAAACATTCTTGGTGTATCACTGCACGCGTTTGCTCGAACCAATTACATGCTAACATTCACAAGACATGTCAGTGATATTGCGCGAGCTATGCGAGAGCAATCTCAATGCCACTCTTGGCTCCACAGGAATCCATGTGAAAAGTAATTGTGCATTTCTCATTTATGTATTAGGCAGTCTGTCTTCTCTATGATCTATTTTCTATCGAGACAGACACAATAATATAACACCGCAGCACGGCCTGATAAAGAGTCTATTTTTGCTCAAAGCTCCTTCTCCTGAATGAAAATGAATGAAGGCGTGTTGCAGTGGTAATGTATCAACATAAAATATTGAAATAGCCCAACCAAGGGCAAACTGCATGTAATTGAAACTCTCTCTGTACTGAGAACAAGGAACCGGTGTCCCCACATCTGAGATTTGGCAGAAGGGCTTTCAAAAGGCATTTGTTTCAGGTTTCCCTTCTTCCCCCCCGCCCCCCCTCTCCAGAGTTAATTGCCTTTTTGAGAAATTTGTATCGCGAGTGTTTGGTTTCTGCTGGCGTATTATTTATAATCCTTATTTTCTGACAAGAAGGGTACTTTTCCCCCCTTTTTTTTGCAGCAGCTAAGATGATTGATTTGTCCCGTTTAACCTTGATAAGGGAGGAAATAGAAAAACAAATTGCAGTATTGACACTGTGCTGTGATGGCATGTCGTTCGCTCAGGTGACCTGGAGGTGAGTCAGAGGTGACTTGAAAAGAGGAAGACAAGCGGCGCTGTGCTTTGCTGAATGACTGTCTATTTTCTCCCTCTTTTTCCTAAACGCGCTCGCTCGCCGCCTCGGCCTATAATAATTCCGCTTGTGTTAAAGCCAGCTGTGACAATGCCGGGCTTTTTGGTAGTTGCCTCACATTCAGACTGCGGCAGCTTTCGTGAAATGAGATATGGAATTGAAGTCAATCTTTTTAAATGTGTTTTGCATTGCTGGCAGGGTGTCATCAATGCAAGGTGATTCATTATTTAAGGATTATTGTGTGTGCATTGTACAGATTTAAACATAGCTTTTAAGGTATCATCGCCAGCAAAAACATAATAATTAGATTGTCTACATCCCTCCGGCGTGTCGTCTCGGGCACTTTTTTTGCTCATTGCTGTCATGTAATCTTATGCTCTGCATGCGCTGATGAATCAACACTGTGTCTGTCCCGTGCTCCTGTGACGGCTGCTTTGTCCTCTTCCACCGTGCTGAAGATCACCATGGGCTGGTCACCCTCTCCAGAGTCCCTGCATCTGGCAGCACCATTAATCTTCCACAGCAGCTGTGCCCCTGTACCTGTCTGTCTTTGTGTAAGGGAGATGGAAAGTCATTTTTAGTCATTATCTTCCCCCTGGCATATGCTCATTTCACTTATCGCACTTAACCTGCACTTTGACGTCGAGCCTCGACTGCTCTTGTAGATCCACTTGTACAGTAGCTGACCAGCAAGACGGGGCTTCTATGTGAGCGTGAAGTTTGCTGCTGGAGGATAAACACAAGGAAACCAAAGTGGCCATCTTGGCGGACCGCCCCTTTGATGTGCACTCATCTGTCTCTGGGCAGATTGTGCGCGTGCGAACCGCTAATTAACTGCTGACACCAAGGACTGAAAAATACAGTGTTTGTGAAGTTTTACAAAGACCAAGAAACGTTTGATGGAGCTCGGGGCTGAAAAATGATTAAAACTGGGATAAATGGCGGCTGGAATTATGCTAACTCTTGTTGGCAGCCCACCCCCGCAATTTTAACAGCATATATTGAATCTACTTCAGAGATTTAATAACCTCGTTCTTCAAGGAAGGTGGAGATTCAGATCTTTAACGCTTCATCCAAATGCTCCGTGTTGCCAATCTGACTTGAAATCGTCTGCTGTGAAAACAAAATCATCCACTCATCAACATGGATCCGATCGGCCTCCGCCGCTGTTGTCCTGAGCCTTTGAACCGTTTGCTTCCCACGCTTATATGGCGCAACTGTCAGGCCTGGCTTTATGTGTTTACCATATGCATGTGAGTCTCAAAGGTGGGGGGTGGACTGGAAGCACAATCCATCACAAAATCCAGTGGGATCAGCTGTAATCAATGTACAAAGTTTAGGTGGCAGCCCACCTTCTGTCCTCTGCCTGGCTGGCTGCTGTTGGTGGCTCCGGCAGCCAGGGGGATTGCCCGGGTTGAGTTAGCTTAGTCGGCAGCTAATTAGATCAGGGAATGTAAAGGTTCCCGTGGCTCCCCCTCACAGGCTGAAGGCTTATTGACATGGCCACAACAGCAATATCTGCTAATGTCAGTCCAATCTTACCAGCTCCAAACATGAACACAGTGATACTCTGGCAGGCTTGAACTGATGCAGCTCAACTGTGAAACTTTACTCCAAGGTCTTTTCATTCCGTCTGAGTGAAATGTAGCTATAGGAAAGACTTTTTTTGATTCCAT
Source organism: Decapterus maruadsi (assembly GCA_030347415.2). Taxonomy (NCBI): domain Eukaryota; kingdom Metazoa; phylum Chordata; class Actinopteri; order Carangiformes; family Carangidae; genus Decapterus; species Decapterus maruadsi. The sequence goes on from CM064898.1 coordinate 20,322,700, forward strand.
TTGAAGGAACTATGCAAGATTTCTACCTTAATTAAGCAGCTTCAGAGTAATTGTGATGGTTAATTGACTTTACGTGGCTCTCTGCCTTCCACCTGCCTCTCTTGCCCAAAAACCAGCTTTGCAAGATCAGTGCCTCCGACCCGGTGTCCCAGCTCTCGTCCTGGTGGCACCGTGACACAAACACACCCCACAATCCATAATCTCTTTTGTATAAAGGATAAAACTATAGAGTGATGGAAAAAAGTTTTCAGACACCCTTAAAATTTCACACAATTCCCTGCACATGTGGATCAGGATTCTGTCATTTCTTGCTGAAGAAACCCCTCGGGCAACCAGATCTTGATTTGTCTTCCAAGCTATTGGTTCGTCTTTATTTCTGCAGAGTGTTTCCAACTGGTGAAGGACTCTATCTGCACTAATCCTGGCTGAGAATAATCTTCACGCGTGTTTCCTGAGTTAGGTTCCTTGTTTTAAAATAGAAAAATATAGTCCATAAACTTGACCCTCATCAGACCTGGGCCTGAAACATAACATTTGGTGACACCCACATTAAAACATTTGGGAGCTGTATCTGTTTTTGATTTATTCTTTGTGGTCCTGCACCTAGTTTTAATTTTTGAGGATGTGCTCAGGTTCCTTGTTTTAGCTATGTTTGTCTCTGAAGAACTTTCAAACATGCTGGCTTTATATAGACACAAAGCACAGCAACAAAAATTGTGTCTTTTAATAAAAAGCACAACCTATTGGATCACTGGTACCAAAATGATTGCATAGTGTAGCTCACCTTTAGGGAAAGACACGCATCACCATAATCAATAATAAGGTTAAAACATAAGTTAGCTTATTGGCTGGCAGTGTCGGTTTAGTTACTTCTCCTTCTCTGGACAAAACTGAAGTATCTTGGCAACTATTGAATGAATCACTGTTAATCTGGACACAGACGTTTGTGCTCCTCAGTCTGAATCCTAATGACTTTGATGATTGCTTGACTGATTCATAGTTCAGAATCAAATGACATCTGATGGATGGAGTGATTTGGTGCACATTCTCATGGTGAACTTTGTCAGGGTCTTGACTTATCATCCATCATTTTGAACAAAATGATGAACAATACTTTGTTCATCTAATTTAACAGATTACTTTTATTTGCAATCCATATTTCCACCAGCACCATTGCATTTGAACATCCCTGCCTCAGACAAACCATTTATTAGCTTGGATGGTTTAAAGCAACATTGCAGAGTTTTTCGGCCTTAAAATAATGTTTCCAGACTCATTACAATGGTAGAAAAATGGCTAATAAGATGAATGGTACTGCCGCTGCAGCCTGAGCCGGGTCGCGTCGGCTGAAACTGCAATGTAACTTCCCTGTATGGGTCAGATCACCACCCCTCCCAACTCCCCCTCCCCTCTGCGTCAAGAGAGAGACGTGGTGGGTGTCTGCCAGCAGCAGTGCATGTTAAAAGCGTCGTCGTCGCTGATGAGTTTCGTTTTTGTTAAGTTTAATTTTTCCCCCCAGACGATATGTTGCTTTAAATGCACATCAAATAGCAATGATCTTTTTTTTTCTTTGCAATTTCAGAAAAAAAAGAAAGATAAAACCTAGCATACAGACTTGCTTTTCATCAATTTCACATTTTTTGGACGTTATTTCATTTTTGAAATACAGACACAATCACAGTGGGGAATACCATGTGTTGAATTAAGCAAACAGTCTCAATATGATCATTGAACAGATTTATGATGTTGTCTTATGAGAGTGGGCCACAGTGTGTGTTCAGACAACAGAAGATGAGACCCAGAAGAATCGAGAGAAGAAAATTGCTTTTTAATTTTAACTTTGTTTTTTAATTCTTCAACAACTTAGAAAATGTACAGTGTTATGATTTTCATCCAGTGATCTGCTTGAAAAACTGCTCTCATAGTTGTGGCATTCAAGAAGCAGTTTCGCAGAACAGTTGCCCTGCATGCCTCCATGCAGATTTGAGCTCATCAGCATTTGTAGTTGTTGTCTCGTACACTAACACCAGATCGGCCATCGTGATAAGGAAGCAGCGATACCATCTGAGCATGACATCCATGTGCTACATCTCCTCGGACAACGGAGGCATCTGATAAACAAAGCGCCGGTGACCATGGTGATGAGGTCAGAGGATTCACCCTGTAGGCGCCGATGGGAAGCCCAGCCACCCTGAGTCTGGAGGTTATGCAGCCATCGCCTGCTCTGTCAGCCGATGCCACCTGATAGCGTCTAATGAGAAAAACGCGATGGCGCTGTCTCCATTCACTTTGCTCCCAAGCCGTCCGACAAGCGTGCAATCTGATCATGTTGTCTGACCAGTCTGATACTGATGCTCCCCTTACTTGAGTCAGAGCAGACCATTATCAGATGGCAGCTTCCAAGCACACGCTGTGGTTATATGGCTGCCCCTTAACGTGTTTAGTGGTTCATAATGTAGTAAATGCCCATAGCGTTATGATAGTCTCTCCTGCTTCCATATTTTTTAGTAGGTAATTAAGTGAAATTTGTGACTTAGGTCTTATAAGGTGTAGTATGAATTATAGAGCACATACTAAAAAAATAGTGTATGTCAAAACCTAGTATTATTCCCGGACTGTATATGGTCAATGTGCAAGATTGAGCTGAAAATCACTATTACAAGCATCTCTGCATCCCTGTTGCAATTCTAGTCTTTATTTTCTTTGGAGGATTATTATGTTTCTGAGATCCTCAATGACTAATTCTTCTAATTCCACCTGTTTGACACATGGTTGTAGAGGTATTTCGGTACATTGGTAGCCTCATTTTCACTTGCTCTCTCCCTGCCACTCTTGCTCTGTATCTTGTTTAGCCATTGTTTAACCTCCTTTAACAATAAAGGTACATATTTATTTGCCGTAATGGTGCTGAAGCTCAGTAAATTGAATGCACACTCTGTTTCCCTGCAGCTCCGGACTAGTCAATCATGCAAGGATTTCTATAAGTTTTGGGTCGTGTCACATGCATATATGCATAATATTTTATGTGCTTTGGTATTTCTGTATTTACATGGGTCTGGGGGGGATAAAACTATAATGGTGTGAAGGAAGTGTGAGACGGCATCATGTCCTTTCCTTTCAGATATAGGGACGTCTAGTGTATCCAGTGTAAAAGATAATATTGGAGGCATTTAGAGTTTACCACCTCTTACCATGGCTACCACAGAGATAGTTCTGCTTCATTTCATTCAGATAGGAACCTTCCTAAGAAGATTCTGTACCACAGCTTCGGTTTACAACTAGTCTAAACCTAGAAAATGAACGCAAAGAAACTGCTTGCTAATTAATTTTCTTCTGCAACGACTAACCTCCAACTTAGTTGAGTGAGCATGTCTACTCAAAGTACAGTATCTGTAAAAAGAAAAACAAAACAAAACAGCTTTTTGTGTTTTTCATTGTCAGGTTTAAGCATCAAATTATGAATAACTACCAAGTCTATATTGATTAGATAAAGGTGGACTGAATTAAATGCATGTTGTAGTTTGTGTTTCTGACCAATTTTGACCGTTTTATGGCAGATACTGCACTACAGCAAAATAAAAAGCCCTCTGGAACTCTGGACATTTTAGCAGTACCAACATCAAATTCTACCAGATTGAAGAGAATATTCCACACTTTTGATTGGTCAAAAAAAAGAAAAACTGCAGATACTTCCCTTTGCCTTTGTAGGGCAGTACTGGTCAGCTGAATGCCACATGACTATGATCACTCAGTCAACGGGCAGGTATGATGAATGACAGTACAGCTACTCATTAATATGAGATGTTAGCAGTATATTCCAGGATGGAGATTTTCAGGTAGCTACTTCCATCTTCTCATTGTTCAGTATTTAAAATGAATGAAATGAGACAACTCATTCATAGTGTTACCGTACAGCTCGGCACTAATACTACTTTAGTCTTGTACTAATAGACACACTATCACAGGGATTGAAGCCTATTAAACTTATGACTGTTTGATTACAAATTTAAATCATTGGCTAATTAATTTTCATCCTTTCAGGTATTGACTTATAACCACATTTAAATGTTATTACATTACTTTCTCAATTGTTGTCGTCAGCATTTATGTCTTTATCTCATATTATGGGCAATTACTATTATATATGCCCTCATTACACTATGGGTTGCTAAAAAGAGAAGTAATCTCCTTTTATGAGGGTATTTAGATATTAGGATTTGTGATACTAATGCATGTGCATAATTATACTTTGATAAGACACATAGAGGCTCCAGTCTCTAAGCCAAAGCACCATTCAAAGCAATTCTCTCTCATGAAGGTACACACCAGAGGTCAGCCTTGTGTTTTGCTGCTCCCAGTGATGATGCTCACACGTCCATTTGATGAACAGAGGCTTGGAAACTCATAATCCCTATCAATCCCCCTCCCTCCTCAAGGTTCCCATTATAATCATACCCCTGAAACAGATCAAGGCCCAACCCAACTTGTGTTCCCCCTACAAGTCGATAAATCAGACGTGCCTGCTCGGCCAGTGGTCACTTTAAGGCAGCTGGCGGACGAGGAGAGAAAAAGAGCGGTATGGTGTGGCGTGTCCTGCAGACCGTTGAGCCAGAATGCAGTCTGGGCCGTGAAGTGTAGCAAGTGACACACTCGAGGAGCTGGAGCTCTGCCTCGCAAAAAAGGAGAGAGACGGCTGTTGTAAACACACTCCTCTTGGCAAAGGACAAGAACGGAGCAGGAGTGTGGTGTACAAGCTGAAAACTGAGCCACAAGATGGAAGAGGGGATTCAGGAAAGAATGGACTGTTTTTATTTGGGGTGGTGGTGGTGTGTGGCATCAGGGGCGTTGCACCAAATTCTGGGCCCTGTACATTCATAATGTCAGTGGGCCCCTATCTATGCTAGTGCACGAAGCACAGAGTTGTTTTTGAAGTACATTTATGCAAAGTCGCCAAAGCGCGTTTCCGTCGGGGGCAGTTTTTCAGCAAGCAATCTCTTTTTACCTCCGAGGCAACTCGTAGTGTTCCGTTCTTATCTCATATCATATCTCTGCTGATCTAAAACTAGTTTGCACCGACAATTAAAAGTAAGAAATCTACTCCTAAAACTATATGGAATATGGCATTGGGCCAATTTGCCAAAATGTTGAACTATCCCTTTAACAGTTGCTTCTCCCTTCTTTCTTTTTCTGATACCCCGATTTATTTTTTGGGGGGCGGCATGATGACAGCTAGCCTCATTCAATCTGGGCTCTATCTTTGGGCGGACTAAACCATTTTACACCTCCAAGAGGGGGCCCCCACCCCCCAGAATGTCCAGCATGTTGGGAGAACTGTGACACAGAGTTCATTCTCTTGTGATGTTATCAATATGTTGAATATACAGTACATAAATAAATTATGACACCAATTAATTGGGGGGCCCAATTTATTTCGAAATAAAAACATCACAATACTTTTTAGGGGCCCTGGGTAGTCAGGTCCCCTTTTCCCCCCACTATGACGCCCATGTGTGGCTTTGTGTGCAGCAAGCCAAAGAGTAATTCAAACTGTACACTGTGTGTGTACCTGCATCCTATCAAAAAGGAGGGAAGTTTGTTTTGTTCCATCCAGCAGCTTCAATGGTTTTAAAACTGCCAAGAGGTTAGGCCGTTACACAGCGTGCATCTGTTTTGTCTGCGCTCAATCTCCCCATAAGCACAAATACAGATGAAGTTGTTTTATGAGCTCGCCGAGTGAGAGGCACCCATTGTCTCTGTATGAGGCTGATTCAAAATGGCCGCCCTCAGCACTCAAATTGATCATAATTGTATTCCCAAACTCTTGCTCAGCGGGGCATTACATTTGGCGTTATTGACTTTAAAAACACATTCAGCGATTCTACTTGCAATTTCATTACACCGCTGTCAATTACCACTCTGTGAACAAAGCATGCCGGCAAATAAAATGTATGAGGTAATTTTCCAAATGCCACTTAGGAGGTACTGCCGTCAGAGCGATGGGCATGCTTAATTTGTGCACTTGCTTACTGCAAATCTGGTTATGCATAGGCAGCCGTGCACATTTCATTAAAAAAAAAACACAGGAGACTGGGGGTGATTGCCCCACTGTTTTCACATCAACACATAAACCGCCGGCCAAGCCCAGGTAATTAAGCATTATGAACGTTTGAAAAAGTGAGATTCTTTATCCTTTTTTTTGTGTTCAAAGAGAATGCAGAATGAGTGGGGGAATTTATGAATCATAAATCACGCTAACAAGAACAATTACCTCGCACATCCACTTCTTTGCTTCTGTTTAAAGTGTTTGTAGCCCCCCCCCCCCCCCCCCCCCTCCAGGGCGTCCTCTCCACTGCCTTAAAGAGGGAATAAACGCTGCCACAGTGGCTAATTTGGCAACCTCAGAGTCACCACTTACCGTAGCACCACCACGGTTAAACCTCTCCCATCTTCATTTCCTTTTTAAAGGGAATTGGAGTGTGATAGGACTTGTGCAATGTGTGTGTGTGTGTGTGTGTGTCTCTTTTATTCTAGCAGAGGTATTTGCTCATATTGCCTGTCTGTTGGCTAAAATGAAGAGGTCATGTGTGTGTTGATGACAGGGTTAGAGGGCACTGAGCTGCAGGGGGTCACTGATAAGAGCTTCAGAAACACAGATGGAAAAAATAACCCCCCCCACCCCCCCACACCTTTTACCCCCAGCATCATCATCTCCACTATTTCCCCTCTACAGCCAATTACAGTCAGAAAGAGAGAGAAACAGGGAGACATGAGCCGCGTTTCCACTGCAGGAGTTCCTGGTAAAAGGAGGGGGTACTGTAGGAACTTCTACAGGAACCGTCCTCTCACTCGGCCCTCTGGGTGGCCGTGTTTCCACTGCAGACAGGACCCACCGGGCTCTGATGGAGACACATGGTCATTGTGCAGCATTTGTTTTTTTAGTTTTTTTAGACGCTTTCTTAAAAAAAAAGAAAAGAAAGACACCTCGATTGCCACGTAATCCCGCAATTGCGTATTTACCGCTGTTTTTTTTTTTACCTGGCCTACTGCTTTTAGTAACATCAGGTTATAAAAATACAGCTTATTTTGGGGCCATGTTCAGACTGCCAGCCAAAATCCGACTTTCAGCCCATCCAAATTGGAACCGGATGACTCTTTTGTCTGAACAGTCCCAAATCACATGAAATCCGATTTTTGCAAAACAGATCGAAACCACCTCCGGGAGGTAGTTTCAAATCGCATTTAGACAGATGCGTCTCAGTCTGCACAGCTCCAAACACTCTGATCGGTTTTGACTGTCCGTGGCTTCACCCTTTGCAGCGCTGTCACTGTGTTGCAGGTACGTACACACACCAGGCGGGGTGGGGTTGAAATTAGCGGGGTAGTGTGGCTGCAGAGCCGGGCAGATCACTGTGCTGCAGCGAGAGTAGCCGCCGCATCCGCAAAGCATCCGCAAAGCATCGCCTGGTTAAATTGAAACGAGACGAAATCAACTCACCCGCTCTGCTCCAGTTAAACGCTATGCCAGTCGACAGTCACTGACCACGACACTGATCAGTTGATTCCCCAGCTCCAGCATTTAGACTCCACCAGCTCTCTCCCTCTGTCACTTTTGCCTCCATTTCAGGACATAGCCTCCACCGCAGCACTTGTCTCCTCCATTTCCTTCAGCTTGTCTTCAGTAAACTCGGTCTCAAACTGATAGTGGCGCCCATCGAAATGAAACTCTGAACCCTGTTTGTACTGTTGATGACGTTTAGTGCTGTTCTGAGCATTATTTGTGGCTGTAAAAACTTGGTCGGACTAGTGGATCCGTATACTGCGCTGTTTGTTATGGTGCGGTCATTGCTAAAGTTACTACAACTAGAGAAGCTAGCGGTTAGCGGACTTCATCTCTTGAGGGGGGGTCTAGCTCGGTGTTATGGTGCGTTGGACCATGGGTTAAACTTACGCCGGAATATTGCTTTAACGTCACATCCTGCTTTGTGTCTGACCAATCAGCACAGAGTAAATCTCAAGTCCCACTGGGACATTTTCAGGGCCGATCTGAGTGCCTACCCCCAGGCAGGGACTTTGTTCGGCCCCTTAAAAGTTCCTGTGGGGGAGGTTCCTGCAGTGAAGACACACCAACTGGTCTGGACCCCTTAGTTCCTGCAGTGGAAACGCGGCTGTGATGATGTGTGTAACCTCCACATACTGTGTTGAGTCGCAGCTGTAAACCCACCAGCAGCCGACGCGTTTGAAGAGCTGCATCCGCGTGTAAACAATCCGCACATTTGATGACTTTGAAGCGTACAGCTTTTTGTCCGTGTGCTCTCTTCATAAAGAGGAGCGGCGGCGACGACAAGGGCTTTCTGTTTCCCCGAGCCCAGCGGAAAAGCGCCGGAATGGGCCGTATTGATCGTCGGCGAGGGGAGTCAAAACAATCACCATGAATTAAACTCCTCAAGGTCTTAGGCAAAGGGGATTAACAAAATTATCTGGCCTCTATTCTGGCCATTTATTGTGGGTGCTGCATGGTGTTGACAAAAGCCTGGAAAGGCAGCAAAAGCAGTGGCGGGGTGAGGCGGAGAGGAGGGGGGGCGGCGGTAATGAGGGAAGCGTTCTTGATGAGAAACTAACAACAATGTAAACACAGCAGATAAGTGCTTTCTTGGCCCGGCAGTATTGATCATGAATAGGCTTGATCCTCAACTTTACAGGGTGAATTGTATTTTCCTGCTGGGTTTTGATAGCCAGCTGTTAACACACTGTGCAATTACTGGCTGCGAAGACTGCCTTTTTTTTAGGGGGGGGGGTTGTGTTTGTTGTGATGAGAGGAGGGAGGCTATGGTTAAATGTGTAGCCTCATTACGAAATGCGTGTAAGTGGATGTGAGGCGCAATTAAAAAGTGAAACAAAGCCTTTGTTTCAAATCATCAGCACTGAAACCCAAAATTATCATTAGCGCCATGGGTGTGTTTGGTTGCAAAACGTTCTTGAATCAAATACTTTGCCTCTGCCTTTGGTGATTTGGCCTTTTCCCTCCCTTCTCTACTCTTGCCCGTGGACTTGACTCGCAACTAATTAATTTGCAAATTTTATTCTCAATAAAGTGCTTACAAAAAGATAATTGTGACTTTATTAACAGTTTCTTGGGCAGCAGATGGTGTTCTGCAGGCCTGCCATGTTGAATTAGTGATGACGCTGTCGTTTTATGAGCTCTCTACTGTGGCAACCCATAAAACTCCTAATTAGGGCTACAAATTAATACGACTTCTTCCCAACATTATACTCCAACCGTTTCACCCCCAGATTAGGATAAACAAATGCAAATGCGCAGGTAAATCTGCCGTTTGTGTGCACTTTTTTCTTTTGTTTAAATTAGCCGCATTTGTGTAAGGAATCCCTGTTATTACAATCATTTGTTCTATATTAAGAGCAATTAAATGCCTATTAAAGATGCCAAAGCATTTGTTGGCTTGTTTGTGCTCGGCATTTACAAGACACACGTTTCCTCGGAGCCAAATCTCAGCAAACTCCATCGACTTAATCCCTCCGATGTTTTATTAAAAACAAATTATGTCCGACTTCACCGCCGGTAATCCAGCGCATCAAGTATTGGTAACCGCCTGAAGAAGAAGTGCTTGCATTTTAATTAAGAGCCCGAGTAACGAGGCAGCAAAGTGCGGATTAGTGTGTTTACTCTGGAAGAGCAGGAGAAGAAGAAGAAAAAAAAAGATCTTCATTTCAGTTTTTTAATCTGGTCTTGGATCGGCTCCAACTGAACAGTGACTTGACATATTTCAGGAATTGAGACACTGATCTTATTTAACTGAGACCAGAGACCTGCAGGTGTGAACATCCTCTAAATGAATCCTCCCTCGGGGTCGGGGTTGGGGCTCATAAAACGGTATTTCACATTCAGGCTGTTTCTGCCTCTTCTTTGTTTATCCCATGAGATCTATTTATTTAAATCGAAATCTGTTTTCACACCAGTAATGTAATATAGAACTTGCTTTAAAGTCTCATTTCCTACTCACTTATTGCTTCCTGCACTTGTGACCTTTTGGCACATCTTAAAATTGAGTGTGACAGTTTTTTCTGTTGCTTCCTCTTCTTTTATTGTCACATGAATACACGTTGTCAAATGCTTTGCAATTCATAGGCTGTGAATTGTGTTTACACTCTGAATTACTCGCCTACAACATAAAGGTTCATTCACTGGCTTTTTCCAAAGCTGTCAGTTGTCATGAGTGGATTGTGTTGAAGTTGGGTCAGTTGTTCAAAAGTTTATAAACTTAATTTCTTAGACTTAAAGTTGCACAGCTATTTATATATTACAATGATGAAAAAAATAAATCAGAATGGAGAAAAACCAGCCGATCAGCCAGATGTTGCCCCTCATATTAATAAAACACAAAACCACCAAACCCCATTTAGTACATTCTGTTTAATCTGTACTTAAACTTCATCAACGTCTTCATTAATAATGAATTTACTGATTGATCAGTTGGAAGTTATTAAGAAAAATGTTTGCGTTGCCATAGCGAATCTCTGTGGCTGCTGTGCATTCTCCTCCAGCAGGATGCTAATACTACTGCTGCTGTGGCTGCTGTTTTTGCTGTTACACATTAAACATTCAGCAAATATACTGCAGACTTGATGAATTATTGTAAATATTGAATTATTAAACACTCATGACTATTTATTAATGACTATCGTAACAAGTGCAGAATTTGTTTAGTGCCCTTTAGAAATGACTGAGCACTTAGAAACACTAAGTGCGGTCTTATTAGAAAGTGAGAAGGTCAGGAGCATTTATTAATGCTTTGAGTATTTAATGATTCACCAGATGTGTAAAACATTAGTTACTGTTTAAAGCAACCTAACTGTAAAGGAGAAGGTATGACTGTATGTGCTGGAAGAAAGTGAAATCATTTCAAATGAAAGAACAGCATCTGGCGCAGTATGCTGATGATTTAGCACCAAGGGGCTGAGTAAACAACTATAAAACAATCTGAGATGTTAGATTAAAATAGTATGCTGCTATAAATGCCTGCTGTGAACATTTAGATGTTTTTGCTTTTTTTAGCAGAGACACAACAGAACCTTATATTTTGAGCCAAGGTGGGATGAGAAAGCTGCAGAGATTGGCAGATCCTACCCTTGGGTAGCTCTGCGTACATACTATAATTGACATACTCAGACATAATCCCTTATGGGACTTCCACACTGTTCCCAGACTTCAGTGGGAGATTGCTGCTTCTTGAAGAAGTCATGACCACTGTTTGATCAAAGGGGCTGTGCTCCCAACGCCCACTGCTTTCTGCCAGTGCTTGATCTGGATCGATGCAGGGGTTAGTGTACAGAATCCCCAGCTTCCTCCAGCTCTGCAAAACCCACTTTTGCCATTCGGTAAGGGAAGTCATGTTAAGTTCATGTGTGCACTCATTCTCATGTATTCTTTGGCCCCGTGGCACCTCTTGGTCCTCGTCTTGTGAGTTTGTGACACCCTCGGCAGCGAGGCAGAAAATCACAAGCCACCCTGAGAAATATTGTGTTATTGTAGGAAAGGAAAGCTCCGTTTCAAATGTAAATTGTTAACATCAACTCAAAAAATATTGGCCCAATGAATCAATCCCGCTCCTTCATGATGCTGCAGTTTGTTCCTCCTGCAGCTGGGGGATGTTTGATACCACTGTATACGGGCTACCGCCTGCAATTACAAACCAAAGAAGTTCTAACAGGCATTTTTTATTGTTTGTCTTAACTTTTCTAATAGCAAGCACAAAGCCAGACTTTGAGTTCATATAAATGCTTCCTATTACCGTTAAAAATCTGTCTTTAGCCCAAGAACGCCAAACCAGCTCAGCTCGTTCCTTTATCAGCTTACAACCAGAGTTCTCTGGGTGCTTATAAATCCAGTGAATATTGTTCATTGTGAGTTTCCCGTCTTACCAAACAAGAATAACAAGAAAAGGCCCATAATTACAGAATTTACTGCAGTTTGAGAACTTCACTCAAAACTTTTCTGTTCCCATTAATGGAAAATATGGTAATTAGTTTTTCATATTCCCTCATACATTGGAGGTTGATATAACTTATTCATGACAGCGAAAACAAGAATTGCTGTTGTCTGTCCATTTTCTTTAGCAGCGCTCGACGGAAGCGGGGGCTCCGCTGAATCCAGCAGCCGCTTGAGCCTTTAGCTCTCTCTGTCTCTGTCTCCGTCTCTCCCTTTTCGGCGCGATACCCACCGGATATGAATCAACAGCATCATTTAGCCCGGGCTCTGTTTCATCAAAGCGGGAGTCAAGCCGAAAAAGATTCTGAGGAGGGGGGAACGTAATCAGTTTGAGGGACGAAGGTTTATTTATTCCAAACAAAATGAAATTACGCCGCCTCTTGAGTGACATTTATGGCTGCGCTACCTGCAGCGCTGACATGTTTACAAAGTGACGAAGTTAAAAAATGCATGTTCTGGTTTGTTGTGGTGATGCCACAGACACACAGCGCAATCTCTTAACGCTAAAGGATGAGGCTGACAAGGTTCTAAATTTTTCATATTGTCAACAAATGAAAAGACTAAAACAAATAAATGTATCTTGTCTGCGAGGCCGAAGCCTGATAAAGTGTATTCCTCTTCCCCGTAGACCTCCACTGTTATTAAAAACACATTTATCAGCCACTGTTGAATTTGGAGACATATTACATTATAATCAACATGGCCACCGTTGTTTATTTTTCATCAATCGCCTTTGCTTTCCTGTTTTTTGTGTGTTTGCCAAGCCAGGTTCCTAACTGAGTGAAATAACCCGGAAGTATCTTAGCGGCTGCCGTGATAAGAGCTGGTGGACTCCTCTGAAAGCTGAGGGATGGAGCTTCAATGCTTCCATTCTTATCTCCATTAGCACGGGAAACAATAAAAGCAAAGGAGATAATACCGACCCACAATTCCTTGCAGCGGCAACGTTTAAAGGGAAGAAGGAACCACTGAGGCAGACCCACACAACACGGCACCTATTGTGCGACAGGACCCTAAACTTACTGTATGGAAATCCTTGCATGATTGGCCGAGCTCCAAATCCATAAACGCATAATTCCTCTCTTTCAAATCCAGCCAGGAGTCGTCTTAAAGAACAGGCATAATGGATTTGTCAACAATATCATTATCATAATTTACCTACTGAACAAACGTATTAAAGTCAAAAGCACCAATGCCAGGAAATGTACTAGGCTACATCTATATACTCGCTATTATTAATTAATGGTTCAATGTGAGTCTAAATGGGAAACATCCTGAGTTTGTTACTATATTTGTCTACATGTGTTATAAATAGTTGAAAGTGTAGCAGAGGGATTCTCTTACTGCTGCACTCACTACAACACAGTGAGTCTACTATTGCTTATAGTATTGTATAAATGAAGTATTTAATGTTGTGAAGTCAGACTGTAGACCTCATCATTTATATTTACACTAACACAGTACATTCAATAAATAGAAAATAAGTAAATAATCTTTTCAAGCCTTTCATATCTGACTTCAGCAGGAATGATATGTTTTTACTCTGCTTTGTACTGAGTCCTTTGCTGAGAATAAACTTGATAATAACAATTTCATTTTGAAATACATCAATTACCGAACTCCAGAATAAGTATAATATTGTGCAGCTATATAATTATGGTTTAGGCTTTGAGAAGGAATGAATAGGCTTTAGGAGAGTGATACAGATAGGCATCTCAGAGCGCTAAGAGACTGATGCGTTGGTCTGACAGAAAAAGGAATAAAAGCAGCAGCATACAGTACATACATTCATTTCGCTGTATGGATTCATAGACTGTAGTATTTGGTTTCATTAATCTGCTGCTGCTCCCCCACATCCGCTTCTGCCATCTTGATGTCACAGCTCCAAGTAAATTGTCTCATGTAGTTAACAGACAATTGCTCATTATCTACCACTCCCCGATCCAATTCTTGGGGATTATTCCTCAATTAAAGGTTATTTCGTTTCTTATTTGAGGTGATGTGGCCTTGGTTTGAACCTGCTGGAGCGCCAGAGGATAAGTAAATGACCCTGGAGAGAGAAAGAAGAGCAAATCCCTCTGTTTGGCCCGTTCAGCAAAAAAATAAAAAGAGGAGAGAATTATTTCATGAAGTGTGAAAACACCCAGGCAGGCATTCTCTAAATTACTGTAAATATAATGGCTCTGTTAGCACTGGTAGCATTCCTGCTAATGCCTCGAATGTGGTAGCTTCCGTACTAATGAAGAGGTGGGTAAGAGTTGGATGCGGGCGACGTAGCACGGCGAACAATGTGCCATTGTCGCCGCTAAGGCTGGGGCTGTCATACGCTACTCTGATCATTACTTACCCACAGACGTCCAATGTCACGCACAATATCCCCAGGTTTGCCCTTCATAGGTTGTTGTGCATCCTCCGATCGCTCCAGCTCGCTTAATGACAACAGGCAGCAATTACGCTCACATGCCTGCGCGCTCAGACACAAAAAACAAGCTTGCACGCAGTGGTACTGTACTGCAGGAAAACAAACACATTCCCCGCCCGCACCCGCTCCCGCTCGCCTTCTCCCTTGGCCTTTTTGTTTAGGAAGGAAGATAAATATCCCCATAATAGAAAAAGCCTTGCTCCTGATGCATTTTCAACAGTCCACTGCTTCAATTACATGTATTTACTTACAAGTCTGAATTTATTCTCTGCCCGCCGCAGTCCGATTTGTTTTGAATGGTAAATGAAAAGGTCTCTGGTGCTATCGTGGCAATATTTTACCGCTTTGCCTCGCCAGCGCACCTACCAGTGAACTTTATGTGTGTGAATTGTTTAATAAATCAGCGAAGGGGGGTGAGATTGTTGAGACGGAAGGTGGACGGGAGCGCTGCTAGCAGCCCACAATGAAAAGAACAGTTTATAAATTGCAGCCTCATCGGTATGAAAGACCCCTACAATACGATCCTGTGCTGAGGGGATTAGAGGAGAGGCCGGGATATTATTCACCCAGGGTGTATGAGTTGACACAGTACCGCAGGAGTGTGTGCGCGCAGTGTAGTCACACTATTGCTTCCCCAACTGGAAAACGTCGGCAGTATGCAAAGCCATCTCCTGAGCCGCAGTTAGATTTCATGGGGCTGTTCGCATATGATGTCAGAGTATGGATATCAGGGGACACGACTGAGCTGGTGCGCTGGTAGGGTGGCACGCTTATTGAGATCATGATTATAGCTGTGTCTAAACTCCGGTCCCTTTGTGACAGAGCCATTAGCAGGCTGTCACACTCTTCAGCGCGCTCTATGTATGTGACCGCTAATGCTAATACACTGACTGCAGCTCACATTCCCATACTAGATTATACCCAACACCGTGGCATTGACCCTGGACACTTGGATACTTTTTTTGAAGAAATGCATATAGCATGAAATGATTTCTCTTTGTTTAATTAGTTGCCCTTATTTTGCCTATATGTTGTTGCTCAGCGATGGATCAGATGTCACACATATCCCGTTCTGTGTTTTCCTGCATGGCCCTGTCAGGGACCAAGCAGTAAGGAGCAGAACACAGTCAATTTCAAAGGAAAGTGTTTTTTTTTTTTTCCATTTTACCCAAAGAAACAACAAAATCAAACTTACAACTCAAGACAAGGGCCCCTAAAGCAGGGCTGTATAGGGGAGAAGGGTGATGATAATTCTAGGGGCCCAGTAGGGCCCATAAAAACCCCAGTAGTCTAATCTTTGTATGACTGATGTATTCTACATAAGACCCTGACTACTCATAGTAATGTTGCATTTGCATCAAAACAAAGTAGGCTAAATAAAAAATGATAGTCTAAGGAAAAAAAACTGGAAAAGTTAGGGGGTAGGGGCCCACTTTAGTATTCTTTAAGGGGGTCCAGAATTCCTAGCAACGGCCCTGTCTAAAAGAGGTCAACTTACTGTAACTACAAATAAACTGGCAATACGGTGAGAGACATGAGAGACAAAGGGCAAACCAAAGTAAAATGCAACGGATGAACAACACATTAAACTAATACAAAACACAAATAACTCAACCCCAAACCCTCCCCGTGACATAGAGCAGGTGGTTTGGCCCAGTTCAGCTGCTGCTGTATAAAGGTGCTGCTTGCCCTCTGCCACACCTTTGTCCTCCCTGAGTCACCACCCCACCAGCCAGGTCACTCAAAAAGAAGAGTCATGCAGGAAGTTACATAGTGCAGTTTCAGCCGACGCGACCCGGCTCAGGCTGCAGCGGCAGCACCATTCATCCTATTAACCATTTTTCTACCAGTGCAGTGAGTCTGGAAACATTATTTTAAGGCTGATAAACTCCGCAATGTTACTTTAAATTATTAAATAAACTATTACTAAATCCAAGAATGCCAATTATTTGTCTAAATGAAAACAAATCAACTTAAAACAAATGATTCAAATGGAGGGTGTGAGCGGACATTACCATGCGTGGCTGCGGCCATCACAGCCCCCCCTCCCCTTCCATCCAGGTGTTTGGGATCGCTGGTTCATACAAACATCACTGAGAACCACCAGGCTCCAAAGTCACATTGCCAAATTGATTGCCCATTTAAAAGGATTGTGGCTTTTACAAGGTTTGGCCTCCTTCAGTCGAGTGCAAATCGAGTGCCACTATATTAAGTGGTAAGACCAGAGTGCTGATAGATTACCTTTGGCCACTCTGTTTAATTGTTGGACTTTGGTGGCAAACCTGTTAAAAGATAAAAGGGTAAAAAAAGGAAAGAGCTAAATCGAGAATGTTAAATATTGAAGAGTTTGCTGGAGGGCTAATGAAATTAACAATGCAAGTAAACAGCCTCCTGCAAGTGCCAGTGCCACATCCTTCTCCTCCTCCTCCTTCTCCTCCTCCTCTGCCTTGCTCTGTCCCTCTCCCTCATTGGCTTATCGTGAGGAAAGCTTCGGGGCTGTGTGTGAGCGGGGTTGCAAAGTGTATTTGTGTGTGTGTGTACGCTCACAGGTACCCGTGCATGCGTGGAGGGTTTACAGGGGGTGATCCAAGGTCAGAAACCTCAGTATTAGCACCATCCCCATCCCACCAGACCCTCCTCCACGCCAAACTCTATCTCCACTGTGCTGCATCAGCTCTATAATATCGTTAACCATAATCCGCTTCCCTGCCTTTACCTCTGGCCAAACGGCACAACTGAGCTTTAAGGCTTCATAACAAAGCTGAGATCAGGTGTTTATCTTTTTGATTTGAATACTAGTTTACATCCCCCTTTCTTAGATTCCCTTTCATTTCATTGAAAATTACCTCTGGAACCATGTTGCTCTCTATGTTCTATATATATATATTTAAAAAAAAACACAGTGCCTTCAAACAACTTTGATCGTAACAGTTTTTCCAATAATTTGTTGTAGTGGAGAGATGAAGCGCAGCCATGTTTGCTTATCTTTGTAAAGGCTGTGGTTGAGCAGTGGGAGAGCTTTGACAATTGTGTTTCAACTTGAAATGGCTCAGTGTGACATAATTATGTCGGCGCGGGCTTATTGCTGCTGTTTTCTCAGATGGAGATGTTGTTGGCGGCCGGTCGGGCAGCTAGCTGGTGGCTTGGCACCGCATGCGTTTTTTATTTATTTATTTATTTATTTTTTATTTCAACACAGGCCACACACATGCACATAACACACACACACACACACACACCTGGAACAGATCTGCACTAAAGCCGCTGGAAGCCAGGAGAAGGAGCTTATCCCCATTACACATTCTTCCTGAGGGCAGCGCTGGACAGCTGGCACATAGACTGTACATGTACACATGGGCACACATACACCTATATATACACCTATATATATATTTAAATATGAAAAAAAGCTATTTTTATGAATGTACAGTGTATTCAGAAATAGATTTATTAGAGGATGAGAGTGAAAGAAAAGATGATGATCCTGTAGGAGAGTGTAAAAGTTCCGATGAGGAAGAGCCAGATGAGGGAGGTTGACGTGGTGCACCATCGGCTTCTATGGGGCGAAACCAAAACGTAGCGTTTTGAGGTTGTAAATCAGTGCAAAATGAATGCCTGTGGAAATATGCTCCAGAAAACAGATCACATGATTTTTATTCTTGAAGGATTCATCATTGAAAACTGTTCATGGATGGACATCTAGCTTTTTTGTTGAGGTATAAGCATAGGAGCATAAGATGCAACCTGTTTCTCTTTTGCTCTAAAACGTCTGAATGCTCAATGAAACACCATCTCAAGAAGAATGTAATGATGAAATCACAAAGATACATAGTGTAGTTTGATGAAAAAGAATGAAAACCCCATAATTGACTTTAGTTTTTTTGATATAACATAATTCTAGTATTTCCATGTACATCATAAGCATCACAATATTGCACCTTTAAGAACAATATAATCCTGTTGTCCACTACAGTGTCTGTAATATTAAAATAAAATGAAATTTTCATATTTTTTTCTTTGCAATTTGTTCCTTACCATCCCAACACTTAATTTATGTAAAAGGGTTATACACACAACAGCATAAACATTGACATAAATCCACATTGTGTCATATGCATGAATACTGTAATCGCATATGAACACAGAGACCATACTATATACTGTATAAACATAGACACACATGCACACACCAGCCAGGTAACCTCAGAGTGAACCGGTCCAGTTGTTGGGGACTTGGCTGTGGAAGACTCCCAGCGGAGCCTGCGTCGGTCCCCTCTGTCCCGGAGGGGACGGGCTCCGAGCAGATGTGCATCTCTGAGTCTCGTGCTTAAATCCTGTTCGACTGATGCGGCCGTGAAAAGGGAGAAGCTTAACAAATCAATTCCTCCCGGATTAATCTGCTTTGGGATTCCTTTGTCATTCTCACACTTGTCCTTAACACTTTACATTAAGATGCATCAAGTGCTGAGGAGGTAGCAGTGAATAAAGGAACTAGAAAGTAACTAGAAAACATAAATAGACTTTGCAGAAAAACTCTTGTCTTGGCAGCAGGTGCAGTGGATACTGTAGGTCTGGATCGGCCGCAAACATCTGGACCTTGCAGTTTTTTTCTCCCTCTTGTTTGCAAAGCTGCAGTCTGTCCTCAAAGAAACTTATCAGATCCAATTAGTAGTCATTTAATCATTCATTGGTATCTACTCGGATGTCTGTATCTTTTCTTGGCTAAGTGTTACCCTGTGGCTTGTAAAGTCAGACTCGCTCTGCAAAATGTATCAACGCTCAACCTTTTCTGTTTTCTTTACACTTAAATTCACACTTGGGGACATTAAATTAATCACTTCAGTGCCTCAATTAACAGTTACCAAACATGGTGGCTTTCCGCTGACCCACTGTTGATGCCTGAGCACGGGGCCTAGCTGCTGCTTGCCAAGGAGGTAAACAACATTTCAGCCATACTGTTATTTTGACGCCAGGCTTTTTAGCATCTTTCACCACCACTGGTGGCAACCATCTTAACAGGCTTGGATCCAAGCCCCCTCCAGAGAGTCGACTCTTTTCTCGAACATGAGCCTGGGATTTGGTTTCACTAACAAAGCCATTTTCACAGTTTGCTGTGGTTTTGCATGAATATTCATACACTATCGCTTGGCTCAGTATGCGCTTGTAAAAAAACACAATGTTCCTTTTTCCTTTTTCTTCTACCTATGTTTTTCCATTGTTTCATGAGCAGTGGTTGGACATGATAGGGACAGAGAGCTGGGATTTTAGTTTTTTAAATATTGTTTGCATGATTGGAGGTGGAAGTGAATTATTAAACTTTTATACATTCATTCTAATAAACCCAATAAGCAGTGATGTGAAAGGTTGTGAAGGCATTTTAGTGTAAAGCTCCTCTTTCAAAATATGAGCTTTAACCAAAAATAACTCTTTGAGGCCACAAGTTGAACAGAATGCACAACAGTATCTCTACCTTGTCCACAACCTGTTCGATAAACTGAAGAATGGAGCATCAAGGACTTAATTACAGGCCCTTACAGCTACATTGATTGGTGATTACATTGGCTCGTCTTCAAGAGGGCTACAGGACAGCATGAAAGAGGAACAGAAATCCAACAGTCAACAGGTTGAGAGACTTTAAATTACATTTATTTAGATGTACAACACGCCATATAAAGAGCAGGGATGTGTAGCAGACTGTCTATAGTTTGCATCAGGTGTGAAATTTGTCAAAATGTGTCATTGCCCATTACAGTGAAATACAATTTGCAATCAATGTGTCTGGAAGGACGTGTTGGTAAAGGCGAGCTGAAACCTTGAGTTCCTTCCTAATGAGAAGAAAGCTGCGTGTCAGACAGGTGCACCTTAAAGCTGCGTCGCCCATACAAACCCTCTGCATGCTCCCTGTTTTCATTATTTTTTAAAGCAGCTGCTTGGAGCTGATGATTGATTTTCCAGCCCCCGCTGCTTGCCTCGCTCCCATGTCACACTATCTGTCTTTCTTTGTAGAATTTGTTTTTGAGCTGACAATGGTCAGGGAAGTCAACATGCCCTCAAGTCATGGCCTTGTGTGTTTATCCACTTCATAAATGAATAATGAACAAATGGCATTTGTGTACACCGCTTTATTTGCTTCATCTCGCAATAACACCACGAGTGTTGACTTTTTTTTGTGTTTAGGGAATCGTCCGGCTCCAGTATGGACACAAAAACAAACAAAGGCAAAACTAGTGCAGTGATTGTCTATATACATTTTTTAACTCAGAAATCTCAAATATTGGTGGCCCAAAGACTCTGAGTCTGTAATAAAGAGGCCAAATAACACATTCTCAAAGCACTTTAATTGTAAAACAATTGAATCTTCTTCTTCTTCTGACTCTTTTTCCCTTTTACTTGCTGCTAACCAGCTATTCATATTCAAACTGTGGGTTTAACACAGTTTTTTGTATTTGCCCAGTTGTGATTTGGTCCGAATAACTTTTCACCTGAATTGTACTTTTTAAATAATAGCAAATGTTTGTCAGCTTTATGTCAGCAAATTTGCAGTATCTTATTGGACCAGCTGCATTCATGAAACAATCAACTTCTGGATGCTAATTCTAATGCTACACACACTTTGAGTACTTCTTCTAATTATATTAAAGCAGATATCAGTGGTCCAGCCGTTTTGGCTAATGCTGCGTTCAAGGCAGGCTTTTGAAACCGTAAGTTACGGCTTCAAGTCACAACTTTCTTTGCATTCCAATAACCCAAAATAATGATTTTAGAGTCAAAACGATATATTGAAAGTGCAAATAACAGCCATTAACAAGTGTGAACTCGTACCAGATCGAACTCATCCACATTAAGGAAAAACTGTTTTTAACGCACCATGAGTTAAACTCCTCAGGCATCTATTGGTCCTTCCCTAAATAACCACATTCAAATGTTTGTGCACACACAGCTTTATGTCATTGGACAACGCTTGTATCCCAGGAAAGTTTTATCCTGGGTTTACAGCAGAGCAGAGTGACGGAGACTCATGAAACAAACAACTCCATGGATGCTGATTGCTAATGACTAAAATAGGACTATTTAGGACTTATATTAACAAAAACATTCCACTGATATCTGCTTTAATTGGTGTATATGCAGTTTTGTCACAGAACTAAAATGTGGACTCTGTCTTGACTTGTGTATTCTTTTTTAGTGAGAATCAACAGTACGACCATTAGTATTGTGTTCACAGAGCTAGATTTTCTATGATTAGAACTGTAGCAGTGTGGAGTTGTCATGGGTAATAGATTTGTTTGCTTTTCGACCAAAATGCTAAGATATTTTTTGGGCGGCTGTGTGGGCTAATGGGGATGAATAGGCATGAAGTCTGAGTAGGCTTAAAATCATTGCAGAAAATACACCTTTGACTGGTTGAAAGACTTTCTGCTGACATTCCCTCTATTTTATGCACACCCCGTACCCCCCCCCTATTTCCTCGTTCTCACTCACCTCTTCTGTGAGCTATCTAGCTCTGCATTACCTTCAGCTGTTTTTAGACGGGGATTAACATAGCATTAACAGCTTACACCGTTTTCCTCTGTTGGTCTCTCACTCTTTGTTACTTTTCAGAGTTAAAATAGAGGATTTGATTTTTCATGCAACATCAGAGCAAAGCCAAAATGAAGATGCCAGTTACATTAAGAGATATTCCACAGGGGGCTGGAGGCGAAGCACACTGCTTTGACTGAGAAACAGTGAGCACTGCACGGCGCCCCCAGAGGACCAGGCGAGTGTCTGATGTTGATTTAGCTGTAGAACGCCGGTTATTCCCGCACGCCAGTGAATCTAGTTATAACTGTGTTGAATTAATTTGGAAGGCCTCTAAAGATAACTAAAGCGACAGAGGAAAGAAAGGCGGAAAAAAAAGTTTTATTTAGATTGAGGTAGAGGAGTAAAGAAAGAGCGGGGACTTGTGAAGCCATCAAACTTGAGATTGAACAGTTTCTGACTTACACATGCAGCACAGATTGTAAGAGTTTAGACAGTTAGAGATTTTACTCAGGCTCTGAGGTTCAGTATAAAGTTTGAAATAACTGGATGGCACAGCGAGAGAGTTGAAAATAATTAGACATATTTAATATTCTGTGAAATTTCATTTGCAGTCAGCGGCTGCTTGACTCTTTGGGCCAGAAACATCTATTCGTCTTCCCTGCTGATGCTGTTTCTGGTCCTCGGTGCAGCCACCTCTTGTGTGCTGCAGGGTCTCTCTGCCTCCGCTGGGTCTCCAGCTCAGTCTCACTGAGCTCAGGTGACTGACTGAATATTTTCTACCTCTTCACCCTGAAAAGCTCTTTGGATGCTTTGATCGAATGTTAAGAGTATGTTATGACAGAGACTGCACCTGCACACCTCGGCTCCTGGAATCATTCAGAGAGAGTGTGTCACTTTTATTGGAGCCATATGTACCTAAGACATACCAGAATCACAACCGGGTTTCACAGATTAATTGGTGGCTGTTGTGTCTTTTTTTCTAACCTTTCCTCTTTTTTTTTTTCAACACTCTGGTTACTTTTTCCTTGATCATGGACTGGCTGTGCAGTTCTAAAAAGTTATTTTAAAGGGACATTGTGTAGGAATTACTCCGATCTAGCGTTGCGATATCGCAAGCAACTCCATCAAATTTTTCATGCTGCATTCACGTGAAATTGGGCAGACAGCAGGCGGACAACAGCCGCTGCAGGTAACGGCATAAACAAGCCTCTATGTAAACAAGTGTTCCGTCAGCACGAGGCAAAACAATACACGTGACAATATGTTGTCATGGCGAGCTTTCTCTGGACTTCTGTGACTAAAATGACATCTGGTTTGTAACCAATGGCCGTCTGTCCAACTACACGTGAATGCAGCATCAGTGTCACGCTGATGGCTGATGAAAACGTGGCGACACGACATGGCAGCCAGCAGCGAGCTTACCCGCTCCATGTAGATATGAATGATATGAACGGCTCATTCAGAGCTGAAAGGAACACTTCACTTTGTTGATGGGGGGGATTACTGATTAATGAAAAACATACTTTTGAACAAAATAATCGATTTTCCTGAATAGATAACAGGAGAAGTTACACAATGTCCCTTTAACACCAACACAAATGATTTTCCACAGGACCAGTGCTCCTCGTTCAACCCTTACTATTTGACAGTTTTCCTGTGCTCACCTGCTTTTCAGAAACTACCAAAGTTTTGATTTTGTCAAACCACCCATCTCTGATGTTTGATAGAAAGATTTTTTCCTCCACTCTCCTTCCTCCCTATTTTCACTTGTATGGTCGCTCATTCCTCACTCCTGAGCCTGACAGCTCCATCTCAATCTAAATGGCAACTCTCAAATGTCCATCAAGTCTGAGCCACATGTGAACAAATGTTGAAAAGGCACACAGCAGCCTAAGAGAAAGAAAAATAGCTGAGTTTGCATTTACTTTTAAAGGGATAGTTAACCCAAAATTCAAATTTCACTCATACTCACCCTCATATCGACTAAGAGCTGTGAATTTTCAGAGTCAGCAGTATTTGTCCATATAATGGTTGTGAATGGATACCACTTTTCTTCGTCTAAAAAGACACACCAAAAAGCATCCTAATACCTCCATACTGCTCGTCTATAATGTCCCTCTTGTATTGAAGCCCCAACATGAGAAATCACGCAAATCAGGCGAGATTTGCACTGACACAGGAAGCTGAGACACTGGGAGCTTCCGCTATTTCATTTTTTTCGGAACAATTTCTCATGTTGGACCGTAACTCAGAAAAGGCACGGAGGACTCTGAAAATTCTCCCAGCTCTTAGTCGACATGAGGGTGAGTAGGAGGTAATGAGTGAAATTTGAACTTTGGGTGAACTATCCCTTTAAGGCCTTGTCCACACGAGCCCGGGTATTTTTGAAACCGTGAATGTATGTTCCCCCGGTTGTATGTCCTGTCCACACGCAACCGCGCTTTTGGAACCCTGTAACTGTGGTTTTTTGAAACCGGGGTCCAGGGTGGGGTTTTCGGCCGGTGTTGGTTTCACCGGGTGCGTGTGGACACTGCAACCGTGACTGTTTTTCTCGTTTACGTCATAGCTGCGCGTGTGCTGATGTAAACACTGCCAGCCCGCAGAGGTTGTTTGCAGCGGGTTGCAGTTAAGTTGACATGAGCTTGCAAAAATGGAGGTTATAAAGTGGAGTTTTATTATTTCATTCTTTTTTAACATCATCTAAATGCCATTCGTGTAGTTTTTTGATGTGAAAAACATAACGAAACGGTCGTCAGGGCGATCCTCTTGTCAGCTCCAAACTCACCCTCAATCACACACCTGTACAGCTTTCCACACAGCATCATTTACAGCAAGGTTCCCCAATTCCGGTCCTCAAGGGCCACTCCCTTGCATGTTTTAGAAGTTTCCTGCTACAACACACTTGATTCAAATGATCAGCTCGTCATCAAGCTCTGCAGTGGCCTGATAACGAGCCACTCATTTGAATCAGGTGTGTTGTAGCAGGAAACTTCACACGCGCAGCGACATATGCATGGAACATGCTACATGTAGTTATTGTTTTTGCGCATGTTTTCATCCATAAAATCACCAAAAATTAACACTATAAGCAGATTTCTTTGTCACTATAAACAGATTATTAAAACAGCATTTGTATAGAAATGATTCTGTCCCAAGCCTTTTGATCCATAAGCGGTTTCCACTGGTTTTTGAAAACAGCCTTCCACACGTGCATTGCGTCAATAGCGGATTCCACTATCATCACGCACGGCGCTTCAGTATCCATCATTCACAGTTTCTTGTCACGCCTCCCTGATGACATGACTAGCCTGATTCCGGCCTTCGCAGTTCTTTCTACATTGATGTAAACCTACTCAAGTTAAAGCCACCACTTGACACTTTAACGTAGTATCCATTACTTTATTTGTAGTATCCATTACCGAATGTGCTGGAGCGCAGAGCCTGGACAACAACAACACGTGTGTAACCGTCCAAATAGTTACGGCCCCTGACTGTTATCAAGCAAAGTGGATCTACGTGCCGTGTCGTCTCCTTCAGCGCTCGCTCTCCACGCCACCTGCCCTTTCACAAATCACAGTTGAAGTAATCAAAAGTGTGGCACTGTCCTGCCTGCAGCACAGCACATAAACCTGGATTTAAAACTCTTCCACTGCATGTTAATGAGAGACCAATTTGCATTTTCTGATTAAAACTGCCCCTATTTGCCTTTTGTAGTTAATAATGGTTACTTTAATGCTAATGCACTGTATAATATTTTCAAAAGACGAGTAATTTGATTGTCCACTACTTTGGCTGCTTACATTATGGGCTTTGCTCCTTTCCTGCAGAGGTCACACCTGCTGTTCTGTAGGTTTTCATCCATTTGTATTAGTATTATTTTATTTTTACATACATTTTTAGGGCTGGCAGGTATGCAGCTGTAGGATTGGTTCCAATGCTGCTAAAAAATGCAACAGCTGAGGTCGGTGGGAGCCTGCAGGGAGAGGCATGTGCTGCTGTCAGACGCTGAATACAGTTGTTACCGTATGTGCTTCACTATTCTACACAACAAATTTGTGGATTACTTTTTGCTCCTGCACATTCGGTACAACTTCTGCCTGTGGCGCTGTAGTTCTTTTCTTTTTTTTTTGGCGTATCCGTCCCGTCCTTTAAGGTTGCTTGCGTGTGAGTATCCCCCTTTTTACGGCCTGTTTGCGTCAGTGAACTCCGGCATGAGTTGTGTTTAATTGCTCTTGATGCACAGCGGGTAGCGATCCCCCCGGGCCGGGCCGGTATGCATGGCCGCCCAGAGAAGACATCTGCCCCATCAACCACCTCAATGCCACCAAACACACATCCCTCCCCCCTTGCAGCCACACACACAGAGCTCCTGTGGACCAACATTACATGTGTAAGGGTTCCCCACAGAATCTCTCTGCATCACACTCAAGCTTAACACTTCAGTTACTCAACCTGGGAGTTTTTGTAGTGATTAAGAGCAATTACAGAGTGTAATTAATGCTATTGAATTCTTAATTGTATGTCAACCACTTTTCTTGCTGTTACCTACCTTTTTTTTATTATAGTGTTTTCAAATGATATCATTTTCCTCTTGTTCATACTGGCAGTAGAAGACGGAGGGGTAAGCAGCTTTTATTGGAATAAATATGCTGCCGTTTCTAATACTTCATCCTTTTTTAATTTGAGCCCGAGGCATTGCAGGCACAAATCAAAGTGCGCGCAGTTACAAAACACGGCGATAAACGGTGCAGTGGAGCAGCAGGTGGCGCGACGATGCGAGCTTGTTGTCGGTAGCCCCTCCGCCGGAAACCTCCAGTGACTCGCGCGGCGGGGGGGTCAGAGGTCTCGAGCTCTCATAGTCCTCGACAAGCTGCAGCTGATTGCCCTTGTTTCCCCGAGGAAAGCTGAATGCCACAAACACAGCCCCCCATGAGAAAACAAATTGGCCACCCAATGACTCCTGTCATTTTGAACACTCCTTAAAAGCCTGAATCACTGGCTGAACCTTTATGGACACCCAAGTTCCTGCTCCCTGCGCTGGAGGGCGATTCCAGTACTGCACTGGGAAATGGAATGAGATGCATTTATCATTCAGGACTGAGTAGAGGTTTGTCAGATACGCACTGTGTGTGTGTGCGAGAGAGAGAGTGTGTGTCTGTGTGTAAGAATTTGAAAACATGGCTTGAAATGAAACATCTGTCTTTCTTCCCACATTGCTGCGGGGCCTAAGGAGACATTTATAGCAAGCAGCAAAGCAACGGTTTCGTTTGTCATGTAAGTTACCAGAACCACACGATAAAGTCATTACTTCAGGGCACCCCCCCTCCCCTCCCCCCCTCCCCTCTCCTCCCTCCTTCTCCCATCATATCAAAAGCTACACAATGTCCCTGTAAGCACACTGGTACTTTATGGCATATACAGGAAATAAACTGCAATCATCACACCAGCAGTGCTCCCAACAGGAATAGGTTCCAGATTCATTATGACAAGATGAAGCCGCACGCTTTTCTCTTTTTTTTCCCCCTCTCCTCCTACATCTCCGTGCTCAAATGGTAAGTCAATTTGTTGGCTTTGTCAATCCCAGGGGACCTTTTTTGAATGTGTCACATCAGCGTTAATTGCCATAGACGTATGAAACGGCAGCCCCCCCCCTTCCTCCTCGCTGCTCCGCTGCTCGACAGCCCCCCTTCCCAGCGGCAATGACACTAAGTGCACCCCTGTGTTCCTCTCTGCACGGCTCCTCCATGGATGTATTCTAAACAGGCTTTGACAAGGCGACTTATGTTATAGACTGTGATGATCTTTTCCTTTCCTCTCTCAGACAAGAGAGACATTCTGTCAGTAAACAAAGTGCAAAGGAAAAGAAGTCTCCTTGCATTATCTGATCCCGTGGAGCTCGGCATATTACCGGGAAACTGAAAGATGGACAGTTTCCTTGGCGATAGCACCAAAGGTCAAGAAAAGTTTTCAACGCTAGGAAAACAGCCTAAAGTGAAGGGATGTGTGTAGTCACAAGCCTTGGGCCGGAGCCACGGGAGAGAAAGAGGGGGTTTTTGGGTTGGCAGGGAAAGAATCATGTACCCAAGCCATCATCGCAAGACAGAGGACTTTCTTCACCTTTTAATTAAACATGGAGGAAACAGAGTGGCGCCAGAGGCCCAATGCCCTTAATCAAGCACTGTAAGGTCAATGGAGAATGCTGGACTACTGCTAAAATGGAGTCTGTCTAGATGCTAGACAAAGTGAGAATGAATGAGTAAGGGAGGAATGTACAGGGCTTTTAAGAGCTCGGATTACTGCAGGTCGCCGGTGGAAACGTCTGCATCAAGCGCGCGTCGGGAACAGTGTGAGGGAAAACCAAGATGCAAAGGAACGCGCTGAATATTTGAGCATGTGGAATGAAAAATGAAACCGTCAAAGTTAAGAAGTTAAGAAGTTTGAAATAAACACTTAATAGGAAGAATAGGTAGCATTAAAGGTATAATATAGCGGTGCGGTTGCCGGTTGATGTTACAACACACCTGATTCAAATGATCAGCTCGTTATCAAGCTCTGCAGTGGCCTGATAACGAGCCACTCATTTGAATCAGGTGTGTTGTAGCAGGAAACTTCAAAACAATACAGGCGTGACAGTATGTTGTCATGGTGATGTCGTATTGTTTACCTGACCCACGTTTTACCGTCTTTCTCTCCTTGAGTAAAATGACTGAATGCAACACCAGTGCCTCCGTCCTTCCTCACACTACACAGTGGTGACAGTTTTAACAGGCGCTACCTGGAAAACTTTCTCCCCGAGCCGACAGCTCCGGTGAGTTTCTGTGGTTACCTACGGTCACACTGACACTGAATGTAAAAAATGGCGATGCAACATGGCTGCCAAGGTTCCGTGCGTTGCCTACTTGTATTTGTAACGACTTGTAACAACTCATTCTAAGGTACGAGAAAGCTTTCATTTATATGCGGGTGTGATTCCACTTCAGTGAAATACGTATTTATAAAAGACATATTTTATTTTTGCTAATAAAAAGCCAAATAAGTTACATACTGGGGCTTTAAGAGTAAATGATGGGAGCAGTCTTTACACTGATTGCTTGTGTAGGATGGCCGACATCCAGCATGAGCTCTGAGCTGATAGGGCCGAGCACAGAGCTTGTAGAAACAACAGAGATTACACTCTGATGAAAAAACGGTGAACTATCCTGCCATAAAACATACAAAGATGGTATCTGGCATGGTGTACAGGAATGGGCTGATGGTGCCGTCTGGTCGGTGTGTGTGCGTGTATGTGTGTGTGTTACTGTATGTACGTATGTTTGGGAGGGGTGTGCTGTGATTTATTACCATTGCAGGGCTCAGCAACAAGTCAGCTGTTAGTGTTTTGACCAGGTGGCCAGGGACAAAAAGGGCATTCCCCCACCAGAATAGGCTAGAATTCAAACTGTGTGCGTGCGTACGTGTTTGTGTGTGTATGTGTGTGTGTATGCAAATCTGTCTAATTTAGCTGTCTCCACAAGGACATGCGGAATCAAGCTGCTCTTTCGCAGCCTTCAGCGACAATTGCACCACAGTGCTGTGCATACGTAGCGAACGGCATGCGGTGGCCATTTCCTCTAAATGTGTCAACAGGATGCTGCTCTCACACTGTGCCTCCCAGAAGATTGATAATGAACGATTGGCTCATTAACAGAGACTATTAGCCATGTCCACATGTGCAGTCCCATGAGTGGGTAGAACTCTCGCTGAATGGACACACTACAATATGAAGACTAATTGCCTTTGAAGACGGAGTCTGTATTTTCTCCTCTAACTCTCCTAGGGCCCACAGGCGGGCCTTCAGTCGCCAATAATTGCTGCAATTTTCAGTGTCATTTACTCGTTTCTGGAGTGACATGAGCATTCCAGGACCTGTTCCCTCTCAACATGTCACACCACCACTTCCCCCGTCTTTGAGTCTTGATCTGAGACGACTGCACCTGCTCCAAGCTCAACTTTGAAAACCAACAAACATCAAAACAAACTGACTTTAAGCCGCCGAAGAGCTGACAGGAGAACCTCGTCTGACAACAGAGGGACACACAAGATGAAAGCGATCTACAGTAACTCCACCGCAGTGCGCATCCCACAGATTCTTTCACTCAGGCGTGGTTAAAGGTGTCCAGAAAGGAAAATTGAATTTGAGCCCACTGTGGGTCTTAAAGGGATAGCTCAACATTTTGGCAAATTGACCCACTGCCATAATCTCTACATTATCTTATAGCGTGGTGAATGTGCAGGTCACAACTTGTCCATCAGAGCATTTTTGAGTTGTTGGATTGTGTATTTGATGAGTTTGATGAGGGAAACCAAGAAATCCCATGAGCTTCCATAGCGTAGCTCTGAGCAGCTCACAGCTCTGCTCTGCCGTTCTAAAAATAGCTTGCACCAACAATTAAAGGTAACAAACCTACTGCTAAAACTATAGGGATTATGGCAATGGGCCAGTTTCCCAAAATGTTGAACTATCCCTTTAACATTAGTGTAGCCCAAACTTCTAAAAAATTCTATTTTCGAGTAAATCCAGGATGAAAGTGGGGTAGTTTTTTTCCGCATTGGATAATGCAGGCGTATTATACGTCAGCCTGCGCACGATTCATCAGCCACAGATATTGGCTCCATCATCCGTCAATCAAACTTCTGAGACAAACACACACACACACACACACTGAGCTCTGACTCGCCCCAAACATTGAATACCCCACCCACTCGATAATGACCAATCAAATTCATTTTCCCTACTCGGGTAAACTTGCGCGGCAACTCGTGAAAACTCGTGGAAGGAGGCGACAAACAGGACAAATGGCCACTTCTGAGCACCTTTAACAAAAGAGTGTGGAAAGGGAAAAATACATTTTATGGGCGTATTAACTTTTCTTCCGCTGTCTCGCATAATCTGTACATCAATCTCACATTATATTTTACCTGGAAAAGCCTCCATCACCTTGGACTCATTGACTTTTCCAAGAAATACCAAGCCTTTATTGTGTTTGTGCCAAGCTTGCGTGCATTCGACCTCTGACTCAGCTGACCCACAGGAGTAAGATACTGAAATGCTGACAGACGAGTAGCACCGGGAGATTAGAGAGAAAAAACAGAGAGAGCGAGGAGAAAAAAGAAAGAAAAAAAAGCCTCCCTCTCCGCTGCAGGCTTTGTTTGTGGGTAGCTGGTATTGCCATAACATATGGCCACCAAGCTGTAGATTCACTGGGCTTGGATGTGCATTTGGTTGGTCAACATTCCCTCAAATGACATTGGCAGGTTTATTGTGTGAGGAATTAACCGATTTGTAGAGCTGAAAATCAGGCTTCTGCTCAGTTGTTTGCCGAAGTGTGTCAGTACAGAAGCAGTGTGAGCAGTTTGAACAGGTGCTGAGTGCTGGATGGCGTCACTCTGGACAATGCTGGAGAAAGATGGAGCCTCCTTATTAATAAGATGTACTGCTACTGGTTTAAATGCAGCAGTGATAACAAACAAAGCTACAACATGAGAGCACATACTGAGGACTCAAATGAGCCAGCATGGTTTTTTTGAGGTCAGAGCTCTCCTTGAATACGCATATTGTCTCCAGGTCAGAGAGAACTCAACAGAAGGAAATAAAAAAAGGCTTTCTGGATCAAATCAGGCCCAGATATCACAACCTGGTGGTTATGGATGACTGTTCCTGAGCAGAGCCTGAACTCCCAGATCCTCAGTCCCAAGACAGTAAAGTGTGGAAGCAGGACTTAAGCTTGCATCTCTCTCTCTTTTTTTTTTTTGCTTGTGCTTTTTTCTTTTTTCTAGTGTGACAGGTATGATAAATAACAAGTCATGTCTTGCCAGTATGATATCAAATCTTTGGAGGAAAAAAGGGCATTTCCCTCCTTTCTTGTCTGGAAATGACTGAGAGTTAGAAAAGGCAACTCTGATTTTCTGTCCAAATTCCCAGTGACGGTTTGGACACATGTAAAGGCATCTTGCTGCGTGAGAGCAGGAGTGAGACGAGACCTTGTCGTCTCGAAGCCCCCCTGTGGTAATTTATGACGTCCGTTTGGGGGCCTGTCATTACCTCTAGTCCAATGCTTTCTTCCCCCGTCCATGAAGAGAGACTGCGAGATAATTAATGCATTTGTGAGTCCTCACACTTCCCTGACACACTTGACTCCGTTTAATAAATGATGTCCCATATTTTCCCATTCATTATAATGTCATTAAGACATATTAATTCCCCCTGCTGCTTTAACCTTTTAGCCCGCGTTACCACAGTCGCCCCTCTCCATGACTAGCCCCAGTTCTTTGTTCTACACCTCTCACATGTTGTACCACTTAAATTACAGGGCCCTCCATGGGCTGTTATGCAATAAGCCCATTTAGAAATAAATGAGGACAACACTCGGCGGCGAACGCGAGCGCTCGTACGGAAAGCGAGCCTTTTCAGATGCTTTACAGAATTCATGAAAGTCAAACTTCAGAGAAGGTGTGAAGTACTTTCAGCCTGCAGGTACAAGGAGAGGCTCCTTGACGAGAAAAAAAAAATCACAGCAACAGTCTGTTGACCCAATTTAAAGCCCTGACTTTCGTGGAGCAGATGTAAGAGATGCTCTTTTTAAACACTAAGATGTACAGTGCTAAGACGCCTCTGGCAACAGTGGGTCTGGTGGTTATGAAGAACATGCAGATTTGTGATTCATTACCCTGGACGCGGTTGAGTCTGTGGGAGAAGAAAAAAAAAAGTTGCTTTTAAAGAGTCGTTTATTAGCAATTATGCATTCAGCGCGGTCCGTCTGGTTGTACACGCAGTCGAGCAGATCCACTCATTTCCCCACAGTGATAAAAGTCCGATTTAGATTCGCATTTGGATTTTATTCAGTGGGAAAGCGTAGACCACCGTTGGCCCAGTGACCTGCCAAGTGTACAGTGGCACCTTGCACACGCCCCGCATAAGCGATTGTGTGGAAATCCGAAAGGACTGTGGAGGCTAGAACAGAGAGAGGCGGTGAAGTGTGTGTACAGTGTGTGTACAGTGTGTGTGCGTAACCAGCTTATGCCCTTGAATTGGCTTGAGACCACCAATGCTTGACTCGTTTAACTGCTCATTTATAACAGGTGGGCAGCATTAAACACTCCAGGTCCAAAGTCTGATCTCCCATTCCCTATTCATGCCTTAATCATAGCTGACTAAAAACCTAATCTGTCTCCAGATCAGTGGCCAGGGACCCATTTTATCTAGCCCTGCTAAACATATTGTGCAGAAGCCCATTTGCTGTAAATTGCAGCTATTAATCGTCAACTCAAACAGGCACCTGCATTGTATTTGGGCTTAAGAATTCATTGAAAGTGGTGATGAAGCCCACGCTGATAAAGGAGCCGATGCAGTAGATTTAAAAAAAAAAAAAAAAAAGTTTTCCTCATGATTCTTCATAAGGTGGCAATAAACAATTAATCACCAAACATTTCCCAAGCTTGTTATGGTACTTATACGCACACTGCATACTTTTGGTCTAGCCGTCCTCTACCATCAGTGTGCCATTCACCAGCCACTGCAGTACAACATAATACATGTTTTTCCATTGCTGTAGTGAGAAGGAAAAAAAAACTACTCTTGGACACCTTCAATTAAAATGTAGCCATAATAATTTTCCAACTCGTAACTCCTTCTGTTACATTTAGTGCCAAATCTCATTTGACTCTGTCTGATAGAGTACAGCGGGATTTGAATTTCGTCTTTCCCTTGTGTTCTGGCACTACCTCAGCTTCCACCAAAGGACCCAACATGAATTTTCATCTGCAGTCTTCGCCCTAAATAGACACTGTGTACGCCTGCATTGTTTTCTTTTCAGTTTGCTGTATCATAGTGTAACCACAAGCACTTTTGCAACTCCAGAAGAAAGAGCTTTGTGTCTTATCTCATTCTGTTCTTGTAGCGAGTTGAATGGTTGAGTTAGAGGTATTGTTATCTGTGCCTTTTTAAGAGCTTTTGCATGAATTTAACAGGATGATAGAAAGTTCTGGAGGCTCCTCCCCACATTAGGTAGGCTGCATCTGGTCCAAGTCTGGACCAAAAGATGATTTCATCCATTTCATGATGTACTGCTGTCACAACGCCTCGCCTGTTGTTGTTGTTTTTAAAAGCAAGAAGGCACTTTTAGAAAGGTTGTTGTCAGAGCTTCCAGCCAAGATTCAGACTTAATGAGGAAAACATTGACTACAAGATGAGTAGACTGATAAATACTTCCTGATAAAAGCATTGTGCATCAATTTCAGTGAAAGAGCTGATGATCAAAAAGAAAAAAAGGTAAAATGCCACTGTAGCATTAAACATGTCCATTTGAAAATTAAACTAAATCATAGTTCGTGATGATTATGTTATCATATTATAACATTAAAGTTTAAGTCTAAGTTTTGAAACTTAAAGGGATAGTTCAACATTTTGGCAAATTGGTCCATTGCCATAATCCCTATTGTTTTAGGAGTAGGTTTGTTACCTTTAATCGTCGGTGCAAGCTATTTTTAGAACGGTGGAGCAGAGCTGCGAGCTGCTCAGAGCTGCGCTATAGAGGCTCATGGAATTTTTTGCTTTCCCTCATCAAACTCATCAAAGACACAATCCAACAACTTTGCTATGAGATAATAACAGAGCATTACGAGACAACTCTGCTTGCTGGAAAACTGCCCCCAACAGGAACGCGCAATAGCAGTTTTGCATGAATCTGGTAACGTTGTGTTATTATCTCATAGCGTGGTGAATGTGCAGGTCACAACTTGTCCACCAGAGCGTTTCGGAGTTGTTGGATTGTGTGTTTGATGAGGGAAACCAAGAAACTCCATGAGCCTCTGTAGCGTAGCTCTGAGCAGCTCGCGGCTCTCCTCTCTGCGTGTACCCTTGTCCTTTTCTGTTAAAGTGATAATTTACCCTTGTCCTCTCTCAATTGAATAAACTCTAAAATAAAATAAAAATGACAGACATACAGCTTCTCGAGGCCAAAATGCTGGAAAAAAGAAGATACTCTCGGTTCCCCTGAAGCATCACTATAAGATTAAATTGTAGTGTACAGGTACACCAACAAGCAGACTTGAAACAAGTGGGCCAGTTCATCTGCAGTAGCAAAATTGTATATTTAAAAGTAAACTAAGTTGGCGAACTTCTTGTGCTCAAGTATACTTTCAACACAACTTTATTACTTATTTGTCAGGAGACAGTCGTTACACATTAGCTCTTCTAAAATGTTTAAACTGTCTCATTACTCCATAGCCATGAACTCAGAGGGAGTCTGTGTTGTCCTAGAAATGAAGAAGAGTTTTTTTTTCCCTTCCTTCACTGGAAATGTGCTTCATGTTTCTTGCAATGCTTTTCATTCAGGCTTTTGACAAAATGGCACCCCTTGTGACCTAGTTTCAATAGACGTCCTCATCAGTCTCCATACACTCGTCTCACATCAAAACACTTCAACAATTTTCCCAGTGAAAGAACACCCCCAGTCTGCTGTCTGGTATTTCTTATTTTGGCATTCCCGGGATGACTATTTTTTTTATTTTTTATTTTTTTTTTTTTAGGGTGGGAAATCTGCACACAATTGCAAGCACAATTTCAAATCTGTCTCTTGCTTACTCAGAGATAACCCCATATGTCAGATGCATTGTTTGGATCGCCAAGGTGGCATTTGGATCCCTCTGTTTTTGGCCCGGTTCAGTAAATTAACTTCAGCCAGATTCCAGAGAGTGGCTGTATATTACCCATTATCAGTTTGGCAGAGGTGTTTCCCTGCATTTTTATGCCTCACTGTCCATATGGGCACATCAGACAGTATTTGGTCCGGCCCCCACTGTATAATTTATCCGACGCAAACCCGTGCCATACATCACCACATGTATTATTCATGGCTAATATGTTTCTCGTAAATGACAGTAAATATACTGGTGGGTGTGAAGAATGGTTTGGCAAACTGCCTCACTGTCGCCACCATCACCCTACCCCTCCCTTACTCGTTAGATTGTGTTTTTCGTGGCTGTTGCGAGGTAGATGTCTGGACAATCCCTGGATTTTCTGTCACTCAACAGACGCCTCTGTGTGTTTTTTCTTCTTTTCCCAAAGCACATTAACCCCAGCTTTCCTTCTCCCGCCCCCCCCTCCTCTATTCTTTGCAACACTGACTGCAGCATCAAACTGCATGTGCTGCATTCTCACATTACAATTGACTCAGGCATGAGCAAGCTGGGCTTCCTTTTGGTATCAGGCATAAAAGCTTTGTGCCACCTTCACCCCGAGTGTGTGTCTGTGTGTGTGTGTGCTTGTGCGCACATGTGCACATGCTGTATCCAGTTACAGAGGATCCTTGACAGTATCACGCAGCCAATAAAAGACCACCTGTTCCAGTGTGCTAATCTAATCCGGCCTTGCACAGACTTGACGGTATTCCTCCCAGTGTCACGTTCCATCGGGGCCCCCTCCACCGCTCCATGGCAAAAGCCGGGCCGAGTTGTTAACAGAGCACCCCTGACACACAATGTGACAATTTCATGCCCACCCCCTAATCCAGCTGACACGGCTATCAACGCTCCTTTAATTGCCCTGTAAGTTTTTTTTCCTGCTTTTTTTTTTGAACATGTTGAGGAATAGAAAGCAGCGTCAAATCTGTTCCTGTGCCTCTGCTTGTCTGTCAGACTGGCTGTCACCTTGTTATGATTAATGTATTCCCAGGCATGCACGTTTTTATTCTGGGAAAACACAGCATTCTCTATAGACGAAAAAAGGCTGCTGTGAAGTCCTATCACGTTTTCTCGCGCCGAAAAAAGCCCGATATTGCACATGGCAAATACATATTTCAGAAACAACTACTTAAATTCATCTTTCAGGGTGTTGAATCAGGTTGTCTCAGTTTAATTCAGTTTTCTCTCGGGGCACTTTTGGAGTGGAGCTGAAGTGTACCAAATTGAGATATAGATTTTTCTGTCTCTTTGAGCCAGAAATAAGATCACTTGAGGAGTTTGTGAGAGGCAGGTTAGGGATCATATGTGTTAAGTTGGAGATTGAATTTTGTCCACCTTTTACACAGTCAAACATGTGCATAGAACTCTATGAACACCCTGCATAAATAATACATAATGTGAATAAGCCGTAATCCTGCCTGGCAAATCCTTTCTGCAAATCTCGGAGCTGAGGCTAAATTTTTTAACTAAATGTTAAATTTGGTCTTGTCACACACGTGGATCCACTTTATTACAAAGGCAGGTTCAAACAATTGAATGTTTATGAAATAATAAATGTTAGTTTTATGGATATCATCTGCAAAATGTATTAGTTTTTTTTTTCGGATCTTGCTGTGCTGCAAAAGCTCATTTCTGTGCAGCCACATTGTTAAAGGTATGTATGATCACAAGATGGAAAATATTGTATGTGTCAGACCATTTCGGCAGCATTCATTTCACATCCGCTCAGGAAAAAAAAACAAAAAAAAACACCCATTTGAAATGAAGCCTGTGTGGAGCGAAACAAGAAACAGAACCTCAGATGGCTTCACCAATCTCATTCTCACTGGGGGTCTTACAGGGGCGGATAGCTACTCCTCCCTGAGCCCGCTAGCAGATCAATACCAGGAATCAGGCCATTACGCTCCTTTGAAAGCGCTACGTGAACAATCGATATGTTATTATTTTTCATCTGCTGGCTGTATTTAATACCCTCATTATTATTTCCCCTCACTGAACAGGGAGGAAGCTATTCCCGTCCCAACTTGAATCATTTTTTTGGGGGGCTGTCTGGGGTTGGTCCTCATTTACATGGTTGTGGTGGTATGTGTAGCGGCGCGCTCCCTGTGCATATTTATGTGAGTTTTGTTTGGACTCCTTGAGGATTGCTTGTACGTTGTTAGCAATAGTGTGTGGTCTCTTCAGATCTAAGTGAATGTTTTGCTTCCTCTGTGAATACATCCTGAAGAACCGGAGGATTATGGGATGATGGAGCCAGCTCTGCATATATAGTTTGCTTATTTTCATAAACTAGCTTATTGTGAAATGCCTTATTGGCCTCCTCATTTCCTTTAAGCAAAACATGATGATTGTCCTTGACTGGTGGGGATGATTGACAGCTATGATCAGAGGTCAACTGGGAAATGAGATTCAACATAAATGGCCCGTTAGTGTTCAATGTTTAATTCAGTGCACAATGTGTAATGTTCTCTTAGACTTATCATGTTTGCAAGGGCAGTATGGAATCATGATATATGTGTTACGCTCCATATTTTTCTTTAATCTTTATGGGAAATCGCAGCAAGATCAAATGTGCATTAACTCTCCTGCAATAAAGCACATGATGTATGCCCGAGCCGCCACGAACCAGGTGTGATCCGACGCTCATGCATGACACACGCTGTGTCCAAAATGTATGGAGCGAATTAACCGGTAATACTCATTTTAATATAAATGAGCTATCTCATAATGATGTGAAGGTTCTCTCAGCACAGCGGGAGAGTGGCGTGGGGAGAGAGAACGGAAGGCCCCAGTTAGCAAACGACAGTTTGGTGATAAATCATCTGTAATTAAACACTTTGGAAATATACGGACCACAGCAGAGGGTGGGGGTGGGTGGTGGTGGGTGGGGGGGCTGTTAGACTGTAGGTGGCTGGCATGGTTGCCCATCCTGGTGGTCTGTTAATGAACGACGAAGGAGATGAGGAGGAGGAGTCTGCTGGTGAGTCTTTCTGATCCGATAGCCCGCAGCCATCATGTTCATTAATCAGAGGCTTGTTCCCATAGACCTCAACTGCTCTACCTATTAAAGGGATAGTTCAACATTTTTGGCAAATTCACCCATTGCAATAATAGAAGTACATTAATTACCTTTATTTATCGGTGCATGTTGTTTGGAGAGAGAGGCACAGAGCTCTCATGGAGAAGTTGTGACCTGCACATTCACCACGCTATGAAATAATAATGCAACATTACGAGACAAAGTTGTTTTCCAGGCAAATGCGTAACCGGAACTACATTCCAGACATGGCTGGGCGTAGTTATTTCAAACATGCAAGTAGTTCTGAGTATTTCCTTCATGTGGGTTGTAATGTTACATAATTATACGTTATTATCTCATAGCGTGGTGAATGTGCAGATCACAACTTCTCCACAAGATCGTTTTGGAGTTGATGGAGTGTGTATTTAGGGAAAACCGAAAGTTCCGTGTGCCGTGTTCTCTGCGTCTCTCTCAAAACAACATGCACCAACAAATAAATAATAATAAAAATATAATAATTTGCTAAAATGCTGAACTATCCCTTTAAAGCCTCTTTCCCATACATTTACAATTTACTGTACCAAAGCTCCTCACACCGGGTTAAAGATTAATTGCTGCTGATCAAAGTCATCAAGCCAAAGCAACACCTTGGCGTAATAGACTGGAGGAGAAGGGCTTTCTTTCTGTCCGTGGGGGCGGAGGGAGGGAGGGAGCTGCAGCCTCCTATTATCTTGTCTTTCTTGTTCCTGGTGCGGGAAATTTAATTCTTTACCATGCTTTTTATTTTCTGCTGGTTTGGAGAACAAGCCCTCAATGTCAAGCGGCGGTGCGGACGAAGGCTGAACATGGAGCACTATCACAAAGTAGCAATTGAAGTGGAGGCCGTAGACTGGCTTATTGGGGAGGAGTATAAATCAGAGAGGACAAGTGACAGAGATTAATGCCAGCCAAGCCCACGAAATAACCCTTCCATCCCACTCCAGCCTCACCCTACAACAACTTCCTGATAAAGCCACCAATGTGACACTACACAAGGTACAATAATAGAAATGCATTACTCAAAAGCCCTTTGAGACATGTAGATAGGAGAACGGTGCCAAAGGAGAGATGTAGAAGACTACCTGGGCAAAATAATATTTTTATGTCCTTCATAGGACAAATGGTGTTCCTTCAGACTGTATGAATGAGTTTAGAGGGTTTATGGCCCCTATCACAGTCACTCTCAGTGCGGATGTTCATTATGTGGTCATATTTATGATATCCCTCAGTAGAGGCCAATTTCCGTGATATATTTTTAAGTATCTGAGGTAGTGGGGCTCTTGCTGAGGTACCTGTGGGGAACTGGAGAGTTTGCAACGCTGCCTCACTCTGACTGTTGTTAATTTAAGCCTTTATTATAACTCAGTTTTATTTAATTGCAACTTCTTTTTGTTGCATAAAACTACTTTAGAGTTTTACTGACTGGCTGAACACTTGCAGCATTTTTACTTTTTTTTTTTTTTCCTGCAGATTATTTTGTGTGATTAACATATCCCCCTCTTCCCGTGCTGGATTTAGACAAATACCCAGAGAAAGCCTGCACGATTGTTTACTGCCTAGTAAAAAAATGTAATGTGTAGACAGGGTTCTCTCCAGTCTCGCTGCTTTTGGGCTTTTGCTTCCAAGTCCCCTCAGCTCTATATATTTTTTATATATCATTGCTTTGAATCTCTCCTGATAGTAATCTGATTTTGCGGCTGATTTATTTGCAACAGAAAAGGAGAGGAGGAACCGAGTGGAAGCTTTTCAGCGAGTAGTCAGGCAGTGGGCAGCGCCACTGGGCAGCACGCAATCAGCTCGAAAATGAAGTGCCGTGTACTCAACCCGCACTCGCTGCACACAAATACACACACGCACAAACGCTTCCCCAATGAAATAAGACAATACTGCAATTTGATCCAGCAAACCTCTCCGCTTACTTTCTCTTTCAACTCTCCTCTCATTCTCTTTTATTTACAGGGGGTCTCTCGGCCCCCCTGACAATCCAGATCTATCCATTATGTTCCTCCACTCTTTAATTTGGTGGGCAAATTTAATTTCCAAATGAATACCGTGCCATTTTAATGCAAGCCACAGAAGATAAATGTGCTTTTGTACTGCTGAGTGTTTGATTGCTGACTTTGAAGAAGCAGCTCCTTTATGTGGAGACGCTGGGAGTTTGACCCAGCAGGCCCGAGCTGCGCTGAGATGTGGGCTATCACAGGTGTTGGCGCTCACAGTCGTACCGGGCTGTATCAGACAACTTCTCCTATACTTGGACAGCTCCACCGTCGTGTGTCTCTGAATGGTGCCTGTAAGGATTAGAATAGTTGTCAAAATTGTTATTTTTTGTTCCGTTCCTGCTGAGCAGCCCGATGCATCAAACTGGCAAATGCAGGTCAGACAGGCAGCCATCCAGTGCATCCCTGGTGGTGATGGAGCTGGAGCGCTGAGTGGAATGCTAAGCTAAAGCCATGAAGGGGAGCGTACCTATGTTACCCGGGGTCTATGTTCCCCCATAGGGCCCTCTTTTTTAGGACCCTCTTTTTGAAAAAGGGTCCTATGTTCCCCGTTTTCCCCAAAAAGGGTCCTATGTTCTCCGGTTGCACTAGGGAACATAAGACCCTTTGTCTGAAAAAGGGTTCTACGTTCCCTGGTCCGGACACAGCGGGGAACATAGGACCCTTTTTGCGGAAAAGTGGGGAACATAGGACCCTTTTTTACGGAAAAGCGGGGAACATAGGACCCTTTTTGCGGAAAAGTGGGGAACATAGGACCCTTTTTTACGGAAAAGCGGGGAACATAGGACCCTTTTTTAGAAAAAGGGTTGTATGTTCTCCGGTCCGGACACAACGGGGAACATAGGACTCTTTTGGGGAAAAGCGGGAAACATAGGACCCTTTTGGGGAAAAGCGGGGAACATACTGTAGGACCCTTTTTGGGAAAATCGGGGAACATAGGACCCTTTTGGGGAAAATCAGGGAACAAAGGACCCTTTTTGGGAAAACATAGGACCCTTTTTCTAAAAAAAGGGTCCTATGTTCCTCAGTCCGGACACAGCGGGGACATAGGACCCCCCCCATGCAGCCACCAGGGGCAGAACCTCCACTGGTACACGTCTTATTGTTCATTCTATTTGTTGTATTGTTTTCTGGACAAATAGATTGCTCATATAAATAATTCTTGAGCAGCTCTGTGAAATTTCAGACATCAGTTACTCTTTGTCCCCCAACGACACATCCACTGAAAGCACTTTCTTTGAATTGTAATTTCCTTAGCACATTTAAGCTATTAATCTTCAATTGAGTGTTTCTTATAAATTGATTTTTTCTTAATTAAAAGCAACAATGTTCCCCGTGTTTCCCCTTTCTTATGGCCTACATACAGTTTGAAAGGCTTTTCCCACGCTGAAACAAATTAACATTTGTGACTGAGTAATATATAAAATGTTCAAACAAGATAGTAAATACAAGATCGTAGGTTGTCTATTTTACTAATATTTAAATGTGAGCTCCTTTTTATTATTTCACATCACTAAATACACAGATCTTCCAATGCCCCTAAAACCTTCTTGAATGTGTTGAGGTTTGCAGAGTGTGTCGTCAGGGATTGCAGACGTAACATGTACCTGTAGGTGGGTACGGCTTTAGGCTGGATTTTTTTCTCTTTCTTGGCTGTACTGGGCTCGTTGCCAGAGTTCCAGAGAGATTAATTTATCTTGTTTGATGAACTGCAATTGTTGATAGAGTGGAGAGCGAAAACGGTTAAAAAAAAAAGAAAAGAAGAATCTCCAAGGTGTAACTTTCTAAGAGTGTTCTAACAAAGCCGGGCGAACAGAGACATGTGGGAGGCCCAGCGCTCTCTGATCATGTCGGCGTCGGCAGGATTGTGAAAAGGCATTAATTGGGGAGCATCAGGTTATCAGGCTGAGGAAAAAATCTTCACAGAAGTAATCAAACCTTGATGAATTAAAGTAACGTGCTAAGCCCTCGTGTCTGGCGGTGATAGAACTGACCCTTAAGCTTAGCTGATAGCTTTATTCTGATAACAAATTGAACAAAAAAACAACACAAATCCAGGCTTTATTAGCATCAGCATATTTAAGCATCATTGAAAAAGGATAAAAATGCAGATGGTGCCAAAAATGGAGCAAGAAAACTTGAGTGGAATGAAAATGTAATCACTCAAACACTCAAAAGGTTTTGGAGAGGATGCTTATGTAGCCCACATGCTGATCTTCTTTGGTAAATTACGTTTGTCAGACTTTAAACATCTTAGTGGTTGATTTGATGGCTTGATTGACTCGATGAAAACAGTACAATCTTGGATAATGGGGATCCGCCATATCTTTTTGGCAAATGCATCGGCGCCAGTGGAGAAAAGGTTTGCATCTAATTTGTGTTTGTGCTGATGCTGATTGATGCACACTTAAAATGCATGCGTGTTGTTGACTTGATACAGCTGCTTGATGG
This sequence comes from Decapterus maruadsi, assembly GCA_030347415.2. Taxonomy (NCBI): domain Eukaryota; kingdom Metazoa; phylum Chordata; class Actinopteri; order Carangiformes; family Carangidae; genus Decapterus; species Decapterus maruadsi. The sequence continues at coordinate 20,365,878 of CM064898.1, forward strand.
ACATCCTAATCTAAAGTCAGTTGAAACTCTGAGTAATGGAAACAACATTTTTCTGTGTGTATGTGTGTGTGTGTGTGTTTGGATCTCAACTCTTTTTGAAGGTCCAGCACTGCACTGAGCTTTTCATATACTCATACAAAATATGTCACTTTTGCATTGAAAAAAAACATTGAAGGAGAAGCAATCAGTAATAATAGTTAAAAAAAAAAAGAAAAAGAAAAAAAAAGTGATTTAGATTTGTGCACGTGTGTTTGACCATGTTGAAGCATTGCTGTCAAGGATGAACCTGGGGAAGAGAAAGAGCCCTGTTAACAGAAGCCTGACTTTAATTGGCTGTAGAATCTAATTATCAAGGTTCGGAGGTCACATTTTACAAGGAGACAAGAGCAGGCCTTCCACAGTCCATATACTCATTTGTTATGACACTTTAACCTTTCCTTATTGCACATATTCAATTATTCAGTCAATCCTTTTCTTGTAGTTTTCCTCAAGTACAACACAGAAATGCCAGCCCAACAATATAACCCTATCTGTTTTTTGCATCTTTAATATGTGAGGAAACCTTGGTATTTGCATATTGTTTTCTCGCCTCCTCTCTTTGCTCTGTCTTTTCGGCAACACTAACAGCAGTCGGTGTCGAACGTCCTGATGTCAGCCTCATCTCCTCACCACCACACATGAAAGAAAGGAAGTGAAGGGCATCAGGAAGCCAAAATCATCCTTTTTTAATCTAATCTTTCTATCCAATCTACCTATCAGGAGTGCTGCAATCACTGGAGGCAGCATTTCATTTCAAAACAAAATGCTTAGATTTAATTTCAAGCTCTTGCAGGGAGATGGTGTGCCAATACTTATGCTTCCTATCTACGTTTGATCTTGTGCCTTTTTTTTTCTCTGCCTTTGTTTAGAATTTAAAGGGATAGTTCAACATTTTGGCAAATTGGCCCGTTGCCATAACCGCTATAGTCATAACAGTAGGTTTGCAGTTTCTTTATTTGTTGGTGCAAGCTATTTTTAGAACGGTGGAGCAGAGCCGTGAGCTGCTCAGAGCTATGCTACAGAGGCTAATGGGATTTCTTGGTTTCCCTCATCAAACTCATCAAATAGCTACACGATCCAACAAATCCACAACACTCTGGTAGTACTCAGAAGTTGTGACCTGCACATTCACCATGCTATGAGATAATAACAGAGTTGATTTCAAGGTACACTCAAGAGAGACTACTTGCTGAAAAACTGTCCCTGAAGGCAACGCGCAATTTGCATGAATTTACCTCTGTTGTGGTATTTTATCATCATAAATGACCTGGCCCGTTTCTGATCCACATCACCTCTAATACAACTCCGTCTGGTAACGTTGTGTTATTATCTCATAGCGTGGTGAATGTGCAGGTCACAACTTGTCCACCAGAGCGTTGTGGAGTTGTTGGATTGTGTATTTGATGAGTTTGTTGAGGGAAACCAAGAAATCCCATGAGCCTCCGTAGCGTAGCTCTGAGCAGCTCACGGCTCTGCCCCGCCGTTCTAAAAATAGCTTGTACCAACAAATAAAGCTGACAAACCTACTGCTAAAACTATTACTACTAGTAATTATGGCAGTGGGCCAATGCTGAACTATCCCTTTAACTGGGAATGATGCTCCCTCCTCTTTTATAAAAGGCTGGGAAAAGGTAGGAGGGGAGGAGGAAGTGAAGGGGCTTGTGAGTGGGTGCTGGTGTGCGCAGGGCTGATATCATTAAGGACCCTCCATGCATTCTGCCTTTACTGAGCTCAAAGGGCATGTTAGCCCCAGGTTCATCAGCTCGCTATTGTGTGGCACTGCCTGAGAAAAGGCTGCGCAAGTGGCTCTGAATGGCCGAGGAGGAGGAGGAGGAGGAGGAGGATGGGGAGGCGGGAGGGTGTGGGGGGGCACGGCACGGCGCGGCGCAGGCCTGTGTTTCCCATTTACCAGCAGGGAGTAGGGTACACAAACAATCCAGCCTGCCCCCCCACACGTGTGCATGCAAACCCCCCCTCTCTCCTCCTGGCTCTGTCTCTCACTCTCTCAGCTTAACACTCAGTATATTTCTGTCACCCACTCAATACCTCTCTCTTTCTCACTCCTCCTGTTTTCCTTCTGCCAGTGTGTTTTCTCTGTTTACCTCTTCTAAACACCCCCAACTCCCCCCTCCCCCGTCCCCATCCCATTTCTCTGCTGCACCGTCTCCTCTTGTGCTGTGTCTTCGTCCCCTGATTAGATTTGGCCCCGGCGCTATCTCATTTGGCCCCCGTCTGTGGTGATGCGTTGCCGCGGCTCGCCGAGTATCCTGGGAAGGCTCTTCGTCTGTGTCGCCGCGGCGGTAACCACGTTAGCCGTGCTTAGGATGTCACCGATGGTTTGCCTTACAGACGTGCATCCGCCTGGGACCACTCTCAGTCCCATAAGAGTCTAATGGAAACAACAACAACAACAACAGAAGTGCTTACAGAAACACACACACAATTATGACCATGTAGCTACACACACACACACCTGCAGAGATTGTGTTCATGGTTATTCCTAATTACATTTATAAATCTACAACTTGGATGTGCATTTATGTGAATGGAGAACTATAGATGAGTAACAAACGATTCTTTTGACCACTAGATTTTATCTTTGAGGCGATCAAAATGAATAAGTGATCAATACTAATGCTAATGTGTTGTAATTTTGTAGCTCATGAAGAAAGGTGTTCGGCCATTGTTTTTTAAAACCATGTTGTTGTTACTTCCATTGTCAATTAAAGGGACCCAGAGGAGTTTGCTTATGATAAAAAAAAGAGTCTCATATTAATGTGGATGAATTTACATTACCCACATGGGTCCATTTTCGATAAATGTATCGTTTTGTCATTATTGTCATTTTGATATTATTATTTAATGACTCACCCAGCATTTCGAGTTTTGGTTTCCGGTGGGTCATGGGAATAATGCCGTCGAATCGCCGTTTATGCTTGGAACTACGACGGTATCTGATCGTCTTCGAACCTCCGACTTTCATTCTTGATGAATGAAAACATTTTTGGCAAGACGTCCGTCTCGTTCAAGAATTTCACAGTGCGCGCAGAGGCTCATGGGAAATGTAGTGTGAAAACACTTTGCTTTCCAAAACTCCTCGTTGTCCCGCATGTTGTTGTTACTTCCTTTATCAAAGAGAGTTTGCTTTTGGTCCTAAAAGAGTCTCATATTAATGTGGAAAAATCTACATTACCCACTTGTTAATGGGTCCATTTTCAATAAATATAGTTTTGTCTTTATAGTTATATTGATATTATTATTTAGTGGTCCACTCGTCCAGTATTTTCTAGTCGTTTTACCGGCCGCTGCCTAGCGGATCGTGGGAATAACGCTGCTGGATCGCTGTTTATGGTCAGTACTATGACAATATCTGATTGTCTTCAAACCTGCGACTTTCATTCTTGATTAATGAAAGCATTCTTCAAATGTCTTCCTTTCGTCCGTCTTGCGCCGGTCCAAGAATTTCACCATGCACGCAGAGGCTCATGGGAAATGTAGTGTGAAAACACTTCACTTTCCGAAACGCCTCATAGTCCCTTTAATATTTCAAGTCTTTCATTGATTATTTTCATCAGTAATGCTATTCAGTTTATGTATAAAGCAGGAAAAAGGGCGGAGACACAAAGTGTTCAGCCGTCTGAGTGGGGGAGTGTGGTGGAATTAACAGAAACGTGTTTTGTCTGCTCCCTGGTCTTGAGATTCTGTCAGTAATTAAAGCAGCACCTGAGGTGGTGGAGGGCTGATTTGATGAGGGTTGCCAAAGATGAAGAGAATGGGCTTGATACAGCAAAAAAGACAATTATATCACCAGCTTATTGCACTATTGTGCATTCCTCCTACGGGAGCTGGGCTTGTGTTTTTCCCCCCCTTTATCACACACTCCGCTATCTCTCCCTTCCCTTTTCCCTCTCACATGCTCGTTCGCTCCCTCTATTTCTGTTATACCCTCTTCACAACCTCTACCCCAGCAATAGAGCCTGTCAGCGCTTTTTACACTCCTTTCCTTAGTTGTCCCTGTATTTTCTCGCAGTTACTGTACTTTCTATTTCTTTTCTTTTCCTCTAGCGCAGCTGAAATGTCTCATAACCTCGCAGCAGTTTGATGGAGCTTTTTAGTCTTGGCAGACGTACAGCACCACAGAGTGCTTTTGTTTGTGTTATAGCTCTCCCAACTTGCCAGAATTTTAATTTGAAGATGACAACAACAAGCCCAAACCCTTAACAAGTCAGCATACAAGTGATTACATATGTACAGTACGGCCGGGCCTAAACAATGATATATATTTGCAGTGGTAATGATCCTCTCAGCTGGCTTGACTGTACTTTTCACCTTCTCATTGTCACTAACCTTCAGCTTTTACCGTCCCCGGCCCTCAGAGTATTATTTTTACTGTCCTCTTTCTCTGATTCTCCATCACATTTTTTTTATCTACTGGATATCGTTTCATCTTCCTCAGCCTTTAACTCTCTCTCCTGCTCCTTCACGCCACCTCTCATGTCAACTACACCTCTGCCAAACCCATCATTTCAGCCCCTTCCTCCTCTCCTCCTGCTCTTGCTCTCCATTTCCTCTAAGCTGTTAAGTTTTTTTTTCTCTCCGACTTCCTCCTCTTGTGTCCTTCTAGCCTTCCAGTTGTCTGTTTCCTCTGTCAACCACCTCTCCCCCTCTCTCTCTTTCTCTCTCCGCCTGGCTCCCTCCTTCTATCTGTGGTGGTGTGTATGTCCTGGCTCTGGCTTCTGTGGATATTAAGCTGTAACAGGCAATGCGCTGCGTTGGTCTCTGATGTATGTGTGACCTGCTTTCCGCCAGACCCAATCTCCAGCAGCCAGCCTGCCTTGCCTGCCTGCTCGCCTTTTTCTGGGTTAGCCCCTGCCAAGAGTTAGCAGTAGTCTTAGCCTGCATCCTGCAGCCAGGCTCATGGTGTCAGGGGGGGTAAATAAACCCTGAACTGGCAGCGTTACACCAACAAAGCTTTTATCTAGCAACTTGAACAGGTTGTCGTAGAAGCAAGGACAAACACTGCATACATTTGTAAATAGTTAATAGCTAGAAGATGCTAATCTGTGACGACGCCATATGTATTATTTGCTGAATTATAATAAAATTGAGTCGGGAGTAAAGCAAATCATTTGAGCAAAAGTACACGAGAATGTTTATCATTTCTCTTTGAAGTACTCTCGGCTTTCACTCACTAATTTTTCCTTTTTCTCTTGTGTCCCCTCTCGCTGCCTTTGTTACATATCCTCTAATCTTTTATTTGCAAAAATGAAAAAAAAAAGCTCTTTTTTTCCTGTCCCTAGCACTTTTTTGTTGGTGCTGACATGCATCTGTTCAAATTAGCAGCCTCAGTGGAACCTGGCTTCACACTGCACAGTCAGAGAGTGAAGGAGACTTGTGTTAACGCTGGTGGATGGGAATATACAAAAAAAAAAACCCAAAAAACATGCACAGGTAGATGATTCATTATTTTGGGCTGAATATATCATCGCCTTTAGCGTATCAACAGATACAAAAGGTTTCCTCAATGCAGGATGAGCTGTAGGAGGCACCGTGACCCAGTCTCTCCCTCAGCCAGTAGGGGGCAGACTGGGAGGACGCCCCACAGCTCCCCCAGCAGAGGGTCAACTGCTGTACCATGAATCCCCTGGGATCTCGCTGAGTTCCTATTCGCTGGTATCTCTGTCAGGGCAGCTAGAAGTTGCCCATGATTTCACCTCCCTGTTGTATCCCATCCCGCCTGCGTCGTCGTGCGGAGGAAAACAACACAATCACCTTGGGCGATGCACAGCTTTGTTGATCAATGAGACACGCAGGACTTTTCAGAAGAAGAATAAATTTTAAAAAAAGCACACTACGTTGGGAATTGGGGACAATGCTTCATTATATTTTTCTGCGTGGCATTGTAGAAGAGTATGGAATCCATACTGCCTGACGTGTCCGCTGTGTTCAGTCTGCCCTGGTGCATTTCGCTAAGCAGTGGCGGTTGAATAGAGAATAAATCTGCAGAGAGCAGATGATGTTCCAGCAGCTTAATTTGATTTCCTGTTGGAATGTGAAAGGTAGGGAGAGTCTCAAACTGTGCTCTCCATTAACCCCGCACCTACAGATACAGCTGTCCCATTCTCCAACCTCCAACCCCCCCACCGTAGATGTCAACAGACGCCCGTTTTGCATGCCGCCATCCTTCATCACCAGCCAATGAAGAGCTTCAACTACAACATTTCTTTTTTTCTTTTTTTCCTAATCCACCCACTCGGGACAACCTAAAGATGGAAACAAAGTAGGAGAGTTAGGAATAATGTGGTCCCCCTGCTCTCCGGTCCACTGGGAGCGCTGGCGTGGGGGCTGTGGGCCCACAGCATATGTCCCTCATGCTGCTTTTAATTCCTATTTGTTCCGTACGCCACACACACATTATCTCCTCATGAAGAGGGGGATAGGAATTCCCTCTAATAAACCTGGAGGGTTGCCAGTTGCAGTTCACAATGAGCAATTTTGATTTTCATATCGCAACAGATGTGTTTAAATCTGTATACAGTTGCATTTAAGAATCGTAAGAGGAAGAGTCGACGCGTTCCTTTTGTTCAGAAGGATCTCTCTTTGCATCCTGTGACGTGTGCGTGTGCCAATCCCGCAATCAACACCTGGCAGCAGCATGAACGTGCATCTCGGATGCTCATCTGGCAGTCCCCGCACGCCTCCGCTGTGTTTTTCACATGACAGTAGTGACTCATAGCTCCGGTGACCTCTCTCCCTGGGGAGTAGCTAATATGATCTGTTCATCCCAACACAGTCCTGATGGATTTCTTGCAAACTTGCTCAGCGGCACAGGTGGGTGTGTGTGTGGGGTGGTGGTCCAAACGGACGCTCCCGGGGGGGCTTTGCCTGGATGGAGGAGGGCCGAGCTGCTTCATAACAAAGCCAGCAGCAGCAGCAGCAGCAGCAGCAGCAGCGTGTGGATGAGATGGAAGCAACACATCAGTGTTATTTATGGTGTACAGGAAGATCATTACGGCCGCTTCAATCTTAGCCTGATGGATGTCTCTAAGTGCCTCCTCTCTTGATCTTTAATGGTACCTTGTAATCAATGGAATACCTGACCCCCACTGCCCCCCTCAACTTAATCCTCCTGCCATCTTATTTTTTTTAAAGAGGGGTCCACGTGGATTGAGTTTTAAAAGGAGGTAATTAAACCAGTGGCAGCTGAGAACTTATTATGCCGGTGAAAGAGGAGCTGCCTATATGTTGGCCTGCTGATCGTTCAGAAGTTATCTTTAATCCCCCATAACATTAAAGGCTGGCCATTCATCAAGTCACAGGGCAGCTTTGTGCACTGAAAGGCTTCTGTCGCTGCCTTTTTTTTTTTTTTTCCCAGGAACATAATTGAAAATTTTCCCCCCTCTTCCAGCAACACTCTCCGCAGCGCTTCACCTCAAATCGAAAACAAACTGGTATCAATAAATTAAGGCAACATCTCAGGATACAGTAAATTAACTATTGCTTCGGGGCCCTATTTCAAACTGTTTCCTCTCGCCCTTACCAAATAAAAATGTGAATATCAAAGCTCATTGTTTTTTTTTTGTGGCGAGTCGGAGGCCCAGTAGACACATTTATCCAGCTCACCGTAATTATAATTTTGTAATTAAAACAGTGGTCAAGTTGAGAGATCATACAGAGGTTGCTGCTGTTGTTTCGCCGCGTTTCTGCTGGCGCGCAATCATAGCTGAACTGCCAACGGCCACTAAAAGGATGTTTTCACGCTTAAAAATAGAATATTCATAAGCTGTGCAAATGGGTGGGATAGAGGAGTCTTGTGCTCTCTAATAGGAGGATAAAGGGCATCATTTATTGTCATGTTTTGCTGTGAAGCTCCAACAAAACAAAACAGTATATAATAACTATTTAAATTGTTTGTCGGGAGACCTCGATGACTAAAAAGTGCCAGCTTTGGCCTTTAGCCTTTTTTTTCATTCTCAATTAATAAGGAAGTTTTTTTTTTAAATATGTGTCTTCCAGCTTTTGTTCATTTCAGGGTTGGGTGTTTTGTGACCTGGCAGCTCACCATCTGCAATTAAGTATGCACAACAGTTATTATGAGGAGACGGATCTGGTTCAGACGAGGTCTGGTAGAGCATGACTACCCCGACGCTACATTTCCAGTCTGATGGGGATTGAGACGAGGGAGCGCTGCCATGTTCCTTTTGTAGTGAGTACCAAATGTTTCTGCCGCTGATGTGGTAAAAGCTTTTCCTCCTTTGTCACCTTCGCTCTTGGTTGAGCCCTGGCATCCCAGCGCTCCATCACGATACACTTTGGCCTGGGAGCCACTGACCCATGTTATTGGTTGGCAAGGCTTCTTCCTATGAATGGAGGATGGGAGGGGGTGGGCTCTTTTCCAGCCTCCTCCTCTAATCCACCAGCCTTTTCTATGTTTATCAGCGACTCGCGATGAAAAAGACCCACAGGTATGGGTGAAGTGGAGGTGTTGGAGAAGAGGGAGCTTGATGTATTGTGAAAGCTGCCTCTTCCTCTCAGTCTTCTCTGTATTCTCACCACTTGCCAAAAAGTTTTAGACAACATGCTCTTTCACTCTTCATCAAAGTGGAATTGGGCCAGGGAGGAAGAGAGAGAGCGCGCGAGCGAACGGGAAAGAGAGACAGAGTGTAACTGAGAGAAGTTTGGCGGCTGAACAGCCATGAAATACAGCCCTCCAACGGTTATTGCTGCAGTAAAGGCAGATACATAAAATACAAAACAGAGACTGGCGTGTCTATTTATGGACCAGATTATCGGTGCATTAATCAGCGCTGCTATTTGGCACATGCCCGGGCTACCAATGTCTGCGGCTGCTTTATGGGCTGCGTCAGATCGATGGCTGATTCACTCACACACCAACAACATTCAGATTACTTATGGATAAACTTTCCGAAAACTACAAAAACCCGAACGTCACAACTGATATCAAGTAGTCAGGCAGGAATCGATTTTTTTGTACTATTTTTTTTTTCTTTTGAGGGGAAATGGAAAATATTAAAGGATGATTCCACCTTATTTTTGCAACAAATAATCAAGGAGAGCATGAACAGTATACTTACATCTGCAATTAAAATTAAATTAGAAAACTATACATTTCCATTATGGGCTGAAAAAAAGACAGGCATACTATTTATTATTTAAATGTGTTCCTTTTTTTTTTTTTTAAAGCAGTGGGACCACAAATGTCATAATAATAGTAGAACTTTATTTGTATAGCATTTTGTGCTTTACAGTAAGGAAAAATTGGAATCAACACCAATGGGGGAATTAAAAACAAGAAGAAAAAAGAACAGAGACATAATAAAAAAGACACTTTAGATTAGGGAACACATATTCAATATTGATTGTTGATCAATAACTAGGTGTTTATTAATATGCGTATAAGTAGCTTACTAGATCCTTATGAGTAATTCGTAAGCACGTATTAACACCTTATTCTACATAGCCTTATTCTCTTTTTCACCATGATTAAGATTTTTTCTTATATTAACTAATTATCGCTTATTCATTGTAAATTAATGCTATATTAATTCAGAGTAATAAAGGAAGAATTAGTGTTCTTGTGCTACTGCCCCTGTACAAGGCCCCAATAACCCACTGGGTATTCACATTCCCTAACCCTAACCCATTATTCAGAAACAACAATGCATTAAATTACAATGAATAAGTGATCATTAGAAGTTAATAGGAAAAATCTTCATTCATGGTGTGATAGAGGTAGAATAAAGCGTAAGAATAAGGTGTTAATATGTGCTTAATAAAGAGCTAGTAAGCTACTTGATGAATATGTGTTCCCTAATCTAAAGTGTTACTTAAAAGATATAGGAAAATAAACTGTCCATAACATGGGGAATAAAAAAACAGCATTGATAATAGTTTTCTAATAAAATCATGTTTTAATGCCGCTATGATGATAATATGTAGCCTGACTGATATCAGCTTGGTTCTGGTATTCAGATTGGTCACCTTAAGACACCAGCTGAGTCCTTGGAGAGAGCAGCACCAACAGAGCTCCCTGCACTGATCTAAGCAGACATCTTGGCACACATGGGGTTAATAAGCCCTTGATATAATTTGGAGCGACGCCAAAAGTACATATTTTTAATTTACTCGTGCAATTTGGTGCAAAGAAAATGAAAGACAACGTGCCAACAGTGTAAACATGACTCCAGAAGGGCTGACAGGAGACATAATGACATAAACAATGAAGGCTATAATCCCGTGTGATGTTCTTTCTCCACTAAGTTCAAGTATTACATGGTAATTGTACAGTATGTGCAGCAATGAGCTCAGATCTCAGACTGTGCAGACGGACGGCACACCCAGAGCGCCGGATATTTTTGGAGAAAATCTGCTTAAACGTGAATGAATAATTCCTGAGATGACTGATACAGATGTATTAAGACGCTAAGATCATTTCATCGCTCCTGATTCTCGCTCTGTCGGACTTTTTTCACAACGTCTCCTCGTTCCCACATCTCGGCTGTCAAGTTCTGCTGACAGCTGGGGATTCTTAGGTTTGCTGCAAATAATAGGAGGTGTGAGTTAATGGGCCTTAAGAATTGAAGGGGTTAATATCCTTCCATAACCGGCTCGGAGGCCTTCTCTATTATGTGGCATTGTTTAGGCTCTGTCAGTCTCCTCTGTCTCTCTCTCTCCTTTTGCAGCTCCCTCCCAGCCTCTATAATATTATCTCTCTCTGTGAGGCTTTAGGCTCTATCTCTACTAATTAGAATTTAATGGACCAAAAGTGATTGGTGTACTTCCAGAAATAAAGTGGGCTATTCATATGTAAAGCAAACAAACACTACTTGGTATAAAAGTATTGTTTGGCTACGTCTCTTGCCGGAGTCACAATGACGCAGAGACTAGGGAAACATACTAGGCTAAGAAGCATATTTAAATGCATGAGGTTTTTTCTGTTCTTTTATCACACTTATTAGGGAGAAAAAACATAATCTCTGCAATTGAATGTCCTGTAATTTTTCTTCAGCATATATTTTACTTCCTGTCGTGTTTGCTTGACTTTCTTTTTTTTCTTTTTTTTTTTTTTGGTATGGCCCCTGAGTGGGTGCTCGTTCCACAGACCCTGAGTAATCATCATTATAAAATGATAAGAAGCGTACCCTGACTGCTCCCCGTGGAATTAAGCATTAGAGGCATTTGTTCTTTAGGTCTATACCCACACAGTGGTCTCACTGTCTCACACGCTCATTAACACCGTCTTCCCTCGCTCATTTTTATTTTCCTCTCCTCTCTTCTCTCGCCGCGGTTTGCCCAATTTTCTCCCTGTGACTCTGTTCTCTGCTTCGCTGACGTTCTCTCGCTGCTTGTTTCACATACCAGCATAACTGATGGCTCTAATTTGTGTACTTTAAAGGGCCAATTCATAGAAGGTACTTAGGCTTGATAAGGAAATTGAAATGAATGACGGCAGCCTTATCAAAACTCTCTCCCTCCCTTCCACTCATCCTTGGGCAAGTGAGAGGTTTCATTGCTTTAGACGAACGCCATCACAGCGAGAATATAAATGCAAATCTAAATGCCTTGACGCTATTGAAGGGCCCCTCTTTATAGAATCAATAATCATATGCAGACGTAGAGCAGAGAGACAAAGAATTACTACAGGGAATTGATATACACGAGGTTGTTTACATGTTGCTATAAGGAGGAGTGTGCACACAGAGACCGGAGAACAAGACCGCTTACACAAAAGATGTGCGAGAACACAATATCGGTTTCTTTTTTTCTTTTCTTTTTTTGCAGAAAATACAGATTGTCGCTCGCTTTAATTCAACCATTAACAAGATGCTGCTGGGTTGTTCTCAGAGTATAAGTGATGCTCTCCAATTTTCCGTGAGCCTGAATACTTGAAGACACGATGCTTCTGATGCATAGGCGATCTGTAAACCACAAACAAATGAACAAAAAAACCTTTTTACCAAACACTAGATTCAAAATCATCTTATCATCCTTTGAAAACTAGCAAAAGAAAAACTTTCAACTTCTGATAAGAGCAATGGAACTTCAGAAACACAAGACAAAGATTGACACTGGATTATTTCTCATTTAACTGAGCAATAAAGGAGTTAATGTCTTTACACTGGGCTGCAGAGAAGGATCTGGAAATCTTAAAATAAGACATGAATTCCTTCAAGGCTTCATTCAGACTGACATCAGCACTTAATGAAAAAACGCAACCCTACTGTTCATTTAAGTGAGACCATGGCATCGACACAGCAGGCGCACTGACGCAGTCTCTGAGACGGAGGATGAAGTATTTGTGTCGTAACATTACAGAGATGTAAAAGCCTCTCTCTCACTGTCGGAACACGCTGTGCTGTGTTTTGACACATGATAAACTTTGAAAAGATATTTTACTCAAACTGGCCTTTCTGGATTCTCTTGTCTTTTTCTTGCACTGTTTTGCCCAGTGATTGTTGACAGTTTTACACCATTGAGCCTCACAGTAAACCAGATAATATTCTATACAAGACGCACAAAGGTCAGCTGAGCTCATGTCATGTTTCTTAAAGGGATAGTTCACCCAAATTTCAAATTTCACTCATTATCTACTCACCCTCATGTCGACTAAGAGCTGTGAGAGCTTGTACTGAAGCCCCGACATGAGAAATTGTTCAGAAAAAAATAAGTCTATTTTTTAAGCTTGTTTGTAGTAGTAGTCTCAGTTCACTGCTCTTCCTGTGTCATTGCAAAACTTACGTGATTTGCACTGACCGGTGGAACAATTTCTCATGTCGGGGCTTCAATACAAGAGGGACAGTACAGACGAGCAGTATGGAGGTATTTGGATGTTTTTTGGTGTGTCTTTTTGGACAAAGAAAAGTGGTATCCATTCACAACCATTATGTGGACAAATACTGCTGCGTGGACCCCCCCTTAACTCAGAGAAGGAACGGAGGACTCTGAAAATTTTGCTCACAGCTTGTTTTTATTTTGTTGGTTTACATGAGGATGAGTATTGAGTAAAATTTGAATTTTGGGGTGAACTATCCCTTTAACTGTTTTAATTTTTGTGACAATAAATGAAATTGAAGTTTTGATGAAAACCGTTTTGGACTGGTTTAAATTCCACGCATATGCACGCGTCAACATCGTGTCATCAACCACCGAGGAAGGGACTTTCTTTTTATAAGTGTAAGAGAAAGGCCACTACACTCTGAAAATTCTCACAGCTCTTAGTCGACATGAGGATGAGTATTGAGTAAAATTTGAATTTTGGGTGAACTATCCCTTTAACTGTTTTAATTGTCTGGATGAGCGAGAGACACGTGAAATCTATCTATCTATCTATCTATCTCGTGAATATTTTTTTTTACTAAATAACTAGTTATAACTAGTAAAATGTATTTTTATTCTAATACGTGTTGCTCCATTCCTTTTTCTCAGCAGCTCTACTGTAAATGATGATGTTTGACGACATTATTCAGATTGAACAATTTGATGGTTAAACTCTCTGGAGTGTCTGTTCCTGCGGTGTAAGTGGAGACAGAAGCATGTGCGCAGACAGAGCCTGTGTCCTCTTTCTCCAGGCAAATAATCAAGTAGCTCCTTAATGCTGCGCGCTTTCTCTAAATTTAGCGAAGCATTGTCAGAGCGTATAGGTCTCAGCACATATCTTTATACAGCGGTGTCTAGTGGAGTGCAACGGCATGTTTTGACGCCCCGGCCCGGCGCAGCACGGCCCAGTGCCCAGTAATCACTCCGCTATTGGAGGGCTGGCATCGGCGGCTGCGCCCTCCTCACCCCCACCCACAGCCCAAACAACAGTCAGAGAGCTCCTGACAAATTGGAGCGAGTTAGCCACTCCTCAGTTCATTGCACAGCCCTGAACACTAGCGAAACAACAACAAAATATAAAGGCACATAAAAGAAAAAGAGAGCATAGTCACTTTCTGTCTCTGCTGGCTGTCTCTCCCCCCACCGCCTCCCTCCCTCTCGCTCCCTCCCTCCTTCCTTTTTCTTTCGCTCTCTTGTTCTTGATCCCCCTAACCCTCAACTCTCGTCTCTTCTTCTCTTTACCTCACACACACACACACACAGTCATCAGAAGAGGTGTTTGCGCTACATCTCGGCTCTCTCACTGTGTCATGCTCAGAAATCAATCAGGGGTTAAGCTCACACCTTCTAACGAGCTCTTCTCAGAGGTACGTCTCAGCCAAGTGCTCGGGGCAGCCTCAGCCAAAAGGTACAAACGCCCGGGAAACACAGAGCAGAGCCGCAGAGACGTGTACTGAAGAGAGAGAGAGAGAGAGAAATGAGAGGGCGAGCTGAAGTCTGATGGATATAGAGACGGAGAGAGAGAGGGTTTTTCAGGCAGAACAAAAGGAAGGAGGGATGGAGACAGATGGAAACGATGGAAACAGGGGTGAGGGCATTAGTCAAGGTGCTGGGCCTCCCGCCTCCTTCCTGCAGCACACAGGTGTGTGGTTCACCAGCCCCTCATTAGCTATGCACCTGGGCTTTAATGGTGAAAGGTGTCAAGATGAACTGGGGCAGCATGGGCGCCGAGAACACCTTCACCCACGGAAAGACAAATACCTTCCCCGGCTCATCCGCATGCAGAACCGAGGCGAGACCTCACCCCGCGCCTGTAGAACGCATCAAGCTGGAGCCATTTTGAAAACACGCCCCCCATCCCCACCCTCCACCTCAAGAAAGTCAGAAAGATCTGCTTCTTCTTCTTCTTACCCGGGGTTTATTTCCTTGTAATTCGTTTTATCGTTGTTGTTCTGCACCTCAGCCCAGCTGTTCTCATCGAGACTGGCAATTAATGTAATTTATTCTTTTGTGAGTTTAATGGCCTTAGGTGAGACCGAGACGCAACAACAGCAGAATGAAAAATGCTGGCTGCTTGACAAAGGGGGGGTTTTTCTAGGGTGCCGGTTGCCGAGGCCCGAGCAGCGCAAGTGTCTTTGACAAAATACCGAACCCTGGGAGCCTTCGTCTCACCGCTGGAGAGGAATTCACCCGGTAAACAGGCACAAGCCTTGTTTCTCTCCTAAAATAGGATGAGAAGGATTAAAGGTGAAACACAGGTAACACTGGAAACAGCCAGAGTATGGGTTTGTTGTTTTCTTCCGCTCCACCCTTTTGTCTTCCTTTCTGCTTCCTTCTGTCTCTTTCATTTTTTATTTTCATCCGTAGATGAGTAAAGCTGTCAACGTTTAGACCGGTTTAAAACGTTGACAGACAAAGAAAATCACTCCCTCCACACTCTCTTATCCCTTCAGCTGTTTCCTGTGCGGCCCTGGGGTTGGCCCTTTCAAAAAGATCTTCTTTTTTTCCCCCCCGTCCATTGTGTGCCTTTTTAAGCGGCGCTGCTACTGTATAGGTGTCAACTGAATCATGTTGATATTGACAGATTGATATTGCGTGCAGCGTGTGGCATAACTCAACAGTGTAATTATTGACACTGTATTGCCACTCACTGTCACATGATCATCAAATCACTGTCACGCTCTTCAAAAGCTGTTTTGTTACTGTAATTGCCGCCTGGATGATCGTTGCACTGTCACCCTGAAAGAGACCCATCCCATCACAGGCGCAATGCATCATGGGATGAAAGTGATTGCTCTGAATTGTAAGTGATTAGAGTTTGTCTAGACGTCTCGGGGGGTGATTGGATTGATTTGATGCCAGGGAGTAAATCGGACACTGGCACGGAATCGTTTTAACTCTTTGTTGCGTCAAGAGACCTCCTTTTTTTCCTTACAGTTCTCTATACATTCAGTCTGTATCGAGTGATGGATCTGATTTCCCTGTTAAAAGTCATCCTCATCATTATTATTATCATCATTAATAATATTCCATAATTACTGAGCTGTCCATCTGTCAGAGGCAGGGATTCCTGTGGAGAAGTGAATAAACACACAGACACAGACTTGATATTGTCTTACTGAAACACAATTTTGATACAGAGACATCCACCATCTGATGTCTGGTTAGTATTGCAGCCTCCTGGTCTGTGCACATAAGGATCCTCTAATCTTCACAATCCATGGTCTCCATCGGAGCCAGGACAGAGGGACGCATGCTGCTGGGGAACATGAGCCTGGAGTCGGTTTCCGTGTGCCCCCGTTTGCCTGAGCTGTTGAGTAGTTCTTCCAAGTTGTGTGGGACTGGATCCAAAAGGCGTCCGATGCTGAGGTGGTTCAATATAAGCAGAAGGTCCCTGGTGTAGAGTGTCTTGTTAGGCTGGGAGTTGGGCCAGCAGCACCCCAGCACCACCAGTATAAAAAGCACTGGCCACTCCATGTGTAACAGTACATTCTGAGGTGTTAATGTAATGTGATCACTTTGGCCTGTCATCAAGAATATAAGGATTACAGTTTAAAATCCAGTAAAGGTGAAGCATCCAGCCACCATGTTAAGATAGCTGGTGATAGTGATAATCAGTATAATAATCAATACCTCCAAACTAAAGGCTGTCTGTTGATCTGTTTCTATTTTGCTACAGTATGTTTCTACATAATCTGAAAAGTGTTGGTGGAAAAGCTGTAGAGTCACCTTTAAAGGGATAGTTCAATATTTTGGCAAAATGTTATAGGTTCGTTACCTTTAATTGTCAGTGCAAGCTATTTTTAGAGTGGCGGAGCAGAGCCGTGAGCTGCTCAGAGCTACGCTACTGAGGCTCATGGGATTTCTTGGTTTCTCTCATCCAACTCATCAAATACACAATCCAACAACTCCACAACGCTCTGGTGGACAAGTTGTGGCCTGCACATTGTCTGTAACGGAATCTTATGAGACAGAGTTGTTTTCAAGGTAAATTCATTTTTCAGCAAGCAGACTCTACATTTGCCTTGGAAACAACTCTGCCTCGTGACGTTCCATTATTATCTCATAGCGTGGTGAATGTGCAGGTCACAACTTAACCAAAGCTGTTCTGAATAAGAAAAGTAAAGTTATGAGGTACATAACTTGTTGGTTTTGCTTTTCAGTATTACATAAAATAATGTACTTAAAGGGACAGTATGTAGCTTATTTGGCTTTTTATTAGCAAAAGTCAAATATTGCTTTCATAAATACATATTTACTGAAGTCTAATCACAACCGCATACAAATCTTGTCGCTCAGAATAAGTTGTTTAGGTAGCGGTGCACCGCCGGAGACTGTCATGTTGCATCACCATCTTTAAATATGGTACACAATTCATGGGAATGCTCTGTGTTCCTGGCACATCCTGTAAGTCCTCCTGTGTAACTTTTTGCTGTGAAAATTATGACTGAAGGCACGAGTGGAAAAAAAGATGGTCAGAGATATTGTTAACAGTTAGCGGTTAGTTTGCGAATGTGTTTGTCCTTGGCGGCCACCGTCACTGCAGCGCTCACTCGCTCACCGAGGCTGCAATCTAGAATCAAAACGCTGGATGTCACGGTTTAGCCCCAATACTACTGTACATACTGAGGCTTTAAGTATAATTCATTTTCCTATGAACTTGTCCAACAGTTAGCACAGTTATAAGTTAGCAAAAATGAAAAAACAATATAGCAGCGGTGCCGCAGAATTAGGTTTGAGGTTAGTAGCCATGGATGTTGATGTCACCTGATGTTATTGATGCTGATGCTGTTTTATTGGTCTTAAAGAGGGCTTTCATGAACGGTTGCATTACTGGCAAAATTACAGTTGTTTGCTAATGCTGCTATTTCCAGTGCAGACTTGACAAAGTGCCCTTGGCATGTCTGAATTAATGGCTCAAGTGTCTATAAGATTGTGTCTGGTTGTGTCTGGAGAGGAGAGGAGAGCAGAAAGCTGCCAAGTGGCTCATATCCAGCATCCTGGAGACTTAGGGTGTCATAAAGTGTACTATACTTTAAGTTGAAGTACCTCAAAACAGGTCATTTAACTATTGCAATTAACATTAAAATGTTCCTGTCCCACTTCTGACACCATGTTCAGAAATGAATTAGAATGTAGCTGACATCCCTTTATAGGTTAAAAGGGATAATTTACCTGATGCACACATCAGAGAACTCTATTAGGCTATGTTGAAAGCCATTCATCTGTTTGGGGATGACTCATTTCCCTTCCTGTGCAATCATAACTCTCCCTTCTTGCCAATCAAGCATATGTTCCACTTTAGTAGACGTGTAGCTCCCTCTTTTTCTTTTTTCTTTTTTTTTTAACCATGTATCTCATTCCATGATTCATCCAGGAGAAAAACCAGCACTGTTTGATTCTTCCAAATGTTCTAATCAGGTTTGTCAAATAGCTTTTTAGTGTGAGGGAGTGATTACAGAGGAATCTGTGGAACAAGGCAAAATCTGCACTGGAGAGAAAAAAAAAACACACAGGATGTTTTCTTCTACTTAGCTCATTTGTCATGCATGGAACAAAAGCAGAGAGGGGTTTCAAGGACGAGGTTTTAGACACGTCTGCTCTATTGATTGGTTAACGAGCCTGCATTCAGACCACTTCCACATCGAGGGGTGAGCGCCGCACAGACACAATGGAGCACATTTCCCCTGCTCACAATGCGGGCATGCAGCGGTCGACTGCCTGCTGAGGAAACAGGCCCACACTCAGGCCCTCTGCCAGGGGGAGGGGGGCAGTGCCAGGGGAGAGGATGGAGAAAGGAAGACGTGTTGAAGGGAACACTAGACAGAGGAGATGTGGAGGGAAGATAGATGCACGGAGAGCGAGGAGATGGAAAGTTTAGGGGAGTGGATGCATGGAGGGAAATGGTAATAAAGAGAAAGAAAGTGCGTTAAATGGATGGTAGTATTTTAAAAGAGGGAGGACTGCGAGGTAGAAGAGGAGTGAAATGGGATGAAGGAGTGAGTTAAAGAGAGGAGAGGGGACACGGAAGGATTGATGATGATTAATTATGACAAAACAAGGAGAGGGAGATAAAAAAGTATCTAGAAATTGATTTGGTGAAAGGAAACTGGCAGATGATTTGCTCGCATGTGGGGAAATAACAGCACATTAAAGACACAATAATGTAGGTTTAAAGATGAGGAGGGCGCTGAGGCAAAAAAAAAGTAAATGATTCATAAGGAGAAAATGTAGAATATGATGAGAAGAGAGGACTGAGGACTTTATAATGATGAATCCTTGACCATACCATTCAATACTTCCAGCACTGAATATTACAGCATTGAAGTGAGAAGTGAAAGTAGCAGTAGTGGAAAGTTTTATTCATTTCACCTTTACATTTATCAGACAGTTAACGTCACTTTGCCGTTTCAGATTCCACTCACAAAACATGATTAGCTGCTAAAATGTGATACCTCATTGAAGGTGTTTCTGTCATCTTGCTGCTCAGGTCTAACATCTGTCTGTTTTGATCTTTCTTGTTTTGTTCTTTATCATTTTAAATTGAATACATTTTGGGAAAACAAACAGTTCAGCTGTGTTCTACTGATGTTCTATTTACTATGACTTCCACTGCAGAGGTAGACTAGAAATCTAGACGCGCTGTGATTGGTGAACACAATGTTTAGATCAGGGTTCCCCAATTCCGGTCTTCGAGGGCAACTGTCTTGCATGTTTTAGAAGTTTCCCGCTACAACACACCTGATTCAAATGAGTGGCTCGTTATCAAGCTCTGCAGTGGCCTGATAACGAGCCACTCATTTGAATCAGGTGTGTTGTAGCAGGAAACTTCTAAAACATGCAAGGCACTGGCCCTTGAGGACTGGAATTGGGGAACCCTGGTTCAGAGAGTCGTTTGGCGGGCTTAACGCGATGACGACATACTGTACGACGGTGAAAAACATGACAAGATGGCTTTGGCAAAGGAATCGTTTGAATTGGCGCGTTTTAAAGAATTAAACTTCATTTTCTTGTAAGAAACTGCACTGGAGTTATTCATTTCCAAGAAGGATGTATTTGCCGACGGGATATGGGAAAAGTTTAATCTACCAACGTCATCCTGCTCTTTGCTCTGATTGGTCGTAGCGCTACCCTTGCGTGCAGAGGCAGTTGAAAAGACAACCCTCAACCCACCCCCTGGATTGAGCTGAGGTCTACCGGTCGTTGCCAGACTATACATTTTAATGATATAGTCTGGCTTGTCAGGCTACTGCAGAGGTATATCAGCAGGTACAATGGCCTGTAGAAGTACTGAGTGGTGACAATGGAGCTGATTTCAATAAAACACTTCTATAGAGTAGAAAATGCAAAATACATCTTCTATATGAGTGTTTTATAAGCTGATCATATGTGTACTTTACAATATTAATCTAAATGTATTTCATATCTGTGGTGGTTCAATAAATGAGTAAAAAGTCCAATATTTGACCCTGAAATGAAGAAAAGCAGAATCATTTAAACTAAAAGTGTCTCCAACTTGTACTGAAAGAAGGAAATAGTGAAACTTTAATAGAAATATTTAGTCTGTTGCACAGCCTCCACTCTCTGCAGCTGTCTCTCTCCTCCAGCCTGAACCCATCCCACCCCCAACTACCTACTGTCCTCTCAAGTCTTTAAAAATACAGTCCGTCTGGAGCGCTTGCCTTCATCGCATGTGACACACTCCTGTTTCCAGCTCTGGCCGGTTATCTCTACTGTGTCCTCCCTGGGCTTGACTAAACTGCCTGCCTTCCCCCGCTCGCCTGTCTGTCCCTCCGTCTGTCTGCCTGTCTGAGTCTCCAGGTTGTCCTACCTGTCTTTTTCTGTATGTATCATTGTCTTTATCTTCAGCTTTGCCTTTATCAGCCTGTCTCCGTCTATTTTCTCCATCTTGACTGTCTTCATTGTCCGTCACCAACTGTCTAGTCTCATCCCATTTGATTTCTCTGATTGTCCTTTTTGCTTGATTTGTCTCGGGTTGAATCGGGGACACACTGACACGCTCTTTTCTGTCTTTTGAAGTAAAAACGTGTCGGTATGTTTAATCAAACTGCACTAAACTCATAGCATCTGCACATACTACGACAGAGGAGACAGATCCTTACCTTAAAGGGACATTGTGTAACTTCTCCTGTTACCTATTTCCGAAAATTGATTATTTTGTTCAAAAGTATGTCTTTCATTAATCGTTCAAAAGTATGTCTTTCATTAATCAGTAACCCCCCCCATCAACAAGCCGTTCATATCATTCATATCTACATGGAGCGGGTCAGCTCGCTGCTGGCTGCCATGTCGTGTCGCCATGTTTTTACCTTCAGTGGCAGCGTGACGGTAGGAAACCACGGAAACTCAGTGGAGACACCGGAACTGTCGGCTCAGGTCGAGGTGGCGTCTGTGAAAAGTCACCGCGGTAACGCAGTGAGGAGGAATGGAGCGTTACATTGATGCTGCATTCAGGTGCAGTTGGACGGCCGTCAGTAACAATGTCATTTTAGTCACAGAAGTCCAGAGAAAGCCGGTAAAACGTGGGTCAGGTCAACCATACGACATCACCATGACAACATATTGTCAGGTGTATTGTTTTGTCTCGTGCTGATGGACCACTTGTTTACATAGAGGCTTGTTTATGCCGTTACCTGCAGCAGCTGTCGTCCGTCTGCCGTCTGCCCAATTTCACATGAATGCAACATGAAAAATACAATTGAGTTGCTTGCTATTTATAACTGCAATGCTAGACACAACACAATGCACCTTTAAATATGACCTGCTCTGTATTATTGACTAAAATCTGGCTGCAGCAGTGGACGCGGGGAGATCAAGCTGAAAATGTGTCAAAACACCAAACACACGAGCGCTTGACACGTCACCGCATGACGTTATTTGTTGTGCCGCGCTCCCTCCCACGCTGTCGGCTGGCTGCGGCCGCCGTGCACTTCAGTCCTGGGGAAGAGGTCATGAGCTCAACTCAGCACTCAGCGGCTGACCTCTTTTTTTTTTTTCATCTGGCAGTTTGGTGCCTGTGTTTTGGACCACACAGCCAAGCCAGCTCTCAGCGCCCCCACCTCCCACCCCACCGCTGTACTCAGATCTCATTTTCGTGGGCTGTAAAACATTGAGTTGTTAAATTTCTTTATGCGTCCTGCTCCCCCCCCCTTCTCCCCCCTCCCGCGCCCCAAGGGCTCCTGGTGCGTTTTAAATTGAATGATTGCCTGCAGCTCTCGGATTGTTTAACCTCTGCAGTGGCACCAACTCCTCTGTAGGACTGTATTTTTAGAAGTTTTTGCTCACGTTTCCCCCTCTCTCCACCTGAGGTAACACGATGGAGGAAAAAAAATGAACGATGGCCGTTTCTGGGGAGGTCCTCAGTTGCAGTGCGCCATGCTCGACATTGTGTGTGTTACGCGTGCATTCCTACAGCTAGGAAGGAGAGAAAGCGCCTAGAGCTGTGCATGCATGTGAGACAGTGGGAGTGTGCGTGCACGCGAGGCACGTGCATGTGACAATGACTCCCGTTTTCCTTATTTATGACCCTCACCTCCGTCCAGGCTGCCAATTTGTCGGAGGAGCGGAGGGAGGGGAGAAAAAGGGGAGAAGGAAGAGAGAGAGAAAGGGGGAGAAGAAGAAGAAGAAAAAAAGGCGATCGGGCGATTCTGAGGTGAGCGCTGTTCCGGGCCCGTTAGCTTTTATGGCCCACTAAAGAAGAAGAGAGAGAGAATGAACATCCTTCCTGTCTTGATTGACTTCTCCTCCTCCGCTTCCCTCAGCTCTGCCACAAGCTCCTTTTTCTCCACTCTCTTAAGTAGCAATAATGGACATTCTCATATCTACCCTGGAAGCATTTCTCCCCGGCTACAGGAAAAGCAGCAAAAATAAGTACGACAAATTACCTCCCATAATCATACCTGCTCTATGAGGTTATTATTGTAGATTTAAACAGCTATACTTTGATGTCCCACGTTGGGGGGAGACGGCCTCTTGGGCCTTATCAAGTAAGCCAGATGTGTAATAAAGAGCATGTAAGTGGTAATTACACACTGATAACTTTGGCAAGGACACAAAGAAGGTTTTGATGTGAAGTTGTAAATGTGACACGACGGCGGTCACGTCCCGCGTCGCCGCCGGCAGCTCCTCCTCGGTCTGGAAGGCTTGTAAACCCCCCGCAACCCCTGATTTGTTTGGTCACACTTTTATTTGCCTCCTCATTAAGTCTTATTAGTCTTATAATAGTTTCTTATGATGTGATGAAGATCGTTATAGTGGAAACTGTGACTTTGATCGCGTTCGGTTTGTGTGTTTTGTGTGAGTCCCTCCCCCTTCTTCCTATACCGCCGGTGTTATATTGTGTGCTTTACGCGCTGCATCCACATCACTCAGACACTTTTCATTTGTATTTGTCGGCACTTTTTGACAGCATCTTGTGGGTTTGTGGCTCATATGAGTTTACCATGCCCTCCGTTCCCACAGTATGCAATATATGAGTGCAGGGGAAAGAACCTGGGCCACGCTTGTGATTCAATACGCACACCCCCATGGACCAAGGCTTAGGGGAGTGCATGTGCTGATGAAAAAGTAATGTACTGTGTCTGCAAGGTACAGCTTGCTTTTCCCCCTCGCTTCTTCAACTCCAAAACCTCGTCTCCCATACCAACCGGAGACCTCTTTAGCTAAAAACAGCCCCCCCGCCCCCAAAATGCTTTCCTGCCTTTTGTCTTTCATGCTTTATTTCTGAGGGAAAAGCTCGTATACGATGTTTGAATACAGTATTTATACAATAAAAAGCACCGAGCGTGAGGTTTTCAGAAATCCAGCCAAACAGTCGACAGTGATTGAAGATTATTCCCAATAATCAACCATGTCGAAAATGTAAATCACATTACATGCAAGGAATATTATACCTTTTTATTTCTTAAACGGTTTTGCATTTCATTACAGCGTTTCTTAAAGATATAGTCAGTCCAACGGGACAACGAGCCAATAACCACACATGCTGAACATCGACTTTGAACTTTTGTGTTTGAGTTTTGAGAGATTATTAGAGGCTGCATCACTTTGAAAAAAGCCATCAGCTGGTTTGCAACCTGTTTTTTTTTTATTAGTTTGACCCAGGCCCAGTGTAGAGAACCAACATGAGTGTCAAATGAGTCACTTAAAGCAACAGCGGCTCCTGTGATTGATGTCCCGCGTGTTTCTGTGTGTGTTGGGAGGGGAAGGTGGAGGCGGGGCGGGTGAGGGATTGATGCTCCATGAGAGAGCGGTGGGCCAGGTGAAAGAGGAGAGGAGGAGTGGGTGGTAGCGAGGGACTTGTCCTGTAGCAAGTTAAATCTATCTTCCTCGCTTCTTCTTCAACCACAGCCCTTCTGTCCTTGGGCTCTGAGTGCTGAGTAAGCAGGGTTTGTCTCTGTCCCCCTCAAACAAGGAAGCCTGCAACCTTATTACAAAAGTTTACCCAAGGACTTTGGTGTTCACAAGAAACTTTATTTTATTTTATTTTTTATTTATACCATATGCTCAAACAGTCCGGACACAGTTCTTAATGAAAATAAACAACTGGAATCCACACTCTTGGGTTCTTCTAATGTTTTTTTTTTCATATTTTGAAAGCAAAAGAAAACTCAAGTGGAAGTGAAAATGTTAATATGCAGCCGTTCTCAGCCTTTAGTGGTTGCAAGATTTACGCCCGAGGCTGCTGCGTCATTCATGTTTCAGTTTTCTCCATTTAAAACCACCATCAGTTAATCTGCATTGTTCTGTAAACACGATCCTTCTCCAACATTTATGCAACAAACCATTTCAATTCACTTCCCCAAGTCGCTTGCCAATTTCCTTAAGCATACAACGGTGCAGAGCTGTCTAGAATTCATATGCTGTGCTATGTATATTCAGCATAGCGCTTTCTCCACGGGGAGCCAAAGCCCATTTGCTGGCCGGGCTCGTTTGGCAGTCATGGCTCCGGCACATACAGAACAGCACATTAGCATAAAATTGGGCACATGCGTGTGGAGAAGGCGGCCAAAAGAGACATAATTGCTATTGACAGAATTAACAAACACATTAAATCCCCACATTAATTAGAAAGTCAAATGTAAAAACTGTCAGGAGTGGCAGACAGCTGTCATCCATCATCCCTCTCTTTGGAGTTTCATGCTAATTCATTTTCCGCTGCTTAATTTGCTTCATTCGGCGCCGGACTTAAAGCATAGCGTGTTTTAATTACGGCTGCCCCGTACAAAGTGGTCACTCGCGCAGCCATGAATACCGTGGCGTGGCGCGGTCGGGGTCCTGTGATGACCAACACAGTCAGCTTGTCAAGGCAGGTTAGCGCGCAGGCGGCTGATTGATGTATTATTTCCCCTTTTCAACTGAACGATTGGTCTAATAATTAGGAATAAAACAAACACCATTACCAAAACAAATGTATGCCTGTTTGAATCAATTGTGATAAGCACATGGAATTAAGAGCCAGTCGTTTATCACTAATAGAAAGGCCATCGTTCCTTTTGAAGCAGCATTTAGTCTTTGAGGTAACCAATCAAATGTATTCTTAAATATTGACTTTTGATCACTGTTTATTGATTATTTCTCTCCTGTCTTCTCTTTTCTATGTTCCTGTTTGGCTCCATTGGACCTGAACATCGATACTGACGTTCCCCTCTCAGGTAATTCAATTTTTTTTGGTTTTTATACTGTTTTTTTGTTTTCTTTAATGCAAAACATTTATGCAACCCTGACACTTTAAAAAGATTTCAGAAATCTGTGTGAAAACATAAACAGACTATATGACTTTATTAGTCTTTTCTGCCTTGGCGTGACAGTAACACATGCAGCCCAGAGCCTTTGGGATTTGTAGTCCTTAGCTGTATTCCTACATCTTAGTCCCCAGACATTTCCCCCACAAATGAGCTGGAGGGTCGAAGTGAAGTCTTCATAATTGTCATGAGGACAGTGTTTCTCTGCATCATTACCATCGCTTAACCTTTGACCCCCCCGCTCCCTCAAAAACAGCCTCCTACAATACCAGTCATTCAAAAGGTGTATATAAGCTAGATACAGTGTACTGCGGGCAGGGCATGAAAGTGGCACCAACACGCCAAATGTGGGTAACCTTTGTGATTGGCGGGTGAAACTGTCAATCTACCTGCCACATTGGCGGGTAGCCAATAATGAATGAAAAACACTGAGCAAGTGTTGTGTTGTTGACCAATCAGGTAGCCTATGTGTTCCTGCCTTTTTTGCTGGTACCGTGAGACCTGAAAAAATACAAAAACTTTGCCCTTGGTGCACCATGTTGACTCCTGTCGGGAATGACGCGGACATTATACTCGCGCCTGAGCACACGCGTGGTCTCGGTTCGGCTACAGTCGAGCTTGCGGTCCATTTATGTGAACGTGTCTGGTCCTCGAGCCGCTCCGACTGCTCGATGTCGTCACAGTCTGGGCTCATGAACATGACGTGCCATGAGCTGAAAAGTGAAACAACGTGTCATCTTTGCAGCGGTACTGTATGTGTGGAAACAGCCTGAATGTGAGGGAATGAGAACAGCAGTTCTCCAGTTGAACCACTTGAAGGATAAAAGAAGACAGTTCAAAAATATATTTGTAGGTATTCTGTACGTTCTGTAAGTTCAAGAACCATTCTTTTGCATTTTCTGAGTTGTTCACCTTTATTTTAGGCACCAAAAACCCACTGTGGCAGGTGGATGCTGGTGGCCAAAAAAGTTAACTTCCGGCCCTGACTGTGGGTACATCCATGTGTGTGTTTATGCTCATATGTGTGTGTATGTTTGTTGGGTGTGTCTGTCCTGGAAGACAGCTCCAGCTCCCCTAGCCATGGAGTGTCCCCTCAGATCGGGGCCCCTGTGTCTACGCAACACAACCAGTGCAGGATGCCCCCCCCTCCCGTCACCCACAACAACACCACCACACACAATTGATCCTCTACATGTGTACCTTTGCTCCCTCTAGTCGTCCTCTCCCCTCGTCTCCTCTCTTCCTTACCTTACACAGCGGCGTCCCTCTGTCTCTGTGTAGTTACAGGAATGGCGCATTGATCCCTCTGTACACAAAGCGTCGCGCCGGGCATGCCGGCACGCTCCTTCTGTCAAGGAGGTTAAGATCACATGTTTGTCGGGGCTGAACTGCGGTGCAAGCCCCTGTAGAGGAACACGTGCGCGGCGACAGGGCTGACCTCAGACAACATGCCCCACAGAAAGCTGAGCTGTCAATCATCCGCTTGTGCAAGAGGCTTTCTGTTGTTGTTGATAAAAATACACATAGCGGCTTTAAAGGGTCAGGGGTAGTGGACAGAATACTGAATGGTGAAAGTATAATAGTGTTTGATGTAAAGTCTGCCTTTTGAGTTCTTTTTTTTTTTGATGTGTGTTGGTTTGTGTGGCTTTCACACAAAGGCGTTCCTACGCAGCAGCATAAGGTCAGTAGTTAAATTGAACTTCTCTGTTGACATGATTATAGTAGAAATGTCAAGAAAGATGCTGGTGGGATACAGTGGCATGGATGTAATGGCTGTTGGAGTTAATCGAACTCAAGTGACCAAATGGACAGGATGTAGAAACGGTGTTATTACATTGTGCAAATATTCCTCTGTTCGCCCCCCCCTCCTCCATATTAAACCCCTGCATGATTGATTCAGCCCTGTGTAAAATTCCTATTGGCCGCTGCCAATGATAAAGTGACCGTATTTCTCATTTGAAGACTCCCCAGACATTCGCCCTTTGAGAGAAAAGGTGAAAAAAATCTCAATCTCTTCCCCTCTCCGAGTAACCCTCCCTATTTATCCTCGCTCTCTCTTTACATGTCCAATCGTTTATCTATGTGCCGCCAAATTCATTTCAATTAGAGCCCGTGCCGGCTTGCTCCCTCTCCTTATTGATCGTTGCTCCCGGCAACGTGGGGCACAAGCGCTCCGAGACCACCGCTGCTATCTTCGGCGTGCACATGCGTGATGATGTGTGTGCGTGTGCGCTGTTTACGGGCTTCACCCTGGTCTCAGACACAGCGGGCACCTTCGCCACTGCGTTCAACAATAAATATGAGCAGTGGCAAACAATTACCCCCTTAACGAGGGATTAATTGTGTCAAGATGGAGTGAGGTCAATGCAGAGGTCGGTTAACGCCGTACATTTCTAATGTGTTTATTTTCATTAGTTAGAAACATTAGTCTTTCCCTTAGTAGCACCACTGTCCATTGATTTTCCTCCCTTTTGTTTTTTAGAGACTGTACCAGAGCGTGCGCGCCTCTGTGTATGTATTTATGCGCATGCAAGTGTGCACACTGCTCAAAGTAATATTATGAGTGCCTGAGCATAGCACTGGCTATTGACTCCTGCCAGATCAATACTATAAATGCCTTTAACGGTGGCAGTTAAACTCATTTGTCATTTATTGGTGCTGGTAGCGGGAGGAGGGGGGAGGGGGGTCCTCAGAGAAGCCACCAATGTATCAATCTATTGTGGCGCTAACTTCCCTCACCGGCCTCTAAGTGTGTCATCATCCAGGAGTCATAACTTGAGGCAAAGCTCTGTCATGTTCGCCGACGACAAGTGATTAGGTGGGACAGCGTGGCGGCGGGGCGTTGTGGGGAGGGGGGGGTGAGAGCACTGGTCATTTGTTTCTGGGTGGTAAAGGCGAGGCGGAGCACGGAGAGCTGCCACCGCCTGTCCCCCGTGGCTGATGGAGACGCGGCGTCTGCATGTTTACATTTGATTTGTGTACATGTGTGTCGGTGGGAGCGGAGGAGACGAGAGCAAAGCAGCTCTGAAATTGAATCACTTTCCAGTTGCTACGGTCCACATTGTTTAGCCTGCTCCCACTGACAGCCTGTTGTACAGCTACACTGAGGCAGGATGGATGCCGGCCCTCTAGGTTGCTACTGGATTGCATGCTGGGTAATGTGCTGCCATTGTTTGATGTGGCAGGATGGAACTCGGGGTTTGTGATGGTGTATCTGTTCATTTTGCTGGGAAGAGATTTCTACGCCCATCTCTATACGTCTTTTATGGATGAGTGAGTTTACTTCCGGTACCACTAACTACCACAACCTGTCACTTCTCCTCACTGGTACCTTGACTGTGGCACCGTGGACCTCCGTTACATAAGGTCAGGTATTATAATACATTATAATTGTTAGTAACTCACTGAAAATGCCAACATCGATAAAGCATTAGTTATAATGTGTTATAACTGGCTTATAAACGTGTATAACTATCATTATAAATGCTCATTAATTATCATAAGGCTTTATAATAGTAAGCATAACACATTATAGAGCATTATAACTGTATTATAATACTTGACCTTATGAGCCATTATAAAATGCAAATTATACACATTTATAAGCCATTATAACACATTATATTCATAATTATAGAGATAGGCGTCAAATAAAGTGTTACCAAAGATTTAAAAACACAATAAAAGTCTTGGTTCTACATTTCTGTGTATATTACCTCAAATATTTGTTGGTTATTGCAGCCACACACATTCTCATTACAGTTTAGTGTTGTGCTTATTAGAATAGATTTTTGTATAATGGGTCAGAAATCAGAAATCCATCACACAATGAGGGAGAATAAAGCAAAGCCGCCTCTCAGTATGGACTTAAACAGTCCGTGCTTGTTGGTGCTATCTGTGCACACATGGCAACATGCTAGATGATGAAATATATTGTGTACAAATGCCTGGCGTATCATGGACACAGCGATAAGGTAAACCAATAAGTCAGCATGTAGTGGCTGCTGGCAGAACAGCAGTTAGCTGGAGCAGTGGCTTAAACCGATTAACATAACTGAAGGTTGAGCCGGGGAAACAGTGGTGAGCGCCGACCATTTACGGAATCAATATCAAAACGTTCCTTTTGCTTATTCTTCATCCTCCTGGTTTGATTTCTCCAAAGGCGCAGCACATGAACATAATGCCTTTTTTTTTTTTTTTCCTTTTGTGAGTCACTGAAATGTGAAACATCCTTTAATCCGACCCGAGCGGAAATCCAAACTGGTTCTTCCTTACAAACTGCATCACCTGGACTTGATGAAATACGCAAATTACTAAAGGAGTTAGCTTTCATTGATTATCTCAAAGCAAACGCCTGGAACATAAGAAAGCGTTGGTAGAAACAAAATGGCTGGTAGAGAGGCAGAGAACACACAGTTGGCTGTTTCTCACTTTGGCTCCCATTAACAGTCTTGTCACTTCTATGCAGCTATAAGGAATCTGACCCCTCGACTGTGCAACATGCCCCAGGCGCCTAAACCTCCTTCCATCCACACCTATGTGTGTCGGTGTGGATGTGTGTGCGTGTTTGTGTGTCATACCCCGCCACGTTTGTCAGATTGTAAACATTTTCATGTCTTTGCCGATGAGAATTGGCGCTCAAACTTTTTTCCCTTTCATGTCAGAATGCTGTATCTGCATGCACGAGTGTGCGAGCGCGAGTGTGTACACATGTGTGTACCTATGAGCGCAAAACGTTATCCCCAGGGATCTCTCTCTCTCTCCCTCTCCTCGTTCTCCCTTCCTCCTCCTCCTCTTGGCACTTTCTTCGTTTTCCCCTAAAGCTGTAGCTAGCTATTTATAGTGAGAAGAAGGGAGAGACCATCAAAGCTGGCTCCATATATCAAAGCCGATCCGATCGTCTCCGCTCCTCTCCCTCCACCATGTCCTCCTTCCCAGCCCCGCTGTTCTAAAACGGGAAAGGCAGGGAAAGCCCCAGAAGAAATCCTGCTCCCTCTGCCCACCAGAGACCTACCGGTGGGAAAAAGAAGCCGGGGAGGGGCGGAGGAGGGTGGGAAGAGTGTGGGAACGTGTGAGAGAGAGTGCGAAAAGTGAGTGAGTGGGTTTCCGTGTTTACGCGTTGCACGTGCAAAATCGCAAGCCTTTGTGTTTCCTTTAACGTGCACACGTGTGTGCTGCAGGGAGGGGCCCTCCTGGGTATCTGGCGGCCTAGGGGTTTGATATGTTGATGCGGCACGGCGCTCATTGTCACCACGGCAGCTAATGAAATTACAATGACATGTGGGAGGCCCACGGTGGACAGGCCCGCCAGGCGCCAACGCCTGAATCCATATTAAACTAACAGCCCCCCCCCCTCGGCTCGCACCGCCTCCACCGTCCTCATCCTCGTCCTCGCACAAACACATGGTGGGTGGGAAAAAAAAACAAGACGGGCTCTCCGCTGAGACGAGCCATCTAATGTCGAGAATCTAATGTGGCTTTAATAGGAGTGCAGCCTGAGTTCATTCACAGATGTTATTGAGGTGACCGCTTTTTTCGTTGTCATCGACACCACGAGCGAAACAATCCAGAGAGAGAATTTTAAATGTCTCCGTCTAATGACCGTTGAAGAGAACCCACAATCCCATGCATTATTCCCTCTGCTTTTATTTCCGGGAACCTTCAGAGAGACATTTTTGGAAACAACCAACAAAATGTCTTTTTCTACACCCATTGGTGATGTGGGATCGAGGGTGTATTTATTTATTTGATTTTGTTTTGTTTTGTTTGTTATCTAGAGAGACCGGCAACAACAATGGAGTACCTTAGGAGAGCGGGAAGGAAAGTTAAAAACACTCACGATGAAACAAACATTAAAGCACCGTCTTTATCAAAGATGTGGCACACCACGCAAAGTGCTGCATGCGTATTATTATTATTTCACAAGTCATCAGTATTCCATCACAGTTGCATCACCATCCACTTCTTAATCCTCAACAGAGATTTGAAATCTTAATTTTGCGTACTCCTTACAATGGATTACACAAGCAGCTGATAGTGTTGCTCCAAAACCTTTCAAATGGAAACAGTCATGGCAAAAAGAAGCTTTATGAGTCTTTTTTATTTATTTTTTTACTGGAGGTCAACATGAGAATCCATATTTTTGTATTTTGGTCAGAATATATTTCCATCCATTTGACTGACACTAACCTGAAAATGAACCTAAAAGACGAAACAAATGGAGCACCGTGCATGTCCATGGCCCAAGCACATAATCCTCATCCTGTGTTCCATTGAAAAAATGCCAAGTGTTAAGAATATTCTAAAGATCAATAAAATGAAAGTCCCGTTAGACACAATCCAAGTCTTTTTCTTCATTTAAAGAAAAAAGGCTCAGTTCCAACTGTTCAAGATCAGTTCACCTCAAGATAGCCGATGGCCATCTAATTAACTCTAATGAGGTCTGCTGTATCAATTATATCATTATGCATATTTAACCAAAGTTAATGGCCTTCAAAAGGTAAACTAACAACAGGAACATAATGAAAAACCACCAAGTATGAGCCTGAAGAGAAGTCTGCTTCTTAGTTCCAAAGTAACCTTGCAATAATCCTCTCAAATAACAGCCATCGCTCTACATGTGTACTGTTACCTGGACGCCCAGGAGTTCAGCACACTCGGAGTTGAGATCCAGGTCTAGGCTTTCCGACTCTGTGGTCAAACTGCATTTCCCATGATGACTTGATGAAAAGCTCACAGACAGTTGGATCTTGCTGTGAGACAAGGAAAACAAAACTGGATTAGGACAACAGGATGGAAGCCCTAGATACATTACATTTATTTGTCCTGTGCGTCTCAAGCATCAGTAACTATTTGCTAAATGCAAGCATATGAGTCTGAGAAGTACAAATAATTTTATGTTGGCTCAGATTGGCATTAAACTGCCTATACATGCAATTACAATTACTTTTTATATTTCCCTTAACGGCGCGGTGTCATTATCACGCTGTTATTATTACTCCTCATACTGAATCCAATATCCAGCTCTAGTTGCAAGTTATTAAATGACTAGCTGGCTAGAGAGCATGCAGCCTGCAGAGATGGATGCTAACAGCATGGGTCATTTTAG
This sequence comes from Decapterus maruadsi, assembly GCA_030347415.2. NCBI lineage: Eukaryota > Metazoa > Chordata > Actinopteri > Carangiformes > Carangidae > Decapterus > Decapterus maruadsi. The sequence goes on from CM064898.1 coordinate 20,398,626, forward strand.
GGTTAGCTGAATTCCAGATACAAAAAAAACATTATTTTCTCTCTCTGTCACGGTGTGCAGAAAGATGCCTGGGACATAATATACAGTATGTGTGTAATAGAGGCGCGTGAATATGAATGGGCTTACATTTTCTGTTTATCTTATAGCTGTACCTGTCTTTGTTGTAGCCCAGCTTCCCCGGCCTGCCAGGAATGGCATGATGGCTTTCATTGGCTTCAATTCTGCCTACGCTGACTTCTGACAGAAAGAGATATACTCCGACACAATACCAACACATGTGTGTTTTTTGTGGCCGGCTTTGTTACTGTTGAATATGCACATCTCTGTGCTGAGTATCTGAATACCACAAATTGGGTTCTGGCTTCAGTTAAGCTATGCTCCCTGTGCTTCTCATAAATAAACCCAAACTGCTATAGAATGACCATGGATGTTGACTGAGACCAAACTCTGCTTTTTGCTGGAAGCACAAGCCTGAATATTATCTAGACAGTTTTCCTTTGTAGATCACATCGAGATCTTAGTTCTGCTTTTTGAGCCCGTTTCTACAGATTGACCGATACCCTCAGACATCCCAGCACATGCAAAGGGGGAAAAAAAAGAAAAAAAAAAGCACTGTGATGTGGATTTTACACGTTACGGTGACTGATGCAGACATCTCTGAGCTCATGTGGAGATAGTGCTTTGAAATGAGATTTGCTAAAAGAACTAAAGAGCTGATAACAAGGAAACACAGCAGGGGAAAGAGTTAAAATAGGGGAACCCAGGAACAACACAAGTATAACTTGTCTCTCTGACAGACACACACACACACATGCACACAAAGCTTCTTTTGTGTAGCTGCTAGTTAGAGTCGGTGCCTTCAGGTCGACACACCTGTAGTATTTCTCTTCCTTCTCATTTTCCTTCTCCTCATGTCAGTATTTGAGAGTCTGTCTGTGTCTGTGAGAAAGAGAGATAACATTTCTAATGCCTTCTTTACTTTACTTTACTTTATTTGTTTATTTGAATGGGACAGTACACATTAATGGACATGAAAACATGTAAATGTGCTGGATTATAACAAAGTGCAAAATTCCATCTGGAGTCCCATAAACATAAAAACAGTTCAATAACAGTAAACATGATAATCTAGACAACACAAAAAGACAAAAAGGCAACTACGACAATGAAAAACATATTGACAAACACACTCCACAGGTAGAGGGACCATAAGAGTTTTGTTCTCAGAGATAAAATACATAAAATGCTGGGTTAAAGTGACAAGTGCTAAAGTGTAGGAGTGCATAGCTACCAGGTTGTATTGCATGATGCCCGATAAGAGTATAAGTGCTAGATAGTATTGCACAAGGCTCTAAAATGCACATCAGTTTAAAGTGCGAGGTTGTATTGCACGAGGTCCGAGTTTCCCTGTAAAATGCAAAAATCTATCTAAGTTGAAAGTGTTATGTTTAGGCGCAGGGTCCAATTAGTGCCATTGTTACGCCCAGTTCACACCGGACGCCGAAGCGCCGCGAATAGACGCGGAGCGGAGTCCGCTTCCATTCGGCGCCCTCGTTAACCGGTGTTGTAGTTCAGACCAGACGCGGAGCGTCGCGGTCCTCCGCGGTCGGCTCGCGCCGTGAAAGTTTCGCGTCTGTTCTATTTTGTGCAAACCGCGTCAATTCTGGCAGGAAGTCACACCAAGAAACACGAGAGAATCCGGTCAATTTTCAAAATAAAAGCGATTTTCAAAATAAAATACCGCGATTGACAAATACTAGAGCCCAAAGTGTGCTCGTTTCTGTTTGTTAATCTAAACCGAGCGGGAGAGAGGAACACAGACACACCTACATACATACACACAGGCAACACACATACACTCACACACAGCTGAGGGGCGGAGGCGCTTCAGACCGCCGCCGAAAAATCGGCGTCTGGTGTGAACAGGAGGGACGCGGCTTTAGATTAAGTGTGAACTGGGCGTTAGGGTTTGGATTAATTAACATGTTTTCAGAATAGAAAATAAAATGCAAGTGGACACCTGCATGTCCTCCACAGTGTTAGAATCTGTGTGTATTTGTGTGTGTGCCACCGTCTGCAAAAGAAAGAGGCATCATGGGCCCTGGATGCAATTAAGAGCCTGTCAAGCTGGTGTCAAAGGTGCACGCAAACCCACCCATGCAAGCCCCCCACCCCCACCCCCCCCAACACACACATATAAACAAACACGTCCACACAAGTGCACCTGACTCCTGCAGACTGATGACAATGTGCTCCCTCTGAATTGTGTGTGTGGGAGGTGTCACGCGCGTGCAAGTGTGTGCGCGCACGCCGGCCTCTCCTGGCGCGTGCGCGTTACAACCTCACACATGTTGAAATATGGCTCCCATATTTCACTGCGCCCACAGCATTTGTAAATGCCAACTGCTTTCCTGCACCCCCCCCTACACCCCACCCCATTCATCCCTCTCCTGCGATTGGACCATCCCACCGAGGCTCCGGCTTTTAAGAAATTGAAGGAATAATCCACCAGGAATGGGTGGGGTTACGGGGATGGGGGGGTTGCTGAAGCCCCCTGCCTCCAAATATCAGGAAGATATTGTAAACAAAGACAGATGCTCCAGTAAACTACAAAAAACAGAGGCCATTTTTGTCTGTGTAAAGACCCTCCTTGTTTTCCGAGCCAGCCAGGAGCCTGAAGAGCCCAAATTGAGACGGCAGCTATTTGGAGGGTTTGAAGGTTTTATGTTGTGTGTGTGTGTATGTGTGCGTCTGAGAGAGAGAGAGGGGTTTGTGTCTGTTGGTGGCACCCATAAAAGCACTTTTATTACAAAGGATGATGGGAGACAGAGATCAGAGAGGCGGGTGGAGGGGGGGGAGCCTCCCACAGATACCCCTCTACCTTCATCTTCCTCTCTCTATCTCTCTCCTTCCACGCCCCCACCACGCCACACTCACTCAATCCCCCCCGAACCGTCACAGTAAATGGCTATCCCGGAGTAAATTTATAACTGCCACTTGAGCTGACAATCAAATGCTATCACTAGATTCTCACTGTCTATCACTTTGGCCCGTGTGTCCGGGGCGGACGGAGGGAAGGAGGGAGGGAGGGAGGGGGTGTGATCAGGAGCAAAGGAGGGCTGAGGAGGGAGGTGAGGGCGGCGCAGCCAATCCAAGTGTACCCGATCGATGGGAGGTAGTGAGGAGCCCTCCTTCTCCCCCCCCCCCCCCCCCGCCCTCCGCCCCACCTTATTATTCCACACACTCTCTCGCTCTTTTCCTCCCTCCTGTCTTTCTCTTTTACAGTGTTTTTCCTCCATCCTTCACAATCTCCCTCCTCCCTCCTCCTGAAACTGCCCTCCCTATTCCCCTGCTTCCCTTGTCCCTGCTTCCCTCCCCCCCCTCCCTCTCCCTGTGTGGGCTGGCCCATGTCAAGGCCTCTGTCTCTTGCCCTCGTTTGACATGCCGCTCATAATGGTCAGATGGGGGAATACCACTCTCTGCCTGTCTCTCTCCATCTTCTCCCCTCTCTATTCTTCTGCTCACCCTCTCCCCTGTCAGAATGTCATGCTGTTGCAAAATGGAGAAAATCAATTGAACGTGAGCTCTCTGAAGGCTGTCTGTATAGATACAGCAAGCAGATTTTTCAAGCATAGATGGGTGTATACATTTAGATGTCCCTGCATGTGTGTATGTGCATAGTATATGTGGAGGAAAGCAAGGAGAGGAAAAAAGGAAGCAAGGAGGAGGCGGAGGGGGTGCAGTGACAGACTCAAGCTGGGGACGTTTGTCGCCGCTCGTCACTTTTCCCGTCAGCCAGCGGACATGACAGCCAAGGCGGGTGAGAGGCGAGTGGCGGGCTCTCAGGACCCGAGCAGGAGCGAGCACAGAGTGACAGATGGCTCCTTCATGCTCAGGCCATCATGATGGGACTGGGAGAGAGGCGAGCAGAGCTATGGACAAAGAAGAATGAGCGGAGAGGGGAAGGAGGTAGAGATGTCTTGTGACAGTATCAAAACCCACCAGACGTTGTAGACACTCCTCCCCAGTCTGTCTGTCAGCTTTTCTTAACAGGGCCATGCTGGCTTAGCCATGGCAGCACCAGCTAACACTTAGCACAGGTAAAAAATAAATAAATAAAAGGCCTGATAGACGTTAGTGAGAGCAGCCTGATGCAACCTTCGCTGGGTTTCTCCTCAGGCCCTAATTAGGTTGACTTTGAACCAAATTGTGTGAGAGCAAAACCTCTAAAACTGAAAAAGTGAAACGCTTCCAACCATACACTTGAAATCTGAAATCATACCAGATTATACATTATTGCTTCCTAAGTGGCGCCCAGAATTAAGCTATTGATGTCAAATCGTCGCGCTTTGCTGCTCAAATGAATGAGTGGCACTGGCAAGAGCAGTGGCAACAACGTTTCACACAAGAAAAATAAAAGAAAACATCCCTAGAAACCCTTCCTGCTTTATACGGTATTCTAGTGTGCATGTACAACATGTGCAGCATTTGTTTTCCTGAGCCTTTTTTCTCCCAAATGTAAATATACAGTATGTACCACCTTCACACTGATACAAGTGTGAGGGTGGAATGAATCTTTACAGGCAATATCCCTCAATATGGTCTTGAGAAGAGATTATACATTTCATTCATGTTTTGTTGTACCTCTGCATGAAACAGGATTTTGCGGTGGAACCAAATGTGGCGATGGGGCTGACTGAGAGATTAAAAGTAGTTCAGACAAAGACTATAAAATGGACTCTGACAGTTGCCTTTGAGGATCACTCACCCCCGCCATCACTCCTAATTACGAGTAGAGGAGGGAGAAGGGGAAGGACGTGATCTTAAACCGGGCATCAAGCCACATGTTGAAGCCATTGGCAGGGACGAGAGCTGTCGGCGATGTTGATCTGATGCCTTCAGTGCATTCATACCTCAGTCACATGGCCGCGCCACCAGTAGGCTACTACAGTAGTAGTCCAGTCATTTTAAAGGGGTCAACGTTGAACAAATTGCAACAGAAGCAAACTCAACCGATTTTGTATCCTCAACATGTCCTGAATGAGGGGAATAAAGCCCTGAAGAATCCCATTAGGGGAAAGTTTAGAGAAAGACCCAAATATAGCCCATTCATATGCCTCTTAATTAATTTTCTCACGTGAATAGGGGAAACATTTTAATTTTTAGATATCTCCATGAAAATTACTGAGTTGATTACTTACAATAAGACAAACAAAAAATGTATTGTGTAAAATGTAAGTTTTTTGAAATTCTTTGTTAACGTGAGCAAATTTGCATAAATGTGCATAAATTCCACCGTTTTGACAGCACATGTATACATACAGGTGCTGTGGTGGTACCAGCATGAAAACTGGAATGAGTTGACTCCATCAGTCTATTGACAAAAAAACACTTTAAATTTCAAGATGCCTGCAATTTTTCAAGAATCTGTCGCTGCGGGAAGCACTGGTTTTACATGGTAGCTTAAGCGCCCTAGCTCATTAAAGCTGCAGTTGGTAAGTTGACGAAAGTGAAAGTAAACTCAGTGACTTGGTCCGAATTTTCAAGACAATACACAGGTCCCTTTATGAACCTCTGGAGTCAACTCATTCCAATTTTCACGCTGGTACCACCACAGCACCGTCAAAACGGTGGAATTCATTTTAATTAATTCAAATTTATGCAAATGTGCTCATGTTAACAAAGAATTTCAAAAAACTTGTAATACATTTTTTGTTTGTCTTAATGTAAGTAATCAACTCAGTACTTTTCATGGAGATATCTTAAGGTTAAAAATTTGACCCTATTCACGTGAGAAAAATAACTAGAGGCGTATGAATGGGCTATATTTGGGTCTTCTTCGAAACTTTCCCCTAATGGGATTCTTCGGGGCTTTTTTCCCTCACTCAGGTCATGTTGAGGATACAAAATCAGTTCAGTTTGCTTCTGTTGCAACTTGTTCAACCTTTTTTCATAAAATTACTGGACTATAGTGGAAGACCTGCAGGTCAGGGCTGAAGCAAAGAAGATCTCAGTGTCTCTGAGAGTATTTATTAAATGTGCTTTGTGTGTAGAATGAGTCATCCAAAAAGTTTAATCTCTTCACAGGTGGGGAAACAGATGGGATGCGTTTTGTATTTAAATTATTATATAGTGTTTGACATGTGATGATAAATAGCAGAATAATATACCTACGGAAACAAGTGAAACAACTGAAAGTGACTTGATTTTCTGACCGACTCACAGAAATATAGCGAATTAGACGATAACAGGTTTTGATCAAGCTGCGTCCCCAGTGATCTGAACTAGTGTTTTAATTGTGGCTGGCACCAAAGGAGGCTTTAATGATAAAAAGCGTGCCGTCAAAGAAGATACATTTCTAACACTCGAGCAAGCAAAAAAAAAAAAAAGGCAAACAACTTAAAATAAAATACAAAAAAAAACAAAACACGAACGCTTCTTTTTCTATTTTGATTCAGGTCACTGAAGGCGAGGCAGAAACAAAACAGACACACACAACCTTGTAAGACAAATAGGTTTTGTCATCCCCACAGAAGGCTCCCTTTTTGTCAAAGACCCAGAGGCTGCGGCTACGATGAATTGTGACATAGCCTAATTCCTTTGGAATTGCAGTACAGTCGATAAAGGAGCAAACGTTCTGGCAATGACCTCCAGGATAGTGTTATTGACCTATTTTGCATACACACTGGGTGCGAGAATGGACAGGCGCTTTATTTGTGCCGTTATTTATTGGCCCGCAACATGACTGTAATGCCTGTCCAGGGACTCGGCTGGAGTGCAGTTATAGATTATCATGATTGCTAGTTATCAGTGTGTGCGAGTGTGCATTTGTGTGTGTGTGCCTCTCACACACACGCAGAGAATGAGAGAGATTATTCAGAGGCTTTCTGTTTGAATAAAGAAGACAGAGGCAGTCTTGTGCAAATTGTTATTGAAATAGTTTAAAGGGACAACGAGGAGTTTTGGAGAAGCGAAGTGTTTTCACGCTGCCTCCGCGCGCACCGTAGAATTCCTCCACCGGCGCAAGACGGACTCATGTTTTCATTCATCAAGGATTAAAGTCAGAGGTTCAAAGAGGTTCAGTTACCGTCGTAGTTCCGACCATAACGCCGCCCGATTCGCCGTTATTCTCATTTGCGTCCGCGAAACCGAAAGCAATAAGTGCTGGTCGGCTCGACCAGCATTTCCGCCACCACTAATAATAACAAAATAATGATAGAGACAAAACGATATATTGATCGAAAATGGAGCCATTAACAAGTGCGGGTAGCGTAGATTCATCCACATTAACGTGAGACTGTTTTATAACCGAATAGAAACTCCTCGTTGGCCCTTTAATGCCAGTTCAACTTAACTTCAAGGACAAAAGCAGCACGGCTGTCGTTGATGGCTAATATGTAAATATAATGTGTAAGTGTGCAGTGTGTCTGTACTGTCTCAAGACATAATTACAGAGTGAAAAGTGGCAAACATTTACCTTGACATTCAGTTCTTAGTGTGAATCAATATTTTGCTAGAACTAGATGGGACTGAAATCTGGTCACACAGAGCTCTTTTTTTTTTTTTTCCTCCCCGCTCCGTGTCCCTCGGAGAGACACCAGATGAGGGATGGAACACCATTTCTTCAGCTACATGTCACCGCGCCAGACGTTTAAGCCATGCACTTGTTGTCTGCGTCACTGGGATGAACCTTTTTTCCTCTCGCATCGTAAAGAGAGCGAAAAAAAAAAGACGAGGGGCCACCCCTTTCCATCTCATCCCCTTTTCTTCACCTTCTTTCAGCTCTGAATCAGCATCAGTGTCGCCCTTAAAAACACTTCTTGGCACCGGCTCAAGGTCCTTTTCACCTCCCTCATCCACGGAAAGTCGCCTCTATAGTGGGCCGTGTAATTTACGTTGACAGTGGTATTGACTATATTTAACAGACTGATGAATGGCAAAAATAAATAAGACTTCCAGGAGAGCCCTGTGGCCCTCCACAGCAATGCAGCACAATTAGGCCTTCAGAGAATGAAAAGGCTAAAGTCAGCCACAGGCAATTAGCCGGAGCCGTCGGAAGGAAAATGGCAAAGCATGGTTTAAAAATATGAGAAAAGTTGTTGTGGGCATGTGAAGCATTCACAGAGTTTGCAATCTTTATCACAGTTAAAAACGTTATTGTCAGTACATCAGGTAAATCTTAATGTTTCAAAACTATCCATGACGTTCTGGAAAGTTAAAATGGGACTTTGCTCCCTTTTCTACTCTGTTCTTTTCTCTTCTTCTTCCATCTAAGTTTCTGCAGGTACATGGTATCTCTGTGGGATTAATTGCTCATTTAGCAACTCTTTTCCATATTTCACGGTTGAGGGAATATCCAAATTAGCTTTGCCATCAGAGTTCACTTCTTCCACTGGGGCTTGAATGACCACAGTGCAGGACAGCGCATCGAGCCAATCAGGCACTTGTAACTCATCAGCTGGGTGGGACGGCAGCTGAAGACATTGTCCACTTCTTGGCTCTCTGTTAGTGAGTTGCGTCGGGAATGAATTGTTGTGGGAGATTGAGCCATTTTGGTTGAGGCCGGAGCACTCAGGCTCTCTTGTTATTATGAAGACCATTTATTTCTTTGTAAATTAGAGTTTGGCTGAAAGCGTCACAGGGCACCAAATGGACCCAGTCGCCGCTGGTCTGGTGGACTGAGGGAAGGGCAGCGGGGTGGTAGGGTTGCAACTGAGCGGCAGTTATTATTCAGATGTGGACGGCACAGCGGCGGGTGTGCTGGAATCGACCTAATGGGGTGGGAAGGCGCAGTCGATGGCTCTCCGACGCTCGGCTGCGCTGATATCTCTTGTGCTTTTCTCTTCTTTCAACCTCCCCCCACCTCCTCCCCTCAACTAGCTATCCATCCACACTGATGTATTCTGATGACTCGTGTCATTAAAGCTAAAGTCCGCTGAGGAGGTAATTAGCCAAAGTATGGCATTAATCAGCGGCTAGAGCCCCTCGCGCCTGCCGGGGTGTCTGGGACGTGCTTTTTGCAGCCGCATTTGGCCCTCCTGCGGCCCCCATGCTCCACACATGGTGGGCATTAACCTTCGGAGGCTTGGTCATTTGTCTATGACGGGGCTCATGCTCTGTCGTTCACAAGCTTTCCTTCTGTACTTCCGCTACTTGATGGAGCCAGTAAATGCCAGAGCTCCATGGTCATCTGTGGTGGGAGTGGTGGAGCATGGAGAAAGGACACAGGACGGAATATTTTTCTTTTTAGTGTTTTGTTTTTTTGTTTTTCAGGTGTCTTTGAGGAAAAAGTTCACCAGTTTGAGGTGAGATGAATCAGCCTGATGCGGCCTTACGGAGATTACGCCAAACCTTGTACATACGGAGCGGCTCATGTGTCCAAGAAAACAAATGCCTTCCTTGACAGTGCAATTTTGAAGCCCTCTGTTAGAGCAACTAAATGAAGTCTGTTTAGTGTTGACCGATGGGTCATTTTTCTGTCCTCCTGCTCATCAGTGTCCTCCCAGACAAACAAATCACCACTGCTTTGCCAAAACAAAATGGCCTCCATCAGTGCACGCACAGTGACATCTCCATCTGCTGTCAGACAAACCATTAAAAGTGCAGGGCAAAATTTCAGCCCTGTCAGTGCATATAAAGTCTCTCATTTCTCTCCATCAGCACAGTCTACCAGTTCTGCACAGCAGAGATAGACTCAATCTAAAAACGGACTCCCATACTGAACATTTTGATTTCATTACCACCCGCCACTGAATATTCATATACTTTTTTTTAACTGCTGTGTCAAGTCACACCTGGAACCAGCAGGGCGTCATACATAATTCATTAGTTAAAGGCAATGGGGTGTGGTCTAATAGAGTTTACTGGGGTGCCGACAAGCTCGGTCTCCCCTTCCTGATTCATTAATGATGCATCTTCTCCCACCAGTGGTGTCGAGCTAACCTCCCTACCATGCGACAAGGCCCTAGGGTCCTGGAGGAGCCGCTCGGCTCTCCTCATTTAATTGTTCTTGCGCTGACCCAACCAGGAGATTAGTGCAGCAGGGAGGGGAGCGCTGCCAGCCCTGGATTTCACTTTTCTAACCTTAGCCAGTACAAATCCACGGCTCACAGGGGAGCGTGGCTCTGGAGCTGATGCCTGTCCAGATAAAACAAGCCATCTGCGCAGTCGCATGCACGACATCTGAGCTCAGACTTGACTGAAAATACATAAAAATGGAAGAGAATATATAAAAAGACACAGCACACAGGCAGGGCGTATATGACTCCTGTGATTTACTTTAGACGGTTATCTGCAGACATAAATCCAAATGCAGCTTCGAGTCTTTCAAATGCATGGGTCCATTCATAAATATCTAATCAAAGCTCGGATTTTATAGTCAGATGCAGAATTGAATTTGGCTCCGGGAAATTACGTCAGGACACTCAATCAATAAAAGACATAAAAGCCATGTAACCTGTAGAAGGCACTTTGAACATTTAAACCTGGCTGATAATCTAAGAGCCGTTGCTTGATATCAAATAATTCCTCTTCCGTGTCAGACAGCACAACAGTGTCAAGGGAATGAGTGAGGCAAACACTAAATACAAGTAAATTGGTACAGCATGTAGAGAGTGTTGGGCTTGATATGGGCTACTCCAACTCTGAGTGAATTTGCACCTTCCATTTCTTTTCTTTTATGTCTAGCAGGCAGTGATCTTAAACTTTGCAACTCATTATAGTTAACTATGCTATAATTCTGCTTTAGGTGCCGACACTTTAATTGGCTGAGGCATATGAGGCATGACACATTTTTCTCTGAAACGCCTTGGCTCAGAATTTGTCACGTATTTGTCCAATGCCCTGCCAGAATCTACTAAATCCCACCACATGGGAGAGCAATTCCCCCACACCTCGATGGCAGAGGAGTGACAAACACGGCCTTCCTACCCTTGATGGTCACCTGACACCAGAGGCATCTGGCACACAGAGAGGGTCAGGGTTCTGAACACAATGTCTTGCCTGCAAACACCAGGCCAGAGCGCGATCAGGGATTACCTACCATCATATGTGGTGAGATCCTGCCTCTGACCTTTTCACCCCAGAGTGAAAAAGGTTGCACTGTGTATTAATCCCAAGGCTTTGTCCAGGGTCCCATTCTCATATCAGACTTGACCACCACAGCTGAGTGGCAAAGTTATCCCTAAAGCTGCATTTCCTGGAAAGGTTGTTTGAGGCCGATTTTGTTTAAATGTTTCCATTTTTTGTCTTCCTTCATGTGAGTGGGTGTGATTTAGAGAGCCATTGTTCTGTAGACTGTACTCCAGAAGTTTATATGAAAAATGATGCAACGCCACCTCGGATTTTGCACTCTACACAATCCCTCCAGTCCTTACCATCTAAACAGTGTGTTGTCGTGTTTGTCTGACTCAGTCCACTCGTTGTGTTGGAATGGACTGATTTTACGAGGGTTGAAAGAGAAACTTTTGGTTTTGAATTTCAGTCAGCTGTGGTTCCACCTCAGCTCTACCCAGGCCGCTTTCTCATTTGACAAGATTTCTACATTGTTGTTTCGGTGTTGGCAGAACACATCTGATCCTGTGGCCTTGCATGATGTGCAAATTATACTCGAGTGAACAAACTCTGCTCTAAGTTATTGTCCTTCAAGTTCAAACACAATCCTTTGATGTTTTAGGAATCTGGCTTTTTCTTCAAGACATTGACAGTAAATCCGTAGACAGCAGAAATAAATGGCTTATCATCTACAATGTGGATCACAGTAACATACAGTGTTCTGTATTTGCCAGATCAGTCCCTGTCCTTTACTCTTCTATGCCCTCACTTTCTCTTTCCCATCCAAGATAGAAGTGAAGAGGCATGTGTAGGCGCCTGGAGGGGCTGCGATGCTAACTTTGTGCCTGTCCTCTGCATCCTCAGAGACCAGGCTTTGTTTGAGCAGCGACTGGCTACTCAATCAAACCCTGACCTTTTCCTTCCTAGGACATCTTATGTCAGGACCACCAAACCAACTAGTTTCTCCTCTCTATTAGCCGCCATGTTTGTACAGTATGTCCCATCACATAGTCACTCATTTTGAGCTGTGTATAGGGTGAAAGAAGGGTAAAAAAAAAGAGGCTTTCAATTACTGTGGTATTGTATGAGACAGGAGGACAGTCTTTTGTAAGCAGGGCTTTTTCAGCCGCGAGTATATAGAGACTGAATGAAAGAAATGAATAGATGAATGGATAGAGAGGGAGGGGGGGGCTATATTGATCATGTTTTATGAGCTCAACCAGTCTGATTGGTGAGGTGACGGCGAGGAGCTGCCACTTGTGTTTTTGTCCCGAGATCCTCCATCAAAACGCTCATGTCCAAGGTAACAATCAATCTATCAATAAAAAAGCAAAACAAACAAAAGGCAGAAAATGATTCATCACCCTAACACCAGTCCCCCAAACCCCCCTCTGCTCGCCGTAAACAAAAACAGTGACAACCAAATAGATTTGAGAAAGTGGGCGCGGGTCCTACTGCGGGGTGCTGGTGGCGTTGGGGGGGCTAAACACAATTCAGCCTTATCGCGTCTCGTAGGCTTCCCTCCCTGAAATGATTGTTTCACTCAAATAAACAGATTGAATATATCATGCATCCTTGGTGTAGATAGAAATAAATCTTTTGAATCTGCTTTTTCTCCCCCCCTCTTTCTTCTTCTTCTTTTTTTTTCAACAAAGCAATTTCTTAGCTGGCGTCCCTCTGACTGAGGAGGCCGTCTCTCATAAATTCACTCCGGCAAGTGCATAAATCTCCCTTACAGATAACATCAGGTGTGGATTGACGAGAGCTAGAGAGCAGCCGGGACATGGTAAAGTCTATGCATGTTTGCACTGTGGGCTTTCAGGATGCGTACGCGTTTTCCTAAGCACCTGAGACTATTTACTGTGTGCGTGTGGTTTTTTTTTTTGTTGCCATGTTTTATAGGTGCATCTGTCGTGTGCCGTTTGTGTTGCGTCTGTGAGCTGCGTTGCGCGTGGATGGTGATTATCCAACTTGCACAGTGAAAATGTTCATCCTGATTTCTTCATGGGCAGCTCGGCTTCATCTGCACTTATTCCAACCAGGCGTTTGTCTCTTATTTTAAAGGGACATTACGTAACTTCTCCTGTTATCTATTCACAAAAATTGATTATTTGGGTCAAAAGTCTGTTTTTCATGAATCAGTAATCAATAAAGTGAAGTGTTCCTTTCAGCTCTGAATGAGCCGTTCATATTATTCATATCTACATGGAGCGGGTAAGCTTGCTGCTGGCTGGTGCACTGATGCTGCATTCAGGTGCAGTCGGACAGACGGCCGTCGGTAACAAACCAGATGTCATTTTAGTCACAGAAGTCCAGAGAAAGCTGGTAAAACGTGGGTCAGGTCAACAATACGACATCGCCATGACAACATATTGTTATGTGTATTGCTTTGCCTCGTGCTGACGGACCACTAATTATTAAAGCTGCAGCGGCTGTTGTCCGTCTGCGGTCTAACCGATTTCACATGAATGCTTGCGATCTCCAACCGCACCGCTAGATGGGAGGAATTTTTACACAATACACCTTTAAATTCATCTATATAAAACTTTTGTCCATGATTGTCCTGCTCCTTTAATCCTCACCATCACTCCAACTCTCTCATCCTTTTGTCTCTCCTTTTCTTTTCTCTCCCTCCAGCTTCAAACGTCACTTTTTTTCCCCCCCTCTCCCTTTTTCCTTCTCACTCTGTGCTGCCATGCATCCCTGAGGTTACTGTCTGACTTGTGTGGAGTTTAATAATCATTAGGACCGGGCCCCTAATGAATAAAGTCACTTGGTCTAATTGCTCGCAGTGTTTCAAGATAGAAGAAAGTGTGGAAGGGAATGAGAAAAAATGAGAATGTGGGCATTCAATACCCTGTTGGCAGAATTTTAAAGAGGTAATTAGAAGCACTTACAGTAGGATGACCACATACGGCTTGTTTGTTTTTTGTGTTGTTTTTTTTAAAATTCTTTGCAGGACAAGATAAATCTGTTGGTTGATGGAGTGAGACGGCGTTAAGCTTCAGAAGAGTGCGGTTGGAAACGGAGAAGAAAAAAAATTTCAAGATCATTCGGGTAGAAAATTAGACCACCGGGGAGGAGGGAGGGATCCGAGTCTCGCTATGATCTGGACATTTGACTGGGTTAAACATGACAGCCACTTGAAGACATGTGTATTTAACACAAAAAAAAGCAAATGTGTTGTTTAGTTCAGGGAATTCCACATGTGTTTTGAATTCCTGTCTCTGAGTCCGGCCACATCGGTGTGGGTTGCTCCCTCTTGAGATTGATTTGTCCGTATGTCTGGACCAAAGGCATCAGGGGATGTAATGCATTGTTTCTTTTGGCACACACACACACACACACACACTCAGTCAAAGCTCAGTAAAACCAAGAATTGAAAGTTGTGTCCACGACAGAAAATTGTAAGCGTTGTGGGGTGAGGACCCTGTCACTCTGGATCAAACATATTAGTCGCCACCTAAGTGCAGGGGGACAGGTGTAGCTTAGCCCTGGGGCCACACAGTGTCCTGGGGAAGCCTGCGTGCTAGCTGAGCAGAGTGTGTACATGATTGTGTTGTGTTGTGTTGTGTTGTTTTGCTCTCAAAGGAGAATGCAGGTGTATTGATTTTCAGCACTAGCTATAGAAGGGAGCCAGATATTGGCATTAAACCCTTTTGACATGTTGCTCCCAATGAACACCACAATGTACTCTTGATGTGACACAAGGAGGAGTTGTGTGCAAGCGGCTTTGTAGACACCATAAAGCATGTGCAGCGAAGGCACATTAAGTGTGTGCGTGCGTGTGTGAGGTGAGCACGTGTAGCAGCGCTCCCACAGGAGTTTCTCTCTGAGCTGAAACACAAACACATCCACTGCTCAAATTCAGCCAGAGACAAAAATCACCCAGACTTACATAAAAATACACACACCCAAACATCTCTATTTATCACACCTGCACATTGTGCACAGCCGTACCTCCACCGCCGATAAGCCAGCCATGCAAAATGGGCTGCCTCTCCACGCTAAAACATGGCCCAGAGCGCATGCTCTCTCTCACGCCTTCCCTCTTTCTCTCTGTCTCATTCTCTCTTTCTCTCTCTCCATTCATCTTTTTCCACTATCAAGGCGTTACCAATTGGAGGAAACTGATGTTTCCTCTTGCTTCACATCCTGGCTAAATTTCTTTGGCCTTTGATGTTCTTTCCTCGAGTGGCGACCCGTATGCCGTCTCCAGGAACGACCGTGATGACAAATACGCATGGATTTCAAGTCACTTTGTTCCCTAGCAACGGAAGACAGTACTGCCCCCTCCGCCACACCCCTTACCCATCTTCGTGTGAGTGTCCACAGTTTCACTGAAGCCCTGGTTGAACGTACCGCTGCCCGTGCTAAGATTGCCTCCGAGGCTAACAGGGCGTGAGAGTGGGGGGAGGTGTGGGGTTACCACCAGGTTTGAGTGTCCATCAGCTGAGATGATGGGATAGGACGATGGAGTGAGGGGGTTGGGGTTATGGGTAGTACATGATGGCCATTAGGCTATCACTTAAGCAACCAGTTATGTCAAGAACTACAGCGTACCACCACAGTCCCTCCTCATCTGCTGCTGTCATTTCAGTCTCTACTCTGCTCTTTACGGATTTACCCAAATTGCAAAAAAAATATTTATAAATATATTCCCACAATGGCTCACATGGCTAAATTTCAATAGAACTACTTCCAACCAAAGAACTACTGTAGTCCTTATGGTGAGAACTGTAGACAGCTTGCTGTGTGGATTATCCCGAGCAAAGGCCATAGGCTGCGTCTGGAAAACGATGATGCATTTGAATTTTTAAATGTATTTCTTTAATGCTTTAAGCACCTCAAATGAAATCCCATTCACTTCCATTGTACTGAGGTGGCAGCAAGCATTTCAAAAATGGAGAACAGCAACCACCACCGCCCACCCCCCCAACGTTAAATGACACATTAAGACCCTACATTAACACTGGTGAGTCACTGTTCTTTATACTGCACACGCACAAAAAACAGCTACACACTTGGACAGGCACTGTGTAAAAAACAAACACAGTTTTACGTTTCCATAACCTGACTCTTACAGTTTTTTCTTACTTTCACTTCAACCTATTTTCCTGCCCTGGAAAAAAATGCAGAGTGCCATATGTATGAGCATCAGGGCAAGTGTTGTTATTTGCTCAGCCCCCGTGGCGGACTCCATTCGTGGAGACTCCCTGCGATGGATAGCTGCCATACTTTAGCCCCAGGAGCGAGGCTGTGGAATGTACAGAAGGTACAGACACAACCTTTCATAGATTTTTTTTTTGTTTTTTTCCCAGCCTGTGCAATTCGGAGCCGGGTCCCCTGCTTGCTGCTCTGCGTGGGGGCCCACTGTAATTCAGTACGAGCCAGATGTCAAGAGCGGCAGACCACCTCAAATACAGATGGGTGTTTATGTTTCAGATTATTATTTGATGGGTGTTAGCGAGTAATTACAGATTAAGTATTTGTTTAAGGGTATTGATCTGGTAAATGCAGTCTGTGCGTGTTGAGCTGTGGAGGAGGAGGGTGACATGTGTGCACTCCACGGATTTCTTCACACACACATGAACCGTGAAGCAGGTGGTGGCAAAAAAAACAACAACACACAAAAAAAACCCTAAACGGCTGAATAATCCTTTTTACAGGTTCATAGTTATGTAGGTGACCCTGTGTGAGATAAATATGTACGAAGACCAACACAGTTAGTATCAATCAATCAATCAGACTTTATTTATATAGCACTTTTCATACAAATGAAATGTAGCACAAAGTGCAGCTGAAGCTCTATCTTTCTCTCAACAATTTGCCATGAGGAAACACCAGGGACTGGATAAAACCAAATAAATAAAATTAACAAGAAGTATAAGTGCAGGGACATGATAAAAATAACTAAAATTATACAATAAATAGGCTAAGACTAAAAATAAATAAATAAATACAAATAAAATAATAATGCAAAATAAATAAACAGTAAAAATCGATAAATAAAAGAATTGGAAAACTAATAAAATAGTAAAAGTAAAAAATTAAAGGGACAACGAGGAGTATCTATTCGGTTATAAAACAGTCTCACTTTAATGTGGATGAATCTACGCTACCCACACTTGTTAATGGCTCCATTTTCGATCAATATATCGTTTTGGCTCTATCATTATTTTGTTATTATTAGTGGTGGCGGAAATGGTGGTCGAGCCGACCAGCGTTTCCTTACTTTCGGTTTCGCGGACGCAAATGAGAATAACGGCGATTCGGGCGGCGTTATGGTCGGAACTACGACGGTAACTGAACCTCTTTGAACCTCTGACTTTAATCCTTGATGAATGAAAACATGAGTCCGTTTTGCGCCGGTGGAGGAATTCTACGGTGTGCGTGGAGGCAGCGTGAAAACACTTCGCTTTTCCAAAACTCCTCGTTGTCCCTTTAAGTAAATAAAAAAGTAAAATCTAAAAGAAATTTAAGTTATGACTCCATAAGATATATTGCAAACACAACCTAACACACATTTTTAACTCACTGCTATGGAAATTGATCTTGGAGGGATTATTGTCAAGTACACAGGGAATGATTGAGAGGGGAAAATATTTATCCACATAAGATTTTTAATCTCCACACAAACTGTGACTAAATGTTTGTGATTTCATAAAAAAGAAGGAAAAAAAAGAAAAAAAGTGAAACAGGGGCACAGTTGATGTGAATCATCTTTAAGAGTTTCTGGCAGTTAACTGAAATCTCTGTCACATTGGTATCAAAGGGTGGTCAGCCAAAGGGTGAAACAGCCTGTGACTGGTTGGAACAACTTCAGACCATAAAATGGGATCTTGTTTGAGCACTTGTATGGCTTTAATTCCATTGCCCTGAACACCAGTTGATAAATTGAGCTAGTTGCCTT
Source organism: Decapterus maruadsi (assembly GCA_030347415.2). Classification (NCBI taxonomy): domain Eukaryota; kingdom Metazoa; phylum Chordata; class Actinopteri; order Carangiformes; family Carangidae; genus Decapterus; species Decapterus maruadsi. The sequence continues at coordinate 20,416,591 of CM064898.1, forward strand.
AGAGACAAGTGGCAATAAAAAAAAGAGCATTTCTAATGTTCTGATGGCAAAAGGAGGCCTGGCTGCGAGAGCCTTGAAATAAAAACAACCCTACCTTTGTTGATATCAATTACCAGGTGACTGTTAATCAATTTCAGTGACGGCATAATGATTTGTTGTCAGATGTTTGAGGAATGAGCAATGGCGGCCTGAGTTGATTTTCTCCCTTTCTCCTTTTCTTTCTTTCTTTTCTTTTCTTTTTTTCCCTTTTTGGTTCCGGTTGACATTTCCCTCTCAAGACAAAGACAACGTGAGGTAAACAGTCTCCTTTTTGGGTTGGTTTCATCTCTATTTGGATCCCCCTGTTGTTGGGCAACTCTTTCTTTTTAAGTAACAGAGGAGAAGCTGATTGTTCTTTTGCTCTGTAATTTTCTACTGATGGGCTCTGCCAGCTCCGTCTGCCGCCACAAAAGCCCGCTTGACAACTCGACAATTACCGCCACTCAATCGGGATGGAAATGCTGCTGCTGCTGCTCGTTGTTGTTGCATTGCTTTTCCAAGCCTTCCAAATCTCACAGCATGAAATGCTCCAGAGTGGATGCAGATCCAGATGCACTTCGGCATACTTTTTTCTTTTTTTTTCTTCTAAAAATTGCCTTATGGGGCTTTGATTGATTGGTTCATTCAGGCACATTATCACTGGGATAAAAGGCAGCTCAGACATGCATCTTTGTCGGCTGCAATGAAGACCCGAAGTTGGAGAAATCTCCTGTTGCTGATATGTTTGCCGAGTGGTTTTGTTAATTTCCTGTTTCCCCGATACACAGATAAAGACTCTTATTTAATGGTTAGTTAGTTTTGATTAAGAATTAATGGGGCTTTGGAACATAGTCTCGTGATAAGGTAAAAACGGTTGATCACTGGCGCACACATCACGCGCTAGTAAGAGCTCGGCTTCTCTGACGTGGCTAAATAAACAATTTAGTCGCCATTATCGTTCCAAAACACACGTGTCATACTTTTTGAAAGTGCTGTACCAGTGGTTTTCCACGATAGACCTTAAGTTTGACTGGTCCTCCTCCCTCACACTGCTCCATTATGCTGCTGTCTCCAGAGCAGGAGCATAGTTCTATTTGGAGCCCAGCAAAGCTCTCAGCTAATGCCCCCAGGGATGCAGCATCATATCTGGCCAGGAGCGATGCAGAGACGTCTAGTGGTAGAGGCTTTGTGGCTCGCCTTTTACCAGCACATCTGGCTCCAGTAGATTAGTGTGCTACTGGACCCCAGGAAAATACACATCACGTGTACTTAAAGGAAGACAAAAACAACAAGGCTCCGAAATGCTTTCCGGAGCAGTTTGCCAGGGAAGAAAGAAGGCACTGCCACGGACAGATTTGAGTGTGTCAGAGAATGAATGGGAAATATAAATGTAAATATGCAGAAATTAGATTTCTCGGAGAACAGGGAGTTAATCAAGTGGAAGTTGCTTTTAAAACATGCCATCAGTCGCCCGAGGGCTCCTCTATCGTCTCACTTGCCCTCTAATGTCTCTCAGCACTTTAGGCTTTTAATGCACGTCTTTGAAAAATGCCCGTCTGACCAGCACATCCATTTTTCCTTTCCTCCTTAATGACAATTGTGTATTTATCTGTCCCTGGTTTGCCGCGGCGTTCGTAAATAATACACTCTAGAATGATGAACAATCCATCGTCGGACATGTTACGGTAGCTTCGTAATGAACTGAAGTCATTTGTGTGGCAGTAATTACACACTCCTCTGATTAAAGATGGCTGTGCTGGATAGTATTTGGGTAATTATTCCCTTTTGCTCTATGTGATAAGCTCATAATGTCCAGTCAGAGGGGGTGTGTGGGGATGGGGAGGAAGTTAATGACATGCTAAGGCTGGTTGGAGTGAATATCCAGTCGCTTTTCCTCAATCACTCACTCCCTTGGCCTCTGTCGCCCCTGCAGCACGAGCGACTATCTTCATGTGTAGTGTCCCAGCATGTCGGCACTAGCCAGGCTAAAGTAATTGCTACCGAAATGGCCTGGTTGTACCGAGCCCTCGTCATGTGAATGCTAATGACAGCTAGCCTTAGTTCTTGGGGGTTAACACGAACACGTGACTGCCCCTCCAACAATGCTAATTAAAGTCAGCTCTTTTTTTTCCCTCCTTCTTCTTCTTCTTCTTCTAATTCCGTGCTCCATGGTTGACCTAATCCCTCTCCTTATCCCTACTTGCTGTTTGTAATTAACGCTTCCCTCCCTCATCTCTCTATTTAGCCACTCTGTCAGCTTCGCCTGCTCTCGCCTCAGCCAAGGGCCGGCGTCTCTCCTCCAGCGGCGCGTACCTTGATCTCCCCTCCAGAGTGGCATCCTCTCATCTCGCCAGAGGTTATATTTTCCTCAGCCCAGCCACCGCCCCCCCCCCTCCAGCAACTACCTTCATCCATCACACGCTCGCACACAAACATCCATTTGGTACAACAACATGACCCCAAAGACACAGCGGAGGCACAGGGGAGTTAGGGAGCCCGTGACGCCGGTGATCAGTCGGCTTCATTTTGAATTCTTCCGGCATTAAAGGCGCTATAGGGGCCGAGGACAGCTGGCATGTTACCTGTCATACCTGCTTCAATTTTCACCTCAAAGTTCCGAATGCACCTGGTCGCAGCCCCCCCCCCAAAAAAAACTCCCCCTCCCTTCTGATGTGGAGGTCATCGTGTTGTTATTGTGCGTTGTTTCGAGCAAATGTTTGTCATCTCCATGTTCCACACGGAGGTTGAGCTAAGGGTTAGCATGTTGACAATGAAGAATCTTAGTCAGCCAGGCGTGAAATGAGAGAAAGAAGCTAACCGCTGTTCCCCCGGCCACTCAACAACTATCACGTCACAACCCTGGGCCCGACGTTTCCAAAACCCTTCCGTCACAACGGGGGGAGACAACCTGCGGGACACACTGGCCCTCAAGGCTACGTGTCCACTGATATAATTAGTCAAACAGAATTAGAGGTGGCGAGGTGCTTCACCCCCACTCCCTCGCTTTTTACCACGCCATCCCCTTTTCTGGCTGTGCTGCAGAGGGAATGTCCACTTGGTCAGACATGTAATGTATTGACTGCATACAATTCTAATGGGACTGTTAAGTGGCAGTTAAATGCAGCTGTTTAATAATGGAAATGAGAACCGAGCGCATTGTTTGTCTGCTTCCGGCTTATCAAGTTGTGCTCGCTGCCCCTCCTGCACAGACGAGGCCTGTAGCAAATCCACTGAAACCGACACACACACAAACACACACACACAAAAAAAAAAGGTTCAAATGCAGTTTCATATGGTTGCCCTTTAAGATTTGGAACAGTGACAACCCGCACCGTTTTAACTCAAAAAAACACGAACAACAAAGAAAAAAAAAAGTAAAAGACCAAGACAGGCACTGGATTCTGCCAACAGACCAGAGCCCGGTGCCCACAGAGGGGTGCTGTGGGGCGCCATCTCAGACAGAGAGCAGCGCGGGGAAAAGCAGAAGAAAGCAAAGCGAATGGGCAGTGAGAGGTGGCCCCGGTTTATCGGCTGCGGCAGGCTTGGCGCAGCCTCCCAGCGCTCTGGGGGAGCCCAGCGCTACCGTTTTTAATGAATGTAAACGAGGACGGAGGGGACTTCCGTCAATGCTTAGCAGCGCTTCGGAAGATGCCAGAAACAGGGGCTCCACAAGCCATGGCGGACCTGGCAGCAGCCGTGGCACATGCCCAGGAGAGAGGCGCCAGGAGCCGTTTGTTTGACAAGGCCCAGAGATGGAGCTCATGCTAAGAACAGAGGGGCTTTGTAGTCACGGCCAGATATGCTGGAGCACAGGCGGCTACACGCACTCACACATATGGAGAGGAACAGAAATACACATTTGTTACACACACTTGATGGACTGCTCACAACACAGATAACACACCGTTTTTTTTTCCTTTGCTTTGTGCATTCTCACACAATCAGTTGGGTTTTGAATATACAAGATTCGGATGATCTCCTCAATTTACTTTCATGCAGTCATATTACATGCTTACACCAGGAGAAGAAGGCAAACAAAAAAAAAAACTCCCCCGGACAAGCACATGTGCACGCATGTGTCTGTGTACGCACACAACACACGGACCCGCACAAACCTCTCCAGGCTGTGGTCATTTTCCTGTCATGATTTAAACAGTTGTTCCAAGGCCTCTTCCAGCCAGCCAGCCACCCATCCACCACCACCCCTCCCCATCCCAGCCTCTCCCCCTCGTTCTTCTTCTCCCTCTCGTCTCGCCGAGAATGAAAGTGACATTTTTGAGCCTGCATCCCTCAACCCGCACTCCGCCATGCTCCGGCTTGACAGCGGCACATTCAAGGCAGTGTCAGGCTGAAATTATACTGTCTGTGAAGCTCAGTAACGAGGCAAGGGATACAGACGTGCCGAAGAACAAGCACACCCCGGAGCTGTGAGAGTCAACCTTCGCCTTTGAAGAGTGATGAGGAGTAGTGGGAAGAATCAAGTGGATGAAATGAAAAGGAGTGTTTGTTTTTACGCGGCAGTTTATGGAGTCTTTTTCATCTGATATTTGAAGATTGCAGGTTTAATACAAAGTGCGTGCAGTCTTTTAATTTAGCAGTGCAATTTCCCTTTAGTGGTGGCACTGATTAAATCAAAAGATGGCGATGCGATTTTGATATTCAGTCGCACAAACCCGACTCTCCTTTAAAAGGCAAAGATCCTGGAAGCAGGTGCACCAAGTATGTGCATGTGTGTGCGCTTGTGACACACAGTCTTCCATGCACCAGTTCTGTTAACTATGTAAATGACAGGGTGACATCATAGTGAGCGAAAGGTCAAAATACTCCACTGAGCCTCCAGCCTCACATCACTGACAGCTGACACCGAGACGGCAGGAGGACGCTTTTGTCAGTGTGGTGGCTGCACCACGCCGACTGTCACTCTCTGCAGCGGCACTGTTGCTCGTGCAATCGGGATATGTTGTCAGAGGTTGTGTCCACAATTCTTCAAAAGCTGCTGCACCCACTTGAGCTCCGTTTGATTAGAGACAGTTTCAAATATCTGAAAAAGAAGAAGAAGAGGCCAGTAGCACTTGTGTCCTTCTTATTGACTTTTTATCGCAAACTGCGTCGGCGCAGTCGTACAAGCAGCAATAATAGAGAATAACAAGTGGAATCACAGATTTTAGACAAATATTAGAAAAATGCATCAAGTGTTCAATTACAATATACCCAAGAACCAATACGTAGACGTCTAAATAGAACAGTAAAAAAATAAAAATAAAAATATTTTAATTGTTCTATTTACCTTTGGTACTTTAGTTTAGTTTATTTATTTATAAGTCAGGACAATGCACATTGATGAACATGTACCGCAGTACCTGTAAATGTGCCAGATTGTAGCCTGAGGGCTAATTTCCATCTGGAGTCCTCTAGGCAGGTTGATGTTACAATACAAAAGATTATCATGCATTTTGAGGAAATATTAAAACAGCATAAACACATACAATATTACAAAGCATTACACATATATGTTAAGACAGAGCAGCACAGTAAAAGCATCCAGTAAAGACATAAGAGGTGATTAGACATCTATGGGTTCTTGGGTATAATGTAATTGAACGCTTTTTCAAAATTTTCTATATAATAATATTCTAAGATTCTTTATTATTGCTGCTTGTACGACTTCATGTTATTGAGTGATTGACCACAGCTGCAGGTCTGTATGCTATTTAATTACATCACTTCCTGTTCAAGGAGACGTTGTCGAAACCGGTGTGTGTTGTAAACACCGATGCAGTTTGCAATAAAAAGTCAATAAGGAGGACACGAGTGCTGCTGGGCCGTGCACCTCTTAAGGTTTTTTGGAGAGTGCGTGTTTTTTCTTCGGTGCAGTTTCAAATATCCAACTGATGGTGATATCAATGCAGGGAAACAATCTGTGACGGATATAGAAGAAAAGGATAAAATGTGGAATGTAGGACTTATCTTTCTCAAGGGAAGCGGTATCATCCCAAGGAGGTGTTGTGTATGTGGCTTTTTCCTTATCTGGCAGTGAATGTGCTGTTGAGTCATTCCCTTCTACGCTGACTCAAATCATGTGCTACATACTGCAGGCTAACCTTAATGGAAGATTCTTACCCAGCCCCTCTTCCCATGACGAGCCATCTCTCCCCAGCCAAGCTGCAACTGCTACTGACACAACTCGTGACACGGCCCAAGAGGGAGCCAAATGTAGCCACAGAGAGGCAGATAGGGGCAGAGAGAGAGAGAGAGAGAGACAGTGGATGCCATGCCTTTAGCCATCCAAAAAAAAAAAAAAATCTGTGGCGTATTTCCGCCGCCATGGAAACGTACCTTGTGACACAGCACCTGCCCCCCTGCATAAGCTGCCCCAGCCATGACCTGCGGCATTCCACGTCAAGCCCGAAGCAGCAGGGGGAACAAGTTAGATTAGACGACGACGGAGAGAGACAGGAACATGAGAGAGATTACGCACCCTGGGATGAGGCTAGAGTTACAGTCAGCTGAATAGGGGTTAGGGGGTTTGTGATGGTGGCGAGCATGGGAAAGTGAGCAACGCTCGGACTTCCACTAGAGATAAAGTATTATGTGTGAGGGAAATGGGGGGGACACTTGACTCTTGAAGTTTCCATGGATGAATCAGTCAGCTGTTGTAAAGGAGATGTTAATGTTCAACACTAAAATGTGCATAGTGAGCGGGACTATTACGTCAACGTTGCTTTTTGGTCTTTTTTTTGGGTTAACTTTCACATTTTAACACACTCAGCCATTTTTTATTGCAAATACATTCAACATATTTGAACACCTTTTCCCTTTTTTCCAACATTCCACACTCACTGACTAACTGGAGTTGCAGTGATTGGCTGAGTGAATCACATGACAGGTGCCATAAAAGCTGGAAAAGCTGTGCTGGTCAGAATAGAAACAGGCTCTGGGTCCAGGTCTGGATACCATGGCGTCAGCCTGTGCTGACCTCTGCTCTAGAATTTCAACAAACCTCTGCAGGTGCTTCCTGCCTCCTTGAGTTGCCCTGCAATCGAAGCTACTAATTTCATATTTATACCAGTTATTAAATAACAAATTGACTGTAGCCTACAGACTTGACTGCAATAATAAAAACTGTTGAAGTTTTTACACTCGGCTGTTCAGTCAGCTCAACACTCATAAATTTGTTAAGTGGAAACGGAGATCTGTGATGTATGTCCCCCCCCACCCAGAACCTACTTTTGAAACAGATGTTCAGACCTCCTTTTCCAGAGAGCGGATGGAGTTTCAGTCCCATGACTGAGCTGCCAGTGTGGAATTGGAAAGGCGGCTAACACTGGTTGAGTCTCTGCCAACTGCCACCTCCTTCCTCGCTCACACATTTGCCTTTATGGGGGGTGGGGTGGGGGGGGTATCAATTCCTGCTCTGCTCTACATGTAGGCATGCAACATTAGACCTCCCCTCCTACTCCTCCTACTCCTCACACACACACACACACATGCATGAATACACACACACACACACACACACACACACAGGCACACGTCACCCCTGTCTGCTTTGTAATGATATGTCCTACTCTGCCCCTGCAAAGCGAGACCATGAATGGGCTGGAAAAGTGGGGCCCCACAGAAGTGTGTGTGTGTGCTCCATATGACGTATCCAACAAAAAGGAAAGTTGAATGGGACAGTGGCATGGAGAGGCAAAGGCCGAGACTGAATATCTTATATATCAAGCTGAAATTCAGGTTTCTGGAATGCAGCTCAGCTGCACTGGGAGCATTTAAATTTATTCAACCAAGAAATATTCTCGTCCTTTTAATTATTCAGCATAACTCTTCTAAACCTTCTGTGTCTTCCAGACAGTGCTGTAATTGATTGCAACTTTCAAACACTCATAAGTTAGTGTCAGACCAATGCTCAATGGGAAAGAAAGCCAACATGCTCAATCAGTGCGTCCCTGGGATTGACATTGAGATGTGGTGCACTCCATTGTTTTTGACAGAGCGTTCCCTCGTAGCTGCACAAGTCAACGTTGCTGGAGCTGGAGAAGCTTCAGTGTTAGCGTTGGGGATCTGCCCTTGCCCTTGGTGGACGTGTGTTTAAGACAGGCGGGCAGCTGTTGGCGCCGGCTGGAAGAGCTGCTTTAGAGGCAGGGGTCCATCCCGTAAATGGAGCCGTGTGGTTCTGATGGATCAGCACATCAGTTCCCCTCCTGCAGGGTCAAACAAATGGAGGGTTGCACAGAGACTGTATCACTCATGATGAAGGGAGCAGGGGAGGGCGAGATAGACTCGGAGAAGGAGACAAATCTTTTTTCTTTTTTTTTTAGTTCCCTTTTAGAAGACACAAGTCATTTACCAAATTTCAGAGGAACGTGATCCTGGAAATACGTTTTGGTCACTGTAAGTCTGATTATGAGGGGCGGAAACTGTAGCTACAAGGAAAACACATGCAGTGTTGGAAAAATGCTGTGGTCTTTAGTTAAAAACATTAAAACAGACTTTGCTGCATCATCTCATGAGAGTGCACTGAAGCTATGAAACCGGATATCCACTTGTCAATCATTGCTTTTATTATAACAGTAAATGATTGGCGCTGGTGAACTTTGCATCCTGTGACTAACAGTGGATGTACAGTACGAGCTGTAAAGTCTTATAGCACAGCAAGATTTTTTGTGTGCTCCTTACATGTTGTTTCACTGTTGTTAAATATTATCCTGTGTTTTTGGTAAATCTTCATCCATGGAGGTGAAGTAACACAATACAACACAAGAGGGACATGACGTATATATATTTTGCTGTTTTGTATTTACATGGGTAGGATAATTGCTGAATACGGTATTCAGGTCAATTTCTATGCTGATGATACACAACTATACATTCCACTGCAGCCTAACGACCCCTCTCAAATACAAAATCTTGAAACATCTGTAAATCGAATCAATGAGCCACAACTTTCTCATGCTTGATGCTGCTAAGACTGATCTGCTGGTGATCAAACTATTTCAAAATATTTATCCGAGGGCCTTGATGGTTGTTTTATTTCTGAAAGTACTCTAATTATTCTCTGTCCCTGCGTAGCGCTGACGTGGTTCTCCATGGCCTTGTGTCCTTCTTGGCTAGACTACTACACTGGCTACCCATTCAGGGCCTTGAATGGACTTGCACCTCTGTATTTATCTCAACTACTCACTCCCTACACTCCGTCACGTCCTCTTCATTCCGTTGGTTCAAACCTTCTGGTCATTCCATCTATCAATAAAAAGTCAGCTGGTGGTAGGGCTTTCTCCTACTGCACTCCATTCCTCTTATGGAATGGCCTCCCACAAGACATCAGAGATGCTACATCCACCGCAATTTTTAAGTCCCGTCTCAAAACTTACCTTTTTACCCAATATTTTGGATTAAACTAACTAATTTTAGCATTTCCCTCTGGTGTTTTACTATTGTTTTATTGGCTGTTATTATTGTAAACAAACTTTTAACTGTTTTATCCTTTTCCTCTGGTGTTTGATTTTTTGTTGTTGTTGTTAATACTGTACTTGTTTTTATTGGATGATGGTGGTGATTTTGCACTTTAAATAATAAATTGATTGATTGATTGAACGATATAGACTTAGAGAAGATTAAAGGACAGTAGCTCAGGATATATATAATTCACCCGCATGTGATCTAAGTATTGTCTCTGTATATCTGCTTACCTCGTTCCCAATTTTATAAAGTACCCCAACCCCATCAGTAAACCAGTGTCAATCATCTGTATGTTTGAAATCCACATGAAATACTGAGAACATTACTTGATTAAACATTTAGATACATCAAAACATTTGGGAAAACTGCTGCTCTTTTATCACATATTGCCTTCCCTATTTATTATTTATGCTGGTAGAAACTGCAAAAAAAAAAATAAACTAATTTTCTTAATGCAGGATAAAAATGACGATATTGGCCGGTGCTGTTAATAGTAACTGGCACATGAATCATTTTTCTTCTTTGTTCTTTCCAGTCAGTCAAAAACCACAGACGCTCCCAGAGACTCTGCAATTTACTGGACTTCAGTTGGCGTGCATTTTAATTGACCTATCAGTAAGAAAGTAAACAAAACCTTCCCCCCATCAAAGCAAAATGGCTCCAAAAAAATATTCTCACCTCAGTGATGAAATCATGTTTTAATTTCTCAAGTCACAATCCATCACTTTTAGAGGCGGCGTATTATTTTAATGTGGTGGTTCAGCAGGTGGTGCTGACAGCCCCCTCCCACTCTGCTGCTTCATCTATCCCTCCATTTCTCCAGCCCTGTATTCTAACCAGCCTGTAATTCATGTTTCATCATAGGGCGCCTGTCTATATAAATCAAGAGTCCCATCTATGAAACATATCTTTTTGATAAAGCTGCCTCTTCATCAAGGTCTTTTGACGCTCCGTTACTAACCATATTGATGTGGTCTCAGATTATTTTCGGCCACATGGGCGTTTCTGTTTTTTCCCTTCTCCTTTTTTTTTTCTTCTTAAAGCAGGACAGAAATGGATCTATGGTAATCATATTCCATCTGTGACACTGCGCTCAGTCCATTACTATACACTATCCTTGCTTAACCCAGAGCATTTCTCTCTCTCCCTCCCTCCCTCTCTCCAGTCGTACCTTAATTGTGCTGTTAGGGAAGCAGAATCTAATTCCGAAAAAAGCATCTACACGGTTACCCTCCCTACTATCTCTCTCTCCATTCTCCAACCTCCCAGCTCACACACGCACGCACAGACACACACACACAAACTTGGGTCGACGGCAACTCCTAGAAAGCAAACAGGCCTTTGGCTGGAGGAGCCAGATAGGAGCTGGTTGGCTCCCACCAATCCTTTATCTGAGCCAGCGCTGCACATCAATAACACAAACACCACCATGGCTGCACCCCCCTCCCCCTATTCCTCCTCTCTCTCCTCCCTCCATCCTCTGTCACCAAACACCCTCCCCAGCTCCTTCTCCTCCTTTCCCTCCAGCTTGTACTCCTCCACTTTTAATCTTTCAAAACAAAACGGCAAAGCCCCCTAAGAGAAACTGCATCAAGCTGAGAAAGTGATAAAGCAGTCATTTTTTTCTTTATATATTTGTGAGAGGTAGAGTTGGTCTGGTGGAATTATTTCCACATTTCAATGTGCTTTTTTATTTTTTATTATTATTATTCACTAACATCCTGGGCTTATGCTAATAACCTGTTGATCTGGGCTTTGTTTGGCCTCTGTTAGCTCCAGTTCCACTGCACAGACCTGAGCCACAACACCATCAGTCGCACAAACACTTTTTAAATGCCATCATGTTACTCAGGAAAACACTTTTGTTGTGCGCGGTGTGTGTGTGCGTGATTCTCACTTTGATTGCACTTTTTGGTATCCAGTGCTGCCTTTCATGATGATGAAGAGAGCAGTCATTTTTTCATCCTTCATAATGGAAGAGTGATAACAGCACGTATTCACCCTGAAATCCTCAGGATGCAGCTCTAATTGCATTCAGGGTGTTTGATCTCTGTGCCCGAGCATCCAGTCAAACTCTTGTTACATGCAAGATAACAACAATACCAGGATTCTGCATGTGATCGCACACACATGCACGCACACGCGCACACTGATGAATCCATCTTTGCGTGTGTTGCTTTATCTTCACTCACTGTGCTGCTGTACAAACTGGCACCTCGCTGACCCCCCGCCCACCCTAAATTTGTCGGCACACATTTGTATTCTTTTCTCATCCTCGGTTAAAGTGATATTTAGTGTGCGCGTGTGTGTGTTCACGTAGCTTTGGGGTGTTTGCCTTAGGGGGGATAAACACTACAAGACTTCCTGCAGACTCCCTGCACTTAGAAAAAGTCATGTCTCAGCCAAATGTGCAGCAATACTCCCAGAAAGCCTCGGAGCAAAAATGTGGAATTCCCTGTTAAATTGTGTTGCAAATATTGAAGCATTTATATATATAAAAATATATATATATCTATGCACTTTATACATGACCTTAAAACCAGACAACATGCCACTTAAGGGAACAAGGTCTCGCTCTAACTCTGCTGAATCAATAGTGCAGGCAAAATGGCACACTAATCAACATTCCATTATTGCTATTTGCATATTTGATCCAGGATTTGTTCAATGGATTATACATATTACCTGCATGATGTTTAATTGCCTTTTTAATAGACTCTGTGATTAAACAAGGAAGTCAGGGTAGGCTGGCGAACGGCGAAGACAAAATGGGGAAGAAAAAAAAAAAACGAGCAGAGAAAAATCTTATTAGAACAAGTTTCTTGCGTCCTCCGGAAAAGCGTCTGAAGGTGCTGGAATTAAATAAAGCAGAGATCCGTCTGGTGATAGAGGCAGCAGTGGCTGCTCAAAATTCATTCATTTGCCTGGTATTTGTTTAAGGAGATTGAAGAGGAGGCTGCTTGTTTCCGTCACCGCGGAGTTTTGTATCTTATCATGTTTTGACAGATGAAGGGGGCGTGAGGCAGTAGAATGCACACACGTGGAGAATTGTTGCGGCGTGTCTGTGCAGATGAAGCAAAGTTTGTCTTAAATCCCGACGTTTGCGGAGCTGTTTTCGCGCGACACGGGGTGCGAAGTCGCACGGATGTGCAAGAGGTTTACCTGGAAACACACATAACAGCAGCAAATGCATGTTGTCATGCTTTAGCAGCTATCGACACTGCCTATCTGATGGTTTTCTTTTTCCTCCTCTGAGCCCTTGATCACGGTGAAAGAATGAGATGGGGACTGGAAGCTACTGTAACACCTACACTACCATCCAAGCATTAAAGACAGAAACCCAGCACAGGATAGCGACGCACTGACAATGGACTCTCTTACAGCACAAACAATGGACTCCCTAATCTTCAGCAGCGTTAGCGCCAAGCTGCAGGTAACCCAAGTGAAGCAGGAGCCGGTTTCAGAGTCGCCCAGAGTGCATTGAGGCTACTACTCTGTATATCTGGTTTTATAGTCTTAACGTGGTATGCATTCGCTGGTATCAGAGATCAAAGTACATTCCATCGACTGCTCTTTAAGTGAAAGGCCAATATGCTTGTTAATGGCTAATTTTAAAGTCTAAAAGATGCGCACGCAGTCATACCGTCCATAGATGCGCCTTAGAACAGAAAGCACATTGTGATTACACGATTGCACTTTGCGATCTCTCATGTGGCAGTCTGGGTGAGGTCACCCTCTCCTACAGTTAGCGGCCAGTCACCTGCTCTCATTAATAAGGAAATTAATGTTGCATTCCGTTTCAATTAACCTTCCCCCAGCTACGGGAGCAAGACTGGGAGGGAGGCCCAGGCACCCGCCGAGGTCAAGGTAATTGAATCAGAGGTAAAATGATGACAAGGCCAAGGAGTTGTTGCCATGGCGTTGGGGGCAACTGTTAATCCGCCATTAGGTTGGAGGTTGAGGCTTGCCGCGCGTCGGCTCGTGTTGTTGTTGCGTCTCAGAGACATGACAGTCGTCATCAGCGGGATCAGCCCTCCTGACTGTCAGGTGGCAAATTAGGCAGTTGTCAGGTCGGACTGACTGACTTAGCGCGTGAGATGTTTTGCGTCAAGAATGACAGAAAGAGCTTGTGACTGAATGAACAGTGTAAATCTGCTATTTGTACATGACATAAAAAGAACCAAATTAGAAATCAGGGATTATTTTTATTTTCTTTCTTTCTTTTTTTTTTATTTAAAATTTATATTTACATTTGATGGAGTAAATCTATAAATATGGGTTCGCTGAGCAGCCAAGTGTCCCAGGGATTACATGCAGTGCCCACGTTCAGTGCCAGCGTAGGAGGCAGCGTGCACTGTGTAACTGTTCTCCAACCATATTTATTTGCCACAACAAAATTATTTCCCTTATTCCATCATGCCGTGCAAGCACGCATGCAAGAGGAATGATGATGGCATTAGATGAAAAACAAAACAAATCAAAAAAAGAAAGAAAATAGATGTGGCACAGACTCCAGGGATACTAGTGATTTTGTAAACATAAGACCCAGATTATGTTTTTCTATTTCTTTATTTTGTATTTAAGGGTTAGTGTAAGCACACTTTTACTCTGAGTCTAACTGCCATTTTGTTTCTCTTCCAGTTTCCTCTCCTGGAGGAAACGTGTGTGACCTGCGGCGCAAGACAAACCGTGTTGACTTTTCTAATACTTCACCAGATTACAAAAATCCCCCCCCCTTCACCTCCAGTGTTTTGCTTGTTTAAATCATCCATGTGGAACAAGAGGTGGAAACCTTGGTCTCCGGTGTCAAAGTCTCCAGCTTTATACGCCTCCCAACTCTTCCCGAGGAAATTAGTTGTGTCTAAAGTTGTTTTGTTGGACATTGTGTTGCCTTATATCATGTCATAACGCCAACAGTGACAAATACGATTTATAACTTTTAGTGGACTAGTAGAAATAGTGCATTGACTCTGCTGCTGGAGATACTTGTATGTTTTTCATATTTTTAAAGCACATACTCTGTTAGCATCTCTCTCTTTCCCCTTCCTCTCCTCCCTTGTGTCTCCAATGATGGTTGTCTGCTCCTCGAATGCACTGCTGAGCATTGGCCAACAGTAAAACACACCTGGGTGTGTCCAGCCATCTGATGAATGACCCTGCGGCTGGCGGTCGGATCGATACCGGGGAGTGTGCGTTTTGTGCGTGTGCGCGCGCCTCCGCATGTCGGTGGGGTGTTGTGAGACGAGCGGGGCGCGTTCTGCTGAGCTGGAAATCCCATTAAATCCCCGCGCGCGTGCACGTACGCACACACGTCGTGAGCGCATACTTACCTTAACACACCGCAACACACATTAGTAAACACGCCCACTGGCTATCTGTGTCTTCACTGACACACACCGGCCCACACAGAGCACGTTTCACAACTGTGTACTTACACACACAACTGAGGCTCTGCCTTTGTTGTAAGAGGCCGGCTATAACTCACTGCTCCTGTACTGTACCAAGTAGAGCGATGCAAAGCTGCCGCTCTCCTCTCACTCCCTTAACACAAGCAGGCAGCAGCCTCAGATCTCCTCTTTTTTGTCAGGGAAATGTCAAAATGCCTGTAACGTCGGTACTCAAGCAGCACAATATGTTTGTTGGTATGTGTTGTGATATGGATACTATGACTCATGTCTCTGCAGGCGCCCAGCAGGTCTTTTTTGGCAACATGTAGCTGTGCGCGCTTGCTTGCGTGCGTGTACGTCTGTGTGTATTGTGTAAGCAGCCACCTTGCCGCCCTTATGCCTGTGCTGAGAGTGTGCAGCATTGGCATTCGAAATAATCTCTTTCTATCTGTCTCTGTGTGCTTATCCCCCCCTCACTTGATCCCTTCTTTCCCGTCCTTGTCTCTCTTTCTGCCTAACACCTTCAATCCACCGCTTTCCCCTCCATCCTCCTTTTGTGTACCACTGTCTTTTGTCGATCTGGATTCATCTGTCATCTCTCCCCTTTTTTCATCCCTCTCTCCATCCAGGGGCCCCTAGCGTGACATTCTATCTCTGACACATCATGCATGTCCTGCTCCGATGATGCCAGCGCACTGACAGATCAGCCACAATGTTTGTCATCTGGCTAGAGGAGGGAGAGGAAAAGGGAGGTGGTGGTGGTGGTGATGGGAGGGGGGGGGCAGCTCAGCTAGACAGGGTATGATCACCCACTCCCTCCATCACCTACAACTGACCAGTCCAACCACGCACAGATGTGTTGTTTTCCAAACCCAAATTCCATCAGAGATGGCCTTTAGTTGTGACAGGAGCGTATTTGATTATCACACATGGTTTTGTCTTTGCTTTAAAGGATTAGTTCACCAAAAAGTGAAATTCAGTCATTTTTTACTCACCCTCATGCTGATGAATACTCTGGAGTAGTTTTTTATTCCTCAAAGTGCATCTGGAGACCCAGGAGGCTGGTCGTAATCCAACAAAATCTTTATATGAGAGTCAATAGGGCCTGGCGCAAAAAGTCCATAAAACTACACAAAAACCTTGGAATATTCCTCCACACTGCTTGTCCACTGCAATCCAAGTATCCTGAAGGGATATAGTCCAAAGCTCACTGGAAACAACTTCATTCAGGACATTTTTACAGCCTGAACAGTCCTGGATTGAATTTGCCTAAGGCGACTGTTTAGGCTGTAAAAATGTCCTGAATGACGTTATTTCCAGTAAAATCAGGACATTTGGATTGCCTCAGACGAGCAGTGTGGAGGAATATTCCAAGGTTTTTGTGTAGTTGTATGTGTCGGGCCCTATTGACTCTCATATTAAGATTTTGTTGCACTACAACCCCCCTCCCGGGTCTCCAGATGCACTTTTATCAGCATTTATCAGCATGAGGGTGAGTCAATAATGACTGAATTAAATTTTTTGGTGAACTATTCCTTTAAACATTTTCAGGAATTCCATCATATATTCAATGTAAGCAGTTAGCATGTGTACATTTCGCGGGAATCATTGACTGATAATGAAACAGGACATCTATGGTGAGTTTGGGTGGGAAAAAGGCTGTAGCACTCAAGATGAAAAACACAACCTGGATAAAGTGTGCATAATTAGCTTTTTTATTATTATTTATTGCTGACTGATTTTCCATGGTAACCACCTTTGTCATTGTTACCACCATAAGCCTAAGCACACAGTCCAAATGAAATTGCTTCAGATTAACTGTTCACTACAGTGTGCAGTTCTCTGAAAGTATGACACTATTTTGCACAACAAAAGACTCACACCTCACAGAACAAAGTAGCAGTTGGACGGGCCAAACAAACGGAACAAAATTGTTCCAAATTATTGTCGGTGGCATGGTCACAAATATGGAAGTGGCAACTTTTTCATCTCTTTGTTCAATAGATTATGAGAAATTGTGCAAAACTGACTGAGGTCAACAGAAAATCTCTCTTTTGAAAGATCTGTCTTGTTTTGGGCTGAATATTTGAACTGATAATGACAGTTGTGTGTGATAGTGATTATATTTATAGTAAATATGAAAATGAAAATCTTGCTCCTTCAGACACTATGCCTCGGCAAGACCTCAAGCAATGGTCGAGTGGATTTCTTTGACCTGATGACGACATTAGACAAAACGTGAAGAGGTCAACAAATGTGTAAAATTGGACCATGAATATCCGCACTGAATTTCATTGCAATCATATCAGCAACTGTATAAATCCAGTCATTAGTCCCCGCTGCTAACTGTGGCACAAATGAAATGGCTAAATGCTGCAGCGGGGGACAGCTTGGATATACAGTATTTGTAATGTCTCTGATTTGAGAGGAAAGCCTAAAGAACAAAATGAATCATGGTAACTCCATCTATCCAATTTAAAAGGATGAACCCTGTCTAATGCGATTACTGGGGTGGTTTGATCACATCACTATCACAAGTCGGTCCTCAAAATACAGTAGTGTGATGTGACTGTGCTGTGTTTGCTCCGATTCTGCTTCCTCTCACTGTTTGTGAGCGTTAGGAAAACTTCAACAATCAATACACGCTCATTTCTACTTTATCTCATACCACTGCACATAGATGGTAACACATTATGTATTATGTATCATTGCTTGTCCACATACATGTATGTAGCATAATACATGTGACACCTATCTCTATAACACATTATAACCATACTTATGAGTTATAATGCAGTTATAGCACTGTATAACTATAGCTATAAATACTCATAAATGCTTTGTAACAACAACCATAACACACTATAAAGCATTTTATCATGACTTATATGGTCAGGTATTATAATAGGTTATAATTGTTGGTAATTGACTGACAATGACCAGATCGATAATGCATGATAAATCTAGTTATGTGTTATAATTGGCTTATAAATGTGTATAACTATCATTATAATAAATCACACAATACTTTATAACAATAAGCATAACAGTTATGAGTTATAACATAATGCTCCAACTAACTATAAAGCTTATTGATAATTTGTGATTTATAATGTATTATAATATTTATAAGACAGTTATAACACATTATATTTATAATGCAATATAAATGTGGGCATTGTCATTGAGTTACTAACAATTATAATATATTATAATACCTGACCATATAAGTCATGATAAAATGCTTTATAGTGTGTTATGGTGGTTGTTATAAAGCATTATGACCATTTATGAGTCTTTATAACTATAGTTATACAGTGTTATAACTGCATTATAACTCATTATAAGTATGGTTATAATAGGCGTCACATGCATTATGCTACATACATGTATGTGTACAAGCAATGATACATAATGCATATGTGGGATGCCAGAGCTCATCTGTCCTGTCACTGGCTGCCTGGCTCAGCCCCGTCTCTGACCTCTTCATCTGCCGCCGGGTCACTGCAGCGCTTTAATGCCTGTTAGTCAAAGCAGTCCTACCAGTCATGTCACGCAAAGACAAGGGGAATTAAGACTTCTTCTTAACCTCATCCGCCTCCCCTCTCTGTGCCACCTAGCAGACTCTTTTAAATCCCCTGTAGTATTTTCCCACAACAGCTAACTGGGATCTGGTTTTACCAGCACCCTTTACTGCCAATACACTCTGCTTGTGTAGTGTATCCTTCCGTGCACCGTTCCTCGCTCGCTCTCTTATTCTTGCCTGTAGCTATCTAGTGTTGTATAACCTAAATTAGCCCGGTGGAGCTCCTGCTTTAAAAGCAGAAACACTAATAGTCTACATTTCCAGGAAAAAGATTAAGTCATGCCAGGTTTGGATGTTGCCAGGATTGCCTTCCACATATACTATAAGACATGTGGCCTAGTTACATCCAACAGTTTTGGAGTTTTATCTATTTTAGTCGTTTTAGCGTTTTTGGTTTGTTTGTAATGATAGAGACTGGATCCTGAGGGTTCAGATTTCTGTAGCTTTGAGCTATGGATCCATGTAAAACAGATAAAATGTTCATCACAGGTTAAGTGGTAATTGGGTTTTTATTTATCGCCCTGAAGGTGCATTTGACATTTTGCACAAACCTGCTCTGAAAAATTTTGCCTTCCACATACAGCCCCTTACATAATATTTAATGTTTCTGTGGCCTTTGTAATATGTTGCACCGCAGCGTTGCAGCTCAGAGACGCGGTTTTCACTTGTCGTCATGTACTATGCATATTAACACACAAGCTAATTTAGCGCATCAGTCTCTGCACCCGCTGCCTCTTTAAAATGACACAGTGCGTAACTTCAATTGCTTCAGCCTTGTGCAAAAGCAGATCCAAATCCATTGTTTTTGTTAAACACTGCACTTTGACCATGTCCTGAAGTGACTGCTACACTCTCTCTCACTAACCCCCCCACCCCCCCCTCCTCTCCTTTTGTCCTCTCTCTCCATCAGTCTCTCTCTCTCTTCCCCCGGAGCTTCTTCAGTAGTAGCCCGGACCCTTTCGCTCTCTTTAAAGCGACTGGATTTGTGCCTCCATAATGAACTCAGTCAGCACAAGAGAATGAGCAGGATTAATCCAGCCAACGGCAACGAAGGGATTTGATGATGTCATCCGTATGAATGAACCAGTTAGCGGATTATTCCCTCTGAGGTGGAAGCGATCCAAATAAATGAATGTGAACGCCAGGGCAAAGGGCAGAAGAGTTGGAGAAGGACCGCTGGAAAGGAAGATGCGTTTTTTTTGCACTTTGGAAACTGAAAGGTGGATGTGATATAGAGAAAGAGAAGAGGGCGGGAAAAAAAAGATGGCAGGGTTGGACAAAGGAGGAGATGGAGACACAAAATGAATAAGTGGGGTTGAAAATGATGGGTGAGCCAAAGGAAACAAAAGAAAGGAGAAATCAGTGGAAGAAGATATAGGTTGGTTTCAAACCTCCGTCTTTCCATCTGTCAGGACAAATGGCATGGTGAGAGGTTGGTCTGGGCAGACAGTGCTTAGTGGGAGGTGTCAGCTTTGAGCTATGGGAGCGCCAGAGGAATCTGTCCCGGAGGCCCCAGCTGTGGCAATCACTGCTCAGTGGGCCGCTGGGCCAGAGCAATCAGGCCACCAGCAAGCCATCAGCTGAGCTCTCTCCATTCTGCGTGCGTGTCACCCACCTCGCCCATAATCCTGATCGCGAGACATGCACCTCTGCAACTCTGCAACATAGCAGGGGAATTACACACTTGGCATCATAATGCATCAATAGTAAACACAATAAAAATAGGTTTCCGTTCCCGTAACAAAATTACCCGACAAATCACCTCCTCAAACAGAAATGATGTCAGATGTTAATACCTCGCTTTGCTCGGGTTTGTAATACCGTCGCTCAAATACAGCGTGAGCCTTCATAGCTCCTACATGGACATAAATATACGCACACGAGCTGTCAGGACAAAAGTGTGGAAGTCTGCGAGCTAATGTTGGAGCAAACTACAGCGAAAAATAGAAGCATGGGAGCAGTAAATTCTTTGGACCCAAAAGTACCATACCATTTATCATGGACGCACCATCAAAGGCACACGCAGTAATGGGCCCTCCTGAGACCAGATGTGTACCTTCTCATACACCATTATGGGCTAGTTTCTTGCTGCTGAAGGTACAAATTTGTGCCATCACCCTGGAGTAAATGCACTCTTCTAATATGCAGTAGGCTGGCATGATAACTATTATATGGAGGAAGCCCTCCTTCGAGGAAAAGCTACTGCCGTCTTTTATGTGTTTTGGATGAAGTACATGGACCTCTACATGCTCCCAGGGAGAAGAAACTTGTATGTAGTTTTAAAATTCAGAAAAGAGAAGCTGCACTTAAAACCACCGTTGGGTAGTCCATTTACACTTGTGCTAAAACTCTAAAAGAAAGATCTAAAAGGAAGACCAGATATACAGATGCATATTAAGAATGCTTTGCTGCTCTCCCCCCCCTTCTCTCCTCTCCCTCCCTTCCTCCTCTCCCCCTTCATAAAGGTCCTAATGAGTTGTCGGCGGAGCTGAGGCAAGACATCCGTAATGTGCCATGAAATATGTAAGCCAGGCCTCTTGGAAAGTGTGTCTGTTTCGTGCCCCCCCCTCCTCTTCACCCCCCCCCCTCCTTTCTCGCTCCCTGCTAGAGGGAGAGGAGGTTCCTCTCCTCTGATTAATGTGCACGGCGATGGCAGCAAGGGGCAGGTAAGGGGGCGCGGCACAGTCCAAAGTATGAATCCATCCCGACACTCTCCCTTTCCCCCTAATTAGATTATTGGACTGATGAGGTAGCACCAGAGATTAAGTCCTTCATCAGTTCTGAGGAGGGTGGAGGGGAGGGGAGGGGAAGCCGGGATGGGGTGGGGGGGAGGTGCGCCATCCACTCTTCATCCTCACTGCATCCAACTGCCCACTTGTCCCCTTGGTACTCCTCAACCGCTGCAGATCTGCAAAAAAAAATCGCGAGTAGAAAAGCAAGGCTCCAGTCACGGGTGGTTTTTATCACTCCACTGCATTAGTGCTGAACACAGCTGCATCTTCATCAGCATCAGTTTGGTGTGGATGATACTGTATTTTAAAAAGCTATTGTCCCTGATAGTTTGGTTGGGATGCCTCCTGCTCCATAATTAGTTTCATGCTCGTCCTCCATTTTCAGTCAAGGCTATTATTTTTAGAAACATCCATGTGTCATAATGTGTACGCATGTGTTAAATGATTTATTTTTACTCTCTTTCTGTGCTCATGTCTGCAGAGCCAATAGACTGCACAAGAGACTTTGAACAATAAGAGGTCATCGAACACCTTGCACTAAAGGGTCCCCCTCTCTTGTGCAGGTGCCCTGCATCCACCCCTTGGCCTTAATTTACAGCCGAGACCTTTCTGGTTCTTTTTATATATGTCCCATATTCATTCACCTTCTGCAAATGGACATAAATCCCCCCCCTTAGGGCTCTGGTATTTTAAGGCCTTGTTGTCAAAGTTGGAATGGCGAGCTCAGGGCCAAGCCAGCTCCTGCACTTTCATGTTTTACGACTGTAGGGTATTTCTTTTTCTGCGTGTCAGCATCTGCCCAAAGGCGTTCGCGTATATGATCCATATGTATCCTTATGATTAAAATGTGTAGGAGCAATGAAAAATATCCCTCCGAGATGATTTCTGTAATGAACGGAACATCTTGTTTACAGAGGGGGGGGCAACATGTGTCGTTGCCGTTTTGGTGCAATTTGCTGAATCCAGCATATGCAACTGATTTGAACCCGTGTCCTCAGCCTCAACTTTTCCAGTTACCCAGCAGGTTTATAAATTACCACTGAACGCATGGTGGAATTTTGGCTCCACAGCTCACAGAGTGGCTGGCAGCCACCATCTCGTGCCATGCATAAACTTACGTGCGCTCGCTCAGTTCAAGTAAGGCTCTGACCCCTCGTGTTGGACGCCGACCAAGTTGCTGCGGTTGGAGGGGCGGGCGCTGAGGTTACTGGGTGGTAGGATTGGAGGCCCTTGGGGTAGCAACTGTAGACTGCTTTTAGTGTATTTACCCTCACAGGTTTCAAAGGCACCTGCATGCACATGAATGTTGTGCCTTAACTCTGAGACTATATTAGAACTCACATGTGGCAGTAGTGAACACGTGAAACAGAGTGTCTATGAGTTTGCCCTCTTGCCTATTTTCCATGTAGCCATGCCGCAGTCAGACTTCAGCAGCACCTCTTTACCTAAAATATCCTTAGAATTATGACTCATGATGTGTCCTCTGAAAATAAGACCCTTGATGTGTTGTCACACCTCCCCCTTGATTGCAGTGTCACCATTTTATGAGAGTGTCTACTTTCATAGAATGTTGCAGTTGCTGCGCAGTTGCCAGCAAGAGTCCAGATGACAAGTGAAGCGACGTCCTTGGCGAACGCGGTTGAAACAAAAGGTCTTATTGCCCGTGGCTCGAGTCATATTTTACCCTGTCAGTTTACCTCCGTGCTCTGCAATACACATGGATCCGCCTAGTCGAGCTCGGATCATTTGAATAATATGTTTATAGCTTCTGTTTATAGCATCGGAATCGCATAAGTGTCCACTTATAACCAGCATAAACTGAACTGACCTCAGTGAAGTCTGATCCACAGTCAGCCATGTAACCCTGTTTCAGTTAAGGTTGTTTTTCAATCCAGCAATGACAAGTTGTTGTGTCTTCACGAGGCTGCAACTTATTTATGACCACTGTCACCATGCTACAGTGTGTGTGTGCGTTTGTGTGTCACTGTGAGGTTGAAAGGAAAGCTTTGAAGCAACTTCTTGGATGGTTTCCAGGAAATATTTCAGGGGAGTGCTTCTCTGTATGTATTGTATGTGCATTTGCACATGTGTGACTGTGTCTCCTTTTATTAGGGCAATATCTGTTTTTAGGTACAGAATGTACCACAAACTGTGTGCACAGTGTGCACTATAGCTCAAGGACAGTGCACTGTTTTAGCAAAGGTCTGAATTTACATTTAGACAAGTGCGCGTGTGCATATGTTGTGTCCTGTGATAGAATTCACCATAATAGCTGTAGTCTGTTTGGTAATACACCGCCATCACACGGTTCTCTTTTCAAAGTGTTTTTCTCCTCTTCAAGTGGCTTTGTGCCAGCAATCGATTAGCTTAATGGTGTGCTAATTTGTCTGTACCACCTTTAAAGGGATAGTTCACCCAAAATTCAAATTTCACTCATTATCTACTCACCCTCATGTCGACAAAGAGCTGTGAGAATTTTCAGAGTCCTCCGTTCCTTCTCTGAGTTACGGGGGGTCCACGCAGCAGTATTTGTCCATATCATGGTTGTCAATGGACACCAGGTTTCTTTGTCCAAAAAGACATGCCAAAAAACATCCAAATACCTCCATTGCTCGTCTGTAATGTCCCTCTTGTATTGAAGCCCCGACATGAGAAATTGTTCCACCAATCAGTACAAATCACGTGAGAATTGCACTGACACAGGAAGAGCAGTGAACCAAGACTCTGGGAGCTTCCGCTACAAACAAGCTTAAAATATAGACTTGTTTAATTTTTTCTGAACAATTTCTCATGTGGGGGCTTCAATACAAGAGGGACATTACAGACGAGCAGTATGGAGGTATTTGGATGTTTTTTGGTGTGTCTTTTCGGACGAAGAAACCTGGTGTCCATTGACAACCATTATATGGAAAAATACAGCTGCATGGACCCCCCTGTAACTCAGAGAAGGAACGGAGGACTCTGAAAATTCTCACAGCTCTTACAGTAGTCGACATGAGGGTGAGTAGATAATGAGTGAAATTTGAATTTTGGGTGAACTATCACTTTAAAACACGTGCAAGGCACCTTTGAAGAGGAAGTTTTTTTTCACTATCTCTCTTTCAGAATAATATCTGGGAGGCTGAAGCGTTCTCAGAGGCTAAAATATAGAAAACGTTAGTCATTTTGTCAGCGGAAAAGCAGCTTACATGAAAAACAGCTCTTTGAAAAATGTCATTTAATGTATAGTAAAACAGCTTGGGAATGGTGCCGTGTTCGGGGGGGCATGCATTAACATTGTTATCAGCTTTCAGTGTTTGTTTATTCACATCACTTGCTGCAGCTTCGCCAAATGAAATGTGTTTGTTGGTGGGTGTGTTTCTGTATGTGTGTTTGTAGGATATTAGGCCAGAGGGGATGGTAGTTTTGTGACAACCGGAGCTTCCCTGGAAGATTTCTTGGAGTGTATGTCTATTTCCGTGTGTGTGTGTGTGTTGCTAATGTTAATGGTTGGTTGATTAAAGACCTCGCCATTTATTTTTACTTTTATAAACATTGATCACATTCTGTCTTTGGCAAGTACGCAGCTACCAGTTTACGCAAATATCATTAGCAGCTTAAACTGTCAGGCAATATGCTTTCCAAGGCCTTGTCCAGCCGCTCCAGAGTGGGTGTGTGTAGCATCTTGGGTGTCATCACGCAAGGAGTTATTACTTGGTGACAATGTTATAACACTACGGCCCCCTGTAGCAGGCAGCACAGCGTCCAGATATGGCCAGGGTCAAGTAAACCCATACTCGTGGCTCATCGCAGCCAGGCTGAAATAGTATCTAGGCACAATTTGTCTCACAGGACACAACGTGCTGTACATACTGGATCAACAAACGGTGGTCCCAGTCAAAGTGGAGGAATAGATACTGTATATATCAAGCCTGTTAGAGGTGCAAAATCGGGTCAGTAGCAAATTCAGATTGTTGTATTTAATAGTTGTTGATTCCAACCTGTTTTGACTTGCAATTAATAAGAGTTAAGGCCTGCAATTAGCTAACATGAACAGCATTTAAAGTCAAACTCAAAACTGTGCAAATAAGTAATATTGGTCTCTCGTTTCTCAGGTTAGAAATCTCCAGAAATCCTCCTTAGTTCAGATATGAGAAAAATTACATGATGGACGTCACAATGTGTCTCGCTGAGTCTCCGAGGCGTGGAGGCCTCCTGGTGACGGCTCTGCAGCCCACACACCAAACCTATAAGTTAAATAAGCCAACTCCAAATTTGACTGAAGTTTGTTGCATTGAATCATCTTCTCTGGTTCAAAGTCTTCTTTATTGCAGTGCTTGTGTCTGTGATGCATAACCTTTTCCATAAGGTGCACATGAATGGAACGGCTCCATGGAGATGTAGTTAACTTCTTCTTTAACTTTTATCAAGAACAAGGTGTTTTTTTTATATATTCTTTTTTCTTTATCTTTCAGTCTGATGACTCAATGAGTCTCATGTCTATCCCAGCCTTGAGGTGCTCCAGCTGCATCTAACATGACTTTACCTTTGACCTTAAATGACCCTGCTTTGCAACTCCATCTTTTTTCCACCCGGCAGTTCATGTTCCAACTGGGATCCATGCGGCACATAGTGAATATGTGCACAACAGTTGGGACTGGCAGAAACTCCGGTACACGCCGATTTCAGACCGGGACAAGTTTCAGTTTCATGCAAATAAAAATGAGGCATTTTATGTCAGTCACTCACGGGTCCTGACTGTGTGTTTTGTAGTGTAACCGCACAACACGAAATGTGTGAAGAGAGAGAGGGAGAGAAAGAAGGCACTCTCCCCTCCGGCTGAGTCTCTGGGGGAAACATGCTGCCTAGATCCTCGGTGAAAATAAAGGAGTGCAGGGAGTGTGTTTTTTTTCCATTTGCTGCCCCCCCCCCCATCCCCATCCCCATCCCCACTTCCGTCTCCCGCTCTCCCCAGGGTTTCAATTACTGTCTCCCTTCACCTCTCATTAGCACTAGCAGGCCGCTCATTCTTAATGCTCACACACAAACACACACACCCAGAGAAAAACACACAGTGTGAAATACACATTTGAACGCAAATGGTGCATAGTCAAGTGCACCGCACACCGCACACACACCCTGCTAATTCTCATATGTTCCATGTTGAGCTCTGTAAACACAACACCGTGGTCTCCCCTGTGTCTGTAACTGGTGTGAAAGAGGCTACTGATAAACACCACTTCTCCTCCATCATTCATATTCATCACTTTCCATCAGATTGGGGGGGCATCATACCTGGAACCACGGAGCATATTGCATGATTGATGGTGTTAATTATCCGCGGCTGATGTTTCACTTTCTTTCTCAAGGCAGATAAAGTTCCAGCAAAATGGTAAAAGACGGCGGCCATGACGAGCTTCAATGTTGTTACCGTCGCTTTAGCCATCAAACTCGGAATTATGTCGCCGTCACGTAATACCTTTTTTTTCACACCATTTCACACTGATTTCCCATTTTCCTATTTAAGTAGGCCATTTTTCCCCACATGACAGACCTGCTTTAGCTCAGTGAGCGGTCCTCCAGTCCTCCAGAACCGTACTTACTGTTTGGAGTGAGCGACACAGCTCAACGGCCATGCGGTGCAACGTTCTAGAGCAGCGGTTCCCAAACTTTTTGTGCCGCACAACCTCTTCGAAGTTCTGACAGAGCTGGACAAAATTTGAGACCCCCTTCAAATTTTGCTTTTGAGGCTTTCAGGGGTTTGGGTTCATCCGCCCCGTATTTCGCACACTGGGGCAGATCCTTGGGGGTAGTGGAGACACCAAGGGAGAATCAGAGTCTGACACAACACTGACACACATGTGCACGGAAATGACAAGCGCACCGCTATGGCATCGTTGTATTGTGATCGCACATGAAGCACTTCTATTAAAAGTAATGAGTTTGTGCACGTTTTAACTAGGGATGCACCGATACCACTTTTTTTCAAACCGATACGATATCGATACTTGGATCTGAGTACTTGCCGATACCTATGCTTGTTACAACAACATTTGTTGTAACAAGCCTTTAATCTAAAAAAAAAATACAACAAAGATGCAAAGGCGCACTCTCTGATTGCGGTCTTCATGCAGAGCAATTGCATGCACTGGTATCGGTTCTTGTACTCGCTAAAGTTCACCGATACCGAGTACAAGTATATTACAACAGTATCGGACCGATACCAGTATCGGTATCGGGGCATCCCTAGTTTTAACCAATTAAGGCAGCGGCCAAAATCACTCAGGCGGCCGCCTTTGCCTTGAATAGGCAGGGGAAAAGATATGTAAAATATAACACCTTACCCTTTTCATGTCGCGCACCCCCTAGCGACGGCTTGCGCGCCACACTTTCCCTGTTCTATAGCAAACAAAACTTTTGAGAGGTGATTTGAAACTTGAAATTTTTGGAGAACATCATCTTGACCACATGTCTGTTTACCTCCTCCCAGCAGCAACTGACTCATTGCACCGCCACCAACACACAGTTGTCAGTGTTGTCACAGTTGTCTGCATCTTCACGTCACTCTGGCGAACAAGGCGGAGGGGCCTCACGGTTGAGACATCTGAGTTAGCCAGCAGGCTAATTCTGCTAATACAGATTAGCTCCCATGGGAGCTGCTGTATTGATTGGACAACAAAGGCTTGGAGAAAAACGCTCTAACATTCAATTATCCACACCGATAGACATAATGCCATTCTACTCCTCCCTCTTCCCCTCCCTCCCCTTCCCCTCTTTCCGTCTCCCTGTCTCTCTCTTCTTATCCCTTTTTTTTCTCTTTTTTTTTTTACCGGAGGAATCAGTGAGGTCGGAGGAGGGGATCAGACAAGCAGGCAGGTGTGTGTATGTGTGCGTGTTACTTGATTGTGATCCTATCTTTGAGTGGGAGCAGAGGATTGTTTGGGTGTTTTCACTCCTCAGCTTCTCTCTCTCTCTGTCTGCCTGTCTGAGTCGCTCCCTTTTTATTCACATTTCCATTGTTTGTTTATATTCAGCATTTACAGATGCGATTTCTAACGTTCGGGGGAAATTGTGTTAATTCCACTCCCATGCATCAAGTAATGATAAAGATATAATGTCAACATGTGACATATGCAGTCCTCAGAATGGCCTGATTTCCCCGGAGGATGCAGTTGTAATGGACTGTCAGCCTGTGTACGTATGTGCATACAAAAATGTTAAATGGGAGAATGAGCGACATGTTGGTTGCATTCTAATGAGCAGAATACAGCCAATATGTACAATTAATAACATTTTGAAGATATTCCACCCTCGGGGAAACACTGCAGAAGTATTTGAGTTGTCGTCGAGGGCACTTGAAGTATTTTATTGAACACTTTATGTTCCCTCCCCACTGTTTCCCCACCTAAATGCCAATACTATCCAAATAGCTCATCCGTTTCCAGCGCGTGTGTGTGCAATGTGTCAAAATCAACTGAGCGTGTTTGCATTAGCCGTGGCTCCGCACCCTCTTTACACAGTCAGAGCGCTAGCCCTCTCTCATTAGCTCCCACCGTTAAAGCTAACTCTGATTGCCTCCGGTCAGAGCTGCACACCATTCAACTCCTATTCCTCGGGATGGGAGGCTGAGAGGCGAAGGGGCTTCTCATATCCCGCAGCCAATGACACGTGAAGGCGGGCGCAGGTAACAGATGCAGCTGTGCGTTGTGTGTAAGCGCACGCACGCACGCACACACACAAAAAGTTTCTGTCATGCACACACCCAGGTCATCACCATTAGACGAACCTGGCGGTGCTTGAGTGAGTGAAGTAAACGACTCATGATCTGAGAGAATTATTAGCTAATGGCTGGAGCATGTGGACAGGGTGTGATCTCTCAGAGGGCGAGATGAAAAAGGAGAAAAAGAGGGAGAGACGGGCAGGAGCGAAAGAGCAAGGCAGCTAGAGGAGCATAATCAAAAGAATACTTGCACACTTGGATCAGCATCATTGGGTTGTATTCATGTCTGTAACCTAATGTGAAACTTGATTGGTGAGCTAAAGGTCTGTCTTCTTCTGAAATGTCAAGGCTTATGAACAGGTGAGAGAATATTCTTAGAACACAGGTTGCCATATTGCTTGTGCCTAATTTATTTCCCATTACAGAAAATGTTAACAAAGCATTAATGAGCTGCTGACAACACCATCCTCACTTTAAAGCGCCATGTCAGGGGAACATCCGGGTTCACTTTGTATGCCATTGTAGTTTTCCCGAGCAATACTGTTTTACACAGCAACATCTCCTCAGAAAATCACTTTCCACTCCTTACCTGTACTGTACTTCCATTGTTCCATGTCTGCAGAATAATTGCTTGGCAACACACTGCTTCCGACTAGGTTGATTAGGGTTTGCAGGGATTCATATTAGGGTATGATGAAAGATAAGCAAGATTTATTTTAAGGGATCCAGTAGCAATGTCAATCTGCCACGGGAGCATATGTTCCCAAGGACCCTCTTTTTGAAGAAGGGTCCTATGTTCCCCGTTTTGGCCAAAAAGGGTCCTGTGTTCCGGGAACATAGGACCCTTATCTAAAAAAAGGTCATATGTTCCCCGCTGTTGCTGGTCGATGGACTCTCTCTACCTATCTGGACTCTCTCTGGCCTGTCTAGCCTCTACCTGGTCTTTTTTTTACCAAACTTAACCAACCCCTTTCTTCATTGTCTAAACCCAACCAATGAGACAATTCCACTTCTCACTCAAAGTCACAACTCAACTTCTCACTCAAAAACAGGCAAAAATCTGCAAAGTCACAACTCCACTTCCAGGTATGGGACCAAAAATTGCATGTTCCCCGGGTCCTTTTGGGAAAAAGCGGGGAACCCTTTTTCTAAAAAAGAGGGCCCTATGTTCCCCAGTCACATACACAGCGGGGAACATAGAGATTATCCTGTCACCACTTGCTATGAAATTACTGCATGGATACATACTGTACTGTACTCCATCTACATGTTTGACTGCCCATTGTTAGCATGTCGGCTTGCTAAACTTAGCATTTCGCTCAGAATACCATTGCATGTGGCTGTAGGCTCTTGAGGCTTCTGTGTTATCACGTTTGAGGATCTGTAACTGTGCAGAATATCACAAGGCTCTGTACACCATGTAGCAAATCGACCAATTTCTAGTGTTGTTCATTTTATTTTCAGTTGCTTGGGACCAAATAAATGTAGTTTACAGTGGATGCACAGCATACTGATGAAGCTAAAACATCAGCCTGCCTCACTAAAGTGGTTAAGTAAAGGGTTAGTTGCCAATGTTAGCTGGTAGCTAATGTGATTTTATAACTCATTGAGAGCGCCCCCATCTCCTGACACAGCAGAACGGACAATGAAATGTGCACAGCTTGTGAGATAACATGTATTTCAATATATTTTGCCTCACATGCGATGCATTCATTGCCACAGAGATAAGAATTACAAATAGCTATCCTCTCGTGTCAGAGTTTAACATCCACTTATGTCCGAAACTGCTTCCTGCACTTGTCTTCTATAGAAAACTCTGTATAGTGAGTGACAATTGGAGGACCCAAACATATTTCTGGCGTGTCAATTGCATGTGCACTAGAGAGGTAAACTGGATACTCAGTTTGTGCATGTATGTGCTGTGTTCCACATCCTGTGTGGAATGTGTGGGCATGTGCATAGGCCCTACCCCTGATTGTATAGAGGCACGTCTGCATGCAGCTGTCATGTCTGTATTCATCATGGAGCATGATCAAGGATTTAGTCATGTCGAGTGATGGGATATGCAACCTGGAAAACCAGGATGCTGACCATGATATCTGTGAAATAAATATATGCACTGTCTGCATACTGTAAATTAGGTAATAGATACCCTTCATGCTCAGTGCATTCACATTGTGTTAACATTGATTATAACTCAACAGGTTGCTCAAGCTTTTTATGTGGAACCTATAGTTTCACTGGAAGTTGCATTTCAGCTAATGGTGTTTTTATAATCAGTCTTAGTCTTCTGTCAGTCCTGGCTTGAGCCAAACAAAACCGTCGCCACTGGGCGATGGTGTCAGTCCAGCATGAAAAGATGAGGCACCGTATCACACTAACGCACCACCCTTTTCACAACCACCCAAAAGTAATTTCAGGGTTAGGGCAAAGGAGCCAAGTTGTCCAAATGAAAAGGCCCTCGATGAAGAGAGGGGGCCATTTTCCCAAGAAGCCGAATTGACTGTTGCAAACAAGAGGCATGACCGAGATGAAATTGGCTCACCTGAATCCATTCCTGAGAGGGAGGGGGGAACGGAGAGATGAGAGGTGGGTGAAAGCATGACAGAGACTGGCAGAGAGAGACGCGAGAAGACAAATGAGACCATGAAAGAGAAAAAAGGAACGGATGTGGGTGCAGGTGCAGGTTCAGGGCCAGCAGAGAGGAATGGTGATGACAGGAGAGTAAAAGAGAGGAAGAGGTGATATTATATAGGTAGAGGATGGAAGACTGAACTTTCCTTCAGTGTCATTCATGGTCTTAACCAGAGGAAGGAGAGTAATATCCATTTTACCATAATCTCTACGCAAGGGAAAGCCTGCACCCCCGTCATCATCAATAATAAAACCTCATCTCAGAAATCAAAATGAAATATTTACAATTCATCTGCTGTGTATACTCACTACCACTGAGTGAAATCTATTCATACACATTAAGATGGCAATATTGCGTTTATGTTTGAAGACTGTTGGTTTATTGAAATTTGTGTAAGCGAAGGGGCTCGCGCCATTGTGTGGATGCAGCCATTGTGCGTCACTCCCAGTCTTAAAAGTTGCATATTTCAACAGATATTGG
Organism: Decapterus maruadsi; assembly: GCA_030347415.2. Taxonomy (NCBI): domain Eukaryota; kingdom Metazoa; phylum Chordata; class Actinopteri; order Carangiformes; family Carangidae; genus Decapterus; species Decapterus maruadsi. The sequence continues at coordinate 20,448,590 of CM064898.1, forward strand.
CCTTGATCTGGCCGGAGAGAAAAGCTGGTGCAAGCATGATGCAACTTCCTCGCCCATCTCACGATCATAATTTCACATCATATCTCTCAAATGAATTTCTAATCTGGAGTCTCTTCTCAGCAACTTGGAAACTTTTCGCTCGGCCAGTATCAGACTTTTATAGCCCAGCATAATTGGGACCATAAACTTGGTCTGAGCCTCATTCAGTAATGATTCCCTGCTCCAAATACCTGCTGGCCTTTAGCAGAATATTACTTATTAAGCACTCCAAAATCTAGCGGAAGTATTATCTGTAAGGTCAAGCGTGGAGAATCTTTCCAAGAGGTAAGGCTTTATGAGCTCGGCTTCTCTCACATCTCGACGTGTTGCAGATGGCATGCTAATGGACGCAGGCTGCTGTTTTTGGTCTGTTTGTTTCCTGTGAGATGCCGGTGATAGAAGAGAAATACAGGTTTCCTCATCTAGCAACTTTTAAACATTATCAATGAGTCTGTTTTATATCTCGTTTCATTGATAACTGCTAATTGTAATGACATTGGAAATGTCATCCGCATGTTTTTATCACTATGCATGTACTTGTTCCAACACCTTTAGTACATCACACTTACACTCAATGGAATATTCAAACCCAGATTACCTTTTTTAATAGCATCACAACTACATTACATGGACATTTACATTTAATACTGTTTCGCTCTACTTCTTCAGTTTGACACATTCCTTTTTTGAATATGTAGAGGTCCTAGTGAAGCTTAAACCTGACATTATTTTGATTTGAAGGGCTACCCAGACTGAGAGTGTTCTTATTTGATTTTGCATCTCTCACATGTCTCCCAAAGGAGATACGTTTCCATTTTAACACGTGTTAACAATCCACACAGATGCTATATGGATGATGCTGTCTTTTTGTTTTTTCCTCTGGTGTCTGTGCACTCTGAGCACTTCATCAGACACCTGTGCTCCTGCTTATTCAAGCAATTATCCAATCAGCCAGTCATGTGGCAGCAGTGCAATGCATAAAATTGTGCAGATAAAGACCAGGAGCCTTCACTTAATGCTCGCGTCAGATATCAAAACAGAGAAAAGATGTGATGTTGACTTTGACCGTGGCATGATAGTTGGTGCCAGACGGGCTGCTTTGAGAATCTCTGCTCTGAAACAGCTGATCTCCTGGGGTTTTCAGCTGCAACAGTCTCCAGAGTTTTTACTCTGAATGGTGCGAAAAACAAAAAGCTTCCTGTGAGCAGCAGCTCTGCAGATGGAGACACCTTGAGAGAGGTCAGAGGAGAATGGCCACACTGTTTGAAACTGACTGGCAGAAAAGCTACAGTGATTTAGACGGACATGTTTTACAACTATGGTGACCTGAAAAGCTACAGCACGCACAGAAGTCAAACTTGGAGGTGGTGAGTAGGTTATGAGAGCAGAAGACCACGTCATGTTCTACTATTGTAAACAGGAATCTGAGGCTGCCTTGGCACAGCGACCACACAGCTGGCCAGCTGAAGATGTAGTTGGATCTGGATTTCGTCTAAACCTTGATGGGAAGTGTGGTGTCTGGCGTCAAACAGCGTGGAACAGGGAACTTCTGCTTGTGTAATATATTCTTTACAAACTTTAAAGGGATAGTTCAACATTTTTGGCAAATTGGCCCATTGCCATAATCCCTACAGTCTTAGCAGTAGGTTCGTTACCTTTAATTGTCAGTGCAAGTTATTTTTTAGAACGGTGGAGCAGAGCCGCGAGCTGCTCAGAGCTATGCTATGGAGGCTAATGGGATTTCTTGGTTTCCCTCATCAAACCAACAACTCCAAAACGCTCTTGTGGACAAGTTGTGACCTGCACATATGAGATAATAATGGAATGTTACAAGACAGGGTTGTTTTCAAGGCAAATGCAGAGACTGCTCCAGAAAAACAGCTCCCGATGGGAATGTGCATCAGCGGTTTTGCATGAATTTACCTAGAAAACAAATCTGTCTCATAATGCTCCGTTATTATCTCATTATTATTAGATTAGTTATTGGATTGTGTATTTGATGAGTTTGATGAGGGAAGGCAAGGCAAGGCATCTTTATTTATATAGCGCATTTCATACCAAGGCAACTCAATGTGCTTTACATCAAGACAAAAACATTTAAAAAATAAAATGAAATAAAAGAGAAGCATAAAACAGAAATAAAACAAACACTTACAACAGAGTTAAAAGCAAGGAAACCAAGAAATCCCATTAGCCTCTATAGCGTAGGTCTGAGCAGCTCACGGCTCTGCTCCACCGTTCTAAAAATAGCTTGCACCAACAATTAAAGGTAAGAAACCTACTCCTAAAACTATAGGGATTATTGCAATGGGCCAATTTGCCAAAAATGTTTAACTATCCCTTTAACACATTTATATTATCAATCATTTTGATCATATCAATCATTCATCTTGTGGCTGAGTATTGCTCGTGACCATGTGCATCCTTCCATGACCACTACTCTCCTGCTACTTCTAGCAGGATAATGCACAATCACAAAGCAAAGCAAAGCGGTCTGGAACTGGTTTGGTGACCACAATGAGTTCAGTGGTTTCCTCAGTCACCAGATCTGACTGTGATTGTGGTTGAACAAGAGATTGAAAGGATAGCGTAATCTTCATTGGCTGGTTGTTCAAACCACACAAACCTCCCTCTGGCTATATCTTGTAAACTATTAACTATATCTATTATTGATCAAGGCCAATAATAGACCGTTCCTCCAACAGTTTTCCAGTTTCACTCTCAGCATGTTTACCTTACCCACTGTTGCGGAAATCAAATCAATGAATGTCCAGCGAATGTCTCAGCCTGGTGAAGACCAAACTGTGTACAAGCTTGTGTTTTTGAGAAGCATCATAGCTGCTAAACTGTCTTTAAGCAAGGCATTAACCCTAACTTTAGCAACTATTCAACCTTCTTTTAGAGGCAATTTTCCAGAAAGTGAAGAGAAAACTGGAACCGCTCCTTCACAAATGAGCAATTCCAAGTCTGCTCCTTATTTAAATCTAACTCCTTTCAGTTTGTTTAATACCCTTGATGCATTTTATTTGTTTGATAAAGGAGTACACAGAGAGAGGCAGAGAGGAGAATTTGTCTCTCAGATCCATTTCACTGAAGGATTTCTTGAGGTAAATCATCCCAGATGTAAGAAGGGTTTCATGTTCAGAGGGTAATGCGTGTTGGCTTTCCGTGTATCTGTTATACTATTTCCCTGATTGCCTCACGCTGCAAACACAGTCATTTGACATTGTTGTGTTGTATCCCCATCTCAAGCAGAGTGAGGGTGGATTTGCTTGATTTCTTTAAGACAAGAGTTCAATCATCCCTGCTATCCCACAGTGTCACATCAGATTTTATCACACAGGATATTCAAGGGTATGCTGTGTGATTATCCCCTGACAATACAGATAAAAGCTCTCTCACCCCCTCTCTCTCTCTCTCTGTTTCCCAAACACATTGCTCAAAGAGACACGCAGCACACAGTCTTGAAGGCTCCCACGTGTTTGTGTACACACACACACACACACACAATGAAAACCAAACCTTTAACGGTTTACAAACCACCGCCACTCCCCCCTTGGGTCAACAGTGAATGCAGGGAGCCCGTGGAGGTGCAATTGTTTCAATGCGGGACCCGTATAGCGTACCCATTGTGAGCCAAGGCCACCATCATCAGAGAGACTGAGGAGAGAATCATCCCTGAAAGAATGCCACAGATCGCTTCCCCACCCTCGGCTTCCTTCTCCCGAGAGACCGGCAAAGAACAAGGCAAATCCATCCGATCGAATGTCACGCAAATACACAGCCCCCACGTCCAGCAGTCCTGTGATTGCTGTTGGTATACCCTGGTTATTGACCCGTGCTGTGTGTGATGTGTGAGTTTTCTGAGACTGCGCGCGTCGCAGGGCGTGTGTGCATAGGTGCGTGCCCGTGTGTGTGTGTTTGTGTGCGTGTTTGTGTGCATTGTTTGTATCAGAGACGGATTGGAAGGCCATCATGCGCTGAGCTGACCCTATCTCCAAGGCTCGGAGGCTGCATGGAGAGATCAGAGCGAAAGCCAAACCCACTGTCTCCTACTGTGATGGAGGAAAGATCTGTGTGTGTGTGCGTGTGTGCGCGCGTGTGTATGTGGAGACAAGATGACATAGCCCAGAGCCCCTCTGTTGCCGAGTCCAAAAGATAAGAGAGAAAGAGAGATGGACAGCTCCAGACAGATGATGGAGGGCTGTGGTGAAACTGTTTGCCTTGTTATATTTGTGAAGGATGACACTTTGTCACATTCATATGCATATTCAAGCACATAAATCTTGACAGAAACTTAAAGCAAAATGCATAACAGAGCAAAGAGACACTTCACTTTTTATATGGAAGTGATTTTACCTATTATTTAAACAATATAAAAGATAAGCCTGCTTTATCTGTATACTTTACTTATTGTTATCAAATCCTTTGAATAGAATAAAACCAACAATGCTTTTGTCCATCCCTCAATACTCTCCCTAAGACTTCCCCACACGCTGTGTGCCACTCAGCCCCAAGTCCATTTGTTCCTATTCAAGATGTAAATCCTTAAAAAACAGGCCACAAAAACACTTGGCTCTTAACAAACATTAACAACACAAGAGTAAGTTCTTTATTTATGCGGGTATATTATCAGAGAGGTGCGAATCAGGCTGGTTCCAGACCACTGAAAGTGATGTAAGCACCAATCATAGCTTTGTTTACAGAATAAATAATTGCAATGTAATTAACATAGCAAGCTATCAAGTCGACTGATAGAAAGCAAGTTCATAAAAGAATGAGATGACATCATGTAGCTAGGGGAGACCGGGGATGGTTGTAACACTTTTTGTATCAGCTCTCATAGCTTGCAGAGTGTTCATGGCAGGACTCTCACATTATAACACAGACTCATTTGTCCTCTAGCCTACAAATAGCAGTGCCTTAAACTTCTCAAACTATATCACATACTATCTATTTTATGTCAAATGCAAGGAGTTCCACTGTTACAACCTACGCTGGTAGGGTAGGTTGTAACACAGCCTGGGGTCAATTGTAACAGTGAGATTAAAAACTAAAAATTGAGACCAAACTAAAAAATACATGCATCTATGTGAGTTTATTGTGCATGTTACAACACTAAAGCATCTTCCTATGGTCCTATGGTCAGTATGAACAAAAAGTTCATCACTGATGGCTAAATGAAGAACAGTGACAGTGGTGTGGATCCTAACATTAGAAAACTGTCTTTAAGAACATACTCTGATAACACCAGTGAATGCTGAACATGTATGAATGGAAACCTTCAACAGGAGGTCAGAAGCAGATCATACTATTCCAGGAAAGATGGTGACACTTAATGACACTTACAGAAATAAAACAACAAAGGTAAAAGGTGTAACAGCCATCCCCACCCCTGTCAGCACTGTTTGACTAGCTGTACCACCATGGTGGTTTAAAATAAACATTGATGAAATGACTCATATTTTACCTAAGAACCTGCTCTTTCACAAGTTGCCTAATTCAAACTTCAACAGTCGATACTACACTCTTAGAAATAAGGGTTTTTGTGTTTTTGGTAACACTAAGGGTTCCAGTAAAAGGGTTCTTGGTGGAACTCCCTGTGTAAGTTCTGGATGAAAGTCGGATATTTTCTGGATGAAACCCCCAGTAAGGCTTCTGGGGGAAACCAATAAAAGAGATTTTTGTAGAACCTCTCATTGACGGTTCTAGGTGTAACCTTTCACAGATGGTTCCCTTTATGTGTTGGGTTCTAGATATAACCCTTTAAGTTGGGTTCTAGGTAGAACCCTCCAAAAGGGTCCCAGATACCTTTATAAAAGGTTATATCTGGAGCATCTGGAGAAGAAGCGTTCTCCTATGAGGACAAGCCAAAGAACCTTATATGGTTCTACATAGCACTTTTATTTCTAAGAGTGTAGTCAGAATTTAGGCTTGGAATTTTGACCTAAAAACAGTGTTTTTTGGCCGTAAAACCTACACACTTATTGACACAGCCATGCAAATTCACATGCAATGTCAGGGAGTGAGTGGGTACACATGATATTGATCACATAACTCTAATGTTATCTTTTATTGGTGAAAGTGATGCTGTTACAACCATCCCTTTGTTACAACCATCCCCGGTCTCCCCTACAGGTAGTTTAGAGGCAAGTTACAGAAATAAACCCTCTTCTATTAGCAGTGAAAAAAAGTGAAGCACCCCCAGCTGCCTCTCCTGCAGTGTGCACATCTACAGAAAATACAGTGACATCAGAATGGCCACGTCAAAGCAAAATCCTCCAACTCCCAAGAAGAAATTGGCTACCACGGACACAATGTCGGGCTGAGTAAATGAAGTAAAACAAAATGGCCATGCATTGTGACAATCATGCTAATCAGGCTTTAGCTACACAGGCAATATTTGTCAGTCGAATGAATTCATTGTCGGCCTTTTCATGAGATTTGTCGACAGTAAGAAAAATGTAAAACACTTCGTGCCTCAGAGCCTTTAAAAAGTTTGAGTTTATGCAAAGCTTCCCCCGTTGTGCACCGGCAATGTCCGGCAAACGCACACAGACACATGCACGCACACACAGTATTAGTGTATTTTATCTGCTGACCACAATGTACACACAAACATCTTGCAGTGGAAAGTGACTGGCACCCTGGGCAACAGCTGCTGTAGGCCTGAGGCTCCCCTCACAGTGCTGTCTAATCCTTATGCAGGTTAATCCAACTCTGACCTCCTCTAGTCCTCCTGACTGATCATATCTCCACCTCTTCCTCTCCCTCTCCCCTGTACACTCTGCTCATACAGTCATTTTCAGCCACCCTTGTCTCCCATCGCTCGCAATCTCTTTCTCACTGTCCTAACTCTCTCCCTTATGGCCCTTATCTCTCTCTCTCTCTGTCTCTCTTCTACTTTTGACCCCACCTTGCTGTCTCTCCTCCTCTCCCCACCTCAGCGTTGCCTTAAGGAGATTTCAAAGCCATTCGGCAGCAGTTCTAACTGCCAAACTGATGGCCAGATAAAGTCCCCATTTACCTTGTCCTCAGTTTCCCATTAAAGCCCATTTTTGAGGACCGTAACTTTAGAGGAAATGGGAAGGAGCGTGGAGAAAAAAGAAATCAGCCACTTGGCCACCCTTAAGCCCTTTTTGCTATTTATTTGCAGCAGCATGAAGGAGGAAGGGAAGTTTGTGGAGGAGGAGGAGAAGGAAGGGAGAGAAGGAGAAATAGAACTGGAAAAAAGGTGACTGGAAGTGTCAGCGGCCCTGTCCCCATAGGAAGGTATTGCAGTGCGTAGCTGCGCCCCCGGGCAAGGTAGCTTCATTGGCAGCAGAGATGGATGATCCGGAACACTGTACACTGTGTGTGTATAGAAGTTACAGTCATTTCACCTGCACAAGGGCGTGAGGCGCTCTAAGTAGCTCAATTAAAATGTATATTTTCCTCATTTACTGCCCTCCTGGGTGAGTGGGAGAGATGACAGCGAGGGTTTTCTAAAGGTTGCACGGGCCGTTGTGCATGAGGTCTTTTTGGCAGGTGAGTGCATTTAAAGGGGCATATTTTAGGGCAAAGGCAGGGGGTGGGGCTGCTTGTTGGCACAGACGTGGAACAGCGCAATGGTGCATGGCACGTGCGGTCCCCGGAGAGGCTGGGCACGGTGCCAGCCAAAGTTGATACTGTCACCCTCAATGACTTGGGCATCACTGTCACCATGGGAGGCCTTGTTTTTTTTTTTTCCTCCTTCTTTTTTTCCCCACAACTTCTTTGCTCCCAGGGGATTAGTATATTTAAGTAATTAGGTGTTACAGTGACTTATTTTTACCCATTAACAATCAGGATACACAATTACACTGAAAACTGATCATCTGAAGGCATAAGCATCCCCTCACTCTGCTGAAATGCAGCTCACCTTAACCATACTTTAATTAACCCATGCAATCAAGGCTACAGAGCGCTGTGCATTCAGCAACACAACTTCACAACTATCTCCTATGTTCTACACTCTGAAATAATTAGACTACATTGCATAGTTTGAATAATGACATGAAAACATTGCCTGGAGCAAGGAGGCCTCCCAAATGAAGTCTTTGTTAAAAAAACAAAAAAAACAAAACACCTCTTCCAACATGAGCCAAAGCTTGCCGGTAATCCAGAACAGTAATATCGTGCTGTGCGTCGGGCATGCTAATCACCATATGTGAGTTTTTGTACCCCATGTCTTCATAAACAGACAGACTCCTGGCATGCAGTCTAGCTGTCAAGAAGGACACAGGTCAAGCAGCTGAGGGTGCCATAAATATTTGCGTTGAAGGTGTAAGAGCTTGTGCTGAAAACAACCCGCTAACATCATGTGTTGGACAAAGAGAGTGGTAAAAACGAGAGACACGACCTGTATCAGGTGTTGAGGGTGTGCTAGAAATACCCCGCCTGGAACCTACAAAGGTTCTTGTTTTTGTATGAATGATGTCAAATCCATTATTGTATCACAGGTCACTGATCTATCCTGGTTAGAAATAAGAGAATTAAAAGGGGAAACAGACAAGTTACAGAAGGATGTTTATTCTTTTCAGATGTGGGTTGTATAAAAGGTGCAGCAACTCAATATCAGGAGGATGCGGTTTACATGCAGGTTAGACAAATATTTCAAAAGAATATTTGAGGAGTGTGCGTGTGCATGTGTGTGCTGGCTTTAATGTAAAAATCAAAGCCCTCTCTATCTGTCTACTCAAGGTCCTTATGCCTTATTATTCTGTGAGATTGTTATTGATGGCCAAGATTTAGGAGTGAACAAAAGCCCAATACCCACAAATAATAAAATCAGCCTTTCTCTCACACCTTCTTTCTTTTTTTCCTTCCCTGCCTTCATGTATGCACATATGTCGTCATACACACAAATATAAATCTTAGCTTGGTCCCTTGGTATCAAAGGAGGACTGTATTTTGCCCCTTGGGCTGTTTTTCTGTGCTGTGCAGCAATCAAGGGCCAGAGAACTGGCTGTTAGTCCAGGATTAAAGCTAGCCCTCTCCACATCCATCAGGGGATAAGGCTACACACAGCCCTGCTACTCAGGGGAAGACTGGCTCTAGCTACGTCTTCAGACCTAGATTGATCCTCCCCAGCAATTTTATAGATTGCAGGCAGTGGAGAACCGGCTTTTTTGAAGGAATGCTACCCTTGCCTCTCAGTTAGGCCAAGAACAGACGGATTCTCTCCAAAAAAAAGCGCAGACTATTTGCAAGTCTGGAGGGTTTAGTTGAGGGATTCAATGACGGCATACTATTTTTTGAGGGATTTGTATTACTACTGTATCTCATGAATTGGGGAGTTCATAATTGATGGCACAACAGAGTTTCTGCCAGTGAGGTGTTTGTCAAGAGGCCGGAGATTAATTTGAACTTTTTTTGCCTCATTAATGAGGGGTTTGTGCTGAAATGCATCCACTTAACTGAAATATTCATGAGGAATATTCCTTGCACCTGGTCAGCCCATTTATCTGCACCTATCTTTCTTTTGCAGGCTTTTTTCCCCCTTTTTTTTCAATCTTTCCCAACCCTATCGCTGTGTCCCCTTTAGGCCTGGGAAAGAAGGATTACCGCTTGTTGTCACGGAGTGCCCTTTGCTAACCTGAAACAAGCTCGCTTTATGATAGACCTCCCCTTTTTCCTTCCTTCTCTGCATAGTGCCACATTGCCCCTTTCAAATGGAGGGCACACCAGGCAGATAGCCCGGCCTTATCTTATCCTCATTCCCTCGCTCCCTCTGACAAGATGAAGAAAGTACAGGGGGTTGTAGTAAGGGAGGGGGAGGGGGAGAGGGAGGAGCGTCTGATGCCTTAACACTGTCCTATAGTAGCTGAGGCTCGATGCGTGCACACTGCACAGGTTGCGTGTAAGCTCTGCTAATTGCACACTGGCTTGAACGTCCGATGCATTATGCATTGTGTGCATAGATAGCTGCGGCCTTTAAATATAGGAACCTTAAATACAAACGCAAGTGAATCATGACCATTGCATGGAGCATCTCTCCCACATGCAACAACCAGCTCCAGTTGAGGGATCCATGCCTGAGGGTGCTCAAAGCTGAGAAGGCCTCTCCCCCCCACCCCCTACTCCTCTTTCTGTTATCCCACTCTTCCCTTGACTTTCTTGTGATACATGATTGATCTATGTGCTGCCGGACTCAGGTGGGCTGTTTTTATCCGAAGCTTTTCTCAGAGAAGACTTGTGCTTTAAATGATTTATGGCTGCGTGCTTTTTGAGTGTGGGTATCTCTGTGTGCATTTTTCGGTCTTGGTATGAGCTGCATGCGTGTTGAGCAATTGTGTATCATGAAACATTTGAAATATGCAAGGCAGACCAACATGAACACAGCTAGCTTCAGGGGCGAAGATTGCTCATGGAAAAAAAAAATGCAAATGAAGTGGACGCAGCGAAGACTGGTCAGGATTTGAACTTTATTGCTGCAACAGCCAAAGGTCCACAGTTCTGGTTGAAGGCTCGAGACAGAGACGAGAAATATATGGAGTTCCCCAAGGCTCAATTGTAGGCCCAATCCTGTCTCAGAATAGTAATAAGAGTTTCCCTGACAGGCAGTGTCAACCAAGCTGAAGAGTCCGAGGGTTGCCTCGATATACCACAAAGGTCCTGATCCACATAGAACACTCCTATCCATTAAAAGCCTTGTCAAAAGACTATATGGTTCCCAACAGAGCTAGCCAAACTAGGGCATGATTCTCACTTAGAGTGACCACCCGCTTTTTGACAGTCTACCAGGGAGAGAGTGAGAGAACCTTTAATGTAGCCCCCCAAGCCCTGTGAATGAGGTCAATCCATTTCCTAGGTGTGTATATGTGTGTATGTGATGAGTGATGGAGGGAGGAGTGTATGTGGGAGGGTTTCCCCATAAGTACCAATTAGTGGCCAAAGGTATAAACATCAGTCACAGGAGAACAGGTGTTTCTGGGAATGCCAGTTTTAGAGCTGTGATTTACATCTCCAGCTTTTCAGCAAATTCGGAGCTTATGAGAATCCATAACTATTTGATGATCCTTTTTAGAGATTATTTTCCCGGCATTATTGCTTTATTGGGCAGTAGCGTAAAGCAAAAGCAAATAGGAGTGTCTGGGAATGGCTTACTGCAGAGATTGAGAGCTAGGTTTAAACTTAAGATGCCAAACTCAGACTCATAACTATACTTTATTAGCCTTATTATCCATTGCAGCGTGACGGTTTCCCTTGAACTTACACTTTCTCTGTGTCTCCTCTTTCTGTCTGTTCCCGTCTGTCTGAACATGCTATGTGGAACATGGAGTCTCGCTGAGCATTCAATCTTTCATGGCACTGCTACACTTCAGTCCTGTTTTGACACTCCACTCACTCAGCATGAGAGAATAGCCACTCACTCTTGCTCTGTCATTCTGTCTGTGTTCCTTCTTTTCTTGCTTCCTTGCCTCCTCTCGTTCTGTTCCCCCCGTCTCTTCCTGTCACTGCGAATCTAGCGCCTGCAAACACAGGCGGCTCAAAATGCACCACAAATAAACGCGCCGGTACTGTATTTGTTGTCATGTTGCAGGGAAAAAAAAAAGAAGCAGAGGAGGAGAGACCCAAGAGTGGGAAACCAGAGGACACCATGATGAGACACTAAAGACACAGACACACACACAATTACATTCCAAGTAAATGTCAGCCTCTTTGATATTCTGATGGTTCACCCTGATTTCTCTAAGCAGATGATGCGTAGCCACTGCAGATGAGGAATATGTGGCAAACAGGTAGAGTTTGGTGTCTTCTGTCTGTTAATTTGGCTGTGAGGAAACACAGAGCCAGGCGGGCCACTTAGCAGGCAGACATGTGAGACCTGCAGGAAGTTTAAAAAGGACGCAATCACAGTAACACTAATCACCAGTCGCACAACTGTGAAATCATGAACAAGCACACAGAGCTAAAACAGATTACATTTCAGACACGTAATCCTTTCTTTCTTCTGCAAATTAATAATGAGATCTTAGTTAAACTGTGGCTGAGACTATTGTCTGAATAAAGGTATAGTATGTAACATTTCTGCATTAAAAATGTCCAATCAATGGCATCTTATCCCCTTTGTGCGTCTGTACTGTAGCAGTCATGTGCCAAAAGTTCAAAATTGTCTTTTTATTCAGCTTTAAGGCAGATTTTTAAGAGAAACTTTTGAAGCTTTGTAGTTTTTTACTCTGTGGTGGTGTACAGACAGCCCCTTGCCTTGCAGCCACTCACTGATGATCTTTAACTTGAAACTGCTTTATCTACTGCTTTTGCTGGATTTAACCACCTGCCGCTCGCGGTTGAGAGGAGGAGAACTCTGTGGATAATTTAGCTCCCTGTACAAATCTGAATGACAGACACTGAAGGGAGGGAGGGAGGGAGAGGAACTCTCACTATCCTGATACTTCACAACACCCCCCCTACTGTGACATTTGTTGTCGTTTTGACACAGAACCCGGAGCAGCTGAATAACATGTCAACAAAAATTAAACCTACATCAACAGTTTCGCCCAGCAGAACAGATGCATTCTCCATCTTTATTGAATTTTAATCATGGATGAGAAGTCCTTCAATTGAAATTTAAGTACAAACTTGATCATGTGGTCTGAACAAAAGCTCCTAAATGGACATTAACAGCTGCTGCTCTCAAGGTTAAGAATACAGTTTGGATCTCAAACGTTTTATTACAAAACCAGAGTGCAGTTGACAGGTGTGTATACAGTATGAAGTGGGTACTAATGTCTCAGCTAATATTTACTGTCATTATATTAATGTCTGAGAAATGACCTTAATATTTGAACTGAAATGACTCATGCTGCCTGTTGAAAGTTGCACTGTGAGGCCTGCGTCATTCTGACTGTTTTAGCTACAAGCATATTGATATTCATTGTGCGACTGAATAATTCAAAAAGTGATATGACATGACCGTCAGACTTTTAAATTGTGATATTGCATAATTTCTAATTCAGTGCACTCATTAATGATTTATTTTGTCATAATTCTGTGTTCCTCCATTTAAATGGATTTTGCTTTAGACATTGTATCAGTTCACCCTTTTGTCTTCTATAACCATGGCTGTGATGACATTTTCTTACGGTTAACAAACTTTCAGTTTCTTCTTGTACTTGGATGGATGCTTTTTAACCTGATTTTGTCGAGCCATAGGTTCAGAGGTTGAGTCGTGTCCACATCCGCTGCCAGAAAAGAAATTATGAATGATTGTGACAGCATGTAATCCCCAAGGAATCCTCTTATCCCAATAACCCCCCATGTTTCACTTTTGCTCTGAATAATCACTTAAAAATGCCTCCAAATTAAGAATCAGGTTAGACTCGAGTTAGTTAATAATATTGTGAGCGTAAATCCCAATGTGCATGTTCTCTGGTGTTACCACAACATGACTGTTAATCTCTTCAGCAGAATATGAGTTTCTGTACCGACTGAGAAAGAGAAGAACCACCGCGGGCAGCTGATAATGCCATTGGAACTTCTTGCTTTCCCTTTGCCCTGGTAGACTCTGGCAGACTGCTCTCTGCACCCCCCGTATCCCCGTCCCTTGCCAAAGTGTCACATCACTTGCTCCGCGTGTTGCCAAATATTTGTGTGCGCGTGTGTGTGCCTTTGAGGAGAGGGGCGGGGGGTATTAATTCCACCACTGTGAGTCAGTCCTCTCGCTGCCTTTTTCTTTTTCCCCTCTTTCCCCACCTCTCGTCTCCGTCTGGCCCGGCTCTGCTCAGCTAAAGTGAGCCAAAGTTCAGCTGAAGGGCAAACTGACTTTACAGTAGTAGGCAAGAGAGTCATGTGTCTCACTGGTGCAGGCGGTCTACACTCCTAATTGACCCCCCCTCCTCCTTCTTGCACACACATACGCACACACTCGCTGATTCTTTTTTTTTCTTCCTTTTTTTTTATCTGATTCCATTCCACCAAAGCTGGTGTTGACAGCACAGAGCAGTTTATGGGAACAGCACGTCCATTCTTTCTAACGCCTCCTAATCACTGGCACTCCTCCTCTCTGCTAAACCTGAGAGGGGAGAAATGAGGAGAGACAGAGGGGGAGAATCAAGGAGTATGGAATGAGATTTTAAAAAAAAAAGAGGAAAAAAGGAGAGGGCTGAGTGGCAGGGAATACTTGCAAAGGAGAGACAAGAGATTGTGTGAGACAGAGGAGATAAAGAGGAAAGGAAATTAACATGTCCTATTTGTTTTGGTGGGCGGTGTACACTGTGGAGTAATATTTGGGTAGGGGGCGGGGGGATAGCATGGGTGATCAGGACCCTGTCTGTCTGTCTCTGTTATCTACCCTCTTCTCTGCAAGCCCATTCCCCATCCTGAAGCCAAGAGGTAAAGCCAAACCACCAGTCAATCTAAACAGATACAATAGCTGCAGGCCAAAACAATGCACAGAGGAAAACAAAAAAATAAAAAAAAAGCAGTGTAAGTAGGCAGAGATTGGGACAATGTGCGAGGGAGGCTGCTGTGAATTGCAAATGTGCCTCAGATGCTGATATGCACATGCATCGCACACACGCGCGCATGCATAATTGCAGTGATGATAAGCAGGAGCTGCACATGCTGAAGCTACATAGCATTGAGCAGGTACTTTGTTACCGTACACCTGAACTAAAACACACCCACACTGATCACACGCCCTTATTTTGCACATCCTGACATATAAATGCATATTTTGTGTTGAGAAAAGTTCACAGTTTAAACAACAATTATGATAATCAAAAAGTCATTTCGGGATAGTCTGACATTTAAAAAAAAATGCTATTTCTTCCTGTGAATAAACTCATGCAGTCAGTCAACTTAGCTTCACTTTGTTTGAAAACCAAACACCGGTCCCTGTAAAGTTCACTATTTAACACTTTATACACGATCTGTAGAAAAGCCATAGTGGTAAAAGAGAAAGTTGCTTTCTTTTTCTTCAGTCTTTATGCTAAGATAGTCAGGTGCCGGGCGCAGCTTTAGCAGATACAGCAAATATTACAGTAGTATTGATCTTCACTGCTCAATAGGAGAGAAAATGTGTTGTATTGCTTAAAAAAACATCAATACACATAAGTCATTTATATGTTCTGTTTCCTCCTTTTCAAACTTGAGGAATCTTTGTAAAGCGACTGAAGTTTTTGTCAGACAAAAAAACAATGTGTCTTTTATTGTCTGTT
The DNA here is from genome assembly GCA_030347415.2 of Decapterus maruadsi. NCBI lineage: Eukaryota > Metazoa > Chordata > Actinopteri > Carangiformes > Carangidae > Decapterus > Decapterus maruadsi. The sequence continues at coordinate 20,463,811 of CM064898.1, forward strand.
ATTTCCTCTTCTAGATAAAGAACTGAAACATGAGTTGATACTGAACATTTCCAGCCATAATTGGACTGAATTAGATTGGTCGATCAAAGATTCCTCTGACATTTATGTTGAACACACGCATCCCACTTCTGTTTTGCTTCTTTAGAACCCATTATCTGAGTTAACAGACTGACTGACTGAGTTAAAGAACTATAGTTTAGTTCAACCTGTGGAGTTCACCTTTTTTCCTCCCGCTTGGATGACAAATGATGATGAGAGGGAAAACCAGCAGTTTGGGCCAAATGCTTTAATGGAGTGAGGCTGGGACAGAAACAGGCCCTCAGGAAAGCAGTGAAGTCAAATCAATGCTCTTTCTTAACCAACCATTACAGAAGTGTTTAACAGAGACACCTATACAGTACAGATAGCATACAAGCTTTTATTGTGTCAAGCCAATGGAGCTGTAAGATGAATAGAAACTCAGCTGTACCATATAGTGACCACATGTATTGTAGATTGAAAAAATGATGCAAGGAGACACATAACCTTTAACACAACACTTTTTGGAGCTTGTTGAAGGCAGGCAACGCTGCACTTTTATTCCCTTCGCCCTCCTGTATGGAAGGTACACACATGGGATAGGGGTCGAAGGGGGGGTCACTGTTTGCCCAGCATTAAAATGAAGTGTGAAATGTGTAAAATAGAGAGCCGACATGACCAGACAGACAAATATTAGAGCAGCATTAAAGGGATAGTTCAACATTTTGGCAAATTGGCCCATTGCCATAATCGCTATAGTCATAGCAGTAGGTTGATTACCTTTATTTGTTGGTGCAAGCTATTTTTAGAATGGCGGAGCAGAGCCGTGAGCTGCTCAGAGCTACGCTACGGAGGCTCATGGGATTTCTTGGTTTCCCTCATCATCAAACTCATCCAATACGCAATCCAACAACTCCACAACGCTCTGGTGGACGAGTTGTGGGCTGCACATTCACCACGCTATGAGATAATAACACAACGCTACGAGGCAGAGTTGTTTTAAGGTAAATTAATGCTGCACATTCTCAGGGACAGTTTTGAAGATAATAACACAACGTTCCATTATTATCTCATAGGCAGAGTTGTTTTGGAGTTGTTGGATTGTGTATTTGATGAGTTTGATGAGGGTAACTCCTTCAGCCTCCATAGCCATTCTAAAAATAGCTCACACCGACAATTAAAGGTAACGAACCTACTGCTAAAACTATAGTGATTATGGCAATGGGCCAATTTGCCAAAATGTTGAACTATCCCTTTAAGTCGAGTTTGTTTCAAACTGAGGCAAAGTCAGCATAATGCGGGGTCTTCCTAACCACATGTTTAAAGGGGGGCTACAGGCGCTCATGATTGCATTTCCAGGACATTCCCATCACCTCTAACGTAGTGACAGATTCATTAGGCTGAATACAGGCACACTGATCTCACGCTGATGCCATGGCACACAATACAATGGTTTGCCATTGCTAATCTGGTTTTAGAAGCCAGGCAGCATATTCTGCAGTCCTGCAACGCAGCTTATGTTCTCTCAACAGGGAGTCGGAGGGTTCTGGCTGTGCTTCCTCTCTGTTTTCTCTGTATCCTGCTCTCTCTCTCTCTCTCTCTCTCTCTCTGTCTCTCCCACTCTCTGAATCACACCAAAACAAACCAAGGCCAAAAATGCTGCAGTCTTGCATTGTTCCTCCAACTAATTACAAGGCAATGCATGCTCAACCTTCATTTATTAGCGACAAAAATAACACCAAGATAGAGAATCACAGCACTCATTTGGAAAACATGGTGAGACAAAAGGGAGTTAATTAGGACATGAGAAAGAAGAAGTGGAGAAAAAGTAAATGAAACAAAAGGCACTCATCAAAACTATCCTTTCTCTTGACTGTGCAGCATGAAAAGGGCATGTCAACCAATGAAGGGCTGTGGGGTGAAAAAAAAAGGAGATTTGACTGATTCCAAGATTTTGACAGTTTTGACTGGCTGATCAGCCTTTGCTAAAGAGGGAGGTTGTTTTTTTTTTTTAATGGCTCATGATTTTCAAAGAATGACAATATGAAAAGTGAGCGTGTCATTAATGAAGCCTGTATTAACAAGAAAGCGGCCGACAAGAATCTCATCTTCTCCTCCCTAACAAGCAGCAGTTAATTTGACTGGCTATCTCTCCAATTTAATCTCCATTTGCTTGTATCTTCACTCATTTCTATACGTCTCATAAATGATTAGTTGGACTAATGGTACATGGGCCTGTGTTTTTAGATGTTAATCTGAATGAAACGGAATACATAATTCATAACACCACATGGACTCACACATGGAATTTACTTGCCTATAGAGCCTTAAAGGGATAGTTCACCCCAAATTTATATTTCACTCATTATCTACTCACCCTCATGTCGACTAAGAGAGTCCTCCGTGCCTTCTCTGAGTTACGGGGGGGTCCGCGAAGCAGGATTTGTCCGTATAATGGTTGTGAATGGATACCACTTTTCTTCGTCCAAAAAGACACACCAAAAAACATCCAAATATATTGAATTGGACTGAAGCCCCGACATGAGAAATTGTTCTGCCGGTCAGTGCAAATCACGTGAGATTTGCACTGACACAGGAAGAGCAGTGAACTCAGACACAGAATTATAAGGTTCTCCGTTTTTTTCAAAATTGAGTTTTTGGCATAATATCATCTATTAGTGGTCTGTTAATGCCTGTGTGGTGTTATTTTTAAATTTTCAATATTTTTTAATCAATTATTCATGAAATAAAATTGCAGGTTTTCAGCCTTAAACACAATGTTTCCAGACTGATGCTCAATATCTCGGAACTAGAAAAATGAACCCTTAATTCTAATCAATGGAGCTTCCGCTACAAACAAGCTTAAAACATATACTTATTAAAAAAATTTCGGAACAATTTCTCATGTTGGGGCTTCAATACAAGAGGGACATTACAGCCCCAAATGGAGGTATTTGGATGTTTTGGTGTGTCTTTTTGGTACAAGTGGTATCCATTCACAACCATTATATGGACAATACTGCTGTGCGAACCCCCCCGTAACTCAGAGAAGGAACGGTCGACTCTGAAAATTCTCACAGCTCTTAGTCGACGTGAGGGTGAGTAGATAATGAGTGAAATTTGAATTTTGGGTGAACTACCCCTTTAAAAAAGACAGAGGGATGCCTGTGTATGAATATGAGCGAAAGTGCCAGCGTGTTTGCTGGTGTGACCGGTCCCTGTATCAATTATTCAAACTGACAAATGGCCACAGGCCGCCTGGCGTTTTGGCCAATTACAAACGGGCATACTGCGGGGCTAAACAGGGCCAGTTTCTGCCTGGGGCATTTCTCCTGACGCCTCTCACGCAGTGTGACAAGTCAGGACCCAAAACAGAATCATCGCCACAGGTGGGGTTGCCGCCTGAAGTCGACCAAAACAAACAATCCCCAAATGTCAAAAGTAGTGTGTGTGTGTTGTGTGTGTGTCTGCGCCACATATGAACAAACAGCCTCCATTCCTTTGTGTGTGCGTGTTATGTGTTTGTGTGTCACGCTGCAGCGCTAAGAAAACTGCAAGCCATTTCCAGGTGATTTAGTTTGTGTGTGTGTGTTTGTATGTGTGTATCAACCATCCTGGTGTTATGACAGACAGAACCATTGCTTTCTTCTTTTCTTCCACATCTGATATTTTCACCATATCATGACATTTTCATGAGCGTACCTCAAGGCCTGTATTTATGTTCGAGAGCCGCTGTTTCGTATGGGTAACAAGACATAGGCCCAGTGACATTCTAATACGGAATAACAACACACAGCGCAGCGGGGTGAAGAGCTCGGGTTTCATTCTGAAGAGGGAAGAAAAATGTGCCGTTTGCTTATCAAGTCTAATCTGATTGGCCGGTCACGTTTGAAGCCGTTGTAAAAACCGTCCAATAAATACTCACCTTTGACCACATAACGGTTGATTTAAATATTAATGCACTGACCAGAAATCATCTCTGGCGCCAGCGTTGTAACTATCCTGCTCTGTGGGACAATAACGGTTCATTTTCATACAAATATTACAGATAAAGAATAAAAAGATTATGTTTTTTTATATGACATCGCATTACCTCTGTTACTCTTATTTTATAGGGGCTGTAAGCCACAAGAGGCCACGCATGAAATTTATTCCAGAGCTGCCTCTCAGCTCATAGCTGGATTTTGATGTAAACTCTTTACCATGGTTATCTACAATGACTATTAATGTTGTTTTCCAATTTGTCTAATATAATTTTTTTCATATTTAATCTATTGCATATTATTTTTTATCTTATCATTTTTATTATTGTTATCTAACCCCATTGGGTTCTCCCCCTCAACTGCATTGTTCCTTCTGCCTTTTTTATTTTGAGTAAACTGCGGAAGGGAACAGGGGTGGTGGGGGGGTCTATTTCTTGTGTTAAAGTGGAAAAATGTCTTATTCCGTAGTCCTTTCCACATGTCACATGTCCTGTAATTCCTCTAATAAAGATATGTTTAAAAAAAAAAAACTCTTTACCAGGCAGGGAGGGAAAAAAAAGTGTGAGGTGGGTGCGGGGTGGTGGGTGGTGGGGGGGGTCATCCATTCTCTCTTGCCGCATCATCACTTAGTCTGCATTAAGCACCTCTTTCCAGCCCACCAGCTCCAACGCATGGATTTGCAAATGAGCGGGGGACGGTGGTGGGGGGGGGACGGGGGGACGGGATCACTGATCTCATTTGCATAAAGACCCCTTCTGCGCGGTGTCACTCTCATCACCTCGGACCTGAGAGCGGGCGAGCCGGAGAGAGGCGGGAAGACAGGAAGAGACAGAAAGAGGGAGGGAGGGATGGATGGATGGGAAGAAGAAAGAGAGGAATCCATCAGTGGTTCTGTGATGCGTGGGAGTGGGAAAGCGTGGCCTGTCATGAATCACCTCACATTCGGTATCACAATGGAGTGATAGGCCCAAAACAGCTGGCCCTATGATCAGTATTGATTTTGCTGTCCTCCTCAAAGTGTGCGTGTGGTTGTGTATGTGTGTCAAGGTTTGTGCAAGATGAAATTTCTGACTGTGTGTAGTGAGAGAGAGGGAGACAGATAAGTGAGAGAGCAGGCAGGGAGGAGCCAGGATGAATGATTTTCTTCCCTCTCACGTCTAGTGCTGTGTGATTGTGTAATTGGCTGGTATTACTCCACCTCCATGTATGAGTGCACTGTACGTTTGTGTGTTTGTCGCTCCACTATAATGTTTGCGTAAGCCGCGGTACCAGTGACGTCTATGGGGGGGGGTTAGTTCTCGCAGCCAAACAGCCGGTTAGCCAATAACTCAGACGGACCGAGGCCACTGTGGACTTCCAACAGGGACGCTCAACCCCTGACCAGCCACCGGCTCGCACACATGACTATGCATAAATGAGGGTAACAACTCCCAAACCTCCAGTCTGTGTTGTGCTGAGGGCCATTTGTCTGTCTTCTTTTGAATTTGATTGGACTATGGTGGAATGTCTTGGGATTATTAAAAATAAATAGGAACACCTATTCTGGCTTTATGAATATTTAAAGTCTTTTATGTCCTGTGGTGCTTCAACTGCTACAGACTCCTCCAAATAAGCCTCGCTTATCTGTATTTTATTTTCAAATCTTTTGTTAATTCCCTTTTTAATATCATTTTACCATTGCATGGTTGCACACTATGGGCGAATGCACTTTAAATGTTAAATGTCTAATTGCTAATTCACCTCTCAGTCCACTCAGTGACTTTCAGTGGAGCCTATTGACTTGACTAGACTGCAGGCTGCGGGAAAGACAATCATTTCCTCACCCACACACACACACACACGTGTGGTAATGAGTAACCTCTAGTGGCCAAGAGGTCAAGAACCTTGTGTGTGTGGAAGATAAACTAACACACAAGGGTTAATGACTGTTAGAGAGACAAGAGAGGAAAGGCAAGAGTGACGTACGTCTGCCACTGAGGGATGCATGTCACAGGACAGGCAGAGAATGAGACTCGCAGAAACTATAATGCAGATGACGATGCTCACTTCCTGATTGGTTCTTATCAACCATGTCGTTCATCACACTTTGTAGAACTAAACAAACAGTTGTAGAGTCATCCATTTCCTGTTTGCAGCAGTAAACACGTCAGTGGTGATCAGCATGTCCATGTTAGAATCATATTAGATTATGTCTAATATGGAACTAAAGCATTCATCATATGGAGATCACTTTTGCTTTTGAACATCCTTGATTCCCCATTCTTGATCAATTAATCAAACATGATAAATTTAAAGGGACATAACTTCTCCTGTTATCTATTCACGGAAATCGATTATTTCGTTCAAAAGCGGGTAAGCTCGGTGCTGACGTGACGCTAGGGAACTACGGAAACTCAGCGGAGACGCCGGAGCTGTCGGCTCAGGTCCAGGTGGCGTCTGTGAAAAGTCACCGCGGTAACGCAGTGAGGAGGAACGGAGCGTTACACTGATGCTGCATTCAGGTGCAGTCGGACAGACGGCCGTCGGTAACAAACCAGATGTCATTTCAGTCACAGAAGTCCAGAGAAAGCCGGTAAAACATGGGTCAGGTAAACAATACGACATTGCCATGACAACATATTGTCACGTGTATTGTTTTGCCTCGTGCTGATGGACCACTTGTTTACATAGAGCAGGGTTCCCCAATTCTGGTCCTTGAGGGCCACTGCCTTGCATGTTTTCGAAGTTTCCTACTACAACACACCTGATTCAAATGAGTGGCTCGTTATCAGGCCACTGCAGAGCTTGATAACGAGCTGATCATTTGAATCAGGTGATCATTTGAATCCCTGAGAGGCTTGTTTATGCCGTTGAATGTTGTCCGTCTGCCGTCTACACAATTTCACGTGAATGCAGCATGAAAAATACGATAGAGTTGCTTGCGATCTACAACCACAATGCTAGATTGGAGGAATTCCTACACAATGTACCTTTAAACAGTTTTATCATGATTTTCTGCAAGTGAAAGTACAGAAAGTCTTTTTTTATGTGAGGTACATGAGCAGACCCTGTCACGTCCATGGAATACGGCAGCACTGGTGTGGCTGTCCTGATTACGAGGTGTGTGTTTTGGCCAGAACCTATCAGAGCGGCAGTGTGTTCTCAGGAACCCGGGAAGGATAGAGACAGACAGAGAGAGAGAGAGAGAGGAAGGGGAGGACCAGGTGAAGTGAACATAAACACAAAACCCAGAAATAAGGCCGAGACCACCTGCCCTCCCTCGGGCGACAGATGAACCAACATTGCGAGAAAATGTCTCTTCTGTGCTCGGAAAACAGTCCCAGATTCTGGCGGCAGCCTCTCAACTCTCTTCTTGGCGTCGTCGAGTCATCAGGGTGATGCCGATGTGGAATCCTGCCCTTAAAAGTTCGCGCATACAAACCGTATATAAAAGGATTACGCCGTGTAGGTTCTTAAATCATTCTCCACGCCCAAGCAGGAGGTTATACAGTACACTCCTTTAATACATCAAACAGGCGAATATGTATTCTTTGGGACTACAAAGAGAACAATTCTATCGCTGCCATATCTAATAATAGCTCAATTACCATATCCTTCAGGGCTGTATCTACCAGGAGATGTGTGCTGGCGTGTGCAGTCAGATATAACATGAAGCATTGGTTATCGTCATTTGAAAAGCACTCGTGTAAATAACGCCACCACAAACAGACCTATGATACTTAAGCAGTCCCACCACACACCAGTGGCACATTCCCTTCCCAGCCTCCTCACAGGGTTTGTGTGCGTTTTTTGTGACAATGGATTCGCTGTTAACCAGAGCGCCTGACTAGAGGTTGAAGCCAACGCCGACGGAGCAAAAAAAAAAGCCTTTGATGTGACCACCACCATGTTAGAGTGCAGACTGGGTAGAGACAGAAAGAGAGGGAAGACAGAAAGAGCACCACTGTTTGTGAGTCTTGTCAACTTGGATTTGATGAGTTTGTCTTTGTTTTGCTCTCTCGGAGCAAACTGTGCAGCGTTTATCGGATAAAATGGGCTCAATCTGAGCTTATCTCCTCGGCCGCTGAACAGCTTTGTCACATTTCAAGATGCCCCGTCCTGATGGAGTACTTTTCTCACCCGCTCCTCCATTTTTTTCCCCCTTCTTCAAACAAATCAATACCCCCATAGTTTAGCCTTTCATAGGAAAGATTACAGAGAAATGGCTATTAAGGGCTTAGCCTCTATCACTTCTCCCATCTCAAAGCCACTTAAAGACTCTGACAGTCTTGGGTTGGGATCCAGGACCCGGTGCCCCGTCACACTGCAGGGGTAGTGAGACAGCCTTAGGATCACATTGACTTCAGAGATGCACTTCACACTGTGTGTGCACGACCAACTTCACCCCAGGCAAAGAACTTTGATGGGACATGCGCTCAGACAACAACAAGGACAGACAGGAAAGGACAAGGGCACAAAAAGAAAAGAAATATTCCAGCAATTGTTTTGTTTTTTTTACTGATATTTTAACTTTTTTTTACCAAGTCACCAGACACTTTGATTCCACTGAGGCTGACCACTCCTTCAAAATGGCTTCCTCCTCCTCTATCAGGCTGTCGGTGAGAGCGTGTGACTGGAATGAACAGCAGGTTGTCTGGCCTAAGCAACCGGGGAATCAAAATAGCCACCACAATCACTGCAAATATGAAAGGCAGGCCGCTGGCTGCCACTGCTGGCCTTTAAAAGGAAGCACTGCAGGTGATTGAAGAAGGAAAAAAAAGAAAAAGAAAGCAGCCAGCATATGCATATAGCAACTGGAGTGGCTACAGAGCAACTGCTAAACAGCCACAGTAGCACTAATGCTAAATGTTGCTCAAGCCTTTTCAATCCTTGTGCTGAGTTTTATTTTATTTTCCAACACGCAGCAGCAGCAGTCGCCTCTGAGAGTTACTCATGCATCGGCAGCGCACGCTGTTGCTCACACAATTAGCCATCCGCAAAACGGCTACATCAGCTCTCGTTTTCTTTCAAAGTGATGAGAGAGAACATGAATAGCATATAATTAGGGATGTTGGCATTGCGTCCTTGTCTTTTCTAACTGTGTTTGTTCTATAGTCTTCTTTTTCACCAGCCTGAAAACCACAACGTTCATTTGAACAAAAAGAACAAGATTTGTGTTGTTTTGGAATAAATTGCTGTGGCTTATTTGCTCAGTATTTCTGGCACTTGTGATTGGAATAGTATTGTACTCTCTTTCCACCCCCCCCTTCTCTCTCTCTCTTACTCTCTCCCTCACTTACACATTTAATCCTCATGATTTAAAGTGCAGCAAATAGGTTTTTCTCCCTCTTTTTCTCATTTTCTCACATAGAAAATGTGTTGTCAGAAATGAAGCATAAATGATCACCACCAGAAAGCAGTGAGGGGTAAAATGAAGCTACTGAACCACACTCATGGGCGGGATTAGCATGCAGTCAATCATTCACTGATATAGTCCAATGAGCACTTCTCAATCAATAAATGGCCCTGCTCTCTCCAGGTGAAAACTTTTAGGGCTACTATCTGCAGTGACCCCGGCACCCATTTAAAAGGCTAACCCTCTCTGAGACCAGCACTTTGAAAAGTAATGTGTGGTTATTTATGCTCAAAAGAAGGTTGAAGTGTTCAGCGCAGCCATCACACATACACCCACTCCCGAGCTCTTATTTTGAAAGAACAAACACTAAAATCCACAAATATCCCATCAAGAGACCCATTAACAAAAGTTGTATGTGTTATGTGAGGCTAACAGCAGCCAACATGTGTCAATTCTGTAGTTTGCAGACGCCGGCGATGATCAAAATGACCATAAAATGTGACATGAATGTTGTGCAGTAGCTTGATGAATGCAGATTGGTTTGTGTACCATCATAATGCGACAAAGGGTGAGATGAAGGCGACTTGTTGATGCATGCAAACGGCACACCTCGAAACAAGATGGAATAGTTTGACATTTTGGGGCAGGGAAATTCTTATTCACTTGAGAAGATGCCATTTTCATGTCAGTTAGCTTGGCTTAGCATCGTATAGCATGGTTTGTACCACACTGCACAACAGCTGTTGCCACTTTTCCTTATGTGTGCTAAGCTAAGATCACCAGGTGCTGGTGCATTAGCATACAGATATGACTCTCCAATACAAAGCAATATATTTCTAATCTTTTTTTGATGTTCTTTCTTTTCTTTTATTCTTTTTGAAAGATTCATTTTTTGAAAAATGAAAAAACAAATCTGCTGATCATGGCTTAAATACATTAAGATTTTGCAAACATTTTGAAAAAGCTACTAAATGCAGTTACAATTTATTTAGATCTGTCTTTCCTTTTCTAACATGTTAATCAGTTCATTCTCTTTCCTATGGTTTTACAGGCATTTTAGACACTGTCAACATGAGAGGCTTCTGCAGATGTGTGAGATTTGAGGGCATAAATGTAGCGATGCTGTGACATGAATACAATAGCTGGCTGAAACTAAACCCCCACTATGATTATTTCTACAATGATATTCTGGCTTCCCATCTGAAACCATACCATTCCGAGCCAGCTCCCTGAGATGGCAATATAGAGCAAGTCTATGGAAAATTGCGCCCTAGAGCAGTACACCACACTAGTGTTATGGCACCCGCATTTAAGATTGGTGTTCGGGTGTTGGCGGGAGGGGGATGGGGGGGCAGTTTAACAGAGGAAGTGAAAGGATATCTTACTTTGGACAGTTTGAGTGAGAGCAGTGCCACAGAATGAGTGCGAGCTGGAAGTTGTTGTGATCGATGATATTGCCAGATTTAACGCTATTTCCAGGATGCTTAGGTCACTGTTTTTCTGGCATTTTGCAATCCTGGCTCATCTTGGTGTAAGTGAGGGAAAGAGCAAGAAAAAAAAGTTTGACTTCAATGAGATGATAAGGGTATAAATCTCCACACTTGCACGCGCACGCACACATGGATATAGATGTACGTAACACAAACAAATATCCTCACATTCAGACAGGTTTGTTCTACTCTTTTCCTTCTTTTTTCTTCTTGGCTCTCTCCCTCTTTCCCCTTTCTCCCTCCCTCCCTCTCACTCCACATCCCCCTCTCTGGCTGCCTGTGGCTCTCTCTGGCCGGGGGTAGCCAGGAACACGGGTGCTGTGATATGGACAGCTGGTCGCTCCATCTCTCAGGGCCCCAGAAGGTGTGAAATCTGGGATACCTTTCATAGCACATTACCCTCATTTTGGCAAAAAGAAAGAGACAGCACAAAGCCAGGAGAGCAAAACAGAAGGGAAGCAGTTATTTATACTGGAGTGAAATCTCCTTTTTCTTTAAAGGACCCTGGATCACGGCTCCTGTCATCGATAGTCCCTCATTGACTAGTTTTCTTAATTGATTGAGGGAAGCGAGAGCTAATATTTGTCATTTTGACACGTCCATTATGGCGGTGGAGTCTTGTCCACTGGAGCTTCAGATGTGTCAATAGATGAGAATGAATTGCTTGTGATAGTGAGCTTCCAGGTGACGAGCATTGAGAGCTCAGTGTCTGATAATAGGGTCATTTTCAAATACCTAAATTATTCACCGTGATGGCTGTTGATGCGCTCCTCCTCCTGTCACACACAAGAATGCTTCAATATAAGACAATACGTTGCTTGCATACAAATTAAAGGGACATTGTGTAACTTCTCCTGTTATCTATTCACGAAAATCGATTATTTGGCTCAAAAGTATGTTTTTCATGAATCAGTAATCCCCCCATCAACAAAGTGAAGTGTTCCTTTCAGCTCTGAATGAGCCGTTCATATCATTCATATCTACATGGAGCGGGTCAGCTCGCTGCTGGCTGCCATGTCCTGTCTCCATGTTTTTACCTTCAGTGGCAGTGTGACGGTAGGAAACCACGGAAACTCAGAGACACCGGAGCTGTCGGATCAGGTCCAGGTGGCGTCACCATGGTAACGCAGTGAGGACTGTAAGGGCTGCACGTGAATGATGCATTCAGGTGCAGTTGGAAAAACAGCCGTCCGTAACAAACCAGATGTCATCTTAGTGACAGAAGTCCAGAGAAAGTCGATAAAACTTGGGTCATGTCAACAATACGACATCGCCATGACAACATATTGTCACGTGTATTGTTTTACCTCGTCCTGACGGAACACTTGTTTATATAGAGGCTTGTTTATGCCGTTACATGTAGTGGCTGTTGTCTGTCTTCCATCTAACCGATTTCACATGAATGCAGCATGAGTTGTTTGCGATATACAACCGACCCGCTAGATGGGAGTAATTCTTACACAATATACCTTTAACACCTTTACGTGTTAATATGGTTGTACACTGAAATAACATCAGCTGTGATCACATCTTTTACCATGGCCTGTTTTGTTTTTTTTCCTCTCTCTTCCTGAATTTCTGGATATCAAAGTCAAAACAGACATATCATGTTCTGACATCAAAGAAAGGAGGATGAAGGTGTTCATTGCCCTGCTGCCCTTTGAAGGCCTTTTGAGAAATGCATTTGTCCAAGATCAACAAGTGCCCAGGTCATGCTAAATTACAAATGTCCTCATCACAGCTGCATGCTAAATAAATAACAAGTCCACTGGCTGTCACAGTTTTGTCCACAGAGCTGTGAACTGGAAGACGCAATAGCCGCTACTGCTTTAGAAAGCCAGATTTCATGACGTTGTGTCTTTTATGTGTTCATTCCTCACTTTTCATAATCGGGGCGGTTTTATACTCGTGTTTTGCAAGTCCTGATTTCAACACGTTTCAACACTGCAAGAGCCATCCCCCCCTGCTGAGAGGAAGAAATATATGATTTCGTCTCCATCGGAGAGGGGAAATGCCGTCCCATTGTGGGCAAATAGATGAAGATGACTTACCCCTCCGGCCCCCACCACCCCACACAGCCCTCACAGCTCACTCATTCCAAAAAAAAAAGAAAAAAAAAGATATCAGAGACAACATTGGTGGCAAAGAATGCCATAAGGAGAAAGAAAAAAGGACCAAAGTTTGCTGATGTGTGAAAGCAGATAAAGTCGGGAGTAGCGTTGCAACTTTCTCTTATCTGATGGCGGACCTTTCTAAATGTATCGGGAGCCTCCTCGGCTCAGTGGCTGCCCGGCTGGAGAGAAACTGCACAAAGATTCTCCCATCGATACGGTCAGTCCTCATTCGATTAGCGCGGCCCTCATCCTCCTGCTGTATTTGGATTAGTGGTGGGACCGGAGCGGGTGTTGCACATGTACCAGGGCTTCTGCGTGTTCCATCCGCAGCTTGTCAGTATGCGCGGGACACCGTGGATCAGTGTTTATTGAATCATTTTCCAAATAGGGGAAACGATAATTACAAGAAGTGGCGGCTCTGCACATTATGCAAGTGCTGTGCCATGACTTTGGAGCCAAACGGGCCGTCTTATTAAAGGCGGCTGGGCCAGCGAAGCTCCTAATCTATTTCCAGGATTTCCGAAGCTTCAGCAATCCAGGGATTAGACGTTTTCTCACAGATTTAGACCCCTCCCCTCCACTTTACCCCCATCTCTGCTTCTCTCCCACCCTTTCTGCTCAGAGCTCCCCCCACTCCCTCTCTCTCTCTCTCTTGCTCTCTCACTCTGGTAGTGTTGGCGTCTGCAGTTTGTCAACTTGAAACCTTTCTATTCTAACACATTCACACACACACACACACACACATGCACAAAGTCAGACCTATCCTTTAAATATGGAGCACGCGCACTCTCACATGCCTGCCTCAGTCTGGGTTGGAGTCATGGGGGTGAACGAATATGGACTTTGCGATAGCAGGACCAAAGTTGCAGAATGCTAACCTGCCTCCCAACACCGGTGCGTGTTGCTAAGCGATGAGCACATACAGTCAAACACAGCGTGAGCGCCCGCAGGGAAACATGCCGCTGTGGCCAATTTGCAGGGTTGACCTGCCGTACAGGTAACCACCACTACCTTCTTTACATCCCACCACCGAGATAAACAGAGCACATTCAAATGAGCACGAGCCAGAGCTGTGTTTAGTAAACTAAACCTCACACTGTGGCCGCAGCTAAATCTGAAAACACTGTCTATATAAAAACAATACGCATCTCAGACGTGTAAGCATCCATCTGTTGTCACCTAATGTGAACAACACCTGTTTGTTTTTTTAAAGGAGCAGTCTGACATTTTAAAAATACACTCATGTGTTTACTGGTGAGATAATCATACACAACTGTTGCATCTGTACAGCATACAAAGCCTGTCCACAGGTTCTCAGCAAGTCTGCTCATTTATTATAAGCATATCTACCAAAAATCACAAACTGTTCCTTTAACTTCAACTTAAAACATTAACATTTCCATTCACACCTTTTTTGTTTCTGTTCAGAAAGAACTATAAAGCTGCTGTTTGTCACCTGACAACCCCCTGCATTAGTATTTAGTTATTCTGACAAAATAGACATTATTAGAACAGCACTTCTACGATGCAATTAGCCAAACTGACACTTAATATGAGTAACATGATGGATTAGAGGCAAGAGAAAGTTGTTTTCTTAAAAGAGGACCAAATGGAGGGAAAAGACGTGTTTTCAGATTTGACTCATTTAGTGTAGACGTTGTCCTAAGTGGCTGTTGGGGTCTGTTGTTTCTCTCAGTTTGAGCAGTCATGTGGGGAAATGACTCTTTGGGATCTTTCTCTACATCTAAAGCTATCACATCACTCATTTTTAGGATCAAAGTGTAAAAAGACTACAAAGCAAATCTGAAAAAGAAAATTAAAAAATAAAACAAAATACTTGCTCTCCAAAATGTCTGCAAGGAAATAAAACATTCTGCGCAGTTTCAGAAGCCTTAATGTTATTGGTTGTTAATAAGTCATAGACAGTATTACTGGTCACTGTTGACCCAACCTTTGTAAATTAATATTGTTCAAGTTCACTTTTACGTAGCACAATTAAAAAGACCTGTAGCAGCCATCCAAAGTGCTGCAGAGCAGAGACAAAAACAAAAATGCATGTACGCAATGTACAATATCATCACACATACACACAAATATGAACACATACGCAAATAGATTCCTTGTAATCTTAAAGAATGATGGCTCCACAGCAACAAGACTGGCGTGGTCTGTGGTTTACGAGGTGGACAGCTGTGCCTAGAGTACCAGAGGTCAACCCTGAGGGGTCAGAGAATGCGAAACACGGGAGGTGGGGGGGGCAACTGGCCTTGTGTTGGCTGCAAAGTCGGGATGGAGGTTTAGCACTGGCTGTAATCAGCTGCACTCATGTGTTCCGGATGTCACAGTGAGACAAGTGAATATAAATACAAACAAAGACATAAATATGAGCACACATGCTAACACGCGTGCACATAAATGTCTGACAAAGATAGACACATGTCCACTGACAGGTATGTCTGCTGGTTGACATGTGCTGCGTGTTTGACGGAACTGACATGAAACAGCGCCGATCACCTCGCATACTCAAACCTTTAACTCCCTTCTCTCTCTCTGCCGCTTCGCCCGCCCCTCCTGCCTTTTTCCTTTCATCACGTTTCATACCTCCTCTCCCTTACGCACACACTTAGCTGAACTCATCGACTGCCACTCCAAGAGTCAAAATACCAAGCAGACGAAGCCTTTCAGTGGGGCAGATTTCCTTTTTCCCTTGGGGGTCCTGTGTCACCACTGTCAGCAGGGTCGGGGGTGTTCAAAGTGCTCTCACGGCTCACGAGTTGGGGGAGCGGCGGGGATGGACATTTCCACAACCTACTTCTCTCCAAGCTAATCATGGAACAGTTAATCATGGAACAGTTAACGCATGCGGCTTCCCTGCTTGAGTCACTGGAGGACTCCCAGAAACGCTCCACAATGAGACGTTGGCTGCCGTTAAGGTTCTGCTTAAGATGACATATTCATATTCTAGGCTATAAATGGGTCGAATGTTTCTAAATGGAGAAGGTACACAGTTTATTAAATGGAGAGTCAGAGAACAAAAAAAAAAATGCTGAATGAAGATGAGAAAATATGGAAATTGGAGGAATATGGGAAATTGAGCTGCAGCTGTAAGCCTTTGGGGTGATAAGCTTATCTTAGTTTGAACCATTTAATTTAACAGTCCACGCAAACAAAAAGAATATTTGATAAAATATTGCAGAGGTAGCCTGACCACTTAAAAAAAAAAAAGGAAGGCTTTGGCACAGTCAGACTTCATATAACAAGCTGCTCCGGGGATGCAAACTGAATGTGACCAGATGAGACAGTTAAATACACTCTTCCCCTTCGCCGGGTCCAACCCCCTGCTCGGCGTTCAGGTGGGACGTGGCCTCGGACGAGACATGTCACGACTCGCCTGATGGGATCCACGGAGCGGAATAACCAGGTCCGACAAACAGTCCCCCACCTCCGCCTGCCAGTTTTCCTGTCCCCACCCACTGTTCTCCCAAGCAGCCCAGACTTGACCAGCCATGGGACGTTTGTGGGGAGGGGGGAAGTTTGGATTAGACCTGATCCCTTCAGCTTTCAGCACGAACTGGAGGAAGGCTGGAAAAAAAGAGGCATTTTATCAGCGAATTAAACTAAGATTCATCCAGGGCTTATGTGATTAAAAGGGGAAGAGGACAGCATCAATTAACAAAATCCCTCCCCAACATTTTCGCCAATATTTGTTTGAGGACGTGCTGTCT
Source organism: Decapterus maruadsi (assembly GCA_030347415.2). Taxonomy (NCBI): domain Eukaryota; kingdom Metazoa; phylum Chordata; class Actinopteri; order Carangiformes; family Carangidae; genus Decapterus; species Decapterus maruadsi. The sequence continues at coordinate 20,480,476 of CM064898.1, forward strand.
GCGATGTAAGCCCCTTTTGATGCCATGTGCAAATATTTGGAGTTTATTTCACTCATAGAAAATGAGCCCGTGGCTTTTAATGGGCATGGGAATTTAAAAGAACACATTACTTGTGCACGTTGAGAAGCTGACATGTTTACGCCTAGATTATACCGACTAGAAATAGCAACAAAACAGACATATTGTGTCACTAAACTTGACAATACTATCTTGCTATCTGAGTAACATTCAAACATCTGTCTGCAGCGCTCACTTCAACAGACAACCCCGACTGATATTCTTTAGGAGACAGGTTAAACCAGAGGACCTTGTCTTTCTGTGTCACCTCAATACGACCCCTGCTGAAATGTCACGGCGAGCCGGCAGAGCCATCACAGAGAAAGGATTTTACAACACCTTTGTGTACAGTGTGTCGCCATCTCATTAGCCCTACAATATGGTGATCTGACATCCCCAAGGGCTCTCGCTGTTCCCTGAGACGTTTGTAATCTCGGTTGACACTGCTCCCCCCCCCGTTCATTGTTTCTGGCGCCATTGTTCGCCCGCCACATCATCGACTAGATAAACCACAGACATGTCAGTTACAATTGGCTCCTCCTGATTAGGCCCAGGCCGACAAACGCGCAAATAATAACTAAGCGTGTACACATGCATTAATAAAAACACACACTCAGAAGTCCGATGCAAACAAGTGGCAGCTCATAACCGTGGCCTTATAGCTGTACGAGTGCATCCTTAAAAGTTGCTTCTTCGACTATTAAGCCTAATTAATGGGCCTGGTGTGGAGGGGCGATAACCGCTAACAGCGATTATCGGCCAGCGTGACACTCAATAAAGAGCCACTCTGCACACAAAAAGACTTGGCTGCTCTCAACGGCTATAGTGGGAGAGAGAGGGGGGGTGAAAGAAAGATGAAATGAAACAGGGAGGAAGTGCAAGAGGCGGAGAAGTGAAGGAAGGAGTTAAAAAAGGCAAAGTGATGGAGGAAGGCAGTTGTTTGCTGGAGAGATGCTGGGTAGGAGGGAAGGAAGGACAGGAGGTAACAAGCAGGGCTGGGAAGAGAAAAGGGTCCTTTATCCCTGATCCCTAGAGTGTGGACTAGAGTGTGAGGAGCCAGATCAGAGGGCTGTGCCAGCCATCAGGGGGGTTCACGCTAGTGTGGCTACAAAGCACAGCCTTCTAAGACACACGGAAGTGGCCCCTGGCTACAAGCTGGAAATAAGATGTTACAAAGCGGTTTTTGGGAATGGCTGTGGAAGCCCTGAGCTTCAGCCAGTGACGACTTTGTCAATCTATCTTGACTACCGACACATCCCAGCCTGTTTCTTCCTCTGAGTATTGCAGTTTCTGCTTAATGGTTCAGTTTCTATCTCTTTTCGTCTCTCGCTGCTGGTAACCGGGCTCCATCTTCCGAGACAAATCCCAACATGACTACAGCAATTCCAAATTCATTTGGGTTCAATCAGACCGTCCATTTGTTGCAGCAGAGGTGTCAGTATTTGTCCGTTTTAGTAAGTTGTTTGCTATGAAAAAGTGGATAGACACAAGCAAAGAGAAATCAAACACAATTGCTGCCAGAATTACATTTTCACCTGTAGGTCACTATAACTTAATTCTGTCCAACTTCAAGCATCATCAGCCATTCACTCCATCTGGTGCACGATTAAATCCAGTTTGTGGCGGGGTCAGAGGTTGAGATTCTAAGCAAATATTACAATTAAAAAATAATAATAATCTAGAATTTTATGTCTGTGATTTGTGATCAGTCCCTTCCATTGTTACTTAATTAAAACTGAAAGCAAAAGCAACATAACTGCACAGTTATGACGTCATTAGAGAAACCGTATCTGATCCTAGCTCTGTCAGTAAACACTATATTGTCCGCTTGGTCACTCCCAGGCAGCGAGCGAGAGTCTGCTGTTGTGTCATCTGCAGTCAGTTCACAAGTCTCAGCAGATCATTTCCTGCTTGTTTGTTGGGGATGTGGGAGTTGCTGTCAGTTCACTGATGTCAAAGGACCGGCCACACTGTTCTAAAGTAATCACCGGCAGACGCCGCGCTCGACACAGTGGCAACAGCTGCTCATTGCTAAGGGTGTTACTGAAAGCAAGCAAAGCAAATACAGGAGTCTCGTGCACTATCAATAAATGCAACACCATCACCTTGTAACACAATACGTGGAACGGATCGTTCATATCATATATCACTGTATGCATGCTGGGTCTTGACATATTTAAATTTGAGAAATACAATACTGCATATGTTGTGTCCAAGACACTGCCCAGTGTCCATGTGAAACGTAGATAAATGTGAACCATTAAAACTAAATACTCTTCAAAGCACCAAGTTAGAAATGGCAGTTTTTTGTGGATAAGGAGGTTTTAAATCGGCATGTGATCCTGAGCTGCTGGCTCGAGCTGCCCATGCCACCAAATCATCACAGCTTCCCACTGTTTGGTGTTTAAAGACGCCGAACTCTGACGATGTGACGGCACAGATGAGCTTGATTAAACGGTCTAATGGAGAAAAGTTTTGTTTCTTGCAGGGTGTCGCGCTCTGCCAACAAGCTAAGGTGTGGCCTTCCCAAACCACAAGCATCCTGCGAAGGTGTTTGCCTTTGACATATGGACCTTTCATCACCCTCATTCCTCCTGTTTTAGAGGCTTTTCCACAGCTCAGCGTGAAGCCACCTCGAGGTCTGATTCAGGACGGAGTTTCACCGAGCACCGTTCCTTTCTGTGTTGCTTTAATTTAATAAACAGAGCAGAGACAAACTACGCAGGGGTGACTGCCTTCGTGTTTGTGTGTGTGGGTTCAACCATATTTTCAGCAGTTGCGCCCGGCCCACACACAAACACACCATGTTTGATCAGTGAACTGAAAGGAGAGATATGGATTATTGTGAATGGAAGAAAATGTGTCAAGTAGCTGAAAGTTAGCATATAACGTTGGAGCTGTAACAAAAAGATCTCATCTGTTGTTTGAAACGAACATCTACATGACATTTTCCGGTCATGGTTGGGTGCGTGTGCTTTGGGTGTATTAGCTGGTGGGGTGTTGGGGGTTGTTGACCCTGGAGTTGTACCCTAGTGTGCGATTACTTGCTCATGTAGAGTCCCAAGCAGCGCTAGCTTCCACGTGATGTACTCTTTGACCCTGAGGGGGGTTGCCAGTTTGGCAGATCCCCCCAGCCTTGCCGCGTCATGCGAAGCCAGGTTCCTCAGGCTTCATATTTATTAGTGATGTTGCGTGTGAGCTGGCATGCAGCATGAGCGGCCAAGCGAAAGTGCAGCGGATGTAAACCATGCTTGATGTGGCCATCTCATGTGGAAGGCGAAAATAAATAAGACTCCAGCAGGGAGGAAAATGCACAATCATTGCCCGGGAACTGAGGCCTCCCATTTAAAGGTTCATGCAAACCTACGCAGGCCGCTGTTAAGACTCTTCACCCAGGCTGAGTTAAAGTTAACCATTCTTCAGTGGTTAAGAATTGACTTGGGGAATGTGCCTGCATGCATGGTCTCCTGCAGGACTAGCCAACGCTAGACCTTCATGCGTTAGCTTGGACCACCGCAGGTTGTGCTTGAGAAATCCACCACTTCCCTCCACCCTCCCTCCATTTCTAAATGTCAATCCACACAATATCTTCCCTGTATAGAAACGCTGCCCTTCAGCATGACTGAATTCTCTCAGGGAGAGATGTGAAAAGACACAAGGAAATTCACTGCTATCAATAGAAAAGTGTCCTGTGTTATTACAACACTGTGTGCACTCAAGTACAGGCTATAACTTAATCTTCGTGAGGAAATGGTGTTGTGGGGCCTGGGAAAGAAAGGTAATTTGCAAGTCAGAATAGTCACTTTAATAGAAGACTTGAAACGAGGTTACTTGATATCGAACAAGTCTAAAAATCTGGTCTCTCAGCTATCTCGTATGAAGACCACGCATGACTTAAAATAGCCAGCAGAGGGGCCAATCATAATACTTTATTTTGAGAATGTAATTTTCTCATGGCTTGCCAGTAATTAACCTCCACACAATAAGGTATTGGAAGCACCACAGACACAATTCCAGCCCCACAGTTTGTTTAAAAGACTAGGCTATATGATAGGCTGTGTGTAACAGGGGAATGGAGGAAGAGGGGAAAAAGGAGCCAAGATTCGACTTTATCTTCTGCAGGGAGCCTTTTCTTTTGCATTCTCTGCCTGGTTTTATTCAAAACTGCTGTTTCTTCACTTCTGCTGAATTGGGTTTTGTTCCTGGCTAATTCCAGCCCGTCTCAGTCCAGGGCTCGTGGGAACTGCCGCGATCGCTTACAATCACTTCAGTCAAACACCTGGGAGATAATTGACTGGGCTTCGGTCAAACTTGTTTTTTTTTTTTCTTCTCTCTCCCTCTCTCTCTTTCCCTGAGTCTTCACAATGGAGACAAAAGAGCATAGGCACAAAAAAAGATCAGAATCACTAAATCCATTCCCAGACAAGGCACTGTATAGATGGCCTGAGAGCCAAATTGCCTTGCCCTAGTCTGGGCCAACTCAATGTGAAAATGGTTGAGGAACAGTTGTGGTTTGAGCTTGGCAGTCCCTAAGGAGATGTAGTGTTGGAGAACATAACAGTGAGACACACATAGACAAACGTATTGTCTTTTTTTATACCTGAACAAATGCTGCCAGACCTCAATTCCCAAACCTGGAACCTATAACATAGCAGAATTGTATACAATAATTTCTCATTTGTGCAAAAAAAATTTGCACCCAGGCAGGACGATGTCTCAGTTGGCATAGATGCAAGTGCATTTGAGGTTTTTCCTATATGTGATTTCATTTGGCCTATAGCCTTATACAGTAGGTGTGAGCCCTGCTGTGTATTTCATTTAGTTTATCAATGCAAACTTTAACGTCAGTACTTGTTCAAAAGTCTCTTTCGCTTACATTCAAAAAAACAATTAAGTTAACAAAATTGTTGGTTGATTGCAAACAAGAGCTGCAGCTGGAGTGTCGGTTCTGCAACAGAAGTGTTCGAATTCTTCGCCGTTCGGTGTGGTTTCCAGTGTGAGCCATATGGGTGATTAAATGGTCAGTTTTTATGTAAGCACTAAAAGCAGCTGAACAGACAGTTTAAAGGGTGAAAGCAGATGAAGTGTCCGTTGATGCCAGAGCCATGAAAGCAGTCGAAATGGGAACTGATTAGAAGTCGGGGGCTGCGTGAACATCAGCAGCATTTCATAATAAACCCTGCTGACAATTGGCCGCTGCACTGACGTCACAGTGACGTCAGGCGGAGCGCTCCCTAAATTTGATGGCACGAGTAGAATAGAAAAGGAGCTAACTAATCATTTTTTGAATGAGTGTAGCAGCAGCGGGAGCAATCACATTGCTATTAGTCATTATACATAGTCAGACTTTATAGTTTCACTGTTAAACATAATCCTGTCCTAGTTTCATCATCTACGGGAAACATTTATTATGAAACAATTCTACAGTGCGGTCTTATCGGTGAAAGCAACTTAGCGAATTCTTGTTATTGACTCGCTAATCTTATTCGAGGTCACGATCCACTATAAATAAAATTCATAAAAAGGAACCTTGTAAACAACAGTGGACTGAGCTGACTTCTTATCTCGCACTTGGCAGCACCGTAGTTCTCATACATATAGAAAATGATTTATCTTCCATACCATGTGGCCACCTCCTGATGAGAAATCACATTTTACCATGGAGGTGGTTATATCCTTGGCCTGTTTACTCCAGCTGCCTGTGGGGCAGAGGGTAGATTGAGGGTAATTATTTTTAGGGTATGGAAATGTTGACAGCTTTACATTGCCAAGACTGACTCACTCATAAAATGACTCACAAGAACACACAGTGACAGAGTAACCCACACCTGTTAATATGGGTGGGCCGAGGTCTCTGGAGGGATTTCACATTGTTTGGTGGGGGGGGACCTGTCTCTCTGATACATCTGTTCCTTCTCCTCTTCCGACTATAACGCGGCTTTATGGTCAGTGTATCTTTTCATTATGAGCATGGCCTCATTATCCATTTATGTAGCTAATGCTGTTATCCCCCGTGGACGGCATGCACATGAGGAAATAATTGCTTATAAGTAATTCTGATATGACCGCCGCTGTCGCATGCTACAACAATGTCGGTGCCCAACCCGCTGAGACCGCTCGGACCACTGTTTTAGAAACAATGCAACAGGAAATGACAAAAGCATTCACAATTCATCATTAAAAGCTCTTAGATAACATTTAGAGTTCCTCTTGAGACATGTTGTATGCAAAATACTCTGCTAGCATTAATATTTTGTTGAAGATGAAAACTCCACCGAGCTGAAAACACATGTATTCTTCCTCATGTCTCTGTTTGTCCCAGACTGACAGGTAAAAGAGCAATGTGGCTCGAGGTGGCGAGGGGTCGGGAGTTGTGGTCTTTATTGCGGTTATGACTTTGTAGTTTCTTAATTTGGAACAGGCCATGGCTGACACTGTGTTTGCACATGTGCTAATGCAAACACTTTGTACTGACAAGGTTTCAGAGACATGTTAAAGAGCAGAGCGTATCCAGATACATGACAGAGGAAACAACAGATACTCATCTACAAATCCGAGCCTGGGTTAGATCCAGATGAGGAAGGCACTGATTCTGCACAGCCATTTCACTCATGATTTGTATTTTATGATATAAAAACATAATATTCTCAATGCTTACATGGTTAAAAACTAGATTTTCATCAGAGGGCGTCTTACCTTTAACCCTCATGCCACTGCATTTTGTCACTGAGGCTTTTGTAACCAGCATACTCCAGACTAAATATGTGTTTGTCATTATTTTCGGGGTTATTTAACGATGTCATAGATCCAGGAGCATGTATGTCTGCCCCAACATTAGACATGAGAAGAAGAAAAAAAAAAAGGTGTCGCTATGGGAAGGGACGACACAAGTTATTCTGCCCGTCTCTTTGAACAATCATCAAAGTCTTAAAGAATCTGCACGTGGTGATCTTGCCACGTTGTAACCTACTCGGGTTGCAGTTGAAAGCATGCATAGACGGCCTGCATCTCAGCACTTATCCTTGAACCCGCTGCTGTAAGAAGTTCATGCCGGAGTCATAATGATGTCATGACAGATGCCGTTATCAAATGTCCTCCACCTTGTTCCACACTGGCAATCATGTTACCAACATGATACAACACAAATAGCCTAGATAAGCTACATATAGGCCCGCTATACTGCTGGGATCGTATGTGCTGAAAAACAAATACATAGACGGCGGCGTTTACTCCCGCGTAATTGTATTATATTAGGTTAATGATATGTTTCTGCCATGATATCCTAATTTTCTTGTCTACATTAGGGTGACTGATATCTTGAAAGAAGGATTGATACCTCACAGATGATTATCTGCAACACAGTAGATAGAACATTAACACATTTTCCTTCCATTATCAGGCAGGGCCAAGATTAAATCATGTCATCTTCCAGCTCCATATCTATCTTAGTGCTACGGACTACATCCTGGCTCTTCTCTCGTATAGGGCTTCGGCTACTGGAGATATTTTTCACATTTCTGGCCCATTGCGCTCGGCTGGGCTTTGAGGAAGCCAAAAGTACCTGCTTTAATTGCTGTGTTTTATAGACTGTACACAAGGCTACCCTCGCTAAATACAGCATGCTTAGATTAATGGGAGCATTCAGCGTTAGTGCATTTTTAATGAGGACTGGAGGCTGCCAGACTACTTTTCTATATGATGAGGCACACTTTCCCCTTCGTTTGTGACACTGGCACGATACGTTGTGGCGCCCCAGTGCCCGCCAGCTGGTATCCAGTGTGAAGCCATGAGAAAACTGGTGTGCTCGGAAAAGTACATCCCACCCAGCGATGACAAGCAAACCAACACAGCTCCCTGTTTGGTGTCGTCTTTTTTTTTTTCCAGGCAAGCAGCACAGCTTGAAATGCACTGTCTGACATGTAAATACCCCCATTCACAGACACACCCAGCCATACAGATATACACACATACAGAAAGTGCACCATGCACATGAATGGTTTGGTATTTTTCCACATTCACACACAAGGGTGCACCTGTTGTCGCTGCAAACACACACACACACATGCACATGCACACACAGCTTATCAAAGAAAAACAAGAGTTTACAGCCTGATATGTTACAGGATACAGGGTGTGACCCTGATTTACATTTGCATGTGGAGTGCAATGGAGTACAGAGAGTAGAAACGGCAGTCAGCAGAGAAGATAACCCCAAACATTCACTCTAAATTTATGCCGGGATCCTATTCCCTCTCACTGAATTAATGCTTTAATCTCTCCCTCTTTGTTGCATGTGTACTTGGGCTCCGTGTGTGTGTGTGTGTGTGTTGGGCATTGGGAGGTTGGGGGTGGGGGATTATGTTTCTCAGCAGCCACTGTTTTAGTAGTTTCTTTTTAGAATGAGAGAATTTACCACAGAAGTCCGGAAGTGAGAAATTGCACCTTTTGCCATTTCAGTCTTTCCTCTATTCAAAGTCACAGCAATAGTCCCCATCAGTTCTGCTGTCTTTGCATTTCTCCTCCACAAAGAAATAGCTAGTATTCTTTAATGGAAGATTACCTTCAAATGCGAGCTTAAAAGATTAGGCTCTTTCATATATGTCTTTGAGGTCCATTATTCGATGTCATTTCTTGAACATCAGTCCTCTCCCTCACTTTCCCATCACTCCTTCCCTTTTGGTTGTTCCCTCATTTATCTCTGTATCTTTAATTCACTTCTTTATCTGTTCAAATAACACTCTCTTGCTCATTTTTTGTGCCTAAACTTTTTTCTTTTTCTTTTTTTGCCAGACACCTATGTCAAATCTGTGACTTAGCGTGCTGCATCTTTGATCCTGCGGCTCTGACAGACCATATCCATAATTTATTCTATTCTAAAATGAAAAATCAACCATATGCTGGGGAATATTCATTTTTCCCACCGCCATCCTGCCACCTGACTGCTTGGTTTATGAATTATTTTGACGATTGGTAATGATGTCCTGTGTTGGTAGGCCATTACAGGAGAGGAACTTAATTCGCCCATTGTTAATTAATTGCTTCATTCTTAGCGGGAGTAATAAAAATGCTATTAAGTAAAATACCTCTATCATTAACCTAACTTTGTTAATATGGGTATCAGTGGGGCTCAATAAACAAAAGCTGTAGTGCCTACTGCCGCACAGGGGTAATTAAAAATGCACTGTCATTAATTATACTGGATGGAAGATTGTCCAATGAGTTGGAGTCTTGTTGACTATTCCCTTCCCAAGCAAGAGCTCCATCAGGCACTCAGCGAGAGGAGTGGGTTTTTTATTAGGCCCGGACCCCCTGCTGTTTATCTGCAGCATTCTGGTCGACACGTAGAAACCAAATATATCCTGTAGTTACGCAAAATTAAGTACTTTATGTTCTTTTTCAGGCTGATTTTTCACTGCAATAGCACATTTGCTTTTATAATTACACGACACACAGTTGGAGAGATCCTAAATGTGCTGCTGTATCAGCCGATGCTTCACTGTTGAGTCATAATGCGGCACGACGTGGCTCGTTTCAATTCCTAACCGATGAAAGACGGGAATTATGCAAAGCGCTATAAAATGTGTTTGGTCAAGAAACCATAAAGCAATTGTCAGGTTAAATATCTGCTATCTCAGCTTGTATAAACACACCAGAGATAAAAAACCTGGCTGATATCTCCTGGTGGAATTTTTTGGGGGAAGTGGAAGCAGGGAGGAGGGGGGTCTTTTCCCTAGAGGCATGATGTGCACAGAATAGTGTTAGAAGAATATAACAATAGAGATAAAAACATCTGTCGTTTCTTTACTTCCCTGAGAAAAAAAAGACTAATTCAGGTAACAAAGTGCACTGACTTTATAATTCTAAGTGTATTAGGGAACAGAAGTCTCTGGTGATACGTGATACCATGACTAACAATAATTAACACCTGTGCTTTTGTCAGGCTGCACTAAAAGGATGACTAAGTTTGACTCCACATTTGCTCATTCCAAAGCGTTATTGCACTAAAAACAAATTGAACTCTCTGCAAACACACCAGAAAGCAGAAAGCGAATTGCCAGAAGAATTCCTGTGTTGCATCAGTAAATTGAGAAGTGGGTGAGCAATATTGTCAGTGAAGATATTAGCTTTAGAGATATTCTCATTTGTTTGTTTATGAGACAGCTATGACAGCAATCACTCGCACCAGGAACAGGCCTTGAGATTAACATTGCCGGCTTTATGTATCTCCCAGCTCGTTGTTTTCTTCCTCCTCAGTATCTCCTTTATCCCTTCTTCCCTATTTCTCTTTTTCCCCTCCCTCCCTGTCTCCATCTTGTCACATTTCTGAAAAACTGGCGGCAGAGGCGTGAAATTGATGTGATGAAAAACAACTGGGATATCTCTATGTGCCATTTGCTTTGCCGTTATGGCCACCCCTCTCTACCCCCCCCTCGGCGTGGCTCTCGCCTTTCTGTTGCAATTGGGGGCATACTGCAAATTAGCCAGCAGCTATCTGAGGTTACCAGCCAAGTGCATCACTGACCTCGCTCCCTGCCAAGCTCACCCCTCCTGGAACCAGCTATACGCCCAGTTTCAGCCCAAACTTTGCCGGGCTTTCTTTCTTTATATGGTGTCTTTAAAAAAAAAAAAATCCTCTCCGAAACATGTATGAACCGTAATATTCATTTGCTTTGGCACACCTTTAATAATCCTGAGATAATTGAATTTATAGAGATGAGCCGTTGCTTGGTACACATAATGTTTCCTCTAATTCAACACTGCGTTTATACTGACGAATGGCTGCAGATACAGATGTGAAATAGTAATAAATAGGCATGCGTCTTTGCTATGCTTCATAGGCGCTTAGATAGAGTATCATCCTTTAAGCCTGGCTGTGAATTTCGCTTTTTATTACTGTCTTTCCTAACAACTGAGGAAATATAAGGTGCAAGGGCAAATAGGAAAACTCTCCCCTCAGTTATGTTCATCCTAACATCTCCCACATGAGCCATGAAATCGGGCTCTGACTTATCCCGCAGCTTCACGTTTACAAGGGGAGATAAGGGCAGTTCAGACCTATTGTTGCAGCCGGCATGACCCTAAACATGAAAGGGCATCTTGGCCATCTCCCATTGTGAGCAGCTACAGTATATATTGAGCAGCATAAACCCATCCTTTTGTGTGAAGTGAAAAGAGAGAGGCCACTTAATTAAGCCAGAGAGAATGTAAGTGACTTCCTACGTGCATAAATGAATACTCAAGAAAGTAACTGTGTCATCCTGGATGTGGATAAATGAATAAGTTGCTGAATGCAAGCGGCAGTAAGTGGGTTAGCATGTAAATAAATGAATAAGTTAGCAAATTAGTGTTTAAGTGTGTTAGCATGTAAATAAATGAATAAGCAAGTGAATTAGAATGTGAGGGAGTTTGCGAGATGAATAAAGATGTTAAAGAAGCAGGAGTGTCAGCAGTGCAAAGGAAGTTATCTCTCTGGAAAAAAAAAGAAAAGAAAAAAAGCCTTTGAGGACACAGTTGTTGAAGCGCTGCTTGTTGCGGGGCGGCACAATGAGTACATCTGGCTCGCGCATGTCATATTTCCTCATGTACAGATGACATGCCAATTACTCCTTAATTACACGCGTCATCTGGACCAAAGTGCCCAATGCCAGCACTGATTAATCCTGTTTATTGTGGCGGTGATGACAGTCCCGGTGGACACACGGCACCACAAAA